>CM035838.1:457749663-459089286 GCA_020510985.1 Pholidichthys leucotaenia | reverse complement strand
GAACAGGAATTCATTACAACGAAAAACCGCCAATTGAAAAAACTAAAAAAAACTCACAGAAAGGAAGAACGGACGAAGACAAACACACGGAAAAGAACGATAAATGGGTCAAAAACCTATCACAACGCACACTCATGGACACTGAAAAAACAGTGCTGAGCAGAGGACTGAACTTCGCCATCAAACCAGCTAAAATACCCCATGAAGAATACATCCTCGCAACAGAACTGGCATGCGAAAAAATCCAGGACCAAGGAGAAAAGGCAGCACTCCGGAACGCAGTCGCAGGAATCCTAAAAACGGCCAAATTACCACAAAGCAACGTTACAAAAAAAGAAGAAAAAGCATTAAACTCACTCAAGATAGATAAAATGATCACAATCCTCAGAGCAGATAAAGGTAGAACAACTAATTTTGGACACGGAAACATACGAAAAACAGATGGAAACCATGTTGGCAGACAGCAGCACATACGAAATCACTAAAACAAACCTGACAGAAGAAAAGAAAAAAATGCTAAAAGCCCTTCTCAAACCTCTATTAGAAAGCAATAAAATCACAAAGGACGCATATGATCACCTGATCCCAACAGCCAGCATCACCCCCCGGATCTATGGAACCCCGAAAATGCATAAAAAGGATATCCCACTGCGGCCAATAATAGACAGCATCGGATCAGTCACGTACAACTTATCAAAAGCCCTAGCTGAAATCATCAAACCCCTCCTTGGACTATCAGACTTTCACTGTAAAAATTCAAAAGAGCTGGCACAAGAACTCAAAGGCATAAAAATAGAATCAGACGAGATCCTCATTTCACATGACATCTCTTTATTCACAAAGACTCCTGTTGACGTCACACTACATATAGTGCAAGAACGCCTCAACAATGACAGTACCCTAAAAAGACGCACCAACCTCACAGTTCATGACATATCCAAATTATTACAGTTTGTTGCAAAATCCACTTATTTTCAATTCAGAGGAAAAATCTACAAACAAAAAGAAGGATTTGCAATGGGAGACCCATTATCAGCCATCATGAACAGCTTTTTTATGGAGGATCTGGAAAATAAAGCCATCAACACAGCACCCACAATATGCAAACCCACCCTCTGGAAGAGACACGTAGACGACATTCTGGAAAAAATAAGGAAAGGACATACACAAGAACTCACTGACCATCTGAACAGTACGGACAGCACTGGGAACATAAAATTCACACACGAAGAGGAGGAAAATGGCACCATAGCCTTTCTGGACATGAAAATCCACCACAACGAGGACGGCAGCATAAAAATCACAGTCTACAGCAGAGGTCCCCAAACTTTTTCCTGCGAGGGCCACATAACTTTTGCCTTCTCTGATGGGGGCCGGGGTCAGTTGGTAACAGAAAAAGTGTGACGATTGGACGGGTGCCTAAACGTAAACATTTGTTTTCCAGAAAGCCACAAATGACCAAATATTAATAACCCTTTCCGGGATCTTCACAGGAAGAAAAGTCAGAAAATAAATAATAACACTATTTATGAAATAAGTAACCAAATAACCCTCTCTGGATTCTTCATAGAAACAAGTTCATGGAACATTAACTTTGTGTTGTGCCGTGCACAATCTGAACAGGTAAAAGCTCAGCTTAGTTGTCAGAGCAGAATCTCTTCCTTAAATGACTCATATGAGCAGTCTCTCAAAGTTCTTGTGTTTCTTCCTTATAATCCTTTTGTAGGTTCCAGCAGGCTTGTAGACACCACTGCTGAACAGCCTTTTCTTTGCATTGAACAAAAAAATAATTGTTTGTCCACTGCAGGTTAAATACCCTGCATTCTGAATCAATTTTTCTCTTACCAAACCTTTTCACCATTATTCCATTTTATTTGACAGGGGTGACTCTAGGATTTTTTTTTTTTTTTCCTGGGGGGGGGGGGGGGGGTTCAGATAGGTTCACAGACTGCAGAAGGGTGGAATAGAATGTCACGTTCTATGCGTGTATTAGTCTCGATTGCGTGGCCAGACTGAAAAAAAAAAATAAATAAATCATCACGCTTACCAGTGAGGAGGGGGGAAAAAAAAAAAAAAAAAAAATCAGTGCAGGCGGACACAGCAAGCCGAAGATTAAAGGTGTTTTATTACTCCATCACTAGGCTCACCCAGCGCTCTGAGCAGTTGTCTAAGAGCGAATTCTAAGTGCGATAGTGAGGCATGAACAGTCAGCTCTTTATACAGTGATACAGAGAATCCATGGCTCAGAATGCATGGCTGAGCACACGCTCAGCAGGGGAACGGGACTGCGCTCGGCCGACTTGAAGTGAGGTGCGGGAAAAGCTCTGTGCAGGAGGGGGTGGAAGGGGTGGGGGTAAGCGTCTCTGGTATTGTTCAGGGGGCCGGGCCAAATGTGGAGGCGGGCCGTATTCGGCCCGCGGGCCGTAGTTTGGGGACCACTGGTCTACAGGAAACCAACACACACAGATCAATACCTACTATGGACATCGGAACACCCCACAGCACACAAGCTATCAGTCATCAGGACATTATATGAACGAGCCACCATCATCACGGAAGAAGAAGACAGACAGGAAGAGGAAAACCACATAAAACATGCACTTATACGCTGCCAATATCCAGTATGTGCTATAAACAAAGGGAAACAGCAAGTCAAAAACAAAGAAAATAAACAGGATACCAGACATAGAACAAAAGCCGAAATCAAAAACAAGGACACCATAACTATACCATACATACGAGGGATCACGGAACCAATTCAAAGGATCATGAAAAAATACAAAATAAACAGCAGTCAAACCACACAAAAAATTAAGACAGTTGTTAGTACACCCCAAGGACAGAATAGAACAAGACAATAAATGCAATGTAATATGAAATATCATGCAGATCATGTAACAAAACCTACATTGGAGAAACTGGAAGATTATTCACCACAAGAAAAAAAGAACACCAGAAGGAATGTGAGAAGGAAACAAGGACGACTCACAAGATCACAAAAAGAAAAGGCAGAACAAGAAACATTAAAATCAGCAATATCAGATCACTGCAAAAGAAATAATCACATCATGGACTGGGACAACACAAAAATTATTGGATCGGAGAGCAACAGACAAACGCTGGATCAAGGAGGCCACAGAAATCAGGAAGCGGGGAAAAGACACCATGAACCGAGATGAGGGGGCCTTTATGCTTTCCCACACCTGGGACCACATTCTCCAGAGACCATCTGACGGCGGGAGGCGGGGCCAGCTCGGTGGATCCGACAGATCTGCTGAGCTGGCCCCGCCTACGAAAATCAGCTGATAAATGTCACCTGGCAGCAATCAGCTGACTTCTGATGAAGGCTGCAGTGCAGTTAAAACATGTAAAGAAGGTAAAGACATCTATTTTATTTTTTGTCTTTCATATGAACAAAAGATAAACAATTAAAAGGACAAAATGAACCTATTTGACGTATACTTGATTTCTACAGGCAGGGACGGGTATGCACAGGTATGTACTAGTTAGCAATAATGACTGAAGAGGGAGGGCGGAGTTAAATGCAGCTCTTAGACCAGGGCTGTAAAACTTATTCCATGGAGGGCCAAGACCCTGCAGGTGGGAAGAAATTCAGTGAAATCGCCTGTTGAAGACACTGGGTGGAGGCAAAACCTGCAGGGTCTTGGCCCCCCATGGAATCAGTTTGACACCCGTGTCTTAGTCATTCAAAGAGATACAAACTGAAACAAGTCATTCTAAGGAAGGCTGCAAAAGACGATTCACAATGATGCTGCAATAATTAAAGGCAGTTTGACCAAATATGTTCTCAAAATTTGCCATCTGTTCCGACAAATTTCCAACATTCCTCCTCAGAATTTTTTTTCTCCTGTAAATTCTCAACTCCCCCCCCCCCCATATATTTAGCTCTCATAAATTGGCGACTGTCAAAAATGTACAACTTCCATCCATCCATCCATCTTCTTCCGCTTAATCCTTTTTGGGTCGCGGGGGGGCTGGAGCCTATCCCAGCATCTTTGGGCGAGAGGCAGGGTACACCCTGGACAGATCGCCATTCCATCATAGGGCCAACACAGAGAGACAGACAACCATTCACTCTCAGTCATACCCAAGGACAATTTAGAATCCCCAGTTTTGGTGCCAATTAACCTAACTTGCATGTTTTTGGCATGTGGGAGGAAACTGGAGAAATCCCGGAGTAAACCCATGCCGACACAGGGAGAACATGCAAACTCCTCACAGATCACTGTTGGTCGGGGGCTGGGATTGAACCCAGGATCCCCTGGCCAAGGGTGAGTTGCTGTGCTGCCACAGTGCTAACCACTCCTCCACCGTGCTGCCCATGTACAACTTTTTCTTGTAAATTTGCAATCTCCCATAAATTTGTGACCATTTCCTAAAAAATAAAAAATTGAAACTTCTCTCATTCTCACTGAAACAAGTTGTTCTGAGGAAGTCTGCAAAAGATGATTCACAATGATGCTGCTGTGGGGGCATGGTGTGTGGGTTTCTCCACCCAGAGAAGGCAGGGGGAAGGGGAGAACAATAGACCGAAGGAGGTGGTGTCACCGGGAGGTATCAGATAGGACTGTTGGGTCTATATGCCCCCCCGGGGAGAGTAAGAGATGCCAGAGTTGCAAAGAGAAGAAGGGTGCTGGAGCGACGCCGGCGTTATGTCATGTTAATGTGCCACACAATCCTTTGTTCAGACAACAATGTATTATGGTCGGAAGTTCCGGGTCTCAATGCATGAAATAAAGCTATAAAAGAGGAATGCACAGAGACCCAGGATTCTCTTTTGCTATACTCTATGTTGGAGAAAGAATAAAGTTCTTGTGTTATTCAGCTCATTGCCTCGCCTGCATCCTTTCTCCACACTGCAATAATTTAAAGGTAATTTGACCAAAACGGAACATGTCAACATGTGGGCCAAGAGCAGTAAATGGGATCTTTAAAGATGCACTCTGGATATAATTCACTATAAAAACAAATCTACATTATCTAAAATGGCATCTTATGCCCTTTATCTACAAAAATGTTTTGTTGCCTTACAGTTTCATGTCAACTCCCACCCCCCTCCCAAAAAAAAAAAAAATAAAAAAATGCCGGAATCCTGATTACTAGGCCCAACCACAGACCACAAGGCTAATAGTGGTCAGCACCACATTATCAGAACTAGAAAAGCACTCGGAGAGCGCAGACCTCCGCCAAGCGGCGCAGTTCCCCCCATACAGTCTTCAGATTCCTTGATCATGAAAACATATGACAAGCAGTGGTTCAGTAGTTATTCACGAAAATGGCATTTTCCATAATGGCGGCCACAGTTCCTCCCATAGAGTGTTTGTGTGTACGTTTTCAGATTCCTTGACCATGAAAAGATATGACTAGCAATTGGATTGACAATGATAGGATTAGTGGTTCAGTAGTTATTCACGAGAATGGCATTTTCCATAATGGCGGCCACAGTTCCTCCCATACAGTGTTTGTGTGTACGTTTTCAGATTCCTTGACCATGAAAACATATGACTAGCAATTGAATTGACAATGATAGGATTAGTGGTTCAGTAGTTATTCACGAAAATGGCATTTTCCGTAATGGCGGCCACAGTTCCCCCCATACAGTGTTTGTGTGTACGTTTTCAGATTCCTTGACCATGAAAACATGACAAGAAATTGGATTGACAATGATAGGAGTAGTGGTTCCGTAGTTATTGACGAAAATGGCATTTTCCGTAATGGCGGTTTAGCGCCACAGTTCCCCCCCATACAGTGTCTGTGTGTACGTTTTCAGATTCCTTGACCATGAAAACATATGACAAGCAATTGGAGTCACAGTGATAGGATGAGTGGTTCAGTAGTTATTCTTGAAAATGGCCTTTTCCATAATGGCGGCCACAGTTCCCCCCATACAGTGTCTGTGTGTACGCTTTCAGATTCCTTGACCGTGAAAACATATGACTAGCAATTGGATTCACAACAATTGGATTGACAATGATAGGATTAGTGGTTTAGTAGTTATTCACGAAAATGGCATTTTGCGTAATGGCGGTTTTCTTGTGGACGGTGATCCGGATTACCACCAAAATGTAATCATCTGTAGGATACCCCATTTCTGACAATCTGTGAAAATTTCACGAAAATCCGTCCACAACTTTTTGAGTTATCTTGCTAACAGACAAACCAACGCCAATGATCACATATCCTCCCCCTTTGGCGGAGGTAATAAATCCTGTGATAAAAGACTAACCAGTTGTATACACGGAGGCCCAGGACAGTGACTGAAACACCATTTGTTCTTAAAAGCAGTTTAATGGTAAAACCCATCTTAATTTGTTTTCCAAGTTTTCAAAGTAGTTTGTTAAAAAATGCCCACTAGCCTGGAGGATAAGACTGGCTCAACACTACCTACGCACCAGCACCACAAATGGCTACGTTGTAGCTCCTTGGGGGGAGTCAGATTATTTAGCATCTCAAACAAGAGACAGTGGATAAGCATGGGAGAACAATGCTCAGGAGGTTCCTGGAGAGATGGCAGGAAGGAGACAAGGACGTAGGGGGTTGAATGCAGTGTAATGCAAATGTCATGTGTGTGGAGAAATGCCATCAAACTTGTGAGGAGTGATTTGGGTAAAAGAAGAGCCCTGCTGAAATGTGTAATTCTGTTCTGTGCTTGAGAGATGTGAAGTGTGTAATAAACCATCTGCCATGAATCTGCCTCTTATTTCACACACTCCACACTGGTGACCCAAGACGTATTATGGAACACGAGGAAAGAACCCCGGAGCCGGCCCAGTCAGGAAGCTCCAGCGAGGCGGCAGCCATCCCACAGACAGCCCGGACTGGAACCCCCAGCCACGCGTGTGCGGTTTCAGTCAAGCTACTGGATTTCTGGCAGCACAACCCGCGCTCTTGGTTCCACCACACCGAGGCCCAGTTCGCCCTCTGGGGAGTAG
Source organism: Pholidichthys leucotaenia (assembly GCA_020510985.1). Taxonomy (NCBI): domain Eukaryota; kingdom Metazoa; phylum Chordata; class Actinopteri; order Cichliformes; family Pholidichthyidae; genus Pholidichthys; species Pholidichthys leucotaenia. The sequence goes on along the minus strand of CM035838.1, from coordinate 459,082,333 downwards.
CAGCAGACGACACCAGATTCTACCATGTGGTCGCAGCAGTGGACGCCCGCACAGCTCAGCAGGTAGCGAGCCTGCTCGCTCAGCCTCCAGCCAGCAACAAATACGAGGCGCTCAAGGCTGCACTGACCCAGCGCTACACGTTCTCGGAATGTGAGAGCGGAGAGGCTCCTGACGCGGGCCGAGTTAGGAGATGGTTCAGCCGTCGACCTGATGGAGAAGATGCTGGCGTTAATGGGCACGGACGACGGGCACTTTGTTTGCCCATCTCTTCCTCCAGAACCTTCCAACGGTGGCAAGAGCGGTTCCGGCCAATTCGCCGTTGCTGGCCGCGCGTGACTACCATGCGCTAGCCCAGGAGGCAGACCGGATCATCCTCACCAGCCAGGCGATCAGTCAACGCAGCGGCGGCAGAGCCCAGCAAGACGACCAGAGGAGGAGAGGAGCCACCGATGGTAGCAGCAGCGGGGGCCAAGGAGCGCCAGAGACACATGCTCTGCTTCTACCCCCGCCGCTTCGGAGAGAACGCACACAGATGTGCGCCACCGTGCCAATTCAAGCGCTCGGGAAAACGCCGAGGACAGCGGTCAGTAGCAGCTGCGACCCTCGGTGAAGAGAACAAGCTGCTCTACCTGACGGACGCGCGCTCGGGGAGGCGTTTCCTCGTGGACACCGGAGCCCAGAAGAGCTTCATCCTGCCAACCTACGCTGACCGGACCTAGCAGCCCCGGGATGTTGGCAGCAAACTGCTCGGAAATTAAGACCTTTGGTGAGAGGACACCGAGCTTATCTCTACACGGCCGTACATATGAGTGGACTTTTGTTGTAGCAACACTGAATTACTACATCCTGGGGGCTGATTTTCTGTGTGCACATGGTTTACTGGTTGATGTTGCTAACAGGCGCCTGGTTAATGCACTGTCCTTTGACTCTCTCCCCTGTATAGCTTGAGTGACCCAACCAACAGCACAGACCAACGTCACAGCTCCAGGCGGTAAGTTCCACACACTGCTCACTCAGTTCCCAGCACTCACGGTCCCGACGTTTTCGGCGGCCATCGCTTAAACACAGGGTGGAGCACTTTATCACCACAACCGGGCCGCCCATTTTTGCAAGACCTCGGCGCTTGGACACAGCTAAACTGGCCATAGTGCGCGAGGAGTTCACCAACCTGGAAAGGTTGGGCATCATCAGGCGATCGAACAGCCCATGGGCTTCCCCACTGCACATGGTCCCTAAGGCTGAGGGATCGTGGCGACCGTGCAGTGATTTCCACAGATTGAACAACGCCACAGCGCACGACCACTACCCGATTCCCCACATACAGGATTTTTCCGTTCACCTCGCCGGAGCGCGCATTTTTTCCAAAATAGACCTGGTCCGCGGTTACCACCAAGTCCCAGTGCGCGCAGAGGACGTACCCAAAACAGCGGTAATAACTCCGTTCGGTCTATTCGAGTTCCTGCGCATGCCATTTGGGTTAAAAGGAGCGGCACAGACATTCCAGCGCATGATGGATGCAGTGCTGCGCGATCTCCCGTTCGTGTTCATCTACCTGGACGATATCCTGGTAGCCAGCGCATCCGAAGACAAACACGAAACCCACCTCACGACGGTTTTCCGGAGGTTGGAGGAGCACGGGTTAATAATCAACCCGGCGAAATGCCAGTTCGGCGTGACGGAGATTGATTTTTTGGGGCACCGCGTCTCTCCGGAAGGAGCGATCCCGCTGCCCGACAAAGTGCGCGCCGTGGCGGATTTCCCCCAGCCTCAGACGGTCAGGGCGCTGCAGGAATTTTTGGGGATGGTTAACTTTTATAACCGTTTCCTTCCCTGCACGGCGCAGCTCATGCAACCATTGTACGCCGCGCTCAAGAGACAGAAACCCGTGGATAGGGTCGAATGGACCCCGGAGCGAGAGCGGGCGTTCTCGGAGGTTAAAGCAGCCCTTGCAAACGCCGTACTGCTGGCGCATCCGTACCCGGCGGCCCGGATAGCGCTCACCACCGACGCTTCAGACGTGGCAATAGGGGCTGTCGTAAAGCAGCGCGTCGTGGGGGCTTGGCAGCCGCTCGCCTTTTTCAGCAGAACTTTGTGCGACAGCGAACGTAAATACAGCGCGTTTGACAGGGAGTTACTGGCTCTCCACCTGGCCATACGCCACTTCCAGTTCTGGCTGGAAGGGCGCACCTTCACCACGTTCGTGGACCACAAGCCGCTAACATTCGCGATGGCCAAGGTTTCAGAACCGTGGTCGGGCCAGCAGCAGAGACAGCTGGCCGCAATCTCAGAGTTCACTACCGATATTCAGCATGTGTCAGGTAAACTGAATGTGGTGGCGGACTGCCTCTCGCGCGCCGTGGTGGCCTCGGTCTGCGTGGGGATAGATTACGCAGCCATGGCAGCGGAGCAGATTAGCGATACAGACGTGCGCGTGCTCCAGTCTGGACCAACAGGGTTAAGGCTGGAGAGCAGGGTGCTGCAAGACAGCACGCCCCCCCCCCCCAATCTGCGATGTCTCCACGTGGTCCCGGTCGCCACCGCGTGTTTGAGTCGGTTCACACTCTGGCGCACCCAGGAGTGTGCGTCGGTCAAAATGGTGGGAGAGAAGTTTGTGTGGCCGAGCCTACGCAAACAAGAGTGGGCTGCAGCCTGCGTGGCGTGCCAACGAGCCAAGGTACACAGACACACGAAGGCTCCCTTGGAGCCGTTTCGGGTACCGGCTAAGAGGTTCGACCATGTTCACATGGACCTCGTGGGCCCCCTCCCGCCATCACAGGGGTGCACGCACCTCCTGACAGTGGTGGACCGCATCACGCGCTGGCCAGAAGCAGCCCCGCTGGCGGCAACCACGTCCGCGGACGTAGCATGCGCTTTAACAGCATGGGTGGCGCGTTTTGGAGTCTCATCGGACATTACGTCCGACAAGGGCCCTCAATTTGTTTCCAAACTCTGGTCCGCAATGGCCCGCAGCCTGGGTGTTACAATTCACCGCACAACCGCATACAACCCACAGGCCAATGGTTTACGCGAGTGTTTTCATAGATCACTGAAAGCAGCGCTCAGGGCTTCACTGACGGATGCAAATTGGGTGGACAGGTTGCCGTGGTTTTATTGGGGTTGCGCTCCGCGCCGAAAGAGGATCTGGAAGCTTCCCCGGCAGAGCTCGTTTTTGCGCAGCCCCTATGGCTGCCCGGGGAATTTCTACCAGATAATCCCGCGCCGGACAGCTGCCCGTCTCAGCTTTTGCAGCGTAGCGCACAAACAGGCACGCTGCCGGGCCCGGCCCACCACTGTTTTCTGCGTGTTTTTGTGCCTAAAACTTTGAAGAGCGCGGAGTTCGTGTTCAGACACAACGCCCACCACCCTCCATTGCGCCCACCCTATGATGGACCGTTCAGAGTGTTGGAAACAGGGAATAAGCATTTTTTGCTAGACTTGGGGGGTAGGTGGGAAAAAATTGGCATAGACCGACTCAAACCTGCTTTCGTTGTGGCAGACAAGCAAGTGCTGTTGGCTAGGGCCCCTCGGCGTGGAAGACCCCCACGGAGAGCTCCCCAGGGAAACGATTCACCAGAGCAGACACACGGACAGACCGAAGTGCCCCCCCCCCCCATCACGCCCCACTCGCAGTCAGACACACTCCCAGCAGCCCCCCACCGGCCCAGCAGCGCCAGGGAGGCAGTAAACCCCAGTTACAGCAGATACAGGAGGAGACGGAAGCCCAAACGGCGTGTGGACTGATGTTCTATTGTTCTATCTAAGATGCTGGGGGGGGGGGGGGTGTAGCACCTTGGGGGAGTCAGATTATTTAGCATCTCAGACAAGAGACAGTGGATAAGCATGGGAGAACAATGCTCAGGAGGTTCCTGGCGAGATAGCAGGAAGGAGTCAAGGACGTAGGGGGTTGAATGCAGTGTAATGCAAATGTCACGTGTGTGTGGAGAAATGCCATGAAACTTGTGAGGAGAGATTTGGGTAAAAGAAGAGCCCTGCTGAAATGTGTCATTCTGTTCTGTGCTTGAGAGATGTGAAGTGCGTAATAAACCGTCTGCCATGAATCTGCCTCTTATTTCACACACTCCACAACGTCATCAAAAACACACCGTCTCAACTCATTCTCTCAGGGGGCGGGGCTTAAGTGAAACTTCATAGCAAAAAACATATGAGACATTGAGCAATTCTGTGCTTGATATGTCTTGCAAGTTATAAAAACATGTCAGCCATGTTAAAAAAAATTAATTGATTTTTGGCCGAGTGTCACTTTAAGTTCTTCTCATCACCGTCTCGTTCCATAATGCTAAAGCTCCTGAAGGTGAAGGCTCCACTTACTGCTCCAGGAGGTGGTGCCTCTTGGGCCAATCTTCTCGCCCTGGCTCTGGCTCTCGCCCTTCCGGTCATTTCTGTTCAGGCCAACTGGTGATGATGGAAAAAATAAAGTGTTTATACTGGGTCTCTGCTGGTGTAAAGTGCTTAAAAAGCCTTAAATTTAAGACCTCATATTTTGGAATATGGCACATTTACTGGACCTGAAACTACTGAAAATTTTGAGTCATCTGTCCAACTCATTAAATTTATACTTCTCCAGGAACCATGCTGCCACTGGATATAAAATGCAAGAAGATAGATCCTACAACCACAACTGGCAACAAAGTAGTGACACATTCTTAAGAAAAAGGTGACAAATTTATGAGAAAAAAAAAAATAGATCAATGACTGAGAAGCTCATTCTGGTCTGATGAAATCCCCTCAAAGTTCTCAGATTTCCTGACCTTTGACCTTAAGCACAGCCTTATGGTCAACGATTTTTGACCATCACTAATTAAACACACAGATCTCCTGACCATGGACAATGACCTTGATCTCAACCTGGATGCAGACCTACCACAGGGTCATTGTGCATGAGTTCGTGGATTAGGTCAATTGCCTAGGAGTACTGAATTTTCTGAAATCCCATGTGTGCCCTGATTTCCTGACCTTTGACCTTGACCACAACCTGGGTGCAGACCCCCCTGAGGATCATCGTGAGCGAGTTTGAGCAGCAGGGCAAATGCCTAGGAGGAGTATCGATTCTGGCGAAATGTGGACAGAGTGGCTTTAACTCCTTTCAGCTTTGCCAAAAATAAATAAAATCAAATTTACGACAAGTCAAATTTACAAGAAAAATAAGTCACAAGTCGACAAAATAACCTTACAAAGAGCTTACTTCTTAAACAAGACGTCACTTGAGAAATTCACTTCCGAAATGTCAGAAAACAATTGTCATATTTATCACGTCCGTGGTGGCATTAAGACCTCTGAAATGCAGGTTAAGTGTCATAAAGATAATTAATAAGCATAACGTATTTTCTGAATGAACTCATTCCTCCAACCTTGAACGCCTCCACTGCAGAACGCTAACCTGATGCTAACCACATATTAACAACTACCAGTTTTTCACACTTTGACGTTTTTGACCATATCAAATTTGCCTAGGAAGTTAAACTGGCGCAATTTAAAACCATTACCCCACTAGAAGAGTTAAAATAACCAAAGAGAACTTACTTTTTTAGCTTTTTCACCAGCTGCGTCAGTCTTTCCAACAGTAACACCTCTGACACGCCGGTCAAGCAGATCCCTCACTAATGAATTAATTCATGCGCTACTCGGGTTTTCACTGATTGTAGTTTTGAACATAGCTATGCGTCACAAGACTCATCAGTTTGTTTGTTTTTTTTAAAGCTTAAAAATATTCAAACCAATAAAATTGTGACAGCGTTTAGGTTTGATAGGAAAACAAGAGCATTGTAAAGTCCAGGAACTATTTTTTTAAGCGCAGCGATCCCGCTTCCCTGGAGCTGTGGTGTGACCTTGTTAAGTGTTTCCAGGTTGTTGCAACAGCCCTGCTCATTAACATCCATTAAAATTGATTAAACTTAACACCTTAATGATTCTTAAAACGACATTTAATTCTTGAATCTACCTTTAAAATATTTTTAAAATACGACAGATATAATATAGACCTGGCAGCTGTTTTCTTGCAGTGAAATCTTCATGAATTACAGCTTTTTCCTCTTAAATTAGCTGTTTTTTTCATGTAAATTTGCAACTTTTTTCCTCATTATTTTGCGATTTTCTTTTGTAAATTTTTAGCTTTGCTCTCATAAATTTACATTTCTTTCCAATAAATGTGGTACTTAAAAAACTTTTTTTTATTACATTTCAAGTTTTTTCTTGTAAATTTGCAACCTTTTCTCTCACATATTTGAAGCTTTTCGTGTCATTTTGCAGCTTCTTTTCTCACATAAATTTGAAACTTTTTCCTTTTAAATTGTTATTTTTTTTCTTGTCAATTTGTTTTTGTAAAACAGTTTTTTTTTTCCTTTGAATTTTGCTGGTAAATTTGTGATTTGTTCAATGTAAAACTGCAACTTTTTCCTTCATTAATTTGCAGCTTTCTTTTGAACATTTGCAGCTTTTGCTCATTTTTTTTTCCAATAAATGTGGTACTTTAAAAAAAATTACATTTGAACTTTTATTTGTCAATTTGGAACTTTTTCTCGCACATTTGTAGCTTTTTGATGTCATTTTGCAGCTTCTTTTTCACATAAATTTGAAACTTTTTCTTGATTTTTTTTTTTTAGTTTTTCTTCAACCTCCCACCTGACTTTACTCTGTACTGTGGGGAGACTTGAATAACGAAACCGAATTGTCTTTCATTCCAGTTTATTCAAGAAATCATTCCACTGTCTGCTCTTATGCTTGAGCAGCGAACAAAGAGAGTGAACACACCAAAGTTCTCTCATTTAAACATTCTGACATCAAACCATTTCCCTCGCGGGGGAAATCACACATCTCTCACAAAATCTCTTTATTCACATTCATTAGCCTTTTATTTACATAACTCCCCCTTCTCTCCTCTCGAGCCTCAGTGGTCAGGAAGTCTTCTGTCCCCTGTCCTCCGCAGGGGGTCCAGGCTCTGTGGCTCCGCACCGCAGGGGGCTGGCTCTCCTTCATCGTGGTTAAATCACATATGCAGTGTCCAACATATACATGTCTCACAACACAGCCATATAACCCCCCCCCCCCAAACGATGAAGAACAGACTAATTCCTAAAATTAAATAGCACCTTACTCACTACTGAATAATCAACACCAACATTCAGTCTGTGCGCCGCTTGGGCTTCAGCCGTCTGCCGAATCTGCTGTGTGTTGGCCCCGCCTTGCCTGCGGTGCGTTTCTGCTCCGGCGCTGTTGACTGAGGGAGAGAGTGGTTAATTGCCTTCTGCGGGGGCCTGCCTCGTCGAGGCGCCACCGCGACCGGTACAGACACGTCCTTCATGACAAAAGCAGGTTTTAGTCTGTCAATACTGACTGTCTCTTTTCTGTCTCCAAAATCCAGCACAAATTGCTTATCACCTGCCTCCAGCACTCGAAATGGCCCTTCGTAAGGCGGTTTGAGCGTTGCTTTTAGGGCTTCGCGCCTGACAAAAACGAAATCGGCATTTTTCAAAGCCTTGGGGACGAAAACTCGTGGAAAAGCGTGATGAACCGGACCCGGGAGCGTGTCTGCCCCCGTGCCGACTAACGGTCCCAGAGCCGAGAGAGGTGGGGGCTCTGGGGGCTCTGGTAAAAACTCGCCCGGCAGCCTCAGAGTTTGTGCGAATACCAGCTCCGCTGGGGAGGCGTCTAAGTCCTCTTTAGGCGCAGAACGCAACCCTAATAAAACCCATGGAAGTTTATTCACCCAATCTGCATCCGTGAGCGACGCTCTGAGTGCTGCCTTCAAAGACCTATGAAAACGCTCGCATAAACCATTGGCCTGAGGGTGGTAAGCCGTAGTGCGGTGAATTTTGGCTCCTAAGCCGTTGGCCATCGCTGACCACAGCTCAGAGATGAATTGCGGTCCTCTATCGGACGTAATGTCCGACGGAACCCCGAAACGCGCCACCCAAGCCGTTAAAAAAACGCGAGCCACCTCCGCGGCCGTGGTCGTCGCAAGTGGGACCACTTCCGGCCAACGTGTGGTGCGGTCCACCATTGTCAAAAGATACGTGAACCCCTGTGATGCCGGTAGGGGGCCCACAAGGTCGACGTGCACATGGTCGAACCTTCTGGCCGGAATGTGGAACGGTTCTAACGGGGCTCTTGTGTGCCTGTGAATTTTGGCCCGTTGACAGGAAATGCAGGTTTTTGCCCATTCCTTCACGTGCTTGCGCAGGCACGGCCAAACAAACTTTTCCGCCACTAGTTTCACCGACGCGCGCACCCCCGGGTGCGCCAGTGAGTGGACCGAGTCAAAAACACGGCGGCGCCACGTGGCCGGAACCACCGGACGCGGGCGCCCCGTCGACACGTCGCAGATCAGGGGGGGCATACCGGTTTGTAAACACTTGCTCTCCAGCCTCAACCCTGTTGGTCCAGACTGGAGCGCGCGCACGTCTGCGTCCGCCCCCTGGTCCGCTGCCATGGCTGCGTAATCTATACCCACGTGCACCGGGGCTGCGCGCGCCACCGTGCCGCTCTCCTGCGGCGCGGTCACGGTGGCCCGTTCTGCCTCTGCGCGTGTTGGGGTCGTGAACGCGCGTGAGAGACAATCCGCTACTACATTGAATTTGCCCGCAACGTGCCTAATGTCAGTGGTAAATTCCGAGATTGCGGCCAGCTGCCTCTGCTGCCTGCCGGACCACGGGTCTGAAATTTTGGCCATGGCGTATGTGAGCGGCTTGTGGTCCACATAAGCGGTGAAGCACCGTCCTTCCAGCCAAAACTGGAAATGACGAATAGCCAAATGCAGCGCCAACAGTTCTCTGTCAAACGCGCTGTATTTTCGTTCAGCCGCGCTTAAAGATTTGCTAAAGAAAGCCAAAGGCTGCCAAACTCCGGCTACCTGTTGCTCAATAACGGCCCCTATGGCTAAATCTGAAGCGTCTGTCGTCAGCGCGATACGTGCTGCAGGGTCTGGGTGGGCCAGGAGCGCAGCGTCAGCCAAGGCTTTTTTAACCTCTGTGAACGCGCGCTCCCGCTCCGGGGACCATTCGACCGCCTGGGTCGGTTTTTGTTTTTTGAGCGCGGCATATAACGGTTGCATGATTTGAGCTGCGTGGGGCAGGAATCGGTTATAAAAATTCACCATCCCCAAGAATTCCTGTAGTGATTTGACCGTTTGTGGACGGGGAAAATCCGCTACCGCGCGTACTTTCTCTGGTAACGGAACCGCTCCCTCCGGGGAGACGCGATGACCCAAAAAATCGATCCGCTCGACGCCGAACTGGCACTTGGCTGGGTTAACTATTAAACCGTGCTCTCCCAGCCTCCTAAAAACTGCTGTGAGGTGCGTTTCGTGTTCGTCCTCTGAAGTACTCGCGACCAAAATGTCGTCGAGGTACACAAACACGAAAGGGAGATCGCGTAACACGGCATCCATCATCCGCTGAAATGTTTGCGCCGCCCCTTTGAGACCAAACGGCATGCGTAAAAATTCGAAAAGTCCAAACGGGGTTATTACCGCTGTTTTAGGAATGTCCTCCGGTTGGACCGGGACTTGGTGATAGCCGCGAACTAGATCAATCTTTGAAAAAATGCGCGCCCCCGCCAGGTGCACCGAAAAATCCTGAATGTGCGGGATGGGATAACGATCGTGCGCCGTAGCGTTGTTTAGCCTGCGGTAATCCCCGCACGGTCTCCAGGAGCCATCGGCTTTCGGTACCATGTGCAGCGGCGAAGCCCACGGGCTCTTCGACCTACGAACGATGCCCAGCCTCTCCAGGCTGGCGAACTCCTCGCGCGCAATGGCGAGCTTAACTGCATCCAAGCGCCGAGCTTTTGCAAACACGGGAGGACCAGAAGTGGGGATAAAGTGTTTCACCCCGTGCTTCGCGACCATCGCTGAAAAAGTGGGCACAGTGAGCGCTGGAAATTGGGTGAGGAGTGTGTGAAGCTTACCACCTGCTGTAGCGACGTGGGTCTGTACTGGTGGCGGGGACACTCGAGCTGAACAGGGGAGAGAGTAAAAAGAGAGTGCATTTACCAGCCGTCTATTAGCAAGATCAACTAACAGATTGTGTGAACACAAAAAATCCGCGCCCAACATGTTGAAACTCACCGCCGCTATCACAAAAGTCCATTCATATGTGCGGCCATGTAAGCATAAAGGCAAGGTCCTTCTCCCGTAGGTGTTGATGTTCGAGCCATTTGCCGCTGTAGCTCCGTTACCGTGGGGTCCAGCCACCCGGTTCGCGTATGTTGGGGTGATGAAGCTCACTTGTGCTCCGGTGTCGATGAGGAACACTCGTCCGGAGCGCGCATCCGTGATGTAGAGCAGCTTGTTGCGTTCTCCGAGGGTCGAAGCTGCTAGCGACCCCCGGTCTTGCCGTTTCCCGAACTCCTGAAGATGCAGGGCGGCACACACCTGCGTGCCTTCTCTGCGAACCTCCGATGGTAAAAGCAGAGATCTTCTCCTCCGCTGTGTCGTGCCCGCGCTTCTGCCGCCGGGCTATTGGCTCCCCTTCGTCGCGGCCGTGTTGCCGCCGTCGTCGGCCAGTCTGGTTCTGCCGCCTCTGGCTCCCCGCTGTCTCGGGTCGCTGCTGTGGTTGCTTGCCCGCCGCAGGCGTCCAGGATCCCATCTGCCTCCTGGGCCAGCTCCCGGAACTCCTCCAGGGTGTGACACTTTTTGCCGGCCAGCGTGCTTCTCGCATGCGCCGGGAGGTTGGAGAGGAAAATGAACTGAAAAATGAAATCATCGTTGTCCAAACCTCTCAGCTGTATCATCTCCTCCATCAGGGCGCTCGGCCTGTGTCCACCTTGGTCTAGCAAAGACAGGATCCTCCTCGCCCTCACTTCAGCCAAGGGGGTGAAAAACTTGATGAGGGTGGATTTCAGCTTGCCGTACCTGTCGGTCGCGGGTGGCTGCTCCACCAAGCTTTGCACGCACCGAGCTGTGCTGTTGTCCAGTTTAGCGATGACATGGTGGAACTTAGTGTCATCCACCGTTACTCCTGCGAGCGCGAACTGCAACTCTGCTTGCAGAAACCACGACCGTGGGTTATCCTGCCAGAAATCAGGCAGCTTAACGGCCACTGCGCTCGCCAGCTCTGAGCGCTGTGAGTCCGGGACCCTGAGAATTTCTTCGTTCATTCTCAACGTCGTCAGTCACCAATGTGGGGAGACTTGAATAACGAAACCGAATTGTCTTTCATTCCAGTTTATTCAAGAAATCATTCCACTGTCTGCTCTTATTCTTGAGCAGCGAACAAAGAGAGTGAACACACCAAAGTTCTCTCATTTAAACATTCTGACATCAAACCATTTCCCTCGTGGGGGAAATCACACATCTCTCACAAAATCTCTTTATTCACATTCATTAGCCTTTTATTTACATAACTCCCCCTTCTCTCTTCCCGAGCCTCAGTGGTCAGGAAGTCTTCTGTCCCCTGTCCTCCGCAGGGGGTCCAGGCTCTGTGGCTCTGCACCGCAGGGGGCTGGCTCTCCTTCATCGTGGTTAAATCACATATGCAGTGTCCAACATATACATGTCTCACAACACAGCCATATGTACCACCATTAAGCTCTTTTTGTAATAAAGTTTGTGTTCCCAGCAAGACGCTTTCTGTCAGTTCCTTCTGTGTTTTCCAGACATAACATTTGGCGATGAGAGTAAACTATGGAAGCATGTTTGAGACCACTATACTGTGAGCCCAGACTTTGCTTAAACTTAACTTTCAGAGTGATGATTACTTATATAAAGTGATTTTTACAGCCACAGTCCAAGGACGGATTATTTTTTCACGCATAAGGAGTTGTTCAGAACTCCTTATACAAAGATATAGAGTGATGATGGTCAAGTTGGTGGCGGCGATGCACCTGTGGGCTGGTTGCCAACCGCCAATCAAATCTAAAAGAAGAAGAACTTATTTTTTCATGTTTTGTAAAAAAAAAGTTGTCATTACCAGAATCACATTAGCTTTCTGAACTATTCAGCTGAAATGTGCAGTGCACTAATCAAGTTAAGCAGAAATAGCTTATTATGTTAAGTTTCTGCAAGGCACTGTTGCCAACTCCTCAGTAAGGAAAGTAGCCATTGGCTGCCCTAAAAGTTGCTAGAAGTCGCTAAATAACCCATCGCCCAATTTGCATAATTGGTCATTTGCATGTAATTGTAATGGATGTTGTAGGAGAGAAGAATAATGTTGTGGGAGAGACAAAAAAGTGAGTAAAAACACTCTAAATATCTAGAACTACAAATTAACTTTCCTCTGTTGATTCTTGGTTTATTTGTTTTAATTTGGCATTTAAATAGGCCATCACTTCTGTATCAATTTCATTGTGCTGTACAGCTGTACAATGACAATAAAGCCTATTCTATAATCTCCAATACATGGCTTCAATCAGCCTTTGAATTCAGGGTTTGATTCCCACTCCTTTCTGTATTTTTGAGCGTACAGTTTAGATTGCGACATGACAAGCTAGCTGCTACAACACCCAGCCAGCCGCTGCAGGGCGCAACAGCATCTGATGAAGAAACTGGTTTTGACCAGTTCAACAAGAAGACTTCAGCAATAGATAACTCTGTAAGAGGTTGCTGGGAAATGCCCAGTAGCCAGAAAATTATATATTAATATTTTTACACAATGTGCTTGCTGTAAATGTCAGTTAAAAGGTTTCACAGCTTACAGTGTGCATAAGAGGATGTGGGTTTTTAGCTCTACACACACACCCTAAATGCTGCGCAACGAGAACCACTTTTGCTCACACGTAGAGAAGCGTGTTTGGGTCATGGGGTTGCATAGGAAACGAAAGGAGACAGAGAAGACGTCAACAGGAAACATCTGTGGGGAGAAGAGGAACAACACCCAGCCAGCCGTTGCAGGGCGCAACAGCATCTGATGAAGAAACTGGCTTTGACCAGTTCAACAAGAAGGCTTCAGCAATTGATAACTCTGTAAGAGGTTGCTGGGAAATGCCCAGTAGCCACAAGATTATATGTACCCATCAAACTCTTATTTAGGGTCTTTTCCTGACAGGTTGAGCTGAGGAACAGACCCACAGCTGTGTGCTGCTCTCTGCATGCTTCAAAAAATGATAAGTGATTCATCTCATGTTATTCTTTATCTTTCTAAATAGTTTTTGCTAAGTGTCCAATTTGAACACTTTACAGCAAAGTTGGTTAACAACTTGGTGACCGCTGACGTGATTGGTCAGTTGGCCGACTCCATTGACGGACATCAGAGGTGACCGGACAAAAAGCCTTCGTCTGGCTGTTGGAGACAATCCAGGGCCCATCCATACAAGGTGAGCAGAGAACCTCTTCATAAATCTCCGTAGGAGGATTGTCTGTAATATTCAGTCAAAGTAAGCCTTTTTGTCATCACTATAATTTTACCAGAAATTAAGAATTTCATAATTATAATTTTAACAGAAATTAAGAATTTAGTGTCATCTTTGATACAAACTAAGAACATGCAGAGAGTATTTTAATCATTACATTTTAGGGTCAGATCAATGAGCCGCTTTTTATAGAGAAATAAGAAATATTAATACAGATAAAAAAGTACTATATATTACAAGAATCTCAATTTTAATCAACAAGTGATAATATATGAATAAATAAAAAGACAACACAAGAAACTTAAGTATCAACAAATAGTGAGTGAACTGTGTCGCCAGTTTGTTAAAATCAGTCTGGGACTAAAAGATCTTTATGATAAGCTGCCTCTGGTACAGATACTGGACGCGGGTCTATGTAAGCAGCCTCTACATAGAGTTAAACTGGTTAAAGATAGATGGTATTCATGTGCTGGGTCACCACAATGTAATCTATTCTGGTTAAAATACTGATTCAAGTTTTTATTCATGTAGGGGTAACAAGAGACAAACTAAAGTGTACAAGTTAAAAGTACTTTCCCCAGAAGTGATCTTGTCCAGAGCTGACAGAATGTCATGTGGTACGTTGTCAAAAGAATATAAACTCATTATTTATCATTTTTGAAGCAGGCAACTTGGAACATTTTCCACAGAAAAAGTGCACAGATTTAAAGTTTGGTGCTGCTTGTTCTTTTGAAAATGTGAAAAAAGTTGTCAAAAATATATGACTAAAGTCCACAAAAACCTGATATATTTTCAAATATCTGAAAAAATGAACTTAAGTGCAATAATTCAGTACTTGTACTTTCACTTCCCACCAATATAATGTTATATTGATTTGCATTGTTTATCCTAAATAGCTTTACATGTCATGCATATGTTTGGTGTGAGGATAACAATTACTTGATGTGGAAGCAGAAAAACACTTAAGGAAAGAAAGCTTTTATTTACAAAATGTGCAAAAACTTGAGACTGCTACATAAGAAATATTATGTACACACAGCCAAAAATATCAATGCTGTGATAGTTACTTTTTTTTTTTACAGTCCCTCAAACACAGACACAACGCGTCCCATCAGTCCAACAAAGGCATTGGTCCTGTCCTCCATCTTCTAGATGCTTTGCAGCAAAGTGGAGGTCAGCTGCTCCTCCCTCCTGCTGTCTCTCATCTGACCTCTCCGGGTAGACAAGAAGGAGGTCTGTGTTTGTGTCCCGCTTCCGTTTCCCTGTTTTAAAGTACAAAAATAAGAAGCAATATAACATAACGACACACTGAAAAACGCAGGAATCGTCTATCCAAGACTGAATGTGTCTATTCAACATCCATTTAATGTTAGTGGCATCACAACATTCAGTTCAAGAATTGGTTTAATTCACTCCCTCCTTTGTGTGAATGGGTCTTGATCTGAACATATATTACCTACTGATGAGAAGAGGAGGAAGAGCAGGAGGAGGACAAGCTTGGTGCTGGTGAAGGTGAGCTGGACACCACAGGTCTGGGTGGTTCTCCCTCATCATCCAGGTGTGATAAATCTGTAAATACACAAAAATAAGTGTATTATTTTGTGCAGTGTACAACTTAAGCCTTCCATTAAATGTGCAGACATAGAAGGCAATTTTATTCAATATCAATATTACCAAAGCTTACATGTCTGTCGGAAAAAAGGTGGATTGTCCTCTCTGGGCTGGGGACAAGCTCCTGCCCCAAGTGGAGGAGTTTAAGTATGTCAGGGTCTTATTCAGCAGTGAGGAGAGAATGGAGCGAGAGATTGACAGACGGATCAGATCAGCGTCTGCAGTGATGCGGACGTTGTACCGATCCGTTGTGGCAAAGAGGGAGCTGAGCACTAAGGCAAAGCTGTCGATTTACCGGTCAATCTACGTTCCTACCCTCACCTATGGTCATGAGCTTTGGGTAATGACTGAAAGAATGAGATTGCGGATACAAGCGGCTGAAATGAGCTTTCTCCGCAGGATTGCTGGACTCACCCTCAGAGATAGGGTGAGGAGCTCAGTCATCTGGGACAGGCTCAGAGTAGAACCGCTGCTCCTCCACATTGAAAGGAGCCAGTTAAGGGGGAATGGGCATCTGATCAGGATGCCTCCCACTTGAGGTGTTTCAGGCACGTCCAATGGGGAGGCGACCCCGGAGCAGACCCAGGACACACTGGAGAAACTACATGTCCCAGCTGGTCTGGGAACGTCTTGGTATCCTCTCTGAAGAGCTGGAGCAGGTGGCGGGGGAGAGGGAAGTCTGGGCTTCTCTGCTTGAACTGCAGCCTCCGTGACCCAGACCTCCGGAAAAGCAGTAGAAGATGGATGGATGGATGGATGGATGGATGGATAGTTTCTCTTTCTGTCCCTCTTCTTTTTTCCTGTAACTTTGCAGTTTTATTTCTCCCACATATTTACCTTCTTTACGATGATGTTGACATGATTGTTGTTGGTTTTGTTTTTTTAACCATCCACGGTTGGATTGATCAGGATGACGGTGAAGTAAAATCTGTCAGACGTATTTCAGTCTGAAGTGACCATGGGTTTAGCTGGACATTAAAACTGGCTTCTCTCATTTCCATGGTTTCTGTCTTCATTTATCTGAAATTCATTTATCCTAAATATTAAAGACAAACAAATCAAATTCATTGGAAAACAAAGTAGCAAATGCAAAAGAAAAAAGCTACAGAAAAGCAACAAATTCACAAAATGCAAATTAGTTTTAAAAGTCACAATTTTGATGTTAAAAAAGTTGCTAATTTTCAAGAAAAAAAGGCCACATATTTGCATGACAACGGATGCCCATTTTTTGAGTAAAAAGTTGCAAAACATTTCAAATTTAAATGCAAATTTGCTAGAAAAAGCAGCAAATTTATGAAAAACAAAATTGCACATTTACTCATAAACCACTGCTAAAGTTTTACAAGAAAAACACCCAAAATTTGCTTGAAAAAAGTTGTAAATTTATGAGTAAAATGTCTCAAAAATATGAAATGTTAATTTGCAAATTTATAAGCAAAAAAAATCCCTCAAGTTCAGAGGGAAGAGCTCAAAATTTATGAGGCAAAATATGCATCTTTAAGCTAAAAAACCTTCAACTATTACTAATGTTTGGATGCCAGTTTATTGTTAAAACTCAGCTGTTTTACATTCATTTTAAGGTACAATTAAGGCAGATTTTCTCAGCCAAAAATTGCTCCTATGAAAATACTGTTTTCTCGTGTGCTGTTTAACGCCCCCCCCCCCCGCCCCCAAGGTGGAAAAAAGAAATATCCCCCTCAACCCAATATCATCATAAATCTGTACTATACTATATGTTAGAGAACAAAAAAATGCATTTGAAGCACCAATGCCAAATGAAAAAAAAAAAAAAGATTATTGTAAATTTGGACTTTTTTTTAACAAAGTAGCACTTTTTTTCCTCGTAAATTTGCAGCTTTTTTCTTTTATATCTGCAACTTTTGTTTTTTAAATTTTCCAAATTTTGTCTTTTTTCTTGTAAATTTACAACTGTCTTCTCGTAAATTTCTGACTTTTTTCTTTTAAATATGCAACATTCATAGGGATGCTGGTTAAATTGTTATTCTGTGTAATGGCTTCAACTTTCTCTGTTCTCTGCTCATCTAGACAATGACTCAAGTTTATGTAATGCTTTTGTTTGAAAGGGTTTGAACTTTTCTCTACTCAAAAAACAAGGGTCACTAAACACAATCTTGCATAGGGCATCGACTAAAACACGGGACAAACAGTACGGAACATTCTGTCCATGTTCCATATAGAACGTTCTGTCTGTGCTCTGTACGGGACATGTACCAATCCTGCCTGCTGTCAGTTCTGCCAATGTGCCTTTGTCATGAGCCACAGTCCGCACTTAGCTTGTTCCATACATATACCGCGCATATTCTGTACCTGACGGTTGTAAATAAACACAATAGCAATTATCAATAAATAAATACATGCAATAAGAAATTAAGGAACATACCATTAGGCTTGTCGGTTGGCAGGTTGCCTGGTTGTGTCAGTGCATTAATCCATTAATCATTAATCCAAGTAGTCAGACAAAAAACATGTTTGACACATTTCCAGGAAGTCCCGTTTTATTAAAAAAAATGCTTTATAAACAAGCTGTCTCTGGTGTCTAGTATGTACGGAACATGTAGGGACCACTAGCATCCAGAACATTAAACACAGAAGGTTCTGTATCTAAGGTAACGTTTCATACAGAACGCATATGGAATGACCGTAGCAGGACCAATAGCGTTGTGTAGGGAAGGTTCCGTATTATGTTACATGTACATGTTCATAGCACACTTGACACCACTTGCTAGTAGGGCCACTCTGTATGGAATGTGTACTGAATGTTTCATACAGAACGCATACGGAACAAATGTAGCAGGACCGCTAGCATTCCATAAAGAACGTTCCTTATCTAACAATACAAATAGCACACTTGACACAGCTAGCTAGTAGGACCGCTCTGTACGGAATGTGTACTCAATGTTTCATACGAAATGCATAAGGAACAAACATAGCAGGACCACTACCATTCTGGAAGGAATGTTCCATATATTACGTTAAATGTACACACTTGACACTGCTTGCTAGTACAGTCACTCCGTATGGAACATGTACTGAACAAATGTAGCAGGAATGGTAGCATTCCATAAGGAATGTTCCGTCGTTACATGTAGAACACTTGACACCCTTGACACCACTAGCTAGTAGGACCCCTCTGTAAGAAACATGTATGAAGGCACACTGACATAGAACTGACAGCAGGCAGGATCAGTAGATGTCCTGTACGGAACACTGACAGAATGTAGCGTCCCATTTGTTCCATGTTACAGTAATCTCCGTGTTCCCCCCAGTCTCTACTCATGAGAAAATGAAAACGCTCACTTCATAGCCTAGATGGCGACTCTGTCCGGTCCACCAGTCATGCTTTATTTCATTCATTCTTTAAGACAAATTTACATTAGTTGGCTCAGGCTCCCCACCCTAGCTAGCAGCAGGAGCAAGCTCCATTTGTGACATAGGCAGCTGCCTCGGCACCCCATATCTGCTTCTGGGAGCTGCCTCGCCATCCCAGGCAGCTGGCTATGTCACAAATGGAGCTTTCTCTTTCTCCTAGCTAGGAGCCGCTGGATCGCCACTGGACCATTAGAGCACACAAACCATTCCACTACAATAAGGTGGTGATCCATGGAGGGTTTTTTTTTTTTGCCGTCAACACATTTAAATAAAAGGTGGTAAACGAAAGTACAGTATGACAGTGTTTAGGTTTTCTTTAGCCTGGCAGGTGAGTCTACATTTCTGTCAAAAATGTTCAGAAATGGAGTTGAGCGCATTCATGAACATGGTGGTCAGCATTTCAGACATGCTATGAAACACATTTAGACACACTTATTTCAAAGTGAGGATTACTAAGTGTTTTGTCTTTTGGCTACCCAGCATGTCATCACCTGATACTGTGATAATCCACAGATCGATTTGGCAGAGATTTTCATGCTGGATGCCCTTCCTGAAACAACCCTCTCCATTTATCCGGGCGAGGGACAGGCACAGGAAGTACACTGGTTTAGTGTTTCCTCCTGTGGCTGGGCTCATATTTTTGGTTTTTGTTATGTTTCACTGAACATGATTATACACGAGTGCAAAAAGATCATGATTCCATTTTCATTTCTGAATTAAGTCAATAAATAACAACAAATAAACACGTAAAGTATATCTGTACACACCAAAACAGGTACAGTAGACCTACATGACATTTCTATGGTCTACAATGCCACTCACATCTACAACTGGAGTGGCTGTTGTCATCAGGCGCTGCCATGTCAATGTTTCACTTTGTGGATGTGGGAGGAAACCGGACTGCTGGACAAACCAACACAGCAAGGAGAGAACACAATCAAAAGTAACTCAGAGAAAACCCCCAACAACTGAAATATCCCCAATGAGCAGCACTAGGTGACAGTGGAAAGGAAAAACTCTCTTACAGGAAGAAACCTCTGGAAGAACCAGGCTGGAACCAGGCTGGAAGAACCAGGCAGTCATCTGGGGGGGGGGGGGCGGGGGGGCTGGGACAGAGGAGAAAAAGAAGGAGGAGAGAAGTGAAGCTGACAAAGGACAGGTCGGCCTCCATCCAGTCATCCATCCACCTCCTACCACTTTTCTGGAGGTCCAGGTCACGGAGGCAGCAGTTCAAGCAGAGAAGCCCAGACTTCCCTCTCCTCAGCCACCTGCTCCAGCTCTTCAGAGGGGATACCAAGGCGTTCCCAGGACAACTGGGAGACGTAGTCTCTCCAGTGAGTCCTGGGTCTGCCCTGGGGTCTCCTCCCAGTGGGACGTGCCCGAAACACCTCAAGTGGGAGGGGTCCAAGAGGCATCCTGATCAGATGCCCAAACCACCTCAACTGACTCCTTTCAATGTGGAGGAGCAGCGGTTCTACTCTGAGCCTCTCCTGGACAACTGAGCTCCTCACCCTATTGCTGAGGGTGAGTCCAGCAATCCTACGGAGAAAGCTCATTTCAGCCGCTTGTATCCACAATCTCATTCTTTTGGTCACTACCCAAAGCTCATGACTGTAGGTGAGAGTAGGAACGTAGATTGACAGGTAAATCGACAGCGTTGCCTTAAAGCTTAGCTGCCTCTTCACTACAACGGACCGGTACAACGTCTGCATCACTGCAGACGCTGCTCCGATCCATCTGTCCATCTCTTGGTCCATTCTCCCCTCACTCATAGATAAGACCCTGAGATACTTAAACTCCTTCACTTGGGGCAAGAGCTTGTTCCCAACCCGGAGAGGACAAGCCACCTTTTTCTGTCTGAGGACCATGGACACGGACTTTGAGGTGCTGATTCTCATCCCAGCTGCTTCACACTCAGCGGCAAACCATCCCAGTAAGACCTGTAGGTCATTGCTGGATGAAGCCAACGGGACAACATCATCTGCAAACAACAGAGATGAGATATTGTGGTCACCAAGCATGACACCCTCCATTCCCTGACTGCGTCTAGAAATGCTGTCCGTAAAAATTCTGAACATGATCGGTGACAAAGGGCAGCCCTGGCGGAGACCATCTCTTACTAGGAATGAGTCCGACTGAATGTTGGCAATACGAACCAAACTCTCACAATGGTTGTATAGAGACCGAATAGCTCGTAACAACAAGCCCGATACCCCATACTCATGAAGCACCCCCCACAAAAAAACCACGAGGGATGCAGTTAAATGCCTTCTCCAAGTCCACAAAAACGCATGTAAACTAGTTGAGCAAACTCCCATGAACCCTCAAGGATTCTTGAGAGGGTAAAGAGTTGCCAGAGATGCCAGAGCCAGGACAAAAACCACATTGTTCCTCCTGAATCTGAGGTGCGACCAACGGCCGGACTCTCCTCTCCAGTACCTTGGCATAGACCATCCCAGGGAGGCTGAGGAGTGTGATCCTTCTAATGTTGGACCACACCCTCCGGTCCCCTTTCTTGAAGAGAGGAACCACCACCCCAGTTTACCATGCCATGCCAAAGGCACTGTCCCCGACCTCCACACAATGTTACAGAGGCGTATTAACCATGACAGCCCTACAACATCCAGGGCCTTGAGGTACTCAGGGCGAATCTCTGCCACCCCTGGGGCACGGCCCCCAAGGAGCTTTTTAACCACCTTGGCAACCTCAGTCCCTGTGATGGTCGAGTCGTCCCCCTGGTCCACAAGCCCTGCTTCCTCTGTAGAAGGTGTGTCAGTGGGATTGAGGAGATCCTCGAAGTATTCCTTCCACCGTCCGACGATATCCCCAGTCAAAGTCAGCAGCGCCTCATCCGCACTATACACAATGTTCAGGTTCAGGTTCAGGTTACTTTATTTGTACCCGTAGGTAGATTTGTTTTGCAGTCAGGTGACATCCATTTTTACAAACCACAATTACATTCAACATGAACACAAACACAGGCACACATGAAGCTGACTATAAACATGATAAAAGTACTCAAGGCTCCACCAGTCAGGACATAGGACAAAGAGATAAGAGAAAAAACAAAGAGATAAGAGAGAAGGGTCATATTAAAAAGTTAAAGACTAGTCAAAGAGGTTAAAAACTCAAAAGTCTAAAACCCAATAAAAGATTTAGAACCCAAATAAAAAACCTACAAAAATAAGTAAATATAAAATAAAATTAATAAATAGGTAACTAAATTATGTGCAATATATTGTTACATCTTGTTCAACTCTTTGACAGTAGCAGGAACAAAACTGTTTTTGTAGCACTGGGTTTTACTTTTTGGGACAGCAAACCTCCGTCTGGAGGGAAGAAACTGAAAGTGGCAGTGCAGAGGGTGGGAGTCATCATTTAAAATGGGGGTAGCAATCCTCTGTACCTGTTTGGTATACAGGGATGTCAGGCTCAGCTGTGACTCACCAAGCAAACGGCTGGACCATCTAACAACCTGATCCAAGGATTTCCTCGGTTTCAGTTTTATCTGACCAAACCATGACACTAAAGAAAAGGATAAAACAGATTCAATAAAAGCCCAATAAAACATTGTCATTATGGTTCATCAATTTGGAAGCGTGCAAGTTTCCTTAAACAATACAAATGTTGCTGACCCTTTTTGCACACCCTTTCATAGTTCTCTTCAAAGTTTAAATTACTATCAATAATCGTCCCAAGATATT
The DNA here is from genome assembly GCA_020510985.1 of Pholidichthys leucotaenia. Classification (NCBI taxonomy): domain Eukaryota; kingdom Metazoa; phylum Chordata; class Actinopteri; order Cichliformes; family Pholidichthyidae; genus Pholidichthys; species Pholidichthys leucotaenia. The sequence continues at coordinate 459,060,326 of CM035838.1, read as the reverse complement.
TGTAGGATTGTACACATTCAGTGGTCTGGCCTTTTAGTACAGTGACTTTGTGCCTGGGAGTTTTCCTCCTAAAGTCAATAATCATATCTTTAGTTTTTGTCGTATTCAGCTGCAGGTAGGGCGCATGCGCACGCAGCGACCGGCAGCGGGTGAAATCACCTGACTGCAAAACAAATCTACCTACGGGTACAAATAAAGTAACCTGAACCTGAAGGTAGGAATCCTCACACCAGTGAACAAAATCATCAACTACTGGGCCATGGCCACTCTCACCATCCTGGAGGAGACTGACAACAACTGAATCATCAGCATACTTTATAATGTGTCTGTTGTGGTGACAACACACACCCCTGAGGAGAGCCAGTAGAAGAACACTTTTGGTCAATGTATCATTGACCCTTACTCTCTGTGTCCTGTTGGTTAAAAAATCCAGAATCCAACCCACCAGATTATTACTCAAATCAAATTGTTGCAGGAGCCTTTCAACTAAAATATGAGGTTGGAATGTATTAAAGGCGGAAGAAAAGTCCACAAATAAAAGCCTGGCGTGTGTCCCATTAAAATCCAGATGTTCAAAAAGCATGTTAAACAGAGTGACAGTGGCATCCTCCACTCCTCTGCGAGGCCTATAGGCAAACTGCAAAGGATCCAATGCATGCTCAGTCTGCTTTAGGACCTCAAATCTGACCAGTTTTTCAAAAATTTTCATTAAAATTGAGGTCAAAACAACTGGTCTAAAATCATTTACCATTTTAGGACAGCTGGATTTTGGAACAGGGACAACCACAGCATCTTTCCAGATCTTAGGCACATGTTGTGTCTGTAAGGACTTATTAAAAATGTAGTGAAACACAGGATTCAGTTCATGTGCACAGGACTTTACCAAGTGCCCACATACTGTATATTATCAGGGCCCTGACTTTTGTTCACTTTTACAGCACAGAACGCTCCTTTAACATCCTGCACCTCAATATTAAAGTGCTGATTGTCTTTGAGTTTCTGTTTCAAATCTTGGGTTTCTGTGCTAAAATCAAAGGAATCAAAACGACCATAAAAACAATTAAGAGCATTAGCCAGCTCTGAGTCTGAGTTGAAACCATCTAAAAACACACAATTACTGCGCTCTGTGCTCTGAAGGCCTGCAATAGTTTTCATACTCGCCCAGGCTGAACCAAGCTTCTTTGTTGCCATCTTGCTTTCCAACTCACGGTGGGCTGCACGGTGGCGCACTGGTTTAGCACTGTGGCAGCACAGTTTTACCCTCGGCCGGGGGATCGCGGGGATCATGAGATCGTGGGTTCGATCCCAGCCCCGACCAACAGTGAGCTGTGTGGAGTTTGCATGTTCTCCCCGTGTTGCGTGGGTTTACTCCGGGATTTCTCCGGTTTCCTCCCGCACACCAAAAACATGTAGGTTTAGGGCGCTCGCGCACGCAGCAACCAGCAGCCGGTGGCTTGTCACCAGACTGCAAACCAAGTCTACCTACGGGTACAAATAAGTAACAAAAAAAAAAAACAAAACAAAAAACTCTGATTTATAATTCTGTTTTGCTCTTAAAATTTTGGACTTCAACTCTTTTGTGGCAACCTGCAGCTCAGAAACAACCCCCTGTTTAAAGGCGTGCTTTTTTCTGTAAGCAGGATTTAACTGATTTTGTAACCCATGGCTTGTTGTTGGGATATATTTTGACACATTTACGAGGAACATTCATGTCCCTGCAGAAAGCCATGTATGAGCATGTCACGTCCACTAAAGAGTCCAAATCTTCTCCGCAGTCTAGCATGAACACCTCCCAGTCCGTACAGTTAAAGCATTCCTGGAGGCAGTGCACTGAATCCTCTGTCCACACGTCTATGTCTCTGGTCTTCGCCTTGTCTCTTCTGAGAGCAGTTTTATATGTGGGCAGCAAATGTACACAGTTGTGATCTGAGGATCCTAAAGGAGGAAGGGGAAGAGATTTAAAGGCCCTCACTATGGATCCATAGCACAGGTCCAATATCTTTTTTCACCTGGTTGGGCAGGAGACATACTGTTACAAGTTTTTAAGTGTCTTCTTTAGAGACACATGGTTAAAATCCCCAAGGATAAAATTTGGAGCCTCTGGGGAAATCGACTGCAACCGCTGTGCCACATCGAAGACGGTGCTGGAGGCGGAGGCAGCATCCGCTCTCGGGTGAATGTACACAGTCGTTATGAAAAGTTGGGGGAACTCGCGGGGCAGATAAAAAGGGCGTAGTGACATGGACAGAAGCTCCACATCTGGTGTACAGATGTGCTCTCTGACCGTGACAGATGTACAGTACTGTTTATTAATATATAAACATACGTCGCCCCCCTGACGCTTCCCCGTTACCTCTTCCTGCCGATCCAAGCAAAGTGGGGCTCCAAAGTCGTCAATTCACAGGTCCGGATCCCAGTTATGCGCCGTAAGCCACATCTCTGTGTAAGCCATGACACAGCAGTTGTTGAAATCCTTCTGATATCGTACATTTCCTTGAATTCTATCCACTTTATTTCTCAGGGATTGTATGTTCCCCATAATAATGGAAGGAAGAGGAATGCGGTTAAGCTGACGTCTCCTCAGGTTTAATCTTATGCCTCCACGCTTTCCGCGTTTCCTCCTCTTATCTCTCTTTTCATCGCTGTGTCCATGAAAATCTCTTAAAATAAAGTCCGGCAGTTGCGGCACAGACTCAAACACAGATGTTGCATTATCCATGTTTAAATGCAGTAACATGTCTCTGGAATACTGCGTTCTTCCTGGCTTGATCGCAATCGCGCTTACCTCCAAGACAAAGAGCTGGTAAGAAAGAAACGACTGTGCAAAAAACAAGGAAATCCATACTGATGGAACCAGGGAGCTCTTCTGTTATATAGTCCACAAACATTCAAGGACAAAAAACGGCACAGAGAATTATGTTAAAACACATTAAAGTGCATAAAAACAGAGAAAAAGACGTCAAACTTTTTTCACCCACTGCCGGTCGCCGTGTGCGCGTGCGCCCAATGTGGACAGGGAGCTGCTTCCCCCTCCTGAGCCGCCGGAATCCTGCCAGAATCTCTTCGAGGCCGACCGAAAGTCTTGTTCCATGGCTTCACCGAACTCCTCCCACACCCGAGTTTTTGCTTCAGCAACCATCCGAACTGCACTCCGCTTGGCCTGCTGGTACACCTCAGCTGCTTCAGGAGTCCCACAAGCCAACCAAGCATGATAGGACTCTTTCTTTAGCTTAATGGCCTCTCTCACCACTGGTGTCCACCACTTGGTTCAAGGGTTGCCACCACGAGATGCACCGACGACCTTGCATCCACAGCTCTGGGCAGCCGCTTCAACAATGGAGGTGGAGAACATGGCCCATTCAGACTCCATATCTCCAGACTCCCTTGGAATGTGGTCAAATTTCTTCCAGAGGTAGGAGTTGAAAACCTCCTGGACAAAGGCCTCAGCCAGACATTCCCAGCACACCCTCACTATATGTTTGGGTCTACCAGGTCTGAATGGCATCCTCTCCTGCCATTGGATCCAGCTCACCACCAGGTGGTGATCAGTTGACAGCTCTGCACCTCTCTTTACCCGAGTGTCCAAGACATACGGTTGCAGGTCTGATGACACAATAACAATATCAATCATTGACCTACAACCTAGGGTGTCCTAGTGCCAAGTGCACATATAGACACCCTTATACTTGAACATGGTGTTCAATATGGACAAAATGTAGTTAGCACAGAAGTCCAATAACTGAACACCACTCGGGTTCATATCGGGCAGGCTGTTCCTCCCAATCACCCCCTCCAGATTTCACTGTCGTTGCCCACGTGCGCATTGAAGTCCCCCAGTAGGACAATGGAGTCTCCAAAAGGAGCACCCTCCAGCACCCCAGTCAGAGACTCCAAAAAGGGCGGGTACTCTGAACCATCATTTGGTGTATAGGCACAAATGATGGTCAGGACCCATATCCCAACCCAAAGGCGCAGGGAAACAACCCTTTCATCCACCAGGGAAAACTCCAATGTAGAGGCAGCAAGGTGGGGAGATACAAGAATACCCACCCCTGCTTGCCGCCTCTCACCTGGGGAAACTCCAGAGTAGGTCGGCCTTTCATGTTAAATTCCGTCCTTTGACGTCACGTGGACCTATAGATTCCTGTATGGCCTCATGGAATTTGGGCGCATGACCTTCTCCTCCTCCTTAGAGGTATTTCTTCAACTTCCGGTGCTGCACAGGAGCAGCTTTTATGCAGTCAATGTCACACACGTAAATTTAAATACAGATGACGTTAATTTGTTTTTATTGTAGCTAACAAAAACATGTTTGTAACCGTATTATGTGTGCAATGTTTGAGACGATACCAGAAATTAAAAGCAATGTTTATTTTTATCCACTAGGGGGCAGCATTGCTCCAAAAGCTTAACACACAGTCACAACATGGGAAGGGCAGCGCAGTAGCAGAGTGGTTAGCACTGCGGCAGCACAGCAACTCACCCCTGGCCGGGGGATCCTGGGTTTGATCCCAGCCCCCGACCAACAGTGATTTGTGTAGAGTTTGCATGTTCTCCCCGTGTCTGCGTGGGTTTACTCCGGGATTTCTCCAGTGTCCTCCCACATGCCAAAAACATGCAAGTTAGGTTAATTGGCATCAAACTGGGGATTCTAAATTGGTCCTTAGGTATGACTGTGAGAGTGAATGGTTGTCTGTGTCTCTGTGTTGGCCCTGCGATGGACTGGTGATCTGTCCAGGGTGGATCCTGCGTCTCACCCAAAGATGCTGGGATAGGTTCCAGCCCCCCCGCGACCCGAAAAGGATTAAGCGGAAGAATATGGATGGATGGATGGACAACATGGGAAAACAACTGCTTTTATTGAAATAAAATGACATTGTGGACGACCCCCACAGCCTACGGACAAGCAGAGCGCTCAGCTGGAGCAATTAGCAGAACAGTGAGATGTATGGACTGATATCAATAGGCAGCCTCTCTTTGTCTAATCCCGGTGCCAGTAATCTTGCTATTGATATGTGTGACTCTAATGCAAATGTCCATGCTTTACTGCTGTGCATGAATTGTCTGTAGCTGGGTATATAAGTCAACTGCATATCGCTTGCTCACTCTCTTATTCACTTTTTGATCACACGCATTGCCTGTTTGCTGACTAGAGACACAGGGCTCGCTCCAGCGCGCTCCCACAGCGCTGGGGTGAACTCTCGTGATGGAGGATGAATAAAACACCCTTTTAAACTTCAGTTCGCTGTGTCCGCCTGCACTTTTTCCGTGCCTCCACACTGGGTGACCCTTATTTTATCAGAATCAGAATCAGAATCAGAATCAGAATCAGCTTTATTGGCCAAGTATGCACAACACATACAAGGAATTTGACTTTGGCTAAAAACTTGCTCTCGTTGTTCAGGTGAAGGATTTAAATAAGGATTCAATGACAACCAGAGTATGTACAGTAAATTACAGTCTGTCCACGTTTCTATAAAAGGATGCAAATATATACAGGAATATATGCAGTTATTTACTCGGACTAACCACACTTTGCAGAAATATATGAAAAAATATACAATCACACAGTATTTCAATGTGGACTCAGATTCAGTGATATAATGTGAATGAAGTAAAAAGCAGTGTGAGAGTTATGTGCAATGTAATAATGGATGAAAAGTCATGAGTACAGCAACAGGTAGGACTAGGTGAATGTTAGGAGTTCATCAGAGTGATGGCTTGAGGAAAGAAACTGTTCCTGTGACGGGTGGTTTTGACCTTCAGTGATCTGTAACGACGACCAGAAGATAGAAGTTCAAACAGTTTGTGGCCGGGGTGTGATGGGTCAGCACAGATGTTTCCCGCCCGTTTCCTGGTTATGGACCGATATAAGTTCTCAATGGGGGGTAGGTCGGTACCAATGATCCTCTCCGCAGACTTAATGATCCGCTGCAGTCTGGTCTTGTCCTGTTTAGTGGCAGATCCAAACCAGACAGTGATGGAAAAGCAGAGGACAGATTGGATGATGGCGGTGTAGAAGACAACCAGCAGCTCCTGAGGCAAATCAAACTTCTTGAGCTGACGCAGAAAAAACAACCTCTGCTGGGCCTTTTTCCGGACAGTGTCAATATGGGAGGACCACTTCAGGTTCCGGGAGATTGTGGTACCCAGAAACTTGAAGGAGTCCACAGTGGACACTGTGCTGTTGAGGATGGTGAGTGGGGGGAATGAAGGGGGGTGTCGCCTGAAATCCACAGTCATCTCCACCGTTTTGGCTGGGTTAAGTTCAAGATGGTTCTGGCTGCACCAGAGGATCAGCTGCTCCACCTCCCGCCTGTATGCAGACTCATCATCATCCCAGATCAAACCGATGACTGTGGTGTCGTCCGCAAACTTCAGGAGCTTCACCGAAGGGTCCTCTGAGGTGCAGTCGTTGGAGTAGAGGGAGAAGAGCAGTGGGGAAAGGACACATCCTTGGGGGGCGCCAGTACTAATTTTTCGGGAGCTGGATGTAAATCTCCCTAGCTTCACCTGTTGCCACCTGTCAGTCAGAAAGCTGGAGATCCACTGGCAGGTGGAGGGGGGCACCTTGAGCTGGAGGAGTTTCTGATGAAGAATGCCTGGGATGATGGTGTTGAACGCTGAGCTGAAGTCGACAAACAGGATCCTGGCGTACGTCCCTGGGGAGTCGAGGTGTTGCAGGATGTAATGTAGTCCCATATTCACTGCATCATCCACTGACCTGTTTGACCGGTAGGCAAACTGCAGTGGGTCCATCAGGGGGCCTGTGATGACCTTCAGGTGGTTCAGCACCAATCTCTCCAAGGATTTCATGACCACAGAGGTCAGGGCAACAGGTCTGTAAAATTTGTACGTTCACATGTATACCATCACTCTGGGATGTCAGCATCCACCTTTCTTATTTGGTTCCTAGAAATTTACAATATTTTAGGTGTAAATTTGCCATTTTTAGCAGATTCTGGCAAAGATGAATGAGCTAATGTCATGGCCCTGTGTCCATCCATCTGTCCACATTTCACAAGAATCACTAGTCCTCTTAGACCAGGGCTCTGCAGCCTGTGGCTCTAGGGCCACAAGTGGCTCTTTGGCCCATAGATAGTGGCTGCCGGGGACCTGGAGGGAAAAAATCATAAATTTCCAAGGAAAAAAGCTACAAATTTCACAAGAAAAAAGGTTTCAAAACTGTCCTAAGAAGAAGAAAATGAGAAAACCTGAAAAATTCTGGAAAAAATCTCCCAAATTTAGGGGGAAATTTAGCAATTTTCTTCAGAAAACATACCCATGATTAAAAAAAAAAAGGAAACAAAATTCTGGAAAAGAAATTACAAATTTATTGTAAAAAGTTGGAGTCTTTTGAGAAAAATAAAATAAATTTATGTAAGAAATGCTGCAGTTTTGCCCATGAAAGGTAATACAAATATAATAAATTTATGAGAATCGCTGAAAATGTATGCTAAAAATAGTGGACATTTGGGGAAAACGTTGCAATTTTATGAGGAAAAACCCCACAAATTGGCAAGAAAAAAAGTCACAAATTTATCAGAAAAAGCTACAATTTCATCAGAAAACGTTACAACTTTCTGTGAGAAAAAAAAAGGCAGTTTCACCTTTAAAAAACGTAACAATCAGATAAGAATCTTGTGAGAAAAGCAGATTTTGCCAAAAACATCAAAATTTATGAAAAGAGCTTATAAGTTTATTGGGAAATTGTCACAAATCTACATGGAGAAAGTCTTCAATTTTACATGATAGAGGTTTAAATTATCAAAGAAAAATATGGCAAATTAAGGGGGAAAAAAGCTATTTATGCCCAAAATATAACAAATTTAGAAAAAAAATACAGTTTAAGTTTCTTGCATATTTCCATATATGTGCTCATTAATATGCATTGTCCCTTTCATAAATAAATTAAACTTAAACTTAATGACGAAAAACCACACAGTTTTGCAAGAAAAAATACAAACCTCCCTTCGTTATGCTGCTAATAGGTTTAGACAGCTGGAGGACCTCCAACGACGCACTGGGCTTCACTCTCAGTGAAATATTTTTGCTGCTCATTAACTAACATCTGTTTGTTCTCTCCCATAGATTGACTCCCCATCGTGCTGTTTGTTCTCTACATGTCTGTTCTTTTCTTCTTCTCTATCCCCTCACCCCCCAGTCAGTCGCAGCAGATGACTGCTCCTCCCTGAGCAGTTCTGCTGGAGGTCTCTTCCTGCTAAAAGGGAGTTTTTCTTCTCCACCATCTTCAAGTGCTGTTCATAGGGGGTGCAACTATAGTCACAGGAACATCAAGCTGCTTGGAGATGGTCTTATAGCCTTTACCTTTAACATGCTTGTCTATAATTTTCTTTCTAATCTCCTGAGACAACTCTCTCCTTTGCTTCCTCTGGTCCATGTTTAGTGTGGTCCACACCATGTCACCAACCAGCACAGTGACTACTTGTCACCCTTTAAATAGGCCGACTGACTGATTACAAGTTTGTAGACACCTGTGATGTTAATTAGAGGACACATCTTGGTTGAACATGTCCCTGTGGTCACATTATTTTCAATCTTTTCTAGGGGTACCATCATTTTTGTCCAGGCCTGTTTCATGAGTTTGTTTTTTAAAATAATTCTGTTGAGCCACAATTCAAAAGCATTGTCTGATTTTCATTAATTAATTTTCATAGAATTTTTATTTATTACCACTTTTGTCAGATTCAAGTTATTTCTGTGACCATTGTGGGTTTTTCTTTCATTAACAGAGGAGTACCAACAATTTTGTCCACGTCTGTAGAACACTGAAAAGGTCACAACCACGGCAACCACGACCCCAGTCCCAACAGCCAACCACAGGACTTCTTGTGATTGGCTGCTGGGACCGAGGCCACCTCTACTGTCCCTCAGGCTTGTGCAACCACAGATAAGCAATTGAAAAGAGAACCCATACAACTCTTTCTTTATAATCCATAACAGAAAATTGTCACGCCGCGCCATTCATCAGCGGCGCCACCTGCTCACGCACCTGACAATCATCAGCGGCGAGGGATAAAGGCCGTCTCGCCCGGAGGCTCGGCCTGAAGCCGTCAGACTTCGTCCCTCACCGTTGTGAGCTACTTCTCTTCAGCAAACATTATTTGGGTAAGAACCCTTACCTCTCTTTCCCAGTCTGCTCCCCTGTGCACAGGTGGATTCCCCGGCGGCGGACATCTCCACTCCATCGCCCAATACCTCGCTGCTGTACGGAGCTCTCCAGGTGGCTGTCTTCCGGGCTTCGCCCCCTTGTTGTGCCAGCTATCCTGACAAACCAAGTAAGTCCTTCTCTTGCCATAAATCCCTCCTGTGTTGGTGTATGCCCGTCACCCTCTCCCTGTGCTCTCTCCATAGGGTTGCTCGGCTGAACGGTCACCTGCCTCTGTGCCTGAAGCAGACGCCATCACCAACACATTTACATCCCACAGACACGCACTCATTCACTCCATCTGTTAATAAACTCTTTGAACTACTCTAAGCCTGTGTGTGTGCGTCTCCTGAGCCATGCGTTATGTCAAAAATAAAGATTAACACTGAAATCTGAAGGAAGTTTCTCCAAGGATTTATAGCTGTAATGGGAAATAGCAAAGTCCTAACAAATCATCTTGCTAGGAAAGAGTTCAGTCCTGGTCAATACTCCCTTCACAAGGTAATCCCATTCTGGATGATATGATCCCTTCTTCTTCCGGCTTTCAGAGAGAGCAGACGCATTTCTCTTCCTCTCCTCTCCTCCTCCCTTGATACTGATCCCAGCTTGCTGTGTCCTGTCTGTGTCTCGCTCTTCTTCTGCTGCATCTCGATCCAAATGGAAATTATGGAAATTATGGAATTTTTGGGCTTTAATGCTATTGACACCACTTTTCAAAAGGAAATCGGGCCAGGGGGAGCCCAAGGGGAGAGGCTCATGGAACAATTGGAACTCATGTGTCTGCGTGATTCGATCTGTTTTGGCTTCATGATCACAGGATTTCTGTTGTTTGGCTCTGGAGTTTTCCTGGTGTATCGAAAATTTAAGAAATTGGAAGAGCTAATCAAAAAGTGGACCCGGCGTAGCTCCTCCATCAAATTCGACCAGCTGGGGGGAGCACTGATAGCGGCAAATGTGACTAACATGGAATTTATCATCTGGCATGCACTGAAGAGAGATGGACTCTGTGGACATGTTTATCTATGTTTCGGAAGGTGGAATACATCTGGAGTCGCTGGGTGCTCTCCAGGGAATGATTTTAAAGCCTGTGTATGTAAATTGTGATGCACAGATTCGTATAAGAGAGGAAATTTCTATGCTCTAAGTGAACTGTGCTTATCAGGCCTTGATTCGGCGTCCTTCCTCCAGGAGAAGAGATAAAGCAGTAGAGAGTTTTGGCTTCTTCTCTAACCCAAACAACTAACAAACAATTGCTGTTGTGCAGCGTGATCATGTGTCTAATATGGAACTTTACCATCTGGCATGCACTGAAGAGAGATGGACTTTGTGGACATGCTTATCTATGTTTAGAATACATAAACATAACATCCAGCTGTTGCCTAGGAGATGTCCTTTGTTGTGCACCAGCAACTGATACATTCACACTGCATTCATACTGATATCTCATGACTGATACACACACTGGTCTCTCTCTTGCTCTTGCTTTGTAACGTGTGTACTGTAACTGTAACTTGACTGCTAAGTGTGCATTGAGGGTTTTTTTTCTATGTGATCATAATCTTGCTCATTCGAGCGCTATTCTGATAAATATGGTTTTTTTCGCTCTGCCCAATGTGTTCCCCCCCCCCCTTCCCCTCTTTACCCCCCACTGTATGACAGGCGCCTTGCATGGCTGCCACGTCATTAGGAAGCGCTCATCGAGCGCGCCTAATGTCAAGTCAAATTCCTCGTATGTTTACAATGTAAACATGCTTGGCAATAAAGCTCATTCTGATTCTGAAACCTTGAAAACGGCCCTTCGTGAGCAAGTTCTTCAAAGAAGAAATGATAATGCAACCTCAGAATGAAAAATAGCCCAGACCCCCAGCAATTGGTCTTCAAATGCAAATGAACCCCAATTCTGATGGCAAGCAGCAATCATGGGGTTCCAAGCATGTGTGGATTTCAAGGTCTTGTATTGCTTAGCAACAGCATTTAAAACCTAAGGTCTGATGAAAGATTTTTCAGTCTAGGCAGAGCTGTTCTCAAGATATTTGCAAAAATATAAGTGTTTATTATAGTACCACCTATGTACACAGTGCCTTAATTTTTGGTCTCTGAGTAGTGGGGAGAGTTTCTGATCAGACTGTAAAATTTCAAGTGTGGAGAATGTAGAAATGACGAGGCTGAGTTTATCTCATGAGTCAGGTTTATTCACATTCTCCAACATCATCCAACACAGAAAAGAGAATGAAACCCCCATACATTCGTCCTTTTATACCCCAGGACATCAAAGCACACAGTCACATTGTATTTTAATCCCAAGTCACAATGCATCTTCTTTCAGATCTTATCATCTCCACCTAAAGCCACTGGCGACCAGGAAATCCCCCAGGCCATCTCTTTGCATACCAAAGGCCACATCTCACATCCTCCTGTTATCTCTAGGAGGATCAGTCCTTTTGTTCATCTGAGACGTGAAGCATACAGTAATATACATATGAAGTATATGAAACCCACATATGTGCCCCACATGACCCCCCCCCCCCAAACGTCTAAGATGGAACAACATAATAACAGTCTGCATGTCACGGTAAAATCACACACATCAATCCACATGCTGCTTGGGTCTCAGTCTTCTCCCATATCTGCTGTAAGTGGGCTTTACCACCCCCGCGGCGCCCTCCTGCTGGGGGACTGCTGTCTGAGGATGAGAACTGTTAGTCAATCCCTGTGGGAGCTCTGGGGAATGCTCCCTAGGGGGTCTGCCGCTCCGAGGAGCCCTAGCCAACTGCACATCTTCGTCAGCCACCACAAAAGCGGGTTTAAGCCCGTTTATGCCAATCATTTCCTTTCTGCCCCCCAAATCTAGCAAAAAGTGCTTATATCCTGTTTCCAGCACTCTAAATGGTCCATCATAAGGTGGTCGCAAAGGTGGGCGATGGGCGTCATGTCCGACAAAAACAAACTCCGCATTTTTTAAAGCCTTAGGCACAAAAAATGCGCGGAAAACTGTGGTGAATGGGGCCAGGCAGCGTGCTCGCTTCCGTGCTACTCTGCAACCGCCGAGCTGGGGAGCACTCTGGCGCAGGATTATCTGGAAGAAATTCCCCGGGCAGCCAAAGTGGCTGTGCGAAAACTACGTCAGCCGGGGAGGCTTCTAAATCCTCTTTAGGTGCAGAACGCAACACCAATAAAACCCATGGTAGCCTGTCCACCCAATTTGCATCCGTAAGCGACGCTCTGAGGGCCGCCTTCAATGACCTGTGAAAACGCTTGCATAACCCGTTAGCCTGCAGGTTGTATACGGTCGTGCGGTGGATCGTTGCCCCCAGGCTGCGGGCCATCGCTGACCAAAGTTCAGAGACAAATTGAGGACCTCTGTCGGACGTAATGTTCGAAGGAACTCCAAAACGCGCTACCCATGCCATTAAAAACGTGCGCACCACCTCCTCGGCTGTGGTTGATGACAGTGGGACCACTTCCAGCCAGCGCGTGGTGCGGTCAACCATTGTCAGAAGATGTGTGCACCCCTGTGAGGGCAGGAGGGGGCCTACGAGGTCCACGTGAACATGATCAAACCTCTTAGCCGGGATGTGAAACGGCTCCAAGGGAGCTTTCGTGTGTCTGTGTACCTTGGCTCGTTGACAAGCCATGCAGGCTGCCGCCCACTCTCTAACTTGTTTGCACAGGCTCGGCCATACAAATTTCTCTCCCACCATTTTGACCGACGCGCGCACTCCTGGGTACGCCAGAGAATGGATCGAGTCGAAAACGCGGCGGCGCCACGAGACCGGAACCACAGGATGAGGTCGCCCAGTGGAGACATCACAGATTAGGGGGGGCATACCGTCTTGCAGCACCCTGTTCTCTGGACTTAACCCTGTTGGTCCAGACTGGAGCACGCGCACGTCCGCATCGCTAACCTGGTCCGCGGCCATGGCTGCATAATCTATCCCTACGCGGACTGGGGCCGCGCGCACTTCCGCGTCGCTAACCCGGTCCGCGGCCATGGCTGCAAAATCTACCCCTATGTGGGCCGGAGCCGCCATGGCGCGCGAGAGGCAGTCTGCCACTACATTAAGTTTACCCACCACATGCTGTATATCGGTGGTAAACTCTGGGATCGCGGCCAGCTGTCTTTGCTGCCGGCCCGACCACGGTTCAGAAACCTTGGCCATCGTGAAAGTCAGCGGCTTGTGGTCAACGAACGCGGTGAAACGGCGTCCCTCCAGCCAGAACTGGAAGTGGCGAATTGCCAAGTGGAGAGCGAACAACTCCCTGTCGAATGCGCTGTATTTTCGTTCACTATCGCGCAAGGTCCTGCTGAAAAAGGCGAGCGGTTGCCAAGCTCCGGCTACATACTGCTCCACAACCGCTCCTATGGCCACATCTGATGTGTCAGTAGTGAGCGCTATGCGGGCCATTGGGACCGGATGTGCTAATAACGCAGCGTTTGCCAGGGCTGTTTTGACTTCCGAGAATGCGCGCTCTCGCTCCGGAGACCTTTCGATTTTATTTGTGGGTTTTTGTTTTTTTAGTGCAGCATACAATGGTTGCATGAGCTGCGCTGCGCGGGGGAGGAAACGGTTATAAAAATTCACCATCCCCAAAAACTCCTGTAACGCTTTGACCGTTTGTGGCTGGGGAAAATTTGTTACTGCATGCACTTTGTCAGGCAGAGGAACCGCTCCTTCTGGAGAGACGCGATGCCCCAAAAAGTCAATCTGCGTCACCCCGAACTGACACCTCGCTGGGTTGATTATTAACCCGTGCTCGCCCAACCTCCGGAAAACTGCCGTGAGGTGTTTTTCGTGTTCGTCTTCGGAGGCGCTGGCTACCAATATGTCATCCAGGTAGACGAACACAAAGGGGAGATCGCGCAACACCACGTCCATCATGCGTTGGAACGTCTGCGCAGCGCCTTTAAGCCCAAACAGCATGCGCAAAAACTCGAAAAGGCCAAACGGAGTTATTACCGCTGTTTTAGGTATGTCCTCAGCACGCACTGGGACCTGGTGGTAACCGCGTACCAAGTCTATCTTAGAAAAAACGTGCGCCCCGCCATATGAATTGAAAAATCTTGGATATGCGGGATTGGGTAGCGGTCGTGCGCCGTAGCGTTATTCAACCTGCGGAAATCACCGCAAGGTCGCCACGAGCCATCAGCTTTCGGGACCATGTGGAGCGGCAAAGCCCATGGGCTTTTCGAACGCCTGATGATGCCCAACTTTTCCAGGTTGGCGAACTCCTCGCGCGCTATGGTCAGTTTAGCTGGATCCAAGCGCCGAGCTTTTGCAAAAACGGGCGGTCCAGTGGTAGTAACAAAATGTTCCACCCCGTGTTTAGCTACGGTTGCCGAGAATGTTGGGACCGTGAGTGCTGGGAACTGAGTGAGCAGTGTGTGGAACTTACCACTTGCAGCTGTGACGTTGGCTTGTGCTGTTGGTGGGGCCACTGGAGCTGTACAGGGAATAGAATAAAAAGAGAGTGCATTAACCAGGCGCCTGTTAGCAAGATCAACCAACAAACCATGTGAGCACAGAAAATCAGCCCCTAACATATTGAAATTGACTGCAGCTATGACAAAAGTCCATTCAAATGTACGGGCGTGTAGGGACAGAAGCAGAGTCCTCTCACCAAAGGTCTTAATCGCTGAGCCGTTCGCTGCTGACACCCCGGGACCACCGGAGGGCGCCAGCCGGTCAGCGGAGGAAGGTGTGATGAAACTCAGCTGGGAGCCTGTGTCCACGAGGAAATGCCTCCCCGAGCGCGCATCCTTCAAGTAGAGCTGCTACCGACCCCCGGTCTTGGCGTTTCCCGAACGCTTGAAATGGCACGGTGGTATACATTTGCGTGCCTTCTCTGCAAAGCGACGATGGTAGAAACAGAGGGTGTCTCCTCCGCGATCCTTGGTCTCCGCCGCCGCCGTCGTCGGTGGGTCTGCTACCGCCGTCTCTGGCCCCTCGCCGTCTCCGGCCGTTGCGCCGCACTCCATCGCTGCTGCAGTGGACGCGCGCCGTTTGCTGGCGTTGAGAATCCGGTGTGCCTCCTGGGCCAGCGCGTGGAAGTCCCGCTGGGCCAACAACAGCGAACCGACCAGGGTCGCTCTCGTCTCTGACGGTAGGGTTCTCAGGAATATGTGGGTGAAGAGGAAGTCATCGCCATCTGAGCCCCTCAACCTCAGCATGTCCTCCATCAGGTCAACGGGCGTGCCATTTCCCAAGTCGTTCAGAGCCAGTAGTCTCTCCGCTCTCTCCTGGGCTGAGAGAGTAAAGCGCTGGATGAGCGCAGCCTTCAAAGCGCCGTATTTGTTGTCGGCCGGTGGCTTCAGCAAAAGGCTCTGCACATGTCGAGCCGTGCGGTTGTCGAGTTTGGTGATTACACGGTAGAATTTCGTCTCATCTACCGTTATCCCCCGGAGGGCGAACTGTGCTTCGACCAAGAGGAACCAGGAGCACGGGTTGTCTCGCCAAAAGTCCGGTAGCTGGACGGTAGCGGCATACGCCTGGCTGGGAGCTCCTGCTTCGGCTGGTTCAGGGGAATTTCTTCTACTCATGATACGTCTCAGGGTCACCAGTGTGGAGAATGTAGAAATGACGAGACTGAGTTTATCTCATGAGTCAGGTTTATTCACATTCTCCAACATCATCCAACACAGAAAAGAGAATGAAACCCCCATACATTCGTCCTTTTATACCCCAGGACATCAAAGCACACAGTCACATTGTATTTTAATCCCAAGTCACAATGCATCTTCTTTCAGGTCTTATCATCTCCACCTAAAGCCACTGGCGGCCAGGAAATCCCCCAGGCCATCTCTTTGCATACCAAAGGCCACATCTCACATCCTCCTGTTATCTCTAGGAGGATCAGTCCTTTTGTTCATCTGAGACGTGAAGCATACAGTAATATACATATGAAGCATATGAAACCCACATATGTGCCCCACACAAGTTTCTATATATTACCGTTTTTGCTCCCCCTACACTTTTAGCAGAGAAAAGAAGAAGAACAATAGGCTTCCAGCAGCACAGCTGCTTGGAACCCTAACCAGCATCCCCATGAGCGTTGCAAATTTATAAGAACAAGGTTGAAAATTTATTGGGAAAATGCACATTGACAGGAAAAAAAGTTGAAAATTTGTCTGAAATAAGTCACAAATCTACGAAAAAATATTGCAGTTACAAGAAAAAGCTGCAAATTTATGAGAAAAAAGTTGCACATTTTAAAAAAGTTGCAAATTTACAGGAAAAAGTGGCAAATTTATGACAAAAAGATTAAAAATTTAGATTAAAGTGACACTCCAAGTGCTTTTGAATTTTTGGTGTGGTTTAAAGTGCTGTGTCCTAGTCGTAATCGGGTGATGAGTATCTCTTCTTTGGTGAGTGATGGTCTATATGACATCATAAAGACATCAAGGCAGGCATCGTGAGTGATGGTCTATATGACAGCCTAAAGACATCAAGGCAAGCATCATAGGACACTACATCATAGGTAGCCAGTCCTATTGTCTACGTATATGACGGCATCGTGAGTCCTATGTAGCCTGAGATCATAGGATCCTCATAGGA
Organism: Pholidichthys leucotaenia; assembly: GCA_020510985.1. Taxonomy (NCBI): domain Eukaryota; kingdom Metazoa; phylum Chordata; class Actinopteri; order Cichliformes; family Pholidichthyidae; genus Pholidichthys; species Pholidichthys leucotaenia. Next base: position 459,043,604 of record CM035838.1, on the reverse strand, counting down.
CATCATGCAGACATCACAGGACGTCCTATGATCATGACACACAGACACACACACACACACACACACACAGATTTCTTGAATTCATAGAGTGATGATGATAGAGTGATATCCAGAGAAAATCTGACCGCAGTCCCAAGTCTCTGTTTTTCTGCTGTGAATTTCCAGTTAGGGAACGCCCCAAAAAACATCAGTTTGGACAGAGCCTTTCTAGCTATGTAAGCCAGTCCCTCCAGGATTTCTCAATGCTGCGATCATATCAATTCATGCAAAATCAGTGATTGGCCGCGTCTTTTGCGTGACCTTGCGACTTTGTCCAATCGCCACAACTTTCCCACAATTTTGACCAATCCCCATCAACTTCCGCCAATTTCACCAATCAAATTTGTCCCTGAGTAGTGCTTAAACACTCAGTCTAACCAATCAGATGTGTCGCTGCACCGCGCACACTTCCGTGTTTACAGAGAGTATTAACGGAACACATCAGTAAAAAAACAGCGCGTGACTTAAAAACAAAACACTCACCCGTGAGGTTTGCCACACCATCCCTTCCTCTGTCTTCCCCGGCCTTCCGGTGGATGTTTTGCCACGTCTCCATCCTGACTGCATGTACAAAGTGTTGGGTTTGTGTTAAAAAACATCTGCCTGCCTGAAAACCAGCCCTGTCACGGGAGTGTGCGTAAGAAGAGATGCTATAAAACCACAAACAAACAAGCAAATCTAACACCACAGCCAGTGTTTGAACATCTTATACGTCTTTAGAGGTAAAAACATTACTCCATCTTGTCAATGAGCTTTAAAACTGTGAATTTCCGGTCTGGATACGGACCAACGTGTGTCCCCCCCAGGACTCCTGGTAAATGAAAGATCAGTATCTGATGAGACAGGTGTGTGTCAAGATGCACAGCAGACAGACAAACAGGTAGGAGTCAGGCACGGAAAGAGAGAGAATAGAGTCTGGAAATTTTTTTTCAGAAAAACAGACAACAGACAATACAAGCTAATAGAATAAATCTTTTTTTTTTTCTCTGCACTAGGTACCAAGTGGGTGGGGACCGCTGCGGTTTTCAAATGAAGGTGCTGCCATAATTTCCAAATCTCTACTCTTTAACATGCATTCAGTGCAGTTTAGCTATTGTGATGGAGATTGCGTTAAAGACTGGGTTTGCTATTGCACAAGAGTTTTTCTGTATAGCAGAAGTTTCTGCTTAATTTATAAATCACTATTTAATAGGAAATTTATTGACAATCCTGTGCTTTTCTTGAATTGTTATGTAGAATATCACTCCAGTAAACTATGGAAAAAAAAAAAACCATCTGCTTTAAAATTTGTAATTCTTCCCACAACTTTTAGTGCAAAATACCTCTTAAAACATTGCAACTTTTATAGCACTTTTTTAAAAAGCTCTCACGAAATCAGGTTTTTTTGGGCCACAACACTCATAAAAACATCCTGCGAAATCCTGGAGGGACTGGTAAGCATTCCTGCTTAGCCTGATTGGTTATAACGCTAACCAATCAGACAGATACTCTTGGCTAACTCAAGGGAAGAGGGAGGAACTGAGAAGCAGCAGGATTGAGGCAGAGAGAGAGCGGATGAGAGGCAAAGAGGAGGGAGGGGAGGAGGGGGGGACGTGGCTTGAATGTGGGCCTGAGCCGGAGAGATGGAGCTGAGAGGACCGGCTCAAACTGTCACCGAGGTTTGCGGTGACAAACAACACTTTGGCCAATATTCCTCTACCTACCACTGACCACACTGACTGTCAGCGTCCCTTCCCAGAGATGGCACAAAACCCACCGCGGCCACACGTAGTTTTCCACCGCTGGAGCTACAGTAATCCTGAACCCCATAGCACATGCGGGGCAGGATCAGCTCAGAGACCGGAGTCCACCGGCTGCTCGCACATGCGGGGTCCCGGAGGTGCACAAAGAGGAATGGGAGGCACACGGTCAGAAGGCTGAATCAGAGAGAGACGTCTGCTCTCAGGCATATGAAGGTGTCCGTTTTGCATTCATTGGACTCTGTTTGATAAAGATTGTTTTTTTTGGGGGGGGGGGGCACAAAACCACCCGAGTGCTCCATTCTGGCCACGCCAGAGAGGATGGAGGAGACATTAAAGCCCCTCCACAGATGCCTCAGGAGGAGGGAGGCGAGTTGGCCATCTTTCAGTGAAGCAGACGTCAGTGTTCTCAGGTCAGCATACACTACTGGTGGTGGTGGTGGTGGGGGTTATGGGTGGAGCTAATTAGAATATTCATAGATCCGTGCATACTTAAGTAGGTGGAAGATTTAAAAACTCTTTCCAATACATAAAGTGATGAAAACGAGAACACCTCCTGACCAGATAGAGTGATAATATAGAGTGAAGTACATGGCGGTAATGCACCTGTAAGCTGGATGCCAACCGCCAATCAAATCTAGAAGAAGAAGAAGAAGAAGAAGAAGAAGAAGAAGAAGAAGAAGAACTCTTTCCAAGCAATTCTAAGACAATAAAAGTTGTTTGTGGGTAAAAAGCCACAATATACTATTTTGGGCAATACATATTTGTTTTTGAGGTGGTTTTAGAGGCGCTGGAGTGCCTCTTTAAAAAAGGAGCAAATTTTGAGAAAAAAATTGGAAATTGTTGTGTCTGGAAATGAAGAGGAGTCGAGGTGACGGTTTAGTAGTTTTATTAACAACGAGTAGGAACTAACAGGAGTTTGGGTCCCAGGAGTTTGCCGTTTGGGTCCCTCGTCCTGGATACCACGAACACTGGCACCGGAAACTCCCCGTGATGGTGCTTCATGGTGCCTGTCACACCCGTCATCACTTGATCCGAGCAGGTTCAAATCCCACACTTCAGCCTCATTTCCCACATAAAAGGGCTGGTCCCACAGCCCGCAGCCAGACCACTCCTCTCCAACGCTGCAAGCAATGGAGAACCCGAGTCCACAGAACAGATCACAGCCCATCAGGTTATTTCCTTCCCTGGACACCGTAAACTCCACTGTGCACACTGACGCTGATTTGTATCTCGCCGAGAGCCACAGCAAGCCCACAATGTTAAAGGGGTTTTCCTATAGCCATAACATGCTACATTAGTCCTGCTCACTCTATAATGTGGGAAAAAGGTCTTCACTGTAGCCAATTTAGGATGGAAGTCGCTGATCCCATGTCCAGCATCAGCGGCACCACCACCCCGTCCAATTTGACATTGCAAATAATGTGTCCGTCTGTGCTAGGGGAGACCGTGTGAACCACCGTGGAATTCCTCGTCGAGGAGCCCCTCTCTGGCTTCTGGTCCCCCTGCTCGAAAATTTCGCAGACTCTAGCAAAGTGGTGGAACAGACCGAATTTCCACAACACTTCCCCTTCGCTGGGCACTCCCTCGCTTTGTAACGGTGCCTGGCGGATCCACAGCCATAACGTCGTGGCGTTCCTGGGGTGGACCTAATCTTCACAATGGAGGCGTTCTCATCATCTCTCACGTCATCTGGATCCGTGGCCAGTGTCTTCCACTGTTTCCCATTCCTTGGCAGGTTTTCTTCTTCTTTACCGAGATTTTTCATTAACATTTCCACTGCCTCATGTTGTTGTGCCAAGTCCATGGCGGCCAAGAGTGTCAGCTCTCTAGCATGAGTGAGGAGGCGAACTTTCGCGGAGGAGTACAGCACTTGTTCCACTAGTTGGTCGCAGACCATCTCTTCCTCCAAGGCGCCAAATCTGCACTCTCCCGCTAGCTTTAATTGTTTAATTGTTGCACTGACTCACCTGGCTGCTGGCGTCGCTGTCTGAACTGTATTCGCCTCATGATGGTGTTTTCAGGGGCGCGAAAATAGCCTGCCATTAGCCTCACCACGTCGTTGAATGAGTCACCCCTTCCTAACATGCTCAGGATCCGCTGGCCCTCCATACCTACGTTGTGGACCAGACTAGCCCTTGCACGCAATTTCTTGTGGTCTCCGAGGTCCAGAGCAATGAAGTAATTCTCAAAAGCTGCATACCACCTGGTCCAGGGGACGAGCGGCTCTCCCGGAGCCTCCAAGAATGGCCGGAAAGCAGTAGCAGCTCGCTCCATACCCTTTTGTCCTCGTCGCCAAATGTTACGTCTGGAAATGAAGAGGAGTCAAGGGGACGGTTTAGTAGTTTTATTAGCAACAAGTAGGAACTAACAGGAGTCACTCTGTCTAGCCTGAGAGTCCACAGCAAAGAGGCAGAACCCTTTCCACTGTGCCCTCTTATACTCCCCGTGACACCACCCCTGGAAAGGTGGGGCGTCACCAACCCCTACACCCAGGGCACCGCCGTATTGGTACACCCCAACTATATACACAATATTACTATCTAACAGACATTTCAAAAAAAAAAAGTTGAAACTTTACATCAAAAAAGTTTCAAATTAAAGAGAAAAAAGTGGCAAATTTAGGGGGAAAAAAACTGCAAATCTATAAGAAAAGTTGCAACCCCCCCCCCCCCAAAAAAAAATCTTTGTTTTGGATTCAGTATTTGTGCTTAAAATGCAGTTTATTCAGTTCTGCAACATGATATAGAAAAGTTTATGATGATATTGGGGAAACACGTCTCTCTTTAATCCAGGTCCCCCCCCCCAACTTTGTACCAGTTTATATGATATTGCAACACTTGGTGTATCACAAGATCACAATAGTATGGCATGCCAGTGGAATTATGGTGAAAATATGGTATCATACGGCCTGTGGTGATTCCCACCCCTACCTTTAAAGCAACCTACCATAAAAACAGCCTGAGCTGAGGAGGGCTACTTCCCCTGGATGTAAAATGGTACTGCAATAATTAAAGCCTCAGGTATTTTGACCAACGGCATGTCCGGACATTTCATTAAAACCTCTGGGAGTGTGTCCACATGTGGAGGGAAAAGTGCACATTGGAGGCTCTTTCTGCAAACGAAGGGAAGCTTGACTGGATTGGACAACACTAAAATCCATGTGCCACGTAGCGGAACACCTGCAATGTTTCACATAAAGACAGAGAAAGTCCCGGGGCCTCTGCCGTTTGACTTCGGTAAAGTTGGCAAGGTATTCACAGATTTGGACTTTGTGGATCAATAACGCTTGAACAAAACATTGTTAAAACACAAACCACACCAATCTAATACATTGGTAAAGTGGACAAAGAGCTACAACCTCATTTTCATTAAAAAGAGCCGTCCTCTGAGCTCCAGCAGTTTGTGTCTATGAGTTGCCGTTGGGGAAACGAATGCGCAGGGACCGTCTGCAAATTACAACTCCGAGGAAAAAAAAACTACTTAAAATTACATACTGTCATGATCATAAGGTGTAACGTCACCAGCATCAGTTCATACGTCAATTGTGTCGTTTTGGTCAGACCAAAATGCTTAGTTTGAATAAATTTTGTTTTTCATAGTTTGTGGAAATATTTATTTAAAAAAAAATGCAATAACTTGAAAATGACAAAGTGTGGCTTCACCAAAATCACCTCACATGCAATCCATCTTCTTGTAGTCAGACTACATCACATAGTTTGGATTATTTTTTTTTCATAGCTTTTGGGAATATTTAATAGGATTAAATTTCAGCATCATCAAGGTTAGTGCCACTAAATAGTAGCAGCAACGCCACCGAGGACACAGTCCGAGGACGGATAATTTTTTCACACAGGGGGAGTTGTTCAGAGCTCCTTGTAGGAACTTATACAAAGATATATAGAGTGATGATACAGAGTGAAGTATGTGGCGGTAATGCACCTGTACCTGGTTGCCAACCGCCAATCAAGTCTAAAAGAAGAAGAAGAAGAAGAAGAAGAAGAAGGGCCACTAAATACTGACCAGCCACTACTGGTCTCCTGTTACTAACACTTGTTACTTGGACCCCAAAAAATATCATAGGTTAGGGAAATATTTATTAGAAATGATAGTTAAAATTTCCCAGTTTGTAATTTCCCAAACTGTAATTTCCCAGTTTGGGATCAATAAAGTACATCTATCTATCTATCTATCTATCTATCTATCTATCTATCTATCTATCTATCTATCTATCTATCTATCTAAAAACTTTCAAACAACTCAGTGCAGCTTCATCAAAATCACCTCACACATCATCCACCATCTGCTGGTCATACTACGTCACTTAGTCTGGGCAAAAACATTTTTTCATATTTTTTGGAAATATTTATTTGAAATAAAATTCAATAGCGCCTCAGGGATTAAGTGCAGCTTCACCAAAATCACCTCACACATCATCCATCATCTGATGATCATACTAAATCATTTAGTATGGGACGTTTTATGGACTGAGGCAGGAGGGCATGCACTGAATATGTGGCAGGGAGTGCCAACATTAACGTGAGGATGGATGTCAGGGGGTGGAACTATTTTATTGTGTTGTGGGGATTTTATATAGTTTTAAGTTTATGTTGCATGTTTTAGCTTGCATGTTTTGCAGTTTTTATATTTTGATCAGTGTGTTTTTAAATTGGAGGTGTTTGGGTGCTCTGGCAGTCCAGAGGAGAGCTTTTGCCAGGAGGAAGGAGCCCTGCCTGAGGGGAGCCCGGCTGATTGAGGGCCTGCTTGGGAGACAGCTTTGCCTGCAGAAGAGTCCCGCCAGAGCAAGAGGAAGCTGCTGGTTCCAAAAAGATGGTTGCAGGAGGGCATGACTGAGGAGGAGGAGCAGTAACGGCCAGGACCACCATGGTGCCGGCATTTGGGGAAGGACACTTCCATGTGGAGCAGTTGGGGTGCTGTAGGCGAAGGACAGCAATAGGCAGAGTGAGGAGCTCTGCCTTCGCTGTTAAGTATCTGGTTCCCAGATAGCAGCACCCATGATGATGATAATGCTGATGCTGATGATAATGATGATGAAAGAAATCTGGATATACTGCTGGCAAGTGTCTTCTCCCATACAGGCTTCCGGAGGGCGTCGGTGTCATGGTGACAGATGAAGCCTTGCTAGAAAGAGTGGATCCCCCTCCTCAGCTTTTATGGACTTTTATTTGTTTTTAGGTCACTTCTAGCCTTTAGTTTTTTAGCTTAAGTTTTAGTTTAGGCTTTTTATGTTTTTTGGTGGGCATTTATTTGTACATAATTTTATTGTAATAAAATTCCTTTGAACATCCTCATTTTACAGTTTCCCTTTGATTGCTACCTGTGACTTTTCACCTGGCTTTTAAAGAACCTTGGAGTTTGTGGTTTTAATTACACCTCGGCCTATACACATTACAGTTACCCAAAGCTCATTACCATAAGTGAGGGCAGTAATGTAGCTTGACCGGTAAATCGACAACTTTGCCTTAGAGCTCAGCTCCACCACAACAGACCGGTACGGTGTCTGCATCACTGCAAAGGCTGTGCTATGGATGTCCCTTGCGGGGCATCATTGAGACGGTATAGGCCAACCAGTGAGTTTGCATGTTTATGAACAAAAGACAAGACTGACAAAATAAACAGCCACTTGGGGAAAAAACACGAACATAGGCTTAGACACAAGATAACAGACTCTGAGGAAAAACACTTACATAGAACGATGAATCATAAAGGAGACTGGAGTCGGGGTTAGGGGCTCCAGTCACGTACATGGAGGAGCACGTACCGTTGTGTAGGTCGCAGCGAGGAGTGAGCCTCAGCTGCTCCCTTAAATGATAAATCACAACCAATCAAAAAAGGAGAATTGTAGGGAGCTCGAAATGAAGAAGCGATGTGATTTTATAAATCAGGTTTTATTATCAGATTCCAATCCCTAACATGTCTCACCTCGATGCAGAAGCAGAATAAGAGAGGTCGAGCGCAGTCAGACCTTCATACTTATACCCACACTCAACAAAAGACATTGCATATCAAAGCTGACATCCTGCATTAACGTAATCCCTCTCCATTGTCCTCTCTCTCCTCCACCTGACCCTGGGTGGTCAGGAAGTTCGATCCGGTCTCCACCGCTGCGACTCCGTCTGCTCCTTGATCTTCGTCGGTGGTCGAGACCTCTTGTCCTGCTCTGAGACGTGAGGTCATTCTACATATGCAATCTCTAAACATTCCACTTATGTCTATACATATGTAGGTATGGATATATGAATAATATAAGCCACAGCCCCCCCCCAAACGTCTAAGAAAAGGACAATCAAATTAAGTTTTACAGCTTAAGATAACCTCCATGACATATTATACTGTTATACATCTCGACAGGAAAAAGGAAAAATCTCTTCAGCAGTCATGTTAACCTTCCAGTTATGCAGCATGATTCTGTTAAAAACCAGTGGTAACAACAACAGTACATTTAATGTCACAAGTCAGCCTTAAAACTGCAACGGCACAATCCGACAACATAGTTAACCACTCTTTGACAATTTTACATCAGTCTATGTGTCGTCTGGGTTTTAATCTTCTCCCGAATCTGCTGTAGGCCTGCTTGGGCGTCCTGGCGGGACCGTCCTGTAAGGGATTTGCAGCTTGGGGAGGAGAGTGGTTATTTGTTCCCTGCAGGGGGGCTGAGTCTTTTCTCTTAGGGGGTCTACCCCGCCGAGGCGCTCTCGCCACCCGTGCAGGCTCGTTGCTCAACAGGAAAGCAGGTTTAAGTCTGTCAATGCTGATTGTTTCTTTTCTGTCCCCTAAATCAAGCACAAAATGCTTATCACCAGGTTCCAGCACTCTGTATGGTCCGTCGTATGGAGGGCGGAGGGTTGGTTTTAAAGCTTCGTGCCTAACAAAAACGAACTCAGCGTTTTTCAAAGCTTGGGGGACAAAAACCCGCGGAAAAGAGTGATGTACGGGTCCGGGGAGCGTGTCCGGTCCCGTGCTACTTAGGGGCCTCAGGGCTGGTAGGTGCCCGGGCTCTGGATGTTCTGGTAAGAACTCACCTGGGAGCCTGAGAGGTTGTGCGAAAACTAATTCTGCCGGGGAGGCGTCTAGATCCTCCTTAGGCGCAGAACGCAACCCTAATAAAACCCAGGGAAGTTTATTCACCCAATCTGTATCCGTTAGTGAGGCCCTGAGGGCGGCCTTTAAAGACCTATGAAAACGCTCGCATAACCCATTAGCCTGAGGGTGATACGCGGTGGTGCGATGAATTGTCGCCCCTAAGCTGCTGGCCATGGCTGACCACAGCTCTGAGACAAACTGAGGCCCCCTATCGGACGTGATGTCCGATGGGACGCCGAAACGTGCCACCCAGGTTGTTAAAAAAACGCGAGCGACTTCCGCGGCTGTGGTTGACGCCAGCGGGACCGCCTCCAGCCAGCGCGTGGTACGGTCTACCATTGTTAACAGGTGTGTGAACCCTTGTGACGACAGCAGTGGGCCCACGAGGTCGACGTGTACATGGTCAAACCTCCTGGCTGGAATTCGGAAAGGTTCTAAAGGAGCTTTTGTGTGTTTGTGTATTTTGGCGCGTTGGCAAGACATGCAAGTCCTTGCCCATTCCTTTACATTTTTACGCAGGCCCGGCCAAACAAACTTCTCTGCGACCATTTTAACCGAGGCGCTCACCCCTGGGTGCGCGAGGGAGTGAACCGAGTCAAAAATGCGGCGGCGCCACGCGGCTGGAACCACCGGGTGAGGCCGGCCGGTTGACACGTCGCAGATTAGGGGGGGACGCCGTCACGCAAACCCCTTTCCTCCAGTCTTAACCCTGTTGGTCCAGACTGGAGTGCGCGCACGTCCGCATCACTGCTTTGTTCCGCTGCCATGGCCGCGTAATCTATCCCTACGTGGATTGGGGCCGCGTACGTGTCCGCGTTGGCCATGAGTTCTGCGGCTGCGGTAGTATAATCTGCTTCCTCGCGCTCTGACGATGTCACAGTGTGGGAGAGGCAGTCTGCTACCACATTAAGCTTGCCTGCCGCATGTCAAATATCTGTGGTGAACTCTGAAATTGCAGCTAGTTGTCTTTGTTGCCTGCCTGACCATGGTTCTGAAATTTTAGCCATCACAAAAGTGAGTGGTTTGTGGTCTACAAAAGCCGTGAAACGCCGCCCTTCCAGCCAGAACTGGAAGTGGCGGATGGATAAATGAAGCACTAGCAGCTCCCTGTCAAAAGTGCTGTATTTGCGCTCGGTTTGGTTTAAAGATTTACTAAAAAATGCTAACGGTTGCCAGGTTCCGCCAACATGCTGTTCTACGACTGCCCCTATGGCTAGGTCTGAAGCGTCTGTGGTTAGCGCTATGCGGGCTGAGGGATCGGGGTGAACCAACAATGTGGCATTCGCTAGTGCACTTTTTACTTCCGTGAAAGCGCGTTCCCACTCCGGGGTCCATTCGACCGCGTTGGAAGGCTTTTGTTTTCTGAGCGCGGCATATAGGGGCTGCATGAGTTGAGCTGCGCGGGGGAGGAAACGGTTGTAAAAATTCACCATTCCTAAAAATTCTTGTAGTGATCTGACCGTTTGTGGTCGTGGAAAATTTGCTACCGCGCGCACTTTGTCCGGCAATGGGACTGCCCCCTCTGGTGAAACTCTGTGTCCCAAAAAATCAATTTGTGACACGCCGAATCGGCATTTGGCTGGGTTGATTATTAACCCGTGCTCTTCTAGTCTCTGAAAAACTGTAGTGAGGTGTTGTTCGTGTTCTTCCTCTGACGAGCTGGCTACCAGAATATCTTCGAGGTAGACGAACACGAATGGGAGGTCGCATAATACCGCGTCCATCATGCGCTGAAAAGTTTGTGCAGCGCCTTTGAGGCCAAACGGCATTCGTAAAAATTCAAAAAGACCAAAAGGGGTTATTACGGCTATTTTGGGAACGTCCTCCGGTCGAACCGGAACTTGGTGGTAGCCGTGGACCAGGTCTATTTTAGAGAAAATGCGCGCACCCGCCAGATGTAGTGAAAAATCTTGGATGTGGGGGATTGGGTAGCGGTCATGCACTGTCGCATTGTTTAATCTGCGGTAATCGCCGCAAGGTCTCCAAGAACCGTCGGTTTTCGGGACCATATGTAGTGGTGATGCCCAAGGGCTTTTTGAGCGCCTAATAATGCCCAATTTTTCTAGGCTGGCAAACTTGTCGCGTGCTATGGCGAGCTTGGTCACGTCTAAGCGCCGAGCTTTAGCAAAAACAGGTGGGCCTGTTGTGGGGATGAAGTGTTCAACCCCGTGTTTCGCTACTGTCGCTGAGAATTTGGGAATTGTGAGTGCTGGAAATTGGGTGAGGAGTTGGTCAAACTTACCTCCTGCTGTGGTGACGCTGGCCTGCACAGGTGGTGGAGAAACTCGAGCTGAGCAGGGGATAGAAGAAAATGATAGTGCATTAACAAAGCGTCTATTTGCAATATCAACTAACAACCCATGTGCACACAAGAAATCTGCGCCTAACAAGTTAAAACTCACCGCCGCTATAATAAATGTCCACCTATAGTTGCGGCCGTGAATGGACAGAGGTAGGTTCCTTTCACCAAAGGTGTCGATGATTGAGCCATTAGCTGCCATCGCTCCGTTTCCACAGGGTCCCATTGCTCGGTCTGCGTTGGACGGGGTGATGAAGCTCACCTGAGCTCCCGTGTCGATGAGGAACTGTCTCCCGGAGTGTCCGTCAGTCACATAGAGCACCTTATTTGTCTCGCCAAGAGCCGTAGCTGCTAACGTTTCCCGGCTTTGTCGTTTCCCGCTCTTGAAATTGCAGGGGGGCACGCATTTGTACGCCCTCTCGGCGAAACGTTGATGAAAATAGCAGAGGTCGTTCTGCTTGCTGTGCCTTGGTCGCATCGCTGCCATGGTGGGTGGGCTCTGCTCTGTTGTCTGCGGATCTCCGCTGCTCTGGGCTTCCGCGCCGAGATCTGCAGATGCTGCTGTGGCCATCTGTTCACCGCAGGAGTTGGTGAGCCGCTGCGCTTCTCGGGCCAGCGCGCGGAAGTCCCGCTGGGTGCTGCACCGCATGTTGGCCAGGATCCCTCTCATGTGCGGCAGCAGAGTGCTGAGGAAGATATGTTGGAAGAGGAAGTTGTCATTGTCTGCCTCCCTCAGCTGCAGCATGTCCTCCATGAGGGCCATCGGTCTGTGTCCTCTGTGGCCGTAAATTGCCAGCATCTTCCCTGCTCTTTCCTCGGCCGAGGGGACGAAGCTCTCGATGAGGGTCGCCTTCAGTTCTTTGTACTTGTCGTGGGCGGGCGGTTGTTGTATCACGCTCTGTGCGCATCTTGATGTGGCGGCATCGAGTCTGGCGACGATGTGGTAAAATTTTGTTTCGTCCGCCGTTATTCCTGCCAGTGCAAACTGAGCCTCAGCTTGCTGGAACCACGAGCTTGGGTCATTTTGCCAGAACTCTGGGAGTTTGACGGTGACGGCGCTTGTCTGGGCCGTCTCTGATGTGTCTGCCGGGTGAGAATGCCTTTCTTCCGTTCTCGCGGCGGGGCTGGGGAGAACGGAAGGCTCGGTTGAGCCCTCTCTGACGATTCAGCTGTGTGGGAACGTCTTCCATCCGTTCCCCTGTCTGCGTTGGCGACGGCGTCAGCCTGGGTTGCCTCTGATGAGCTTGGAGCGGGAGAACGTCTTTGGTCCATCCTCACGTCTGGTCACCAATGTAGGGAGCTCGAAATGAAGAAGCGATGTGATTTTATAAATCAGGTTTTATTATCAGCTTCCAGTCCCTAACATGTCTCACCTCGATGCAGAAGCAGAATAAGAGAGGTCGAGCGCAGTCAGACCTTCATACTTATACCCACACTCAACAAAAGACATTGCATATCAAAGCTGACATCCTGCATTAACGTAATCCCTCTCTATTGTCCTCTCTCTCCTCCACCTGACCCTGGGTGGTCAGGAAGTTCGATCCGGTCTCCACCGCTGCAACTCCGTCTGCTCCTTGATCTCCGCCGGTGGTCAAGACCTCTTGTCCTGCTCTGAGACGTGAGGTCATTCTACATATGCAATCTCTAAACATTCCACTTATGTCTATACATATGTAGGTATGGATATATGAATAATGCTCATTACCATAAGTGAGGGCAGTAATGTAGATTGACCGGTAAATCGACAACTTTGCCTTAGAGCTCAGCTCCACCACAACAGACCGGTACGGTGTCTGCATCACTGCAAAGGCTGTGCTATGGATGTCCCTTGCGGGGCATCATTGAGACGGTATAGGCCAACCAGTGAGTTTGCATGTTTATGAACAAAAGACAAGACTGACAAAATAAACAGCCACGTGGGGAAAAAACACAAACATAGGCTAAGACACAAGATAAAAGACTCTGAGGAAAAACACTTACATAGAACGATGAATCATAAAGGAGACTGGAGTCGGGGTTAGGGGCTCCAGTCACGTACATGGAGGAGCATGTACCGTTGTGTAGGTCGCAGCGAGGAGTGAGCCTCAGCTGCTCCCTTAAATGATAAATCACAACCAATCAAAAAAGGAGAATGTAATTAATGAGATGACATCCAGCTGTCACGGCGCAGCTTGGCTCTGACAGCCAGAAGTCCCGCTGTGACGCTGTCAAAATAAAAGCCCAGGAAGGCCAAATGACAAAACCAGAAATAAGAATGGGGACAATACTGGACAACCCGAGCGTGGATAGAATCAGCACTCAGGCCATAACAGGCTGCTCTGATCTGTCTGTCAAGCTCTGGCTCCATTCTCCCCTCACTTGTGAATGAGACCCCAAGATACTTAAACTCCTCCACCTGGCGCAGGAGCTTGTCTCCAACCCAGAGAGGACAATCCATGTTTTTTATTTCCAGCTGAGGACCATGGACTTGGACTTGGAGATGCTGATTCTCATCCCAGCTGCTTCACACTCAGTGGCAAACCATCCCAGCAAGGCCTGTAGGTCATTGTTTGATGAAGCCAACAGGACATCATTTGCAAACAGCAGAGAAGAAATCCTGTGGTCACCAGGCATGACACCCTCCAATCCTTGGCTGTGCCTAGATATCCTTTCCATAAAAATTATGAACAGGATCGGTGACAAAGGGCAGCCCTTGCGGAGTCCAACTCTCACTGAAAACAAATTTGACTGGGTGTTGGCAATATGAACCAAACTCTTGCAACGGTTGTATAGGGACTGGATAGCTCATAACAATGAGCCCAATACCCCACACTCCCACAGGACCCCCCACAAGAGAGCACTAGGGACCTGGTCGAATGCTTTCTCCAAGGTCACAAAACACGTGTGGACTGGTTAGACAAACTCCCATGAACCCTCAAAGAGCTGGTCCAATGTGCCATGGCCAGGACAAAAACCACACTGCTCCTCCAGAATCCGAGGTTCAACCAGCGGTCGGACTCTCCTCTCCAGTACCCTGGCATAGACCTTCCCAGGGAGGCTGAGAAGTGTGATCCCCCTAAAGTTGGAACAAACCCTCTGGTCCCCCTTTTCAAAAAGAGGAACCACCACCCGTGTTTGCCATGCCAAATGCACTGTCCCTAACTTCCACGCAACATTGCAGGGGCATGTCAACCATGACAGCCCTACAACACCCAGGGCCTTGAGGTACTCAGGAAGAATCTTGTTCACTACCGGGGCCTGGCCACCAAAGAGTTTTTTAACCACTTTGGTGACCTCAATTCCTATGATGGGCGAGCTGTCCCCCTCGTCCTCAAGCCCTGGTTCCTCTATGGAAGGTGTGTCTGTGGGATTGAGGAGATCCTGGAAGTATTCCTTCCATCACTCGACAATGTCCCCAGTCAAAGTCAGCAGCACCCAATCTGCACCATACACAGTGTGAACAGGATGCTGCTCCCCCCTCCTGAGTTGCTGGACAGTTTGCCAGAATCTCTTTGAGGCCGACTGAAAGTCTTGTTCCTTTTTTCCTCTCTTGGGCTGTCAGGCAGGTAGGTGAGAAGAACAGAGATCTGCTACCCTTACTGTGCCAAAACAGATTTACTTTGCCAAAAGGAGATTTAAACAGTACCTATCTTTGGACTGTATATTGTTGTAAACGCTTCCGGTAATAACTTTTAATACTTTATTCAAATTATTTTACCCACGAAGGACCCGACAGGATGGGGAATGGGGAAAGAAAGTGTGTGGAGGGCGAAGGAAAAGGGAGAGGAACAGACTAAAAAGACAAACAAACCAACAACTAAAACAGAAGACAGACCGCTTCTTCCACTGAAGAGGTCTCAACGCGAGTTTGGTATCTGCACCTGTTAAAGGGGAGACATTTGTGCGTGTGCGTCCATGTTCGTGTATATGAGAATGCAGTCAAAATACAGAAAGTGTGTGCATGTGAGTGGTTTGTCAGGAAACATACAAAGAGAGGGGTCGGTTGCAGCAACTCCCCCCTTCCCCTCCAGAAACCCCGAGCAGGCAAGGCAGCACCACCAACCCCCACAGGGCACAAATGTCCAAGGTCAACAAACCCCAGGAAAGCCAGGCATCCACCCCTGGAAGGATGGCAAAGGGGGGCCAGGCTGCAAGGTGTCCAGTGAGGCCAGCCCACGCCCCCGGGCCCACCAACCTCCCCACCTCCAAACCCCCCAGCAGGGGCAGCCCCCATGCACAGAGTCCCAGGCCCAGCGGATGGCCAAGTGAACCAGGTCAGGTGGCCTGCCGAAGTCCCAGGCCAGCCTGAGAGCCAGGTGGTACAAATCGGGTGGCCTGCAAGAGAACATGGACCACCCGACCCGGCGGCTCAGTCTCTCTGGCGGCCGGCCCGATTGCTTCAGCCACTGAACCAGAAGAGGCAGCCTGGGAGGCAGCTCCCCCACTGGGAGACCCAAAACTGGGGAGGAGAGTCGATGAGAGGGAACCCCGACATCGTCAGGAAAAGCAGGAAGGGGGTCTCTGATGGTGTCAGGCAGAGGGAGAAAGGGGACCGTGACGACGACTGGCTTAAGAGGAGGGAGGATCATGACGCCCTCAGTGGTCTCGGACTTGGGAAAAGTTGCACCCATGGTGGCTCCGGGCTGGAGCTCGGCAGCACTCTCGGTGGCTCCGGGCTGGAGCACTGTAGCACCCTCGGTGGCTACGGGCTGGAGCACTGCAGTACTCTCGGTGGCTCTGGGCTGGAGCACTGCAGTGCCCTTGGTGGACCCTGGCTGGGACAGCACTGCACCCTCGGTGGACCCCAGCTGGGCCAACACTGCACCCTTGGTGGGCCCTGGCCTGGGGCGTAGTGCCCATGGTGGACCCAAGCTGGAAAGCAGCACCCATCCATCCATCCATCCATCTTCTTCCGCTTAATCTTTTTCGGGTCACGGGTGGGGGGGTGGGGGGCTGGAGCCTATCCCAGCATCTTTGGGTGAGAGGCAGGGTACACCCTGGACAGATTGCCAGTCCATCGCAGGGCCAACACAGAGAGACAAGACAACCATTCACTCTCACAGTCATACCTAAGGATCACACCCATGTAGGATTAATGCTGGGACGTAGCCCCCACAAGGATCCCCAGCCTGGATGCAGCACCCACGGAGCCTTGGACCGAGAAGGTGGAACCCAGATGACGGCCTCGGGCAGAGGGGAAGCTGCACCCATGGTGGACCCAGCCTGGGCTGATGCTGCACCCACGGAGGTCCCGGGCTGGGATGGGACACCCGCAACAACCTCAGCAGAGGAAGCTGAACCCTGGATGTCCTCCGTTGGAGAACCTGGACCTACAAGACCTCTGGTAGTGATAGATCTTCTCCAGCAACCCTGGAAGAAGGCTCAGAGAAGAAACACAAAGAGAAGGAATCGGGGTCACCAGCAGTGGCGGAGCCTGGCAAGGCAAGCTCAGGTGCAGTGGGCGGCTGCACCTGGCTCTCCTCACCAAGAGTCAGGAAAGATAGCTCTATAATAGACAAAAGGAAGACAAAAGAGAGCACTTGCCTGAGCTCGAGCTCCACCCCCATCCAGGACTCCAACGATCCAGGTGACGATGATAACTCGGGCTCGGTCCTCAGGAGGTCCAGTTTGGGTACCCACTCTGCTGTGGCGGCCTCCACAGTAGGCATGATGGTAGTCGCAGTCTGACTTTCCCCAGGCGAAATGGCCCATGCCGGTGGCTCATCCGGCGTGGCAGCCAGGGGTTGGTTCACCACTGGTGCTGGACCTCCAAGGCCACGGGTTCCTCCTGCGATTGGTGGCCTAATCCCGAGGTTGGCACACACTCAGGGGCCACAAGAGAGGACACAGAGAGGGCTGGGGAACAGTTAGTATCAGCAGCAGGTGGGGAGAGCTCAGGGGACTGTTATTCCTAAGCCTCCCTACCAGGAATCAGGCAAGGCACATTATCATCAATTGAAATAGAATGAAATAACACTTGACTGTTTTCCCGGCTCAGGATGCTACCTGCTGCTGAATGTGAAGCGTCATCCCTCTCTGTGGCCAGGGTGAACTTGGGCTCCTCAGAGGATTGTAGAGGAGCCGTCCCAGTAAACACAGAGGCGGGTGTTACTGGGGAAACCCGGGAGGGTTGCTGGAGCAGGTGGAGAGGCTGGTGAGGTGAGATGGGGAGAGAACATTGGCTATGAAGGGTGTCTCCACCTCCACTCAGCTGGGAGCACTCCCACTGTCAACCCAGGAAATGATTGTTGGAAGGTGCAGACCGTGGACAGCAGTTCTGCATATTGTGGGTAGTTCCATAGCCAGGATGCACCTCCAGGACTCCCACCGCTCCATACAAACAATCCCATGTCTTTTTTGGTCCCCAGGTGGTGAGAGCCTCATTCACGAAGTCCTGGATGTCAGCCACCGCCCATTCCTCTGCCACCATAGGAGACCCCGCTGCCAGCCCTCTTCTACGTGTGTGAGGCCGGCGCGCTGGGGACATGATTACTCTGTCGGGCAGGTGCGTGGAAAAACACAAAAAGGTGAAAAAATGCACACAAATACCACAGCTGAGGTTTTTTCACTGGCTTTTACATTCTGTCATGTGCGCCTCTACGAGGCGCAGAGAGGACAGACCCCAGGCGCTGAATGATATTGTGGTATTTTATTAACAAAAAGCAGCTTAAGTCCAAAAATAGTGCACAACACACAAAATGCAAAAACAAGAACAACTCACAGGGAAATACTCTCCAGGAGGCGAGGATGACAGGATAAAGTCCAGAGGGGAATCACACTGAACATTCAATGTAACCGCAACCATACAGGGCAAAGGCAGTGCTTAAGTACACACCGGTAAATGTGCTGCAGGTGTGACTTAATGAGCGAACAGGAGCCTAATTAAACCAACTGCCCACAGCTGTGCTGCGATGGCAGGCTGTGAACAGTGGAAGGGAGCATCTAGGAAAGGGGAGGAACAACTGTAAACAAACCCCAAAATACATACAAGAAACTAACAGAATCAAACTAATCAAACAATACTTGAAATAAAGTGAGGGTCTGAGCTCAGAGAAAACCTGAGCTCAGACATATGACAAAGATTTCTTGAATTATATACAGAGTGATTTAAATATTATCCCCATCAATCATTTTATGTCAGATACCCCAATACTGTTATTTTGTTTTACTTTTTTTAATTGAAAATTCTCATTGTCGATTGTTTAAAGTTTTTTTTAAACAAGCATGTGTGTTAAAAAAAAAGGCATATTCCTGAAACACTGTACCAGTGACGTCAATTCCTTTTCAAACGTCAGACAGGCTCATGTGTGTGTGTGAACCACTGTGATGTCACAGCATATTTGCTTATGAAGTGACGTCACACATTGTTTCCTTTGTGACTGAATAAAGGACACCGCCGAGGACACAGTCCAAGGACGGATAATTTTTTCACACATGGGAAGTTGTTCAGAATCAGAATCAGAATCAGAATCAGCTTTATTGCCAAGTATATTTACAAGTAAACACACAAGGAATTTGACTTGACATAAGACGCGCACGTTAGGCGCATCCAATGACGCGTCGCCATACAAGGCGCCTGTCAACAGTGGAGGTAAAGAGGGGGGAGGAGGGGGAGGAAAACACAATAGGAGAGAGAAAAAACATAGTAATCAGAATAAACGCTCATATGTGAGCCAAATTTTGACTACACAGAAAAAAACCCTCATGCATTAGCATACAATAGAATTCACAAGACACAAGAGAGCAGTGTACAGTATCTTTAATCAGTTCATGAATCAATGTGTGTGCGGTGTTGAGCAGTGTTGATGATAATAAGAGAGACCCAAGGACCCTTGGCAGAAGATGTTTTGTCTGTCTGGCGCCCAGTCTTATCTGGCGCTGCAGCTGGCTGTCCAAGGCCTTGTGCTCATGATTTTGAAAAAAACACAGACTGCAGACAGCCAGGAGGAATTTTCATGGGGAATAATAGTGCCAAATAGGACTGATCACAGAGAAGACTTGTATTTCTTCTGTAGATTCAGTACATTAATCCTTCATTGCGCAGCTTTGAATTCGTCGTGGAAAGACCTGAGCGAACCCATGATGTAATCCACCTTACGAGACAGTTCTCCAGTAGTCGCTATCATGGTCTTCTCCAGTTTCTCAATTTGTTGGATGCACCTCGCCTGGCCAGCATTTTGATAGGTTGAATCCATCTTCAGCAATTTGCGGTAAACCAAGACAATTCCTGTCCCAATCAGAATTATCCCAATCACCAAGATTACGAAGATAAACAGATCTTCAATATCTTCGATAGAAAGATTAGAGAGACACAGCATTTTCCATTTACCCGTGTCACATAGATAGCCCACTGGAGCCGTTCCAGCGGGGCAGACAGCTTCCCCCGGAGCACTTTTCCTTGTTGAAAAAATAGTGTCAATTGTGTTCAAAGCCCAGCTTATTAACTCCATAATTTCTTTTCGGCGGTCGCAGTTAGACGCAGGCAGACAACAGCAAGCTGGGATCTAGTAATAACAGGAGGGGAGGAAAAAATCAGCAGGAGAGAAGAAAAAAGCGTCTGCTCTCTTGGGAGGGCGGAAGTAGGAAACTCCTTATGGGAGCTCCTTGTACAAGGATATACGTAGAGTGATGATAATCAGGTCAGTGGCAATAATGCACCTGTAAGCTGGTTGCCAACCGTCAATCAAATCTAAAAGAAGAAGAAGACATCTGATTTATTGAACCCAGTCTCAGCAAAAAAACATTCAATTGCACATTTTGTCACTCAGAGAAAATGTACACAGGCACGTAAAAAAGATTTTTGAAATGCAGTGGGTATGGGGCATTTACACCTTTAAGAAAGATGTCTAATAGCAGTTTTTTTTTCACTTTTATTGTCTTTCAGCATTGACCAACTACCCAAGACTTTAATCCATAACCCTAACCTCACAGGGTCAGTCACAGACAAGAGTGGGAGTCAAACTCGTGTGTTTTTGTGTCTGTTGCCTGAACGGCTGTGTAGGTAACCATCCGCCATTTGTCTCCCACCAACCGAATGAGCGTTGGGAAACCAAAGTAAAAGATGCGTTCTTCTGCACAAGTGTGGTGAGGACTGTGCATGCGTGGTGAGGATGCGCAGTGAGTGAACTTGTAAAAACTAGTGCATACCTGTGAATGCACTAATGAAAGTATTTCTGCATGCCCGTAGAAAGCAGGTGTAAGCAAGCATGTCACCACTCATTCAGTGATGCCTGCCTTTGATCTTTGATGATGTCATAGCAAGTCATATGATCTTTGATTATGTCATAGCGAGTCCTATGGTTGTGAGTGATGCCTGCCTTTGATCTTTGAAGATGTCATTCCGAGTCCTATGATCTTTGATGATGTCATAGCGAGTCCAATGATCATGAGTGATGCCTGCCTATGATGCCTGCCTTTGATCTTTGATGATGTCATAGCGAGTCCTATGGTCGTGACAGACAAGTTGGTGGCAGTAGGACACAATCCAAGGGTGGATAATTTTTTCACACATAAGGAGTTGTTCAGAACTTCTTCTTCTTCTAGATTTGATTGGTGGTTGGCAACCAGCTTACAGGTGCATTACCGCCACATACTTCACTCGGTATCATCACTCTATCTGGTCAGGAGCTGTAGTCCTTCTATCATCATTGCTGTGTCCAATCGAACCTCAACTCTATCTTCAGACATCACTCTTCTTCGTCTCCTCGTACTTCACTCTATATTATCACTCTATCTGGTCAGGAGCTGTAGTCCTTCTATCATCATTGCTTGAACCTCAACTCTATCTTCAGACATCACTCTTTGTTATGATCCCTGTGCACTTTTACGAAGCGCAAGGAGGAAAGAGACAAATCCACTCACAGGAGATGTTGTGTGCAATTTTTTGTGCCAAAAAACAAAAGGCAAACAGTTCAGCAACAACAGAACATACCAAAATGGCGAGGAGGCTCTGGGAAGCTCATGAGACACTCCTCAGCTCAACAGTGAGTAAGCCCAGGGGACCCAAAGTGCTTCAGGCAGAACTGATAGCGGAGGAAGGCAGCCTGGACTCCTGAGCGCTTCCATGACGGGACTGGAAGTGGTGGGCACAGGAATACTCACTGGAGCTAGAGACAGAGACGTCCGTGGAGGGAATCCCAGAGCCAGCCTGCAAACAGAAGAAAAAGGACAAGATGACATGCAGATAGAAGCAGTACCAGAATCAGGAAGGGTGTCTAGTCAAGCATGCAATAATTACACTGTGGAGAACACACAGGTCCAAACAATAATCCGGTAGCTCGCTCCCGTGGCTACAGGCCTAAAATAATGCCACACATAATGACGGGAGTGAACGCCAGTGTGGGTAATGAGGGTAAAACATGTGAGTGTGCGTGTATGTGCATGTGTGTGTGCGTGAAACAATAATGACAGCCAGCTGGCAAAACCTGGCCAGAGAGGGGGCGTGGCTGCGAGCTGTCAAAGAGCCGGAAGACCTCAAGGCTCCTAAAGAGGTTCCTGATGGAAAATAGGGAATCAAAACACACTCCAGACAGGGCAGCCCCCGTGCCATGAAGCTGGGCTGGAAGTCCACCCCATTTCATGATAGAGCCTCCCCCTCAAGGGGTGGACGCCAGACACCCCAGTAACATCAAAAAAGTAAAAAGGGAAACCCCCCCCCAGGAGGAACCCCTAAGCAAACCAGGGTGGGCGGTGGGGAAAAATAGATCAGGAGGGAAACAAAGAACCCAAACACCAATGAGAAAACAAAAATGAACCCCAAAACCCAGAACAACCCCCTTAAGACCCAAAAGTCCAAAGATTCAGGGGGCTGACCAAAGTCCCAGGTCCACGAGATGGAGAAAGGGTGCTGGTCAGGTGGTTTGTCTAAGTCCAGGACCAGACTGACCACCTGGGCAAGTGGGTCCGGTGGCCAACCAGGAAAGCTTGGCCACCTCCCCCCATGGCACAGTTCGCAGGGCGGACGACCAGGGTCCTTGAGCCACCAGCTCGAAAGAGGCGACCTGGGAGGCGACCTCCCCACAGGAAGACCCAACGTAGGAAGGAGAGGCCATGGAAGGGGAGCCCCGGTGTCTTTATCCAGTGACAAGGGAGGAGGCTCCCCCGCCCCCATGGCCCTGCGCTGGGGGACAGCTGCACCCATGGTGGTCCTGGTCTGGGATAATGCTGTACCCACTGTGGACTCCGGCTGGAGTCCTGCCGCACCCGTGGTGGACCCCGGCTGGAGCCCTGCTGCACCCGCAGTGGACCCCGGCTGGAGCTCTGCTGTGGTGGAGCAGCTGACAGCAGTGATCCGCTGACCCGCGGTGGAGCAGCTGACAGCGGGGGTAGCTGGAACCTCCGGTGGTGGATCTAGATCCTCGGCAGCCTCTGGTGGTGCTGACTCCTCCCCAATGACCCTGGGAGTAAGCTCAGAGATAGCAGAAAAGGGAGAGGGGTCAGGGTCGCCAGCAGCGGCGGAGTCCGGCAAGGCAAGCTCAGGTGCGGCAGGTGGCTGCACCCAGTCCTCCTCACCAACGGCCAGGCAAGGATGCTCAGAAACAGGGGAAGGAGAAATAAACTAGAGCACTTGCCTGGACTCAGGCTCCACCGCCGTCCAGGACTCCGACAATCCAGAGTGCGATGACTCAATCAGCTCAGGAGGTACTGCATCCACGTCAGCCTTCATCGGGGAAGCTGGACTCTCATCGTCATCCATGGAATCTCCTGGTAGCGGTGGATTCTCTCCGGCGACCCTAGGAATGAACTCAGGTGTGACAGGAAAGGAACAGTGGTTAGGGTCGTCGGCAGCGGCAGAGCCTGGCAAGGCGAGGTCAGATGCAGCTGAGGGCTGCACCCGACTCTCCTCACCAAGAGCCAGGCAAGATTGCTCCAACTCAGTAGGGAGAGAGACAAAAGAGAGGACTTGCCTGGACCCAAGGCCCACCGCCGTCCAGGACTCCGACAATCCCGATGACGACATCTTGGACTCGGCCTCTAGGTGGTCCAGTTCAGGAGCTGACTCTGCTCTGGCAGCCCCCACAGCAGGCATGGTGGTGGTGGCAGCCCTAGTTTCCCCAGGAAAACTCCCCCACGCAGGTAGTCTCTCCAGCGTGACGGCTGGGGGTCCACTCCGTGCTGGCTCTGGACCATGATCCTCCAGAGCCACAAGCTCCTCCACTCTCCTGCGGCTTGGTTCCGGCGGGCGCTCGGGAAAAAAGGGAGGAGACACCGAGGGGATAGGTGAGTCTTTAATTACAGCAGCAGAAGGAGAGCACTCAGGTAACTGCCTAACCTGAGGCTCTCCTCCGGGAGACAGACAAGGTTTATCATTATTAAACTGAAATAGAATGAAAACACACTTGCCTGCTCTCCCGGGTCTGGATGTAGACTGCTGCTAGCGACAAGCTGTCATCCTCCTCCACGTCCACGGCCATCCTAGACCCCCCAGAAGATTGTGGAGGAGCCGGCTCGGCAGGAGTGGGTGTGACGGGGGAAGCCCTGGAGGTCTCCCTGGCAGCAGGAAGGGAAGTCTCGTCAGCAGATGCTGTGGCTGAAGCAGAGAGGGCACAGGCTGACGTGACTACTGGCTCGGAGAAAGGCTTCGCCGCAGAAGTAGACAGGTGTGACGTCAGGGATGAGATGATGGGCTTCTTGTGGCACATTGCTGCAGAACGATCCGCTCGCCGTGGTGTTGACCCCTCAAGGTCTTCTGGCTCCCTCAGTGTCTGGCTGCTCCCTCCCAGGACCAGCAGGGAATTAGGGGAGACAGAGGGAGAAGACTGAGGAGCAGGGACAGCAGCTGACTGGGGAGCTCCAGTGGGCTGTAAGATCTGGAGCTCCTCCACAGGAATCTGGCGAATAACATCAGGTGAAAGTGCAGGAGATTGAAGAAGCACTTGTCTGAGCTCCTGACTGGTGATGACGTCAGCTGCTGTATCGATGTCCTGCTCTGTCTTCCCAGGAGTAGGACGTGAGGTCTGGAGGGGAGAAGAGGACACAGGCTTGGGAGGCGAGTGATGGATTTTCGGCTTCTGGGAGCGCTTCTTTGGCTGCCTCGATGGTAATGCGAAGGACCCACTCACCACTTCCTCAAAGCGCTGCTGTGCATCACAAATTTGGGTGAGCAGCGGCACCAGCCCCGGATACTCCTAAAGGCTGGGACATGTCTGCATCAGCCCGAGGGCAACATCCATTAAATAAGAATTCATCTCCGGAGAGTGGGTGGCACGAGCCCAGGAAGCAAACTTAACCACTCGGTCGGCCACTGCACACTCCTGCGGGTTGAGTCCATAAAGTGACAATCCATGATGGAGGGACTACTGGCAGGTGACAAAAAAAACACGAAAGGTGAATAAACACAAGCACACAACGCCTCCGCTGGATTTTAACCTGGCTGGATTATTCTGTTATGATCCCTGTGCGCTTTTAAGCAGCGCACGGAGGAAAGAGACAAATCCACTCGCAGGAGATGTTGCGTGCAATTTATTGTGCCATAAAACAAAAGGCAAACAGTTCAGCAACAACAGAACATACCAAAATGGCGAGGAGGCTCTGGGAAGCTGATGAGGTGCTCCTCAGCTCGACCGTGAATAGGCCCAGGGGACCCAAAGTGCTTCAGGCAGAACTGATAGCGGAGGAAGGCAGCCTGGACACCCGAGTGCTTCCACGACGGGACTGGAAACGGCGGGCACAGGAATACTCACTGGAGCTAGAGACAGAGACGTCCGTGGAGAGAATTCCCAGAGCCAGCCTGCAAACAGAAGAAAAAGGACAAGATGACATGCAGAGAGAAGCGGTACCAGAATCAGGAAGGGTGTCTAGTCATGCATGCAATAATTACACTGT
Source organism: Pholidichthys leucotaenia (assembly GCA_020510985.1). Taxonomy (NCBI): domain Eukaryota; kingdom Metazoa; phylum Chordata; class Actinopteri; order Cichliformes; family Pholidichthyidae; genus Pholidichthys; species Pholidichthys leucotaenia. Next base: position 459,018,620 of record CM035838.1, on the reverse strand, counting down.
GGAGAACACACAGGTTCAATTCAATTCAATTCAACTTTATTTGTATAGCGCCATTTCACAACAACAGTCATCTCATAGCACTATCAACTGTAGGGGGAACCCCCACAGTTGCAGAAAGACCCCAGCAATCAGGCGATCCCCTGTGAGCAAGCACTTGGCGACGGTGGAGAGGAAAAACTCCCTTTTAACAGGAAGAAACCTCCAGCAGAACCAGGCTCAGGGAGGGGCAGTCATCTGCTGCGACTGGCTGGGGGGTGAGGGGATAGAGAAGAAGAAAAGAACAGACATGTAGAGAGCAAACAGCATGATGGGGACTCAATCTATGGGAGAGAACAAACAAATGTTAATGACCAGCAAAAAAAATATTTCATTGAGAGTGAGAAAAGGAGTGAGGCCCAGTGCATTACTGGAGGTCCCCCGGCTGACTAAACCTATTAGCAGCATAACTAAGGGAGGGTTCAGAAACACATGATCCCTCCCTAATTGTAGGCTATATCAAAAAGGTAGGTTTTAGCCCTATTCTTAAAAACAGAGATCGAGTCTGACTCCCGAATCCAGATTGGCAGCTGCTTCCACAGGAGAGGAGCTTGATAACTGAAGGCTCTGCCTCCCATTGTACTTTTGGAGATTCTAGGTATTACAAGTAATCCTGCATTTTGGGAGCGTAGTGCTCTGTTAGGATAATACGGTAGTATCAGATCTTTTAAATAAAAAGGAGCCTGATTGGTTAGAGCTTTGTAAGTAAGAAGAAGGATTTTAAACTTAATTCTAAACTCTATGGGAAGCCAATGAAGGGAGGCCAGAACCGGAGAGATATGATCTCTCTTTCTAGTACCTGTTAAAACTCTTGCTGCAGCATTTTGGATCAGCTGAAGACTTTTTAAAGATGTTTTAGGACAGCCTGATAATAAAGAATTACAATAATCTAATCTCGAGCTAACAAAAGCGTGGATCAGTTTCTCAGCATCACTCTGAGACAAGATGTTCCTAATCTTGGCAATATTAAGCAAATGATAGAAGGCAGTCTTAGAAACAAATTTAATATGTGAATTGAAGGACAAATCCTGATCAAAAATAACTCCAAGGTTCCTCACAGAGCTATTAAGAGAAAGAGTAACTGCATCCAAACTGAAAGTTTGATTTGGAAAGGAATTTCTAAGGTTTTTTGGACCAACAAGAATGACTTCAGTCTTATCTGAATTTAATAGCAGGAAATTACAAGTCATCCAAGCTTTGATTTCCTTCAGACAGGCTTCTAACTTGGCTAATTGATTACTATCATCTGGCTTCATTGACAGGTATAATTGTGTGTCATCAGCATAACAATGAAAATGTATACAGTGATTTCTAATAATGTTGCCTAACAGAAGCATATATAAACTAAAAAGAGTAGGGCCTAGCACAGATCCCTGTGGAACTCCATGACTGAGCTTTGAGTTGAAAGAAAACTCATTATTTACATGAACAAACTGGAACCTATCAGATAAATAAGACCTAAACCACTGCAATGAAGTTCCATTAAGTCCAACATAGTGTTCTAATCTATCAAGTAGAATATTATGATCGATAGTATCAAAAGCTGCACTAAGGTCTAAAAGGACAAGTACAGAAACTAGTCCATTATCAGATGCAATGAGGAGGTCGTTAGTGACCTTCGCTAAGGCTGTTTCAGTACTATGATGGATTCTAAACCCAGACTGAAACTCTTCAAGTAAACCATTTCCCTGCAGGTGGTCAAATAATTGCGTAGCAACAACTCTTTCTAAGATTTTTGAAATGAAAGGGAGATTAGAGATTGGTCTATAGTTAGCTAAAGCTCCTGGATCTAGCGTTGGCTTTTTGAGTAAGGGTTTAATTACAGCCGTTTTAAAAGCCTGCGGTACATGGCCTAAAGTTAATGAAGAATTGATTATATGAAGAATAAAGCTACCAATAAGTGGGAAGACTTCTTTAAATAACCTGGTAGGAATAAGGTCTAAAAGATAAGTTGAAGGTTTGGATGAGGAAACTATTTTGTCTAACTCACAAAGGTCGATTGGAGTAAACTCATCAAGACAGACATCAATAGAAGGAGTTGTAGTAGTTACAGTATTTAAGTTAACTGTGGGAAGAATCTGATTGATTTTATCTCTGATGGATGAAATTTTATTATTGAAAAAGTTCATAAAGTCCTGACTAGTAAGCTCTAAGGGAATGCTAGGATTGACAGTCCTGACTCTTTGTCAACCTGGCTACAGTACTGAAAAGAAACCTGGGATTATTCTTGTTCTCTTCTATTAATGCAGAGTAATAACTCGTTCTAGCTTTTCTAAGAGATTTTTTTATAAATTAAAAGATGATTTCTCCAAGCTAAATAGATTTCATCTAAATTAGTGGAGTGCCATTTTCTTTCTAATTGACGAGTCTTCTGTTTTAAGCTATGAGTTTCTGTGTTGAACCAAGGAGTTAGAAATCTCTGATTAGACTTTTTCTTTTTTAAGGGGGCCACCAAGTCTAGAGTCTGATGCAGAGAAGCTGAAACACTATCCACCATGTTATCAATTACAGAAGGAGCAAGCTGTCTATAGCTTATTTCGGTTGTGTTGACACATGGCATAGAGGAAACAATCTGCATAAATTTGGTAACAGCATCATCTGAGAGGCATCTACTGTAATAATATTTTTCTTTAGGAGCCAGATAGTCAGAGATAGTAAAATCAAAGGTTAACAGACAATGGTCTGACAGTACAGGGTTATGAGGAGACACTACAAGATTTTCTATTTCTATGCCATATGTCAGAACAAGGTCCAATGTATGGTGGAGGTAATGAGTAGAATTTCCTACTTTCTGAGAAAACCCAATCGAGTCTAATATTGAATTAAATGCCACATTAAGGCAGTCACTATCTACATCCACATGTATATTAAAGTCCCCTACTATAATTATTCTATCAGATTTCAGCACTAAATCAGCTAAGAAATCAGCAAATTCGGATAAAAATTCTGAGTAGGTTGATGGGGGACGATAAACTATGGCAAATAAAATTGCCAATAATAAATAAATAAATAAATAATAAACAATAATCCGGCAGTTCGCTCCTGTGGCTACAGGCCTAAAATAAAAATCCTTATACAAAGATATAGAGTGATGATGATCAAGTCAGTGGTGGTAATGCACCTGCAAGCTGGTTGTCAACCACAAGTTAAATCTAAAAAAGAAGACACAGACACATGGTGTCTATATGATGTCACATAGACATCATATAGACTCCATAGGCATATCATAGGTGAATCCTGTGATCTTTTAGTGAATCCTATGGTCGTGGCGGACACACAGACAGACAGACGATGATGACTATAGACACCATAGTCATAGACACCATATATATAGCAAGTCCTTTGACCTTTGATGATATAGTGAGCCCTTTGATCTTTGTGCTTTGTGCCTGTGGTGTGTATATGATGTCATATAGACACCATAGGCGGATGGCATAGCGAGTCCTATGATGCCTGCATTTTATCCATAGGCTGATGGCATAGTGAGTCCTATGATGCCTGCTTTTGATCTTTGATGATGTCATAGCGAGTCATATGATCTTTGATGACATCATCGTGAGTCCTATGATCGTGAATGATACCTGCGTTTGCTCTTTAATGTCCTATGATTATGAGTGAGTGTGAGTGATGCCTGCCTTTGATCTTTGATGATGTCATAGTGAGTCCTATGATCGTGAGTGATGCCTGCCTTTGATCTTTGATGTCCTATGATCATGAGTGATGCCTGCCTTTAATCACACACATACACACACACAGATTTTGTTGAATCACTATACTATGGTGTCTATATGACGTTACATAGGTGATCCTATGATCTTTATCGAGTCCTATGGTCATGACAGACACACAGACAGACAGAAACACACACAGAGATTTTGCCATCACATCCAGAGAGGGTGCTTCAAAGAAGAAGGCGGCAGTAGGACGGTCGCTTGCGGGTTTGGTGGTGGTAGGATGCAGAAGAGGACAGCTCCTGAAAATCTGGAAGAAGTGGATATAATTCAGCGAGGAGGAATGGAGGTGGAAAGTGGGGAAGAGGAAGTTTGGAGCACGGTGGAGTCTAAAAGAAGCAAACGTAGACGTCAAGAAACTCAATCAAGACTGTCATCAAGTGCTGAAGAATCAGAGGATAAACAATCCTGGAATAAACAGAAGGAGTGGAAAATAATCATTAAACTTACTAAGGAAGGGGCATCATTTCATGAGTGGAACCCAATTAAGCTCACAAATGTAATTAATGGGTTACTTGGAAAAGTTTTAAATGCAAGGGTTCTTCGTAGTGGTTCGTTGCTGGTTACATGTAAAGATAGTGTTCAACAAGGAAAAGCAATCAGAGTCAGTAAGATGGAGGGAAAAAATGTGCAATGTTCAGCATTGGAAGGAAAAAAGGCAATGAGAGGAGTGATATCGGGCATTTCAATGGCTGTCTTAACTGATGAAATATTGAGGAACTTAACTGGAGCAAAAGTGACAGAGGTACGGAGATTGAAAGCTAATAGAAATGGCAAAAAGTGTGATTGCCAAGTAAGGTGTATATTGGCTACATGAGCTATGAAATCAGACCTTACGTTTCTCCTCCACTCAGATGTTTCAAATGTCAAAAGTTTGGTCATGTAGCAGCGATATGCAAAGGTAGACAACGATGTGCCAGATGCTCCGGTGAACATGAATATGGAAAGTGTGAAAGAGGAGCCAAGTTAAAGTGCTGTAACTGTGGTGGTCAACATAACTTTGCATATCGAGGTTGTGAAGCCAGCAAAACAGCAGCGGAAATTTAGCAGATAAAAGTCTTCCAGGGATTAACATACGCAGAAGCTGCGAAAAAGGTGCCAGCAAAAAAAGTGGGAGTGGACTCGAACAGGGAAAGTGTGCAGACTTGCAGTGCATGCAATAAAATTAAGGAAGATACTCTGGCTTTGAATGAAAATAATTTTGTCTTATTTGTGGTAGATGTGATAAACTGCACTGCACAGACTTCTCAGAAAAGAGAAAAAATCAAAACCATTGTGAAAGCAGCAGAAAAACATCTTGGCATTAAGGGGCTACACTGGGAAGCAGTTGAGGACTTGTTAAGTGGGGGATTTTTAAGTTCAAAGACATCATGTGCTGGTGGATCAACCGCCAGTCAAGTCTAAAGGGAGAAGAAGATGAATGAGATGAGCCGCAGATATGGACTACAGAGACGCAGATACGAGAGAAAGCTATGAGGAAAATGTCACAAAGCTATGAGGAAAACGTCACAAAGCTCTGAGGAAATGTCACAAAGCAATGAGGAAAACGTTACAAAGCTATGACAACAATGTCACAAAGCTATAAGGAAAACATCACAAAGCTCTGAGGAAATGTCACAAAGCAATGAGGAAAACGTTACAAAGCTATGAGGAAAACGTCACAAAGCTCTAAGGAAAACGTCACAAAGTTATGAGGAAAAACAGACACACAGAAAGACAGACATATAAAGTGTGTGGAGGAACTCCTTATAAGAACTCCTTATACAAAGATAGAGAGTGAAGAAGATGAAGAAGAGGTTGCCATCTGAGAAGAATTCTGACTTTTGATACAGAGTGATGTTTACTATTACAGCACCTGACCAGATAGACTGATGATATAGAGTGAAGTGCGTGGCGGTAATGCACCTGTAGGCTGGTTGCCAACCGCCAATCAAATCTAAAATTGAAGAAGAGAAACTTCCAACTAAATCCAACTCAATTTAATTCAGATCCAGTATGGCATCTGTGGAATGCAAACGCTGCAAAGGTCGAATTGATGAACTAACTTATCAGAGGGATTTATATAAAAAATGGGCAGAAAAACAGGAACGGATTTGTGAGACCCAACAACTGCCTATCGTCCTGAAAAATTCTGCCCTGAAAAACGAACTGAAAAATGCAAAATCCCGAATCAAACAACTTTCAGAAGAAAACAAGTCCTTGAAGCCATATGTGGACGAATGTAAAAAGAAGGACAAGTTGTACCAAGCTGCATGCGAATCAATTTCCGCCAGTGATGAAAAGATTAAACAGCTCTCAAAAGCTAACAAAAATTTTCCAAAGAAACAAAGACACAAGGAGGAAGAGTTACAAAAGAGCTTGGAGATTTTGCAAGGTACCATAAGAGATTTGCAAAAACAAATCCAGGTCAAGGAAGATGAAGGAACCAAATCTCTCCGAGAACTTGAAAAGAGGCACGAACGAGACTTTTTGGCTCATGAAAATGAGAAAAGGAAGCTTAATGGAGCATTTCTGGACAAGGAGAGGTCTTATCAAAAGGAGATTTCTGAATTAAAGCAAACTATCAAAGAAAAAGATGCTGAGATTATGAAAGAACATGAAGAAATGCTTCGTAAGAAAACAACAGTCAAAAAACTGAGGATAAAAATATTAGAACAAGAAGCTTTAGCAAGAAAAAAAATTTCAGAACTGCAGGCTTCAGAAGATCCACTTCATGTAAAAATCAGGGAGTTAGAAAAAAGTATTTGGGATAAAGACTGTTTATTAGCGAAACAGGAAGAGCAGATAAGAATTACGACAGGTTATGCCTCTAAGATCAGCAGCTTATCCAGAGCTTTAGAAATTTCCCAAGATAAAAGAAAATTAGCTGAGGAACACCTAGAGAAGACACAGAAAGAACTCAGTGAGATTAAAACGGCCCATGAAAGTATGAGAGAGGAGTGCATAGAATGTTCAAATGAATGTGAGGTTTTTCGACTGGAAAACGGAAGGTTGCTGAATCTCAAAATGGCCACGGAAGAAGAGAACAAAAGGCTTCAGATGAAAGTCGGCAACCTGCAAACGTTGGTTATACGTTTCAAAGAGGATTTGTTCCGTTGTATGGAAGTATATCCACACTATTGGAAGCACACAACATTTCATGAAAAACTCACATACCTCAAAAGGAGATATATCGACGAGGAACACACTGTTTGGATGCCTGAAAGGGACACAGATGATTTGCAACTCAAAATCAAATTTTTTGAGGCAACGCACGCCAGAGATAACGCACGAGTCCAAAGTCTCTTAAAATCCCAGGCAATGGAGAATCAGCAGAAAAATAAACTTATTGACAAATTGACAGATTTCAGGTCTGAAAAATGTAGAGTGATTGTGGAGACTTATAATACGGGCCGCAAAAACCAAGCCAGATTAGAACGAGAAAACAACCACCTACGAGCCCAGCTCATAGAGGCGAAAGGGAAGTTGAAATATCCACGTTCTCCGCTTCCGCAGATAAAATCCCAGTTCAATAAACGTAGTAACAGTCAGTCCTGATCCAGGGGTCACCAACTAAAAGTGCAAGAGGTCTGATAAGTCAGTCCTCCTCCCCAGCTGAGGTCTGATTTAGGGCTGGGGATCTTTAGGCACCTCACGATACAATTATGATTCAGGATCTCCGATTTGATTCTACAATAATTTTCTCCCTCTCACTGGGTGACAGCTTGATACTTTTAAAGCCAAGTGTTTGCAATGACCCATGAATTTACTTCAAACATCTTTTAATTTAAAAAAAAAAAATGGAAGAGAAATGGAGCAAGTCACATGGACAAATTTATCTGAAAACGTGCTTTTAAGAACTGTCATCTTTTCATGGACATTCTTTAAGAAGACCACAGCTGTCTCCAGCAAACCAATATCATTTGCTTTTACATATTATTTTATTAACAGATGTTTTATCTGCTTTTAGTTCCGTATTTTTAAACAAAAAAATAAAATGAATTGGCAATTTCAAATAAAACCTAATAATTTCATCATAATAATACAGGGGAATGCTAAATGTGTTTTTGACTCCAAATAAATAGCTCTAAAATTCTAAAAAGGAACCTCGATTATATTGGCATGTTAGCTCTATATGCTTTATTTTTATGTTAGTAACATAACTATAATATAATTTTTTTGAAAATAATTCCCAGTTTTATATATTTTTAAAAAACTTTATTACGATGTAAATTGCCATTTTTGTTTACGTCGCAATGCATTCTGGGTAGTGACGTAGAATGGTTGCAGCCGTTTTTTCTGTCTTATACAAGCCAAGAAGTGAAGCTACGAACTACTGCCATTTGTCAGTGAAAATGCCACATTGTGCGGCTTTTGGATGTAATTTCCAATCAAGGGGAAATAAAGAGAGCGGGGTAAGCCTCCATAGCTTTCCTAAAGAGGGAAAGTTGAGGAAAAAGAGGGGCGGCAGCGGCTCAGGAGGTAGAGCAGGTCGTCTAATAACCCGATGGTTGGCAGTTCGAATCACGCTCTCTCCAGATATCCTGCCGTTGTGTCCCTGGGCAAGACACTTCACCCGCATTGCCTCCAGTGCCCGTAACACTGGGTATGAATGTGTAAAAATGTTTAAATGCTTGGTGGTGGCCGGAGAGGCCATTGGCACGGATTGGCAGCCACATTTCCGTCACTCTGAGTGTCTGTGATCACGCACTATAGCGCACGCCTGATAAAGCTGACATATACAGTATATTAATCATGCTATGATAAAGCACTGTATCGCTCAAAGCGCGCGCTTGGCTCAACATGTCGAAGATCTGGCTGGCAGTCATTTGGAACAACTTTGGAGCACTTCTTATGGACGTTCAATCCGCAGTTTGAGAAAGCAACAGAGAAATTGCTTTATGTTGCTGAGAGTCCATGTTTATCAAAGTTCAGTGCTCATCATGCTTGTAGACAATTTTTTGTGTTTGAGCATTCTATTGTAAGTAAATCAACAATATATAAGTTTCACCTTAAAATAATGCTTCCTCAAGCGCGCGCTTGAGACACTCAAAGCGGAGAGACACTCAAGCGCACGCTATATCGCTCATTTGAGCGATATAGAGCTTTATCATACCGTGATAAATAATATACAGTATATATTAGCTTTATCAAGCGTGCACTTGATAAAAATTCAAACCGTGACAAAATTCGAACCGTGATTCGCTTGAGCATGCGCAAGGCGCACGCTTGTGCGCTTTGAGCGATATAGTGCTTTATCATAGCGTGATTAATACATATGTCAGCTTTATCAGGCATGCGCTATAGCGTGTGATCATAGACATGTCTCATGCGCGCGCTTTGAGTGATATAGGGTTTTATCATAGCGTGATTAATATATATGTTGTGGAGTGTGTAATTGACGAGGCAGGTTTGTCTCAAGGCAGTTTATTACATGTCTCCAACATGAGCATAGTAAAAAGAGAACATCTCAGAAAAAACTCGTCCCTTATATACCCAGGTCTCCCCACAGCTCACAAGTCACATTGTATTCACATCAAAGGTAACTTTGCATTTCCTCTTTAATCCCTTGGCATCCCCCTCACAGTCTTTGGCCCACAAAGGATCCTCCAAGCAGTCTCTTGGCACACAAAGGATCCTCCAAGCAGTCTCTTGCATATAAAAGATTACACTTTCACAGCTTCCTGTTATCTCCAAGGAAACTCTGCACTTTGTTCTTATCTAAGATGTGAGGCATTATGCAAGGCATTAAGTAAGTCACATGTGTGGCTACACCCCCCCCCCCCCAAACATTTTAGATCGAACAAGAGAATAACAGTCTGCATGCTGTGATAGAATCATTACACATCAATCCCCATGCTGCTTGGGCTTCAGTCTTCTCCCGTATCTGCTGTAACCAGGATTCGCCGCCTCAGCAGGGCTGTCATGCTGGGGAGCTGCTGTCTGGGGGTGAAAACCTTTTGTCAGTCCCTGCGGGTGTTCTGGGGAAACTTTACTCTGGGAAGCTCCTCGTGGGGGTCTTCCACGCCGAGGGGCCCTCGCCAACAGCACTTGCTCGTCCGCCACCACAAAAGCGGGTTTGAGTCTGTTTAAGCCAACCTTTTCCCTCCTACCCCCAAATCTAGCAAAAAATGCTTGTCCCCTGTTTCCAGCACTCTGAACAGTCCATCATAAGGCGGTCGCAATGGGGGGCGATGTGCATCGTGTCTGACAAAAACAAACTCTACGTTTTTCAAAGTTTTAGGTACAAAAATGCGCGGAAAACTGTGGTGGGCAGGGCCTGGCAGCGTGCCTGTGTCGATGCTATGCTGCAACAGCTGAGATGGGGAGCTGCCCGGCGCAGGATTATCCGGGAGAAACTCCCCGGGTAACCGAAGTGGCTGTGCAAAAACGAGTTCGGCTGGGGAAGCCTCTAAGTCCTCTTTAGGCGCAGAACGTAACCCCAATAAAACCCACGGTAGCTTGTCTACCCAATTTGCATCCATCAGTGACGCTCTGAGAGCTGCTTTCAATGACCTGTGAAAACGTTCGCATAACCCATTAGCCTGTGGATTGTACGCGGTTGTACGGTGAATTGTGACGCCTAGGCTGCGGGCCATTGTTGACCAAAGTTCGGAAACAAATTGAGGGCCTCTGTCGGACATAATGTCCGACGGGACTCCAAAACGCGCCACCCATGCTGTTACAAACGCGCGCGCCACCTCCTCGGCTGTGGTTGACGCTAAAGGAACCACCTCCGGCCAGCGCGTGGTGCGGTCCACCATTGTCAGAAGGTGTGTGCACCCCTGTGGTGGCGGGAGGGGACCCACGAGGTCCACGTGAACGTGGTCAAACCTCTTAGCCGGAATGTGAAATGGCTCCAAGGGAGCTCTCGTGTGTCTGTGTACCTTGGCTCGTTGGCACGCCATGCAGGCTGCCGCCCACTCTTTAACTTGTTTGCGGAGGCCCGGCCACACAAATTTTTCTGCTACCATTCTGACCGACGCGCGCACCCCCGGGTGCGCCAAAGAATGAACCAAATCAAAAACGCGGCGGCGCCACGCTGCCGGTACCATGGGACGTGGTCTCCCTGTGGAGACATCACAGATTAGAGGGGGCATACCATCTTGCAGTACCCTGCTCTCCAGCCTTAACCCTGTTGGTCCAGACTGGAGCGCGCGCACATCCGCGTCACTAACCTGCTCCGCGGCCATGGCTGTATAATCTATCCCCACGCAGACGGGGGCAGCCACTGCGCGCGAGAGGCAGTCTGCCACTACATTCAGTTTACCCGACACGTGCTGATTATCGGTAGTAAACTCTGAGATCGCGGCTAGCTGCCTCTGCTGCCGGCCCGACCACGGTTCTGAAACTTTGGCCATCGTGAATGTTAGTGGCTTGTGGTCAACGAATGCAATGAAACAGCGCCCTTCTAGCCAGAACTGGAAGTGGCGAATGGCCAAATGGAGAGCCATCAACTCCCTGTCAAACGCGCTGTATTTACATTCACTATCGCGCAAGGTTCTGCTGAAAAAGGCAAGTGGCTGCCAAGCCCCGGCTACATGCTGCTCCACGACTGCCCCTATGGCCACATCTGACGCGTCAGTGGTGAGCGCTATGCGGGCCGTTGGGTCTGGATGTGCCAACAACGCAGCGTTTGCCAGGGCTGCTTTGACTTCCGAGAATGCTCGCTCCCGCTCCGGGGACCACTCGATCTTATTCGCGGGTTTCTGTTTTTTGAGTGCGGCATACAGCGGTTGCATGAGTTGCGCTGCACGGGGGAGGAAACGGTTATAAAAATTCACCATTCCTAAAAACTCCTGTAACGCCCTGACCGTCTGCGGCCGGGGAAATCTGCTACCACGCGCACTTTGTCAGGTAGCAGAACCGCTCCTTCGGGGGAGACGAGGTGTCCTAAAAAATCGATCTGCATCACCCCGAACTGACACTTCGCTGGGTTGATTATTAACCCGTGCTCTCCCAACCTCCGGAAAACTGCCGCGAGGTGGTTTTCGTGTTCGTCTTCGGACGCGCTGGCTACCAAGATATCGTCTAAATAGACGAACACGAAAGGGAGATTGCGCAGCACCGCGTCCATCATGCGTTGGAACATCTGTGCAGCCCCTTTAAGCCCGAATGGCATGCGCAAAAACTCGAACAGACCAAATGGAGTTATCACCGCTGTTTTGGGTATGTCCTCAGCGCGCGCTGGGACTTGGTGGTAACCGCGGACCAAGTCTATTTTAGAAAAAACACGCGCCCCTGCCAAGTGAACGGAAAAATCTTGGATATGAGGAATTGGGTAGTGGTCATGCGCTGTGGCGTTGTCCAATCTGCGGAAATCCCCGCAAGGTCGCCACGAACCGTCAGCTTTCGGGACCATGTGTAGCGGGGAAGCCCATGGGCTGTTCGAACGCCTGATGATGCTAAACCTCTCCAGGTTGGCGAACTCCTCGCGTGCTATGGCCAGTTTAGCTGCGTCCAAGCGCCGAGGTTTTGCAAAAATGGGCGGCCCGGTGGTGGTAATAAAATGTTCCACCCCGTGCTTAGCGACGGCTGCCGAAAATGTGGGGACCATGAGTGCTGGGAACTGAGTGAGCAGTGTGTGGAACTTACCGCTTGCAGCTGTGACTTTGGCTTGTGCTGTTGGCCGGGACGCTCGAGCTGTACAGGGAATAGAATCAAAAGAAAGTGCATTAACCAGGCGCCTGTTAGCGACATCAACCAACAAACCATGTGAGCACAAAAAAATCAGCCCCCAATATATTGAAATTCAATGCTGCTATGACAAAAGTCCACTCAAATGTACGGCCGTGTAGAGACAGAAGCAGAGTCCTCTCACCAAAAGTCTTAATCTTTGAGCCGTTCGCTGCTGCCATCTCGGGGCCGCTGGAACTTGCCAGCTGGTCAGCGTAGGAAGGCGTGATGAAACTCAACTGGGCGCCTGTGTCCACGAGGAAATGCCTCCCCGAGCGTGCGTCCGTCAAGTAGAGCAGCTTGTTCTCTTCCCTGAGGGCCGCAGCTGCTACCGACCCCCGGTCTTGGCGTTTCCCGAGCGCTTGAACTGGCACGGTGGTACACATTTGCGTGCCTTCTCTGCAAAGTGGCAGTGGTAGAAACAAAGGGTGTCTCCTCCGCGTTCCTTGGCCCCCGCCGCTGCTGTCGTCGGTGGCTCTGATACCGCTGTCGATGGCTCCCCGCCATCTCCGGCCGTCGCGCCGAGCTCCGTCGCTGCTGCCGTGGCCGTGCGATCTCTGCTGGCCATGACAATCCGATTCGCCTCCCGGGCCAGCGCACGGTAGTCCCGCTTGGCCAATAACGGCAAACTGGCCAGGGCCGCTGTCGTCGCTGATGGCAGGGTCCTGAGGAAGAGGTGGGTAAAGATGGGGTGGTCATCGTCCGAGCCTTTCAACCTCAGCATCTTCTCCATCAGGTCAATGGGCGTGCAATCTCCCAACTCGGTCAGCGCCAGGAGTCTCTCTGCTCTCTCCTCCACCAAGAGTGTGTAGTGCTGGATGAGTGCGGCCTTCAACGCGTCGTATTTGTCGCTGGCTGGTGGCTGCTCTAGAAGGCTCTCCACATGCTGAGCCATGTGGTTGTCGAGCTTTGTGATCACATGGTAGAATTTCGTGTTGTCTACCGATATTCCCCGGAGGGCGAACTGTGCCTCAACCAGGTGGAACCAGGAGCGCGGGTTGTGCTGCCAAAAGTCCGGTAGCTGGACCGTAACGGCATACGCTTGGCTGGGGGCTCCCACCGCGGCTGGCCCCGGGGAATTCTCTTCTTTCTGCATGCTACGTCTTGGGTCACCAGTGTGGAGTGTGTAATTGACGAGGCAGGTTTGTGTCAAGGCAGCTTATTACACGTCTCCAACAACATGAGCATAGTAAAAAGAGAACATCTCAGAAAAAACTCGTCCCTTATATACCCAGGTCTCCCCACAGCTCACAAGTCACATTGCATTCACATCAAAGGTAACTTTGCATTTCCTCTTTAATCCCTTGGCATCCCTCTCACAGTCTTTGGCCCACAAAGGATCCTCCAAGCAGTCTCTTGGCACACAAAGGATCCTCCAAGCAGTCTCTTGCATATAAAAGATTACACTTTCACAGCTTCCTGTTATCTCCAAGGAAACTCTGCACTTTGTTCTTATCTAAGATGTGAGGCATTATGCAAGGCATTAAGTAAGTCACATGTGTGGCTACAATGTCAGCTTTATCAGGGGTGCGCTATAGCGCGTGATCATAGACATGTCTCATGCGCGCGCTTTGAGCGATATCGTGCTTTATCATAACGTGATTAATACATATGTCAGCTTCATCAGGCGTGCGCTATAGTGCGTGATCACAGACACTCAGAGTGACGGAAATGTGGCTGCCAATCCGCGCCAACTGCCTCTCCGGCCACCACCGAGCATTTCAACATTTTTACACATTCATACCCAGTGTTATGGGCACTGGAGGTAATGCGGGTGAAGTGTCTTGCCCAGGGACACAACGGCAGGATATCTGGGGAGAGCGTGATGCGAACCGCCAACCATCGGGTTATTAGATGACCTGCTCTACCTCCTGAACCGCTGCCGCCCCACTTTTTCCTCAGCTTTCCCTCTTTAGGAAAGCTATGGAGGCTTACCCCGCTCTCTTTATTTCCCTTTGATTGGAAATTACATCCAAAAGCCGCGCAATGTGGCATTTTCACTGACAAATGGCAGTAGTTCATAGCTTCGCTTTTTGGCTTGTATAAGACAGAAAAAATGGCTGCAACCATTCTACGTCACTACCCAGAATGCATTGCGGCGTAAACAAAAATGGCAATTTACATCGTAATAAAATTTTTTAAAAATATATAAAACTGGGAATTATTTTCAAAAAAATGATATTATAGTTATGTTACTAACATAAAAATAGTAATCGGGGTTCCTTTAAAATCTACAACTTAAATCCTAAAAGTGGAACGTTTTACAGAACACAAACTAAATTACATACATTTAAAAAGATTAATATTTACAAAACAAAATATCACAAAAGTCCGCCTCTATACTATATTTTCAAACTGTAAGCCTAAAAAAAGGGGCAGAAAATATAATTAATTCCACAGTACAGAATTCCTTTGGGAGTTTTTTTTATGTCAATATTTTTATCTTTTTAACCTCGTCTGGGTCTGTCTGGGTAACACTATGTCACAGTAAGAGAGGAGGTGGATGTGTGGAACTTTTCACGTTCAGTAACACACAGAGCAAATGACTGCTTTGACGTGATATCAGAGGATAGCGGAAATGACCTCCATAAGCAACATTGTGCAGCCCAACGGGGATGCTGTTCCAGGAAGGTGTGGAGGAGATGCGGGGGCCTTCCATAAGCAAACCCCTGGGTGGACCCGTACCATCACAGGCAGCCAGAGTGGCGGTGGACACAATTTCACAGCAGCGCTTCATTCCGCGAGTTACACCGGGAAGGAGGCGCGGCTGTCCACCCGCTGTATCCCTTGGAGCAGAGCCATACATTTCTGCCACGGAGAACGTCCAAGGTCCCACACCATAAAATGATCCCAGAAAAGACTTCCAGTGACATCTGTACAGATCCCCCACAGCTGTAAAAACTACCCAGCATTGTGCCCATTGAATTTAAGAGTGATTCTCTGAATTCTAGAAGATCTCATGTCCCCTTTAACAAAACTGAAGATTGTGGTTTACCATGGACAGACATCTAAACACATGTAAACTCCAGTTGGCCAGGTGGGCACTTCTGTGTGAGTATGCATGCTTTCTCTATGCATTTTTGTGGGTTTTCCCTCCAATTTGGGTTTTCTCCCACATGCTCTCTGTCAAAAAAAAGGGGAAACACATTGGAGAAACATCTTCTTTTCACAGCAAGAAGGCCTTTCTGTCCACCAGCTGGCCAACAGGGCACTGCTGTGGGTTTCTTCCTCTGTCTCTCTTTCTCCTCCAATGAATTGCTGCCTTATCACAGTGGAGAGATTTGCGTGCCCCAATGATCCCAGGAGCTATGTATGTTGTCAGGACAATTTGCCCAAAGTAGGGTCTCCCATGGCAAATTGTTTCTGGCTGAAGGGCCAGACAATGTGTGATCCATTGGATCTCTATGAAAAAGTTCAAAATGAATATTCAGAGTAGGTTGCATTTTGGTACAATGGGCACACTGCTGCGAAGACGGAGAACCTAAACAAGTGAATGAAGAAAGCCTTCAGAAGAATCTAATCCTCCATCATGGAATCTGTTCGCATTTTTGGGCGGTGACACATGATTGGAGCTACAGACTCACAACAGGAAGGTTCTTGGATCAAATCCTTCGATGGGAGCATTTCTCTATGTATGTTCTTTGACTGTCAGAGGTTTTCTTGGAAGTTCCAGTTTCCTCTTTAAAAAAATGTAGGGTATGGGAATGGGGTGGGGGAAGGGTCCAAGGTTTTCCTGGAAGTTCCCGATTCCTCCTTAAAAAAAAAGTGGGGTTTGGGAATGGGGTCAGGCGGAAGAGTCCAAGGTTTTCCCGGAAGCTCCAGTTTCCTCCTTACAAAAATGGGTGGGGATGGGTTGGGGGGTGGGCCCCTCCGTGGACCGCCACCTTAAGGCCAAATTATGCTGCTGCATCATGCCATTGCTAGTGGCCGTTGCCTATGCAGTCCTCAGCAAAAATTTACTTCCGTGCCAGTTTGTCAGCGTCGATCTGCAATTCACAGCCCAAACGGTAGGCGATTGCGGGGTCTCAGCAGATGTGTAGAGTGCTTCCTGTCTTCTCCCGTATTTCCTGTTTTTGTCAGTGCAAGCGATGGCGACCGCACAAAAATGAATTGTAATGCAAATGGCCCTTATAAACACTGAACAACAGCTCGTTCTACTACAAGCGATGCAACCCAGAAAGCAGAGAAGGCAGAGGAGATGGTCTGTGCGAGCGCTGAACCGACAGAGACAGACACAGAGTGAATTTCCCATGCTGCTAATCCAGCCACTGAGACACATACTGTAGATGAAGAAATGGGGGCATCATCAGAGAGAGCGCATTTGTATCGATGCTGTTGGAAAACAAAACTGAATCAACCCCCGCCCGCCAATCTTCCTGGGACAACAGTCACAGATCCACATGTGATCGTTGGCGATGCTGCCTTTCCCCTACACAGCAAGTGTTCCAGGTATGTCACTGACAGTGGTAAACAGCGTGGCTATAGAGGGGATGCATTGGAACAGAATTTTTGGCAGTTGCAGGGCAGTTACCATAATTACCCAGCACTGAATGGCAAACACGTGGCAGCTTTAAGTTTATATGCAGCAAAACATAAAATCACAAAATATTTAGTCACAGTAGTACATAGAGTTCCTTTTTTAACTCTAGATATTAATATCACAGTGTTTACTTGATTGTAATGTGTGGGTAAGAGCACACAAGTGAAGAACTGGTTCTGAGCCTTTAAATATTTATTTTGTAGGGAACAATTTTTTTTTTTTTTTTTTTTTTTCTTGCCTTCTGATTGTTGCTCTGAGTGTTGCTATCCCTGTGCTGTTGCAATCCTGGAATTTCCCCGTTGTGGGACTAATAAAGGCTTATCTTATCTTATCTTATCTTATCTTAACCCACGCTGGGATATTCATCTCAGACTGGAAGCAGAGGGGAGGGGAATATTCTCTCTGCTGGCAGAGCGTGGGGGATTAAACGGAGAAGGACAATACGTATTGTAATGGGAAAAGATGGTAATGCAGCAGGAAGAAGTAGCTGTGGGGACAGCAAGGGGTGAATGTGTGAACATATTATAATGCAAGTTTTCAGACATCAGGGGGGAGGAATGGAGTAGTATAAAAGGAGAGACCCTGGTGTATTGAGGAAGTCTTTTTCTGTGTATGATTGTAGTGAGAGTGAGAAATAAAGTTTGTCTGTCATGTAAGTCTGGTTCCTTTATTTGCACTCTCCACACTGGTGACCCTTGACGAATTATGCAACATGAGGCAAGAACCCCGGAGTCGGCCCGGACGGGAAGCCCCAGCAACGCGGCAAGCATCCCAGAGACGGCCCGGACGGAAAGCCCCAGCAACGCGGGTTCCCCCACACCGAGGCTCAGTTCGCCCTCCGGGGAATAACGGCAGATGACACCAGATATTACTATGTGATCGCAGCGCTGGACGCTCGCACGTCTCAGCAAGTAGCGAGTCTGCGCCAACAGCCTCCAGCCCACGATAAATACGGGGCTCTTAAGGCTGCGCTGACCCAGCGCTACACACTCTTGGACTGTGAGAGAGCAGAGAGGCTCCTGAGGCGCTCCGAGTTAGGAGATGGGTCAGTGGTCGAACTGATGGAGATGTTGGCGTTGATGGGCATGGACGACGGGCATTTTCTGTTTGTCCACCTTTTCCTCCGGAACCTTCCAACAGAGGCAAGAGCGGTCCTGGCCAACTCGCCATTGCTAGCCGCATGCGACTACCGTGCGCTAGCCCAGGAGGCAGATCGGATCATCCTCACCACCAGAGCCATCACAGTGAACGCGGTGGCGTCGGAACCCAGCGAGACGACCAGCGGAGGCGGGGAGTCGGCGACGGTAGCGGCAGTGGGGGCCAGGAAGCGCCAGAGAGACACGCTCTGCTCCTATCACCGCCGCTTTGGACAGAACGCACGCAGATGTGTGCCACCGGGCCAATTCAAGCATTCGGGAAACGCCAAGGCCGGCAGTCAGTAGCAGCTGCGACTGCCGGTGAAGAAAACAAGCTGCTCTACGTGACGGACTCGCACTCAGGGAGACGGTTCCTCGTAGACACCAGAGCCCAGAAAAGCCTCATCCTGCCGTCCTACGCTGACCGGCTAGCGGGAGCTAGCGGCTCCGAGCTGATAGCCACAAATGGCTTGGACATTAGGACTTTTGGTGAGAGGACACTGACTGTATCTCTACACGGCCGTATGTACGAGTGGACTTTTGTCATAGCGGCATGCAGTTTCCCAATCTTGGGAGCTGATTTTCTGTGTGCACACGGGTTGCTAGTCGATGCTGCTAACAGACGCCTGATCAATGCAATGTCTTTTGATTCTCTCCCATGTACAGCTCGAGGGGCCAGGCCAACAACACTAGCCAACGTCACAGCTCCAGGCAGTAAGTTCCACACACTGCTCACTCAGTTCCCAGCACTCACGGTCCCGACGTTTTCAGCGGCCATCACTAAACACGGGGTGGAGCACTTTATCACCACCACTGGGCCGCCCGTTTTCGCATGACCTCGGCGCCTGGACGCAGCTAAACTGGCCCATAGCGCGAGGAGTTTGCCAACTTGGAAAGGTTGAGCATCATCAGGCGCTCAAACAGCCCGTGGGCATCCCCACTACACATGGTTCCTAAGGCCGAGGGATCGTGGCGACAGTGCAGAGATTTCCGCAGGTTGAATAACGCCACAGCGCATGACCACTACCCGATTCCCCATATTCAGGATTTTTCCGTTCACCTCGCTGGGGCACGCATTTTTTTCTAAAATAGACCTGGTCCGCGGTTACCACCAGGTCCCGGTGCGCGCGGAGGACATACCCAAAACAGCGGTAATAACTCTGTTTGGCTTGTTTGAGTTTTACGCATGCCCTTCGGATTAAAAGGCGCAGCACAGACATTCCAACGCATGATGGATGCGGTGTTGCGTGATCTGCCGTTTGTGTTTGACTATCTGGATGATATCCTGGTGGCCAGTGCGTCCGAGGATGAACACGTAACCCACCTCAGGATGGTTTTCCAGAGGTTGGAAGAGCACGGGTTAATAATCAACCTGGCGAAATGCCAGTTCGGCATGACGGGGATTGACTTTTTGGGGCACCGCATCTCACCAGAGGGAGCGATACCCTTGCCCAACAAGGTGCGCGCCGTGGCAAATTTTCCCCGGCCTCAGACGGTCAGGGCGCTGCAAGAGATTTTGGGGATGGTTTTATAACCGGTTCCTCCCCCGCGCAGCTCAGCTCATGCAGTCATTGTACGCCACAATCAAGAAACGGAAGCCGGCGGACAAAGTAGAATGGACTCAAGAGCAAGGCAGGCATTCTCTTGAGGTTAAAACAGCCCTGGCAAACGCTGCACTTTGGCGCAACCGGACCTGGTGGCCTGGATAGCGCTCACTACCGACGCCTCGGACGTGGCCATAGGGGCCGTCGTGGAGCAACGCGTCACTGGTTCTTGGCAGCCGCTCGCTTTTTTCAGCAGGGCTTTGCGCGACAGTGAGCATAAATACAGTGTGTTCGACAGAGAGTTGCTGGCTCTCCACCTGGCCATACGCCACTTCCAGTTCTGGCTGGAAGGGCGCAGCTTCACTGCGTTCATAGACCACAAGCCGCTAACGTACATGATGGCCAAGGTTTCGGAACCATAGTTGGGCCGGCAGCAGAGACAGTTGGCCGCGATCTCGGAGTTTACGGCCGATATTCAGCATGTGGTAGGTAAACTGAATGTGGTGGCGGACTGCCTCTCGCGCGCAGTAGTGGCCCCAGTCTGCGTAGGGATAGATTATACAGCCATGGCCGCAGAGCAGACTGGCAATGCCGACGTGTGCGCGCTCCAGTCTGGACCAACGGGGTTAAGGCTGGAGAGCAGAGTACTGCAAGACGGCAGCCCCCACCCCCCACACACAATCTGTGACGTCTCCACGGGACGCCCGCGCCCAGTGGTCCCAGCTGCTTGGCGCCGCCAAGTGTTTGAGTCAGTTCATGCTCTGGTGCACCCAGGAGTGGGTGCATCAGTCAAAATGGTGGGAGCGAAGTTCGTATGGCCGAGCTTGTGCAAACAAGTGAAAGAGTGGGCTGCAGCCTGCGTAGCGTGCTAACGAGCCAAAGTACACAGACACACGAAGGCCCCTTTGGAGCCGTTTTGTATACCGGCTAAGAGGTTCGACCATGTTCATGTGGACCTCGTGGGCCCCCTCCCGCCATCGCAGGAGTTCACGCACCTTCTGACAGTGGTGGACCACACCACACGCTGGCTAGAAGCAGTCCCGCTAGCTGCAACCATGTCTGCAGACGTGGCGCACGCCTTTTTGACAACATGGGTGGCACGTATTGGCATCCCGTCGGACATCACGTCTGATAGGGGCCCTCAGTTTGTTTCCGACCTCTGGTCCGCGATGGCCCGTAGCCTGGGTGTAGCAATTCATCTCACAACCGCGTACAACCCACAGGCCGATGGGTTATGCGAGCATTTCCATAGATCGCTGAAAGCAGCGCTCAGGGCTTCGCTTACAGATGCAAATTGGGTAGACCGGTTGCCGTGGGTTCTGTTAGGGTTGTGTTCCGCACCTAAAGAGGATTTGGAGGCTTCCCTGGCGGAGCTTGTTTTTTCTCAGCCACTGCGGCTCCCCAGGGAATTTTTACCAGATAATCCCACGCTGGACGACTGTCTGTCTCAGTGTTGCATAGCGCAGATACAGGCACGCTGCCGGGCCCGGCCCACCACTGTTTTCCACGCACTTTTGTGCCAAAAACTTTGAAGAACGCGGCGTCGGTGTTTGTCAGGCACGATGCCCACCGCCCCCCATTGTGCCCACCCTACGATGGCCCGTTCAGAGTGCTGGAACCAGGGGACAAACATTTTTTGTTAAGACTTGGGAGGTCGTCAGGAGAAAATATGTATAGACAGACTTAAGCCCGCCTTTGTGGTGGCGGACGAGCAAGTGATGTTTGCTCGGGCCCCTCGGCGTGGAAGACCCCCACTGAGAACTCCCCAGGTAGAAGATTCATCAAGCAGCCACACGGGCAAGTAGAATGCCCCCCCCCCCTCGCCATTGCACACCTGCAGACAGACACACCCCCAGGAGCCCCCCACCGGCACAGCAGCGCTGTGGAGTCGAAGGACCCTCGTTACAGCAGATACGAGAGGAGACTGAAGCCAAAAGGACGTGAAGATTGAAGCTCAGTCTGAGACTCTGGGCGGAGGGTGCGGGGGGCGGTAGAGAACCCACACTGGGATATTCATCTCAGACTGGAAGCAGAGGGGAGGGGAATATTCCCTCTGCTGGCAGAGCGTGGGGGATTAAACGGAGAAGGACAGTATGTATTGTAATGGGAAAAGATGGTAATGCAGCAGGAAGGAGTAACTGTGGGGACAGCAAGAGGTGAATGTGTGAACGTATTACAGTATAATGGAAGTTTTCAGGTAGCAGGGGGAAGGAATGGAGTGGTATAAAAGGAGAGATCCTGGTGTATTGAAGTCTTTTTCTGTGTAGTGAGAGTGAGGAATAAAGTCCGTCTGTCGTGTAAGTCTGGTTCCTTTATTTGCACTCTCCACAATTTAGCTATTTTTTTGTCAATTAATACAAGATGGAATGATAAGATTAGCTCTCTACGATACAGAGAGGTACTCTGTACTGCTGTGACTGAATACTGTGTATTTTTTGTGTTTTCCTGCATACACCTTAACGCTGCCACTCATTTTTGCCACTCTGTTTTGTAACTGCCAACAGTTCTGTTTGGTGACATACACATACCCTTTTTTTTAACTGCAGAAGTTAATACCACACTATTTGACCTTTTTTTTTTTTTACTGCCATGACTTCTGTTGTGACATAATGAATCAGCCATCTGTTTTGTGATTTATCTACCTTGCATGTGTGTATACAAAAGTATCAACACATGTACAGTATCTCTGTGTGTCTGATTATTGATGTTTTCACTGTGTGTGCTTTTCTTTTTGCCAAACAGGGGTGACAAAAGCATCTACAATTACCGCCACTCCAGAGCCAGAGGCGTCATTGACAATACATTTGACATCCTTGTGGCACGCTAGAAAATCCTTGGCCGATCACTGGAATTCCTCCTGGAGAAAGCTGTGAGGATTGTGAAAGCCTGCATAGTGTTGCACAGCTTTGCCAACGCCGATGAAGTCAGTGCAGCTGAAACAGCCCCCCAAATGTTGCTGACACAGAAGCTACAAGGGTATCTCAACCAGGCAAGTGGTGAAGAGTGGTTCAAGGGGAGTGTGATCGAACATCTGGATCCGCAAATTCTGTCATGGAGCTGATCAACCAGGACTGTCATCGCTGCGAGGAATGACATGACGTTTTTCTAATCAGCCCAGGGGATCGTGTCATGGCAGAACACCGTCGTATGCTGTGGACAACTTACATACGAACTCATAATAGTACAATTTTTGTCTTTATTCATGTCAGTGTGTACCGCCCCAAAAAATGGAAAAATAAAGCCAGTGACTTTAACATTTCATTTGTTGTCATCAATGTTCAGCTGATGCACATACAGATTGAAATCAAAAATGGCTGTAAAGGTAAATGGAAGAGAAAGTGTTTGTACGTGAATGTTTGTTGTTTGGAATTTCACAGCTACATTCTAGGGAAATAACTGACATGGGAATAAAAAAAGAACTGCTAATCTTGAGGGCCAAAACAGTTTTCCACAGAATAAGGGGATGTCCTGGCCTATAGAGGTGATGATGCATTGGAACAGAATTCTTGGCAGATACAGGATAGTTACCATAGCAACACAACACTGACATGTGACAGCGTTATTTTGTATATAGCAAAACATTAAAAAAAATCATAGAAAATATGTAGTCACAGCAGTGCACAGAGCACCTCCTTTATTTTTGATGTTAATAGACCATTTACTTGACTAGTCATGTGTGGGTAAAGCCCAAGGAGCACATGGGAAGTGAAGAACTGATTTACAACCTTTATGTATTTATTTGCCAATTAATACAAGATGGAATGATGAGATTAGCTCCCCACAATGCAAGTATGTACTCTGTGTACTGCTGTGGTTGAATACTGTTGTGTATTTTTTGTGTTTTTTGTGCATACCACCTAAGCTGCCACTCATTTTTGCCACTCAGGTGTTTACCATCAGTTCTATTCAGTGACAGCATACACAATGACTGCAGTCACAATGATAACTATCACCTGGATGCCACATCAGCTTAACAGGGAGTGTGGTGATGTGGGCTTGTTATTCAACAATATGAGTACATACCCATGCATGCCCGTAGAAACCTGTGCATTCTTCTTCTCTCAGTTATTGGTGGATAGCAAACAACTGAAAGGTGCATACTGCCACCTACTATACAAGAGTGTGTAACATTATGTCATTTGAGCCCGACCCCTAAATTCTATGACTTAATCCTGTGTTATTTAAAAAAAGAGAAAAGAGTCCTTCTCGTGATTCTTAGTGATTCTTCGTGATTCTCCATTTCTATCTGTTCCCAGAATCCCAGTTAAATCCCATTCCCTACCGCCTCTCAAACTTCATTTTTCATTTTCTCTCATTTCCATACATGTGACAGTGTAATAAGATGTGCTTGACATTTTCTTTTACTCCACATTCTCTACATTTGTCACTTTTGCTTTTCCCCATGGTGAGTAAAGTGCCTTTTAAACCTGTATGATCCAGTCTTGAGTCTTGCCATAATGATGTCTTCCTTCCTGTTTGTTGTTTTATAATTCTTTATTGCAATAGATTTTTGTATTTTGCAATACAATCTACCTTTATGATCTTCATCCCATCTTTTTTGCCATAGCTCAATTCCTTTTTTCTTGATTACTGCTTTCCCTTCACCTTTTCCAAGAGACATGGTATAGTTATTTCTTTCCCAAGTGCACTTTTGCTAATTTGTCTGCACAGTCATTCCTTTCAACGCTTCCTGTACAGGAACCCAACAAAACTGAACTTCTCCACCACCCCTTTGTACCCTAAATAAACTGTGATATAGCTCAATCATCAAGTCTTCTCTTGTAGATTTTAGTGTCTGTATGGGTTTTAAAGCCGCAAGTGAATCTGCACAAAACCACCCGGTCGGTCTGACCACCTCAACCCACTGCAAACCAATAATTGCCACCATGTCTGCTATAAACACAGATGTATTGTTGGAGAGTCTTTTGAGATGGCCACTTTAAACTCTGGAATGTATACTCCAACAGAGTCCCCTTTGTTCTTTGAACCATCAGTATAAAGCTGTAAGTAGTTATCGTAATTGTTCCTGAGGTAAAAGTTTGTTTTAAACACCAACTTCACTCATATGCCAATCCTTTTTCCTCATTAGCAGACTAATGTCTACTTCTTTTCCTGGAAACAGCCAAGGGACTGGTGTTACGGACTGGTGTTACGGACTGGTGTTACGTATCTATATCAATAGTATGTAGCCCATACATTCTGGCTTTTCTTTCAATTGTCCACCCAAACCCGTGTCCCTGGAAGTTAGAATATTCCCAGCAGCCTTGTAGTGTTGTTTTTTGAAATATTCACTTCCTCACTTCCTTTCAGCTTGACCCAGTGTGATAATGTGAGTTTATCTTTTCTCAAATCCTTTGGCATTTTTCCTGCTTCCATTAAAACTGCATTGTTTGGTGTCGTTTTGACGGCTCCAATGCACAGGCGAAGCGCTCTATGTTGCATTCTATTTTTTCCAGAGTCGTCTGCCGCTGCTCCATAAATCATGCATCCATAGTCTATTGTCGATCTTATTAGTGCTCTGTAAATGTCAATTAAAGCCTGTTTATCTGCACCCCATTCATGTCCAGCTACAGCTTTTTATGAGATTAATGACTTTTTTGCACTTTCTCTCCAGATTTTCAACATGAACTCTCCATGTGTATGCACTATCAAACCACAATCCTAGATATTTGAACTCACTCACTTTCTCTATTGGTTGATTATATAATGTTCATGGTTCTGTACCAGTTCTGCATTTTTTTTGTGAAAATCATATACGTAGTAGGTTTTACTGTTTGAAAATTTAAATACCCACTCATATGACCCCTTTTCCACTTTCTCCATTGCTTTCCTGATGTTTTTGAACACAAATTTCTCATTTCTTACCCTTGTTCATATGGCTCCATCATCTGCATATAGTGCTATTTTGATGGATCCCTCTTGATCCTCAAACATGTCATTAATCATTATGTTGAATAAAACGGGGGTAATCACACTCCCCTGAGGAACACCATTTTCAATTTCAAAGTCACTGGAAACTTTTGATCCTACTTTAACCCTAATTGTCCTGTGTGTTAAAAAATCCATTATCCAATACACATCCTACCACCAATACCCATTTTATTCAATTTGATAAGAAGTCCATCCCTCCACAGTGAGTCATAAGCCTTTTCAATATCCAGATAAACTATAACCATTACTTCTTTCATTTTGAGAGTCTTTTCAGTATCATTACTTTGACATGATTCTTGACCCAGGAGACAGACAACAGACACGAGTAGGACAGATAACAATAATTTATTAACTCAATGAGTTATGTGGGTGTGTGAATGTGAGGGTGAGTGTGATGCTGGAGCAGTGCTGGAGCTAAGCGAGTCCCGCTGCGACCTGGCAACCCTAGAACACAAAGCACAGGTGTTAATTCTGTTTGCAGCTGAGAGGTTGTAATGATGACTGCTGCTTACTTGCAGGTATCACCAGGAGACTCTGCTGGCCCCGGGAGCGAGTGCTGGGAGGTGAGCGGGGGGACTTGGCATCGTGGCGAGGTTGGAGAGGTTCCGAGGAGGAGGAGGTGAAGCCCCGCTGCTTGGGAATTGGTCTGCTGCCAGGCAGGTCCACCTGTGCACAGGGAGAATACTTTGACAAGGTAAGGCTGAATGTGGCGTTACGTGACGAGGCTTGATCGCAGGAGCTTTGACTTGAGGTCAAGAGCATGGAGCGTTGCGCAATGTTGATGACAGACGGCTCCGTGCTGAGCTGTCAGTGGATCTGGCTTTTATGGCCTGCTGAGGATTGGAAGCAGGTGTGTGCGCAGCGGGGGCTGATGACGGCCCAGCGGCCGCCATGACAGTACTCCCCCCTCTAGAGGTGCCTCCAGGCACCTGTCCCATCCTACCTGGATGTGCCCGATGGAAGTCGCGGATGAGCTGTTTGTCGAGGATCTATGCCGGGCGAATACAGGAACGGTGTTCAGGACCGAATCCCTCCCAGTCCACCAGGTACTGAAGACCCCGGCCCTGCCTGCGGACAGCCAAGATGGCAGTAACCCCCCCCCCCCCCCCCCCCAGGCCGGGTGGTCGTCGATCAACCTCAGAGGGGGCGACGCCGGGGGGGGGGGGGGCACAGAGGGTCAGAGATGTAAGGTTTCACCTGGGAGACATGAAAAGTGGGACAGTTGCACATGGAAGGGGGGAGGGCTAGGCGCACAGCCACAGGGTTAACAATGCGAGAGATGACAAAGGGACCGATAAAGAGCTTAGTTAATTTGCGCTTCTCGGCCGTACATTAATATTCTTTGTAGAAAGCCAGACCCGTTGACCCACCTTATAATCCGGGGCCAGTTTCCTGTGACGGTTGGCTACCTGGATGTTACGTTCAGTGGTTCGGAGAAGGACTCTGCGGGTGATGGTCCAAATTCGGCGACAACGCCTGGCATGAGCCTGAACCGAGGGAACAGCCACCTCCTTCTCCTCCTCCGGGTAACAGCGGTGGATCATACCCCAATGATGACTTGAAGGGAGACATCCAGTTGCTGAAGACACCGTGGAGTTATGTGCGTACTCAATCCAAGGCAGGAACGTACTCCAGGAAGAGTAGCATGAAGATATGACGCAGCGGAGCACAGCCTCCAGCTCCTGATTGGCTCGTTCACACTGGCCTTTGCTCTGTGGGTGGTATCCTGAGGAGAGGCTGCCATGGCTCCCAACACTGAAGAAAACGCCTTCCAGACCTGGGAGACGAACTGGGGGCCCCGATCAGACACAATATCCGACGGGATGCCATGAAGGCGGACCACATGCTGCACCAGAGATCAGCCGTCTCCCGAGCCGAAGGCAACCCACGGAGGGGCACAAAAATGGGCTGCCTTGGAAAAGCGGTCCACTATGATCAGGACCGAGGTGAAGTGGTCAGACAGAGGCAGGCCGTCACGACGTCCAAAGCCACATGAGACCAGGGGCGGGAAGGGACCGGCAGGGGATGGAGAAGACCCGCTGGGGGGAAGATGAAGATTTCCCGGTGGCGCACTGAGCGCAGGCCCGGACGTAGCTGGTGACATCCTTCCTCAAGCCTGGCCACCAAAAGGCTCTCTGGAGCAAGGCAATGGTATGGGTGATCCCAGGATGGCACGCCAGCTTGGAGGCGTGGGCCCACTGAATAACCTCACTCCTGGCAGAGGTGGGAACGAGCAATCGGCCCGGGGGACCCCCCCCCCCCCCCGGGTCGGGATCATCCTCCTGAGCCCTCCTGACTCTATCCCGGATCTCCCACACGAGGGCGCCCACAACACAGGATGAAGGCAGGATGGTTTCCTCCTGATCTTCGGACATCTCCACCTCAAACTGCCTAGAGAGGGCGTCCGGCTTCACATTCTTACTCCCAAGTCGATAGGTGATTGTGAAATCGAAACGTCCCAAAAAAAGGGACCAGCGGGCCTGGCAGGAGTTCAGCCGTTTGGCCGTCCAGAGATATTCTAAGTTCTTATGGTCCGTCCAGATGACAAACGGCTGAGCAGCCCCCTCCAGCCAGTGTCTCCACTCCTCTAGGGCGAGCTTGACCGCCAGCAACTCCCTGTCGCCAGTGCTGTAGTTCCTCTCAGCGGGTTGCAGGCAGTGAGAGAAAAAGGCACAAGGGCGAATCACTCCATCCACAGGAGAGCGCTGTGACAGGACCGCCCCAACTCCAGAATCCGAGGCGTCCACTTCCACTAAGCACTGAAGATCCGGGTCCACCTGGGTCAAGATGCAGGACTAGGCGAACTCCTCCTTCAAAATTCCCAACGTCGCAGCAGCCTCCTCGCTCCAACAGATGGGGTCTTGAGGGACGTGA
The DNA here is from genome assembly GCA_020510985.1 of Pholidichthys leucotaenia. Classification (NCBI taxonomy): domain Eukaryota; kingdom Metazoa; phylum Chordata; class Actinopteri; order Cichliformes; family Pholidichthyidae; genus Pholidichthys; species Pholidichthys leucotaenia. The sequence goes on along the minus strand of CM035838.1, from coordinate 458,990,173 downwards.
GGCTGGTCAGGGGTCGGCAATAACCCAAAAATTGGCACAAAACGATGGTAGAAGTTGGCAAACCCCCAAAACCCCTGCACTTGCTTCCTGGAAGTGGGGGTGGGGCCAGTCCACTACCGCCTTAAACCTTGGCCGGGTCAGGGAACACCTGACTATGTGCTATCACAAACCCAGGAATGACGTTGACCTAGTATGAAATTCAACTATCTCGGCCTTGGACAAATAACTGATTCTCCAGGAGGCGTTGAAGGACCCGTCTGATGTGCACCTGGTGCTCTTCCAATGTCCACGAGAAGATAAGGATGTCATCCAGGTATACAACCGAAGGAATTCAGGAAATCTCGGAGGACATTGTTAATTAGGGCAGGAAGACGGCCGGCGCGTTGGTTAACCCAAACGGCAATCACTAGGTATTCGAAGTGGCACGCTTGGGTCCAGAAGCCCTCTTCCCACTCGTCGCCCTCCTTGATTCGCACCAGATGATAGGCGTTTCGAAGGTCCAGTTTTGTAAATCATGATGCCCCCCCCCCGGAGAGAGTCGAAGGCCGAGTTCATCAGGGGGCCGCGTGTACTTGTCCTTGATGGTTTATATCGTTGAGCCCCCGGAAATCCATGCAGGGATGAAGAGAGCCATCCTTCTTTAACCACGAAGAAGAATCCGGCCCCCACCGCAGAGGAAGATGGCCGAATAATTCCGGAGCTGAGGGACTTCCTTAATATAAGTGTCCATGGCCTCACGCTCAGGGGCTGAGAGACTTATAGGTGGCTTGCCGGGAAGCGGGGCCCCAGCCCGAGATTGATCGCACAGTCATAAGGGCGTGTGGGGGGAAGGGACAGCGCCGTGACTTGCTGAACACTGCTTCCCAGATCGTAGTAGATCTCTGGTACCTTGGACAGATCCAGGGGCAGTGACGTGGGAGGAGTTATTGGCACAGAGGGAGCACACGCTGCAGACTGGAGACAGGCGCTGAGGCAGAAGGAGCTCCAAGCGGTGATATTCCCCGCCTGCCAGTCAAAAGTGGGATTATGTAGCCTTAGCCAAGGGTACCCCAGGATAACAGGAGAGGTGGAGGTGGGCAGCACCAGAAACCGAATGTCCTCCCGATGATTACCAGAAACAAATACTGACACGGGGGCCATCTGGTGGGAGACAGCGGTTAGCGGGGCCTTTGACAGTGTGACGAGATTGACAGGAGGGTGAAGGGGTTGACAGCTGAGGCCCAGGCGGTTTGACAGGTCTCCTGAAATGAAGCTTTGCTCAGCTCCAGAGTCAATGAGGGCATGTGTGGTATGTTCTCTGTGATTATAAATAAGTCTGATAGGAACAAGGCAACTGGTGAGGGGTTTTGACTGATCTACATCTGTGAGTCCCCCATACTGTGACCCACGGACCTCCCCTTTTTACCCGATTAGTACACTCAGCTACCTCATGAGACTCACTGCCACAGTAGTAACACAGCCCTAAATCTCTCCGGCGCTGTCTCTCAGCCGCCGAAACTCCTGATCGCCCGATAATCATCTCCTCCTGCCCCGGCAATTCCTCTGACGGGGGCAGAGCCAACAAGGGAGAATGAGAGAAGCGGGGGCGTGGCTTGCCCGAGCAGCCAGCAGCCCTTCGCTCGGCTGCCCGCTCCTTCAGTCTGTTGTCTAAACTAATGGTGAGTGAGATTAATTCACTTAAACAGTCAGGCTTATCCTGTGTCGCTAGCTCGTCTCTTAACTCTGAGCTGAGGCTACGGACAAAAATTCTACAAACTGAAGGATCCTCCCACCCCACCTCAGTAGCTAACACCCGGAAGTCCACAGCGTAATTGGCGGCAGATCTACTGCCCTGCCGAAGGTTTAACAAGCTGTCAGCCAACACCACGTCCCTATCATTGTGGTCAAAAACTTCAGCAAAATCGGCTACAAATTGTTGGTAGGTTAAGGCGACGTAGCTGGGCTTAGCCATAACCGCATACGCCCAAGCTAGCGCTCTACCCTCGAGTAGATTGGAAATATATCCGATCTTGCTGTGGTCAGAGGGAAAATCTCCCGGGACACGGTGAAAGACCGTCTCGCACTGGAGCAGAACAACCCCGTGCCTCCCCGAGTTTTCCGCTAAAAGTGAGCGGGGGTAGGCACGGGGGTGAGGCGAGGTAGAGGGAGGCTGTGTACCTGGCTAGCAGGAGGATTAGTGGGGGCAGAAGGTGCCACGGTGACCGGGGGGAACGCCTGGTTTCCTTCCAAGCGATCCAGCCAGCTATTAATCTGAGTTAATTGATTAAGTATAACTGTCTGTTGGTGAGCAATTAGGTCTACTCGAGCGCTAAGGGTGTTAAAACGGTGCGTCAGTGCGCTGTCTGCTGCGTCGTCTTGACGGAGTCATACTGACATGATTCTTGACCCAGGAGACAGACAACAGACACAAGTAGGACAGATAACAATAATTTATTAACTCAATGAGTTATGTGGGTGTGTGAATGTGAGGGCGAGTGTGATGCTGGAGCAGTGCTGGAGCTGAGCGAGTCCCGCTGCGACCTGGCAACCCTAGGAACACAAAGCACAGGTGTTAATTCTGTTCGCAGCTGAGAGGTGTAATGATGACTGCTGCTTACTTGCAGGTATCGCCAGGAGACTCTTGCTGGCCCCGGGAGCGAGTGCTGGGAGGTGAGCGGGGGACTTGGCATCGTGGCGAGGTGGAGAGGTTCCGAGGAGGAGGAGGTGAAGCCCCGCTGCTTTGGGGAATTGGTCCGCCGCCAGGGAGGTCCACCTGTGCACAGGGGAGAATACTTTGACAAGGTAAGGCTGAATGTGGCTTACGTGACGAGGCTTGATGCGCAGGAGCTTTGACTTGAGGTCGAGAGCATGGAGCGTTGCGCAATGTTGATGACAGATGACTCCGTGCTGAGCTGTCAGTGGATCTGGCTTTTATGGCCTGCTGAGGATTGGAAGCAGGTGTGTGCGCAGCCGGGGCTGATGACGGCCCAGCAGCCGCCATGACATACTTACCCTAACTAGCACATCCACTGTGGATCTTCCTCTTCTAAAACCATTCTGATAGTTGTTTATTAATCATCTTTGTTCTAGTACATATGAGAGTCTGTAAACTGACACCTTCTTCATCCATTTGTCATGTCCACTGCGTAATCTCGCAGTGAACATATGAATTGATGCGAGCCCAAAACACAGGTGAAGTGGGCGAGTTTATTAACAGAATGGGACAACTCAAAAATACACAAAATACAGGGAAATGGTCAGTTGGATGATTCAGTCTGGCACACAAACAATGCACCCCCGAGATCAAATGGCAAGGAATGCTCCCAGGGCGGAACTGGGCAGCAAATGAAAAATAGAAGGAAGACTTACACAGGGCATCGGAGCTCAGCGGGCTCTGGGGAAACAACACCGTCGAAGTCCATGAGAAAGGATGCAAACAGCTCCAGGGAAACATAGGCCGGTGACTACAGACTGACTGTGTAGTGAAGACTTACACCATGACACTGAATGCCCCCACTGTCACCCAATAAACACCAAGTAGGCTAATGGGTGACAAGTGGACACAGGAGTGTGGCGGGAGTCTGTGAATGAGTGTGTGTGTGTACAAGCATGTGTGTGTGTGTGGGAACAAATGAGAAAATAACTAATAGCTGGTGAGTGTCTGGTAGAGAGAAGGGTGTGGCTGTAGACTGGCGAGAGTCAAAGCTCGGGGCTCAAGCTGCCAGCTGGAACCAATCAGCAAATATCAGAAGCTACAACCACAAGTCATGGGCGGAGCTGAAACACCAGCTCCACGCATGACACCACTTCCAAGTGTGACCTTAATGCTATTGGCCTGGAGTGTCCTGGATGAGCTGGATCTTTCCCTGGCTTATTAAATGGTATAATTACAGCCTTTTTCCACCGACTTGGGATAGCCCCCTCCTTCCATATTCTGTTAAACAATTTCAGCACCAGTTCCATTGATTGCATAGACAACTGCCAGAACATAGCATAGCTTAACTGATCATATCCTGGAGCTGTGTATCCACTATCTTGCAAAGCTCTCTTAAGTTCTAACATTGTGAGCTCGAGGTCTAATGCAGTCATATCTTCTTTCACTTCCTTTTTTAAGTTTGCATTTTCTGAGTTTATACTTCCTTTGCTTTCTATGACTCTCACCAAGATGTTCTCCTCTATGCACTGCTACAAATGCTCTACCTAGGACTTCTGCCTTTTCTTTGTCTGATACAACCATCTTGTCCCCATCTACTAGAGCTGGGACTTTAACTGATACCCTTTTCCCACTCATTTTTTTAAACATACCCCGGACATCACCTAGGTCAGCTTTGCTACCAAGGGTGGAACAAAATTCTCTCCATGTTGACCTTTTCCTGTTTTTAATAATCCTTCGAGCTACTGCTCTTTTCTTTTTTATAATCTATTAAATTTTCACTATTCTTCCTCAGCTCTCTGAAAGCCTTGTTTCTCTCCTTTACTGCAATACTACATTTGTCATTCCACCAGGGTACAACCTTCTTCCAACCTACCCTGTGTTGTTTTCTTAGGTATACTTGCTATTGCAGCATTCAGAATATGACTGGTTACCTGACTTGAGCACTCTTCTATGTCACCTTCTGATGTTACCAAATGACATGATTGTACACAGTTTTGCCTAAATTTTCCCCAATCTGCCTTGTCAAAACACCATCTTGTAAAACATCTTCCCTCTTGTATACGTACATACTTCATTTTTAACGACTGTAAGTATTGGGAAGTGATCACTTCCCATAGTTGTACTGTTCATAACTGTCCATTCACAGGTGCTCACTAAAGAACCAGATACCAGAGTCAGGTCAATACATGATGATGTGCCCCTATGCACATCCACCCTGGTACCTTCACCACTGTTGAGACAAATTAACAATCTTTCATCTAACATCTCTTCCACAACATTTCCATTGTTATCTGTATGTGTGCTTCCCCACAAGCTGTTATGGGTATTAAAATCTCCACACCATACCTCTTTCATATAGCCTTCCCCTGCCATAACACTGAAAGTATCTGCTGTTAACTTCCTATATGGGTTGTAATAATTAATCAGCTTAATATTTCCTTGTCCATTTGGCCTACATATTTCAATAATATTACACTCTATATCCTTAGGGGAGGGAATCAGCCTATATGCCAGGCCATCTTTAATTAAAGTGGCACATCCTCCTCCATTTACATTGTTAATTCTATCCTGTCTGATTGAACTATATCCTGGAATAACAAAATCTAAGTGAGGTTGAAGCCATGTCTCCTGTACACACACTATCTCTGGAACAACTTGTAGTTCGTAAAGATACTTCTTGAGTTCTTGTCCGTTTGCTAAAAGACTCCTCACATTCCACTGTAGTATGTGTAGTACCATAATTCAGATATTAAGTTTCAATATGTGCATGCTCCCCAGTTTGAGCTGACAGTAAACCATGTATCTGGTTGGCTTTGATATCTTTCACCTCTAGGAATCTTCCTGCTGCTTCCACAATGGTTTTGAATATGTCACTGTTCTTCTGTAGCTATGCTGCAACATTAATGGTGTGGCAGATAAAAGCTACAAAGTTTGTCCTCTTAACTATCAATGTGTCGTCATCCATTTTGCATTTGTGAACACAAAAATTCCTTGCAGCGGCATGATCTTGTGCTTGTGTGGGATTTGTTGATGGCTGTGCTTCCCTTTGAACTGAACTTCTTTGAGGAAGGCCTGTTGTTTCTGACCATTCCTGCCTGTCTAACTGTCTTTAGAGCTTCCGCATATGAAATTTTCTTACTTATTCTGATTTCCTGGGCTTGTCTAGCTTCCCTCTGCACAACACATCCTCCATATGCAGCGTTGTGGTCACCCCCACAGTTGCAACACTTTACTTTGGCATCCTTTTCACATTTACCATATCCATGCTCCCCTCCACATCCAGCACATCTTAACTTTCCCTTATATTGCTGAGCAGTGTGATCCATCCTTTGACATTTGTAGCACCTGAGTTGCTTTGGGACGTATTGTCTGACACTGTAATACAGGTATGGACTGATTTAGGGAGTGTTTCCTCAAACTGAATCATTACAGACAGTGTATCCTTCAGTGAACCTTGTCTTTTACTCTTTAGCCTTTTCACATCCTTCACCTTTCCTCCTTGGATCTCATTTTTCACTAAGAAGAAGAAGATCAAGATTTATGTATCAGTTAAGTACCTGGCAGTAGTGCACCTGTGGGCTGGTTGCCAACCGCCAATCAAATCTAAAAGAAGAAGAAGATGTTTTGGTCAACGTTAAATCTTAATCTCAAAAATTCAGCACATGGATAAATATCCTAGATTGATTTAAAATGAACTTCTTTCATTTTGGGTAACAAAGGAAAAGACATTGCATACAAATTTTGATAATTTCCACATTTGAAAATCTTTGAAAAGATTTATTTTTCCTAACAAGAAGAGGAGAATACTCTTTTGTCCTTTTTAATCTTAATATTTTATTATTACATTTAGTATCTAAAAATTCATACTCGTCTATTTGGGAATTATAGGTGTAACACAAGTATGTAGTAAAGTTCCTTTGACCAGATTTATTAGAGCGGCAGGGATGGCTTTAATCACTATTGAAAATTGTTTAAATGTACAATTGTGACCAAATTTTATTTTGAAATCAATGTAACTTAAGACATTACCCTTATTATCCATTAGATGAGTTATGGCCCAAATTCCCGTTTCCATTCAGTGTTTAAAAAATAAGGATTTCTTCTTGTGTAGAATATGTCTATTATTCCAAATAATAGAGTTATGTGGAGTAAAATTATGCTTGTAAAGCATTTTTCAATACAAGAGTACCTGCATATGATAATCAGATAACTGGCAAGTTAAGCTTCAAAGGATCAAAATCACATCTCACCAGAAACTCAATTCCACCCACATTTTGAAAGAGATACACTGGGACCAACTATATCTGCTGTTCATTTTTTTAAAGGACTGCAGCCATTTCAATTTAGTAGTTGTGGTATATTGCATGTAATCAATGTTACATGAATGACTCAGTATCAGCCAGTTCTGAAGGGGGCGCACTTGTACCATCTCTGGGGACTCTCCATATAGCATGAGAGAAGCCATGATCCTTTGCTGTACACTGAGCTGGTTAATGTTTGAATAAAAGTGTTAAGATACACTCGCTGTCCTCTCTCTTATTAACCACAAGACATGACATGGTACCAGGAGTGACAGAACTCGCCTTCCAGTCAGCAGTTCAAGTTTATGAACGAGTGTGATGGTGAAAGGAGCCGACCTCGGAGTAAAGCTAAGTGAAGCTAACTGCTAGCACAACTGCAAGATGGATCAATTGAGGCCTCCTTCTCCACTCAAGCTGACGGGTAATATGGAAGAGCAATGGAAGCAGTTCAAACAATGTTTCAGCCTGTACATTACAGCAATTGGAGCAGCTGACAAGAGCGGTGAGCAGAAAGTTGCACTATTCCTGACAGTAGCTGGCTCAGATGCTATCGATGTTTTCAATAGCCTTCAGCTAACAGCAGACCAACAAGCTGACTATAATAAAGTACTGGAGGAGTTTGAGAAATTCTGCACGCCGAAGAGAAATGAAACCTATGAACGATATACCTTTCACAGTAGATGCCAGGCTGAATCAGAGACAATAGAAGAGTTTATAATGGACCTTAAACTCAAAAGTCAATCGTGCAACTTCGGACAGTTGACAGATTCGTTAATCAGAGACCGCATAATTATTGGAGTGAGAGACAAGAGCCTTCGAGAGTGACTTCTGGGTGAAGGTGACTTAATACTGGATAGAGCAATCCAGATATGTCAAGCTACAGAGGCTACACAGAGTCAAATTAAAACGATGAACAGCGACAAAGCAAACAACAAAGACTACAGCGTGGAGGCAGTTGTGAGGGGAAAAGTGAACCCCAGTGCTGCTAAAACCGAGAGAGGAAGGACAAGGCTGAGCAAAGGTTGCAGAGAGTCGCAGACCAGCAACACAGAGCCACACAGGTGTGACAGCTGTGGAGGACAGCATCTACCACGCCAGTGTCCAGCTTATGGGAAAGAGTGTCGCGCCTGTGGACGAAGGAACCACTTTGCACGGGCATGCAAGCAAGCCAAGCAGAGAGGGGTGATCCACAGCATAGAGGATGACAGTTGTGGCAGCACCGAGACAGAAGATCTCTTTATAGGTACTGTGGGAGCTGAGACATGTGATAAAGACTGGACAGCAAGCTACGAGGTAAATGGTACACAGATCCAGTTCAAGCTTGACACGGGAGCACAAGTGAACATTATTCCAGAGACTGACTTACAGCGCCTTAAGGTGAAACCTGTGGTGAATGAGAAACAAATTATAAGACTGAAATCATACAGCGGAGAACAGATTCCCACTGTTGGCACATGTACATTGTCAGTGCATGTTAATGATGAATCACATGAGATACCATTTGTGATTGTAAAAGGTAACAAAATACCGATTTTGGGTCTGAAGACATATAATATGTTAGGACTAGTTAAAAGAGTGCAGGTTGTCTGTGAAAAGAAGACAAAGCCTCAGATTGAAAAAGAGTATCCAAATGTGTTTCAAGGCATTGGTAAGCTAAATGTAAAACACAAAATAACATTGGAGGAGCCAAATCATCCAGTTATTCATGCTCCAAGACCTGTACCATTGGCACTCAGAGATAAATTAAAAGCAGAACTACAGAGACTAGAAGCTCTAGACATAATCTGTAAAGTAGAAGAACCTACTAAATGGGTGCATTCACTAGTCATAGTGGAAAAAAGAATGGGTCTCTTAGACTATGCAATGACCCAAAGCAGCTGAACAAGTATGTGAAAAGAGAACATTTTCAGCTACCAACCAGAAATGAGCTACTCAGTGACATAGCAGGAGCCAAGTATTTCTCCAAACTTGATGCATCAGCAGGATTTTGGCAGATACCTCTAGACGAAGAGAGTACTGCACTTTGCACTTTTAACACACCTTTTGGCAGGTACTCCTTTAAAAGGCTACCTTTTGGGTGAACATCAGCACCAGAAATATTTCATCGAACGGTACAGCAGATTTTTGACCAAGTGCCAGGCACAAAAGTGTACATTGATGACATATTAGTTTGGGGCAAAACTGTTGAAGAGCACAGCACTAGAAAACAAGCTCTTGAGGCAGCCAGAGTGAATGGACTGAAGCTAAATGCAGAAAAATGTGAATTCAGAAAAACAGAAATAACTTTTCTAGGAGAGAAACTGTCCTGCACTGGTGTAGAGATTGATCAGAGCAAAGTAGCTGCTATCAATAACATGCCACGACCAACTGATAAAAAGGGAGTTCAAAGATTTCTTGGCGTGGTTAACTATGTAGGCAAGTTTGTACCTAACCTGGCGACACACACTACTCAGCTTAGGAGCCTACTTTGTGACACAACTGAATGGAGCTGGGATGCTAACCATCAAAAGGAATTTGATGATCTCAAAACACTGATCACGCAAGCTCCAGTCTTGAGATTCTGTGAAAACAAGAGAAAAACAAAAATTTCAGCAGATGCTTCTAAAGCAAGCATAGGAGCAGTATTGTTGCAGCAATGTGGCAGCAGATGGAGACCAGTTGCTTATGCATTACGGGCACTAACAACATCAGAGTGTAAGTACGCTCAGATCGAAAAGGAAGCATTAGCACTATCCTATGCATGTGAAAAGTTTCACTGTCTGATTTATGGCAGAACATTGTGGGCAGAGACTGACCACAAACCTTTGGTGACTATTGCAAAAAAGGGCTTAGCCAACACACCACCAAGAGTGCAGAGAATTTTTCTCAAACTACAGAAATATGATTTGCACCTTGAATATAGACCTGGTAAAGAACTTCTTGTTGCAGATACACTTTCCAGAGCTGTAGACAGCACTGAGAACTTGCAAGAGTGTGAGCACGATGATATGATTTATGTGAACCTGATCAGAAAATCATGCCCAGTGTCAGATGAAATGTGGACTGTCATAGGAAGAGTGACGGCTAAAGATGAAACACTGACTGAAGTAATCAGAGCCATCTCCAAAGGATACGACTCATGGTCTATTCCTTCTCCTTATGGACACTTAAGACATGAGCTATCAGTTGTTGATGAAGTACTGTTTAAGGGCTCAAGAATCGTAGTACCTCAAATATTACGGGAAAACATGCTGATCAAGATACATGAAGGTCATTTAGGCATGGAGAAATGTAAAAGGAGGGCAAAAGCAGTCCTGTATTGGCCTAACATGAATGCCGACATTGAAAGAAAGGTCAGGGCCTGTGAAACGTGTCAAAAATACCAGACGAGACAGATTAAAGAGCCAATGTGGGTGGATGAGACAGATGCAGCAAATCCATGGCAGAAAGTTGGCATTGATCAATTCACATTGGGGGGCAAGAACTATCTTCTCATAATGGATTATTATTCACACTATCCTGAAATGGCTTTACTGAAGGACACTACAGCTGAAACTGTGATCACTCACATCAAATCAATTTTTGCACGACATGGCATACCTGATGTGGTGAGGTATGATAATGGTCCACAATTCAGTAGTGCTGAATTCAGTGGATTCTCAAAACACTATGGGTTCAGACACATCACCTCAAGCCCTGTGTTTCCACAATCTAATGGACTGGTGGAAAATGGTGGAAAAAATGTCAAGCGTCTTGTTAAAAAAGCAATTGACTCACAAACTGATCCCTATTTGGCATTGCTGAACTACAGAGCCACACCTTTGAAAAATGGGCTATCACCTTCAGAGTTGTTGTTTAATAGAAAACTCAGAACAAGACTACCATCACTGTTAGAAACGAAAAAGAACAGCAGACTCACTCAGACAAAAGGAAGGGAGAAACAGATGCAGAAAAGGTACTATGACAGAGGCTGAAGACAGCTACCTACACTTAAATGCCATGATAGAGTAAAGATGCATGATGAGAAATATTGGAACATAGAGGCTAGAGTCCTGAAAACTGTAGCGCCAAGATCTTATGAGGTACAGACATCTGAGGGAGTGACTTATCGCAGAAACAGGAGACACTTACTCCATGTACCTGAACCTGAGAAAACAAACAGTCAGGACAAAGACAACTCAGATTCTACTCCTTTTCAGAAAGATGAGCAGCTTGTGAGTGCTCAAAATAATCCACAAGGAACAGTTATTAGAAGGTCTAACAGAGCTATCAAACCGCCACAAAGGTTAATAGAGCAAATGTAAAAAATCAAGGGTGTTAATGTAAAGAAAAACTTGAGTTTGTCAGAAATGATGTTTGTTAGACTTCACGTGGTTCTGTATAGTGGTGAAGTTGTTGATTCTGGAATGTATTTGAGTTGTTGCTGTTTGTTATACAGCAAGGATGAAAAAAAAACAACAACAAGCTTGTGTACAAGTGTGGAACCTACATCTTGAGAAGGGGGATGTGGTATATTGCATGTAATCAATGTTACATGAATGACTCAGTATCAGCCAGTCCTGAAGGGGGCGCACTTGTACCATCTCTGGGGACTCTCCACATGGCATGAGAGAAGCCTTGATCCTTTGCTGTACACTGAGCTGGTTAATGTTTGAATGAAAGTGTTAAGATACACTCGCTGTCCTCTCTCTTATTAACCACAAGACATGACAGTAATGTTGTTCATTACTTCAAAATCAATTACATTTTATTTATTTAGCGAATGCAAAGTCCTTAAGCCAAGCAGTTGCCTCCTGGTTTGCTGTATGGAGGGTGTGTAATCCTCCTTCCAGTCTTTGGAGCGGGCAAGCCTCTATGATGTGTTCCATTGTTTGCTCCTCTCCACATGCGCACAGTGGGCTAGGGCTACTGCCCCATCTGTAAAGGCTGGCCAAGCAGGGGCCATGTCCAGTCCTGAAGCGATTGAGTGTAGACCACTGTCTCCTTGGGAGGTTGGTGCCCGGGACCTGTTGGTTGGGGTTTATCACCAGCTGTTTGTTTGGGACCTCCTTGGTCTCCCATTCCTCTTGCCAAGCTGTCTGGATGGTAAAGTCAGCTGGGGGAGGGTTTTTCCAAATCGGCCGTCTGGATGAAAGTCGGGCAGTGGGTGGAGTGTAGATATCTGCATGGATTGGTAAGTGAGGAGAATCTTTAACTTTTTGGAGCATCCTTTGAGTTAATGCTGCTCGCCGGATGTGTGGAGGGGCTATGTTTGACAGTACAGAGAGCCAGGGGAGTGGTGTTGAGCGGATTGTTCCAGTTATAGTTCTCATGGTTGTGTTGAGCTGGGTGTCTACATGGTGTGTGTAAGATGACCTGGACCAGACAGGGGCACAATATTCTGCTACAGAGTATGAAAGGGCCAGTGCTGAGGTGCGCAGGGTGGAGACTGCCGCCCCCCATTTTGCACCAGCGAGCTTGCAGAGCAGGTTGTTTCGTACCTTCACCTTAGCAGCCGTCCCCTTTAGATGTTCCTTGAAGGATAAGGTCCTATCAAGGGTCACTCCAAGATAAGTTGGATTTGGGGCATGCTTAAGCTTGAGTCCGCTCAGGTGGATGTTTAGTTCTCTGGCAGCTTTTGCATTGTGGAGATGGAATACACTGGAGACGGTTTTTGCTGGGCTTGGTTTTAGGCGCCAGATTTTACAGAACTGGTCCAGTTTGGCAAGATCTTCCGTGAGCACCCGTTCCAGTGGTTCAAAGTCTGGTGCTTGGAATGCCAAACAGATGTCGTCTGCATAGGTGAATTTGCGGGATTTTGTAGTAGGCAGGTCGTTTATGTAGAGGTTGAACAGAGTTGGAGCTAGAACTGAGCCTTGTGGGAGTCCGTTTTTCTGCATTCTCCATGCACTTGTCTTCTGACTGAGGTGGACTCTGAACCTTCGGTTGGTCAGCAGGGTTTTTATAATTGCTGTTGCCCAAGCAGGGATCGCCTTTATAAGTTTCAGGAGGAGGCCTTTGTGCCAGACCGTATCATAGGCGGCTGTAAGGTCGAGAAACACAGCCCCTGTCTTCAGTCTGCTCTCGAAGCCATTTTCGATGAAGGTGGTTAGGGCCAGTACTTGTTCTCCTGTACTGCGGTCCTTGCGGAAACCTGCTTGATCCACACTTAGAATATCCTCTACCTCTGGGGAAATGCGTTGCAGAATTAGGCGCTCCATGATTTTGTAAGGAACGCTGAGTAGGGAGATTGGGCGGTAGCTTGCTGGTAATTTGTGGTCTTTGCCAGGTTTTGGGATGGCAATGACCTTTGCTGTCCGCCATTTCTTTGGGATCGAGTTTGTTTGTGTGATCCTTGTGTAGAATTGTGTCAACCAGGTTAGGGCTCGGGGGCCAAGATTTTTCATGAATTCTGGGAAGATGTTATCGTATCCTGCTGCCTTTCCACATTTCATGCTCTGTAGGACTTTCTCCAGTTCAGCAGCCTCGAGGGGTTCAGGGTTCGTTTCCTCTACAGGCATTTTTTGGTGTTTTTTTAGCTCAGTTGTAACTGCTCTTTTGGTGTCTTTGTCTTGGGGTGCTTTGGCGATAGTCAGTAGGTGGGATGCAACTTGGTTGGGTGTGACGGATGCTCGGCTTTGGCTAGGGGGCTTCTGTGCAGCTCCTAGGCGACGGATGAGGCTCCAACATTTCCTGCTAGAGTGGGTAAAGCTCCGGTCAGCAACTGTCTCCTCCCATTTCTTTCGCCGAGCTGTATTTAGCGATTCAATGAGATGGTCTGCTATCTCTGGGTCCCCTGATGTTTGATAGGATTGTAGGAGGGCAGCACTTTCTCCGTCCAAACATGGGACATAGAGGGGTCGGTAGCCTCGTGGGATTGCAGTATGGGCAGCCTTGAAGATTGCGCTGCAGAAGCGGTTGTATGCTTCATCTACAGTGATGGTGTGGAGTGGGATGGTAACAACGCTCCGGTCCAGAGTTTCACTGAATTTCTTCCAGTTGGCTTTGCGGAAGTTCCAGCGCATCTTCCTTGGGCTATATATGACTGGAAGTTGTAGGCCAATGTGTACAAGCAGGGGCCGGTGTTGGCTGTGTGGAAAATCATCAAGAATGAGGATCTGTGTAGGATATGGCTCCCCATTCAAAGAGCTGACCCAACACAGGTCAGGAGAATAGTCCTTCTTCCACCTAGCAGAGTGGAAGGTTCCTCTTTGTTTGGGGTCGTATATCAAAGCGAGGTCATTTCTGGATGCCCAGTCTGAAAGTGCCTTCCCATCACTGTCCACTGCTGGGTACCCCCAGTCAGGGTGATGGCTGTTAAAGTCCCCCACATAGATGGCAGGGTGGGGTAGGGTGGGTAAGACCTGCAGATCCCAGTTGGCATTAGGGGGCTTGTACACATTGACAATATGGAAGCCACCAATGATTATGGTGTCTGAGAAATGTGTTGTTATCAGGTGATTTGCTTCAACTATGTCAGAACGCACATAGGTGGCACGTCCATGTTTAGCATGTAGAACATAGCACAGGAGGTCAAAGCCTTTGATGGTGAAGCGGCCAGCTTCCTCTGTGCCAATATGAGTCTCTTGGAGGCAGATTACATCAATCGAATGTTGGAAGGCGAGGACTTCGATAAGGCTTCGCTTGGCTGCAGATAGGCCTTCAACGTTTAGTTGTAATATGCGAAGGGCCGATCCTACCACAAAGTGCTCTTGGGGCTGTTTGCTTTCGGCTTTAGGACTGTGACTAGGATTCTTCTTTGACTTGGCACAGAGACGTCGTCTCTTCGAATTTAGTCTGCTGGTAGGATCATTAGCTTCCCCAGGCGAGCCCGGGTACTGGCGGAGGGCGCGACGAGAACGCTGATCCATTGCCCCCCATCAATTACATCAATTACATTGATAGGGCCTGTTTCTATTGATTTTGCCATATCATTTTTCCTTATAAGGTGCTGTTTGTTATTACAGATAAAGTTGTAATGGATTTGGTTTATCTCTTTAACAACCTTATTTGGCACAGCTAAAGAATATGCTAGATAAATTAATTGTGACATTCCTTCCATCTTAGTTAACCTCTTGCACTCCGGGATACCGCGGGTGGTCATGTCTCTGTGTCCTAGGGCGCACGAGGGCGGTGTGCGTCCTAGTGCGCACTGAAAAAAAAAAGCTGCATTTCCGTTCTTCCACTACAAACACAGCCGCAAACAGAAAGCCAAAGGAGTGCTTTGATTGGTTTAGATGTGATTGACCTCTCATTCGACTAATAAGAGCCTTGAATTGGGTTTCTGAAACCTTGAAGAACCAATGACTGAAAACCTAGCAAGAAGGACCCACCTACCAACGGCTACGAATACAACGAGCCAACTGAAGCACAGAAGTTCGAAAGCGTGCGTCCCTTGCATAAAATCTGTTTTGTGTAAGCCGCTGGGTGACACATACGCGTTCGCCAGTCTTTTTTTCTTACTACTGTTCTTATTTGTTTTGAAAAATCGTTCGCCAAAACCGCAATCATGGAAGCGCAAAACCGCAATAATGGAATTATGGTTTGACCGGGTCGCGTGACCAGAACCACGAGTCCGTAACAAGTGGACCAGCGTCATGTTCATCTGACAATGAGGAAGAGAAGATCGCCAGCGACACTGCTGTTGTGGACAGGTAAGTGTTATAAGCTAAATTATTCTTTATCCCTGAAAATTGTAATCAAAATGACTTTTGACCAATCGGTAAATTACAACTGTGCATCATCGCAACATGAAGACTGCAGTGCACGGGTCCAGTCCGTGCGCCACGTCCAGACCATGAACGCCCCCCACCCCCTCCCCCGCTACTCTTCTGTAGCGGATTGCAGATATTTTAGTACAACTGTGCATAGTAAACAGCGGCGCACCGTCCCCGCGGTCCGTCATGTAGCGATGGGCAATGTCCGTCCTCTGTAGCGGGGGGGTGGGAGTTATTATCTTCTACATTACAGATATTTTAGTATAATTTTTAGTGCACTGTAGGTTATTTTTTCTTGTAAAAAAAAAAAGCCACACATTTTTTACATGGCATGCTTCTTTGTGTGTGGGGGCTTGTTTGTTCATTCATTCATGAATGAATGAATAAACAACCCCCCCACCCACACACACACACACACACAGCCCTTCACCTTTCATTAGAGCCCAAGATGAAGCTTCTATATTGAATCATTCAAAAGTTACAGATGTTTTTCCAAACTGTGCCATTTGGCACAGTTCAAAAACGCCTGGGAACAACCTAAGAAAAAAGCTGTGTAATATATTCATTTTTTGTGGTATTGTTACAAAATTTTGACCTCAGCTGGATAACACTTGGTTCTACATTTCTGTTGCATTTTCCAGCCCGGATCTGACAGCTGTGTGTTATTTGCAAGCATTTGTATCCAAAAAAACACCCATGCGAAATTTATTTTCTTCAAGTTCAGTATGTTTAGATGACTGTTAGTGGCAGGAGCACTTAGAGAGATTATGACTGTTTTGCCAAAAAATTCAAAGTGTTTTCTTTTAAATGAGGCCAACCCCATGAAGATGCTGCAAAGGGTTGAAGAACAGATTTTGATTTACTTTGGGTACGTTATTTTTTTGGCATTTTTAGGGAAATTGACCAGAGTGCAAGGGGTTAACAAGACTCTTCCAAAGATTGAAATGTTTCTTTGTATCCAACTATTTAGAATACTTTTTTTTTTTGCAACACAGGTTGCATATTAGACTGCACTATTTTTGTTTTTACTGATAGCTATACCTAAATGCTTTACCTCATTTTTTACTTGAATATTGTGAATTAGACTCTGGTTATTATCATGAATTGGGTAAAATTTCACATTTGTTTAAATTTAAACATAACCCTGATGGATCTGAAAAAAATAGATATAGCTTTTTAAAGACTTTGGTACCTGGTCAGAGTCTTTTAGAAGCAATGCAGTGTCATCTGCTAGTTGTGTAATAATCCAGGAGTTGCCCATCATATTTAAAGGTTTTGTATTTTCACAGTTTTTAACAACCAATGTTAACAATTCGGCTGCTAATATAAAAAGCAGTGGGCTGATTGAGTCTCCTTGGCGTATGCACCTTTTAACATCAAGCCTCTTAGTAGTTCCTGACTCAAATAGCACAGCACTGGTTATTTCACTATATCATCATCGTCATAGCAGTCGGTCGTGGGCGACAATGACTGTTTCATTTAGGTCTGATCAGATTCCTCCACACAGCTCTGTCCTTAGCCTTCCGCTGCCAGGAACTCCTGTCTATGTCCAACTTCTTCAGCTTTCTTTTTACAGTGTCTCTAAATCTGAGCCTTGGTCTACCCTGATTGCGTTTGCCCTCGCTTAACTGTGAGTAGAGTAACTGCTGAGGGAGATGCTGGTGGTCCATCCTCTCAACATGTCCGAGTCATCTCAGGTTCATCTGTATTAACATGTCCTCCACTGATGGTAGACCAGCTCATTTCAACACTTCCATGTTGGTTATCTTGTCTTTCCATGAGATGTTCATTATGGCTCGAAGGTGTCTCATCATGTACGCGTGGAGTTTCTTCACCTGCACTCTGTAGACAGTCCCAAGTTTCAGCACTGTACAATAGAGTAGCCAGTACTGTCGCTCTGTACACTTTGCATTTCACACAGATAGACACATGTCGATTGTTCCACAGTCTCTCCCTCAAGTTTCCAAACACAGCACTCGCTCTTCCCATTCTGAGAGATAGTTCATCCTCCAGCCTAGCATTCTCTGAAACAGTACTCCCTAGGTACTTGAAAGTCTTGCACTTGACTAGTGGCTCTGTACCAATGCTGATCTCTTCTGGTAGTGATGTTGATAATTGGAACTTTGGTGGTTGATAAAGGCACTCTGTCTTCTTGATGTTGATTTGGAGGCTGAATTGGCTGGCTGCTCTTGCAGATTTCTCCACTAAAGATTGTATATCTTCCACGCTGTGTGCAACTAGAGCACTGTCGTCGGCAAAGAGCATTTCTCTTACTACCTTTATCGATGTCTTACTCTTGGCTTTAAACTGTGCCACATTGAACAAGTCTTCTTCTTTCCTTGTTTGAATGCATACTCCTTCTGAAGTGTCTTTGAAGACCACCTCAAGCATGGCTGCCAGATATAGCGAGAAGAGTGTAGGTGCCAGCACACACCCTTGTTTCACCCTGTTGCTTACTGAAAAGTCTTTAGATACTGAACCACTCATTGCTACGTTTGCTTGCATACCTGTATGGAGTGCCTCGATCAGGCTGACAAACTTCTCTGTACAACCATATTTGTTGAGTACCTGCCAAAGTCCTTGTCGTGAAACAGTATCGAAGGCTTAACTGAAGTCTATGAAGACTACATAAAACGGCATGTTCTGTTCGATACACTTTTCTTGAACCTGTTTCAAGCAGAAAATCATGTCCATTGAGCTTCTTCCACTTCTAAAGCCACACTGGGTTTCCGGTAGTACATTCTGCGAGATGTGTTCACTGAGTCTGTTAAGTAGTACACGTGAGAGAATCTTACCAACAGTGGCTAGCAGTGATATACCTCGGTAATTTCCACAATCTTTCCTGTCACCTTTCTTGAACAAAGGCACAATACTTGCATCCTTCCAGTCTTGAGGTACTTTCTGGGCATCCCATATCTCTTGGATGAGCTTGTGCAGGCAGTTGGTCAGCTGAACACCACCAAATTTCCACACTTCTGCTGGAATTCCGTCCCTTCCTGGAGCTTTACCATCTTGTGTTATCCTGATAGCTGCCATTAGTTCATCAAAATTTGGTGGTTCATTCAGACTTGATACAGCTGGTCGCTGCACTAGAGCTTCTTTAGCCTCTTCAGTGAGACCTCCAGGGTTGTTTAGTAGTTGGTCAAAGTGGTCTGCAAATCTGTCCAGGATCTTGTCTTTCTCCTGCAAAACCATTTCACCATCCATAGCCTTTAGTTGGATCAATCCTCTTGGTTTAGGGCCGTAGATTTCTCTCAAACCTGTGAAGAATGTTTTCATGTCCTTCCTGTCTGCTGCAGTTTGATGTTTCTCCACTTTTTCATCCCACCAGTTGGACTTCATCTCTCTGGTGTACTTCTGTAGCTCACTCTGAGCCTTTGAGTATTTCATCTTCTTTGACCTTGTGTTACACTGTAGGTTTTCCTGCCTAGCTGTATTCCTCGCTTCTCGTAGTTTCTTCAGGTGTTCATCATGTTTGTCAAACCAATCTTGATGTTTCCTCTCAGGGTAGCCTAATACATCACTCACAGTCTGATACACCGTATCCTTCAGTGTTGCCCATTTCTCTTCTGTGTCATTCTCTGAGTTGTTGCTGTCCCAGTCTTTCAAGTTTTCATCCATTTCCTGAGTAAGTTCTTCCTGCTTCTTTTGGCCTTTCAGTGCACTAGTGTTTAGCTTCCGTGGTGGCTTCACACCCGTCCTGCAGTGCTGTTTTCATCTCCAAATCCTTAATCTAGATCTCAGCATAGCATGATCAGTACCACTGTTTGCACCTTTCATTGCTCTGGTGTCCAGTACATCCCTTATGTCTCTCTGCCTGACTATGATGTAGTCTAATAAGTGCCAGTGCTTGGATCTTGGGTGCATCCATGTCTTCTTGTGTGTGTCCTTGTGCTTAAATAGAGTGTTGGTTATAACAAGGTTGTACTCTGAACATAGTGCAAGTAGAAGTTCTCCATTAGCATTGCACTTGCCTACTCCATGACTGCCTATCACTCCTTTCCATTTCTCAGTGTCTGAACCAACTCTGGCATTAAAATCTCCAACAAGTATCAGCCTGTCATCAGTTGGTACACGCCTGATAGTCTCACGTAAATCACTGTAGAACTCTTCCTTCACCTCCTCTGTGTTGGTCATTGTTGGGGCATATACACTGATGAGTGTGGCATATATCTTCCGCTGTAGTGGGAATCTCATAGTCATTATCCTGTCGTTGATTGGCACCAGTTCCTCATCAAGCATTGCTGCTATCTCCTTTCTAACTGCAAAGCCCACTCCTGCTTCTCTCCTTTCTTGAGTTGATCTTCCACTCCAAAAGAAGATGTGCCCATGGTCTTCCAAGCTGTCATATCCAGGCAATCTTGTTTCACTAAGTGCAGCTATGTCTACATTGTACCTGTTCATTTCCAGGGCCACAAGCGCAGTCTGTCTTTCTGGGCGCTGTGATGTTGTTCTGTCCAACAGAGTGCATACATTCCATTCTGCTACACACAAGGCTGCTCTTTTCCTCTTCTTTTGTCTTCCTGCTCCTAGCTTACTTTTCACTGCCTGTCGGAGTGTGAACAGATCAGTATTTCACTATACAGAATTGAAATAATGCTCACAAATTTTTTACCAAAACCAAAATTGTGGTGATTGTATGATAAAAGGATGTTCCAGTGTATCAATTTGTCACGAGCTGAGCTCTGGAAGTTCTGCCAGACTCAGTCTCGTGGCTTTTTCCTTATATTTATTTATATTTGTTGCATTTTGAGTTTTATTACTGTCTTCTATTTTTCTGTTTAGGCTTCAGTTTTTGCTATGCTTATGTTTCATTTCAATTTGTAATTATTTATTAGTCTGTTTTTGATGTTGTTTATTCCTTATATTTGTCCCTGGTGTTCTTTCTCTGGATTGACAGCTGTCAGGCGGCATTTCCGGTTTGGTGTTCTGTGTGGGCGTTGCCCTGTCAGCTGTCAAGCCCAGCCACTCCTCCCTCCTCTCTTCCAGCTGATCCCAATCTTTATTCATTATTACTTCTTTGCCCGCTCAGGTGAACCCAGACCTGTCATCACTTACTGTATGTATTTGGTTTTGACCCTATTTAAGGGGAGTTATTTTGTTCTCATTTGCCACTGCCTTGAGTCTTCAAGGGTATCTTCAGTCCCTCTTCATCTCCGCCATACCCCATTCCTGCTCTGGCGCACTATTCCTGTAAGTTTTCTCTCTCATTGTTATTTTGGTATTTTGAGTACCTTTTTGAACTTTACATTGTCATTTGTTTTTTCAATAAATTGCCCAAACCTACAGTTGGTGCGTGGGTCTCAATTCTCTGCCCGAAGGGCATTTATGACACAACTGCTTTAAAAAAAAAATCAAAAAATAATATAATAGTCACCTTTTACCAAATGAGCATAGTCTAACAGGTCTAAAATTAAATGGATGTTTTTATGAATTAATCTATTTCGAAGAAAACCAGACTGTGCATCACTAACAATTTTATCAATACCACTTTTTAGTCTACCAGCCAATGTATGGGGGAGAATTTTATAATCATCATTAAGTAAAGTAATAGGCCTAAGGTTGTTAATAACCCTTTTGTCTTTGGTTTTGGAATTAAGGTAATTATTCCTTGCTTCATTGTTGCTAAGAGTGAATTATTCCGTATACATTTTTTCAGTGTCTCAAACAACAATTCTCTTATATCTGGCCAGAAAAACTGATACAAATTTGTTGTTAAACCATCCTGTCCTGGTGATTTTCCCATACCCATTTTCTTTATAGTGTATTTATTTAAACACTTTAAAAGGTCCTGGAATCGACTTCCGGGAAGATGGCGGAGAGACATAACGCTTAAACAGAGAGCTCTCCCTAGCCGGATTAAAAATCATCGGTAAATGGCCAACTCGACATAAGCGGATCAATAAACTAAGGGATGAAAACACGAAGGAGCCGGGCACAAGGACAAAAGCAGAGTAAAATTAAAGAATTCCTCTTCAACAACGCAGGAGAAACCGCTGAACACGGGGCCCAAAAAAACGAGGTGACCGCAGCAGAGAAAATGGAAGACACAAAACTCGATACCATGAACGCTGGCATCGCCAGTTTGGGTAAAGAGTTGAGAGACTTCAAACGGCAGCTACAACAGGATTTAGCGGCTCTTAAGGAGGAGCTGAAAAAAGAGATTAAGGAAGAAATTATGGACCTCCGAAGAGAAATGGAGCGCAAGCTAGCAGAAAACATGGAGGAGCTGCGCTCCCAGCGGGCGTGTATGACAGAAGCGCAGGCCCGAATATCAGAGCTGGAAGATTGGAATAGCGAGGCAAGCGAACAGCTGCAGACCCTGACGGCACAAATGCAGAGGATGCAGGAGAAAGTAACCGACTTGGAGAGCAGGTCCAGACGGGGCAATATACGCATCTTCGGGATCCCGGAGGGCATTGAAGGCAACTCGATGACGAAATTCATGGATCAGTTCTTAAAAAAAGAGCTGGAACTGCCCAGCGAAGCGGATCTGCAGATTCAACGAGCGCACAGAGCCTCGGCACAGAACCCGAACCCACGCTCTACACCCAGGTCAGTTGTGGTAAACTTTCTGAAATATGATGTAAAGGAAAGAATCCTGACACGAGCGTGGAAAAAAAAGATACGAATCGGCGACAAGCAGATATTCTTTGATCATGACTACCCGGCGGAAATTGTGCAGCAGCGGAAGAAATATGCCAACATTAAAAAAACGCTGAAAGAAAAAAAAATTAGATTCCAAACGCCGCTAACGAAGATGAGGATTCATTGGGAGAACGGCGTAAGAACCTACAACACAGCCAGAGAGGCAGCGCAGGACATGATGGAGCGGGGCCTTGAGGTGTACGTGCCGGAGGAAACGGTAGGAGCAGCGGAGGCCCTGAACGCATCACGACAGACGGAGTGGAGGCGAGTGAACGGCAAAAGACGGGGGGAGACGTGGCGCAGCGGGCCCAGGAAAGACTACAAGGCTTTCAACTGAAAGCCTAGATTATAACAAAGATTAAGAAAGACACAGAAGAAATGAAGGCCAAGAAGACAAGGTAAAAGAGAAACAGACGGCTAGGAGAGGTTTAAGTGATATTTGTTGGACATTTCTAGACTAATGACTATTTCTTGGATAGTAAATACAGGTCTAGGGAGGGCCCTACACTCTGTGAGGACAATCCCTCCACCCACCAACAGGGACCAGTGGGCAGAAGAAAGGCCCAAAGTACGGAGGTCGAGATTTTTTAATGTGTTTTTATATAAATATGTGTTATTTTTGTTGTTAAAGGGGCTAGGAGCACAAGTTAAAAAAATGGAAAAACATGATTATGGGTAAAAATCTTAAGATAATAACACTAAACGTGAATGGTCTGAACTCACCTGTTAAAAGGGAAAGAATAATAAGAAAATTCAAGAAAGAAAAAGCCGAAATTATATTTATGCAAGAGACACATTTGAGCAAGACAGAACATGTGAAACTAAAGAGATTTGGCTATAAGAACTCCTACTACAGTTCATTTAAGGGAGGAACTAAAAGGGGGGTTATGATACTAATCTCAAATAAAATACAATTTGAATGTGAACAGGAAATCCAGGATAAAGAAGGCAGGTATGTAATAATAAAGGGTAGCATAGATGGAATGCAGATCACATTAGTGAGCATCTATGCCCCACCAGAAAGTGACAAGGGTTTTTTTCAACATCTGTTTGATCTCATAGCAACACACAGTGAAGGAGTCCTAATTTGTGGAGGAGACTTAAATGCTGTCATGGATCATGAAATTGATACAAGTGTTAAGAAGACAAAAAAACATGTAACAAAATTCATAAGAACCTCACTGGCAGAAATGGGTATGGTAGACATTTGGAGGGACCTGCACCCACTCGAAAAAGACTATACACATTATTCAGCAGTCCATAAAGTACACTCTAGAATAGATTACTTCCTTATGAATGAAGGTGACAGACACAGGGTGAGAAATTGTTGGATTGGAGGGGCAGAAATATCAGATCATAATCCTATATACATGGAAATAAATTTAAACAATAGAAAATGACAAACAACATGGAAACTTAATGTAGGACTGTTAAATGATGATAAAATGAAAGAAAGAATAAAAGTAAACATAAATGAATATATCCAAGAGAATGACAATGAAGAAGTGGGCCCAACAATACTATGGGACACACTAAAAGCCGTGTTAAGAGGTAAATTAATTGTTGAAACAGGAAAAGCAAATAAGACTAAACTGGAAGCATATGAACAAAGATGTGAGAGACTGAGGGAATTAGAACATAAACATCAAAGCACAAATGACCCAAAAATATATCAAGAAATTAAAGAAGAAAAAATAAAGATAAAAGAAACACAAATGGATGAAATTGAAAGGAAAAACAGATATCTAAAGCAAAAATATTATGAAACGGGACCAAAAGCCACAAAACTGCTGGCAAAACGGTTAAGAAAACAACAAACAATGAATAATGTATATAAGATTAAAGACCCCACCACAAATAAAACCACAGTTAACCCAGAAAACATCGAAGAAATATTCCATAATTTCTACCAAGAACTATACTCGCAACCTGAAGAAACAAATACTAAAGATATTAAAAAATTTCTATGCACATTGGACTTACCATCAATAGGAAATCAACAAAATGAAAAGCTAACAGCAGAAATAACAACACAAGAGATTAGAGATGTGATTAAGTCACTTAAAAACGGTAAATCACCAGGTAGTGATGGATACCCATCTGAGTTTTATAAACTGTTTATAGAAGAACTCACGCCACAGCTTCTAAAGTCATTTAATTGGACGTTGAACAACAACAAAATACCTCCATCATGGAACGAAGCCAGTCATTTTAAAGCCAGGGAAAGATAGAGAACAATGCGGAAACTATAGGCCAATCTCTTTATTAAATGTGGATTATAAAATATATACAACAATTATATGTAAACGAATAAAGACATTCTTGACGGAATTGATAGAAGATGATCAAACTGGTTTCATAGAGGGACGCCAAACACATGACAATATCAGGAGAACAATACATATAATTAATCAAATACATAAAGAAAAGAAAAGCGCAGTAATAATGAGTTTAGACGCAGAAAAAGCATTTGACAGGGTTAACTGGAAATTCCTATATAGTGTGCTGGAACGCTTTGGATTTAACGAAAAATCAGTACAATGCATAAGGACGCTGTATCAAGAACCTGTGGCAAGAATCAAGATAAACGGTAGCTTAACAGACAAAGTAAATATACAAAGATCAACTAGGCAGGGATGCTGCTTATCGCCCACCTTGTTTGCTCTGTTCATAGAGCCACTGGCTCAAGCGATACGACAAAATAAGAAATTAAAAGGTGTAACAATAAAGGGGGCGGAACACAAGATTGGGCTATTTGCAGACGATATTATAGTTTACCTTGAACAACCAGATGAATCAATAATGGAAATGATGAACTTGATAGAAAATTTTGGAAAATTATCAGGATACAAGATAAACATAACAAAAACACAAATACTGACATTCCACTATAACCCTCTAAACCAGATAACTGATAAGATCAAACTAAACTGGAAACAAAAAGAAATAAAATACCTTGGAGTGAACATACCTAAAGATCTAAGCAAAATCTATAAAGCAAACTATGATAGGTTGGAACAAGAAATAAAAAAAGATATTGATAGATGGTCAATCTTAAATATGGATCTGAATTCAAAAATTGAGAGAGTCAAAATCAGCATACAACCTAGATTACTTTACCTCTTCCAGGCTATACCAACAGAGATTCCAGATGCCCAATTCTCAAAGTGGGACAGGATGATATCGAGATTTGTTTGGGGAGGTAAAAAACCAAGAGTGAAATATAAAACTCTCCAGTTACCAAAAGAGAAAGGAGGCATGGGCCTACCGAGTCTAAAGGAATATTACTACTCAGCACAAATAAGATATATCATATGTTGGTGCGACGAGGGATATGAGGCAAAATGGAAAGAAATGGAAAAGGAAATTGAGGGACTCCCAGTACAAAGCATAATAGGAGATAAAGATGCATATAAGCAAATCAAACAAATAGACCCAATCACTAAATTTACTTTAGAACTGTGGTATAAAATAGTACAAAAGTATAATATAAAGGAAGACATAAAACTATTGAAATGGGTAGCATTTGACAGTCAGTTTGAACCGGCAAAACAAGATAGGGGATACAAAAATCTGGTGAACAAGGGAATCACAGCATGGGGCAATATTGGAAAAAAAGATCTCGGGAGCTTTGTAAACATCAGGAGAAAATTTAAACTAGAAAGATCGGAATTCTTCAGATATCTGCAGATGAGAGACTATTATATGAAGAAGATTAGGCATAACCTCCAAACAGATGTGAGCGAGATTATACAATTCATTTTAAGCTCATATACAGGAAATAAAACAAGAATTATTTCAAAGCTATATCAGAAACTTATGGCAAACAATCATTCAAGTAACTATATAAAGGAGAAATGGGAGAAAGAGCTCAATTTAAACATAACAGAAGAAAGCTGGCAGGAAATATGGAAAACACAACACACGTCAACAAATTCAAGAACATGGAGGGAATTTGGATGGAAAAACCTGATTCGCTTTTTCATTACACCACAGATTCAAGGAAAGTATACAAATACCCAATCTATATGCTGGAGGGGATGTGGGGCTCAAAATGCAGACCACTCGCATATGTTTTGGAAATGCTGCAAAATCTCATCATTCTGGAAATCTATACATGTGACAATACAGAGGATATTAGGATATAATATACCAATGAACTGTAACTTGATGTACCTATGTGATCTTAAAAGAGACAATGTTATACAGGCTGAGGACAGATATCTAGTTAAAATCTTGTTGATTGCATGTAAAAAAACAATCACAAAAAAATGGCGATCAGAAGTTCTTCCTGACCAAGCGCAATGGACTGACATTATTGAGGACATACGTATGATGGAAAAACTAACATATCGACAAAGAATGCAAGAAGGACTATGGGAAAAAAAATGGCGGAAATGGACACATTTCAAAGTGCAACAACGAGACAGATATTGAAAGAATAACCAAAGACGCTGGAAAAACCAGAAGAATTAAGAGATGGAAACTAAAAACTTGATGCTCCAACATTTGTCCCCCCCCACTTTTTTTTTTTTTCTCCTTTTTCTTTTTTACTCTAGCCCCTTTTTTTTTTTAAATGTAGACTGTGATCTGAATGCAATATATATAATGAAAAATGAATAAAAATCTTAAGTTACAAAAAAAAAAAAAGGTCCTGGAATCAATAATCAGGCGGATCTGTCGGTTGAATAGCCTTTTATTGCTGACAGCAATAGGAGAAGTGAGAGCATGAAAAAAGTCAGCTCTGCTCTCCGAGGGAGAGAAGCATACCCTTTTATTGGTCTTCAGTGAAGCTTCTGGAATGTCTGATAAGGCACAGATGTAGAACTCAGGGACATCAAAAGATACAGGCACAGAGCTCAAGGACATCAAGTGATTTACTCCCTAATACGGTTCTAATAACCAGAGTACATCAAAACAGTTCATATTTGGATAGAAGAACAACTGAACAACTCATATGTTGTAACACACACACACACACACAATTCATATATAGAGAGACACACTTATAGAACATATGATCTCTAGCTACTCAACAGATAAATGCATAAAAAGAGTGGATTAAATGCATAGGCAGTAAATTTCCACTACATTTCCCTTCTCTTGGTCATACAGTATATGATCATATGTACAAGACTGTCAAAGTGAAAAAAAATCAGCAAAAGTACACCCTCTCCGGTTTAAACTGATGCATCATGAACAGTGACATAGAATAACAGTATATGTAAAGTCACAAGTGATTGTATCATAAGTTGGGAAGAGTAGGTTAACAGCGAACATGTAGTATTTATTCTTTAACATTATCATAGCCATCAGGGAAAGGAAGATGTGACATATCTAAAGCAGTGTGATTCAACATTTTCTGCTGGATTGTGTCTGAATCCTGTTCAGCTATGGGAAGAGCTGTGTAACACATCATGTTGACAGCAAACATTTTGGACATCATATTATGAATTATCGGAATCAGACAACAGCCGCAGAACAACAAAATCAAAAGCATTATTAAAAACATCACTCCAATACGTACAAACCAGTCTTTCCAACCACCACTAGTTAGCCAGGACCACAGATCCCAGCTGGAGTTGACCATGCTGTCCTGCTGCAGTTGCTGTGAGAGAAGGTCATTAAGGTGACTCACCACATGTGTCATATTATCACCATAATCAGGGATATAGGTGCAGCACTCTTGACCTATAATGTGACATACCCCACCCTGAGCTGCCAAAACTGTGTCCAGAGCCAATCTATTCTGTAGCATGACATTACTCATGGCCTTCATTTCAATTGTCATTGCTGAGAATCCCATTTCAGTTAAAGCTGTGTGTCATGCGAGCCACCATAAGATGCCACACCGTCACCAGAGAGTTGTGCAAGAGTTTTTTATTAACGGTGAAGTAATGATAACACAAGCTGCTGAGGCAATGACACACACAAGTCTACACACACCGGGAGGCGTAAGGCTAACAGCTCACTTACGGGTCCACAGGAGGCGACGGTCATACCACAGACAGGCAAGGTAGAAACAGTCCAAAGCATACGTAGCTCCGACGATAAGAGATGGACACTGCTGCAGGGATGCGGCCGCTAGCGTGGGTTTAAGAAGTCCATCGCTAACGACCGCAAATGCAGAACAGCTGTTCAGGACTTGACAGCTGAGCGGAAGCCTCCCCGAGCGCTGTCACAATAAGAGCTCGGAGAGCCAGGATAACAATGCCGCTGTCAAGCCCCGACAGGAATAGCCCGAGCACAAATAACATAGTGTTCGGGTCACAACAGTAGCTCCCCCCCCTCAAAAGGCGGGCTCCGAACATCTTGTAACACCCAGCCCCCCCCCCCTCAACCACAGGGCAAGTGAATGGAGGAACAGGCAAGGAGGGAGCCAAAACCCAACAAGGCCCCAAACAAACAAAAAAGAAAAAGAAGAACACATCCCCCGACATATCCATCAAATTCCCCCAGAACAATGAAAAGAAAAAAAACAAGGCAAGAATTACAATACAAGGGGTACAAACCATACAGAGCATAATTACCTGACACCGAAAGCTTTCCCACAGAGACCACAGACAACCTGTCTAACTCCAGAGTACATAACCCCATGTGGTGTAGAACTCATCAGAGTAAAGATCTTTTCACACACAAACTTTGAAATGCCACAATTATACTCCCAAATCACCCCTGTACATGAAACCCAGCCACAATTAAACCCAAAACAACAGCCTCAAACACAACGGTATCTATGAAAAAACAAGAAATACATGCTATAGCCCCTCAAATAGAAGAGGGGAGGAAAACAAAAAATACAAAAGCATGCTGCAAACATACACGAGGCAATCTCAATTGCTCCAAATAACCGAACACCGTATGGTCCCAAACAGAAGACGATCGGCGGAGATCAAACGCCCCAGGCAGAACTCCGGCGACCTCCCTGCATCTGATGGCCCACGGATAGTCACAAAAAACAGTACATGGTCAGGCGGCCTGCCCCAGTCCCAGGCCCCAAGAGACAAGTCCTCCGGTGGCCGTACCAGGCCACCCAGTAGCAAACACAGTTTATCGGGTGACCGACCCAAGGCGCCAAACCAGTGGAGCAGTTCCTCGGGTGGCCGACCCACATCCCTCAGCCACCAGAACCGTGGAGGAATAGCGTGCGGTGGCCTGCCAGATGGAGAAACTACATGAGAGCGCGAGCCTGCAAGACAAAAACCTCCAACGGCCCCCAGTGCTAACGACCCCAGCTGGTGGCTCCTGAGAGGGGAATAATCAAGACAATGGGTCCACATCACATCAGGCGGTGAAGGGTCTGCGGCTCCTCCACCGATCTCGGTCCAGACCGATGCGATCGTCGCAGCTCCACCTGTATCGGATCCCGATTGGATCACAGCTGCACCCGCGTCGGACCCCGATTGGGTCACAGCAGCGGCAACGTCGGACCCCCACTGGACCTCGCCGGACCCCGATTGGGTCACTGCCGCACCAGCGTCAGACCCTGATTGGACCTCCTCGAACCCCGATTGGGTCGCAGCTGCACCTGCGTTGGACCCCCACTGGACCTCGTCGGACCCCGATTGGGTCGCAGCTGCACCTGCGTTGGACCCCCACTGGACCTCGTCGGACCCCGATTGGGTCACAGCCGCTCCTGCGTCAGATCCCGATTGGACCTCGTCAGACCCCAATTGGGTCGCAGCTGCACCTGCGTTGGACCCCCACTGGACCTCGTCGGACCCCGATTGGGTCGCAGCTGCACCTGCGTTGGACCCCCACTGGACCTCGTCGGACCCCGATTGGGTCACAGCCGCACCTGCGTCAGACCCCGATTGGACCGCGTCGGACCCCGATTGGGTCACAGCCGCACCTGCATCAGACCCCTATTGGACCGCGTCGGACCCCGATTGGGTCACAGCCGCACCTGCGCTGGACCCCCGCTGGAGCTCGTCAGGCCCTGATTGGGTCACCGCTGCACCCGCGTCGGACCCCGATTGGATCACAGCAGCACCTGCGTTGGACCCCCACTGGATCTCGGCAGGCCCCGATTGGGTCACCGCTGCACCCGCGTCGGACCCCGATTGGGTCACCTCAGCCCATGCGTCGGACCCCGGCTGGGTCTGGACGGACCCCGATTGGGTCACCGCTGCACCCCGACTGGGTCTGGACGGACCCCGGCTGGGTCGGTACTGCACCGGCGACGACCTCCATCCCCGAACTTGGGACCTCCAGCTCCGCGATCTCGACAGACTCCAAACCGGTTACGCTGTGGAGAGGCTCAGAGGACAGGAGAGGACCGGGATCAGTATCTCCGGCAGCGCCAGAGCCCAGCGAGACGAGCTCGGGCGCAGCAGACGGTTGCCCCTTGCTCGCCTCCCCACGAGGCAGGCAAAAATGCTCTAACACACCACAAAGAAAAACAAAGAAGAGCACTTGCCTGCACTCGGGCTCTGGAGCCGTCCAGGACTCCGTCGATCCAGGTTCAGGTAGAAGCTCGTCGTCGGGCTCCCACTCAGCTGCGTCGGGTTCCACAGCCGGCCTGATGGTTTCTGCAGCTGGATCCTCTCGCGCTGATGTCCACACCGATAACCCGCACGGCGTGGTGGCAGGGGACCCTCGACCTGCTGGCTCGGGCTGCTCCTCTGTGGAGACCTGGGGACGCTTGCTCGTCGGCTCAGGCTCCACACCGCAGTCCGCTCTCCTCCTCTGTCCAAAACAAGGCTGCGGGGCCGGGATAATTCCCAGAGCCGCAGGCCTCCACCTCGTTCGACAGCGTGGATCTAACGCCGAGGTCCGCTCAGCAGGAGGAAACACAGAGGCAGCAGGTTCAGTACAGATAACTACAGCTGGAGGAGGAAACTCGGGGGGCTGCAAACCCCGAGTTTCACCCCCAGGAGTCAGACAAGACAGATCACCATGATAAGTAGGGGAGTGAATTTGAACTTGCCTGTCTCCCGGAGGGAGGATGGTGCCTGCTGTAGAGCACATTGCTCCTTCCCTCGCTCGCTGGGTGGTAGGAAAGGACCCATGGACGGAGCTCGCCGGTGCAGGACTCTGATCACACACAGCAGCTGGAGAGGGCGTCGAGGACGAGGGAGCGGCAGCCGAAGCGGGCCGGGCACAACATGCTGACCGTACAGCAAGGGGTGGTGGCCCGAGAAAAGGGGCTGCAGGAATTCCCTCCTGATGTGACGCCAAAGAGACAGCTGACTGGTTGACTGGGTCATTCCGGCGGCCCGGAACTGGTTCCGGAACAGGAGCTTGCTGAAGATGTGCTCGGCCACGGCGCCGACGCCTACGCCGGCCTCCAGATGGTGCGAACTCCAGAAATGGATCGAGGACAGGATCGGGATCCATAGGCAAAGAGCAGGAGCGCCTCCTCCTCTGCTTCTTGCCGTGCTCCTCCTCCAGCATAAGGAAAATCTCGCGTTGTGCGGCGATATCAACCCTCCTCGTGCCGACTTCCGGGTGGTCGGCGTGGCGGGGAGAGGGATGACGAAGAGCGTCTTCAGCAGAGTCCAGGTACCAGTGTATGCCGTGATCGTAATCCAGGAGGGAAGCGGAGATGAGCATCTCATCCACGAATTCAAGGACGCCCGTCAGCTCGTGGCTCGGACTCCGAGCGCAGCCCCTCCGCGACGGCATTCCTCACACACACCGTACCCAGACAGGAAAAGCAAATGTCCAAAAAACACCAACTCACTGGTGAAAGGCGTCTCGGGTTGGCATCACCATAAACGCCATTTTTTGGCAGCAGTGTACTGTCATGCGGTGGCTCTCACGAGCCACCATAAGACACCACACCGTCACCAGAGAGTTGTGCAAGAGTTTTTTATTAACGGTGAAGTAATGATAACACACGCTGCAGAGGCAATGACACACACAAGTCTACACATACCGGGAGGCGTAAGGCTAACAGCTCACTTATGGGTCCACAGGAGGCGACGGTCATACCACAGACATGCAAGGTAGAAACAGTCCAAAGCATACGTAGCTCCGACGATAAGAGACGGACACTGCTGCAGGGATGCGGCCACTAACGTGGGTTTAAGAAGTCCGTCGTTAATGACTGCAAATGCAGAACAGCTGTTCAGGACTTGACAGCTGAGCGGAAGCCTCCCCGAGCGCTGTCACAATAAGAGCTCGGACAGCCAGGATAACAACGCCGCTGTCAAGCCCCGACAGGAATAGCCCGAGCACAAATAACATAGTGCTCGGGTCACAACACTATGAGGTTCTCCAAATCAATAGCCAGTCTGTCAATATGGTGGGCAGCATTTACCATACCCCACGTGGGTACCAATGCGCTAAGAAGTTTTACCCCAGGACTTATCCTGACCCTGGTTTGGTCATCAGTTGCTCTTTCCTCCCGCCCATGATATTCATGTGGTGGGAAATAATGTGAATATGAAAATTGAGCATGATGGGTGAGATTTTTGACAATGCGTGTGCTAGGAATCAATTTAGCCATGTAACATGTTCCACACCATCCCGGTGGCAAATACTGATAAACTTGTGACCCACATACCCAAACATGAGCAGTTAGGCTACCGTAGCCATCAGAGCTAGGGAAGAACAATTGAGGATTGTCAGAACACTGACTTTTATTTTGACGTCCACATATAGCCCTCGGTAGGGTGAGGTTTGGTGTTGTGAAAAATGGTACCCTTAGTGTATGCAGACATGGGGTACCAGTCACATGGAACCCACAGGTAGCATTAAGAGTGGTGTTACATCGTCGTGTAGTTCCCAACTATGTTGACCCATTATAATGACAACTGAGGTGAAAACATACTGAAGCTGCATAAAGTGTGGGGTTGGTAGTGAATACAGGCTTCTGAGCCTTCTTACTTATGCAGGTTACATTATGAACTCTGATTTGTCGAAAAGCGAAATCTGTTACACTGACATTTAACCACTCACAGTACTCTGTTGTGTTTCCTGCAAATTCGACAGTAAACCCCTTATCACAGACGGTGCCATTGTGGTGTACCCCTTCAACTGTAGTCTGTGCTAACAATGCTCCCATTGTTTCTGATCTGTTTAGAGGATAAGGAATCATAGGCACAGAGTGAGTAACATGATGTGGCAGGTATGTACAAACATAACAAGACCCCATCACATTTGCTTATCTAACTGACAAACACACCACCTGATACCATGCATTGTTGTCATAGGTGTCACTGGAATAGTTGTCAAAGTTATACCCCAGAGGGCTTGCCTCTCGTCTTGTCCGGAAAGGATTGTTTGGTGAGGCAGAACAGCGTATTAATAGGAATATGATTACCCCAAGCAAGAAAGGGATAAGAAAGCACACCCACACCGTGTCCGTCTTGGCACAAAACTGGCGGCACCACTGGTGTCTTCGGCGGTGTTCCTCCTCAGTGACGTGATGCTGTTGTGAGTCTGAATTGTCCGTCATATCAGTGCCAGTGTAAGTGAGATGCATGCTGTATGTCTCACCCGAGCAGCGTTCAGCGTACAGTCAGGTTATTTGTGGCAGCTATCAGGTGCAACAGTATGTGGCCTTATGTCGTCACACAGCGATTAGGTGATCATTTTCAGATCTGGGTCAATTTGTGCAATAAACGGTTTAATTTTTTCAAAACGTTCTTGGAATGGGTCTCTGAAAATGATGAAGAGTACAAATTTTTGTAAAATTTAAATATTTCTTCTGCTTTGTCCTCAGGTTGTTTACCAGTTTATTATCTATATTTAAAGGTGTAATTACATTTCTTTTCTGTCTTGTTTTTTCTAGCTTGCTGAAATATGAACTGTTTTTCCTATTTTCTATCCATTTTGCGCTTGATTGAATAAATGCTCCTTGTGCTTTATTTATGTATAACTCATCAAACTTAGACTGTAAATTAATAAGTTCTTCCCTATTTGTATCTGAGAAAGTGTTCTTGCAACAAATATTAATGTCATGTATCAGCTTTCTTTCTAGACTTATTTGTTCATTACACTTTCTTTTACCATAATTTAAAGAATACTCCCTTACTTTATACTTAAAGTATTCCCATTTTTTACCATTTGAAGTGAGTTCTGTATTTGTTCTAACTGAGAATAGAATATTTTAACCATATTACAATACTGTTCATCATTTAAAAACTTGCATTAAATTTTCAATATTTTTTACTACAAATTAATTCTGCTTCAGGTTTTAATGTCACAGTGACTACACAGTGATCTGTTGTAGGAGCTGCAGAAAATTCCGCCTGTGAAACATATTTTAAAAATGTCTTGGGTTACTAACCAGAAGCCAATTCTAGATTTATAACTTCCGTTGGGCCTTATCCATGAAAATTGTTGTACTGTAGGGTTAATATGTCACCAAAAATCTATTAAAGAATTGTCTTTGCAGAACCTTGTAATATTTTGATTGTATTCATGGTTCAAATATTTTGTAGGGAATCTATCACACCATTCATCAGGAACACAATTAAAATCTCCTCCCACTAGTATATAATCTGTTGGGATTGTTGTTTTAAGTGCTCTGATAACCTTAGAAAGTTGTTCCAGCAATGATTAGTTCCTAGAGTCTCCACTGTATCCATAAACATTCAACAGAATAAATGCCGTCCCCTCAATGTTCAAAACTGAAGCAATCCAGTGTCCTTAACTTCAATGATGTTTCCTGGGCAATTGTTCATGCATATGACTACATCTGCTGATCTGTTGGTTCCATGGCTGAATAAAATTGTTTCTCCCCATTAATTACTCCAAAAACTTGCATCTTCTTTATTGGAGTGAGTTTCTTGAAGGAATAGACATTGTGCCTTCTGTCCTTTACAAAATAATAATTAAAAAAAAAGCTTTTCTGTTTATACTGTCTTTAAGCCCCCGAATATTTAAAGAAAACTTTGAACTTAGATTATTCATTTAAAAGAGGGGAAAAAACAGGAACAAAAATATTTGCTCACCAACTGAAGTTACTTAATGCTTGGATAAAGGAAGTGCACATTGGTCCCTCTAACAACGATTTTCTGGGGACTCACACTATTTTTGTCATGATCAGGTGAGCACACACTCCCCTCCCTTCCTGTGAGAGTTTCCCCGGCTCTGCAGGTAATCATTACACCTGCGTGAGTGGACGCACCTGCTGTCTCTTCACCGCCAGCGCTGGAAAGGACCAGTCTGTGAATGCTCCAGCGCTGGCTCATTGGGTATACTGCCTAAAACTAACAAGCAAGTAAGTTGCAACTCTTTTTTGAGGAACCCTTTTGCTAATTCCTGTTCTCCTCCTCTTCTCCAGGTTGCTGCCATCTTTGTGGTGCGTCTCCGGGGCTCGCTGTGCGCTCACCTCCTCCATCCTTTCTGTCATCGCTCCAGGCTGCTTCATTCCACCCAGTCAGACACCTCACCCAGTTCTACACCTTCCCCACTCCCTGCCAGCTCCATCCCACTGGTTTACCTGTTCCTGCTGGGTTTCTCTGCCGGGTTCTCTGCTCGCCTCCCATAAGTTGCTTTCTTGGAACTCCATTCCTGTCTCCCTCCTCTCACTAATCAGCTCTCGTCTCTCCATTACAGGCTGGGTTCTCCTCTGGCGAGTGGTGTCTTTTTCTAACTTCGTGTTCTTTTGATTAATAAAATTGTGTTTAAACGTAGCTTCTCTGTGTCGCGTGTGTTCGTTGGTGTAAGATCCCTGCACGTGAGCTGATCATTCTCTCATCATGACAAAATGACCCAGCCAGAACGTAGGCTCAGCAGGGGCTGCATCAGCGGAACACTCCGCCTTACGCCGCCGCGACGTCACAGAGAGGCAGGTGGCCATGCTCACGCAGCAGCTCCAGACAATTACACAGCAGCTGAGCATGGTCACCGATCATCTTGGCCAAATGTCTCATTCGGGTCCTGCCCCCCCCCCCACCTTACGCTCCTGTCTCTACCACCATTCGCTGAACTACCTCCGTTCCCTCACCGGCCCCGTATGTGTGTGTGTGGGGGGGGGGATGTAAGGGATTTTTATGTCATGTTCGGCTTTACCTGAGCCAGGTGGGCGGGGAGTATCCGGATGATACATCCAAAATTCATTTCATGACCCTCCTGCTGCGAGACTGAGCCCTCAGCTGGGCTCAATCTATTCTCGATAGCACGGAGGGTTCTAGTTATGCTTTTGATAGATTTGTTAGCGAATTCTCCCGTGCTTTTGACCATTCAGAAAGTGAGGGCAATATCATGAGCCATCTCATGTTGCTCTGCCAGGGAAGCCGGTTTGCCGCCAACTTTTCTGTGGAGTTTTGGGTCGCCGCAGCGGACTCTGGCTGGAATGACGTTGCTTTACATAGCACCTTCCTCCAGGGTTTAAATGCCAATTTCCACAACGATCTGGCGGTTCATGCCTTTCCCTCCTCCCTGGATGGACTCATTGATCAAGTTGTCAGTCTTGACAACTGATACCATGAGTGCGTGAAGGAGCACAGGACCCATCTGTTTCATGCACGCCTCTCCCGGCTGCTGACACAGGTGGAGCCGACTCTTCCCCCAAAGCTATGGTGCTTGGCCGAGCCCATCTGCCTCCGGAGGAGCGCCAACAACGGAGGAGGGCCGGTGTGTGCATGTACTGTGGCTCTTTAGAGCACAAACTCTTTCACTGCCACCTGAAGCCAAAAAGATACGGCCTGTCAGCAGCCGTGGGGGGTCTGACGGGTGGGAACCTTACTCATCCCCCCAGTAACTTTTCCATCTTGGCCCTCATTCAGTTGCCAGGGGTCGAGAGGAGGGTGATGGCATTAATTGATTCAAGGGCAGATCAAAATTTCATTTCTTCACGGCTCATGCTGGAAGTAGGCATCCCCACGACTAAACTGCCTACTCCATTAAATGTCGTGGCATTATCTTGTCATGGGCAGCGAGAGCGTGCCCCTCCCATCCTGCCTCACATTCACCAACTCATCACTGCACCTGAGGCAGAAGACACACCTGCACTCGCTCATCAGCCGGCATACTTAAGGAGGCTCTCTCCGCGCAGTCAACGCTGGCCCATCTGGGTATACTCCCCGTGATTAGGCAAGCTAAAATAAATTTATAAGTGTTGACACGCCGTTAACCTTATTTCTCCTCTTTTCTCAGGTTGCTGCCACCGTGTAGGTGTGTCTTTAGGACTGCGCGTGCTCTCCAGCCACATCTCACCTGTAGCATCATCGTCTCCTCAAAACCGAGACAGAAGATCACTTCTCTCCAGTTTACAGGAATTTCATTTTATTCATTACACAGGAATATCACCTTTCTGCCTTCTCAGGAATATCACTGGCTTTTATGTCAACTCATGCAGGCTTCTTCCAGGCCTGACCAAAGATGCTTGCTTTCCCAGGACCCCAATGTAAACAGTTGCCTCTTGCAGAGATTGTAAGGATCAGAGTTTGCTTTTAAAGGCTCAAAGGAACATAAAACTCAGGAGACCAGACCTCTCAACATGAACACTGCATTTGATAACGTACCTTTTCACAGGAAACCAATGTTTTTAAAAGAGTCATAAACCACTTAATCTGACGGTTTTATAGCCTATGCTGTCCAGGTACCTTCGCCCAGATACTAAAGGAAATCATCTACAGCTCAACAGTACCTCCTAGCGGATACCTACGGAATGTGTTTTCAGTATGTAGGATGACTTTTAATTTGTTCTAAATATTAAGTTTCTTTCAGCTTATCCTCTGGATCCTAAGGACACTGAAAATCATCCCTCTTATCACCAACCATGGTTTGCTGCATGTTCTGCTGTTCTAATCTTGATCTAAATGTGAATGCATGTATTATAATTATGTATAAGAAATGCTATATTCATGAGTGTTATTGGAGTAATGGTATAAATGCATGATCACCATATATTAGCCAAGTCATTTAATTTAGTTAGACTTTATATTGAGCATTTATTTCATAAGAACTGACTGAGTGTTGATTTTCCCTCTGAAATTTCATGGGATGGTGTCTTCATTTGATTGGCTGCTCTCAAACAAAGAAGTGTTCTCACATTGGATAGCAGCCATTTCAAACTGCTTCTGAAAAAGTAGATTGGTCAGTCTGGCGACTGACCTCATCAGTTTTACGACCCGGCGAGGTAACTTTAAAAGAGAGGAGTTAGATTTGAGTTTAGTTAAGAGTTAGAAAAAGAAAGAGATCAGCAAAGAAACAGTAGGAACAGATCAGACGAAGAACAGGCAGGAAGATTAGAACAGCAAAGCGGTAATAGAATTAAGAATTAGAAACACAGAAAGAAGAAAGAGAGAGATTTTGAGAAAGATTAGGAACTAAATTAAGATTAAAGAAGCAGAATAGTAATCTAGATCTCAGAAGAAGATTTTATTCCACCGTTTCAAGGCCCTGTGAAGTTTTATTTTATTCTCTGTGTGTTTGTCAAGTCTTTCCTTATATTCTGGAAACTGAGGAGAAGCCATTTTTTCTTTAGCGCTCGTCCCTTTTAGAGAATCAAATTCTCAAACTTTTTCCTTCACCTCAGAAGCCATTCTTATCCTAGTAAATGTTTTTCTAACATTTTTTTAATGACTTTTCACGCCATTAAAGTGGACCTTTAATTTGCCTAGTTTAAAGTGAACAGAGACTGAGAAGATTTTCCTTCAGTCTTTGGGTCGGTCCCGCTACAAGAGACCCCAAATTTGGACTCTTTTTCAAAGGACTTTTCACGCCGCTCTGTGACAGACCACCCACTGCTGCCATTGTCTGGAGAGCCCCCAGCTGAGTTTACACTTCCACGGCTGTGAGGAGGCATCTTGCAGCAGCTTCCTCCGACGTCCTAACTTCAAAACCCAGCAGTACCGACCCGCAGAAACTTGGACCTACGGCCGTGTGTGAGTGAAACTTTTATTTCTCCTATTTCCTGGGTTAAAACGTGATGTCCTAACAATTAAATTACAATTGAATACGGCCCGTATTTCAGGGCTCAGTTAGTCTCTCAGCCGCAGGATGGAACTGTAAACTGAAGAAAAACTTTTAGTCATTTTTAAGTAACTGCCCTTAAAATTTTTGTAGATTAATTCAGGAGCCATTTTTAGATAATTAGCTTATGAATTTTCCCCATAAAATTGCGTTGTTTTGTTAAAACATTCCAGCCTCATTTACCGTTGAAACATAAGTCTAGTTCTCCTTGGTTCTGCAGAGGTGTAAAGCTGGATTTTATGTTCAGGAACCCAATATCAGTTGATGTGATATATTACGCTGTTATCATCTGAATCTGTTTATTCATCATTTGAACGCCATGACATGTAACCTGAATGATTTTAATAAAAGAGTGAATGAGAGCAGTTGAAAGTGTTTTCCTTTTGCATATACAGGTTTCCTAATCACGGCAGGACAAAAACTCACTGAAACTTTGAGACTGATTCATTAAGTAATTTAAGGTACAAAGTTAATTAAAATTAAAGTTAATATAATTGTCCGTTAGGACTGGTGCCCCCTTTTACGAGTGCTTTTATTTAATTTAGCAGGTGTAGAAGTGACGGTTCAACTCCGCCCCCTTTCACACCCACAATTAAATAAAATAAATAATTCCTGTACCTTATGACAAATATTTTTATAGGCACTTCATCCTACACACCGTACCTCAGCTTCCTACTCTACCTGTTCAGGCACCATCAGCTCATCTTCCTCGCACCCTACTGGTTTGTCTTTTCCTTGCTGGGTCCCTGCCAGTTCTCCCTGGATTTTCCAAGTAAGTGGCAATTTGGCTTGTCCATTTCCCCTTACTCCATTCCTTTGCTCACGGCTCTCGTCTTCTCTCCACAGGGCTATTCCTCTGGTGAGTGACTGTTTCTGCAGCTGTGCGCTTTGGTTTTTGCTATTTAATAAAACTTTCAAACGTGCCCCTCTGTGTGGTTCCTTCCTGTGCTTTGGCATCGTGCTCGTGAGCTGTCAATCTTAATTAGTCATGACATATCTGGCAATATTGTAGCCTCTATTACCGAGCCCACAGCGCCGACTTCAGCCCACCTTTCCGGGAACCACCGGGAGACTTTATTGTTCTTCATTCTCCCTAATTCGTCCTCCCCAGTGGTTTTGGGGTACCCTTGGCTCCCGAAGCATAACCCCATTATTAACTGGGCACAGAATTTGATCTCTTCCTGGACTCCCTTTTGTTTAGTATTCTGCCTCACCTCGGCCGAGTGTTCACCGTCACTGCCCATCTCCTCTCCTCTGGTGGGCCCGAGGGATTTCAGCCTCATACCCAAGGTCAATCATGACCCTAGGGAGGTCTTTAGCAAGTCAAGAGCACTTTCTTGGCCCCCTCATCGCTCGTACGACTGTGCTATCGATTTCCTCCCGAGTGCGCGGCTGCTGTCTAGCTGGCTCTACAGCATCTCTGGGCCGGAGAGGGAGGCGATGGAGAGCTATATAAAGGACTCCCTGAACGCCAGCTTCATTCGGCCCTCTTCGGCCCCTCTTGGGGCAAGGTTTTTCTTTGTCGGGAAGAAGGATGGATGTCTGTGCCCGTGTGCTGATTATCGTGAATTAAACACTATAACAGTCAAAGATAAATATCCTCTGCCCCTAATCAACTCCGCATTCGAGCTCCTTCAGCGTGTGCAGGTATTCACCAAATTGGATTTGCTTAACACATACCATCTGGTCCATATTCGCGAAGGGGACGAGTGGAAGACAGCCTTTAAAACACACTTGGGGCAATTCTGAATATCTCGTGATGCCCTTTGGGCTCACCAATGCCCCCGCCATCTTCCAGCGCATGATTAATGACGTCCTCCGCGATATGGTTAGTCAATTTGTTTTTGTCTACCTTGATGACATTTTGATTTTTTCCCGCACGCCAGAGGAGCACGCAGTGCATGTCAGGGCCGTGTTACAGTGGCTCCTGGAAAGCCAACACTTTGTGAAGGCCGAAAAGTGCGAGTTCTCCACCCGCTCCACTTCCTTCCTAGGGTTTATTGTTGCTGAGGGACAACTGAGGGCCAACCCAGCCAAAGTGAAGGCTGTGCTAGATTGGTCTACACCTCAGTCCCGCAAGGAGCTGCAGCGCTTCTTGGGGTTTGTGAATTTTCATCGCTGTTTCATCAAAGTTTACAGTGGGGTAGCACAGCCTCTGACTCAGCTGACCTTGGTCAAGCTGCCTTTCATCTGGTCCGAGACAGCCAAACGGGCCTTCTCCAAATTGAAGGGCCAGTTCTCCAACACCCCCATCTTGGCCCAGGTCAACCCTCAGTTCGAATTCATTATAGAGATGGAGGCTTCTGATTCGGGGGTGGGTGCTGTTCTCTCACAGCACTCCACCTCCGATCAGACGCTCCACCCATGCGCATATTTCTCTCGGCGGCTGACGCCAGCCTCGAGGAATTACGACATAGGAGACGAAGAGCAACTAGCCATTAAATTGGCTCTTGGGGAGAGGAGACACTGGCTGGAGGGAGCAGCCCAGGGAGCAGCCCAGCTCGTTGTGCGCTCACCTGCTCCAGCCTTTCCGTCATCGCTCCAGGCTGCTTCACTCCACCCAGTCAGACACCTCACCCAGTTCTACACCTTCCCTACTCCCTGCCAGCTCCATCCTGCTGGTTTACCTGTTCCTGCTGGGTTTCTCTGCCAGGTTCTCTGCTTGCCTCCCGTAAGTTGCTTTCTTGGAACTCCATTCCTGTCTCCCCCCTCTCACTAATCAGCTCTCTTCTCTGATCTGATCTGATCTTCTCTGATCTGATTAATCTGATCTGATTAATCTCTTCTGATTAATAAAATTGTGTTCAAACGTACGTAGCTTCTCTGTGTCGTCTGTGTTTGTTGGTGTAAGATCCCTGCATGTGAGCTGATCATTCATCATGACAATTTTTTTTTTGAAAGGATCCAAAACATATTCTTCCTTTGACTTCTCTATGCAAATATTTGCACGTTCTCTATGAAGCCAAAAGGTCCTTGGAAGTACGCTCTCCTCTTCTGATCTCTTGTCTCTTTTATTTTTGGCCATAACTTCTCCTGTGCCATCTTATCCTCTTTTGTCAGATCCTCTGCAAACAAAATACTAGCCTTTCTGCACACATCAGTCTTTTGAAAGCTTTCAAATTTCATTTCTGCATTGTCTTTTCACAAACTGGGTGACGACTTGCCTTATG
This sequence comes from Pholidichthys leucotaenia, assembly GCA_020510985.1. Taxonomy (NCBI): domain Eukaryota; kingdom Metazoa; phylum Chordata; class Actinopteri; order Cichliformes; family Pholidichthyidae; genus Pholidichthys; species Pholidichthys leucotaenia. The sequence goes on along the minus strand of CM035838.1, from coordinate 458,947,869 downwards.
TGGTTGTGGTCTTTCTTCCCCACACGATGAACAGAATCCACCATGCCATCAATATCCCACGGCACTCCTGGTGCAGTTTTGGAAAGAAGGGAAATCACCATTGCTCAGGTGTCTTCCTGCTCTTTCTCTTTCAGGCCTTTCACCCTCAGATTCCATCTCTTTTTGTATCTTTCTTGTTCTCGATATTTCTCGTTCAAGACTTTCACCTTCTCATTCAGCCCATTAACTTCCTGCTCCAACTCCACCTTTTTTTCTGGTAGTCGGTTACCTCCTGTCGGAGCACAGCAACTTGGCTGGAGTTTTCCTCCATTTTCTTGTAAAGCTCCTCCATTCTCTTTTCTTGGAAATCAAATCTATTGACCAGCTTATTAACCACTTCTAATATTTTCCTGTTGATAAGTTCTTGATGTTGAGTTCTAATATTTTCCTGTTATTTTTTTTTCTGTACCTTCTCTGGTGTAGCTGGGGGCGCACTTCGTTTGTTCATCTTGAGAGTCTCATCTTTTGCAGTGTAGTCGTGATTCCAGTCATCCATAAAAATACAAAATAATAACTCTCTTCTTTCACTTAAAACTTACAAAGTCATTTCTTATGTAGAAATGTGAGATGTGTAATCGCTATTTTGAGGGGCCAAATGAAGAGCTCCATAAAGGGTGTTAGAGCGCCATGTTGCCTCTTTCAACTGGCCATTCAGCCTTAAGGCTGCATTCACACCAGGATAGTCCGGGGGTCTCGGTTCAACTCGGCAGGGAATGGCGAGAATTTTCACACCTTTGTTTGGTTCGGTTTGCATTCACACAGCACTTTTACTCAAGCAGACCAAACTGCTTGGACAACGTCATGCAGTTACAACAGCTGCTCGTTTGTGGCGCTATAGCCGAAGCCACCACTGACCAGGAAGAAAAAATCTCGGCAAAGAAGAGAAGTCCGGCTCATCGATTGGCCAGGACCGAAAAGGGAAATTCTGTGTTATGCCGAGAATTGCTCACATTCCAAGAATTGTATCCCATCCACCAAAACTATAAATATAACACTACAGCCAGGCTTGTAACCATTTGTGCATTTTTAGAAGTACCCATTATACATTTTTAGAATTAAAAATTGTTATTACCGCTTGTAAATTATCTTTAAATTATGTTTATTTGACGATGGGATGCAATTCTCGGCAAGCGAGCAATTCTCAGCATAACACCATTCCCTTCGGCCAAGATGTTTATGTGTCACAAACTAATAAAAATGAAAAGCTCCGCTGTCTGTATAACCCCCCGTGTCGCCATCATGTCGCTAAACATTTTTAAAACATTGGTATTCTTGTCTGTAGCCACAAGCAGCTGAGAAATCTGGTTCTCAGACAAAATATTGTGACGTGGGCAAGGTTCACACAAAGAAAGGAGCAGATAGTTGCAACAAACAGGCTTTATTATAACACACCACCAACCCCCAGAACAACCATAACTACACTGAACACCAGAACAGGCAGGAAAACCCCCCTTTTCCCCCTCAAAGCATGCTGGGAAAATCCCCGCCCCCCTAGACATGGCCCCGACGTTACTCTGCCCTCCCCTGGACTGGTTTCTGTCCCCAGAAAACCCAAGTTCACCCTCAGAAGTCCAACACAAACTCATCCAGGTGTCGGGGCAGCCTTCGGTGCCGGCGACCAACACGTTACAGGCCTCCCAGTGTCCATCTGAGTCTCGGTCGGGGTATGTGGTCGGGATGAAACGGCTGATACGGGGCGATACGGTCACGGTGAAGGACCACGACCCGGTCCCTTTTCCTAAGCCTCACCCTGTACACCACATCTGACAGTCTCTGCAGAACCACGCACGGTCCCGACCAATGGCTTGCCAGTTTCGGTGATCGTCCTCTTTTTCTCTCAGGGCAGAAAACCCAGACTCGATCTCCCGGTGCAAAGTCCCTCCCCTGGCAGCGGGAGTCATACGCTCGCTTCTGCCGACCCCCTGCCGCTGCCAGGGCCTCCCGAGCCAGTTCATGCACCATGTAGAGACGTTCTTTCAAATAAAAAAAATAATCCAACCCGGGTTTTCCCTCCACCTCCGGCTCCGGAGGGGGGGGGGGGCGAATACCAAATCCACCGGTGTGCGCAGCTCGCGTCCAAACATGACCGCCGCAGGGGTGCACCGAGTAGATTCCTGAGCTGCCATCCGGTACGCCCACAAAACAAGAGGCAGATGCAGGTCCCAGTCTTGCTGTCGCTGGTCCACTAGGATAGCGAGCTGGGTGGTGAGGGTCCGGTTGAATCGTTCGACCAGGCCATCACTCTGTGGATGCAGCGGGGTGGTCCGGGTTTTCCAGATGCCCAGCCGCTTGCAGACCTCTCTGAAGACCTCCGCCTCGAAGTTCCGACCCTGGTCGCTGTGTAGCTCCTCCAGTGCGCCAAACCGACAGAACATCTCGTCCACCAGCTTTGATGCCGTCGTAGCGGCGCTTTGGTCCGGGACCGCGTACGCCTCTGGCCACTTAGTGAAATAATCCATCGCGACCAGCACGTAGCGGTTCCCCCGTCCGTGGCCGGGAAAGGGCCCAGGATGTCCACTCCCACTCGCTCCATCGGTGCTCCCACCCAGTACTGCTGCAGGGGAGCGTGGGGTCACTGAGTTGGCCCTTTCTGAGCTGTGCACGTGTCGCAGCGGTGAACGTGGAGCTCCACGTCCTGATGACAACCGGGCCAGTAGAACCGGGCCCGAAGGCGCTGCAGCGTCTTTGTCACTCCGAGGTGGCCCGCTCCTACCGCCCCATGAACCAGCTGGAGTACGTTGGGCCGGAGTCGACGAGGGACCAGCAGCTGCCAGACGTGACGCTGCCCAGCTGGGGTCTGCCACTGTCGATACACCACACCCTCGTGGCAGCGGAGGTTGGCCCACTGGGAGTGTAGGGCCTTAGTCTCTGGGTCCAGTGGTGACACAACCTCCCAGGCGGGCCGCTGTCCTGCGTCCAGCCACTGTCGAACCCGAGAAATGACCGGGTCTCTATCCTGCTCGCTCTGCAGCTGCTGCATGCCAAGGACCTCTGTGATGTCATCGCTGGGGAGAGCTGCCTGATCATCCGAGGAGGGGCTGCGTGTCGCTGCGTTATTCCTGCTCGCAGCGGCCCGGAGAGCAGCAGCCCGTGGGGTGGCTTGGTCTCAATCTTCAGCCCGTTGGCAGTGACGGCACTCCTCTGTTGCACAGGGACGCCGAGACAGCGCGTCAGCGTTGGCATGGAGGCGGCCTGCCCGATGCACAATCTGGAAATTATAATCCTGCAGTGCCTCCTGCCATCTCACCAACTGTCCATCTGGCTCTTTGAAGTTTAATAGCCAGGTCAGGGAAGTGTGATCCGTCCTGAGCTGGAACCTCCCCCCGTACACATACGGGCGAAAATGACGCAGTCCTTGAATGACAGCCAACAGCTCTCTGTGAGTCACACAGTAATTCCTCTCGGCTCTGCTGAGTGTGCGGCTGAAAAAAGCGACTGCCTGCTCTCCCTGCTCTCCCTCCTGGGATAGCACCGCCCCGATGCCCTGGTTGCTGGCGTCCGTGTCCACAATGAACGGGCGGTTCGGGTCAGGATACTGCAGGATGGGGGCTCCGATGAGCGCCGCGCGGAGCTGGGAGAAAGCAGCAGCACAGCTGTCACTCCACTGAAATGTGCGTCCTTTCTGCGTCAGCTGATGCAGGGGGCTGGCGATGGTGGCGAAGTTTTTCACAAACCTCCTATAATAGGAGGCCAATCCAAGAAAACTCCTCAGCTCTCCCACGTTCCGCGGCACTGGCCAGTCTCTCACCGCTGCCACTTTTTCTGGGTCGGTGGCGACTCCCGCTGCGCTGACGACGTGGCCCAGGAAAGTGGTCTCCTGCCGGAATAGGTGGCATTTTCTAGGATGTAACCGTAGCCCCGCCTGTTGGATGGCTCCCAGCACCTCTTGGAGATTTGACAGGGCGCTGTCAAAATCAGCTGCATGCACCAGTAGGTCATCCAGGTTAACAATGCAGCAACTCCGGGGCACGTGAGCCAGCACTCGCTCCATCAAGCGTTCAAAGGTGGCCGGAGCGTTGCAGAGTCCAAACGGCATCACTTTAAACTGATACAGTCCCTGCCCGATGGAGAAAGCTGTCTTCTGGCGGGCCTCGGGTGACAGCTCTACCTGCCAATAGCCGCTGCGTAGATCCAGCGAGCTGAACCAGCTGGAGCCGGTGATGTGGTCCAGCGCGTCATCGATGTGGGGCAGGGGGTAGGAATCCTTCCGGGTGACGTCATTCAGGCACCGGTAATCCACACAGAACCGCCATGACCCGTCCTTCTTCTTGACCAGCACCACCGGCCCCGCCAAGGGGCTGCTGGAGGGCTCAATAACATCTGCCTCAAGCATTTCTCGCACTTTTTGTTCCGCCGCTGCCCGCCTTGAAAAGGGCAGCCGGTGTGGGCGGAGCCGAATCAGCCTGGTCTCACCGGTGTCGATCTTGTGCTGCACCAAGCCGGTCCGGCTGCATTCCTCGTCCTTCACGGCGAAAACACCCATATAACAGTCCTATAGCTCCCGCAGCTGGCATCTCTGTTCCAGGTCCAGCCCGCTACAGCTCCGCTGAAATAATCCCTCCACCGCCTGCTGCGTCTCTGCTGACACGCTGACCCCTCCCCCTGCTGTCCCTGTGTGTGCTCGTGCTCTCTCTGACCGCGCTGGTGGCGTCATCGTGTCCGGTCCTCGCGGTGGCCTGCCTGGTCCGGTCCGTCTTGGTGATCCCTCGATCGCGCAGGCCCCCATGTTCCTTCTCTGGGTTCTGCTGTGGAGCGTGAAGGTCCGGTTTCCCAGCTGGAGGGACGGTCCGGTGGTGTCGATCTTAGCGTTCCAGGCTGTGAGCAGGTCTAGTCCAATAATACAGGGGTCGTGGATGTCAGCCAGCTAGAACGGGTGTTTTATGTTCTGACCGGCCACCCCCACCACCAGAACTCTCCGCCGCCTCAGTCTGGCGTGCTCACTGGTAGCCGTGGTGACGCAGTGCTTGGTGGGTTCCCACCCCCGTGGGGCCGTCTTGTTCGTGCCTGGCAGCACACCGGGTCGGACCAATGAGATTGTAGAGCCGGTGTCAATCAGGGCCCGGATCGACGTCTTCCCCAAGCTGCACTGTAGATACATCCCTGGAGAGTGTCCAATTCGGCCCACGCGTGGTGCCGGCTCCTCGGGGGAAACATCTGTGGGAGGCGGCCTGTCCCCGTCCACGCCACCTCGCTCTAGTTTAACGCCGGCGAGGGGCCAGTTTGTCGTGGGGTGGGTGCGGGGCAGTACCGTGCGATGTGTCCCAGCTCTCCGCAGCGGAAGCACCCTTCCTCGCGCCGCCACGGCCATCTTCTCCGTGGATGCGCCGCCGTGGTCTGTCGTAATTCCTCCTCTTCCTCCTCGCTCTCAGCCGTGGCCTGGAAGGTTCTTTGACTGTGCGTTGGTGCTTCAATTGTGCGATTCATCAGCGGCTCCACCCACTCTGCTTCTGCCACGGCAGCCTCCCAGTCGCTCGCTGCGTGAATCCGTACGTGGCTCTGGAGCTGGGCCGGGCGGAGACCTTGGATGAAGTTCTGGAGGGCAAGCTTCTCTACTACCTCCGGTGCGAAATCTGGGTAGCTGCGCTGGGTTAGCTGCCGTATGTCTGCAGCATAGGCCCCTAGGCTTTCCTGGATGCTTCGACGGCGGCGGGTCAGCTGTTCCTGGGCATGCTCAGCGTCCGCCGCTCTCCCAAATCGTCTCCGGAGCACCCTTTGTAGCGCTGGCCAGCTGTAGCGCTCCTCAGGCCGGAGATCAGAGAGCGTGCAGAGAGCCCTCCCTTCCAAGGCCAGTGCAACTTGCACGGCGGTTTCCTCTGGTGACCAGCCGTTCAGCGCAGCGGCCAGCTCAACCTGGGTCAGGTAGTCATCCAACGTGGTCTCGCCGTTGAAGCGGGGGATCTTGGCCAGCCGCCGGACGGATGGGACGGTCGCTTCCTGATCGATCGCCACTCCTGATCGCCGTGGGATCGCCAGCCCGCCCTGTCCTGAAAAGGGCGGGATGCGGGGCTGGTTTGCACTGTTCTGCCCGCTCTGTCTTGAAAAAGGCAGGAGGCGGGGTGCGCTGGCCCCGTCAGGTCCTCTGCTTCGTTCGTCCCTGCTCCCGGCTCCCGGGGGTGGTGTCTCGGTCCCATCGTCCGTCGTCAGCTGAGCAATGAGTTGCTCTAGCTGCTGGATCTCCATTCTGATCCTGGCTTCCATCTGCAAAATCCCACTTCTGACACCAGTGTGACGTGGGCAAGGTTCACACAAAGAAAGGAGCAGATAGTTGCGACGAACAGGCTTTATTATAACACACCACTAACCCCCAGAACAACCATAACTACACTGAACACCAGAACAGGCCCCCCTTTTCTCCCTCAAAGCATGCTGGGAAAATCCCCGCCCCCCTAGACATGGCCCCGACGTTACAATATCTATCATACCCTGCATCTCCTCCTCACTACTCCAAGTCCAAGAGACATTTTTTGAAACTTTTCTCCTCGGTTTTCTCCAGCAAAAGTATTTCTAGGATCCACGCAGTTGTCTTTATTGTTATTTTCTACCAAAAATGGAGGCTGAAGAACCGGGAGCTCTTCGGTTAAATCAGGGCATTGGATTTTTTTTTATTTACCCTGTGGCACATATATTGAGTTCATATTTCCCACATATGTACAACTGTATGTGTATTGGGGGCTTCACGTCTCGTGGGACAAAAGAGGTCTGGCCTGCAGAGATCTACAGGAGATGACGAGGAGGTGTGAGTTTGGGCCTTTGTCTCGGAGAGGATGCCCCAGGAGGATTCCCGGAACATCGAGGGATAAGAGACAATAGAGGAACATCAAAGAGTGCAATGTGACTGGGATTATGTACCATGTGATTGTATGTTTGCTAAAGCACCATGTGACTTAGGTTGTGTGGCTTCTGCAGGGTATAAGAGTGTGGTATGTGATTGCTCAGTCTCTTCTTTTTCTTAGAGAATGATAGAGCAATGTGTTCACTTAATAAAGCTGAACCTGAGAAATAAACTCAGCCTCATCCTTGAACGCATTCTCTACAACCCACGGATTCCCACCATGGATGTGCTGCCACAGAAACACACATGAAGTTTTCAAGAGGGACAACTTCAACATAAAGCTGAACCTGAGAAATAAACTCAGCCTCATCCTTGAACGCATTCTCTACACTGGTGACCCTACGACAAATTATGGCCGGTAACGACCTCCATGCACCGGACTCGACAGGAGCCAACCGGGCTAACGCAGCTACCGCAGTCCAGCTGCCCGATTTCTGGCAGCACAGCCCGCGCTCCTGGTTTACCACTGTCGAGGCGCAGTTCCATCTTCGGGGAATTTCAGCGGACGCAACAAAATTCTACCATGTAGTCGCAAAGCTGGACAGCCTCACAGCACAGTGGGTGGAGAGCCTGACTAACCACCCACCAGACGACGACAAGTACGGCGCATTGAAAGCCGCCCTCATCCGTGCTTTCACCCCCTCGCTGGGAGAGCGAGCAGAGAAGCTCCTGGTGTTGACTGAAGGCGAGGCAGACAGGTCTGCGGACCTGATGGCGAGGATGCTGAGTCTGAGAGGCGATGATGATGACAGCTTTATCTTCGCCCATCTTTTCCTCAGGACACTACCGTCAGCGGTGAGAGTCACCCTGGCCAGCTCACAGCTGCTGACCAACCGAGAGTACCACGAGCTGGGCCAGGAGGCACAGCGACTCGTTGACGCCCATAGACGGCACACGGCCACGACGGCGGCAGCGGAGCTGAGCGCAACGCCGGGAGATGGCAGGAGGCCAGAGGCTGCAGCACCAGATTCGCTGACGTCAGCAGCGGCGGAGACCAGGAGACACGGAGCGGGTGGCGCCCTCTGCTTTTATCATTGACGTTTCGCTGAGAGGGCACACAAGTGCATCACACCGTGCCAGTTCAAGCGCTCGGGAAACGCCAGGACCTAGAGTCAGTAGCAGTTGCTGCTCTTGGCGTGAAGAATAAGCTGCTCTACATCACAGACGCGAAATCAGGGAGGCAGTTCCTGGTGGACACGGGCTCCCAGCTGAGCTTCATCACACCTTCCTACGCTGACCGGCTGGCGCCTTCCAGCGGACCCCTGGTGTTAGCGGCGAACGGCTCGACGATCAAGACCTTCGGGGAGAAGACCCTCCCCCTGTCTTTTCACGGTCGGACATTCGAGTGGACTTTCGTCGTGGCTGCAGTCAGTAATAACATGTTAGGTGCTGATTTTTTGTGCTCAAATGGTTTATTGGTTGATCTTGCTAATAGACGTCTTTCCACTCCATTTCCTGTACAGCCCGGGTGGTCCAGCCTACTGCACAGCCCAACGTCACAGCTGCGGGTGGTAAGTTTCAAGCACTGCTCACTCAGTTTCCAGCACTCACAGTCCCAACGTTTTCGGCATCAGTGGCTAAACATGGGGTGGAACATTTTATAACTACCACCGACCCCCCCGTTTTTGCAAAAGCTCGGCGCTTGGACCCAGCTAAACTGGCCATAGCGCGCGAGGAATTCGCCAACCTGGAAAAACTGGGCATCATTAGACGCTCTAACAGCCCCTGGGCTTCACCACTGCATATGGTCCCCAAGGCTGATGGCTCGTGGCGGCCTTGCGGTGATTTCCGCAGGTTGAATAACGCTTCAGCACACGACCGCTACTCGATTCCGCACATCCAGGATTTTTCGGTGATTTTAGTGGGGGCACGCATTTTTTCTAAAATAGATTTGGTGCGCGGGTACCACCAAGTCCCAGTCTGCGCTCAGGACATACCCAAAACAGCGGTAATAACTCCTTTTGGGCTTTTCGAGTTTTTGCGCATGCCTTTTGGACTCAAGGGTGCCGCGCAGACTTTCCAGCGCATGATGGATGCAGTTTTATGCGGCCTCCCTTTCGTGTTCGTCTACTTGGATGATATTTTGGTAGCAAGCACGTCCGAGGACGAACACAAAAGCCACCTCACAGCGGTTTTTCGGAGGCTGGCGGAGCACAGGTTAATAATTAACCCAGCGAAGTGCCAGTTCGGGGTGACGCAAATAGATTTTTTCGGGCACCGCGTCCCTTTGCCCGATAAAGTACGCGCAATAACAGATTTTCCCCTACCTCAGACGGTCAAAACATTGCAGGAATTTTTGGGAATGGTTAATTTTTATAACCGTTTCCTCCCAGGCACAGCGCAGCTCATGCAACCATTGTACGCGGCACTTAAAAAACAAAAACCTGCAAATAAGATTGAGTGGTCCCCGGAGCGGGAGCGCGCATTCTCCCAGGTCAAATCAGCCCTGGCAAACGCTGTTTTGTTGGCACACCCAGTGCCAACGGCCCGTATGGCGCTCACCACGGACGCTTCCGATTTAGCGGTGGGAGCGGTCGTTGAACAGTTTGTGGCAGGGAGCTGGCAACCTCTCGCGTTTTTCAGCAAAACCTTGCGCAATAATGAGCAGAAATACAGCGCGTTCGATAGGGAGCTGTTGGCCCTGCATTTGGCCATCCGCCATTTCCAGTTCTGGCTGGAGGGGCGCCGTTTCACCGTGTTTGTGGACCATAAGCCGCTAACGTTTGCGATGGCCAAGATTTCAGAGCCTTAGTCAGGCCGGCAGCAAAGACAGCTGGCCGCGATATCGGAGTTCACCACCGATATTCAGCATGTCGCGGGCAAACATAATGTAGTGGCAGATTGTCTTTCGCGTGCGGTAGCAGCGCCAGGCCCCATGGGGGCAGACTCGGCGGCCGTGGCCGCGGGCCAGGTTTGTGGTGCGGAAGCGCTCGCAGCCCCGGTCCGCGTAGGTTTAGATTACGCAGCCATGGCCGCGGAGCAGGTTAGCGACGCGGATGTGCACGCGCTCCAGTCTGGACCAACAGGGTTAAGGCTGGAGCACAGGGTGCAGCAGATAGGTATGCCCCCTCAAATCCGCGATGTCTCCACGGGGCGCCCTCGCCCCGTGGTTCCAGCTGCATGGCGCCGCCGCATTTTTGACTCAATCCATTCTCTGGCGCACCCAGGGGTGCGTGCATCGATTAAAATGGTGGGGGAGAAATTTGTTTGGCCGGGGTTGCATAAACAGGTCAAAGAACAGGCAGCAGCCTGCGTAGCGTGTCAGTGAGCCAAAATACACAAGCACACTAGAGCCCCTTTGGAGCCTTTTCACATCCCGGCTAAACGTTTCGATCATGTGCATGTTGACTTGGTGGGCCCCCTTCCGTTGTCGCAGGGGTGCACACACCTTTTGACAATGGTAGATCGCACCACGCGCTGGCCAGAAGTGGTTCCTTTGGCATCAACTATGGCAGCAGATGTTGCACGCGCTTTTTTAACGGCTTGGGTTGCGCGTTTTGGAGGTCCCAATTCGTTTCCGAGCTCTGGTCATCCATGGCCCACAGCCTGGGGGTGAAGATTCACTGTACTACCGCGTATAACCCCCAAGCTAACGGTTTGTGCGAACGCTTTCATAGGTCATTGAAAGCAGCCCTCAGAGCGTCTCTTACGGATACAAATTGGGTGGATAAACTTCCATGGGTTTTATTAGGGCTGCATTCTGCACCTAAGGAGGATTTGCAAGCCTCTCCGGCTGAATTAGTTTTTGCTCAACCCCTCCGTTTGCCGGGGGAATTCCTTCCGGACAACCCTGCACCAAATTGCCCCCCCCCCCCGCTCAGCTGCTGCAGAGCGGCACAGGACCAAACACCCTTCCTGGCCCAGTTCATCACAGTTTTCCGCACGTTTTTGTGCCGAGGGCTTTAAAAAATGCGGAATTTGTTTTTGTTAGACATGATGCTCAATGACCAGGTTTGCGGCCGCCTTACGACTGGCCTTTCAGAGTGTTGGAGCCAGGGGAGAAACATTTTTTGCTTGATTTGGGAGACAGAAAAGAGTTGATTTGCATTAACAGACTCAAACCCGCCTTTGTTCTGGCTGATGAACACGTGCAGTTGGCCAGGGCCCCCCGGCGTGGCAGGCCGCCGGGAAGACATTGTTCTGAGCCACCACAGAGATGTGCTAATAATTCTGATTCACAGATGCAGGCAGCCGCTGCAGAAGGAACAAAGCCGGCTTACAGCAGATATGGCAGGAGGTTAAAACCCAAGCAATTGGGGGATTGATTTGTGATATGTTGTGATGTTTTCTGCCATGCATCTCTGATTATGTTTTGCCCCTGAACAGACGTTTGGGGGCGGGGGGTTATGTGGCGCATATATTGAGTTCATATTTCCCACATATGTATGACTGTATGTGTATTGGGGGCTTCACGTCTCGTGGGACAAAAGAGGTCTGGCCTGCAGAGATCTACAGGAGATGACGAGGAGGTGTGAGTTTGGGCCTTTGTCTCGGAGAGGATGCCCCAGGAGGATTCCCGGAACATCGAGGGATAAGAGACAATAGAGGAACATCAAAGAGTGCATTGTGACTGGGATTATGTACCATGTGATTGTATGTTTGCTAAAGCACCATGTGACTTAGGTTGTGTGGCTTCTGCAGGGTATAAGAGTGTGGTATGTGATTGCTCAGTCTCTTCTTTTTCTTAGAGAATGATAGAGCAATGTGTTCACTTAATAAAGCTGAACCTGAGAAATAAACTCAGCCTCATCCTTGAACGCATTCTCTACAACCCACGGATTCCCACCATGGATGTGCTGCCACAGAAACACACATGAAGTTTTCAAGAGGGACAACTTTTTCAGGTGAGTGGCAAGTTCGTCTGTCTGTGTCACACCGTCTGGGTGAGACACAGACAGACGAAGTTGCCACTTTGGACCCACTGTTTTCAGAGGGACCAGACTTTTCTTGTTTGGTGCGCATCAGAGTTCCAACGCGTGTTTAGACAGCACGAAATGAACCAAACTATCCATGTAATATCCATGGAACCCTCTGTTTGATTTTCCAAGAGAGGGCTCCTGCTATGCAGAAAGAAGGCAGGATAGGTTCAGGAGAAAGAGAAGCAGCAAGAGGAAGAGAGGAAGGAGAATGTTCGGAGGAGAACTGGCAAGTGAGAGCATCAGGTTTCGAATTGCGGGTGCCAGGGCAGTAAGTAATGGAGAGGTTAAACCTAGGGAAAAACAGGGCCCAATGGGCTTGTCTGGAATTTAACCTTTTGCAGATCTTAAATACTCTAACTTTTTGTGATCTGTCCAGACAATGATAGGTTGGGTGGCTCCCTCTAGCCAGTGCCTCCATTCTTTTAACGTCATTTTGATGGCAAGCAGCCCACGGTCCCCTACGTCGTAGTTCCTCTCGGCTGGAGTCAGCCACTAAGAGAAATATGCACATGGGTGTAACTTCTGATTGGAGGCGGAGCGCTGAAAGAGGACAGCGCCCACCCCCGAATCAGAAGCGTCAACCTCCACCACAAATTGTGCTTGAAGGTTGACCTGAGCCATGATGGGCGTCTGCATAAAAAGAGCCTTTAGCTTAAGAAGTCCTGTTCCGCTGCTTCAGACCATTTAAATGGGACCTTCATCGAGGTCAGCTGGGTCAATGGCAGGGCTTCTTTACTGTAATCCCGAATAAAGTGGCAGTAAAACTTTGCAAAGCCCAGGAAGCGGTGGAGGTGCATCCTGGACGGGGGGGTTGGCCAATCTAAGACTGCCTTGACTTGAGCCGGGTCGGCCTTTAACTCACCCTCGACTACAATAAATTCCAGGAAGGAAGTGGAGCGAGAGCAAAACTCACACTTCTCAGCCTTCATGTAAAGTTGATTTTCAAGCAGCTGTTGTAAAACTGCCCGGACATGGACTGTGTGCTCCTCCAGCGTGCAGGGAAAAATAAAAATATCGTCAAGATAGACAAAAATGAACTGGTTCACCATATTCCGGAGAACGTCATTAATCATATGCTGGAAGACGGCAGGGGCGTTGGTCAGCCCAAAGGGCCTCACTAGGTATTCATACTGCCCCAGGAGTGTCTTAAACACCGTCTTCCACTCGTCACCTTCGCGTATGCAAACCAGATGGTATGTGTTCCAGAGATCGGGTTTGGTGAACAGTCACGTGCGCTGAAGAAGCTCGAAGGCTGAGTTAATGAGTGGTAAAGGGTATTTACCTTTAACAGTGATGCTGTTCAGTTCACGGTAATCAATGCAGGGCCGCAAAGATCCATCTTTTTCCCAACAAAAAAGAACCCAGCGCCGAGAGGAGTGGATGAGGGATGAATGAGGCTGGCATTGAGTCTTTGATACAACTCTCCATCGTCTCCCTCTCTGGCCCAGACAAACTGTAGAGCCGACTGGACGGCAGTCGCATGCCCGGGAGGAGGTCTATAATACAGTCATTGGATCGATGCGGTGGCAAAGAGAGGGCCCTAGACTTTTATAAAGACCTCCCTGTTGTGTCCATAGTTGGGTAAAAGCAACACACGAGTAATGTAGTTTACAGAGCTTTATTACATTGAAGGTCATATACATAAAAAAGCTTACGGCACTCGCCTGCTTGCCAGGTGGCTCCCGCGACAAAAGAGGCAGAGCCTCTTCCGCCCGCTTCCTTTATACCTCGGGCGGCGTCACCACCAGAAACCGGTAGTAGCCAACCCGGTCTAGCCCATGACCAACCCGGCTGCCATCTTTGTAATACAGCCTATTTACATACACAACACTCCCCAGGGTCATGACAGACCTCGTGCATGAGACTGAGGTCCGGTGGCTTGGCTGGAGGGGAGGAGATAGAGACAGTGGGCGAACATGCTGCTGAATGGAGGTATGATGTGACACAAAAAGGGCTCCATGATGAAATGGAATTTTGACCGCAATTAATTATGGGGTTATGTTGGCGGAGCCATAGATAACCCAGATTCACGGCGGTAGACGAGCTGGGCAGAACGAAAAATTGAAGGGAATCATGGTGGTTACCGTACAAAAGAACAGAAACTTGCTCAGTTTAATGAGTAACTGTGGTTAGCCTACAGCCAGAAAGGGCTGAGATATTTAAAGGGGACAGTAGGACCGTTCAGGTTCAGGTTCAGGTTACTTTATTTGTACCTGTAGGTAGATTTGTTTTGCAGTCTGGTGACATCCATATTTACAAACCACAATTACATTTAACATAAACACAAACACAGGAACACATGAAGCTGACTATAAACATGATAAAAATACTCAAGGCTCCATCAATCAGGATATAAAGACAACGAGATGAGAGAAAAACCAGAGATAAGAGAGAAGGGTCATATTAAAAAGTTAAAGACTAGTCAAAGAGGTTAAAAACTCAAAGGTCTAAAACCCAATAAAAGATTTAGAACCCAGATAAAAATCCTACAAAAATAAGTAAATATAAAATGGAGTTAATAAATAGGTAACTAAATCATGTGCAATATATTGTTACAACTTGTTCAGCTCTTTGACAGTAGCAGGAACAAAGCTGTTTTTGTAGCGCTGGGCTTTACTTTCTGGGACAGCAAACCTCCGTCTTGTGGGAAGAAGCTGAAAGTGGCAGTGCAAAGGGTGGGAGTCATCATTTAAAATGGAGGTAGCAATCCTCTGTACCTGTCTGGTGTACAGGGATGTCAGGTTCAGCTGTGATTCACCAAGCAAACGACTGGACCATCTAACTACCTGATCCAAGGATTTCCTCTGTTTCAGTTTTATCTGACCAAACCATGACACTAAAGAAAAGGATAAAACAGATTCAATAAAAGCCCGATAAAACATTGTCATTATGGTTCGGTCAATTTGGAAGCGTGCAAGTTTCTTAAACAAGTTAAACAAGTTTCTTAAACAAGTTTCTTAAACAAGTTTCTCGGCGCCACACCAGTCGGCTGCTTTTTGCAACAGCGGCTCGATTCCGAGTTTTTTTTCCCCTTCCTCTCTCTTTTGATCACTTTTTTTTTTTTCACCCCACTTATATCACGGACACACAGATCGTCCCAAATGTCTCCTGAGCCGGTGGACGGAGCCACTGTTTATAGCAGGATTCGATACAACAGGGAAGAGCTGCTAGCATTTAACCGCCACCCGGTCCCACTGGAAAAACTCGACATACCGAGAGAACTGAGGCGAAAACGCCGCGGCTGCCGGGCTGGAGTAAGGCGGAGGACAAAAAATATAAGGTACAGACCCTCCCTTCCATCTGTTGTCATGGGAAATGTACGGTTGATACTGGGAAAGTTAGATGAGCTAGCGGCTATCTCCCGTTATGATAGCACTTACCGGGAGTGCTCTCTCCTTTTGTTTACTGAGACGTGGCTAACTGAACTAGCAGCAGATGCTAACATTGAGCTGGAGGGTTTTCACATGATACGAGCTGACCGAACACCAGAGAGTGGCAAAACTAGGGGCGGTGGAGTGATAATGTATGTTAACAACAACTGGTGCAGACCGGGACATATCACTATTAAACAACGACACTGCAGCAAAGACATTGAGTTGCTAGCTGTTAGCATGAGGCCTACATATCTCCCGAGAGAACACTCACACGTGATCTGCATTGTTGTTTATGCAAATCCGACGGCGAACGCTGGGACAGCGCGTGACGTCATCCATTCAGTAACCAGCAGGCTGCAGACAGAACACCCAGATGCTCTTCTCCTCATCTCAGGCGATTTCAACCACGTTTCACTGTCTCCCATTCTGCCCACTTTCACCCAGTATGTCACATGCCACACTAGAGACAATAAAACACTGGATTTGTTCTACGCAAACACTAAGGAGGCGTACACCTCATCACAACTCCCCCCACTTGGGAGATCGGATCACAACTTGGTTCATCTCCGACCGGTGTACAAACCCCTAGTGCACAGACAACCTCCGGCCATGCACACTGTGGAGTTATGGTCTGAGGAGACAATGGACACTCTAAAGGACTGTTTTGAAGCCACTGCCTGGAAGCAGCTCTGCGATCCACATGGTGAGGACATCGATGGCCTCATTCACACCTTCACGGGCTACCTCAGCTTCTGTGTGGACAAATCCGTTCCCACCAAGACCATACGGCGTCACTCAAACAACAAACCCTGGATCAACCCTGAGATAAAAACACTTCTGAGAGAGAAGAAGAGGATCTTCAGGTCGGGGAACAGGGAGATGCTGAAGTCCGTACAGAGGGAGCTGAGGAGAAAGATCAGAGAAGGCAAGGACAGCTTCAGGAAGAAGATGGAGGACAAGCTGCAACAGAGCGACATCAGCGGGGTCTGGAGAAACCTCAAAACCATCTCGGGGCTCCAGAATACCTCCCCCCAGGCCACGGGGGGCAGGGAGTGGGCGAACAACCTGAATCTGTTTTTCAATAGATTTGACCAACCGCCCTCCCCCCTGTCTGCACAACAACCACTGCTGCCCCTAAGAAATCAAGTCCTGCTACCCACTCCCCACTCCACCGACACCCCCCCCACTCCCAACACACAGCCCCCCATCCTGACCCTGACCAAGACCCAGGTGAGGACGGAGCTGAGGAAGATCAAGGCGAGGAAGGCGTCGGGACCGGACGGCATCAGCGCAAAGCTCCTCAAGTCCTGTGCAGACCAGCTGTGTGGGATTGTGACATATATCTTCAACATGAGCCTGAAACTGGGGAGGGTACCACAGCTGTGGAAAACATCTTGTGTGGTACCTGTACCAAAAACTTCCCACCCCAAAGACCTGAACAGCTTCAGACCGGTGGCCTTGACGTCCCACTTGATGAAGACCCTGGAGAGACTGCTCCTTGCTCATCTCCGCCCCCTGGTGGAACCAGCGATGGATCCACTCCAGTTCGCCTACCAGCATGGCATTGGGGTGGAGGATGCGGTGATCTTCCTCCTTCACCGTTCTCTGTCCCACCTGGAGAAGCCCGGGAATATGGTGAGGATCATGTTCTTTGACTTCTCCAGTGCTTTCAACACCATCCAACCGATGATCCTGAAGGACAAGCTGCTGCGCGCAGGGGTGGACCAGCACCTGTCATCATGGATCCTGGACTACCTCACGAACCGGCCTCAGTTTGTGAGAACCCGGGACTGTGTTTCCGACACGATCATCAGTAGCACGGGGGCCCCCCAGGGAACGGTGCTGGCTTCCTTCCTGTTCACTCTTTATACTGCGGACTTCTCACACAACACAACACATTGCCATCTACAGAAGTTCTCTGATGACTCTGCGATCGTTGGTCTCATCTCCAGCGGAGATGAAGCTGAGTACAGAGGGCTTATCCAGAACTTTGTGGACTGGTGCCATCGGAACTGCCTCCAGATCAACGCGAGGAAAACTAAGGAGCTGGTGGTGGACTGCCGCAGGCATGGGCAGCCCCTCACAGCACCAGTAAATATACAGGGAACAGACATCGAGATGGTGACATCCTACAAGTACCTGGGTATTCATCTGAACAATAAACTAGACTGGTCACACAATACTGACGCACTCTACAAGAAGGGACAGCGCAGGCTGTTCCTGCTGAGGAGACTCAGGTCTTTTGGTGTACAAGGGGCGCTGCTGAAGTCATTCTATGACACGGTGGTGGCATCAGCCATCACTTTTGGAGTGGTCTGCTGGGGCAGTGGCATTACTGCAGCCGATAGGAAGAGACTGAACAAACTGATTAAGAAAGCTAGCTCTGTCCTGGGGCAACGCCTTGATCCGATGGAGGAGATAGGAGAGAGAAGGACGGTGGCTAAACTGTCATCTCTGCTGGAGTCCGAGTTCCACCCTATGCAGGACATACTGGATGCACTGAGGAGCTCATTTAGCAGCAGACTACATCATCCCAGGTGCACAACCGAGAGGTTTCGTAGGTCCTTCCTACCAACGGCTGTCAGACTGTACAACCTAAGCAGGGCTGCTCGCAGAGATAGCAAAAAGACGTAACAAACTAATAGTTTTTTTTGAATGCAAAAGATGCAATAGACTTACACGATGGTCCTCTCCGGCATACAACTAGGAACATACCGGTCGCTATGGAGGGTGAGAATATGTATGGGCACATAATCATACCATGTAGGATAACTAAGTAGACGGTTATGCTGTTTCATCCCACCTAGCAACAATGCTCTGCACTGTGTGTGTTTATATATTTACATATTTATTCCATCTAGCTACAATGCTCTGCACTGGGTGTGTTTATATTTATATATCTATATATTTATTCCATCTAGCTACAATGCTCAGCACTGGGTGTGTTTATATTTATATATCTATATATTTATTCCATCTAGCTACAATGCTCCGCACTGTGTTTTTATATATCTACATATTATTCCATCTAGCTATATTGCTCCGCACTGTGTGTGTTTATATATTTACATATTTATTCCATCTAGCTACAATGCTCTGCACTGGGTGTGTTTATATTTATATATCTATATATTTATTCCATCTAGCTACAATGCTCAGCACTGGGTGTGTTTATATTTATATATCTATATATTTATTCCATCTAGCTACAATGCTCCGCACTGTGTTTTTATATATCTACATATTATTCCATCCAGCTACAATGCTCTGCACTGTGTGTCTGTGTGTGTGTGTGTGTGTATATATATATTTTATAGTAATATGTACATATGTATATTAGCTGCTCTTGCTTGCTTGTTTTTTTTTTTTTTTTTGTTTTGTTTTTTTTTTCTTGCCTTCTGATTGTTGCTCTGAGTGTTGCTATCCCTGTGCTGTTGCAATCCTGGAATTTCCCCGTTGTGGGACTAATAAAGGCTTATCTTATCTTATCTTATCTTATCTTAACAATGCAAATGTTGCTGACCCTTTTTGCACACCCTTTCACAGTTCTCTTCAAAGTTTAAATTACAATCAATAATCGTCCCAAGATATTTGTAGGATTGTACACATTCAGTGGTCTGGCCTTTTAGTACAGTGACTTTGTGCCTGGGAGTTTTCCTCCTAAAGTCAATAATCATATCTTTAGTTTTTGTCGTATTCAGCTGCAGGTAGGAGTCCTCACACCAGTGAACAAAATCATCAACTACTGGGCCGTGGCCACTCTCACCATCCTGGAGGAGACTGACAATAACTGAATCATCAGCATACTTTATAATGTGTCTGTTGTCATGTCTGCTCCGACACATATTTGTGTGCAGGATGAAGAGTAGTGGTGACAACACACACCCCTGAGGAGAGCCAGTAGAAGAGCACTTTTGGTCAGACAATGTATCATTGACCCTTACTCTCTGTGTCCTGTTGGTTAAGAAATCCAGAATCCAACCCACCAGATTATTGCTCAAATCAAATTGTTGCAGGAGCCTTTCAACTAAAATATGAGGTTGGATTGTATTAAAGGTGGAGGAAAAGTCCGCAAATAACAGCCTGGCGTGTGTCCCATTAAAATCCAGATGTTTAAAAAGCATGTTAAACAGAGTGACAGTGGCGTCCTCCACTCTTTTGTGAGGCCTGTATGCAAACTGCAAAGGATCCAATGCATGTTCAGTCTGCTTTAGGACCTCAGATCTGACCAGTTTTTCAAAAATTTTCATTAAAATTGAAGTCAAAGCAACTGGTCTAAAATCGTTTACCGTTTTAGGACAGCTGGATTTTGGAACGGGAACAACCATGGCATCTTTCCAGATCTTAGGCACATGTTGTGTCTGTAAGGACTTATTGAAAATGTAATGAAATACAGGACTCAGTTCATGTGCACAGGACTTTACCAAGCGCCCACATACTGTACATTATCAGGGCCCTGACTTTTGTTCACTTTTACAGCACAGAATGCCCTTTTAATATC
Source organism: Pholidichthys leucotaenia (assembly GCA_020510985.1). Taxonomy (NCBI): domain Eukaryota; kingdom Metazoa; phylum Chordata; class Actinopteri; order Cichliformes; family Pholidichthyidae; genus Pholidichthys; species Pholidichthys leucotaenia. Next base: position 458,928,204 of record CM035838.1, on the reverse strand, counting down.
CTGCACCTCAATATTAAAGTGCTGATTGTCTTTGAGTTTCTGTTTCAAATCTTGTGTTTCTGTGCTAAAATCAGAGGAATCAAAATGACCATAAAAACAATTAAGAGCATTAGCCAGCTCTGTGTCTGAATTAAAACCATCTAAAAACACACAATTACTGCGCTCTGTGCTCTGAAGGCCTGCAATAGTTTTCATACTGGCCCAGGCTGAACCAAGTTTCTTTGTTGCCATCTTGCTTTCCAATTCTGATTTATAATTCTGTTTTGCTCTTAAAATTTCGGACTTCAGCTCTTTTGTGGCAACCTGTAGCTCAGAAACAGACCCCTGTTTAAAGGCAAGTGCTTTCTTCTGTAAGCAGGATTTAACTGATTTTGTAACCCATGGCTTGTTGTTGGGTATATTTGACACGTTTACGTGGAACAATCATATTTTTTACAGAAAGCCATGTATGAGCATGTGACGTCTACCAAAGAGTCCAGATCATCCCCGCAGGACAGTGTGAAAACCTCCCAGTCCGTACAGCTAAAGCATTCCTGGAGGCAGTGCACTGAATCCTCTGTCCACACATCTATGTCTCTGGTCTTCACCTTGCCTCATTTGAGAGCAGTTTTATATGTGGGCAGCAAATGTACACAGTTGTGATCTGAGGATCCTAAAGGAGGAAGGGGAAGCGATTTATAGGCCCTCTCAATGGATCCATAGCACAGGTCCAATGTCTTTTTTCACCTGGTTGGGCAGGAGACATACTGATAAAAGTTTTTAAGTGTCTTCTTTAAAGAAACATGGTTAAGATTCCCGTTGTGGGAATCTTCAGTTTTTGAACTAACCCTTGAGAAATGAAATTTTGCTCAGCTCTGGAATCGATTAGAGCTAAGACTTTAAGTTTGGCCCCTGGTAGTTGAATGAGGGTCGACAGCGTAAAATTACCGGGGGATTTGTTGAAGATCCGCCCATCAGACCCCCCCATGGCTACTGACGAGCTGGATCTTTTGGCCGAATGGGGCACTTTGGCAATGCATGTTCTGTGGAACCACAGTCCATGCAGCCCCTTCCTCCCCGGCACTGGCATTCATCCAGAGTCAAATGGGCCCAGATAAGAACCATCGGCTCCGAAGGAGAAGCTGACCTAGCGGTGCAAGAGGATGGGGGGACGGCCACGACGCAGATGAAGAGGCAGAGACCCTCTGTTCCCTAGCACGCTCAAGGTACCGATTGTCCAGGCCAATGGCCTGCTCAATTAGTTCATCCAGAGAGGAAAGGTTGGTGCGGATTGCCAGGTAGTTGTGGAGGTTGGAATTGAGACTCCGGAGGAAGGCGCTACGTAGAACAACATTGTTCCATCTGGACTCCACCACAATGATCCGGAACTCGACCGAGAAATCGGCGACCAACAGATTTCCCTGCCAGAGCACCAACAATTAGCTTGCGAGATTACCCTCACTCTCAGTATGATGAAATGCCCAAGAAACTTCCTGTACGAATCAATCATAGGAATAATGGGCGCCCTCTGGACTGCTTAATATGGACTGGGCCCAACTAAGCGCCTGGTCTCTGAGCAGCAGGGTGATGAAGTGGACTGTGGATGAATCGTCAGGGTGTTCACCCGCCACCTGCTGAAAATAAAGCTGGCAGTGATGCAGGAACCCCTTACATCCTCCCCACCTCCCTCATGTACGGGGCAGGGGAAGGGATGGAAATGGTTCAGCAGACTGTAGGAGCTACCAGAGCAGTAGGAGGAAGAGGAGCCGAACAAGACAGATGACAAAGGTGGTCAGTTACGGTTGCTAATTGTTGGATAATTGTTTGTAACTGTTCGCTAAGAATGGTAACGTGGCACTCCATGGTGTCTAAATGGGAAAGAGCTGATTGTTTCCCCGGTGAAGCGCTCACTGAGCCTCGATCCTGGCTGGACCGTTCTGTCATGATTTATTTGCTAGGGACTCAAATGCAGAGCGTAATGCACCGGAGGAACAAACAGACACAGGTGGGAATGTTTGACACGATTTATTAAAAGACAACTAAAATCAGTGAGCACGCTGGAGGGAGCACACAGCCTGTGGATAAAGACGAGAAAAGGGGAAATGATTAATAAGGAATGATTTGAGGTGGAAGAATGGAAAAGAGAGAAGAGGAGAGACTTACTACCATAAGGAGAGGGCCAGGCTGTGGAACCCAGCATGTGGAGGTGATGGAGCTGGCGGGGCTAGAATCAGAGGAACAGGTGAAGGGGAATGACAACTGGATGGAGAAAGGTGAGATGGATGACCAGGTGGAGTATGAGAAGTCTGGATGAGTTGATGGAGGTTCAGGTGAGCATAAGCAGCCCCGGAATGAAACACACCACTGAGATGGTAGCAACCAAGAGAAGAGAGGAGAAGAGGGTCAACAGGTAAGACATAAACACCATTCAACTTAACTCTTGTTGATGGTAGCAATACCCAACGGTCCAGCAAAGACTCCTTCACAGACTGGTTCTTTTAAGGCTGACAGAAGAAGCAGCAGCAGGTGTGCGCAATCACGCAGGTGAGAGTAATCAACTCTGGAGCCGAGAGACAGGCAGGAAGAAAAAACACAGAAGGGAGGCGGACCACGCTCACCTATATCATCACAATAAGTCCGGCCTCAATCTAAGCATTACAGTTTTAAAAAGTTTTTTACTAACAAAATATTGCTAAAATATAAAATGATGCACTAGAATGTGAAATCTCAGATATTTGTTAATGTGTCCTGTTATAGTACTGCATGAGTTTGATGATGCATAGAAGAAATTCAATATTACACTTAACTCAGTCACTGAACAGTGATAAACTAAAATAATTATGATGATGACTGAACAACTCCCATTCCCCAAAATGGAAGATACACTATTATCTTGAATATAAGTGATAAAAGATCACACAAATAAGTGATCTGGCAAACAAATAAACAAGGTATATGAAAAAGTCACTAATATTGGATGTCCCATTCGCTTTCAATATTTAGGTATTCAGTAGTTAATATTCACACAATCAAGTAAATCTTAATGCCCTTTACTCCCTTTTATATTTGTCAAAGTCTAACATGTGATTGCCAACATATAGCCAACACCTCTTTGTATTCCACTTTCAAACACAGCCTATATTTGGGCCTGTAAAGCCTGATGGCAAGATGGTGACAGCGCATTCACATGCTGCAGCATGACCGCCTTCCTACCTGCAGCCCTTCTCATAGCCACAGGGTTGGCAGAACCGGAAGGTGGAGTCACCACCCCATGCGACACAAATATGAGCCCCAAACATATACACATAATGTGAACTATATAAATGACTATATCACCCCCCCTTCCCCTTTGTAGAAAAGTCCAAAACACACATACAATCAAAACCCTCCCCAATTTGGAACCTGAATCATCCACTAAACAAACTAAACTGAAATCACCAAAAGGGGCCTAACACATTCACACCAAACAACTAAAATTAGAAGGGATGGGTAGACTGCCGTCCTACCCCCCACATGGCAAGGCGGATTATTCTGTCGCCTGTAGTGAATAAAAGTCCATGTATAAACTGAAAAAAAAAAATACTGCAGTGTTTCCAAATCTAGACAGAGCACAAAACAATCCCCAGAACTATAAATACATATATATATATATATATATATATATATATATATATATATATATATATATATATATATATATATATATATATATATATATATATATATATATATATATATATATATATATATATATACACACGTATATACAGTATATATATATATATATATATATATATATATATATATATATATATACAGTATATACACACATATGTATATATACTGTATGTATACTGTATATATATATATATATATACTGCTCAAAAAAAATAAAGGGAACACTTTGAAAACACATCAGATTTTAATGTGAAAAAATAATCTGGATATCGAAATTGTGGCAGGCTAGTCCAGTTTACTCAGATTAAAGGAACACTTTTTAATCTGAGTTGGTTTTGGTATATACACTACCGTTCAAAAGTTTGGGGTCACTTAGAAATTTCCTTATTTTTGAAAGCACTTTTTTTCAATGAAGATAACTTTAAACTAATCAGAAATACACTCTATACATTGCTAATGTGGTAAATGACTATTCTAGCTGCAAATGTCTGGTTTTTGGTGCAGTGTCTACATAGGTGTATAGAGGCCCATTTCCAGCAACTATCACTCCAGTGTTCTAATGGTACAATGTGTTTGCTCATTGCGTCAGAAGGCTAATGGATGATTAGAAAACCCTTGTGCAATCATGTTAGGTCTGCAATGTTGTAATTGCTGCAAATGGAGGATTCTTTGACGAAAGCAAAGTTTGAAGGAAAAAATTATTATTTCAAATACAAATCATTATTTCTAACCTTGTCAACGTCTTGACTATATTTTCTATTCATTTTACAACTCATGGTGGTAAATAAGTGTGACTTTTCATGGAAAACATAAAATAATTGCCTGGGTGACCCCAAACTTTTGAACGGTAGTGTATATATACCAAAACACTTAAACACATGCAGAACAAAGAATGTATATACACACGGCTCAGGGAGGATGACCCCATGGGTCCCCTGGACCATCCTTTACTCAGTCTGTCCCAGGAGGTGGCTTGCTTCCCGGGCCACAGCTGGTCGCCTCGACCTCGGTGTGCCTCCTCCTCCACACAGCCGGACGCTCCACTTGTCCAGGGCCACATCTCTCAGCCTTCCCCTTGGCACGTCGTAGCTCATTTGGGTGCTGCCACGAGCCATCCGACAGCTGGAAATAAGCATCGCTCCGCCTGGCCACCACCTAGGCCCTGGTGCTCCTCCATCTGTCGTTCGGCCCGTACCCACCATGACCTCACCTCTGCTCGAGCCCGAACCCAAACCCAGTCCGTGGCTCCCAGCAGGGCTCTGCTCAGCTTGCAGGGTGTCTGCCTGGCACTCGTCCTCCCAGTGCCGATCGGTCTTGCCCCGACCTCTTGTAAGTCCGCTGCGGGCCCTGCCAGTGTAGCTCTGTGTCCACCGGCCCACTTCAGCTAAGCTCCAGGAACACCTGAGACCATCCCTTTGGCATTGCTTGTTGGTGCAGGCGCTCCCCTGTGCCGCCCAGTACCCTCATCCAGGGCGACTCGGGCTCTGGCACTTGGGCCCTCCTGTGGTGACCCTGAGCGTAACAAGGCCTTTCCACTCTCCGGGGTGCCGATCAACTTTTCATTCCACACAGCATCATCCTGTACCGGTCGGTCTCACAATCCACAGCCCGACCACTCTTCCCCAGCGCTGCACTTAATGGCAAAGCCAAGGCCATAGAAGAGGTTGCAACCTATGATGTTTGTGCCAAGGGCCGTCATGATGAACTCCACATCAGCCATCTCGGCCGACTTATACCGAGCCATCAGTCTGATAGTACCCACCGTGGCCAACCACCCTGCTCCATAGCCGCAAAGCGGCGCTGGGTCACCTTCAACCCTGTAGTGGGGAAAAAATTGCCTCACTGTAGTCCAGTTCAGCAAGGAACTCTTCGCTCCCATGTTGATCAGCATTGGCACCACCATTCCATCCAATTCCACCATGCAATACAGTATGTGCACCCACTGGTGCTCTGGGACACAGTATGGATCACTGTCGGGGCAGGAGGGGTTGAACTCCTTTGCGGGCTCCCTTGTTCGGCTAACTAGCACACCCTCGCGTAGTGATGAACACGGCCACACCTGCCGCAGCGCTTCCCTCTTGCCGCACACTCTATGGATTTGTAGCGGTGCTTTGTGGACCCGCAGCCCATACATCTGGGCTTCCCCGGGGCAGACCTCATCCTTACAGCGTTGGCACCTCCTGTGTCATCCTCAACACTCCCATCGCTGTCTGGGTCCACTACTTATGTAGCCATGGGGGATCCTAACTCTCGACATGTGACAGACGCTCACTCAGCTCCCAAGTTAGCTTATCTGCTGCCTCCAGCTGGAGAGCCAACTTGACGACCTTGTACAGCGTCAATTCACCCGGAAATGTGAGCAGCTTCGACCAGACTGCAGCACAGTTGGTATGACCCGCCAACTGGTCACGAACGATCTCTTCCTCCAACAGTCCGAACCGAGACTTGACGGCCAGTTGCCTCAAGTCCGACACGAATGGTTGGATGGACTTGCCTACCTGTTGATGGCGCTGTTGAAATTTAATTCTCCGGACAATGACGTTGTCCAATGCTCTGAAATGGCGCGCCATTCGCTCAACCACCTCTTCATAGTCGTCCATGTCACCAAGTATGCCCAAAATCTGTTGTCCCTCCATTCCCAGGTTATGCACAAACAATGCACGTGCCCTCAATTTCTCCATCCTTCTCAGGTCCAGCGCCACCATATATGTCTTAAAGGCATCGTACCACCTAGGCCATGGAATAGGTGGCTCACCTGGGAGCTCCAAAAACGGCCGAATTGGTGCACCACATGCTTCCATACCTTCAATTTTATCTGCTTTCGTCCTCGTCGCCAAATGTTATGTCGGAGGTTGGAGCCAAAGGCGAAGACCAGTTGTGGAGCTGAACACACATTTATTAAAACAGGGCAGTGTAACCTAGCCACACCAAATCACTAGCAGAGGAAACGGCCAAGAGACCACCCTCCTACCTGCAGCCCTTCTTATAGCCACAGGGTTGGCGAAACTGGAATTTGGAGCCACCACCCCATGCCACACAAATAACAGCTCCAAACATATACACATAATATGAACTATATACAGTAAAAGACTATATCACACTTCTGTGACAGACTAATTACCTACAGTCGCCAGGAACTTCTAGGCATTGGTTGCCAACTTACGTCCAACATCTCCAGTGCTTATTCCAGTAATCACCACCACATCCCTGAGCAGATCGCCAGACCTCTGGGTGCTCTGTGGTTTGTTACTGGGCCCCGCAAGCAGCGTAGACAGTGAGAAAGAAAGCAAACGAGGCTGCAGGGTTAGCCTCCGTGTCCAGCTGTGCAAACTATGCACCAAGCCACCGTTACCTTCAATTTTTCTCACCAACGCTAGATCCCTCGCCAACAAAATGAATGATCTGCGATCGGAGATCACCTCCAATCACTACGTCCGGGACTGTTGTGTTCTGATTGTGATTGAATCATGGCTGCTCCCACATATTCCTGACGCCGCTGTGGAATTACTCGGCTGAACTACATTCTGTTTCGACCACAATGCTGATTCTGGTAAGGGAAGGGGTGGAGGGCTCTGTGTTTATGTGCTTGAGACTTGGTGTAATGACAGCAGAATAATTCAAAGTCACTGTTCACCGGACTTAGAGGTCATGTCCTTCCTGTGTAGGCGTTTTTACCGTCCCACGAGCTAACTGCAGTAATTGTAACAGCTGTTTACCTTCCTCCAGATGCTAACATTAGCTTAGCACTCAGCCACCTCCAGCACATTGTCAGCAGGCAGCAAAGAGATCACCCTGATGCAGTCCACATTATTGCAGGGGATTTTAACAAAGCATGCATAAAGACTATACTCCCCAAATTCCACCAGCATGTAAAGTGTTCCACAAGAGAAGAAAGAACACTGGATCATGTTTACAGAAACATTAAGCATGCCTAAAGAGCCACCCCCCTCCCTCACCTTGGACAATCAGACCATCTCTCCCTGCTTCTTGTACCTGCCTACACCCCCCCTCAGGAAGAGGTCCCCCCCCTACCAAACAAACAATTAAAACTTGGCCTGAAAATGCTCTTCTCCAGCTACAAGACTGCTTTGCCTGCACAGATTAGAACATCTTTGAAAAGCAGGAAGTGGGCTCCTTCACCGAGTCTGTCTTTTTCTACATGAATTGCTGTGTTGAAAATGTGATAGTCACCAAACACATCTGGGTCTTTCCAAACCACAAACCCTGGATAACCACTGAAGTCCAGGCTCTGACCAGAGCCCACAACTCAGCCTTCAGGCAGAGGGACAGCTCTCTGTACAGCACTGCCAGAGCCAACCTGAGGAGAGGCATAAAACTCGTTAAGAACGCCTATAGAGCTCGGCAGCCCACGTGACAACCATGCAATGCATCCTGGGTTGGGTAGGCTGGACGATTGTAAACAAACCGCAAGAGTACACAGCGCCTCTGCATTTGTTATGAATGAACATTAAAAAATATCACAAAATCAGTGTTGGGCAAGCTACTAAAAAATAGTAGCTAATTACAGTTACTAGTTACTTCTTTTCAAAAGTAACTGAGTTACTTACCAATTACTGCATGATTAAAGTAACTAGTTACTTGGAAAGGGAACTTTCATGTTACTTTTATATGCATACTTAAATCATCCTGCACACATACGTACAGTGGTGTGAAAAAGTGTTTGCTAATTTGTCATTTTTTTGTATGTCACACTTTAATGTTTCAGATCATCAAACAAATTTAAATATTAGAAAAAGATAACACAAGTAAACACAAAATGCAGTTTTTAAATTCAGGTGTTTATTATCAAGGGTAAAAAAAATTCCAGACACCACACACACACACACACACACACACACACACACACACACACACACACACACACACACACACACACACACACACACTTCCGGTTAAAACATAAATTAACCGTGGTTTATCACATCTTTGGAAAGCTGAGTTAAATTTATCAAGCCACACCCAAGCCTGATTACTGCCACACCTATTCTTAATCAAGAAATCACTTAAATAGGACCTGCCTGACAAAGTGAAGTAGACCAAAAGATCCTCAAAAGCTAGACATCATGCTGTAATCCAAAGAAATTCAGGAACAAATGAGAAACTAAGTAATTGAGATCTATCAGTCTGGAAAATGTTATCAAGCCATTTCTAAAGCTTTGGGATTCCGGCAAACCACAATAAGAACCATTATCCACAAATGGCAAAAACATGGAACAGTGGTGAACCTTCCCTGGAGTTGCCAGCTGACCAAAATTACCCCAAGAGCGCAGCGACGGCTCATCCAAGAGGTCACAAAAGGCCCCACAACAACATCCAAAGAACTGTAAACCTCACTTTCCTCAGATAAGGTCAGTGTTCATGACTCCACCATAAGAAAGAGACTGGGTAAAAATGGCCTGCATGGCAGAGTTCCAAGATGAAAACCACTGCTGAGCAAAAAGAACATAAAGGCTCGTCTCAGTTTTGCCAGAAAACATCTTGATGATCCTCAAGACTTTTGGGAAAATACTCTGCGGACTGAAGAGACAAAAGTTGAACTTTTTGGAAGCTGTGTGTCCCATTACATCCCGTGTAAAAGTAACAGCATTTCAGAAAAGGAACACCATACCAACAGTAAAATATGGTGGTGGTAGTGTGATAGTGTGGGGCTGTTTTGCTGCTTCAGGACCTGGAAGACTTTCTGTGGTAAATGGAACCATGAATTCTGCTGTCTACCAAAACATCAAAACATCCTGAAGAAGAATGTCTGGCCATCTGTTTGTGACCTCAAGCTGAAGTGTGCTTGAGTTCGGCAGCAGGACAATGATCCAAAACACACCATTAAGTCCACCTCTGAATGGCTTAAGGAAAAACAAAATGAAGACTTTGGAGTGGCCTAGTCAAAGTCCTGACCTGAATCCGATTGAGATGCCGTGGCATGACCGTAAAAAGGCGGTTCATGCTTGAAAGCCCTCCAATGTGGCTGAATTACAACAATTCTGCAAAGATGAGTGGGCCAAAGTTCCTCCACAGTACTGTAAAAGACTCATTGACAGTTGTCGAAAACACTTGATTGCAGTTGTTGCTGCTAAGGGTGGCCCAACCAGTTATTAGGTTTAGGGGACAATCACTTTTTCACACAGGCCCATGTAGGTTTGGCTTTTTCCCCTTAATAATTAACACCTTCATTTAAAAACTACATTTTGTGTTTACTTGTGTTATCTTTGTCTAATATTTAAATTTGTTTGATGATCTGAAACATTTAAGTGTGACAAACATACAAAAAATGAGAAATCAGGAAGGGGGCAAACACTTCCACACCACTGTAAATGTTAAAAAGTGCATAAAAAAAATAACAAGGTTAGACATGGATGTGTGAACATTTCTTAATAAAGAACTGAATATTTAATGTGGTATCCTAATTTTTTTCACATTACTGTATATACTGTACATCGTAGATGAATAGATGATGACCCGTGTTGATACATGAATCGTACCCACTGTACAATACAGGACTATCAGGTGCAGAGTGAAATGTGAGGTACCAATTAGATGGCAAGGTGCAGTATGGCAGCATAGTTATGACCAGAATTCAACATTAGAGTGAGTTATTGTACAGTGAAATGGCATGTGGCAGGGAAAATTTCCTATACCTGACCATTCAGCAGCAAAGCTGTAGCAGTCTGCTGGAGAAAGTGCTCCACTGTCTGTCCAGTGTGTGGTGGAGGTGGTGATCAGGATTGTCCATGACGGATCACAGTTTATTTAGTGTCCTCCTCTCCACCACAGTCTCAGTGATCTCCGGCCGGAGACCAATCACAGAGCCAGCCTTCTTGATAATCTTGTCAAGTCTGTTGGTGTTGCTGGCTCTGATACTGCTACCCCAACAGATAGCAGCAAAGATGATGGTCCTGGTGACAATGACTTGGTAGAAAAGCTCCAGCATCCTGTTCCACACTTTGAAGGATCTCTGCTTCCTCAGAAAGTACAGTCTGCTCATCCCTTTCTTGTACGCAGTATCGGTGTTAGACTTCCAGTCCAGTCCGTTGCTGATCATGACACCCAGATATTTGCTCCAGCTCATCGAGGTTGTATCATTAGTGAATGGCTGCTGGAGGATGGGGTACCTCAAATGGAGTGGCCTGCACTTTCTCCAGACCTGAATCCCATAGATAACCTATGAGATCAGCTGAGTCTTCTTCTTCTTCTTTTAGATTTGATTGGTGGTTGGCAACCAGCTTACAGGTGCATTACCACCACTGACTTGATTATCATCACTCTATATCTTTGTATAAGGAGCTCTTGAGTCGTCGTGTAGAAGCTCGTAACCCTACACCCCACAACCTCAATGACATGAGGGCTGCCCTTCAAGAAGAGTGGAATGCCATGCCTCAGCAGACAGTAAGTCAATTTGTGAACAGCATGAGATGTTGTTACTACGAAGAAATGGACCAGTGAAGCTGAGGAGAAGCTGGAAACGTGCATGGAAATAACTGACTGGGGCATGTTTAAAGGAGCCACGCATGATCTGGATGAGTACACGGACACTGTGAACTCATATATCCACTTTTGTGAGGAGAGCATTCTTCCATCGCGCACCAGGGTGAGGTACTCAAATGACAAACCCTGGTTCACTGCTAAGCTCAGACAGATCAGGAAGGAGAAGGAAGCAGCGTTGAAAAGTGGAGACAGGGACTGCTACAGGGAGGTTAAATATCGGTTTAACAGAGAGCTGAAGAGAGCTAAATCTGTGTATTCTGAGAGACTCCAGCAGCAGCTCACTGCTAACGACTCTGCTTCTGTGTGGAGAGGACTGAGGCAAATCACCAACTATCGGCCTCAGGCTCCTAAAGGTCAGGATGGCAAAGCCCTTTGTCAAAGACTGTCCCAACACTATGCCCGTTTTGACACCTCGTCAGCTGTGTCCAACTCCCCCCCTCCCACCAGCTCCACTGCCTCCACGGTCCCTACTTCATCAAAGGCGGTCACCCCCCTCCTCCCCCCCTGCCCTTGTCATCAGTGAGCAGGACGTGCTCAGACAGTTCTCCAGACTGAACCCGCGCAAGGCCCCCGGTCCGGACGGCGTGTCTCCCTCCACCCTGAGACACTGTGCGAAAGAGCTGGCGCCTGTCTTCACAGACATTTTTAACACCTCCCTTAAGCTATGCCACGTGCCGACCTGCCTCAAATCCTCCACCATCATCCCTGTCCCCAAGAAGCCACGGATCACTGGACTTAACGACTACAGACCTGTAGCGCTCACCTCTGTAGTCATGAAGTCCTTTGAGCGCCTGGTCCTGCCCCACCTCAAGTCCATCACCACTCCCCTCCTGGACCCGCTGCAGTTTGCCTACCGAGCCAACAGGTCTGTAGACGACGCAGTCAACCTGGCCCTCCACTCCATCCTGCAGCACCTGGACTCCCCGGGAACCTACGCCAGGATCCTGTTTGTAGACTTCAGCTCTGCATTCAACACCATCCGCCCCGCTCTGCTCCGGGACAAGCTGTCCCTGCTCAACGTGCCTGACTCCCTCTGCAGGTGGATCACCGACTTCCTGACGGACCGGAGGCAGCATGTGCGGCTGGGAAAGACTGTCTCAGACTCTGTTAGCATCAGCACCGGATCACCCCAGGGCTGTGTACTTTCCCCCCTACTCTTCTCCCTTTATACCAACTCCTGCACCTCCAGCCACCAGTCTGTCAAGCTGATCAAGTTTGCGGACGACACCACCCTCATCGGGCTCATCTCCAACGGCGACGAGTCTGCCTACAGGAGAGAGGTGGCCCAGCTGGCATCCTGGTGCAACAACAACAACCTGCAGCTGAATGCTCTGAAGACAGTGGAGATGATTGTGGACTTCAGGAAAGTCACAACCCCTCTGCCCCCCCTCATCCTCACAGGCTCTTCCATCACCACTGCAGATTCCTTCCGCTTCCTAGGCACCACCATCACCAGGGACCTCAAGTGGGAGCCGACCATCAGCTCCCTCATCAAAAAGGCCCAGCAGAGGATGTTCTTCCTGCGGCAGCTGAGGAAGCTCAAGCTACCCACCAAGATGTTAGTGCAGTTCTACACAGCCATCATTGAGTCCATCCTCACCACCTCCATAACCGTGTGGTACGCAGGAGCCACTGCCAGGGACAGACTAAGGCTGCAGCACGTCGTGCGCACTGCTGAGAAGGTGATCGGCTGCAAGCTCCCATCTCTCCAGGATCTGTACATCTCCAGGACCCGGAGGCGTGCTGGCCAGATCATAGCCAATCCTTCACACCCTGGTCACGTACTGTTTGCCCCTCTCCCCTCAGGTAGAAGACTTCGGTCCATTCAGACTAAAACCTCCCGTCACATGAACAGCTTCTTCCCCTCTGCCATCAGACTGCTAAACACTAAGTGACTTATTGACTCTCGTGCACTATGTATAGCAGCTCAACCAGACTCATGTCAATCATCACTGTTTTCTTTTTGCATTACCGACTGCACTATATGGTTCTCCACAATATCTGCTGCTTAATATATTTAAAACTGCTGACTAGTATTACTCATTCTTATTCTACACTTTATTGCATGTATAGTTTATTTCTTTTATTTTATCATGTTTAATGTTGCAGCATTGCACCGAGACAAATTCCTAGTTTGTGTACTACATGAACAATGGCAATAAATCTGATTCTGATTCTGATTCTGATTCTGTTGTCAAGCTGTAATTGATACTCAAGGGCACATGACAAGTTATTGAGACACTGACATTTTTTGTTGTGGTATACCCACCACTGTTGCTGGCTTTTGTTTCAATAAACTGTTTGAGATGAAGAAATCATCATTGCATGCTTCTACTTAAAAGCCCTACTTTCATGATGTTATATCACTGTAGCGTGAACTTTTTATATTTTCCATAAATTTCACTCGAAAGCCAAATATCCCTAACTTTTTGTGAGTAGTGTATACCTTTTGGAATTATGGCCAACCATCCAACCGATGATCCTGAAGGACAAGCTGCTGTGCGCAGGGGTGGACCAGCACCTGTCATCATGGATCCTGGACTACCTCACTAACCGGCCACAGTTTGTGAGAACCCGGGATTGTGTGCCCGACACAATCATCAGCAGCACGGGGGCCCCCCAGAGAACGGTTTTGGCTCCCTTCCTGTTCACCCTTTATACTGCGGACTTCTCACACAACACAACACACTGCCATCTACAGAAGTTCTCTGATGACTCTGCGATCGTTGGCCTCATCTCCAACGGTGATGAAGATGAGGATGAGGACTTATCCAGGACTTTGTGGACTGGTGCCATTGGAACTGCATCCAGATCAACGCAAGGAAAACTAAGGAGCTGGTGGTGGATTGCCGCAGGCAAGGACAACCCCTCACAGCACCAGTAAACATACAGGGAACAGACATTGAGATGGTGACATCCTACAAGTACCTGGTTGTTCATCTGAACAATAAACTAGACTGGTCACACAATACCGACGCACTCTACAAGAAGGGACAGTGCAGGCTGTTCCTACTGAGGAGGCTCAGGTCTTTTGGTGTACAAGGGGTGCTGCTGAAGACATTCTATGACACGGTGGTGGCATCAGCCATCACTTTTGGAGTGGTCTGCTGGGGCAGTGGCATTACAGCAGCCGATAGGAAGAGACTGAACAAACTAATCAAGGAAGCTAGCTCCGTCCTGGGGCAACACCTTGACCCAGTGGAGAAGATAGGAGAGAGAAGGATGGTGGCTAAACTGTCATCTCTGCTGGAGTCCGAGTCCCACCCTATGCAGGACATACTGAACGCACTGAGGAGCTCATTTAGCAGTAGACTACATCATCCTAGGTGCGCAACCGAGAGGTTTCACAGGTCCTTCCTACCTACGGCTGTCAGACTGTATAACCTAAGCAGGACTGCTCGCAGAGATAGCAAAAAAAACGTGACAACCTAATAGTATTGAATGCAAAAGATGCAACAGACTTACACAAATGGTCCCCTCCAGTATACAACTAGGACAATATCAGTCGCTACGTAGGGTGACAATATGTATGGGCACATATTCATACCATGTAGGGTAACTAGATAGACGGTTATGCTGTTTATTCCATCTAGCTACAATGCTCCGCACTGTGTATATATATTTATATATTTATATGTACATATGTACAGTATATTCGCTGATCTTATTTTTCTTATCTTCTTAATTATTGTTCTGAGTGTTGCTATCCCTGTGCTGTTGCAATCCATTGTGGGACTAATAAAGGCTTATCTTATCTTATCTTATCTTTTCTTAAGTTCAAGCTTGGTTTCATCCAACCAAAACACATTTTCCCACATGCGTTTGGAAGATTTGGCTTGGATCTTTTTCTTCATAAGATAAGGCTTCTGTCTTGCCACCCTGCCCTATAGCCCAGACACAGGAAGAAGATGGGAGATTGTTGTCACATGTACTAAACAGCCAGTACTTGCCAGAAATTCCTGCAGCTCCTTCAGTGTTGCTGTTAGCCTCTTGGTAGCCTCCCTGACCAGTTTTCTTCTCATCTTTTCATCAATTTTAGAGGGATGTCCAGTTCTTGGTAATGTCACTGTTGTGCCATATTTTCTCCACTTGATGATGACTGTCTTCACTGTGTTCCATGGTACCTTGGTGCCTTGGAAATTCTTTTGTACCCTTCTCCTGACTGATACCTTTGAACAATGAGATCCCTCTGATGCTTTGGAAGCTCTCTGCGGACCATGGCTTGTGCCGTGGTCCGCACGTGTGTCGGGATCAGGCCATGTGTCAGGATCAGAATTCCACTGAGACAGTTTAACATCCAAAATGAAATAAGCAGTGTTGGGCAAGTTACTAAAAAATAGTAACTAGTTACAGTTACTAGTTACTTCTTTTCAAAAGTAACTGAGTTTCTTTTGAGTTACTGCATAATTAAAGTAACTTGTTACTTGGAAAAGTAACTTTCACAGTACTTTTAAATGCATACTTAAATCATCTTGCACACACAATAAGATCAAGGGCCCCTTGTTCTCATTAAAAAAAGAAGAAAAAGAAAACTGATGAGAAAAAAGTCTCATCTTACAGAGAAAAAATGTTTAAGATTTACATAAGCTATTGTAATCAGTAGAAAGTCAGAAATCGACTAGAAATAAAGCTGTAAATTCTTCTTGTTCTTTTAGATTTGATTGGCAGTTGGCAACCAGCTTACAGGTGCATTACTGATGATGATGGATTGAGCTGTCGCCAACGACGGATCTCCCGCTTTCTGGCTGCATTAAATGGTAAGGGGGTGCTTGTGATGGCAATGATCGATGAGGCTGATGCATGAAGCACATGGCATATCGCAATCGGGACAGATGTATATAATTGGCTGAGTGGATGACACCGACTGCTGTAGACGTCTCTGTTGCTGGGCGTCACCGTAACGTGCTTTATGGCAGGCATCCAAAAGGGCAGTTCTCTCTCTCTTAAAGAGGTCAACACCTTCATGGCAGATCTTTCGCCAAAGAGGACGGCTCTTGGCCTGCATTTCCCATGTCATAGGATCAATCCCACACGACTTGAGTGAGGCTTTGAGCACATCTTTATACCACTTCCACTGACCGCCCCGTGACCTCCGCCCTTCGTCCAACTGGCCAAATAACAGGATTTTAGGAATGCGCTGATCTGTCATCCGAACAATGTGGCCGGTCCAGCGCAACTGGGAACGTATGATGAATGACTCAATGCTGGTGATATTGCACCGGCGGAGGACTTCTGTATTGGCAACTTTGTCTCGCCACGTGATTCCACACAGCTTCCTTAAACACCGCATGTGAAACTGTTCAAGTTTCTTCACGTGGGGGCGATAGGTTGTCCACGACTCGCACCCATAGAGAAGTGTAGATAGAACAATGGTGCGATAGACCTTGATCTTGGTGCTTAGACGAATGCCACACTTCGACCATAGACAATGCTGTAGGCGTCCATAGGATGCGCTAGCCTTGCTGATGCAGTGGGTAACTTCATCATCAATCTTAGCGTTCTGCGAGATGGTACCCCCCAGGTAGCAGAATTTGTCAACTGCCTTGAGGGGTTCACCACCGATGGTAATAACAGGATTCATTGGGAGCGTACCAGGACGAGGTTGATGTAAAACCTCTGTCTTCTTGATACTTATAGTGAGTCCATAACGATTTGTTGCTCTAGCAAAATGGTCAATGATGAACTGTGCGTCTTCAAGAGTGTGAGCGATGAGTGTGCAGTCGTCGGCATAGAGAAGCTCTCACAGCATCATGCATGATGTCATTGTTTTAGCCTTTAAACGTTGCAAGTTGAATACATTGCCGTCAGTGCGAAACTGGATCCTTACACCCCTGTCGCAATCCTTGAAGGCATCAAGGAGCATTGCAGCGAAGATGATACTAAAGAGCAGCGGGGCCATAACACACCCCTGCTTAGTGCCATTGATGATAGGGAATGGATCGGAGATTAAACCACTCTCAACCACCCACCCGACCATGCCATCGTGGAATGATGACATTGACGATCTTAGGAGGACAGCCGACCCTGGCAAGCAGCTTCCACAGGCCCTCTCTCCCCACAGAATCGAAGGCCTTAGTCAGGTCTACGAACACTATGAACAAATCACAATTTTGTTCTCGGCACTTCTTCTATGTTTGCCTGGCTGCAAACATCATGTCAATGGTGCCTCATCCTGCTTGAAAGCCGCACTGACTCTCGGGAATGATGTTGTCAACAACATAGTGATTGAGGCGGTTTATGATCACACGTGCTACCACGTTCATCTTATCAGGTTCATCTTACCACGTTCATCTTACCAGCGATGGCGAGGAGCGATATTCTTCTGTGGTTATCGCAGCAGTGGCGGTTTCCCTTATGCTTATACAAGTGAACAATCATTGCATCCTTGAAGTCTTGTGGAACCGCCTCCTGCTCCCATATGGTGGCAAATAACTGGGCGAGACGGGCGGCGATGATGTTACTGCCACACTTATAGATCTCCGGCGGGATACCATCTCCACCAGCTGCCTTACCACTAGACATCTGTTTGATGGCACCTTTAATCTCAGTAACCGTCGGTGGGACATTCAGCTCCTCCATGATAGGTCTCTGAGGAAGCTGTGCGATGGCTTCATCAGAGATCACAGATTGGCAATTCAGGACACCATTAAAGTGTTCTACCCAATGCTCCAGGATGAGAGCCGGCTCCCTTATGAGCGTCTGACCGTCCGAAGAGTACATTGGCGTACTGCCCTGTGATGTTGGACCGTAGACCGCCTTCAGGCCATTGTAGAACGCTTTCACATCGTTCTTGTAAGCAGCTTCCTGAAGGTCCTCAGCTCTAGCAATCCACCACTGGTCCATCATACTATGCAGCGAAACCTGCACTGTCTGCCGGACATGGTGGTAGGTGTCCTTCTTTGCAATCGAGCTCTTATCATTCACATACTCAAGATGGGCATGGTGAAGACGGTCCAACAATTGGATAGCTGCTACATCATTTTCATCGAACCAATCCCGATGCTTGCGTTTGGTGAAGCCGAGCACTTCCTCCGCCGCTTCATAGATATTATCACGAAGTAACGTCCAATGGCTGTCAATGGTCTCAAAAAGGGCATCGTCAAAGTCAGTAAGTTTCGCGACAAGTTGCTGTTTTAGTTCGGTCCTGGAATCCAGTGAGCCGAGCTTGGCCACATTGAGCTTCTTCACAGGAATCTTCTGGACCCTACACCATGGGGGCTTAAAGGAGAACGCAACTCTCGACCGCAACAACCGGTGGTCTGAGAGATATATTGTTCCCCTCATTGCTCTGGTAAGGTGCACATCCTTGATGTCCCGCTGTCGTGTAATGACAAAGTCAATCTGATGCCAAAAGCCTGAACCCGGGTGCATCCATGTGGATTTCAGTTTGTTCGCCTGTTGGAAGAACGTGTTGGTAATAGATAATTGATGCTGGGCACACAAGGAGAGGAGCAAGGTGCCGTTGGAATTCTCCTTTCCAACAC
Organism: Pholidichthys leucotaenia; assembly: GCA_020510985.1. Taxonomy (NCBI): domain Eukaryota; kingdom Metazoa; phylum Chordata; class Actinopteri; order Cichliformes; family Pholidichthyidae; genus Pholidichthys; species Pholidichthys leucotaenia. Next base: position 458,909,563 of record CM035838.1, on the reverse strand, counting down.
CATGGTGGCCAATAACATTCTCTCAGGTGGTCCATGAGGCTCCTACGCGAGCGTTGAAGTCCCCTAGGACCACCAACTTGTCAGTATGAGGAGTGGCTTGAATAACACGGTCTAGTTCTTCATAGAACCGTTCCTTGCTCTCTCGTCTGTGTATGTCATGGTTGGTGCATACGTACTAATGCATGTTATGTACCCAGTATCAAGCTTCAGGCAGAGCACCATAAGTCGATCACTGACCCCATGCGGCAGAGAGTCAAGCAGGTTGATGTAACATGTTTTGATGGCGAAGCCAACTCCTGACTGTCGTGCCTCATCAATCGGGCGCCCACTGCAATAGAATGTGTAGCCAGACCCATGCTCAGTGATCTCTGTCAAGTCAGGCAACCGAGTCTCACTAAGGGCAGCTGTTGTGATGTCGTAGCGGAGTAATTCTTGTGCAACAATGGCTGTCCGACGTCGCAGGCTGTTGTCACTGTCTTGGAGGGTACGGACATTTCAAGCGGCTATGTTTATTGTGTTTTTCACTTTCTTCATTTCTTTCATTTTTCGACAGCAGAGGTGGATGACCAGCCCGCCGCGGCTAGCGAGCAAGCCAAAAATGGAGCAAGCTTTCTTTAGGGGTCCTTTTCTCCCCCTCTCTCCGTCTGGAGAAGGCAGTGCTATCCCTAAAAAGGGCTGCCTTGTCATCCGCGCAGGATACGAACTGGGCTATTGCTCCGGGTGGGCACCAGAGCGACCATCACACCTGGACCGCCATGCGTGGGGAGACGTGACTAGAGGCTCCCAGAAGCATCCTCTTCCTGCCCCCATCGCCACCTCATTCCTCGCCGCAGGACTTCTATGCATGTGATAATGATACTGATGGTAAGTAAAGCAGCAGCCAAAAGAAGACACCTGCACCTGATGATTATGGTGGCAGTGGTGTGTACAAGCCCAAGGCCACCCTCTCTTCCTGACACCCAGCTTCAGCCGTAGGGGCGAAAACCGCAACGTGCAGCCACTGGGGCAGGCACAGCAACAGACCAGGATCCTCATTCCAAGGACTGCCCTCACAGCTGTTGCAAAAGCTGATCATTTAACCCATGACTGGGGGGTACATAACGCACAACATAACAAAAATAAATTTTTTGTAAGTTGTCTGTGTTTTTTCAACTGATTTAAGACAATTTTGCACCGCTGAATTCGAAAATGACATCTGTTTCTCTCAGTCAGGTCAAGTTTTTATGTTATAAGCAGTTGTACAGCAGTTGTACAGTTGTACTGTAAATTGAATAGTAGACACTGATAAAGGTAAGTACATGTAAATTGAATGTTACATCATCATTGTTCAAAATTCAGGGAATTTCAAGAAATAAAAAAGAATTTTGCATCATATAAAGCGAAAATACCAGTATATGCTAACAAAAATGTAAGAAAACATATGGCCATAGTTCAAAAAACTGACCTGATTGAGCAAAACCAATGTGGTTTTTGGATTCAGCACATGAAAACTGTCCTAAATCAGCTAAAAACAACTTAGACAATAAATTTGGTGTTGACCAGTGTTATCATCACTCTATATCTTTGTATAAGGAGTTCTGATAAGAGGTTCTGAACAACTCCTTATGTGTGAAAAAATTATCGGTCCTTGGACATCTTGGCACATAACTCTATATAAATTCACAGAGAAAACTTTGGACCCCCTGTTGGGCCATTTTTGGCCCACGAGCTATATGTTTGACACTCCTGGACAGTCCATTAAAAACGCATATTTATAGGGTTTACCTCCATGAAATAGTTGCATATAACAACAACATGTAAATGAATGAGATAAAATAAAACAGAAAGCACAGATAAATCAAAGTTCATTGCTTAGAAGAAGCTGTTCTTTACTGCAACAAATCATAGTCACTTTTTCTCTGTGCATAAGAAAACTTTAAATGCATTTAATGCGGGCATTAAATGCGAGCTTCTTGCTCAAAAAATACTCACGTTTAGCCACAGAGGTAGGAGCTGTTAGGTGCTATTCACCGCTCGGACAACAGGTGACCAGGGCTCGATATGAGAAGTTGCCAATGGGTTGCAGTGTGAACTGGGGCAGGACAGGAAACCGACCCACAGAGAAGACTGACGGCTGTGCCAGCTATGGTAGGGTCAATTTATTTGCACTAAAAATATCTATCCATATTAATAAAACGAGTAATGCATCTGGTCAAATTTCAGTAACTGTAATGCATTACTGAATTTTTAAACAGTAATTTCGTTACACATCACATTACTGCAAAAGTAGTGGCATTACAGTAATGCGTTACTTTGTAACTGTTATGGGTCATGTGTTGACTCCGTCGGCACTCGGGCTGTGCGGTGGTCTCCGCTCTCTCCTCTGGCATGGTTCTAGACGTTTATTTTGACAGCGTCTCAGCAGGGCTTCTGGCTGTCAGTGGAGCCCCGCTGAACACCTGTCTCTGATCAGCTGATGACCCGTCATCAGCTGATCAATCTATTCCTCCCTATTTACGGGAGCAGCTCTGTGTGCTTAGGGCTGCGACCTACACACGTACACGGACATTCCTATGTCTTCTTCCCAGTCTGGCTTCCCTAACCCTGAGGTCAGTTCCCACAGCGTCCAGGTTCCACCCTTGCTGTGCATATGTAAGTGTTTGTATTTATTTGTGTTGCCCCACAAGGCTTGTTATTTTGTTATTGTGTGTCCTTATTCAATAAATGTACAAACCCACGGCTGCCTATAGCATCTCACTGATGGCTCGTGAGAGCCATCCATGTCAGTAGGTTGCAGCCCAAAGAGACGCTGGTGGCCGTAGTTTGTTTAATTGGACTTGTCAGTTCCCTTGTTCAGCGTACCAGTGTGCTGGGAGATGGTGTTGCCGCCGAAGGGCTATGCCACAAGCCTGGGCTACGAGCTAATTATGGCTCTCATTGAGGTTGACGGAATCCTTTCCAACGCTCATAGCCATTGCTTTCCCAGCGGCTTGCGCTGGTACCTGGACCTTGCTGAGGACACTATTAATCGCCTTCCCCGCTATTCCAACCACACGGAAGTCACGGTGAGGAAGGCTGAAATCGCCGTGCAGCGGGAGAGACTCCGTGGCCTGGAGGGAAACTCCGGCAGGAAGCCGAAGAGGAGGAATCCTCGCTCCTCGCTTCAGGATCCCATTCCTGTCCCCTCTCCAGGCCAGGAGTTTGCACCGCCCAGGGGTGATCCCCGACAGAGTGTGTCGTCAGTCGGAATTCCCCCGGAGACGCTACGTCTGACAGCTGTTTCCATCAGGGACCGAGTGGCAGCTGCTCGCTCCGCCGTTCACCCTACGCAGGTGATAAAGCATGTGACGGTGGCAGTCAGGCTGGTGGAGCGGAATCCAGCGTTAAAGGACCATCCAGAGTTCGCCGACCTGCTCGCTTCTGTTTCCGCACAGGAGCAACATTTCCCGGGTCTCTCCTTCGCCTCGCCCTCTGACGGTAACCGTCGTCACAAAGCTAACAAAAGGCCTCAGCAAGAACCACGTCCGGATCCTGTTCTGGATCATCACAAAGACTCTACCTTTCTGACAGCTGCCGCTCCTACGTCTCGTCAGAAGGGAATTCCTGCAGCCTCTCTCCCAGGGTCACCTCCTCCCGCTGTTCCGTCAGCTCCTGGTGCCCGGATCGCTTTGGCTGTCATCCCCTCCTCCTCGATGTCTTCCTTGGTGCCTGTGAAGGTTGTGAGTCCTGCTTTGGTGACGCCCGTCGTGGATCCATCGTGAGCAGCTCCTCCTCGTCCTCCCAGGGGGCCCTCCGTCACCATCCAGCGGGGCAAGGGAGAAATGAAGTCCACTGCAGCGGGTTCCATCGGGCCTCCTCGGATCAGGCAAGTAACTTTTCATTCTGTTTCCATATTAGATGAATCGCCTTGCTTGATTCCTGGGTGCGGAATTCGGGGTTCACAGTCCCCTGAACTCCTTCCACCTGTTGCAGTAAATAGTAATGGACCTGCTACCTCTGTGTCTTCTTCCTCTGAGCATTCCGTGGCGCCAGGCCTACGAGACGAGGTGGGAGCCTGCGGCCCTGGATAGCCTGGTTCCAGCCCCGCAGCCACGTCATGGACAGAGGAGGAGAGCGGACTGCAGTTTGGAGCCTGCGCCAACGATGAAGCGTCCCCGGGTCTCCACTGAAGAGCGGTCCAATCTAGCAGGTCGAGGAACCCCTGCCACCACGCCATGCGGATTGTCAGCGTGGACGTCAGCGTTGGAGGTTCCTCAGGCTGTGAAAAACATATTGCCGGCTGCGGAGCCCACCACAGCCAAGTGGGAGCCAGACGACGACCTTCTTCGTGCTGAGCCCGGATCGACGAAGTGCTGGATGGCAACAGAACTCGAGTGCAGGCAAGTGCTCTATTTTGTCTTCCTTCTATCAATTCTGGAACATTTTTGCCTGCCTCTCAGGGAGACGAGCCAGGTGCAGCCATCCGCTGCATTCAAGCCCGTCTCACTGGGCTCTGTTGCTACCGGTGATCCTGATCCCAGTTCTTTTCCTTCTCCTGAGCCTTCTCCCAGGGTCACCGGTGCGGAGTCATTCCCGGTCACTGTGCGGGAGGTTCCGGGTCCAGGGTTGGAGGTTGTTTCTGGTGCTGCGCTGACCCAGTCGGGGTCCATCGCGGGTGCGGCACTGACCCAATCGGGGCCCGACGAGGGTGCTGCTCCGATCCAATCAGGGTCCGACGTGGGTTTAGACAAGACCCATTCGGGGTCCATCGCAGTTGCTGCTCCGGCTCAATCGGGGTCCGTCGTGGGTGCCGCGCTGACCCGATCGGGGTCCAACAGGGGTGTAGCGCCGGTTAGGCCCAAGGTCGGTGAGGGAGCTGCAGATCCTCTGCCGCCTGATGCTGGACTGGCTCATCATCTTCATCTTAATTATCATCATCCTTCCCCCTATTCATCTCCACCAGGGGCCGTTGGGGTTCTCCATGATCGGCTCGGCTCTCCCTTGTTTTTCCCCTTTCCAGGGAGGCCGTCTTCAATTTCTTCCCTGCGGTCCTGGGGGCTGGGTGATGCGGGTCGGCCGCCTGGAGGACTGTCCCGCCTGTTTGGCATTCTGGGTCGACCACCCGACAAACTTTCATGTCCATTCGATGATCTAGCCCGGCCGCCAGAAGAATTGTGTTTCCTGGCATGGGACTGGGGTAGGCCACCCGAACTGTTCCTTTTTCCCCTGCCAGCAGTATGGACTCTAGATGCAGGGTGGCCCCCCGAACTATCGGTTTTCATCCCTGAGTTCTATTTCGGTTCTCCTGTAACCTTTTGGGATGTGCGGGGGTCTTATGTATGAATTGTATACTGTATGTCATCGCTTCCTAGCGGGTGTTTTTGTTTTTCTTCTGTTTAATATCCATTCGTTGCCTGTACAGTTTGTGTATATGGATTTAAAACTGCAGGGTTTCAACGTTTGTAGTGGTTTTTTGTTTTTTTTTTCTCTCCCCCCTTTCCTTTGTGGGGGATGATATGTGTTTTTTTCCCTGAAACTATGTATCTTGGTCGTTTGACCCGAGTTTCTGTTTATGGCCAGTCGGCTTAGTTGTTCCTTATTTGGGCATAATATGCCCCCTGTTGGTACGTTATGGAGTGTTGGTGTGCTTTTTTTTTTCATACTCTGTAGTGCCTCCTGTTGTTTTTTTTTTTCTTCACTCTGGTCGCCAGGATCTAGCCCTCCGCGGCCTTTTCTTTCCCCCTCCTCCCTCCCTGGGGTGGTTTTGTTGGCCTCCCAGTTGGGGGAGGGGGGAGCCCAGTGTTACACCGTGTCTAGAATCCGCGTCGGAAACGGGGGCAACTGTCATGGGTCGTGTGCTGACTCCGTCGGCACTCGGGCTGTGCGGTAGTCTCCGCTCTCTCCTCTGGCTCGGTTCTAGACGTTTATTTTGACAGCGTCTCAGCAGGGCTTCCGGCTGTCAGTGGAGCGCCGCTGAACACCTGTCTCTGATCAGCTGATGACCCTTCATCAGCTGATCAATCTATTCCTCCCTATTTAAGGGAGCAGCTCTGTGTGCTCAGGGCTGCGACCTACACACATACATGAACATTCCTATATCTTCTTCCCAGTCTGGCTTCCCTAACCCTGAGGTCAGTTCCCACAGCGTCCAGGTTCCGCCCTCGCTGTGCATATGTAAGTGTTTGTATTTATTTGTGTTGCCCCACGAGGCTTGTTATTTTGTGTCCTTATTCGCGTCATTATCCGCGTCATTGAGATGCGCTTATTCAGCGTTCCCAATGTCAAGTCAAATTCCTCGTATGTTTATGTTTTTTATGTAAACATGCTTGGCAATAAAGCTTTCTGATTCTGATTCTGATTCAATAAATGTTCAAACCCGCGGCTGCCTATAGCGTCTCACTGATGGCTCGTGAGAGCCATCCATGTCAGTAACACGTTACTCCCAACACTGGAAATAAGTAGACAAAGTCAGAATTAGTTCAGAGTATCAATCATTTACTGAGACTTAGATGAGCAATAGCAACCACAAATACATGCCTTCCCCGATCGGAGGGTCCTGACTTCCACACAGCAGTCAGATGACCTGATGTGCCCTGAAGAAGTGAAAAACCAAGTTCCTAGCATCAGACAAAGTTTTTATTCCTGCTCTTCATGATGGGTGTGTGACAGAGATCATCCTGCGCAGTTCGCCCCACACGGGACACGAACCCGCGACCTCTCAGTCAACTACACAGTTCGAGCATGGGAGACACAGCACGATCGCGCTGAGCTAAAGGTCCGACCGATAGCTCAGCGCTACCGATACTGTATGAGGCTTTGGGAGGGAGGTTTACTAACGTTCTACGCCGAACAGTACTAGTTGGCATCCGTTACAGGTGGAGCTCCTGGCCCTCTCATTCGACTGACTCCGTGCTTGTACCAGTGTCTTGCATCGTTGCTCCCTCCTCGTGCTCTCATATCATCTCCCATAGTCAGACTCCATACTCCCAGGAGACCCTAATCTTGATGCTTTGTCTTTTGTCCGAATGTGACCCTTTGCTTTTCTGTATATTCCCAGCAGCTGCCAGACACAGCCAGGTATGAGATAACAGATTTTCCTTAAGTAACTTTCTACACACACAGCTCATCTGGTAACTGTGACCTCTTTTTTTCTATGAACTAACACTCAGCATTAAAATCATGACATTTTAAACAGTTCATTAGGACAATAACACATTTTATTTTTTATTCACAGATGTGACTACAAAAATGTCAGGAAAAGCCTACTAGAACAGCTGAACTTTATTTGGGGTTAATCAGAGGCACTTTAAATGGTGGTAGGTGTGTGATGACTCCCATTTAACATGAGTTTGAATGTGATTGGTTAATTCCGAACACAGCCACACCCCCAGTTATAACAGGGTGTGCATATATGTATATGCAGCCAGGTTGTTGTAAGTTTCTTATTTTTTCCCCTTAAAAGATTTCAGTTTGTTTTTCAGTTGGGTTGGTCAGGTTATACAGTGGGGGGAAAAAGTATTTAGTCAGCCACCAATTGTGCAAGTTCTACAACTTAAAAGATGAGAGAGGTCTCCAATTTTCATCATAGGTATACCTCAGCTATGAGAGACAAAATGAGGGGGAAAAAAATCCAGAAAATCACATTGTCTGATTTTTAAATCATTTATTTGCAAATTATGGTGGAAAATAAATATTTGGTCACCTACAAACAAGCAAGATTTCTGGCTCTCACAGACCTGTAACTTCTTCTTTAAGAGGCTCCTCTGTCCTCCACTCGTTACCTGTATTAATGGCACCTGTTTGAACTCGTTATCAGTATAAAAGACACCTGTCCACAACCTCAAACAGTCAGACTCCAAACTCCACTATGGCCAAGACCAAAGAGCTGTCAAAGGACACCAGAAACAAAATTGTAGACCTGCACCAGGCTGGGAAGACTGAATCTGCAATAGGTAAACAGCTTGGTGTGAAGAAATCAACTGTGGGAGCAATTATTTGAAAATGAAAGACATACAAGACCACTGATAATCTCCCTCGATCTGGGGCTCCACGCAAGATCTCACCCCATGGGGTTAAAATGATCACGAGAACGGTGAGCAAAAATCCCAGAACCACACAGGGGGACCTAGTGAATGACCTGCAGAGAGCTGGGACCAAAGTAACAAAGGCTACCATCAGTAACACACTACGCCATTAGGGACTCAAATCTTGCAGTGCCAGACGTGTCCCCATGCTTAAGCCAGTACATGTCCAGGCCCGTCTGAAGTTTGCTAGAGAGCATTTGGATGATCCAGAAGAGGATTGGGAGAATGTCATATGGTCAGATTAAACCAAAATAGAACTTTTTGGTAAAAACTCAACTTGTCGTGTTTGGAGGAGAAAGACCATACCTACTGTGAAGGATGGGGGTGGAAACATCATGCTTTGGGGCTGATTTTCTGCAAAGGGACCAGGATGACTGATCTGTGTAAAGGAAAGAATGAATGGGGCCATGTATCGTGAGATTTTGAGTGAAAACCTCCTTCCATCAGCAAGGGCATTGAAGATGAAATGTGGCTGGGTCTTTCAGCATGACAATGATCCCAAACACATCGCCCGGGCAATGAAGGAGTGGCTTCGTAAGAAGCATTTCAAGGTCCTGGAGTGGCCTAGCCAGTCTCCAGATCCCAACCCCATAGAAAATCTTTGGAGGGAGTTGAAAGTCCGTGTTGCCCAGCGACAGCCCCAAAACATCACTGCTCTAGAGGAGATCTGCATGGAGGAATGGGCCAAAATACCAGCAACAGTGTGTGAAAACCTTGTCAAGACTTACAGAAAACGTTTGACCTCTGTCATTGCCAACAAAGGGTATATAACAAAGTATTGAGATGAACTTTTGTTATTGACCAAATACTTATTGTCCACCATAATTTGCAAATAAATTCTTTAAAAATCAGACAATGTGATTTTCTGGATTTTTTTTTTTCTTATTTTGTCTCTCATAGTTGAGGCATACCTATGATGAAAATTGGAGACCTCTCTCATCTTTTAAGTGGGAGAACTTGCACAATTGGTGGCTGACTAAATACTTTTTTACCCCACTGTAGGTGACAATAATGGTGGAAAAGTTTTGAAATGATTTATCTTGGTCTCATTTTTTACATCACAAAAACCTGGCAGTTGAACAGGGGTGTGTAGACTTTTATATCCACTCTGTGTGTGTGTGTGTGTGTGTGGGTGGGTGGGTGTGTGGGTGTGGGTGTGTGTGTGTGTGTGTCCCCATAAATGGAGTTTATTTTTATTTTTTTAGCTGCTTTTTCACTTCTAAAAGCATATAAAAGGTTACGACCCTGGCTGTAGGGTGATATTTTTGTTTGTTTGTGGTTTTACAGCATCGCCGCTCAGATGCGTGCTCCCGTGAAGGGGGTGCTTTCTGTGGCAGACATGCTTTTCTCGGCACGACACCCAGATGAACCAGCCAATGTCGCAGAGTGTTGCTGGGTTTGAAGTACACAGGTTTGCTGTGATTGGAGAAAATTCTGTGAAACTTTTTAGAGAGCCCAGCCACACCTGGAATGACTATGTGATTTCTCTTGATTTTACACTTCGTTTCTCCTGATGACTGAGAATTCTTTTTACATTTCGTGTGAGTTTTGATGAAGGTCTACTCTGGATAACCACACTGTTTTAAAGGCTTGTTTTATATGGGTGTGTTCCTTTTCCTTAGCTTCTGAGTCAGTAGGCATGGTTTCTGCACGATGTTGCTGTAGCATATGCAAATGTTAAATACAGTAGCAAGATGGCAACCCAGGGAAATACCGGGGATGGGGCCTTTGGCACTCCATCCTTCCAGTGGTGACGCCAGCCGGAGTCTCAGAGCCACGGGTGGGGGGGGGGGGCACTTCCTCTTTCGCCGTGGACATCTGGACTGGGTGCTGGATGCTGCTGTGAGTGTTGTTGGAAAGTTCTATAATTAAGCCTGTTAAACTGTGTAATGGCCGCGCATCCTTTGCTGACATTATGGACACTACATTTGACGACGAGGTGAAGACGGTGGTGGAATGCGTGAAGTCAGTACTATGGCCGTTTCTGGAGGCCCTGGGCGAGCCTCTTGTCCCCTGGCCCATGTGGTTTTCGGCTTTTGAGAACTACCTGGTGGTGCTGGATCTCGGTGAGTGGGAGGAGGCACTAAAGAGAGCTGTGTGAGTACACATGTTGGGAGACGAAGGCCAGAACATCCTTAGAATGGTGAGGGGCACCTCTAGCTTGAAGGGAGTGGCGGAGCTGTTAGCATGCTACATTCACATGCCGGAGAGCATCATCATGCGGCGCATCAGGCTTCGACAGCGCCTCCAGCGGGTTGGAGAGTCGGTGGCTGACTTTGTGGCGGATATGCGGAAGCTAGCAGCCAAGTGCAGATTCGGGAGTCTCTTAGAGGAGATGGTTCAGGACCTGCTGGCTGTGGGTGCATGTGGGGCATCGATCCGGTCACGCCTGCTGACGTTTCCAGGAGAACTTTCTTTGGACACTGCGGTACAAATAGCACATCAGGAAGAGGTAGTCGAGGGAGCAGCGAGGGACCCTGGAGAAGGGATGTCCTCAGCTGTGGCTGGTCCTCAGCGGGAGGCGCCAATAGTGGACCCTGTTGTGGGAGACGATGCCTCCATTGTCAAAATCAGGTCCACCCCGGGCAAGCTGCATTGTTACGGCTGTGGGCCGCTCAGCACAAGTATAGGTCCAGAGAGTTTCCAACGAGGGGCAAGCATTGTGGCAGATGTGGCTTGCTGCACCACTTTGTGCGGTCCTGCCGGACTGGAGGCAGGTCTGGTTCTGGAAGAGAGGCTTCCCCACTAGCTGTGGATCTGCAAGGACCTGGAGCTCCCCTGACTGTCGGTGACACGGTTTGCCCCAGGTTGGGAGCTCGGTCAAGGAGGAGCCTGGGGCAGCGTGAGTACTTGTCTGTGGAGAGATGACAGCGGGTGGAAGCGACCCTTGGTGACAACGGCGATGAGGATCCGTCGGGCAGTAGGTGGAGGCACCCCGACGAGCTGCACCGGGTTCGATGGAGGAGGACACAGCGCAGCATGTCCCCGGACTGGAAGAGGCAGAGGAGGTCCGGCCAGGCACCATGGGATGGAAGCCCTGGGGGAGAGGAGGGCCTGACCACAGGGTGACTGTGTGAATGCATGCCTGTATATGTATATATATTGTGAGCTGTGTTCTGTCAGCGGGGGGGGGGGGGGGGCTGCGAGTCATGGTGTACATAGTTTTGCTACTGGTAGTGCTCTGGGTATGGTCATTTGATGTTATTGTTTATGATTATGGTTACCATTATGTAACAGAGGGTGTAGAGACCCGGGACCTGAGTAATGTGTGTATTGTGGGTCATTAGAGGAGGGGGGGATCCTCCTGGTAGGATGAGTGCATAGACTCGGTGGTGACCCCAATGGAAGGTTTGAAGATTATTCCCAGCATGGGTTATTTGTGTTTTACATACCCTGATGAGGGTGGGAGTGATGGGAGGGGGGCCGCCAGTAGGGAGAGTTATGGTAAATTGTTGTTCTGATCATTCTACTTTGGATGTGTGTGGTGTTCTGGGATTATTTTACTGTTTGAGAACACAGCCATTTTCTTTTGGACTTTTGGACTTAAGGCGGCAGTATAACCCGCCTGGCCGTGTAGGGGGCGCCAGTATTCTACCCGGCCTCCCAACCTTTTGTTGTGCGAATGGATAGGGTTTATTTATAATTTCTGTATATATGGTTCCTTCCCTTTAGTGTGTGAGTCGAGCAATAAATTTGGGTGGGTTATTTGTGAGCCTGCATTTTTCCAAGGGGGAGGGGAATGTAGCATACGCAAATGGGTAATACAGTAGCAAGATGGCGGCCCAGGGAAATACCAGGGATGAGGGGATCGGCACTCCATCCTTCTGGTGGTGACACCAGCTGGAGTGTAAGAGCCACGCCGGGGGTGGGGGGGGCACTTCATCTTTCGCCGTGGACGTTTGGACTGGGCGCTGGATGCTGCTGTGAGTGTTTTTTGGAAAGTTATATAATAAAGCCTGTTAAACTGTGTAACGCCTTTGCCTCCTTTGCTGACATTATGGGCACTACAGTTGCAATGTACAGATCACTCCCAGCTTGTGCTCAGGTGGGTGGCGTGAATCAAACATGAGATACTGATCAGTGTTGGTAGGTTTTCCTTACACCTCAACATGAAGTTCACCCCGTTCACCAACCTCTATCCCACAATCCAGGAAAGGGAGTTTGTTGTCCTTCTTATCCTCTCGGGTGAACTTGATGTGATTGTCCACTGAAAAAAAGTGCTGTGTGGGTGCTAGTGTAGTTCCTCACTTCGGCTAGCAGAGGGCAGTGAGAAACTCAATGAAAATTTACATACAACTCCAGATCTCCAATTTTATGGGGGTTTTTTATGTTAAGTTTTATATTGTAAAATTCCTTTGGATTTTTCTTATGAATTCAGAATTTGAATTTTCTTGTGTCAAATGTCTTTATAACTTCACCCTTTACCCAATTAAGTTTTTCAGTCAAATTTGTACATTTTCTCCATTTAAATTTTTGATCTTATTTCACCTAAATTATCTGGGTTTTTTTTAACTTGAATTTTAAAATTTCCTACTCAACATTTTTCCCAAAATTTGCTCCTCATAAATTTGCCCTTCATTTTATTTTAGCTTTTTTTGTGATTTAAAATGGCAAACTTTTGAAGGTCACAGCTTCACAAAAAATAAATCATGAGGAAAAAAACACAAATCTGTGAGGAAAAAAAATGTTGAAACTTGTTAGAAAATAGTTACAGATTATTATAAATTAGAAACACTGCAAATATGCAATATGGTGAAATTTTCAGAGAAAAGTTACAAATTTATAAGGAGTGTGTCACAAACTTGTGGAAAAAGTTGTTAAAATGTAAAGAAAAAAGACATTTCAATAAAAGGTTAAAATTTTAGAGAGGGAAGTTTCAAACAGAAAATTTTCCAAAGAAGAAAAGTGTCGTAACAAAAATAGAACGTGACAAACAATAAAACTTTGAAATTTTCAAAGCAATTACACTGGTGTAGTTCAAGATTTGACCACCAGATGGCAGTGAAAGACCATATTAAAATAATGTTGTTGTAGTTCCACATTGTGGCCATAGTTAGGAACTACAACTTAATTTAGCTTTTTTTGTAATTTAAAATGGAAATTTTTGAAGGTCACAGGGCTGCTCGCAGAGATAGCAAGAAACGTGACGACCTAACAGTAGTGAATGCAAAAGACGCAACAGACTTACACAATGGTCCCCTCCAGTATACAACTAGGACAATATCAGTCGCTACGGAAGGGTGACAATATGTATGGGTACATATTCATACTATGTAGGATAACTAAGTAGACGGTTATGCTGTTTATTCCATCTTGCTACAATGCTCCGCACTTTGTATATATATTTATATATTTATGTGTACATATGTATTGTAACGTCGGGGCCATGTGAAGGGGGGCAGGGGTTTCCCAGCATGCTTTGACAATTGAAACGTTACTTTGTGTGTGTAGTAAATGTTATTACTGAGCTATTCTGCTGCTGTGTAATTATAACTGCGTTATAATTACCCAGCAGTATTTCATAGGCAAGATTTATTATGTGTGTGTAACCGTGATTTAAACGGAGGTCTGGGAGAATGACCTCCCCTCCTGCCTGTGCTCAGAGTGTGTGTAAAATAAAGCCCATTCATCATAACCATCTTGCTCCATTTTCTTTGTGTGAACCTTGCAAACGTCACACTGGTGTCAGGAGTGGGATGGAGCAAATGGAAGCCAGGATCAGAATGGAGATCCAGCAACTGGAGCAGACCATTGCCCAGCTGATGATGGACGATGAGACCGAGGCACCACCACCGGGAGCCGGGAGCCGGGACGAACGTAGCGGCGGACCCGACGGGGCCAGCGCACCCCGCCTCCTGTCTTTTTCAAGACAAAGCGGGCGGAACAGAGCAAACATTCCACCCTTCTCAGGACAGGACGGGCTGGCGACCCCACGGCGATCAGGAGTGGCGAGCGATCAGGAGACGACCACCCCACCTGTTTGACAGCGGGCCAAGATTCCCCGTTTCAACGGCGAAGCCACATTGGACGACTACCTGACACAGGTCGAGCTGACCGCGGTGCTGAACGGCTGGTCGCCAGAGGAAACCGCCGTACAGGTCGCGCTGGCCTTGGAAGGGAAAGCCCTCTGCACGCTCTCTGATCTCCTGCCTAAGGAGCGCCACAGCTGGCCAGCACTACAAGGGGTGCTCCAGAGACGATTTGGGAGAATAGCGGACGCTGAGCACGCCCAAGAACAATTGACCTGCCGCCGCCGGAACCACCAGGAAAAACTAGGAGCCTATGCTGCAGACATATGGCTGTTAACCCGGCGCAGCTACCCAGATTTCGCACCGGAGGCAGTAGAGAAGCTTGCCCTCCGGAGTTTCATCCAAGGTCTCCACCCAGCCCAGCTCCAGAGCCACGTACGGATCCATGCCGCGAGCGACTGGAAGACTGTAGTGGCAGAAGCAGAGCGGGCAGAGCCCCTAATAAATCGCACAACTGAAGCGCCAACGCACAGCCGAAGAACCTACCAGGCTACGATGGAGAGCGAGGGGGAGGAGGAGGAATTACGGCAGACCACGGTGGCGCATCCACGGAGAAGATGGCCGCGGCGGCGCGAGGAAGGGTGCTTCCGCTGCGGAGAGATGGGATACATCGCACGATACTGCCCCGCACCCACCCCACGACAAACTGGCCCCTCGCCGGCGTTAAACTAGAGCAAGGTGGCGTGAACGGGGACAGGCCACCTCCAGCAGATGTTTCCCCCGAGGAGCCGGCACCGCGCGTGGGCCGAGTTGGACACTCTCCAGGGATGTATCTACAGTGCAGCTTGGGGAAGATGTCGATCCGGGCCCTGATTGACACCGGCTCTACAATCTCCTTGGTTCGACCCGGTGTGCTGCCGGGCACAAGCAAGATGGCTCCGCGGGGGTGGGAACCCACCGAGCGCTGCGTCACCACGGCTACCGGTGAGTGCGCCCGACTGAAGGGGCAGAGAGTGCTGGTGGTGGGGGTGGCCGGTCAGAACATAAAACACCCGTTCTGGCTGGCTGACATCCAAGACCCCTGTATTATTGGACTTGACCTGCTCACAGCCTGGCGTGCCAAGATCGACACCGCCGGACCTTCCCTCCAGCTGGGAAACCGGACCATCACGCTCCACAGCAGAACCCAGGGACGGAACACGGGGACCCGCGCAATCGAGGGATCGCCAAGACAGACCGGACCAGGCAGGCCACCGCGAGGACTGGACACGATGACGTCACCAGCGCGGACAGAGGGAGCACGAGCACACACAGGGACAGCAAGGGGAGGGGTCAACGTGTCAGCAGAGACGCAGCAGGCGGTGGAGGAATTATTTCAGCGGAGCTGCAGCGGGCTGGACCCGGGACAGAGACACCAGCTGCGGGAGCTATTGGACTATTACATGGGTGTTTTCACCGCGAAGGATGAGGAATGCGGCCGGACCGGGTTGGTGCAGCACGAGATCGACACCGGTGAGACCAGGCCGATTTGGCTCCGCCCACGTTGGCTGCCCTTTTCAAGGCGGGCAGCGGCAGAACAAAAAGTGCGAGAAATGCTGGAGGCAGATGTTACTGAGCCCTCCAGCAGCCCCTGGGCGGCGCCTGTGGTGCTGGTCAAGAAGAAGGACGGGTCGTGGCGGTTCTGCGTGGATTACCGGCGCCTGAACGACGCCACCAGGAAAGATTCCTACCCCCTGCCCCGCATCGATGACGCACTGGACCACATCGCCAGCTCCAGCTGGTTCAGCTCGCTGGATCTATGCAGCGGCTATTGGCAGGTAGAGCTGTCACCTGAGGCCCGCCAAAAAAAAGCCTTCTCCATCGGGCAGGGACTGTACCAGTTTAAAGTGATGCCGTTTGGACTCTGCAACGCTCCGGCCACCTTTGAGCGCTTGATGGAGCAAGTGCTGGCTCACGTGCCCCGGAGTCGCTGCGTTGTTTACCTGGACGACCTACTGGTGCATGCAGCTGATTTTGACAGCGCCCTGTCAAATCTCCGAGAGGTGCTGGGAGCCATCCAGCAGGCGGGGCTATGGTTACACCCTAAGAAATGCCACCTGTTGCGGCAGGAGACCACCTTTTTGGGCCACGTCGTCAGCGCAGCGGGGGTCACCACCGACCCGGAAAAAGTGGCAACAGTGAGAGACTGGCCAGTGCCGCGGAACGTTGGAGAACTGAGGAGTTTTCTTGGATTGGCCTCCTATTATAGGAGGTTTGTGAAAGACTTCGCCACCATTGCCAGCCTGCTGCATCAGCTGACGCAGAAAGGACGCACGTTTCAGTGGAGTGACAGCTGTGCTGCTGCTTTCTCCCAGCTTCGCGCAGCGCTCATCAGAGCCCCCGTCCTGCAGTATCCTGACCCGAACCGCCCTTTCATCGTGGACACAGACGCCAGCAACCAGGGCATCGGGGCGGTGCTATCCCAGGAGGGAGAACACGGAGAGCAGGCAGTCGCTTTCTTCAGCCGCACTCTCAGCAGAGCTGAGAGGAATTACTGTGTGACTCGCAGAGAGCTGCTGGCTGTCATCCAAGGACTGCGTCATTTCCGCCTGTATGTGTACGGGGGGAGGTTCCAGCTCAGGACGGATCACGCTTCCCTGACCTGGTTGTTAAACTTCAAAGAACCGGATGGACAGTTGGCGAGATGGCTGGAGGCACTGCAGGATTATAATTTCCAGATTGTGCATCGGGCAGGCCGCCTCCATGCCAACGCTGACGCGCTGTCTCGGCGCCCCTGTGCGACAGAGGAGTGTCGTCACTGCCAACGGGCTGAAGATCGGGACCAAGCCACCCCACGGGCTGCCGCTCTCCGAGCCACTGCGAGCAGGAATCACGCAGCGACGCACAGCCCCTCCTCGGATGATCAGGCAGCTCTCCCCAGCGATGACGTCACAGAGGCCCTTGGCACGCAGCAGCTGCAGAGTGAGCGGGACAGAGACCCGGTCATTTCGCGGGTTCGGCAGTGGCTGGACGCAGGACAGCGGCCCGCCTGGGAGTTTGTGTCACCGTTGGACCCAGAGACTAAGGCCCTGCACTCCCAGTGGGCCAACCTCCGCTGCCATGAGGGCGTGGTGTATCGACAGTGGCAGACTCCAGCTGGGCAGCGGCATGTCTGGCAGCTGCTGGTTCCTCGTTGACTCCAGCCCAAAGTACTCCAGCTAGTTCATGGGGCGGTAGGGGCGGGCCACTTCGGAGTGACAAAGACGCTGCAGCGCCTTCGGGCCCGGTTCTACTGGCCCGGTTGTCATCAGGACGTGGAGCTCCACGTTCACCGCTGTGACACGTGCACAGCTCAGAAAGGACCAACTCAGCGATCCCACGCTCCCCTGCAGCAGTACCGAGTGGGAGCACCAATGGAGCGAGTGGGAGTGGACATCCTGGGCCCTTTCCCGACCACGGACCGGGGGAACCGCTACGTGCTGGTCGCGATGGATTACTTCACTAAGTGGCCAGAGGCGTACATGGTCCCGGACCAAAGCGCCACGACGACGGCATCAAAGCTGGTGGACGAAATGTTCTGTCGGTTCAGCGCACCGGAGGAGCTGCACAGCGATCAGGGTCGGAACTTCGAGGCGGAGGTCTTCGGAGAGGTCTGCAAGCGGCTGGGCATCCGGAAAACCCGAACCACCCCGCTGCATCCACAGAGCGACGGCCTGGTCGAACGATTCAACTGGACCCTCACCACCCAGCTCGCTATCGTAGTGGACCAGCGACAGCGAGACTGGGACCTGCACCTGCCTTTTGTTTTGTGGGCGTACCGGACGGTGGCTCAGGAATCTACCCGGTGCACCCCTGCGGCGCTCATGTTTGGACGCGAGCTGCGCACACCGGTGGATTTGATATTCGGTTGCCCCCCTGAGCCGGAAGTGGAGGGAAAACGAGGATTGGATTATTTTTTTGTTTGAAAGAACGTCTCCACACGGTGCACGAGCTGGCTCGAGAGGCCCTGGCAGCGGCGGGGTGCCGGTAGAAGCGAGCGTATGACTCCCGCTGCCAGGGAAGGGACTTTGCACCGGTAGATCGAGTCTGGGTTTTCTGCCCTGAGAGGAAGAGAGGACGATCACTGAAGCTGGCGAGCCATTGGTCGGGGCCATGCGTGGTCCTGGAGAGACTGTCAGATGTGGTGTACAGGGTGAGGCTTAGAAAAAGGGACCGGGTTGTGGTCCTTCATCGTGACCGTCTCGCCCCGTATCGGCCATCTGCACGCTGGTGGACGAACCGGAGCTTCCATCCCGGCCCGATACCCCAACCGAGACCCAGATGGACACTAGGGGGCCTGTACGTGTTGGCCGCCGGCGCCGAAGACCGCCCCGACACCTGGATGAGTTTGTATTGGACTTCTAAATTGGACTTTAATTTTTCTGGGGACAGAAACCAGTCTGGGGGGGGGGGGGGGCGCAGTGTAACATCGGGGCCATGTGAAGGGGGGCAGGGGTTTCCCAGCATGCTTTGACAATTGAAACGTTACTTTGTGTGTGTAGTAAATATTATTACTGAGCTATTCTGCTGCTGTGTAATTATAACTGCGTTATAATTACCCAGAAGTATTTCATAGGCAAGATTTATTATGTGTGTGTAACCGTGATTTAAACGGAGGTCTGGGAGAATGACCTCCCCTCCTGTCTGTGCTCAGAGTGTGTGTAAAATAAAGCCCGTTCATCATAACCATCTTGCTCCATTTTCTTTGTGTGAACCTTGCAAACGTCACAGTATATTCACTGCTCTTTTTTATATTTTTCATATCTTCTTAATTATTGATTAATTAATTAATATTATTATTATTAATGGGTTATATTAATTGGTATAATGGGTAATATTATTAATTAATAATTAATTAATTATTGATTAATTAATTATTGATTAATTAATTATTGATTAATCAATCAATCGTATCTTCTTAATTCTTAATTAATTATTATTCTCTTCTGGCTCTCAGAAAGAACAGATGCTTCTCTTCACTCCTCCTGCTCCCTCCCTCTCCTTCCCTAACTGACTGGATCCCAGCTTGCTATTGTTTGTGTCTGCGTCGTTCTTCTTGGCTGATTCTTCTACTGCTGATTCTTGATCCTAACGGAAATTACGGATTTGGTAAGCTGGGCTTTGAACACAATTGACACTGTCTTTTCAACGAGGAGATCGGGCCTGGGGGAGCCCACCTGTCCTGCAGGTACTGCTGCTGCGGGTCATTTAAGAGACACATATAATTGGAAACTTATGTGTCTGTGCGACCTTTCAATTGAAGATGCAGAAGACATATACCTATTCGGTGTTACGATCTCAGGACTTCTACTGATCGGCTTTGGGATAGTCCTGGTGTATCGAAAATTGAAGAAGATGGACAGAGCTTATCAAAATGCTGACCCCGCGAAGCTCTTTCATCAATTTGACCAGCTGGGGAGGACTCTGATAGCGGCTAATGGAGAACTGAACAGGAAGATTGGCAACATCACGATGGCACTGGGAGCACTTCAGGAAATGATTTTAAAGCCTGGCAATGATGGAAATTATGGAGCACTGAACGCATAAGAGATGAAAAGTTTTTCTCTGAGTAACTGTGCTCATTCGACCTTGTTTTCGGCGCCCTCAGCACCCAGTCCTCCTGGTTGAAGATAAGCAGTGGAAATGTTTTGGCTGATTTCTCTCCTTCATAAACAATCTGGCGTACAGTAATCTGAACTCTCAAGGACAGCGCATGTGACTGGCTCAGAGAATTTCCACCTGCCATGCACTGAGAGTTGATCTCACAAAGACATGCTCCTCTAAGTTTCAGACACTAGACATAACATCAGCTGAGAGAGGATTTTTGCTGTCCACCAGTAACTGATAATTGACACTCATTGCATTCAACATACACAACTGATTCACTTACACTGATGAACACACACATCCACTGTTCTCTCTGCTGTCTCTGTTATGTCTATTGTCTGCTAATTGTGCATTTGAGAGTTTTTTTCTTGTAATCACAATTTTGGTCATAAAATGAGCTTTATTTTGATCAACAATGCTTTTTTCTCTCTGCCTATTGTGTTTTCCCTCCCCTCCCCCCCTCCTTCTCTTTACCACCACCCCCCCCCCCCCAGTTCGACTGGCGCCTTCGGGCTGCCCCGGCTATGGGATGCGCTTACAAGGAGCGCGCCCAATGTCAAGTCAAATTTCAATTCTCCTGTATGTATTGCACGTATGGTAGTATTGACAATAAACCTTATTCATTCATTCATTCATTCATTCATATTGCTCTGAGTGTTGCTATCCCTGTGCTGTTGCAATCCTGGAATTTCCCCATTGTGGGACTAATAAAGGCTTATCTTATCTTATCTTCACAAAAGATAAGTTATAAGGGAAAAATTGCAAATCTGTGAGGAAAAAACATTGAAATTTGTTAGAAAATAGCTAAAAATAATTAGAAAATAGAAAAATGGCAAATATGCAATATAGTGAAAAATTTCAGACAAAAAGTTACAAATTTACAAGAAGTGTATCACAAATTTGTGGAAAAAGTTATAAAAAAAAATACAAGGAAAGTTGTACTTCAGGATGTGACCACCAGAGGGCAGTGAAAGACCATATAGTGAATGGGCATTGACATCATGCTGTGCTGCATTCTGGGCCGTTGTCACCATCATCATGGTCTGGCTTCTTTGTTTATCTGTAGAATCTGCTTAATTAAATGATGCCAAACAGTCTATGGACTTCAGTCCCCAGCTGATATTAAATCTGTGCGTAATGAAGACAACAAGTAATCACGACTTAAAGAAAAATCAAAGAAAATCAGCAACACCAAAAAGCTCCCATAAAAACAAAAAAACACTGTTCTAGATTAGCAAGAGAAATTGGGAATAGCAGACATGATGTGGGGAAATTATTTGATTTTGCTCTGTGCGTTTTTACACATTATTGAGAGATGACAGAGAGCCATGGCTGAGATGCAGCCAAAGCGCACAGTGCATAAGACAGCTGCACTGGAGAGGTGACGTTTTTCTGCACTTCTAAATATTTTTTAAATCCCAATTTACCTTCGTGAAAATGCCGTGAACACACAACCATGTGCGCAGGAATATTGTCGGAGCTGATGTCTTTCTTTCTGACCGCTGCAATCCATTCCATCTCACACCTCTTTTTTAGCTCGGAGACACGATTTTCTCCACTTTTCTTCCAAGTCGGGAAGTTAAAAAAAGCGTACACTATTATCAATCTTTTTCCACACCAATCATGAGAGCAGTTGTTGCATTTGATAATGCAGCAAAACTTCCCCATTCTAACATTGCGTGGTATTCAGAGGAATAATGATGTGATTGAAAGGACCACATTGGAAATAAGTGTTTTCACTTTCTTGTGTCATCCTGGATTTTGTATATTTTATATGTTGCTGAATGTTGAATGTCAGCACAAGGAGAATGTTAGAACAAGGATTCCGTGTACCCCGCCCGGTATGGGGTTACCGGGGCCCCACCCTGTGGAAGGAATACTTCGAGGATCTCCTCAATCCCACTGACACACCTTTCACAGAGGAAGCAGGGCTTGTGGATGAGGGGGACGACTCGCCCATCAAAGTAGCTGAGGTTGCCAAGGTGGTTTAAAAGCTCCTTGGTGGCCGGGCCCCGGGGGTGGACGAGATTCGCCCTGAGTACCTCAAGACCCTGGATGTTGTAGGGCTGTCATGGTTGGCACACCTCTGCAACATTGTGTGGAGGTCGAGACAGTGCCTTTGGCCTGGGAGACTGGGGTGATGGTTCCTCTCTTCAAGAAAGAGGACCGGAGGGTGTGCTTCAACTTTAGAGGGATCACACTCCTCAGCCTCCCTGGGAAGGTCTATGCCAGGGTACTGGAGAGGAGAGTCCAGCCATTGGTCGAACCTCAGATTCAGGAGAAACAATGTGGTTTTCATTTTATATGAAGTATTTCCTATGTTTGAATCCAAAGAAATAAATAATAAATAAATAAGACTGAAGCAGCCCTCTCAAAAACTTACCGCATTCATTGCTCACTATTAAGAACAGACAGGCAGAACACTTCCCACCATTCCTTGTGGTTTTTCCGTGGGGTGACATCACATTCTTCACAATATCCCATTCTTAAAATATTGTTAGTGTAGTTCCTCACTGTGGCCAGCAGAGGGCAGTGAGAAACTCAATGAGAATTTACATACAAATCCAGTTCTCCAATTTTATATTTTTTTTTTTAGGTTAAGTTTTACATTGTAAAACTTATTTGGATTTTTCTTATGAATTCAGAATTTGGCTTTTCTTTATGTTTTTTTTTTTTTACAATTGTGTCCAATTTCTTCATAACTTCACAGTTTCCTCCATTAACTTGCAAGTTTTCCACTCAAATTTGTACATGTTCCCCCATTTAAATTTTTAACCTTATGTCACCTAAATTAGCAGTTTAACTTGAATTTTAAAATTTTCCATTCAACATTTTTCACAAATTTTATTTTAGCTTTTTTTTGTAATTTAATATGGCACATTTTTGAAGGTCACAGCTTCACAAAAAATAAGTTATAAGGGAAAATTTGCAAATCAGTGAGGAAAAAAACATTGAAACTTGTTAGAAAATAGTTACAAATAATTATTGTTATGGCCTCTTTGGTCCTATAGGGGATGCTGTGCTGTAGTTTGATGCTGGTGAGTGATTGCCAAGTGGGTTCACCCGTGGCGCCCAGGTGACCCAAGGCATTTAAGCCTGGCGGTGAACTCAGCAGAGAGGCCATTCCACTTGGGTTGCTCCATCCCATCACTGGGGGTTGGAGACAAGGCCTTGCACCTTTTCACCCCTCTAACCATTGTTTGTGCTTTTTTCCCCAAACAGGCAAGTCTCTGTCCTGGTTTGATTGCATTTGGACACCTTGGTTATGTTTGGTTGAGTTAATTAGGTTTTGCATTGCTCAACACCACTATACTATATTTTACATTCACTCATTCCCTGCTCTACTGATGTTACTAATGAAAGACTTGCACACTCTAAATACTTCAGCTATGCTTTTTCCTTAATTTGGTCTAATTTGGTTAATAAAGTTCTGTTTAACTACAGCTCCACTTGGTGCATCCTTTTGTTTGTTGTGGCCCTTGAGGCAGGTCATAACAAATGGGGGCTTGTCCATTAACTGTAAAATAAAAATGACAAAATAAATGAGAGCTTGTATTAAATGGAAGCTTGTGGGGGCATAATGTGTGTGTGTGTGTGTGTGTGGGGGGGGGGGGGGGTTCTCAACCCAGAGAAGGCAGGGGGAAGGGGAGAACAGTGGACCAAAGGAGGAGGTGTCACCGGGGGGGTATCAGATGGGAGTGTTGGGTCTATGCACCCCCCCAGGGAGAGTAAGAGCTGCCAGAGTCACTGAGCGAAGACGGGTGTTGGAGCGGTGCCAGTGTTATGTCATGTTAATGTGCCACATATTGCTTTGTTCAGACAACAATGTATTATGGTCGAATGTTCCAGGTCTCGATGCATGGAAATAAAGACATAAAAGAGGAATGCACAGAGACCCAGGATTCTTTTTTGCAGTAAGTTATGTTGGAGAAAGAATAAAGTTTCTGTGTCGTCCAGCTCGTTGCCTTTCCTGCCTCCTTTCTCCACATTGGTGACCCTAAGACGTGCCATGGAAAACGAGCTGAGCACCGCCCCAGAGACTGCCTGGAGGAAGAGCACCAGCACCGCATGTGTGGTCTCAGTTGAGTTCCCAGACTTCTGGCTTCACAACCCGACCTCGTGATTCTTGCACATAGAAGCCCAGTTCGTACTCCGCAAGGGATAGCAATGGACAATACCAGGTATTACTATGTGGTCGCTGTGCTGGATGCACTTGCCACGCAACAGATGACGAGCCTGCTCCAGGAGCCGCTGGCCCAAGGAAAATATGAAGCACTCAAGAGGATGCTTCTCCAGTGCTATACCCTTTCTGACAGTGAGAGGACAGAGAGACTCCTAACACGTTCGGAGTTAGGGGACAAATCAGCGGTGGAGCTCATGGAGAGCACGTTGGCGCTGAGGGGGAAGGACAACGAATCTTTCCTGTTCGCCCACTTGTTCCTCAGGCACCTACCAGCTACAGCGAGGGCAATCCTGGCCAACTCCTCGCGACTGGTTGCTAAGCACTACTGCGCCCTGGCACAGGAAGCGGACAGCATCATTTTGGTGACCACAACGTTCAGCGTGCAGACAGTGGCACCAGCATCCATGAGGGACTCCAGCTCATGGGTTGTTAGTTGATGCTGCTAATAGGAGATTAGTGGACACTGTCCCTTTTACCTCACTGCCCTGCACAGCTCGGGGAGCAGGATCAACAACAATGGCTAACGTTATAGTTCCAGGGGGTAAGTACCAACATTTTCTCACTCAGTTCCCAGCACTCACAGTCCCGACTTTTTCGGCTACAGTAATGAAACACGGGGTCGAGCACTTTATAATGACAAAAGGCCCACCGGTGTTCACGTGTCCTCGGCATTTGGACGCAGCTAAACTGGCCAGTGCGTGAAAGGAGTTTGCCAACTTAGAGCAGTTGGGCATCGTCAGGTGCTCCAACAGCCCATGAGCATCCCCGCTACACATGGTGCCTAAAGCCGACGGGTCGTGGCAACCGTGCGGCAATTTCCACCGCTTGAATAATGCCACGGAACACATTCATTATCCCATTCCACACATCTAGGATTTTTCCATGCACCTGGCCGGGGCACGTGTTTTTTCAAAAGTGGATCTGGTCCACGGATACCATCAGGTCCCGATGCACGCGGAAGACATTCCAAACACAGCGGTAATAACTCCTTTTGGCCTTTTCGAGTTTTTAACGCATGCCGTTCAGATTAAAAGGCACGGCGCAGACTTTCCAGAGGATGATGGACGCAGTGCTTCACAACTTGTCCTTCATTTTTGTCTACTTAGATGACATTCTGAGAGCTAGCACATCCAAGGAGGAGCACATCGCCTATCTCAAGACGGTTTTCCAGAGGTTGGAGGTGCACGGGCTGATAGTTAACTCGGCGAAGTGCCAGATCGGCATGCCAGAGATTGATTTTTTGGGCCACCACATTTCGCTGGAGGGCGCAATTCCGTTACTGGATAAGGTGCGTGCTGTGTTGGACTTTCCGCGCCCGCAGACCGTGAGAGCACTACAGGAGTTTTTGAGAATGGTTCATTTTTATAACCATTTCCTTCCCCGGGCAGCCCAGCTGATGCAGCTGTTGTATGCCGCACTTTAAAAAAAAGAAAGAGTCCAGGCTTTTACTATTGCCAAAACAGTGCTTGCGGATGCCGTGTTGTTAGCCCACCCGGATCAGTCTGCACGGATAGCGCTCACTACGGATGCGTCTGATGTTGCCATGGGGCAGTGGTGGAGCAGTGCAGCTCAGGTTCGTGGCAGCTGCTCGCATTTTTCAGCCACACTTTGCATGACAACGAATGCAAGTACACCACGTTCGATAGAGAACTACTGGCTGTCCACCTGGCGACGCGCTATTTCCAGTTTGGGCTGGAGTTGCGCAAGTTCACCACGTTCGTGGACTATAAGCCGCTGACATACGCGATGTCCAAGGTCTCGGAACCGTGGTCAGCCCGGTAGCAACATCATTTGGCCGCAATTTTGGAGTTTACTACCGACATTCAACACGTTGCCGGTAAACTCAAAGTCATGGCCGATTGCCCGTCGTGCACGTTAATCACCCCGGTCTCCATGGGAATAGAGTTCCCCGCCATGGCCGTGGAGCAAGCCGGGGACACAGACATTTGCACGCTCCAGTCTGCCCCAACTGGGTTAAGGCTGGAGAGCATGGTGGTGCAAGAAGGGTGCCCTCCCTTGCTCTGCGACGTCTCCACCGGTCGCCTGTGCCCAGAGGTTCTGAGCTCTTGGCACCAGTGTGTTTTCGAGTCGGTCCACTCCCTTTCACATTCGCGAGTGTGTGCTTCAGTGAAGCTAATGGGGGTGAAATTCGTCTGGCCGTGCTTGCGCAAGGACGTGAAAGAGTGGGCTGCAGCTTGCATCATCGTACTTCTACCATGTCCACGGAAGTGTTTTTGTTGGCTTGGGTTGCACGTTTCAGATCTCCATCAGACATCACGTCCGATAGGGGTCCACAATTCATTTCAGAACTCTGGTCTGTGATGGCCCAGAGCCTGGGGGGTCAAAATTCACCGCACTACTGCATACAACCCACAGGCTAACGGGTTAGGCGAGCGTTTTCATAGGTCACTTAAAGCAGCGTTCAAAGCTTCACTCACGGACACAAATTGGGTTGACCACCTGCCCTGGGTTCTTTTAGGGTTGCGCTCTGCACCTAAGAAGGATTTGGCAGCCTCCGTGGCAGAACTCGCTTTTTCTCAGCTGCTGCGGATCCCCGGAGAGTTTTTGCCGGCAAACCCCACGCCCAAGGCTGATCCGCCTGCACAATTTTTACACAGTACTGAGGCTGTGAGCGTACTGGGCCCAGCCTACCATTGTTTTCCCTGCACATTTGTCCCAAAAAGCTTGCAGAACTCCCGTTTTGTTATTGTCAGGCACGATGCGCACCGGACCCCGCTGCAACCATCGTACAACGGACCGTTCAGGGCGTTGGAACCTGGGGCGTAGCATTTTGTGTTAGACTTGGGGGGGGGGGGCTTAGGGAGACCGTCTGCATTGACAGGCTGAAGCACACTTTTGTGTTGGCAGATGAGCAGGTGGTGTTGGCCCAAGCTCCCCGGCGAGGACGCCCACTGTTGGTGGTTCCACAAGGTGGTATCCCTCACAGGGACCTGCTCTCACAAAGCTAATGTGTTCCCCCCCCTTTCCCTCCACAGACTGACGTGCCCTCCGGTACAGCTACAGCTGCTATGGGCACCAGCTCAAGCCCAAAGGACGGGGGGGTTAGTGCTCCTTCTGGGTGATCGGGGGGGGGGGCTGTGTGGGGGCATAGTGTGGGGGTTTCTCCACCCAGAGAAGGCAGGGGGAAAGGGAGAACAATGGACCAAAGGAGGAGGTGTCACCGGGGGGTATCAGATGGGACTGTTGGGTCTATGCGCCCCCCGGGGAGAGTAAGAGCTGGCGGAGTCGCTGAGAGAAGAAGGGTGTTTGGAGCGGCGTTGCCGTTATGTCATGTTTATGTGCCACACATTGCTTTGTTCAAACAACAATGTATTATGGTCGAAAGTTCCGGGTCTCGGTGCATGGAAATAAAGTTATAAAAGAGGAATGCACAGAGACCCGGGATTCTCTTTTGCTGTAAGTTATGTTGGAGAAAGAATAAAGTTTCTGTGTCATCCAGCTCATTGCCTTGCCTGCCTCCTTTCTCCACAAGCTCATTTAATTTGGATCATTTGGAGTAATTGTTTGTAGTGGGCTTTGTGATTGCGCAGTTAATGGTTCAGCGATTTCAGCTGTGGGTGCTTCAGCGGTGTGATGTGGGCTCACTGTGTGCTTGGGAGGTGCTGAGGTTCCGGTGTCGTACTGGAGTTTTTTTTAACAGAGGGTAAGTGTTACTGTCTATCACGTATTCAGAGGTTTCTCCGCCAGGCCGAAGAAACGCTTCCCTTTTGGGTTGTGTTTGTTTGTTGTTTTTGTAGTGCTGTGCAGAACGGTTAGTGTTAGTTGTCTCTGACAACTATCTCAAGGGCACATCCTCGGCCTGAGTGGCAATCTGTTGATTCACTGTCAGATGGGAGGTTTCAGTGCTTAACTCTTTAAATGTCCACATTTCATGAATGGGTCTTCAGCTGTCCCAGTCGCCGTATGGCGACTGTGACGGTTAAAGGGTGGTCAAGGCCCCTAGTGGTCAAGAGTGGTAAAAAAATTTTGTCAGTAAAATAGTTCAGATTTCCAAGGCTATAACTTGAAAGTTGCAAGAGATAATGGCTTACTGTCAATTAGAAAGATGTAGAATATGATTCAAAGTTTCAGATAGGAATAAATTTATGCATCTAATTTGCATAATGTTGCAGCAGCTATATAAATTACAAAATTCAGTCAAAAGTGGACTTTGGACCCATTTACACAAAGAATGGTTTGGGGTTTTTTTTGACACCGTTTTCAATTCAATTCAATTCAACTTTATTTATATACTGTAGTGTCATTTCACAACAACAGTCATCTCATAGCACTTTCAAATGCAGGGGAAACCCCCACAATTGCAGAAAGACCCCAGCAATCAGGTGATCCCCTGTGAGCAAGTGCTTGGCAACAGCGGAGAGGAAAAACTCCCTTTTAACAGGAAGAAACCTCTAGCAGAACCAGGCTCAGGGAGGGGCAGACATCTGCTGTGACTGGCTAGGGGATGAGGGGATAGAGAAGATGAGAAGAACAGACATGAAGAGAGCAAACATTAAAGGGGAGAAGCCCGGTACATTATTGGAGGTCCCCTGGCTGTCTAAACCTATTAGCGGCATAACTAAGGGAGGTTTTAGAGACACATGATCCCTCCTAATTGTAAATTATATTAAAAAGGAAGGTTTTTACCGTATTCTTAAAGACAGAGATCGAGTCTGACTCCCAAATTCAGATTGGTAACTGGTTCCATGGGAAAGGAGCTTGATAACTGAAGGCTCTGCCTCCCATTGTACTTTTGGAGATTCTAGGTATTACAAGTAATCCTGCATTTTGGGAGCATAATGCTCTATTAGGATGATAGGGTAGTATCAGATATTTTAAATAAAAAGGGGCTTGATTGTTTAGAGCATTGTAAGTGAGAAGAAGGATTTTAAACTTAATTCTGAACTCTATGGGAAGCCAATGAAGGGAGGCCAAAAACCAGAGAGATATGATCTCTCTTTCTAGTACCTGTTAAAACTCTTGCAGCCGCATTTTGGATCAACTGAAGACTTTTTAAAGATATTTTAGGACAACCTGATAATAAAGAGTTACAATAATCTAATCTAGAGCTAACAAAAGTGTGGATCAGTTTCTCAGCATCACTCTGAGACAAGATGCTCCTAATTTTGGCAATATTATGCAAATGATTGAAGGCAGCTTTAGAAATAATTATGTAAATTGAAAAACAGATCTTGATCAAAAATAACTCCAAGGTTCCTCACAGAACTATTAAGAGAAAGAGTTACCGCATCCAAACTATTTTGTTTGATTTGGAAAGGTATTTCTAAGGTTTTTTTGGACCAACAAGAATGACCTCAGTCTTATCTGAATTTAATAGCAGGAAATTACAAGTCATCCAAGCTTTGATTTCCTTAAGACAGGCTTCATTGACAGGTATAATTATGTGTCATCTGCATAACAATGAAAATGTATACAGTGCTTTCTAATGATGTTGCCTAACGGAAGCATATAAAAACTAAAAAGAGTAGGGCCTAGCACAGATCCCTGTGGAACTCCATGATTTAGCTTTGAGTTGGAAGAAAACTCATTACTGACATGAACAAACTGGAGCCTATCAGACAAATAAGATCTAAACCACTGCAGCAAAGTTCCATTAAGTCCAACATAGTGTTCTAATCTATCAAGTAGAATACCATGGTCGATAGTATCAAAGGCTGCACTAAGGTCCAAAAGGACAAGCACAGAAACAAGTCCACTGTTGATGCGATAAGGAGGTCATTAGTGACCTTCACTAAGGCTGTTTCAGTACTATGATGGATTCTAGACCCAGACTGACACTCTTCAAATAAACCATTTCCCTGCAAGTGATCAAATAACTGTGGAGCAACAACTCTTTCTAAGATTTTTGAAATGAAAGGCAGATTAGAGATTGGTCGATAGTTAGCTAAAACTCCTGGATCCAGCATTGGCTTTTTGAGTAAGGGTTTAATTACGGCAGTTTTAAAAGCTTGCGGTACATGGCCTAATGTTAAAGAAGAATTTATTATTTGAAGAATACGGCTGCCAATAAATGGGAAGACTTTTTTAAACAACCTGGTAGGAATAGGGTCTAAAAGACAAGTTGAAGGCTTGGATGAGGAAATTAATTTATCTAACTCTAAGAGGTCAATTGAAGTAAACTTATCCAAACAGATATCAGTTGAAGGAGTTGTAGTAGTTACTGTATTTAAGTTAACGGTGGGAAGAATCTGACTGATTTTATCTCTAATAGAAGAAATTTTATGATTAAAAAAGTTCAAAAAGTCCTGACTAGTAAGCTCTAAGGGAATGCTAGGATTGACAGAGTCCTGACTCTTTGTCAGCCTGGCTACAGTGCTGAAAAGAAACCTGGGAATATTCTTGTTCTCTTCTATTAATGCAGCGTAATAACTTGTGCTAGCTTTTCTTAGAGATTTTTTTAAATTAAAAGATGATTTCTCCAAGCTGAATAGTTTTCATCTAAATTAGTGGAATGCCATTTTCTTTCTAACTGACGAGTCTTCTGTGGCTTTTTCTTTTTTAAAGGGCCACTAAGTCTTGAGTCTGATGCAGAGAAGCTGTAATACTATCTACCATGCTATCAATTACAGAAGGAGCAAGCTCTCCATAGCTTATTTCCACTGTGTTGACACGTGGCATAGAGGAGACAATCTGCATAAATTTGGTAACATCATCTGAAAGAGTTCTGCTGTAGTAATATTTTTCTTTAGGAATCAAATAGGAATGGTGAACTCAAAAGTTAACAGACAGTGGTCTGACAGTACAGAATTATGAGGAGACACTACCAGATTTTCTATTTCTATGCCATATGTCAGAACAAGGTCCAATGTGTGGTGGAGATAATGGGTAGAATTTTCTACTTTCTGAGAAAACCCCATCAAGCCTAATATTGAATTAAACGCCTTATTAAGACAGTCACTATCTACATCTACATGTATCTTAAAATCCCCTACTATAATTATTCTATCTGATTTCAGCACTAAATCAGCTAAAAATTTGGCAAATTCGGATAAAAACTCTGAGTAGGCTGAGGGAGGACAATAAACTATGGCAAAGAAAATTGAGTTTAACCTAAGATTGCTAACATGCCCAATACTAAGGACCAGGCCCTCAAAGGAATTAAAACATATTTTTTGCTTTACATTAACTAGGAATTTAGAATGGTAAATTGTCGCTACTCCTCCTCCTTGACCAGAACTTCTGTGATTTTGATAGTTTAAAGGGCCTATATCATGCTATTTTAAGCCTTTCAGAGTAAACTATATGCATGTATGTGATAGTATATTACCTGTGGTGCACTGGAGAATGAATTTCTTATGAAATATGAGTTATTTTCACGAGCCTGGAAGTAAGATGCCTCGATCTCTGAGGCTCTGCCTCTCCTTCTTGTGGCTGCCGCCCATTTCATGACATAACCCCTGAGCCAGCTGCTGCAGCGTGTCGCTGGGTTCCGCCCACGAAAACAACATCTACAGTAAACTGCAGAAAAGATGGATGAGCATGTTGAACTCTTTAGCTTCCTGTTATTATTTTAGCCTATAATATTATTCTTATGTAGTGTATGGTTAATCACGTTTAATATTATGATTTTAGCCTCTGCATTCTGGTCTATTTTGACCATTTCTGGCGAGTAGGCTCTTCTTTAGGAAGGCTGAACAAACTCCTAAATCTCTCACAGCCAAAGACACATTTACGCCACTTAGAAGACACTGTCTTACGTAATAAAGCAAACAGTTGTTGTCACTGAGCAGATTAGGTGCGAGAGGAACTACTTCTTCACAGCGTCAATGCTAAAGTGAAAGAGTTTTGCAGATCACCGCTCCGTCAGCTGCGCGGAGAAAGTGGGTGTGTGCGTTAGCCTGGGGGCGGTGCTGGCAGCACAGGCACTTCCTGAAGTGGGCGGCTCACCCACGTTCAAACGTATGAACGTGGGGACCCAGTCATTATCAGGGACAGGGCGGAGCAGCAGCTCAGAGAGCAGGGTTGAGGAGGAATACTCAGAGATGCGTGAATGGAGCAAAATACCACTTTGGGGGTGTTTTTGGTGAGGAATTAACATTATAACATGCTTAAAAGCTCAAAAAAGTCAATTTTGCATGATATAGGCCCTTTAAATAACCCGAGAGAGTTGATTCATTTAAACCAACATAATCCTCTTGCTCTAACCAAGTCGCTGTAAGGGATATTAAATCAATCTGATGATCAATTAACAGATCATGGACTAGCAGAGACTTGGAAGTTAGAGACCTAATATTTAACAAACCACATTTAATTTTTAAATTATGAGGAGGAAGACATGCCAAATCATTAAATTTAGAGACGATGTTTTGAGTTTTACCAACTTTTTGTTTAATCATTTTGGGATGCTTATACATTATGTTTTTATTAACTTTGGAGGGAGCAGACAATGACTCTCTGATAGGGAAGACAGGGGCTAAGTTGAGGGGTGGCAGATGAAGAGGAGCTGCAGAGAGGCATGTATTTATCAAGTTATGTTGTATTTGTCTTGGGTTATCATGTTTTGGGTAACGGGAGACGGACACAATCTCCATGAGGCTATGAATTGAAGACTGACCTAAATAGTGAGAATTATTTGGATTAATAAGATTAATATGAGAAGTGGAAGCAAAAAAGGGCTGGTTGGCAGACCCAGGTACTTCAGGGAGAGTTAACATACCAGCTTTCAGTCACTGTACTAAAAAATGCTGAGTGGAATAAAACAGACTGTCCCTTAGAACACGTGCACCGAGTCTATTTGGATGGATACCATCTGGCCTCATAAATGATGGGCGGTTCCAAAACAAGCTGAAATTGTCTATAAAACCAATATTAAAAGTAGGACATGTTGAACACAACCAGGTATTAAGGCTAAGAGTTCTGCTAAAATAATTGCAACCTCTTCTGAAAGGAGCAAGTGGCCCAGAAATAAACACACGTTTTCCACAGTTGATAAGAGTGGAGACAAGGCTCCTGAAGTCACTCTTTAAGATCTCAGATGCTTCATCTGGGATGTTGTTGCATCCAGCGTGCACAATAGCAGTTTTAGTGTGGGGGATTTCATTTAACAAGTCAGGGGTAAGAGCCTCAATGTCTGACACTTTAGCCCAAGGAAAAAATTTTGAAACACAGTACCTGCTTCTGACGTTCCTCATTATTGAATCACCAATTACCAGCGTCGTCTGGGGGGGCTTTATCGGTGGCTTGTGAAATGGTGGATAATTTTGCCGTAGTTGCTGCAGTGGCAGCTGGGAGCCGACGTGGGGGTGATGCTGGGGTGATGCGGGGCGATGCGCTCTCTTCTTTTGGGAGCTGGTATATAGTTTGGCACACCTAAGGTAGTTTTGATCTGGGGCTTGCGGGTTTGGGCTGCTGCTGAAGGAGTAGGGGCAGCCATGGGAGGATGATCAACATCCAGGTGGGGGAAATCTTCCAAGGAAAGGATGTTGAATCTGTTTTTCAGCAAAAGGGGAAGGGAGGAGGCGCGGCCATGTCTGGTCAATCCCCGACATTTCGTATTTGGCCCAACCATGGTCCAGGGCGCGCATTGAGGCTGTGACAGACCAGCCGGGGCTTTGGGTTTAGCGCTGAGCTGAAGCCAGTGTTTGATGCTGGAGTCCTGGACAGCTGAGGTGACCAGAGCAGGGGTGGAAGTGGATGGCGATGTGCTAATTTCACCCAGGTAAGTAGCCATCTCTGCTAGCTGCGAGTCCGTCGCTGGGGCTGATGTCCATCCAAAAATGATAGTGTTCAGGTGGTTTTCAGCCTCCCGAATCTTAAAAAGGTTAGAGTCTTAATTCCAACTCAGAAACCTTCTTAGAAAGGGACACACAGCTGACACAAGTAGGGGATGGAGCCATGCCTTTGAGACCAGAAGTGGCTAGCTAACTAGCTAAAACAGGTTAGCCTAACCTGGTGAACAGCCCTGTCCGGGGTCTGATTCACCTGTGTGCCTGATCAGGCTTTCGTATTTACTAAGCTAACGCTAAGCAAAAAGTTAGTACCAGTAAAAGAGATAGATAAAAAAAAAAAATTAAAATGGAGCTAATACAACAAGCAAAAACAGACAAGATAACGCTTTGACAGCGTCGTGACAGTTTACAAAAAGACACCCAAAACATACCCCTGTTTTGTCTACAGGGGTATGTTTTTATCTAATCTTCACAGTATATGAACCAGAAAATCAATAAAATGTAAAAAAAACCCCCAAAAAACTAAATTTGTCACTTACCGGTAGGGGGGAGGGTCGCTCACTCACGTGACTGGTCTGTTTTCACCCATCGTGGTCGTTGTTTTGTGTTTAGTCGGTCATTTACGCTCTCTACCACATCTACAAACTTTTATGATTATCCCACATGAATTTTCTTTGTGTTACGGGGTTATTTTTTTCCTGTATGATGCAATTTCTGTTAGACTCCATGATGATGATGGGCGTGACCACCTTGGTGTTGTGAGTTCAGTTTTCGCCCATCGTTGTCATTGTTTTGCGTTTGGTCGGTCATTTACGTTCTCTACCACATCCACAAACTCATGATTATCCCACATGAATTTTGTTTGTATTGCCTGGTTATTTTTCCTGTATGATGCAGTTTCTGTCAGGATCGCCACTGCCATGACCATCGTGGCAGCGGCCACATTGGTGTTGTGAGCTCAAAGCAGAAAAAGGAAGAATAATAATGAGGATTTCTTCTTCTTTGCTGTATTTCATGTCAGCCATGATTCCTCTGACGCCTGTCTGCCACCTTCTGAACTGTCAGATCAGTACAAATTCTCAGTATAGCCTGGGAACGTCAGTGAGTTGGCAGGTGCAGTTGCTGCGCTGTGCCACTGGGGGTGTTCAACCCGTCCATGAAATGTGGACAGTTAAAGAGTTAAGCACTGAAACCTCTCATCTGACAGGGAATCAACAGATCGCCACCCAGGCGAAGGACGTGCCCCCGAGATAGTTGTCTGAGACAACTAACACTAACCGCTCCGCACAGCACTACAAAAACAACAAACAAACACAACCCAAAAGGGAAGTGTTTCTTCAGCCTAGTGGAGAAACCTCTGAATACGTGATAGACAGTAACACTTACCCTCGGGTGGCGCGGTGGAAGAGTGGTTAGCACTGCAGCAGCACAGCAACTCACCCTTGGCCGGGGGATCCTGAGTTCGATTCCAGCCCCCGACCAACAGTGATCTGTGTGGAGTTTGCATGTTCTCCCCGTGTCTGCGTGGGTTTACTCCGAGATTTCTCCGGTTTCCTCCCACATGCCAAAAAACATGCAAGTTAGGTTAATTGGCATCACACAGGGGATTCTAAATTGTCCTTAGGTATGACTGTGAGAGTGAATGGTTGTCTGTCTATCTGTGTTGGCCCTGCGATGGACTGGCGATCTGTCCAGGGTGTACCCTCCCTCTTGCCCAAAGATGCTGGGATAGGCTCCAGCCCCCCCGCGACCCGAAAAGGATTAAGCGGAAGAAGATGAATGAATGAATGAACTTACCCTCTGCCAAAAAAAACTCCAGTACGATGTCTCACTGCCTCTTGAGGGGGTTGTGATAGTTTTGGGTAATGATCTTGCTGGCAGTGCTGTGCAGGTAGCTGGGCCACCATCTCTGGTAGTGGTGGAGAAGCCGTTGCATTCAGTGACATCAGATGTAAAGATCTGGGGCTTTCGGGGGTATTTCCAGCTTGTGTTGTAACACGGGCACAAGCACGTCAGGAAAATGTGGCTGACTGTTTGGGTTCAGAGCCTGTGGACGGTGTTAGTTTGCCTGAACTTCCTCCTGCAGTGTCACGTGAAGACTGGATTGAGAGCCAGAAGTCAGGTCGGGGTCAAATTTCACTTCCCATATGTTCCAACAGATTTTGAAGCAGCTGGGAGTGAAGCACAATTGTGCGTCAGCATACCATGCACAGAGTCAAGGGGCGTTGGAACGTTTTCACCAGACATTGAAATCTCTGTTATGCACTTATAGTGTGGAACTGGGGAAGGACTGGGAGGAAGGTCTGCCATGGCTTATGCTGGCAGCCAGGGAGGTTGTCCAGGAGAGCACAGGATTTAGTCCCAATGAGTTGGTTTTGGCCATAAAGGTCATGGGCCTTTAGCAGTCTTGCAGGATGGTTTGGTGGTCAAGGAGCCACCCAAAAATCTGGCAGATTAAGTTAATGGCTTTTGCCATCAGCTTTATATGGCTGTGGAAATGGCGAGGGAGAATTTGACAGAGGCACAAAGTTCAATGAAGAGCCGTTATGATCGCAGCAGTGAATGCTGCCAGTTTAGTCCAGGGGACCAGGTGTTGGCACTGTTGCCACTGGGAGTATCACCATTTCAGGCAAAGTTTACTGGCTGTTATTGTGTTGAGAAGCAGGTGTCGGATGTAAACTTAATCTTATTTCGACTCCTAATAGGAGGAAATCATCTCAATTGTGCCATGTGAACCTGCTTAAGCCTTATTGTGATCGTGGTGCTGCTGATAATGGGGTTTCTGCATCTCCAGTGTTGAGTGTGGGGCCCGGGGTGTTCTTAGGGTCTGTGGTTTTGGGCCTGGAGGTTCCTTTGGCAGAGGATACTACAACACCGGATGTAACAATGACAAGTGGTAGGCTTAAAATTCAGAGTCTTTAAGTAATTTAGATAACTTGTTAGGCCATTTGTCTGTGTCACAGAGAGCGGAAATGATTTCACCGTTAAGGGAGTTTTTGTCACTGTTTGGGGATACACCATCACATACGAATCTTATTCAGCATGATGTACAGCCGTGGACAAAATTGTTGGTACCCCTCTGTTAATGAAAGAAAAACCCACAATGGTCACAGAAATAACTTGAATCTGACAAAAGTGGTAATAAATAAAAATTCTATGAAAATTAACCAATGAAAATCAGACAATGCTTTTGAATTGTGGTTCAACAGAATTACTTTAAAAAACAAAATCATGAAACAGGTCTGGATAAAAATGATGGTACCCCTAGAAAAGATTGAAAATAATGTGACCATAGGGACATGTTCAACCAAGATGTGTCCTCTAATTAACATCACAGGTGTCTACAAACTTGTAATCAGTCAGTCGGCCTATTTGAAGAGTGACAAGTAGTCACTGTGCTGTTTGGTGACATGGTGTGTACCACACTGAACATGGACCAGAGGAAGCAAAGGAGAGAGTTGTCTCAGGAGATTAGAAAGAAAATTATAGACAAGCATGTTAACGGTAAAGGCTATAAGACCATCTCCAAGCAGCTTGATGTTCCAGCGACCACAGTTGCACATATTATTCAGAAATTTAAGATCCACGGGACTGTAGCCAACCTCCCTGGATGTGGCCGCAGGAGGAGACGGATAATATGAATGGTAACAAAAGAGCCCAGAACAACCTCTAAACACATTCATGGTGAACTCCAAGGTCAAGGTACATCAGTGTCAGATCGCACCATCCGTCGTTGTTTGAGCCAAAGTGGACTTCATGGGAGACGACCAAGGAGGACACCACTGTTGAAAACAAATCATAAAAAGCCAGACTGGAATTTGCCAAACTGCATGTTGACAAGCCACAAAGCTTCTGGGAGAATGTCCTATGGACAGAAGAGACAAAACTGGGACTTTTTGGCAAGGCACATCAGCTCTATGTTCACAGACGCAAAAATGATGCATACCAAGAAAAGAACACGTGTCCCTACTGTGAAACATGGAGGAGGTTCTGTTATGTTGTGGGGCTGCTTTGCTGCATCTGGCACAGGGTGTCTTGAATCTGTGCAGGGTACAATGAAATCTCAAGACTATCAAGGTATTCTACAGAGAAATGTGCTGCCCAGTGTCAGACAGCTTGGTCTCAGTTGCAGGTCATGAGTCTTGCAACAGGATAATGACCCAAAACACACAGCTAAAAACACCCAAGAATGGCTAAGAGTGAAACATTGGACTATTCTAAAGTGGTCTTCTATGAGCCCTGATCTAAATCCTATTGAACATCTGTGGAAGGAGCTGAAACATGGCGTCTGGAGAAGGCACCCTTCAAACCTGAGACAACTGGAGCAGTTAGCTCATGAGGAGTGGGCCAAAATACCTGCTGAGAGGTGCAGAAGTCTCATTGACAGTTACAGAAATCATTTGATTGCAGTGATTGCCTCAAAAGGTTGTGCATCAAAATATTAAGTTAAGGGTACCATCATTTTTGTCCAGGCCTGTTTCATGAGTTTGTTTTTTAAAATAATTCTGTTGAACCACAATTCAAAAGCATTGTCTGATTTTCACTGCTTAATTTTCATAGAATTTTTATTTATTACCACTTTTGTCAGATTCAAGTTATTTCTGTGACCACTGTGGGTTTTTTCTTTCATTAACAGAGGGGTACCAACAATTTTGTCCATGTGTGTAGATGTTGGTGACTCTCCTCCAATTAAATGTTTTTATCGTTGTTTGTTGGATAAGTGTAAAATCTTGGAGGTAGAGGTGAAGTATATGTTGGATAATCATATTGCTGTGCCATCATCTTCTAGCTGAGCATCCCCAGGTTTGATAGTGACTAAATCAGATGGATCACCAAGGTTCTGTAATGACTACCGAAAGGTGAATAAAGATACCAAGGCTGATTGCTTTCCATTACCACGCATGGAAGATTGTATTGATCATGTGGGATCAGCTCGGTTTGTAAGCAAATTTGATTTTCTGAAAGGATATTGGCAGGTGCCTTTGACAGCTCGGGCACGGGAGGTATCTGCCTTTGTGACACACCTTGGTCTGTTTGAATATATGGTGATGAGTTTTGGTCTCCGCAATGCTCCAGCAACATTCCAGCGCCTCATGAACCTGGTGACAGCAAGTCTTGGTGGTTGTTCTGTGTATCTGGATGATGTTGTTGTTTTCAGTGACACATGGGAGGAGCATGTTCAACGTGTCAGGGCCTTGTTCCAGCGCTTGACTGAAGCAGGTTTGACAGTGAACTTGGCAAAATGTGAGTTTACCAGGGCAACGGTTACGTACCTGGATCGAGTAGTTGGGCAAGGGCATATTTGTCCGGTGGAGGCCAAGGTTCAAGCAGTGTCGCAATATCCAGTACCAGCTACAAAGACAGAGCTGATGCGGTTTTTGGGTCTGGTAAGTTATTACAGAGCTTTTTGTAAGAATTTTTCTGCTGTGGCTGCTCCCTTGACTGATTTGTTGAACGGGAAGGCTAAGTTTGTGTAGTCGGCTGCATGCCAAGAAGCATTTCAAAATGTGAAGTCTTTGTTGAGTGTGGCTCCAGTTCTTGCTGCACCTTGGTTGGACAAAGTGTTCAAATTGGAGGTGGATGCTAGTCATGTGGGGGCTGGTGCAGTATTGCTTCGGGAAGTGCATGAGGTTGACAGGCTGGTATGTTTCTTCTCTAAGAAGTTTAATTCATATCAACGTAACTATTCTGTCACTGAGAAGGAAATCTTGGCCTTGGTCTGGGCACTCCAGCATTTTGAAGTGTATGTTGGTTCTGGTGGCAACCCTTTGACTGTATACACTGACCACAACCCCTTAACATTTCTTTGCTCTCTGCGCAGTCCCAGTCATCGGTTGTTGAGATGGGCTCTGTTCCTGCAGTCTTATACACTGGGCATCAGACATATTAGAGGGAAAGAAAATATTGTGGCAGATGCGCTGTCTCGTGCGCCAATTGGATAGTTTAGAACTTGTTTTTAGTTGTTTTTGGTTTGACTAATGGGGGAGTTAATTGTTAGGGTGATGCCTCTGGGGGCCCTGTCTTGGGGGCGGGGGGGGGTTACAGACTATAGGGGGTGCTGTGCTGTAGTTTGATGCTGGTGAGTGATTGCCAAGTGGGTTCACCTGTGGCGCCCAGGTGACCCAGGGCATTTAAGCCTGGCGGTGGACTCAGCAGAGAGGCCATTGCGTTTAGGTTGCTCCATCCCATCACTGGGGGTTACAGACCAGGCCTCGCACCACTTTATCCCTCTAACCATTGTTTGTGCTTTTTTTCCCCGACAGGCAAACAAAAACCCAAGATACGAACAACCAAGAAAAGTATGTGCATATCTGTCTGTGGGGTGGATTTGTGGAACAGTCTGGAGCCGGAACTGAAACTATGTACAAACAGAAATCAATTCAAAAAGAGGTATAAACATTATTTGCTGAAAGGATATAGGTTAGAAGGGTAGTATTTATATGTACGATTCACTATGCTCACTCTGGGACACTATGGAATGGTGGGTGGGACAGCACTGTGTATATCTGTGTTGTTTGGGGCTGGTTTTGATGTATGGGCTGTATGTATGTTGGGATGGATGGGTGTTAATGTTGATATGTACAAAATACAGTTAATTGTTTACTTGGGGTCTTAAATGTGGTAATTTGTATATAATTCACATGGGTGTATTCATGGAAAAGAGGAGTTGGAATTAATAAGTGTTCACTTCTTCCTTCTCCCTTTCGAACACTGTACGTATACTGTTACTTTATTGCTTTTGTCATTTGCTTTGTTTTACTTTTTTGTTCGAAATAAAGTATCTATCTATCCATCTATCTATCAGGCAAGCCTCTGTCCTGGTTTGGTTGCATTTGGACCCCTTGGTTATGTTTGGTTGAGTTAATTAGGTTGTGCATTGCTCAACACCACTACATTATATTTTACATTCACTCACTCCCTACACTACTTATGAAACACTTACATGTTGTGTCCATAATATTAGGAATGACGAGTAAGTCTCACCTCGGTTAACAGGGTTTATTCGGGATATAACATTAACTATATACAGAGGCTTACGACACTCTCCTGCTGGCCAGATGGCTTCATGACTCTTTTATACCCTGGGCGGCATCACCACCGGAAACCAGTAGTAGCCACCCCGGTCTATCTCATGACCAACCCGGCCGCCATCTTAGTAATACCAGCCTATTACAGACATAACATTTCTCCCCCCTCAAAAAAAAAAAAAAATGCCAAGCACACAAATAACCCACCCAAATTTATCACCCAAGACACACACTATTCAAAATATGTACAAAAATAAACAAAACACCTATCCAATCACACAACTAAGGCTGGGGGTCAGGTAGACCACCAGCGCCCCCACACAGCTGAGTGGGTTATTCTGCCGCTGAAAAAGGGGAACATACAAACAAAACAACAAAGCCGTGTTTCTAACTAAAAATAATCCCTTAATGTAAAAATACACACACAGAATAAAACACAAGGCAAACTCTATTGACGGCCCCCAACTCCCACCCCACCATGGGTACATAGAGTATGACAAATCAACAGAGGGGTGCTCAAATAAAACAATCCAATCAAATCAGGCAGGCTCAGATTAATCAACCAAACAAAATATACAGAGGCACAACTCATTTAGCCATAAACTTCAAATATTCAAAATTCTTCTTAAACACAGGGGAAAACAGGCATCACACCACCCAGGTTATCAATTTTAACGTGCAAACACACAAACTCAGGTTCGCAACCACATTACATACTGTGCCTACCAATTCACACCTTTTCCCTTTTTGTTTCCTTTTTAAAAAAAAAAAACAAAAAAAACAAACACAATTTACCGGGGCACCAAATAGAAACTAACACACAACAGGACTGAAGAGCACATCACACACTTGCAAAATAAAACTGTCAGTCCCCGGATGGATCCCTCTCAAGGCGTCTCCATCTCTTCACTTCAGGGCTCTTGCTGTGCCGTCTCCTCTCTACCTCCAGCAGCTGCAGATCCCTCAGGTGTCTCCAGACATGAATAGACCCGCGCCCGTCTGCCTCCATCTAACAGGGCTCCACCTGGAACCGCCTCTGGTTGTCCCGCTGCTCACGTGGACTGTGATCTATACGTACTCGAGCCTCAACCTTGGTTTTCGAGGGAGCCCACTTCCTCTTATTCAGATCACTAATCCCACGATAGGCCCCTCGACTCCAGTCACTCCGTCTCGCGGGCCCTCCTGGGTCTCCTCTTGGCAGGTCATCGCTGGGAGCACTTTACGATAACCACACCCCGCGGTCTAGCCCCATTTTCTCCCGGCATTGGCACCTCGTCCTGATGAGCCTCATCGGGGGTCCCTCTGTGCTGTCCGGCACCCTCGTCCAGGGCAGCCTGCGTGACAGCATCGGGTCCATCCCGAGACGGCTCCGCGTGGCGCAGTGTGTGCACTCCCAAAGTCACATTGTCCATCCAGTCTGAATCCCACACCTCAGCACCCTCCACGGCAGGACCAGGTCGGCCCACAGTCCACATCCAGACCATTCTTCAGCCGAAATGTTCATAATGGAGAACCCAAGACTGTAAAATAGGTTGCAACCCATAACGTTAACACTGGCTGCAGAAACGTTAATGTGAACACTGGGCGCTACACTGTTCTTATACCGAGCCTCCATCTCAACGTAGCCCAATACAGCCAACCTGTTCCGCCCATAACCATAAAATTCTACCTGTTGCCTTCTTATCTGTCGGTGGGGAAACAGTCTGTCCATGGTTCCCAGATTCAGGAAGGAAATCACCGCTCCCGTGTCCACTAGGAGCGGAATCTCGACGCCATCTAACGTGACGGTGCAGCCGATCCTCCCGTCGTCTCTGGGGAGACAGTATGCACAACCGCTGGGAGTCTTCTGTGCAGCACCTGGATCTCTCCCACAGCTCCTGCATACGAAGTTTTCGCACACCCTGGCAAAATGATTCAAAATCCCACATTTGCCACAATGCTTTCCTTTCGCCGGGCACACTCTGGACTTATAGCGGTGCTCAGTGGACCCACATCCATAACATTTTGGCGTACCAGGGGCAGATCTTATCCTGACCACGGAGGCAAAATCATCATCACCGCATTCGCCATCACAAGGGTCCAGGCTCAGTGCCTTAGCGCAAGACTCATTCTTTTCCAGAGAGGCCCCTTCAGTAAGGCCCCCCCGCAATGGTCTCTGCTGCCTCTAACTGTTGGGCAAGCTCGACACCCTCAGCTAACGTCATCTCCCCTGGGTGTGTCAACAACCTGGACCAGGCCACCGTGCAACAGATGTGCTCTGCCAGCTGGTCCCGAATCATCTCGTCCTCCAGGGTTCCGAATCTGCATTCTCTCGCCAGCTCGCGGAGGTCCACCACGAATCTTCACACAGGCTCTCCCGACCACTGGCGGCGCTGTCGAAACTGAATGCGCTTCATGGTAACATTCTCCGGTGCCTTAAAGTACCCCGCCATTAGCTGCACCACCTCATCGAAACTGTCAGCACCTCCAAGGTTTTCTAGAATCCTCTGCCCTTCCTTTCCTAAATTATGCACCAACACAGCTCGCGCACGGAGCTTCTCCATCTCACCCAGGTTCAGGACAACAAGATAGTTGGTAAACGCAGCGAACCGACGAGGCCACGGCATGAGGGGCTCACCCGGAGCCTCGAGAAATGGACGAAAGCTAGCAACAGAGCGTTCCATTACTGCTTTTACCTCGTCGCCAAATGTTGTGTCCATAATATTAGGAATGACGAGTAAGTCTCACCTCGGTTAACAGGGTTTATTCAGAATATAACATTAACTATATACAGAGGCTTACGGCACACTCCTGCTGGCCAGGTGGCTTCATGACGAAAGAGGCAGAGCCTCTTCCGCCCACTCTTTTATACCCTGGGCAGCGCCACCACCGGAAACCGGTAGTAGCCACCCCGGTCTATCTCATGACCAACCCGGCCGCCATCTTAGTAATACCAGCCTTTTACAGACATAACATTACATACTGTAAATACTTCAGTTCTGCTTTTTCCTGAATTTGGTTTTATTTGCTTTAATAAAGTTATGTTTAACTCCAACTCCACTTGGTGCTTCCTTTTGTTTGATGTGGCCCTTGAGCCAGGGCATAAAATTATAAATTAGAAAAAAATGCAAATATGCAATATGGTGAAAAATTTCAGAGAAAAAGTTACAAATTTACAAGGAGTGTCATAAATTTGTGGATAAAACTGTAAAAATACAAAGAAAAAGTCACAAATTTGCAAAAGACTTTTGAATAAAATTAAAATTTCAGAGAGGGATGTTTCAAACTGAGAAAATTTTCCAAAGAATTCCAAATTGTTCAGAGGAAAAAAGCCGCAAAAAAAAAAAAATAAAAATGTGACACTGCATTACATCGTTGTAGTTTAGGATGTGACCAGTAGAGGGGAGTGAAAGACCATATTCAAATAATGTCAGTGAAGTTCCTCAATGTGACCATCAGAGGGCAGTAAGAAACAGAGAATTTACAGTTTTAAGGTAGTTTTATATTGTAAAATTTATTTGAATTTTTCTCATGAATTCAGAATTTGAATTTTCTTTGTTTTTTCCTCAGTTGTGTTCATCCATTCATCCATCCATCTTCTACCGCTTAATCCTTTTTGGGTCACAGGGGGCTGGAGCCTATCCCAGCATCTTTGGGCGACAGGCAGGGTCCACCCTGGACAGATCGCCAGTCCATCGCAGGAGTTGTGTCCAATTTCTGCATAACTTCACCCTTTTCCCACAAAATTGCAAGTTTTCCACTCAAATTTGTACATTTTCCCCATTTAAATTTTTACCTTATTTCACCTAAATTAGCTGTTTAACTTGAATTTTAAAACTTTCTACTCAACATTTTTCCCAAATTTTGTTCCTCACAAATTTTTGCTTCATTTTAGTTTTTTTTTTGTGTGTGTGTGTGTGTGTGTGTGTGTGTGTGTAACTTAAAATGGCAAATTTTTTGAAGATCACAGTTTCACAAAAAATAAGTTCAAAGGGAAAATTTGCAAATCTGTGAGGAAAAAAAACATTGAAGCTTGTCAGAAAACAGTTACAAATAATTATAAATTAGAAAAACCATAAATATGAAATAGGGATGGGTGATACCAGCATTTTTCCTTTCGGTACAATACCATTCATTTATGGGACTTTTTCTTTGGCACTGAGGTACTTTTTTGCCCAAAATCATATGATTGCAGTTTCATTAACAACTTTATTTCAAGGGCAATATGAAATATGAATAAAACTAATGAATATAAACACTTGAAAGAAATGCTTATGAAATGATGATAAAATAGAACAAAAGGCAAATTAAATAAAATGATTTTTTTTCAATTATAATAAAATAAAAACTTA
This sequence comes from Pholidichthys leucotaenia, assembly GCA_020510985.1. Lineage (NCBI taxonomy): Eukaryota > Metazoa > Chordata > Actinopteri > Cichliformes > Pholidichthyidae > Pholidichthys > Pholidichthys leucotaenia. Next base: position 458,864,696 of record CM035838.1, on the reverse strand, counting down.
AAAAGAAAGCAAAATTAATTTGATTTCTTAATTTGGTGAAGATTCTCAGTGGGATTCAAGTATTTTTACTTCTGAAATGTTTCACCATTCATCCAAATTCTATTGGTAATACCAAGCAGCATATATGTGTAATTTTTTTCACAATGCAACATTTTTTAAATTTTATGATTTATATATACACTATTATTTTACAAACTTCAATAGTGCTTATTTTGTTTATTTTTCAAATTTTATGCTGCTTGGTATCACCGTAGAATTTGGACGAATGGTGTAATACTTTAGAATCCCCAGTTTGATGCCAATTAACCTAACTTGCATGTTTTTGGCAGGTGGGAGGAAATGGGAGAAATCCTGGAGTAAAGCCACGCAGACACGGGGAGACCATGCAGAAAGGGTTAAGCAGAAGAAGATGGATGAATGGTGTAATACTTCTGCTGCTGCCCCCGACGCTGCTGAGCTCACTCTGCATGGGAGTGAGTGCTTGGCAGTGTTGCCAGATTTCGCAAGAGAAACAAGCAACCAGCTCTATGAAAACAAGCCCCAAAAAAGCCCAACAGCCAACCTACCACACTGTTTAAAAGAGAGGCTGCTTGATAAAAGTAGAGATATATCAATTTATTTTTGTTTGGAGTAAATTGACTGTAAACACAGTCAGCATTGAATAACTGAATTCTATAAACTAACTACAGGAAAATATACATGCATTCTGCATAAGCAGCAGCAAATTTATAGTAAACAATCAACATAAAAAACTTTTGAGTAAAATTCTTAAACTCTGATCAAAAGAAAAGACGAGGATTTTGCAAAAGGAACAGGGAATTGACAGAAAAGTTGACAGTCAACAAAACAAAAAAAATCAAAAAACTGTAATTGTGTTTAGTGATGTGGGATGATGGGAGTTGTAATCTGTTACGTCAGCCGATAACTTTAATTACATGGAAAGTTATCTTTTAAATTGACAAACGTCATACAGTATGTGTAACTCATGGCAAAATTTGATCAGGATCAAAAGCTCATTTCACTCTTGCCATTCGTTTCAATGGAGAATGTTTTCCATTTCAGGTCCCATATGTGATAAATGTGCAAGAAGCATTAGGCAGACAGTGGGAATATCTACAGGTCAAAGTTTTGGGGCAGTTCAATATCAAGGGTTAAATTGGGAACAGATTTGGTCAGTTAGTGGTCATTTTTTTGTTAATAAGGAAAAGGAAGTTTCTTATAAAAGTTTGCATCGTATGTACCCTGCTAAAGATTTATTTTAAAGGTTTGGACTCAAAATAAATTATTTTTGTGTTTTTTGTGGACTGGAAAGAGTTGATCTGTCATTTGTTAATTGTATTCACAAAGATGTTTCGGACAGATATTGAACATTTTATTTTGCAGAGGACTGGACAAGGAATTGTATTTAAAAAAAAGAGACATTTCTGGATTTGAACAAAAATCAGTGGACAAGGACTTTATTTCATACAGTTGTTATTGCTTAAAGGAAAGTTTCACATACACAAGAAGAAGTGGACAGACTCCAGAATGAAAGCAAACTGAACATGTTTATTTTGAACGGAAACAAAATGGCACAACTAGCAGCATAAAAAATAAAGCTATTAAGATGTTTGGTGTTCTTGAGAAATTTAGTATTTGTACACAAATATATTCATCTTCCTTCTTCCACCGCTTAATCCTTTTCGGATCACGGGGGGGTTGGAGCCTATCCCAGCATCTGTGGGCGAGAGGCAGGGTCCACCCTGGACAGATCGCCAGTCCATCGCAGGGCAACACAGAGAGACATACAACCATTCACTCTCACAGTCACACCTAAGGACAATTTAGAATCCCCAGTTTGATGCCAATTAACCTAACTTGCATGTTTTTGGCATGTGGGAGGAAACCGGAGAAATCCCGGAGTAAACCCACACAGACACGGGGAGACCATGCAAACTCCACACAGATCACTGTTGGTCGGGGGCTGGGATCGAACCCAGGATCCACCAGCCAAGGGTGAGTTGCTGTGCTGCCGCGGTGCTAACCACTCCTCCACCGTGCCGCCCCACTCTATACACAGTTCAACAAATCTGTCACGATGTCATGGGGAGACAAGACCAAGGCAATAATGACAAATATATACATACACAAATATATTTTAATTTTATTTTTTGTATTGTAACCTTAGCTTGAAACTTTTCCAAATGTAAAAGTTTTATTATTCCCATGGCAGTATGAGTTTTGTTGTAAAAACTGTGTGTTCTAATAAAGTTTTAAAGATTTAATAAATTCATTCAGAAAAAAAATAAAATTGTTGAGACAAAGGTCAGAAAATCACAAGAGAAATGGAGCTCATTTGCAATAATTAAAAACAATAAGGAAAAAATCAGTGTAAAGATGATGGAAAATTATTGAGACAAAAATACAAAGATGGAAGAAAAAAATATGCATTTATGACACAAAAGTCACAAATTCAAGAAAAAAAATGTTAATCCATGAGCAAAAATTTTTCATGAAGTTTCTTAAAAAGTCTAATTAAAAACAAATAAAAATAATTAAAGAAAAGAAGGTAATTTATGAGAACTCTCCAAATTCACACAAACATTTCCACATTTTCAATTAAAAAAATCTCTAATTTAGGTGGTAGAGTAGCCTGAAACTGTACACAAGTAAACGTAGGTTATCTCTGCATATTATCACTCAAATATACATAAGAGTAGTTACTCCAAAATAGTGAAGAAGTTACTGAGATGTGACTTTAGCCTGGACAGTAATACATCTACTGCTGCATGTCTCTGCACCTGACTGCAACCATTTGCACAAATGCCCTATCTGTTGCTGTCTGTTATTGCTATACTGATCATGTGCAGACAGTCCAATCTGTCACTGTCTGCACCTACACCATGCATCGAACTTGCAACTACAAGTATTACTGCTCTACTTTTTCTGTGTATAGGATTGCTGGGTTTTATTATCTTTATTTGCACTGTGGGATGTCTGGGTTTTTATCTTTTGTCGCTCTTTGCACTACAGGTAGCATTACTGTACATAGACTGCTGTTGGTGTTTTTGCAGCCTTATTCCTTTTTTATATGGCGCGCACCACTGAAGAGAGAGAAACAGCATTTCAGTTCTCCTGTATGTCCTGTACGTATAGTAGTATTGACAAATAAAATCTTTGAATCTTGACAGTTTGAGGTTTTTCTCTTGAATTTATGGCAGTTTTATTCTAAATTTTCTACTTTTTCCTTGTAAATTTGAAATATTCTTTTCCACTTAAATCAACTTTTTCCTCATAATTTGTGTTTAGTGCTAATTTAGGGCTTTTTCTTGTACATTTGAAACTTTACTCTCATAAATTTGTGAGGTTTTCCTCATAAATTAAAAATCAATAAATAAAATGAGCAAAGATGCAATATTTTCTGTTATATTAAAAGATATTTATAGTCTATTAATAGCCTATTTTCTAACTCCCAGCCCATGAAAACCTCACGTAGTTTGAAACCTAAATGTTTGCAGGTATGCATCATACTGTTGCCAAATAAATTCAGCCAGACCCAAAAACTATTCATAACGTTGCAGAATATTCCAGCTGAGGCTGGTATCACACAGCATTATGACCGTGTGAAAAGCTGTTGGGATAGGGAGGGACCTCTCTGTGTGTGTGCCAGGGTTCCAGCGCAGCACGTGCAGGTACAGGGGAGAGAACATGTGTGACAGGAGGGATCATACTATTTGCGTGGTGGGTTGGGGGTGTTCATTTTCATTTTTAAAAAGTTTAAATAAACTACAGAATACATTTTTGGATGTAATTTCAGCTTGTCAAAGACAAACTAAACTTTTATAATTACAACTTTTCTCACTACAATTTTTAAGGGTGCTGAGTTTGTTTGGTAACCTTTATTTATACAGGTAGTCCCATTCAGACACAAGGTCTCATTTTCAAGAGAGACCTGTCAAAACAACACAGTACAACAGAGTTACAGACAAAACTAAGCAACTTTAATCAGTATAAAACAACAAAGAAAATGTGCAGAGTTCCGATTGATAACAAATTAGAGGATTAAGAACAAGAACATTGTCCCAATGATGCCTTCTCCAGTGACCCGATAAGAAGTTTAAAATCTCCTAAGAGAATCAAGCTAAACAAGTTCAGACTCTCCTGTAACGAGTTCCAAGTTAAGGGAGCAGAGTACGAAAACGCTTTTTTGCCAAGCTCTGTACGGGCAGAGGGGACAGTAAAATTTAAGGGTGCTATAGCACTAGGGTGACCAGGTGTCCCTCTTTCTGCAGGACTGCACAACATTTTGATCTGTTTTTGGTTGTCCCGCAAATTGAGACGTTGTCCCGCAGCCTCAAATTTTCAAAGACTCTGCAGACACTTTACATACAAGATGTCAATACAGTAGCTGTGAGGAAAGTAGGGCAGGCTACCATTCCAGGGCCTGTGACTGATGTCAGTCAAACTGCGCTGCACCTCGCACCGTATCAGTTCGCCCCCCATGGAGAAAGATTGGAGGGAGTGCAATAACTGGAGCTATGCTAATGTTGCTCTAATATGGAAACAGTGTCAAAAGAGAGAAAGTGCAGCTTCAGCCAACAATGGGAAACTAACTGCAGCTGGGTGAAGCCAATGGAGGGCAATTCAGAGAGAATGCGTTGCCAGACTAATTTTTCAATCGCTCATGGGGGCGAGTATGATGTGAAGCAACACAGGACGGGTGATGCGCACAGAAAAAGAGCTGCACAGAGGGAGGCATGCCAGTCTATGGATACGTTCCTGCTGAAATGTAGAGATGATTCCCAGGGCGGATAAGGTAACAGCTGCTGAGCTAACCTGCATTTACCACACTGTACAGCATTCCTTTAAAACTAGACTCATTTTGAGCTGTTAGCCTATTTTACTGATGTTCTTTGTGCTAAAACACTAATTAGTTTGGACTGCATAATCCTGTCTTGTTTTGAATGAAACTTTATGTAGAGTTGTAGTAGAAAGGGAATCTTGCTCACAGTTTAGTAGTCATTCACTGTTAAATAGAAGAGGTACTGTACTTGGAACATCCTTGAAGGAAAAAAATAATCCATGAGTGCAATTACTCTATTGATGGGAGTTAATAAAAATGGAAATAACATTTGCAGAGCCTATGTATTTTTTTAAATACAGGTAAATCAAAATTTGATACCACCTTGAGAGCTGATAACGTGTCCCACATTGTCCCACTCAAACACGATCTTTGTCCCACATTTGATTGATTGGGACCTGGTCACCCTATATAGCACCCTTTTTTAGACCTAATGCCACCCATGGTTTGAGCATGGATACTACAATAGCAAGACTGAGATATGATAAACAGTGTAGGATATACACATTCTTTACTCTGCAGCATAGTCCTTCATTAAGTTACATCAGTGGTGGACCCTCAGGGCAAGCAAAGCCTTCTCTGCTGCCCTAAACACTATCAGAATTACATTTACAACCTTCGTTCTTATATTTGTTCCATGAGGATGTATTAAATTATTCCCAATAGTCTATTCTCTTCATTTTGTAGCTTTTCTCTTGGTTGCACTCCTTCCAGTAGTGTCATGCATGTTAGAGTTTTTTAGTCCAATCATACGTATTTCAGCCATCTGTGTTGCCAGGGTCAAGCAAATCTGCCTTGGGCCTTCAGGAATTAACAGTGTGGCTCTGTAGGTTACATTAACTGTGAAACTGATCCTGTTGCTTTAACCAATCAGATGTCTTCTGTATGTCCAGGGATACGCATAGAAGGCATTCGAGAACGTCGGCATTTTCACATCTTTTGATTGGATGGTTAGACTCCTCCACCCACAATGCAGAAGATCCTAGCTAGCAAAACACCAGTGCAAGGACTTGCTTAAGCAGCTACAATATACTGTATCTGTTTAAATATAATAGCTGTTTTTCCACCCACAATGGTTGACAGGGGAGAGGAAAATGATTTGGTCACTGATATTTTAAAAAATCCATTTTCCAGACAGACTTTTCAAGAAAAGTTGGCCATTGTGGAGAGAGGTCGGCTAACCCCGAAGCTAGCAGGCCCGTCTCAGCCGGGGAAAGGATTTGTCCGTCACTTCCATATTAGCAACGAGTGGTATCCACAGGCTCTGAGGGGTGCTGCATATTGCTGGGAATGCCTGTTGTTTGCAACTGATGGAGTAGATACTTGGAGCCAGACAGGGTTTGAAACTTGAGCTGTCTAACCAAGGCAGCAGCGAGACATCAAAGCACAGCCACCAGATGGATACTTGCAAGCAAGAGAACTTTTAATCCTTTGTGGAAACAAGAGTGGATCTGCAGCTCAACGAACAAGTGTGCAGGGAAATGGAGATCCACAATGAAAAGTTTTGAAAAGATTTTTAAAACTAATTTTATAGTTAAAGTTATCTTTAACATGCTTTGTGTGGACGGCCCCATAGGCTATTTTTATGGTGTTTGGTATGAATGGCACTTAAATCGGGTAGATCACCACTGAAGGCCTAGTTGTAAAATACACGGTCCGCCACTGAGGTACATGTGTCATTTCCAAGCATAACATAAACCCAGCAATTATAAAACAGTCAAAGGTTGAGGTCAGACTGAACCAAATGGATGGCAGCTTAGTAGAAACTCTGATAAAACAGTGTAACAGCATCTGAAACCACAAGTCAATCAACAGTTCATATCTATGGAAATTACTCAGTTCAGCCATTTTTGTTAAAATAAGTAAACAAATACAATAAAATGTTTCAATCTCTAAAAAGTCTAAAAAAAAATTAAAACCCTTTTGTCTTTAGAAGAGCAGTAAGTTAAAAAAATGAGTTTTTCAGTTTATTTGGCATCGTTAATGTATGAAGTTCCAGATGTGTCAAAATTAAATATATACCTCACTTAATAACTGATGGATCTTTAATCACCTAAAAATTAAAAAAAACTGTCAACTGAACTGCCTACATTATACAAGTATTTCTTGGTTCCTGTAGGGGTGGGGAATTGATGGATCGTAGTATTGTGATACTTATCGATTCAGGGACACTAGCATCATGATAACTGATCAAGAATTACTAATAAATGTTGAAAACACAACGTTACCCATTTAGGTACCAGAGTAACAAGAGCATTCTGACATAAGAGCAATATCCAGATCCAGATCAGAGCAGAATCACCTGCGGTTGAATGTCAGCAAGACCAGAGAGATGGTGATTGACTTCAGAAAGAGGAAGACACCTTCTCAGCCACTGCAGATTAGAGGGGAAGATGTGGGAGTGGTTGAGGACTACAAATATCTGGGTGTCAGGCAGGATCAGCAGCGGGTTGGACTGGAGATCCAACACCAATGCTGCGCACAAGAAGGGGATGAGCAGACTCTACTTCCTGAGGAAGCTGACATCCTTCAATGTGTGTAGCAGGATGCTGGAGCTTTTCTACCAGACCGTTGTCGCCAGCACCACCTTCTTTACTGCTGTCTGTTGGGGTAGCAGTATCAGGGCCAGAGACACCAACAGACTTGACAAGATTATCAAGAGGGTTGGCTCTGTAATCATAGACAATCCTGATCACCCCCTCCACCACACACTGGACAGACAGCGAAGCACTTTCTCCAGTAGACTACTACAGCTTCGCTGTCGAACGGCCAGGTACAGGAAATCTTTCCTGCCACATGCAATTTCACTGTAAAATAACTCACTATGATGTTGTACTCTGGTCATAATAATGTTGCCACACTGCACCTTACAGTCCAACTGGTACCTCACATTTCACTCTGCTCCTGATAGTCCTCCTTTGTGCAACGGGATGATTCATATGTTTATACGGGTCATCATATATTAAGCTATGATGTATATATGTTTTATAGTCATGTTAGTTTTACTTTCCATGGGTAATCCCTTTGTCTGTCATGTGTGTGTTTCTGTGTTTGGTTGTCTACTGTCATGCTGCTGTTACACTGTAATTTCCCAGTTTGGGATCAGTAAAGTACATCCATCTATCCATCTATCTATCCCCCGCCTGTGTTTTCTGATTTCTGATTCCAATATGTTACTGAAGGAGTGCAGTTTAACATTTCCACAGGATTACTGAGGCATAACCAAATTATGATAAGCCTATCATCCATGAATATACAACAAAAATTGTTGCATACGACCCATAGTTGTAGGGCAGGAACCCAAGGTGAACCTGTGTAGCAAGTTTGGTGACCCTACCTGTTCTATAGTAACAGGGCTGACCCCAAACCCATAGTCAGAGGTCAGGTTGTAAGTCGTTCAGGATTTGTCTTAGACACAGCTATGGTATCAATTTGAAATGCCTATGTCATTTCTTTCAGTGGTTATCACATTTACAAGATTTAGAGAAAAACTGACCTCTGGCCTTGACCTCAAGTCTAAAATTCCTGCAGAAATCATCTGATTAGAGTGTGCATAATCAGTGTATATCAAACCATGATCATATCAAGTTTAAGAACATTTAGAACAAAACTGTAGGAGCTGATTTCACAAAAGTGTGACGGTGACGGATGAACTACCCCATAATATAACTAATTGCCTGTTGGTCTTCACCCAAAGGCGTCTTTGATCTCTTTCCATTTCAACTGGCCAGGGATAATAAAAACCAGTTGACTTTTCCATCCATTAGATGGTGCTAAATATTCACTGTCTGGTTAGGTCGCCAGAGCAAAGGAGAGACTCCTGAGATAAGGCTGGGAGTTAAACAGAACAAAGATCAGGATGGGAAATGGCAATATACGATATCGCAATACTCATGACAGTATCACATCGTGGCCCAAGTATAGTGATAGTATTGTATCGTGTGGCCTCTGGCGATTCCCACCACTAGTTCCTGTCAGCTGCAGTGCATCACAAAATACTTTCATCTGTCAACTTAACCCAACAAGCTCAGTGGGAGGGACAACCTGCAAACTAAGGAAAAAAATGGTCTCAGTCATTTGTGCTTTGTTAGTCCTCACTCTAATGCAAGGACCAATGAAGATAGGGTCATCAGTGTTGGTACAGAGGTCAAAGTTACAAGGTCATGTCTCTATAAAAGCCAACATGCGACACGGGTCTGATGCATATCCCTGCATTATGCATGTACGTATGATCATGTGTTATGGAACACGAGAATGAGGTGGGGAGCTAATCAGAGCTGTTGCTAGAGAATACAGAGGCATGGGTCCACATCTACTTTGAATACAACTGCAACTGTGCAATTTATATTTGAAATATTTTAAAAAATAAATAAATAGAGGCCAGTTGGAGCTAACAACCTCAGACTTGCTTCAGTAATAATTTTAATTAATTAATGACCCACATAATCCACATTATTTAACGAGGTATATATTTAAACATTTTTGGTACATCTGGACCTCCATATTCATGGACCAGACATCCCCCTGAAATTGGCTTCGATCTGCTCCAGTGTCTTGCCTTTAGTTTCTGGAATGAAGATAATGGTGAAGATGACACTGACTGTGCATGCACATGCGAACAGCCAGAAGGTTCCTGCACTGGTTAGAAGACTCTGGAAAAGAACAAACACATAATCAAATAATAATCATAATAATAATAATAATGGATTAGATTTATATGGCGCTTTACATGTCAAGTGACATATCAAAGCGCTTACTGTGAGTCCATTATTCATTCACTCCAGACAGACATTGGTAGTGGCAAGTTACTATTGTAGCCACAGTTGCCCTGGGGCAGACTGACGGAAACGTGGCTGCCAATCTGCACCAACGGCCTCTCCGACCACTACCAAACATTTATACACATTCATACCCAGTGTCCGAATACTGGGTATGAATAGGTGATTTTGCAAAACTAAAGCCCCTTTGGTATGTGATACCATCAGTGCTGTGAAAAAGTATTTGCCCCCCCTCCTGATTTCTTTTGTTTTAATTGCTGTTTTTACGGACAGTGCAAGTTGATGAACATTGATATCAATCAATGTAAACTTGCCAGATTGTAGCCAGTGGCTAATTTCCATCTGTTGTCCGTGGGTTACATTTTTTCCTTCCCCCATTCTATCATGCTGAGCACCAAGCTAGAGGGGGGGGAAGCACCATTTTTATATGGTCTTTGGTATGACCCGGCCAGAGATTGAACCCATGACCTCCCAGCTGCGGGGTGGGTGCTCTACCACTAGGCCACCACTCTTTTCAATATTTTTCACATTTAAACGTTTCAGATTATCAAACAAATTTTAATATTAGACAAAAATATCCAGTTAAAATACAAAATACAGTTTTTAAATGATGTAATTTATTAAAGGAAAAAGCTATCCAGACCTATCTGGCCCTATGTGGAAAACTAACTGCTCCCTAAACCTAACAACTGGTTGTACGACTCTTGGTGGTAACAACTGCAATCAAGCATTTGCGATAACTAGCAATGAGTCTTTTCTAATGCTGCTGAGTTCTGGTGCACTCTTCTTCGCAGGACTGTTTTAATTCAGCCACACTGGAGGGCTTGAGCTTGAGGTGATGAACTGATAGCCGGACGTTCTCCTTCAGAATTTTCTGGTAGAGAGCAGAATTCATGGTTCAATTACAATCAATTACAGCAGATCGTCCAGATCCTGAAGCAGCAAAGCAGCCCCAGACCATCACACTACCACCACCATGTTTGACTGTTGGTATGTTCTTTTTATGAAATTCTGTTAATTTTACCCTAGACATAACGGGGTGCACGCCTTCCAAAAAGTTAAACTTGTGTCTCGTCAGGCCACAGAATAGTTTCCCAAAAGTCTTGGAGATCATTGAGATGTTTTTTTGGCAAACGTGAGCTGAGCCTTTGTGTTCTTTTTGGTCAGCAGTGGTTTTTGCCTTGGAACTTTCCCACTGATGCCATTTTTGCCCAGTCTCTTTTTGTTGAATCATGGACCAGTGTCCAAACTGAGGCAAGAGAGGCCTGCAGTTCTTTGGATGTTCTTCTGGGTTTTTATTTCTCATTTGTTTTAAATTTCTTTCAATCGCAGCATGACGTGTTGCTTTTTGAGATCTTTTAAGCCTACTTCACTTTGTCAGACAGATTCTATTTAAAGGGGTCACTGACTGCACTTTTCCCACATTTTAATAGCTCACACATGTCTAAAATGTTTGTGACACATTTTGTTCACACTTTCCATAATCTTTTTAATTATTAAAGCAAATTTGTTTTTTTTTTTATTTTTCTTTGCTTTCTTTAAAGGCTCTGATTTAAGGCCTGTCACTTTAAGAACCATCCTTCACTGTTTCAACTCTGCCCTCCCTCTTACGTCAATTAGCCATTATAGCTGACTAGCTTCTAACCTCCCAGTAGTAATGAGATTTACAAATTACTAAAATGTACTGAATCACTTCAGTTCATTCACGAAAAAAGTCCATTCTAAAGATTCCTACACTGAATCACTCAGTTCTGTACTGGAGCTCTTAACTGCCTGCCACTCATTGAACTGAAAAACATGGCTGAACTGAAGAGGCAGGGCTCCCTCCTTCACTGGTCTTCAGTACTTCACTGACTGAATTGATAAGAACATGAGGGAGACAACTGCTGAACAAAACACCGGCTGTACGAATCTGCCTGTGTCGGTCAGTGCTCCACAGTACACGTTTGTTTGTTCATGTACTGAGTGCAGGAGGCTGCTGAATGAAGCAGCTGCCAGGCAAGGCGGCTTGGATTCGTGCCATGCGTTTAAACATGGTAAACAGATGTAACTGTAACGCCTGTTCCACTTTACCGCTATGAACAGCGCCCAAGTTTGTGTACTTACACTCTAACTTGTAGACTAGGCCAACTAAACCAGTGTAAATACAAATATCTGGCCTACAAAATAAGTAGAGTGCGTGAAGGGCTACATTAATCAAGATCAGGTTGTGTATGAAAAGGGTGTAGGATAGCTTTAAAACTATAGGGTATATGGTGTAAACCTTCCTTAAAATAAGCAAACGATTTGATATATTTCAAAAAAGCAAAAATTTATTTGCCCACTGGTCAGCAGAAGGAACCAAGGCAATGGAAATAGTTTCAAACAACACAACCCCAATAAATATCTCCTGGGTAAATAAGAAAGACTTAGAAAGAAAGAAAACAAAAAAAGGAAAAAAGAATAACACACGCTCAAAGGGGGAAAAAGGCAATAAATCACAATTGAGGATTCACAAACAAACAGAATTCTTAATAAATCTAAGCCGGCATATCCTATTAATTTGTAGGTCTATAAAGATCCCTACTCGGTACCGAGTGATAATAAAAAGGTCTCTGACGTTGCAGGCCTGTTTTAATATTAAAACGCCACTCCAACGGCTAATACAAAATGGTGGCCGCCATTAATAGCCTTGTGGGGTGAAGCGGCGTACTCGCCCATACCAGAGTTACCATCTGTAATGGCGGACAGCAGAGGGCAGTCTCAGGGGACGAAGAACGTGGCGCCAAATGACAAAGTGGCTCAGGGAAAAATCCAGCGGCGTCCTCAATGAGAGAAAGAAAGAGGGAGAGAAAAGAAAAAAAAAAAAAGAAAACAAAACATCCAGCGATGTCCTCAGCGGGTCGAGTAGTCAGGGAAAAATCCAGCGCTGTCCTCAGCGGGTCAAGTAGTCAGGGAAAAATCCAGCACTGTCCTCAGCGTTGGCGGAGATCCTCCGTTAAAGGGAATTTGGCCAAACCCAAACCCCGGCCACGACTCCAGCGGGACGTTGGTTCGGTGGGAACACGGCACCCACTGAAAAATTCACAAAGCAGAGGGCACAGACGAGCAGCCCTCCTTAACCAGGCACTCTAAACGGCAGCCAAAAGCCAAAAGAATCTCTGCAGTAAAACCAAAGCTCTGGGAAAACGGCTTTAGTTAGCTTAGCGGGCCCAACAGTCGATGTCCACAGGCAGCAATAGACACAGCCTACTCTGGGAGCGGCCACTAGCCAACTACTAAGGAAAAAAAACCCTTTAAGTTCAAAGAAAACTCACAGTTAGCTAGGTTAGCAGGTCCAACGGTCGGCGTCCACAGGCAGCAAGAGACACAGCATACTCCGGGAGCGGCCACTAGCCAACTACTAAGGAAAAAAAAACCTTTAAGTTCAAAGAAAACTCACAGTTAGCTAGGTTAGCAGGTCCAACGGTCGGCGTCCACAGGCAGCAATAGGCACAGCCTACTCCGGGAGCGGCCACTAGCCAACTACTAAGGGAAAAAAAACCTTTAAGTTCAAAGAAAACTCACAGTTAGCTAGGTTAGCAGGTCCAATGGTCGGCGTCCACGGGCAGCAAGAGACACAGCATACTCCGGGAGCGGCCGCTAGCCAACCACATACCGAAGTAAAAACAAAACGTTAGGTCCAGGGAAAAAAAACTCAGCTACTGTAGCTAGTTTATCGGGTCCAACGGTCGGTGTCCACAGGCAGTAACAGACACAGCTTACTCCGGGAGCGACCACCAGTCGACTCTAGAAAAACGTTAAGTCCAGGGAAAACTCTCAGCTAGCCAGTTTAGCGGGTCCAAGCTAGCTTATCAGGTCTAACGGTCGGCGTCCACAGGCAGCAAGAGACACAGCTTACTCAGAGAGCGGCCGCCGGCCAACTACATACTACTGAAGAAAAAAACATTAACTCTCATAAACCACTACACAATCCCCGCCCCCCAACAGCAAAAGCCAATCACAACAATAAAACACAAATATTGTCTGTGTGAAGGTAGGCTTTGGTCTTCACTTTGAGGTGGTACATTTTGACTGAAATGATCGGTGAGAAGGTCAAGGGCCTGAGAGATGGACTCTGTGAGCATTGGACAGATACCACACATCATCTTCTTCCGGCTCTGCCATATCTTCTTCATTTACTTGCATTTCTTGATGGTCAGGTTCTTTGGTCTTTGTCTCTTGAATGGAACGGGTTATAGGTCTTTGAGATGTTTGTTTCTTGTCTGGCCTTCCAGGGAACCGAACCAGGTGTCCGATGGGCAAAAGGCGGTCTCGATGGAGGGTCTTAACAATGACTCGACCCATCTCTGGCTTTACTCTGTACACTGGCAGATTTGACAGCTTTTCAACTTCCAATTTGTTCTTCCCAGGCACACCGGTGACTCTGATAAGAACGTGGTCCCCTGGTACTAGGACTTGGTTTCTCACTCTTGTATCGTAGAGTCTTTTTTTTCTTTGGTGTGCTTTGTCAGCAACTTCTTGTGCCAGCTTGTAGGCATTCTGAAGATCTTTGAGTTTTTCAACGTACTGCAGGTAGGTCTTGTCGTCTTGGTCGTCTGGAGATGTGCCAAAACAGAGGTTGATTGGCAGACGAGCTTCGCGGCCAAACATTAAGTAATATGGTGAGTAGCCGGCCGCGTCGTTACGTGTACAGTTGTAGGCGTGAACAAGCAAACGGATGTTGACTCCATTTCTGTTTTTGACAGGGATTGAGCATACCCAGCATGGAAAAGAGTGTGCGGTTGAAACGCTCTGGCTGCGGATCGCCTTGGGGTGATAGGGAGTCGTTCTTGATTTCTTTATGCCCAACATATGAAGGCGCACTTTGATTAGGTGGCTCTCAAAATCACGCCCTTGATCGGAGTGGATTCTTGCCGGCAGGCCGTAGTGTACAAAGAACTTTTCAACCAGGACCTTCGCTACTGTTGAGGCCCTATGATCTTTGGTGACGTAGGCCTGGGCATAACGGGTGAAATGATCAGTAACTACGAGGACGTTGGTCATCCCTTTGGAGTCTGGCTCGATAGATAAGAAGTCTATACAGACGAGGTCAAGGGGGCCTGTACTTGTGATGTGGTTCAGAGGTGCCGCCCGATGTGGCAGAGTCTTGCGGGCAATACACCATCCACCATTCTTAATGTAGTCAGCAATGTTGGGGAACATCTTGGGCCAGTAAAACCGGTCTCTCAGCAGCTCAACAGTTCGTTCGACCCCAAGATGTCCGGACTCGTCATGCAAGGCTTTAAGTACTTGTTGCCGGTACTGACTTGGAAGGACAAGTTGCAGGGTGGTGTGGCCAGAGGGTTTGGTAATCTTTCTGTGCAACAGCCCATCTTTAATGAGGAGCTTCGGACTTTCTCTTTGAAGGGGCATGGGTCTGGATGGCTGCTGGCTTGCGAGGGCAAGGACCCATCTTGCACAGCTTTCTTGGCCACACTGATGACAGGGTCGAGATCTTGGGCCTTGCTCAGGTCATGTTTGCTTAGTCTCTCAAGAAGGCTCAGTTGAAGTTGAGTGAAACAGGCATAAACTTCAGGAATGACGCTTGGAGATGGCCCTAATTGGTCAATGAGTTGGCTTGGAAACTTGGGGGACTGAGTTTCACTGAATAGATGGCAAAGGGCTTTGACACCAGAGGGCGGGATGTTTCTCCATCCCTCATTGTCGTCAATGGCATTTCTTGATAACCAGTCCGTGTCCACATTTTCTCTGCCTGGCTTGTACTGAATGTCGAAGTCATAGGGTGTGAGGGCAGCTAACCACCTATGGCCTGTGGCATTCAGCTTGGCGGTGGTAAGGACGTAAGTGAGGGGGTTATTGTCTGTCCTCACGGTGAAGCGAGCCCCGTAGAGGTAATCATGAAACTTACCGGCTACCGCCCATTTTAATGCCAGGAATTCTAGTTGGTGGAAGGGATACTTCTTCTCGGACTGGCTCAACTTTCGACTGGTGAATGCAACAGGACGAAGGCCATTTGAGTATTCTTGGTTAAGGACTGCTCTGAGCCCATCCAGACTGGCATCTACATGAAGGACGTATGGCTTGGTAGGGTAAGCAAATGCCAAGACTGGAGCATGAGTGAGGCATTGAATGATTTTATGAAAGGCTTCAATGCACTCGAGAGTCCAGTGCTCTCCAAAGGGCTCGGAGGGACAGTAATAGGACGTGTCAGGGTCTTTTGAGTTCTTTCTTTTCTTTTGTGTTGGCGGGTACCCCTTTGTTAGGTCAGTGAGAGGTCGGACGATGGCTGAGTAGTTGGTGATGAACTTTCTGTAATAACCACAGAAACCAAGGAAGGACTGGAGCGACTTGAGGTTGGTGGGGGCTTTCCACTGAGCTACAGCCTTTATCTTGTCTGGATCTGTGGCGATGCCTGCAGCGGAAACAGTATAGCCAACATACTTGGGGCTAGCAAAACTGGCACTTATCGATGGATAGTTTCAAACCTTGCTCTGCCAGATGGTCGAGGACTTTCAGAAGGCGCTCTTCGTGCTTCTCTAAAGTGCAACCAAACACAATAAGATCGTCGAGGTATATGAGACATTGCAGCAGGTTCATGTCTTCCATGGCCTTCTCCATTAACCTTTGAAATGTGGCTGGGGCCCCTGTGATGCCTTGGGGCATGCGTTCAAACTGGTAAAACCCCAGAGGGCAAATAAATGCAGTCTTTCCTTTATCTTCTTTGCACATGGCGATTTGGTAATAGCCACTGCGGAGTTCGAGCACAGAGAACCATCAACTTCCAGTGAGGCAGGCCAAAGCATCGTCAATTCTGGGGAGTGTGTACTGATCTGGTATTGTTCTTGCATTCAAGGTGCGATAATCAATGCACATTCTTATTTTGCCATTTTTCTTTCTTGCGATGACGATTAGCGAGGCATAGGGCAAGCAAGACTCTTTGATAATGCCTGCAGCCAGCAATTCTTGTAAGTGACGGCGGACATAGTCGATATCAGAGGGGGCCAACCGCCTGACTGTCTCTCTGAAGGGTCTTGGAGCTTTGAGCCTGATGTTATGCTCCACCCCTTTTGCTAGTCCAACATCCCATTCTGATAGTGAGAATACTTCTGGGCACTCTGCCAATTTCTGTGACAGTCTTATTTTCCATTGTTCAGGAATGGGAGAGTCATCAAAACTGAAGACGGCCGGGTCAAGCTTTTGAGACGGTACTTGCCTGGGCTAGACTTGGGTGACTATATCAGCTTTGTAGACATGAGCGAGGACAGTGCCTTTGGGAATAGACTTGGGCTTGACAGACTTGTTTTTTTAGAAACAGAGCAAATCTGTTCATGTACATTTCAGTGGAAAGGAGGACACAAGGGGGCATGAGCACACCAGCAGGGAGAGAACCAGTGGGAGGATCCTCGATCATGAGGATGCTGTCATTAAGTGACTCTGAACTTGATACTTTACAAACAGCGGAGAGTTCAGTACCAGGAGGAATAGTTAGTGGACCAGGCCCTGCCCATTTCACTTTTGCCACAACTTCTTGGTTGTTCAGCATTGACTTGGCTGGGGAAGAGGAATGAGTACAGACTCGCACAGACTGTACTTTGTCATTCTTGAAGTGGCTTTTTGGCGGTGGCTTGCGATTGAAAGAGCAGGCGTTGGTGCCAATGATGATAGGTTGCTGCTCTGGGCCATTAGGCTCTGGGCAGACGAGGGCCAAAACGGTATGGAGCTCACACTGCGAGTCGTCGTCAGGAAACTGAATCTGAGCAGTGATGAAGCCTTTGTAAGGATAGCTGTTCTGGCCAAGGCCCCATAGGTCAAGACTGGAGATGGGGTGCAATGGCAGGTGAGACAGGTGTTTGGTATACCACTCATCAAATATGATGGAAACTGTAGAGCCACTGTCCATTAGAGCATCACAAGACTTTCCCTCAATGATGATGTGGCTAACTGTGGGTGCTCCGATTAAGCCGGTTGGAATGTGGCTGGACTCAGGAGGACCAATTTTGCAAAGAGTGACTTGGCCACCTTTTCTTCTTGGATCGGAGAAGTTTGCTGTGGCCTCTTTTTGACTGTTTTGAAGCTTTTGCATGGAGTGAATGAGCTTGCGGATGACTTTGGCAGAATTTTCAGGACCGGCACAGTTTGTGGCAATGTGCCCCTCTTCACCACAGCGATAACAGAACACCTCAGAACTTTATTTGATGAATTTTGTGGGCTCTTTGGCTCGACCTTAACTGTTTGGCTTTTGGGAGGAGTTTCTTTTCAGTCTCACTTTAGCAGCAGGGGCTTTGGACGACTGGTCTCTTTGACTGAACTGGTGCTGTAGGCTGCAGACTTGCTCTTTAAGGGCATGGACATCAGGATCTGAATGGGCAGCAGGAGTTGTAAGGGCTCTTAAGGCGCTTTTCCACTAGCCCAGCCCAGCCCCGATTGAAAACCCGACTCTACTCACTTCGGTTCGGTTCGGCCTCGGTTGCTTTTCAACATTACTGCTGGCGCACCTGCTGGCACACCTGCTGTGGGTGGGATTTGTTGAACAGCAGGCGGCGCCACACCCTCGTGACGTGAAACACGCGACCGAATCCTCCACAACAAACAAAATGGCTGATGACGAGGAGAGAAGGAAGGAGGAAGGAGAGGAATGACTGTGACATGAAACTGGTGAAATCTATGGTGCTGACTTGTTGTGCTCTGCCTAATCTGTGTGAGAGTCATGGAGAGACGTTTGACACTACATTGGATGATGCAGTAGATGAACCAGTGGTGGCAGCGGCACAGAGAGCAGAGGAGCAGGGAGCCGATATACGAGATGATGTGCTGTGATGTAGTACTTGTCTATTTCGCCCACATTTATGTGCATACATATTACAAAAATGTTTTTTGTAAATAAAATGTTGTGCATGTTCCATCTACCTGTCCTGTTGTTCATAACGCTTATCTGTTAAGGTACGGGTAATTAGATTAGATTAGATTTGTTTATTTGACAGGGACAGTGCAATAATCATAGACAATTAATCAATGACAATCAATCTGATGTGTTGCACAGAGTGTATAGCTATTAGCTAATTTGCAGGAGCCGCAGGACAACAGAAGAAGGTGTGAGGCCATCAGCCTAATGATGAGTCCACACTTCTCACTGTTGTGATAATTGCTCACGCTGAGCGCTCTGACAGCCCCGCTGTGGGGTTCACACACGACGTGTTCCTCCCCACACTCTCAATAATTTTTTTTCCCGTATATTTTTCTCTTTGGCGTACAGAAATGGCAATACGCCCGTATTTGCTAAAATTGCATTTTCCCCGTATTAAAATACAGCGAAACCGTATCACCTGACAGGTATGTAATTACATGCAGAAACACCGCACAGGCCATCTTCACAAAAATCCTGCTCGACAAGCCAATTTTGCTTAGGCGGAAATGCAAATTGAACTATAAATCATGTGCTGATACATCTCATATTTTCCAATGTAAAGGTCTCCCACTTTTACTTACAAATTGATTTTTAATTTTTAGGAAAAGGGAATATAAATTTTGCACTTGTTGGTAACAACAGTTGTGTGCAACAAAAACACAGTTGTGTATCCTTGTCCGATTTGTCTACTGTTATTAGTGCCAAATTTTTGCTAGATTCCTTCTTAATTTATTAAATTTTGACTGGTGATGCAACATTCAACTTACACGTACTTACCTTTATCAGTGTCTACAAGTTCAAGCACACCTGTACAACTGCTTATAACATAAAAAATGTACCCGTTCAAGAGAAATGGATTCAGCATTGCAAATTTGTTTAAAATTAAAAAAAAAAAAACTACCAAGACATTACGTTTCGTTGTGTTGTTAAAAATTAAATTACCATTAGAAAGCTATACACCTGACCTGATGAACAGCAGCATGTGGAGTGAACAGAGAATGGAATGTGTATGTAATTATTGGCTTTTCTCATACGGTGTCATAACAGATAAACCAGACTTTTGATGCAAACAATACAATTTTATTCCAAAAGCAAAATTTACAAACAAAAAAACAGACTGGGCGTGGGCAGACATGGTTAGACACGCCGACTGCTAAATGTGTCCACAAGCCTGCCAAATAGGGTCAGGAAATCTCTGTTGAATGATGACATCTCTGCGAGCTCTTCCCTTCGTAACACAGCGTCCTGCTCCAGGGCTTCACGCGCATCTGCCCGCACATCTGCGGCCACCTGTCGCAAATGCTGCATGTACTCCTGATTCTTGCCGCTGGTCATGTTGCTGTTCCAAGAGCCGCATCTCTTCGTCATGCATGTTGACCATCGCTAATGTAAGGTCAGCGATGGGAGTTGTCTGTTTTCGTCTTGCCTAGATGGAAAGACAGAAAGGCATGGTCGTTAAAGCTGGATCACTACATATATTATGGAATTACACAGGTGAAAGTCTGTGGTGGAATGTCACTATTATATTATGCTTCATTGCTGTATATAAGCTGAACTGTCAAGTTGCTGCCCCTCAGTAGAGCAGATTTTGCAACACGCAGGGTGCTGTCTTCGGCTGCAGCCCCCCTGCAAAACTAAAAAGGATTAAGATTAAGAATATGGATGGATGGATGGGTAATGTTTAAACTAGTTGCTTGTAGTGTGGCCGCAGAAATCTGAATGGGTTAATACAGTCAGCTGACACGAAGCATTTCAATGAAGCATGTTAATTTCAACGGCAGTTCATGAGCTTTAGTTGTTTTTATAAAACAGGAGTTACAACAGCACTTCAATCACCACACCTAAAAATGGTTGTGGAACACCGATAAGTGAAGACCAAAGAACAACCTTTTTGTACATTTAAAAAGACATTTTCAATTAATTAATATGCAGCTACAGGAAATTGCATTAATCAATTTGGTACATAACTTGTTAGGCTCCAGCCCCTCTGCGACCTGTAAAGGATTAAGTGGTAGAAGATGGATGGATGGATGGATGGATGGATTTTCGACCCTGGTTTCCGCTGCTGGACCTGTTTCAACCAAAAAAAAAAAATCGTGGTTATTGTGCCTTACCGGCACTTGAACGTGATCCAGATGGAGCTGGTGATGTGGCTGACATCGGAGTCGATCCAGCTGGCGCTCTGGCAGACGCAGCGCCAGGAGAGTCCGGTGTGTTCATGTGCACTGAGGTGGACCCCTGTGATATGAACTGCGATTCTAGAATGAAAATGCACGCAATTTAAAACTTAACACCAAAGTGCAACATGTACACAACACTCTCAAGTTTTTAACCGGAATACAATAAGCGTAATTCAGCATTTTGTTCGCGCTAATACTTAACACAAAGCAAGCGTGAATCTGCAGTTGGCTGCAAAACAATAGGCAAGCCTCAGTAACAACCATTACCCACAATCTAACAACCTTCCTATTTCTTAAAAACAGTGAGCTTGGCACAGAAAGGATAAAGTGGCGAAAAGATGCGCAATATCAAAACAACACTCACCATCCACAGTTTCCAAGGCCGTGACTGCGACGGTGGCCATGTCGAGCCCGATGTCTCTCAGCGAACCACTTCCACTCCTTCCGATCCACTGCACTTCGACCATTGTGGTCCTTCACTGCTCGGTAATCGCTTTTCAGCTTTTTCAGCTTCTCCCGACACTGTTTGGCAGTACGGATGTGCCCTTGGGAACCCATTTGCTCGGACACCTGCTGGTATATTTTTTCATTTCGAGTAGATCCGTCCAACTCGCGCTGGATGCGATCGTCGCCTAATATAGAAAGAAAATTGCGCACCTCCTAATATATAATATTAGGAGTATATTATTATATAAGTATATTATACAGTATATTAATATAATATACTGTATTAAAGGGGCGCACTGTGTTCACTGGCTGAACAACTACAAATGGCGGTCGTGGAGTAAATTCAGCAGAAAAATTCGCTTTCGTGACGTTACGACCTGACCAATCAGCGGCGACCAGTCTCTTAAAGTCATATCACACACATACTCAGCCCTACTCAGCTCGGTTAGACCCTGCCCTGGATCAGGTACTAAAAAAGTACCTGCTAACCGGTGCTGGGGCTAATGGAAAATGCTCAAACGTGGGCTGAGTGATGCGGTGTAGGGCTAAGTGAGGCTAGTGGAAAAGGGCCTTTAGAGTCTTGTGGATGTGAGTCTTTGCTTTTGACAGTTAACTGCTGCACTTGACTTTGAAGCTCTTGGATCTGGAGCTCAAGATTGTCAACTTCCACGTTTTCTGTCTTTGTGTCCGCAGCACCAAGTTGTCTCACACTTGTACTTGTATGTTGTCTTGTCATTTTCTGACCCTCTTCAGCCCTTATTTCACTTAGCAGAGTCATGAATGAAGGGGGGTTGTTGAGTCTTTCTTTGAGGCGTAACTGCAACAACATAATGTCGGATTCAACTGCTCCTCTCAGCAACTGCTCAACACGTGCTCAATCTCTTAGGAAAAGGGAAAGGCCACCTTTTTGAACAGCTTTGGTGAGCACTTTCTCCGATCTTCGCACAAAATCTGAAAGTCTTTCATTTGGTTGTTGTTGCATGGAGCAGAACTTGAAATATAGATCTTCACCAGACTCTGAAGTGCCAAACACAGTTTCAATGGCAGCCAGGTAGGCTTGAGGGGTTGCATCAGGATCATTGCAGCGGATGGCTTGTATTATCTCGAGTGCGGGCCCCTTTAAACTTTCCACAATCCGTTTTCTCTTTTCTTTTGATGAGCAATCACATTCATCCAATATCAGCTGCACCTGTTCAAGCCAGGTGTCAAGGGTCTCTTCACCAGCAGGTGTCAGGCTAACGCCAGAAAAGACACACAGGCGGCGGAAGGCATTGTTCTCTTGAGGGGGCCTTACTTTCTCCAGCAGGTCTCCAACAGCACGTATAATGGACGAAGTGTTCTCTGATCTAACAGTTTTAGCTTGACTGAGTAGTGGCTCAATATCTGCAAGGGTTTTGCCTTCACTAGCAAGTAAACTCAGTAGCTTAGTAGAAAACTAGTCAGGTTTGTTGTCAGTATTTTCAACAATCAGGGTTAGCTTCCACAGTGACTCACCAGAAGGTGGGAGTATTTCAGGGGGAGCTTGGCTTGGTTCGACTTTGTTGCGGGTTTCACACAGCATTGTGTCGCCTTTAACTTGTGGGCTGGACTTTTGAGCTCTGACTCTGACTTTGCCAAAAGCTTTAAAGGTCTCAACCACCTCTTCAACATCAGCAATATTTGTGTCGCTTGGCACACCACTCACAACAACTGCATGGGCTGGATTAACATTTTCTTCACAGCACCAAGTTAGGAACTCAAATAATGATAGTGGACAGGTAAGGTCAGCCATTTTGATAACTTGCTTTTAATTACACTTCTGGGATTGATTGTAGCACCAATCACATGGTAGATCCCAGCGGTGCCTCCAATCTTTTTTTTTGTGTCGCCTGTTCCACTTTACCGCTATGAACAGCGCCCAAGTTTGTGTACTTACACTAACTTGTAGACGAGGCCAACTAAACCAGTGTAAATACAAATATCTGGCCTACAAAATAAGTAGAGTGTGTGAAGGGCTACATTACTCAAGATCAGGTTGTGTGCGAAAAGGGTGTAGGATTGCTTTAAAACTGTAGGGTGTATGGTGTAAACCTTCCTTAAAATAAGCAAACAATTTGATATATTTCAAAAAAGCCAGAATTTATTTGTCCACTGGTCAGCAGAAGGAACCAAGGCAATGGAAATAGTTTCAGACATTAACACAAAACCAATAAATAACTTCTGGACTTCCGGTTATGGCGGCCACGTAGGAAGACGTGTTTCACTCGGCTCTGCTCCTAAAAATAAAAAGTCGGCTAATAACTCTCTCAATTGGAACAAAACCTATCCCAGCCTTTGGGCGCGGATATGCCGGTAAAGCCTAAGGCTGGGAAATCAGGTGGAGGAAAAACTGAAACGCCAAAACAGTCCAAGTTAACAGACTTCCACGTTCGTGACGAAGCAGAAAAATCTCCAGAGACTATGGCGGAGCAAGCTAACGGCGGAGCGGTGACTGCTGGCGAGGGCACAGGTGCGGTGCTCGCTGCCATTAGCGCAATGAGAGCAGACTTTTCCGCTAAATTTGATGGGATTATAGCAGCGATTGAAGGAATGAGAAAGGAAATAAGCGACTGTATGGAACGAGTATCGCAGGTGGCGCTCCGAGTTTCCAGTGCTGAGGATGACGTCACCAGCCTACAATTAAAGGTGCGCACATTGGAATTAAAAAATAAACGTCTGGAAGATAATGTCCTGGACTTAGAATCCCGGTCGAGACGGAACAACCTGAGGCTGGTGGGCCTCCGGGAGGGAACCGAGGGTCGGGACCCATGTTCCTTTTTGGAAAAGTGGATTCCAGAAGCGTTGAACAACACGGAGCTGCAGTCATCGGTCGTCTTAGAGAGTGTACACCGAATCGGCCCACCGAGAGATAATAAGGCACCACCGAGGACGCTGATTATGAAGTTCCTCAGCTACAGAGACAGGATGACGATCTCCAACGTGGCGCGAGCCCAAGGAGAAATTAAATACCAGGATCAACAGGTGCGGTTCTACCCAGATTTGGCCACAGGAATCCAACAATTAAGGAAACAGTTTGACCCCGCCCGTAAAGAGCTGCGCAACCTTGGGATTCGTCATGGAGTGATTCATCCTGCAAGACTGCTGGTCACATATAAGTGCAGAACCCACACCTTCAAGACCCCTCAGGAGGCGCAGGAGCTCATCAAGCAGATCCAAGTAGAGACTGGTGGGAGCTAAGCATAAAGCATGAACAAAATATAAGGTAGAATATTTAAACATTTGCACAGGCATCTGACTGATCTGAAGCATATAGCAAGTTTACAAAATATTGATTGTATTATATATTAAAAAAAAAACCTATGATGTACAAAGTTGCTATAAAATTTTGGAGTTAAGTTGGAAAACTACAGAAGAGAGTTAATGTTATGTCATTAAAAGCAGTAGAGTTAGGGTGATTGGGAGGATGAAGAAGGAGTAGCTTTGGCTGGTCCTCGCGGGTGTGGAGCGGTCGATGGCTATAGCGGGAGACAGAATTTTTTTTTTTTATTTTGGGGGGATTACCACGAATGTGGGAAGGGGGAATTTGTTTGTGTGTAGTTTGTAGGATGAATGTTCAACCACTCATGTTTTTGCTTCTCTGTATGAGCATGTTTACATTGCGAAGTAATCCCAAACTCCCTATTGATCATAGACCAAAGCGTTAATTTTAATTTAACTTCATGGAATTGCAGAGGTCTACAAAATTTAAAAAAACTTAAACAAGTTATGAATAAAATAAAAGACATAGGTTCAAAAATTGTGTTTTTACAAGAAACTCATCTAATAGAGGAGGATGTAAAAAGAATTAGGAGAAGATGGCAAGGAAGTGTATTCACCTCATCATTTTCATCCCGAGCCAGGGGAGTTATGACTCTCATACATAAATCAATCCCATTTCAAGTGAAAAATGTAATTGGAGACAAATTTGGAAGATATCTAATCATTCAAGGATCTTTGTTATAAGAAAATATAAATCTGGTGAACTTATACGGTCCCAATATAGATGATCAAAATTTCTTTGCCAATTTATTTCTTATTTTATCATCATTTACAGGGCAACATATAATAGCAGGGGATTTTAATTGTACATTGAATCCCGGTATAGATAGATCAACAGGACTGGACTGTACGCACAATGGATGCAGGATGATCATTAATCATTTTATGAAAGAACTGAGATTGCTAGATATATGGAGAGAAATGAAACCACAAGTTAAAGCCTACTCTTGTTATTCCAATACCTACAAGACATTCTCACGTATTGACTATTTTTTGATCTCCACAGAATTAAGGTCCAAGATTCAAAACTGCTTCTATGAAAATATTGTGATCTCTGATCATGCACCCTGCTGTCTAATATACAGTGGGGTAACAAAGTATTTAGTCAGCCACCAATTGTGCAAGTTCTCCCACTTAAAAGATGAGAGAGGTCTCCAATTTTCATCATAGGTATACCTCAACTATGAGAGACAAAATAAGAAAAAAAAATCCAGAAAATCACATTGAAGGATTTTTAATGAATTAATTGGTAAATTCCTCGGTAAAATAAGTATTTGGTCAATAACAAAAGTTCATCTCAATACTTTGTTATATACCCTTCGTTGGCAATGACAGAGGTCAAACGTTTTCTGTAAGTTTTCACAAGGTTTTCACACACTGTTGCTGGTATTTTGGCCCATTCCTCCATCCAGATCTCCTCTAGAGCAGTGATGTTTTGGGGCTGTCGCTGGGCAACACGGACTTTCAACTCCCGCCAAAGATTTTCTATGGGGTTGAGATCTGGAGACTGGCTAGGCCACTCCAGGACCTTGAAATGCTTCTTACGAAGCCACTCCTTCGTTGCCCGGGCGGTGTGTTTGGGATCATTGTCATGCTGAAAGACCCAGCCACGTTTCATCTTCAATGCCCTTGCTGGTGGAAGGAGGTTTTCACTCAAACTATCACGATACATGACCCCATTCATTCTTTCCTTTACACGGATCAGTCGTTCTGGTCCCTTTGCAGAAAAACAGCCGCAAAGTACGATGTTTCCACCCGCATGCTTCACAGTAGGTATGGCGTTCTTTCTCCTCCAAACACGACAAGTTGAGTTTTTACCAAAAAGTTCTATTTTGGTTTCATCTGACCATATGACATTCTCCCAATCCTCTTCTGGATCATCCAAATGCTCTCTAGCAAACTTCAGACGGGCCTGGACATGTACTGGCTTAAGCAGGGGGACACGTCTGGCACTGCAGGATTTGAGTCCCTGGCAGCGTAGTGTGTTACTGATGTAGCCTTTGTTACTTTGGTCCCAGCTCTCTGCAGGTCATTCACTAGGTCCCCCCATGTGGTTCTGGGATTTTTGCTCACCGTTCTCGTGATCATTTTGACCCCACGGGGTGAGATCTTGCGTGGAGCCCCAGATCGAGGGAGATTATCAGTGGCCTTGTATGTCTTCCATTTTCTAATAATTGCTCCCACAGTTGATTTCTTCACACCAAGCTGCTTACCTATTGCAGATTCAGTCTTCCCAGCCTGGTGCAGGTCTACAATTTTGTTTCTGGTGTCCTTTGACAGCTCTTTGGTCTTGGCCATAGTGGAGTTTGGAGTCTGACTGTTTGAGGTTGTGGACAGGTGTCTTTTATACTGATAACGAGTTCAAACAGGTGCCATTAATACAGGTAACGAGTGGAGGACAGAGGAGCCTCTTAAAGAAGAAGTTACAGGTCTGTGAGAGCCAAAAATCTTGCTTGTTTGTAGGTGACCAAATACTTATTTTACTGAGGAATTTACCAATTAATTCATTAAAAATTCTTCAATGTGATTTTCTGGATTTTTTTTTCTCATTTTGTCTCTCATAGTTGAGGTATACCTATGATGAAAATTGGAGACCTCTCTCATCTTTTAAGTGGGAGAACTTGCACAATTGGTGGCTGACTAAATACTTTTTTGCCCCACTGTATGTAGATAAGAAATTGACAAAGGAACCAGTTAGGTGGCAATTTCAGCATAAATGGCTTCAGGATGAGGAATTTGTTAAGTACATAGAAAAACAGATAGATGAGTTATTTGATATCAATACTACACAAACATCAGCATGTATAAAGTGGGAGGCTTTCAAAGCTTTTATTAGGGGGCATATTATGAGTTATATAGGTTCAAAATCTAAGAAGACTCGAGAGGAGAGAGTCCAATTGGAACATAAAATAAAAATTCTTCAAGAAAAAGTGTATGCAGGAAGTGACCCAAAGTTAGAGAACAAATTACTGATTCTGAGAGCTGAATATGACAAAAAATCAGCGAATAGAGCTGCCTCAAGTCTTCTAAGATTGAAGGAATCTTTTTATGAACAAGGTGAAAAATCAGGGAAATTATTGGCATGGCAGATTAAACAATTAGAATTTAAAACACCAATTACCAGTATTATAAGTAATTGACAGGCAGTTGTAGATCCTTTAGAAATTAATAGTGCCTTTAGAGATTATTATGAAAAATTATATGATACAAAAAATGAAACTGACTTAACAAAACTAAATGGGTTTTTGGACGGATTATCTATACCGTGTATTCCATATGAAAACAGGGAGATACTGGAGTCTAAAATTAGTCAAGAAGAAGTTGGGCTAGCCATTGATAATATGAAATCAGGAAAAAGTGCAGGACCAGATGGTCTTCCAGTTGACCTCTATAAAAAATTTAAGAATAAATTAATAAAACCATTTTTGGAAATTGTTTTAGAAGCATTTCAAAATAGTAATTTGCCACCATACATGAATAATGCCTTAATTATACTGTTGCCAAAACCAGGTAAACCCTCTAATAAATGTGAAAATATGAGACCAATAAGCCTATTAAATGCTGACCTTAAGATAATCTGTAAAATTTTAGCAAGACGACTACAAGAAATATTACCAAATATTATTAACCGAGATCAGAATGGCTTTATAAAAGGAAGACAAGGCTTCCATAATGTAAGAAGACTATTTAATATCATCTGTTCTAATAAAGAAGCACCGGATACAGCTCTCCTATCATTGGACGCCGAAAAGGTCTTTGATAGGGTCGAATGGCCCTTTCTTTTTGAAGTCTTACAAAGGTTTGGACTTGGAAATAATTTCATAAAATGGGTTCAGATAATATACAATAATGCTACAGTAGAAACCCTAACAAACAGCAATATTTCAAAATCAAAAAATATTAATAGAGGATGTCGACAAGGCTGTCCACTTTCACCTTTACTGTTTACTATGGCAATTGAACCTTTAGCGATGGCAGTACGTTTACATCCACAAATATATGGAATTAAAGTAGGACCAACAGAACATAAAATCTCTCTGTATGCCGATGACATAATTTTGTTTATGTCGAATCTTAAAAAATCAATTCCGACCTTGTTGAATTTAATAAAGAATTTTGGGGAAATATCAGGATATAAAATAAATAAAACTAAATCTTCAATATTAATGCTAAATGAGACCCAGAGAAATCACCCAGCTCCTGAGGTAAATCAATTCAATGTTGTAAATCAGTTTAAATATTTAGGAATTCAAATTGTGCCTAAGCTAGAATCAGTCGCCAGTGTCAACTATGAAGCCTTAATGACAGACATTAATGAGTTACTTCAGAGATGGATGTCACTACCAATGTCGATGATTGGGAGAATCAATATACTTAAAAGTAATATCTTACCCAAAATACTTTATTTATTTCAATACATTCCTTTACCACCACCTTCAGATCTATTCTCAAGAATTAAAAAAAAATTTAGTGGAATTTATATGGAACAATAGGAAGGCTAGATTACGTCTGTCCTTACTATATTTACCATTTGATCGTGGAGGTCTGAAATGTCCAAACTTTATGTTGTATTACTGGTCAGCACAACTGAGGTCTATGACATTATTTTTCATCAAATGATCTCCCTCACTGGACTGAAATGGAATCATACAATTTACCTTTACCTCTTCCCATATTCATATACTCAGACTCGGCAAAAAAATTACAGAAACAAGTTAAAAATCCATTTGTAAAGCATATGATCAAAATATGGTGTGAAACCAAAAAATATTTAAAAGAACCACACTTATTGTCACAATTTAGCCCAATATGGGGTAATCAATATTTTAAACCAGGGAGAGTGGATGCTGTATTTAAAGTATGGAATTTAAAAGGGATTCAAAAGATTCAAGACTTATATTTGTCATGTTCAGATAACATAATGTCTTTTGAAGAACTGAGGATCAAATTTAATCTTAATAGAACACATTTTTTTAAAATATCTTCAGCTTAGGAACTTTATTCGATCAAATCAAAATAATGCTCTCACCCGACCTACTTATTCTTCCTTGGAAAAAATTTTGACGAAAGATAGTAAAAGAAAGGGTATTATCTCAGAGTTTTATAACTCATTGACACTATCCTCAAGTGAAAACTCACAGAAAAGATTGAATTATTGGAAAGAAGACCTGCAAACTGAAATTTCAGAGGAACAATGGGAATTGGCTTGTACAGAAGCTCAAACCAAATCAATAAATGTACGCCTTAAAGTGATACATTTTAAATGGTTAATGCGGATGTATGTTACACCGGTGGAGTTAAATAGATATAACAAAAACATACCAGATACGTGCACAAAATGTATGGAAAGTAAAGGAACCTTATTTCATTGTTTATGGGAATGTAGAAAAATTAGAATGTTTTGGGAAGAGGTGAGGGTAACAATTGAAAAAATAATTTCAGAACAAATCATATTGAATCCTAAATTGTTTTTGTTGGGTCTGCATCCAGAAAAGCATAACTTTAATAAAAGTGAAAGAGCATTCATAGACCTCAGTTTGCTTAACGCCAAAAAAAGTATTGCACTATTGTGGAAAAAGACTCATTGACCAGATGTGACTCAGTGGTTAAGACAGATGTTAACAAACCTTCCACTAGAAAGAATAACATACATACTGAAATCAAAGGAAATTGTGTTCGAGAATATATGGAGACCTTTCATTGATTATGCAAAGAATTTAAACATAACTTTTGAAGAAGAAGGTGAATGATGTGTGTGGACCTTGTAAATTCCAAACTGGTGAATGTATAATATGTATACTTATGTAATGGATTGCCTAGACTAAACAGAGGAGCATTGTTGAAGACCTGTCTTTGTTAGTGGTTGTTGGTGTTTTTAGTACATTTTTTTAAGTAGTTTAGTGTTAGAGTTTGAGTGTTCAAAGGTTCAATAAAAAATATTGTGGAAAAAAAAAAAAACTTCTGGGAAAATAACATGCACTCAGAAAGAAAGAAACCAAAAAAAGGAAAAAAGAATAACACACGCTCAAAGGAAGAAAAAGGCAATAAATCACAATTGAGGATTCACAAACAAACAGAATTCTTAATAAAGCTAAGCCGGCATATCCTATTAATTTGTAGGTCTATAAAGGTCCCTACTCGGTACCGAGTGATAATAAAAAGGTCTCTGACGTTGCAGGCCTGTTTTAATATTAAAACGCCACTCCAACGGCTAATACAAAATGGTGGCTACCATTAATAACCTTGTGGGGTGAAGCAGGGTACTCACCCATACCAGAGTTACCGTCTGTAATGGTGGACAGCAGAGAGCAGTCTCAGGGGACAAAGAACGTGGCGCAAAATGACAAAGTGGCTCAGGGAAAAATCCAGCGGCGTCCTCAATGAGAGAAAGAGAGGGAGAGAAAAGAAAAACAAAACAAAACAAAACATCGGGTCAAACAGCGGGTCGAATAGTCAGGGAAAAATCCAGCGCTGTCCTCAGCGTTGGCGGAGATCCTCCGTTACGGGGAATTTGGCCAAACCCAAACCCCAGCCACGACTCCAGCGGGACGTTGGTTCGGTGGGAACATGGCACCCACTGAACAGTTCACAAAGCAGAGGGCACAGACGAGCAGCCCTCCTTAACCAGGCGCGCTAAACGGCAGCCAAAAGCCAAAAGAATCTCTGCAGTAAAACCAAAGCTCTGGGAAAACGGCTTTAGTTAGCTTAGCGGGCCCAACAGTCGACGTCCACAGGCAGCAATAGACACAGCCTACTCCGGGAGCGGCCACTAGCCAACTACTAAGGAAAAAAACCTTTAAGTTCAAAGAAAACTCACAGTTAGCTAGGTTAGCAGGTCCAACGGTCGGCGTCCACGGGCAGCAATAGACACAGCATACTCCGGAAGCGGCCGCTAGCCAACCACATACTGAAGAAAAAAAAAAAAAGTTAGGTCCAGAGAAAAAAAAAATCAGCTAGCTAGTTTATCGGGTCCAACGGTCGGCGTCCACAGGCAGTAACAGACACAGCTTACTCCGGAAGCGACCACTAGTCGACTCTAGAAAAATGTTCCAAGTCCAGGGAAAACTCTCAGCTAGCCAGTTTAGCAGGTCCAAGCTAGCTTATCAGGTCTAATGGTCGGCGTCCACAGGCAGCAAGAGACACAGCTTACTCCGGGAGCAGCCGCCGGCCAACTAACATACTACTGAAGAAAAAAAACATTAATTCTCACAAACCACTACACAATCCCCGCCGCCCAACAGCAAAAGCCAATCACAACAACAAAACACAAATATTGCCCTTGACTGATCAGTAGGCAGCGAATAGGAGGTAGTTAGAGAATGGCCCAATTACGTGCACTGGTAAATATGAGTTTCTGTAGAAAATTCGAGAAAAAGACTAAAACACTATATGTAAAACCTATATTAGAAAGAAAGAAAAAAAACAACAATGTAACACTATTTGTGAACATGAAAAATGATAATACTAATGTAGTATTACATGTGTAGATATGTGAAAAATATTACAGTGCATTGTATTTAATATTATGCAAGTTATCTGGAAGTTATGTGCACACTTACTATAACAATAACCCAGGGGTTACAAAACAGATTATTATTATTAGCAGCCTGATACTACCCTATTATCCTAACAGAGCACTACGCTCCCAAAATGTTGATTATTTGTAATACCTAGAATCTCCAAAAGTACAATGGGAGGCAGAGCCTTCAGTTATCAAGCTCCTCTCCTGTGGAACCAGCTGCCAATCTGGATTTGGGAGTCAGACTCAATCTCTGTTTTTAAGAAAAGGGTTCAAACCTTCCTTTTTGATATAGCCTACAATTAGGGAGGGATCATGTGTCTCCAAACCCTCCCTTAGTCATGCTGCTAATAGGTTTAGACAGCTGGGGGACCTCCAATAATGCACTGGGCTTCACTCCTTTTCACTCTCAATGAAATATTTTTGCTGGTCATTAACATCTGTTTGTTCTCTCCCATAGATTGAGTCCCCATCGTGCTGTTTGCTCTCTACATGTCTGTTCTTTTCGTCTTCTCTGTCCCCTCACCCCCCAGCCAGTCGCAGCAGATGGCTGGCCCTCCCTGAGCCTGGTTCTGCTGGAGGTTTCTTCCGGTTAAAAGGGAGTTTTTCCTCTCCACCGTCACCAAGTGCTTGCTCACAGGGGATCGCCTGATTGCTGAGGTCTTTCTGCAATTGTGGTGGTTTCCCCTACAGTTGAGAGTGCTATGAGATGACTGTTGTTGTGAAATGGCGCTATATAAATAAAGTTGAACTGAGTTGAATTATTATTATTATTATGCTGGATTATTTTAAGAGTATAGTTAACCCTTTTATTTTAGTACTGGGAGGTTTTATGCATTTTATTGCTTTTAATTGAGTTTGCCATTTCCCTTTGGATTTTTTTTTACCGGTTGATTTGTTGCATATTTTTATTATTGCATGTTTTGTTGTGGTATTTTAGTGTTGTTTTTTTTTAAAGGATAACTTAAAAAAACTCATCGATTGTAAATTTAACTCCACTCCTGTATATAGCCTGACAGTGATTGGTGATAAAACTTGTTTAACACTATTGCCAACTGTTCCTTACTGAGGTGCATCACCCAAACGAGGAGTTCTGTTGTTTAGGGAGCTTTTGCCCGTTACACAGACACCTTTTATGAGTCTGACATTTTAGAGGTTTGCTTGACAATTGTTAGATATGACTGCAGGTTTTATTATGGTGTTTAAAAAGTCTTTTTAATGGATCTGGATGTTGTTCTTAAACTTACTAAGTTAGATTTGTTATATGTGGGATTTGACTCTTGGGGCTTGCCGTAGCCTGGCCAAGGGGTTAGGGTTAATGACGTCAGGTGGGCTACGGTGGGCTATAGTATATATTGTGTTGATCATTATAATAAAAGGAGTTTGGTGTTCAGTTGAGAGAGGCTCCTGTATCATGTTATCCAGACATAGCATTTGGCGACGAGGATTAAAATGGGAGCATGTATCAAACAACCACCTCCATTTTTGCAGTCTCCGGCACGCCAGTTGTGCCGTGGGCCCGCTGGAGGGAGATGTTCGGCATGTATGTGGCTGTGGCCGGCCTGGGTGACGCCGATGAGGAGAGACGGAGGAGCCTGATGGTCCACCACCTCGGTGAGGAGGGCCAGCGGATATTCTTTGGGCTGTGTGGCAATGGCTCACGGAAAGACGGTTTGGAATTGATGGACTGTATCATTCCACCGTCATGGTGCGGAGGTATGACTTTTTTGACCACCAACAGCGAACGGGTGAGTCCACTTACTCCTTTTTTACGGAGCTACGCAGCCTAGAAAAAGAGTGCGCCTTCGGGCCTATCAAGGAGGAGCTGGTCCAGGATAAGCCAGCCCATGGTACTAATAACGTGTGGCTGAAGAGCAGGTCCGGATGGCATCAGCTCGAGGCTCCTCAAGTCCTATGTAGACCAGCTGTGCGGGATCGTGGAGCACATTTTCAGTTTGAGCCTGAAGCTGGGGAGGGTACCACAGCTGTAGAAAATATCCTGTGTGGTACCCCTACCGAAGACCCCACACTCCAAGGACCTGAACAGCTACAGACCAGTGGCCTTCACATCACACTTAATGGAGACCCTGGAGAGACTGCTCCTCGCCCACCTCTGCCCCCTGGTGGGACCAGCAATGGACCCAATTTAGTTTGTCCACCAGCATGGCATCGGGGTGGAGGATGCAGTAATCTTCCTCCTACATCATTCCCTGTCCCACCTGGAGAAGCCTGGGAGTACTGTGAGGACCATGTTCTTTAATTTCTCTAGTGCTTTCAGCACCATACAACCAGTGATCCTGAGCGACAAGCTGCTGTGTGCAGGGGTGGACCAGCACCTGTCATCGTTGATCCTGGACTACCTCACAGACCGACCACTCAGGGAACAGTTCTGGCTCCCTTCCTGTTCACCCTCTACACTGCTGACTTTTCACACACCATCTACAGAGGTTCTCCGATGACTCTGTGATCATCAGCCTCAGCTCTGAGGGGGATGATGCGGAGCACAGAGGACTTATCCAGGACTTTGTGGACTGGTGCCTGTGGAACTGCCTCC
This sequence comes from Pholidichthys leucotaenia, assembly GCA_020510985.1. NCBI lineage: Eukaryota > Metazoa > Chordata > Actinopteri > Cichliformes > Pholidichthyidae > Pholidichthys > Pholidichthys leucotaenia. The sequence goes on along the minus strand of CM035838.1, from coordinate 458,830,194 downwards.
AGATCAATGCGAGGAAACCCAAGGAACTGGTGGTGGACTGCCAGAGGTGAAGACAACCCCCCACAGCACCGGTAAATATCCAGGGAACAGACATTGAGATGATGACATCTTACAAGTACCTGGGTGTTCACCGGAACAATAAACTGGACTGGTCACACAACACTAACGTGCTCTACAAGAAGGGGAGGTGCAGGCTGTACCTCCTGAAGAGACTCGGGTCTTTTGGAGTGCAAGGGGGCACTCCTGAAGACCTTCTACGATTCGGTGGTGGCATCAGCCATCACATTTGGAGTGGTGTGCTGGGGCAGAGGCATCACGGCAGCTGACAGGAATAGACTGAACAGGCTGATCAAAAAAAGCTAGCTCTGTAATGGGGCGTTGTTTTGGAAGGAGATGGGAGAGAGGAGGATGGTGGCTAAGCTGTCATCTCTGCTGGAGTCTGAGTCCCACCTCATGCAGGACATGCTGAACACAGTGAGGAGCTCATTTAGCGGTAGGCTGTGCCATCCTAAGTGCTCGAGGGAGAGGCTCTGCAGGTCATTCCTACCTATGGCTGTCTGTATAATTTAACCAGTGCTGCTTGTAGAGGCTATATTAAACGTACTAAACATCACATCTTTGCACAACAGAGATCATCCCCTCCAATACACAACTAAGACAATTACAATTATAATTGAGCGTGGCACCAACACTGTTGATTCAAATGTGAAATGTACTGTCTGGGTCCATATTTATATTCTGCCGGGTAATTTAACTAAATGTAATGCTGTTGCTGAGGTGGTGATTCTCATCTCAGCCGCTTCACACTCAGCAGCAAACCATCCCAGTAAGACCTGTAGGTCATTGCTGGATGAAGCCAACAGGACAACATCATCAAATATTTTTGCTGGTCTTTAACATCTGTTTGTTCTCTCCCATAGATTGAGTTCCTGTTGTGCTGTTTGCTCTCTACATGTCTGTTGTGTTCTTCTTCTTCACGATCCCCTCATCCCCCAACCAGTTGCAGCGTCACAAAGTTATGAAGAAAAACAGACGAAAACGTCATAAAGCTATGAGGAAAATGTCACAAAGCTATTAGGAAGATGTCACAAAGCTTTGAGGAAAACATCACAAAGTTATGAGGAAAAACAGCTGGTTGCCAGCCGGCAATCAGATCTAGAAGAAGAAGAAGAGTGATATAAAGTGAAGTATGTGGCGGTAATGCACCTGTAAGCTGGTTGCCAACTGCCAATCAAATCCAAAAGAAGAAGAAGAAGATGACTGCCCCCTCCTGAGCCTAGTTCTGCTAGAGGTTTCTTCCTGCTAAAAGGAATTTTTTCCTCTTCACCGTCGCCAAGTGCTTGCTCATAGGGGATCGCCTGATTGCTGGGGTCTTTCTGCAATTGACTGGCGCCTAGCGGCTGCCCCGGCCTTGGATGCGCTCTGCAGAGCGTGCCCAAATGCCAAGTCACGTTTCGTTACCTTGTATATACATGTGTAATGACAATAAAGTTGAATCTCAATCTCAATTGTGGGGGTTTCCCCTACAGTTGAAAGTGCGATAACATGATTGTTGTTGTGAAATGGCATTGTATAAATAAAGTTTAATTGAATTGAACTGAATCTGCAAACAACAGATGAGATTCTGTGGTCACCAAGCATGACACCCTCCGTTCCCTGGCTACACCTAGAAATCCTGTCCATAAAAATTAAGAACAGGATCGGTGACAAAGGGCAGCCCTGGCGGATTCCATCTCTCACTGGGAATGAGTCTGACCGAGTGTTGGCAATACGAACCAAATTCTCACAATGGTCGTATAGAGACTGAATAGCTCGTAATAACAAGCCCGATACCCTATACCCCCGTAGCACTGCCCACAAAAAACCACGAGGGATGCGATCAAATGCCTTCTCCAAGGCCACAAAACACATGTAAACTGGTTGGGTAAACTCCCACGAACCCTCGAGGATTCTCGAGAGGGTAAAGAACTGGTCTGATGTGCCACGGCCAGGACGAAAACAACATTGCTCCTGCTGAGGTACGGCCAACGGTTGGACTCTCCTTTCCAGTACCTTGGCACAGACATTCCCAAGGAGGCTGAGGAGTGTGATCGATCAAAAGTTGGAGCACACCCTCTGGGTCCCCCTTGTTGAAGAGAGGAACCACCACCCTGGTTTGCCATGCCAAAGGCACTGTCCCCGACCTCCACGCAATGTTGCAGAACCGTGTTGACCATGACAACCCTACAACATCCAGGGCCTTGAGGTACTCAGGGCGAATCTTGTCCACCCCCGGGGCAAGGCCACCAAAGAGTTTTTTAACCACTTTAGCGACATCAGCCCCTGTGATGGGCGAATGGTCCCCCTCGTCCACAAACGCTGCATCCTCTGTGGAAGGCGTGTCAGTGGGATTGAGGAGATCCTCGAAGTATTCCTTCCACCGTCCGACAATATCCCCAGTTGAAGTCAGCAGCAGCACCCTATCCGCACCATACACAGTATAGACAGGGAGCTGCTTCTCCCTAATGAGCCACCGGACAGTTGCCAGAATCTCTTCGACGCTGACCAAAGTCTTGTTCCATGGCCTCACTGAACTCCTACCCACACCTGAGTTTTTGCTTCAGCAACCACCCGAGCTGCACTCTGCTTGGCCTGCCAGTACACTTCAGCTGCTTTGGGAGTCCCACAAGCCAATCAAGCTTGATAGGACTCCTTTTTCAGCTTAAGGGCCCCCCTCACCACTGATGTCCACCGCTTGGTTCGGGGGGTTGCCACCACAAGATGCACCAATGACCTTGCCACCGCAGCTCTGGGCAGCCACTTCAATAATGGAGGTGGAAAACGTGGCCCATTCAGACTCCAAGTCTCCAGACTCCCTCAGAATGTGGTCGAAGTTCTTCTGGAGGTGGGAGTTGAAGACCTCCCGCACAGGGGCCTCAGCCAGACATTCCCAGCACACCCTCACTATACGTTTCGTCTACCAGGTCTGAATGGCATCCTCCCCTGCCATCAGATCCAACTCACCACCAGGTGGTGATCAGTTGACAGTTCAGCACCTCTCTTTACCCGAGTGTCCAAGACATACGGTCGCAGGTCTGATGACACGATAGCAAAATCGATGATCGACCTGCAACCTAGGGTGTCCTGGTGCCAGGCGCACATATGGACATCCTTATGCTTGAACATGGTGTTCGTTATGGACAAACTGCGGATAGCACAGAAGTCCAATAACTGAACACCACTCGGGTTCAGATCGGGAAGGCCATTCCTCCCAATCACCCCCCTCAAGGTTTCACTGTCGTTACCCACATGTGTATTAAAGTCTCCAGTAGGACAATGGAGTCTCCAAGAGCAGCACTCTCCAGCACCCCAGTCAGAGACTCCAAAAAGGGTTGGTACTCTGTACCATCATTTGGTGCATAGGCACAAATGATGGTCAGGACCCATTTCCCAACCCTAAGGCGTAGGGAAACAACCCTTTCATTCACCAGGGACAACTCCAATATAGAGGCAGCAAGGTGGCTGCCTCTATATTGCCTCTAAAACAAGAACACCTACCCCTGCTCATCGCCTCTCACCCGTGGGAACTCCAGAGTAGGCCAAGCTCCAGCCCCTCTCCAGGAGATTGGTTCTCAAACCGCAACTGTGTGTTGAAGTGAAGCTGACTATGTCAAGCCGGTATTTCTCAACATCTTGCACCAGCTCAGGCTCCTTCCCCACCAGAAAGGTGACATTCCATGTCCCAAAAGCCAGTTTAGGAAGCATGGGATCAGACCGCCAAGGTCTCTGCCTTCGACTGCCACCTGATCAACATAGCACCGGACCCCATGGTCCCCTCTGCAGGTGGTGAGTTGGGGACATGCTCCTGCTCCATGTGGAGGAGATTAAGTATCTCGGGGTCTTATTCATGAGTGACAGGAGAATGAAGCGAGAGATTGACAGATGGATCAGAGCAGCATCTGCAGTGATGCAGACGTTGTACCGGTCTGTTGTGGTGAAGAGGGAGCTAAGCTCTAAGGCAAAGTTGTTGATTTACCAGTCAATCTACGTTCCTACCCTCACCTATAGTCATAAGCTTTGGGTAATGACCAAAAGAATGAGATCATGGATACAAGCGGCTGAAATGAGCTTTCTTTGTAGGATTGCTGGACTTACCCTCAGAGACATGGTGAGGAGCTCAGTCATCCAGGAGAGGCTCAGAGTAGAACCGCTGCTCCTCCACATTGAAAGGAACCAGTTGAGGTGGTTTGGGCATCTGTTCAGGATGCCTCCTGGATGCCTCCCACTTGCGGTGTTTCAGACACATCCCACTGGGAGGAGACCCCGGGGCAGACCCAGGACTCGCTGGAGAGACTACGTCTCCCAGCTGGTCTGGGAATGCCTTGGTATCCTCTCAAGAGCTGGAGCAGGTGGCTGGGAGAGGGAAGTCTGGGCTTCTCTGCTTGAACTGTTGCCTCTGCGACCCGGACCTCCGGAATAGTGGTAGAAGATTTGGTGGTAGAAGTATTCACAGCACTTCACTTTTTCCACATTTTATTTTACAGCCTTATTCCAAAATGGATTAAATTCATTTTCCCCTCAAAATTCTACACAATACCCAATAATAACAATGTGAACAAGTTGTTGTTTTTTTTTTTACATTTTTGCAAATTTATTAAAAATAAAAAACCACATTGACCTAAGTATTCACAGCTTTTGCTCAATACTTTGTTGATGCACCTCTGACAGCAATTACAGCCTCAAGTCTTTTTGAATATGATGCTACAAGCTTGACACACCTATCTTCTGGCAGTTTCACCCATTCCTCTTCGCAGCACCTGTCAAGTTCCATCAGGTTGGATGGAAAGTGTCGGTGCACAGCCATTTTAAGATCTCTCCAGAGATGTTCAGTTGGATTCAAGTCTGGGCTCTGGCTGGGCCACCAAGGACATTCACAGAGTTGTCCTGAAGCCACTCCTTCGATATCTTGGATGTGTGCTTAGGGTTGTTGTCCTGCTGAAAGATGAACCATCGCCTCAGTCTGAGGTCAAGAGCGCTCTGGAGCAGGTTTTCTTCCAGGATGTCTCTGTACATTGCTGCATTCATCTTTCCCTTTATCCTGACTAGTCTCCCAGTTCCTGCCACTGAAAAACATCCCCACAGCATGATGTTGCCACCACCATGCTTCATTGTAGGGATGGTATTGGCCTGGTGATGAGCGGTGCCTGATTTCTTACAAGCATGACACCTGGTATTCACATCAAAGAGCGCAATCTTTGTCTCATCAGACCAGAGAATTTTGTTTCTCATGGTCTGAGAGTCCTTCAGGTGTCTTTTGGCAAACCCCAGGTGGGCTGCCATGTACCTTTTACTAAGGAGTGGCTTCTGTCTGGCCACTCTACCATACAGGCCTGATTAGTGGATTGCTGCAGAGATGGTTGTCCTTCTGGAAGGTTCTCCTCTCTCCGCAGAGGAATGCTGGAGCTCTAACAGTGACCATTGGGTTCTTGGTCACCTCCCTGACTAAGGCCCTTCCCCTCCGATCGCTCAGGTTAGACAGCCAGCAAGCTCTAGAAAGAGGCCTGGTGGTTCTGAACTTCTTCCATTTACTGATGATGGAGGCTACTGTGCTCATTGGGACCTTCAAAGCAGCAGAAATTTCTCTGTACCCTTCCCCAGATTTGTGGCTCGAGACAATCGTGTCTCGGAGGTCTATAGATAATTCCTTTGACTACATGTTTGGTTTGTGCTCTGACATGGACTATCAACTGTGGGACCTTATATAGACAGGTGTGTGCCTTTCCAAATCATGTCCAATCAATTGAATTTACCACAGGTGGACTCCAATTAAGCTGTAGAAACATCTCAAGGATGATCAGTGGAAACAGGATGCACCTGAGCTCAATTTTGAGCTTCGTAGCAAAGGTTGGGAATACTTATGTACAGTAGATATAAAAAGTCTACACACCCTTTTCAATTGCCAGGTTTTTGTAATGTGAAAAAATGAGATCAAGATAAATCATTTCAAAACTTTTTCCACCATTAATGTGAACGATAACCTGTACAACCCAACTGAAAAACAAACCGACATCTTTTAAGGGGAAAAATAAAAAATAAAACACTTACAATAACCCGTTCGCAAAAATATGCACACCCTTAAATTAATATTTTGTTGCAGCACCTCTGGCTTTTATTATAGCACTCAGTCTTTTTGGGTAGGAGTCTATCAGCGTGGCACATCTTAAGGTGGCAATATTTGCCCACTCTTCTTTGCAAAAACGCTCCAAATCTATCAGATTGCAAGGGCATCTCCTGTGCACAGCCCTCCTCAGATCACCCCACAGATGTTTGATCAGATTCAGGTCTGAACTCTGGCTGGGCCATTCCAAAACCTTAATCTTCTTCTGGTGAAGCAATTCTTTTGTTGATTTGGATGTCTGTTTTGAGTCATTGTCGTGCTGAAAGATGAAGTTCCTCTTCATCTTCAGCTTTCTAGCAGAAGCCTGAAGGTTTTGTGCAAATACTGACTGGTGTTTGGAACTGTTCATAATTCCCTCCCCCTTGTCTAAGGCCCCATTTCCAGCTGAAGAAAAACGGCCCAAAAGTATGATCCTGCCACCACCATGCTTCACTGTAGGTATGGTGTTCTTTTGGTGATGAGCAGTGTTGTATCTGCACCAAATATACCTTTCGGAATTATGGCCAAAAAGTTCAACCTTGGCTTCATTGGACCATAACACATTTTTCACATATGTTTGGAAGATTTTAAATGTTTTTTTGCAGAATGTAGCCAGGCTTGGATGTTTTTCTTACTAAGATAAGGCTTCCATCTTGCCACCCTAGACGGGAGATTGTTGTCACATGTACTAAACAGCCAGTACTTGCCAGAAATTCCTGCATCTCCTTCAATGTTTCTGGTGGCCTTTTGGCAGCCTCCCTGACCAGTTTTCTTTTCATCTTTTCATCAATTTTGGAGGGATGTCCAGTTCTTGGTAATGTCACTGTTGTACCATATTTTCACCACTTGATGATGACTGTCTTCACTGTGTTCCATGGTATATTTAATGCCTTGGAAATTCTTTTGTACCCTTCTCCTGACTGATACCTTTGAACAATGAGATCCCTCTGATGCTTTGGAAGCTGTCTGTGAACAGTCACTTGTGCTTGTATCTGGTGAAACTTGTTCTGCATGCTCCACCATCTTTGCTCTTGGAAGAAGGCTTCTTTCTCTAGCTGTTGATCTCTGGATGCCTGACAACAGACCAATGACTTCACCAGGCTTGCCAATTCTTCCAGCTTGTCAGGTTTGCTCGCACTCTGCTGCTCAGTTGTTGTATCTGGTTCACAGTCATCTGGCTCATCTTGCTGCTTCTTTGTACGTGTGCTGTAAGATGTGACTACAAAAATGTCAGGAAAAGCCTACTCGAACAGCTGAACTTTATTTGGGGTTAATCAGAGGCACTTTAAATGGTGGCAGGTGTGTGCTGGCTCCCATTTAACACAAATTTTAATGTGAGTGGTTAATTCTGAACAAAGCCACATTCCCAGTTATAACAGGGTGTGCATATTTATGCAAGCAGGTTATTCTGAGTTTTTTATTTTTCCCCTTAAAAGATTTCAGTTTGTTTTTCAATTGGGTTGTACAGGTTATAGGTCACATTAATGGTGGAAAAAGTTTTGAAATGATTTATCTTGGTCTCATTTTTTACATCACAAAAACCTGGCAGTTGAAAAGGGGTGTGAAGACTTTTTATATCCACTGTATATAAGTACTGTACATAGCTGGACCCTCTGCAGTTTGCAAATCAGCCCCATTTAGGAGTTGAAGACGCTGTCATCTACCTGCTGCAACAAGCCCATCTGCACCTGGATGGTGAAGGAGACACTGTGAGAATCACATTCTTTGATTTCTCCAGTGCCTTTAACACCATCCAGCTACTACTGATGGGTGAGAAGCTACGGGTGGTGGAGGTCGACAGCTCTGCGATCTCCTGGATTACTGACTCCCTGACAGGCAGGCCACAGTCTGTCTGACTGGGCAGTGTCTTGTCTGGCATGGTGGTTAGTGATACGGGAGCTCCACAGGGGACTGTGCTCTCTCCTTTTCTCTTCACCTTAGACACCACTGACTTTCAGTACAACACCGAATTATGCTACCTGCAGAAATTCTCTAACAACTCAGCTGTTGTTGGGTGTATAAAAGGAGGAGGGGAGAGGGAGTACAGGGTACTGGTAGACAGATTTGTGGAATGGACAGAGCAGAATCATCTGAGGCTGAATGTCAGCAAGACCAGAGAGATGGTGATTGACTTCAGGAAGAAGAGGACGCCTTCACAACCATTGCAGATTAGGGGGGAGGATGTGGAGGTAGTTGAGGACTACAAATAGCTGGGTGTCATGATGAGCAATGGATTTGACTGGAAATCCAACACTGATGCTGCGTAGAAGAAGGGGATGAGCAGACTCTACTTCCTGAGGAAGCTGACATCCTTCAATGTGTGCAACAGGATGCTGGAGCTTTTCTACCAGGCCGTTGCTGCCAGCGTCATCTTCTTTGCTGCTGTCTGTTGGGGTAGCAGTATAGGAGCCAGCGACACCAACAGACTTCACAAGATTATCAAGAGGGCTGGCTCTGTAACTGGTGTCAGGCCGGAGACTTTTGAGACTGTGGTGGAGAGGAGGACACTAAATAAACTGCCATCCATCATGGACAATCCTGAACACCCCCTCCACCACACACTGGACAGACAGTGGAGAACTTTCTCCAGCAGACTGCTAAAGCTTTGCTGCCAAATGGTTAGGTACAGGAAATCTTTCCTGCCACATGGCATTTCACTGTACAATAACTCACTCTGATGTTGTACTCTGGTCATAACAATGCTACCATACTGCACCTTACAGTCTAATTGATGCCTCACCTTTCACTCTGCACTTGATAGTCCTGCATTGTACAACGGGCTTGATTCATGTACCTATATGGGTCACCTTATAAAAGTTCACCTTTTGTCTCGTCAGTCCACAGAGTATTTTCCTAAAAGTCTTGAGTATCATCAAGATGTTTTCTGGCAAAACTGAAATGAGACTTTACATTCTTTTTGCTCAGCGGTCGTTTTCGTCTTGGAACTCTGCCATGCAGGCCATTTTTACCCAGTCTCTTTCTTATGGTGGAGTCATGAACACTGACTTTAAGTGAGGCAAGTGAGGCCTGCAGTTCTTTGGATGGTGTTGTGGGGTCTTTTGTGAACTCTTGGATGAGTCGTCACTGCACTCTTGGGGTAATTTTGGTCAGCCAGCCACTCCTGGGAGGGTTCACCACTGTTCCATGTTTTCCCCATTTGTGGATAATGGCTTACTGTGGCTCACAGGAGTCCCAAAGCTTTTGAAATGGCTTTTTAACCTTTTCCAGACAAATAGTTCTCCATTACTTAGTTTCTCATTTGTTTCTGAATTTCTTTGGATCGCAGGATGATGTTTAGCTTTTGAGGATCCTTTGATCTACTTTACTTCGTCATGCAGGTCCTATTTAAGTGATTTGTTGATTGAGAACAGGTGTGGCAGTAATCAGGCCTGGGTGTGGCCAGAGAAATTGAACTCAGCTTTCCAAAGATGTGATAAACCACAGTTAATTTATGGGGTTTTTTTGTTTTGTTTTGTTTTGTTTTTTTTTGGGGGGGGGGGAATCACTTTTTCACACAGGGCCATGTAGGTTTGGATTTATTTTTTTTTTTACCCTTAATAATAAACACCTTCATTTAAAAACTGCATTTTGTGTTTACTTGTGTTATCTTTGTCTAATATTTAAATTTGTTTGATGATCAAAAACATTTAGGTGTGACAAACACAAAAAAAATGAGAAATCAGGAAGGGGCAAACATTTTTTCACACCACTGTATATAAGTTTTTAGCAATTTTACTTTCCATGGGTAATCCCGTTGTCTATTATGCTGTGTGTGTTTCTGTCGGTTGGTTGGCTACTGTCATGCCACTGTTGCGCTGTAATTTCCCAATTTGGGATCAATAAAGTACATCTATCTACTCTTTCACTCCAAGTTGAAAATGCTTTGCCATCTTCTTCTAGACTTCCCCCATACCATGGGCATCAAAAACTTTCATTTTCAGCATCTTACACAGCGGCTTAGAGGAACCCATAATTGCTGAAAGTACAAGGTTTGAAGAGTCAAAGAATTTAAAAACTTTGGAATTGGCACCAGATGACACTTCCTAAAGACAAATGTTAATGTGCTGAATGAGGTAAATCTGAGTCTGATAAAAAAAAAACAAAAAAAAACTATGCCTTAATGTTTGCTGCCAATGTTGTTCTGTGTTCATTTCCTATAGATACTTTTTTTTTTTTGATATCCTTTCCATTAAAATCACCAAACAAAATATACTATTTGCTGCGGGGTGCCCAAATTTTTGCATACAACAATTGTATCAGCTGCCCTCTACTGAACATAATTCAAATAGCTCAAATGTGTGAATGATTTTTTTTTGTGTATCCTGTTAAGTTCACCATCATATCTTGGAAGCTCTTGGTGACAACGAACGCCATGCTCCAGTTGGTGAGGACACAGACAGCACTGGCAAACCCCCTGGCTTTGACAGGGAAAATCTCAGACATGACAAGCCATGGGATTGGACCCCATCCCAGAGCAAAACCTGAACAGGACAACAGCAAATGTTAATCTGGTACGGTGAGCAGGGAGAGCATGGGTTTTTGTAGGAGGAGGGTTTTTCCGATATCCATACCCATGATGAAGACCGCCATGCTGGCCAGAGCAAGCCAAGCCAGGTTGGGGTGAGGTCCCTCACCAACAGCCCTCATCACTGACAAAGTGACAGTCGGTGGGCTGTGAAGTTTAGACATAAGGTAGAAATAAACCCCGAAAACCATGGTGCTGATGGCCATGGCCACACCTGGAATATGGAATCACAAACAAGAACAAGCTTCAAGAGATGTCAGTAATGGAAGAAGATTTAAAAAAAAAAAAAAAAAAGTCATTTGAAGGTTCCTGGATACCTGAGATGATTAGGAGGACTTTCCGTCCAGCCTTGTCCATGATCAGTGCTGCTACAGCAGTAAAGACGACCTGAATCAGACCCACAATCACTGAGGCTAGGTCACTCTCCTGAAGAACAGAAAACAATGCACTCATACCTGCCCTTTCAATACCATCAGTTGTTTTTACTCAAAAGAGCTTTAATTCTATACATTAAAGGGGACACAAAGAAAATTCAGCCTTTTCATTGCTTTTGCGCCACTTTGTCAGGGTTTGCCTAAGTCTCAGTACCGCTCTCTATATGAGTGGTTTGGATTTTGCTCCAGCTGCAATGTGAGAACTGGAGCTCATTGGAATGACACCACTCTCCAGCTTTATCTCCCCCCATTTGAATAATGGATGTAAACGTGAGCGCCTGTGTTACCTTAAAATTTGCCTGTTCAAATATGTTCTCGGCGTAGAACATGATAGCGTTGATCCCGCTCATCTGCTGGAACACCATCAGCATGACGCCAATCAGCAGAGGCTTGTAGACACCTGGATCCTTCAGGTCAGACATCTGGAAACTAGAACTCTGAAAGAAACCAGAAAGACTCAGATTATGAACGCTCGATGGCACACAATGCCAAAAACAAAATAAACACTTAAATGTTTCAGATCATCAAATAAAATTAATTATTAGAGAAAGATAACACAAGTAAACACAAAACACAGTTTTTAAATGAAGGTGTTTATTAAGGGAGAATAAAATCCAAACCTACATGGCCCTGTGTGAAAAAGTGATTGCCCCCTAAACCTAATAGCTGGTTGGACCACCCTTAGCAGCAACAACTGCAATCAAGCGTTTGCGATAACTGGCAATGAGTCTTTTACAGTGCTGTGGAGGTTTTTTGGCCCGCTCATCTTTGCAGAATTGTTGTAATTCAGCTACATTGGAGGGTTTTTGAGCATGAACCACCTTGTTAAGGTCATGCCACAGTATCTCAGTTGGATTCAGGTCAGGACTTTCACTAGGCCACTCCAAAGTTTTTATTTTGTTTTTCTTAAGCCATTCAGAGGTGGACTTGCTGGTGTGTTTTGGATCATTGTCCTGCTGCAGAACCCAAGTATGCTTCAGCTTGAGGTCACAAACAGATGGCTGAACATTGTCCTTCAGGATTTTTTGGTAGACAGCAGAATTCATGGTTCCATTTACCACAGCAAATCTTCTACATCCTAAAGCAGTAAAACAGCCCCAGACCATCACACTACCACCACCATATTTTACTGCTGGTATGATGTTCCTTTTCTGAAATGCTGTGTTACTTTTATGCCGGATGTAATGGGACGCATACCTTACAAAAAGTTCAACTTTTGTCTCGTTTGTCACGATCTGAGCACGGGGAGGTTTCCCACCGTACTCTCTTTGCCTTTAATCAGTATTTGTATGGCGTTGCATTTTTGAGTTCTTATTCCTGTTATTTTATCTTTGGTTGATTTTCACATATTCTGTATTGTTTCTTCGTATGATTTATTTTCCTGTTTACGTTCATTACAGTTGTGTTACTTACATATTTGGATTTACTTGTCTTTTGCTTGCTTACACCTGCTTTCTGGAGGTTGAGTTTCAAATGTCATGGTTTGGGGATGCTTTGCTGCAGCAGGACCTGGCCAGCCCACCATCATAGAATCTACCATGAATTCTACTGCGTATCTGAGGGTGCTTGAGGACCACGTGAGACCATCTGTTAAAAAAAATTAAAGCTGAAGTAGAACTGGAGTGGAGCAACCTTTCCTCAGACCGATGTCAGAGACTGGTAGATGGCTACAAGAAGCGTCTCACTGAAGTCGTTTCAGCCAAAGGGGGTGACACTAGCTATTAGGCGGTAGAGTGTCCTAACTTTTTCTTCAGTTAGGATATGCATTTTTGATCATATCTTTTTTTAATGAGTAAAACAAGGTTGATTTTTGTTATTTATCTGCAATTAAATCACCTTCTTTTCCATAAATAAATAAAAACAAGATTCAACATCAATATGTAAACATTTCTTAAGGACTGAATATTTATGGGGTGTCCTAATTTTTTCACATGACTGTATATACACCAGTGGCACAATGCATTGGCTATTAGTGATCAACCATAATTATAAAGAAATAGAGATGATGATAAGATGACATATGAACTTGCACCAGTAGTGACCATTTTAGACATCTATTATATTATATCTGGATATTTATTTCCCTATAAAGGGAGTATTATGTTTTAATGGGAAGGCAATTAGGGTGTGATGTGTATTAGAATAGACTGTTCACTTATTTATTGAACAATTTAATTATTTATTGTATACTATGGTTCCCTATAGGGAAGATAGGGAAACAGGTGCAGGAATTTTTTAGTCAGTAGCAACCTAAAGGTAGAGCAGGTGGTGCGGCGCTGAGCATATTCGTGATATGAAACCCTGGCGGCCAGGGACTTAGCCAGATTGTATCCAGTGTATGTTTTTGGACACCAATGTTATAAGTAAAAAAAAAAAAACAAAAAACAAACTTAAAGCTTGGAAATGTGGCATTCATAAACTATAGTACTCATAACAGTAGGCCAAAACAAAGAGAAAATTACCTAAAAATGCAATAACACTATGTTGATATATGCATGATATTCCCTTCCACAGCAGTGTTGGAAAAGTACTTTGGACACCCTATTTGCACAATATGCTTGTGTGAACACACGGAGCATAAGCTCCACAGACAGGCATGAATCAGGAATCAGGCTTTACCTGCAGTCCATGGGCTGCTTTGCAGTCGGGATGTGCACCAGCACCATACATGTCCGTTTCCCATTCTGACAACATGGGGGTTATATGAGCAAGTCATAGTAAATAAATATGAATACTGTTAAATGTAAATATAGTTTTGGTGTCCCACTACCCAGTGATAACCTGATGTCTCCCCATCAGTCCACAATGGCTGTATTGTGGAGAGAGACCCGCGGATGCTTAACTCCGCCGACCGTGTCAGGTCCACCGGTAAAGGTTGGTTAAAAAGGGTCACCTGTGACCTCTTTTATGGTCAAGCGGTCAGTGAAACCATGTCAGGTGCACTGTTCAGGTTTTGTAGCATTGCCACGCAAGGGATGAGAGCCCGTGGTCAAGTGGCCTCTGAGTTAGTAGGGGGACAAAGTTTCTGCCACATACATACCCACACCACTGAATCTCTTATTTATAAGATAGACAGAAATACAGATAATTGTTTTTCTAAGTGAAGAGAGATTTTAACATTTTTACTCTAGTTATTTGACCCAAGAAAGCATTTTAGCACTTTTGAGTGAATGGGAACTTTAAAACCTTTTAGTGATCTGTGGACACCATGTATCAGGGCTCAGCTCACCAGTTCGTCACAGGCGTCCTCAATGCGGGCACACTCCCACTCAACAGGGGCGTCCGGACCTCTCAGGAAGCGCAGCGCCTCCTCGGCCTCCCGCCTCTTGCCCTGCGACAGCAGGAAACGCGGCGTCTCTGGCATGAAGCACATGAAGACCAGCAGCAGGGTGGGTGGGATGGAGCAACAGATGGCCAGCCAGCGCCAGTCCATGAACAGACCTGCAGACCAAGGAGACGCAGCTCAGAAATGCTCCATACACATCTGCACACACCACTCACCAGAGTCTCTCATTCTCAGAGCCCCATGGTCATCACTTTGGGACAAATTACAAAACAAAAATGCAAGCAGCTGCATGTGGCAAATATTAAGGAAAACTTATGAAGGAAAAGTAGCAAATTCAGGAGAAAAAAGTTATGAATTTACAAGAAAAAGTTGCAAATTTACAAGAAAAAAGTAATAAATTTACAAGGAAAATCTTGCACATTTAGGAGGAAAAAGCAATTTTGAAAGGAAAAAAGTCACAAATTTATAAGGAAAACACTTGCAAACTCATAAGGGGAAAAACTAAAATTTTGTGCAAAAAATTTTCAGATATACAAAAAGGACAAGCTGCTGTGCGCAGGGATGGACCAGCACCTGTCATCATGGATCCTGGACTACCTCACGAACCGGCCTCAGTTTGTGAGAACCCGGGACTGTGTGTCCGACATGATCATCGGTAGCACAGGGGCCCCCCAGGGAACGGTGTTGGCGCCCTTCCTGTTCACCCTTTATACTGCGGACTTCTCACACAACACAACACACTGCCATCTACAGAAGTTCTCTGATGACTCTGCGATCGTTGGCCTCATCTCCAATGGAGATGAAGCTGAGTACAGAGGACTTATCCAGGACTTCGTGGACTGGTGCCATCGGAACTGCCTCCAGATCAACGTGAGGAAAACTAAGGAGCTGGTGGTGGACTGCCGCAGGCAAGGACAACCCCTCACAGCACCAGTAAATATACAGGGAACAGACATTGAGATGGTGACATTCTACATCCTACATCCTACCTGGGTGTTCATCTGAACAATAAACTAGACTGTCACACAATACTGACGCACTCTACAAGAAGGGACAGCGCAGGCTGTTCCTACTGAGGAGACTCAGGTCTTTTGGTGTACAAGGGGCGCTGCTGAAGACATTCTATGACACGGTGGTGGCATCAGCCATCACTTTTGGAGTGGTCTGCTGGGGCAGTGGCATTACAGCAGCCGATAGGAAGAGACTGAATAAACTGATCAAGAAAGTTAGCTCTGTCCTGGGGCAGCGCCTTGACCCGGTGGAGGAGATAGGAGAGAGAAGGACAGTGGCTAAACTGTCATCTCTGCTGGAGTCTGAGTTCCACCCTATGCAGGACACACTGAATCCACTGAGGAGCTCATTTAGCAGCAGACTACATCATCCCAGGACCTCACAATGACCTTCATTGATCTGTCACCTGAAAGTTTTGACTCAGTCCAAAACAGACACGGATCTCCACGTGGATCCCAAAGATCAAAAACTGGCTCAATCTCTCAACGATCTCTGTGCTGTATAAAGGGGGCCTAAGGCTTTTCAGAAATTTTTAAGGGTCCACTAAGAACCCAATAAGCCCTATCCTCAACTTGAAAATTAAGGAATTTTTAAAACCAGTAAGTTGCATTTAAAGTGTCAAATACAACACCAATTCTGGTGAAGTTGGGACCTTGTGTAAAACACAAATAAAAACAGAACAGAATGATTTAAAAATCCTTTTCAATCTATATTCCATTGAATACACTACAAAGACAAGGTATTTAATGTTCAAACTGATAAACTTTGGGTTTTTTTTTTAATATTCATACATTTTGAATTTGATTCCTGTAACATGTTCCAAAAAAGCAGGGAGAGGGACAAGAAAAGACTGGAAAAGTTAAAAAAAAAAAACCAAAAAACTTTTTGGAACATCCCACAGGTGAACAGGTTAATTGGAAACAGGTGAGCATCATGACTGGGTATAAAAGGATGAAAGGAGCATCCCAAAAGGCTCAGTCATTCACAAGCAAGGATGGGGCGAGGTTCACCACTTTGTGAACAACGGTGTGGGCAAATATTCCAACAGTTTAAGAATGTTCCTCAATGTACAATTGCAAGAAATTCAGAGATTTCATCATCTACAGTCCATAATATCATCAAAAGATTCAGACAATGTAGAGAAATTCATGCATGAAAACAGCACAGCTAAAGACCACCAGTGAATGCCCTCAGGCAGCACTGCATTAAATACAGACATTATTGTGTAAAGGATATTACCACATGGGCTCAGGAACACTTCAGAAAACCATTGTCAGTTAACACAGGTCATCGCTACATCTACTAGTGCAAATTAAAACTTGATCATGCAAAGCCAAAGCCAAATATCAACAACGTCCAGAAACAGTCGCAGGTCGATTTTGTTATCGTGTCATCAGACCTGCAACCATATGTCTTGGACATATTGGCTGTCAACTGATCACCACCTGGTGATGAGTTGGATCCGATGGCAGGGGAGGATGCCATTCAATTCAATTCAATTCAGTTTTATTTATACTGCGCCACATCACAACAGAAGCCGTCTTGTGGCACCACAGTGCAGAAAAAAAACCCACAGTCTCAGAAAAACCCAGCAATCAGACGATCCCCTGTGAGCAAACACTTAGCGACAGTGGAGAGGAAAAACTTCCATTTGGCAGGAAGAAACCTCTAGCAGAGCCAGGCTCAGGGAGGGGCAGTCATCTGCTGCGACTGGTTGGGGGTGAGGAGAAAGGGAGGATGGAGAGGACAGACATAAATAACATAACAGTAAGATGCCAAGTACATTATTGGAGGTCAACCAGCAGTATGGATCAAATAACAACAGAACAAAAGTGGGGTTAAGAGACACAAAATCCCTCCTTAAACTTAAGCTATATTAAAAAGGAAGGATTTTACCCTGTTCCTAAAAACAGAGACAGAGTCTGACTCCCGGACCCAGAGTGGTAACTGGTTCCAGAGAGAAGGAGCTTGGTAGCAGAAGGCTCTGCCTCCCACTGTACTTTTGGAGATTCTGGGCACCACAAGTAATCCAGCATTTTGGGAGCGTAATGCTCTATTAGGATGGTAAGGTAACATCAGATCTTTTATATATAGGGGGGGGGCTGATTATTAAGAGCTTTGAAAGTAAGAAGAAGGATTTTAAACTTGAGTCTAAATTCTATGGGAAGCATTGCAATGAAGGGAGGACAGAACCGGGGAGATATGATCTCTTTTTCTAGAACCATTTAAAACTCTAGCAGCTGCATTTTGAATCAACTGAAGATTTTTTAAGGATACTTTAGGACAACCAGATAATAACGAATTACAATAATCTAATCGAGAGCTGACAAAGGCGTGAATCAGTTTCTCAGCATCATTCAGAGATAAGATGCTCCTGATCTTGGCAACATTGTGCAGATGATAGAAGGCAGTCTTAGAAACAAATTTAATATGTGAATTAAAGGACAAATCTGGATCAAAAATAACTTCAAGGTTCCTCACAGAACTATTCAGAGTGAGAGTGGCAGCATCTAAATTAAGAGCATAATTTGAGAAGGAATTTCTAAGATGTTTTGGGCCAACAAGAATGACTTCAGTCTTATCTGAGTTTAATAGCAGAAAATTACAAGTCATCCAAGCTTTGATGTCCTTAAGACAGGCATCTAACTTGGCTAATTGATTACAATCATCGGGCTTCATTGACAGGTATAGTTGTGTGTCGTCTGTGTAACGGTGAAAATGTATACAGTGCTTTCTGATGATATTGCCTAACGGGAGCATAAATAAACTAAAAAGAGTAGGGCCTAACACAGACCTGGTAGACCCAAACGTACAGTGAGGGTGTGCTGGGAACGTCTGGCTGAGGCCCCTGTCTTCAACTCCCACCTCTGGATGAACTTCGACCACATTCCAAGAGAGTCTGGAAACATGGAGTCTGAATGGGCCATGTTCTCCACTTCCATTGCTGAAGCAGCTGCCCAGAGCTGCAGCCATAAGGTTGTCAGTGCATCTCATAGTGGCAACCCTCGAACCAAGTGGTGAGCACCAGTGGTGAGGGGGGCCTGCGATGTTGCTCATAGGACACATAGTGTTACACGGGTGGTGACGTCGCCCAGAGTATAAGAGGGCTGCGCAGCAGAGGGGCGGTCTCTTGACCACCTCTCAGCCTGACGGGAGCGTCTCTGTACTGACAGTGAGTCCTTAATAAAGTCCTGTGTAGTTCACCATTCGCCTCATCATTGTCTTACGTTTTATAGATATAACATTTGGCAACGAGGATAAAGTTATGGATGCTGGCGTGTTTTCAATTCAGCCGTTTTTGGAGCCTCCAGTGCCTTGGGCAAGATGGTTCGCTGCTTTTAAAAACTACTCAGTGATGCTAAATCTTGGTGAACTGACAAAGGTATGAGCATGGGCAATTCTGGTCCACAATTTAGGTAGGGAAGGACAGCATATCCTTGCTACCTTGGGAGTTAGCGATAGCTTCGAGGATGTGGTTGAGCTAATGGCGCGACATTTTTGCGCGCCTGCAAACGTCACTGTCAGGAGCATCCACTTTCAGCAGTGCCACCAGCAGATCGGCAAGTCGGTGCAGCACTATGTTGCGGACCTGCGGGAGCTGGCTGGAGACTGCCAATTTGGTGATTTGGAGAAGAAATGGTCCGCGACCAGCTGGCAGAGCACACGCTGTGCTCGTCAGCATGGTCAAAACTGCTAACACACTCCAGCAAACTGACTCTAACCATGGCTGTGGAAACAGCTCAACGGTGTGAAACAGCGGATAAGCCATCACACAACTTCGGTGAGAGAGCTACGTTACGCCCCTATGACTCACAATCAACGATACAGGCTGTGGATCCGGACAGCAAAGACGGCGAACAAGAGGAATGCGCTGCAGCTGTAAAGATGAGGTCTGCTCTGGGATCACCCAAATGTTCAGGTTGTGGGTCCACTAAGCACTGGTACAAGGCTAGAGAGTGTCTGACGAGAGGTAAACGCTGTAGCAAGTGCAGACACCTGCATCATTTTGCCAGGGCCTGTAATAGGTTCAAGCGAGGGGAACGGCGACACAAAGCAGATACCCCTGCTCCAATTCTTACTGTGATTCACACTGTCTCCCCGAGAACAGATGGCCGTACATACTGTATGGTGAAGTTAGACGGCGAGGAGGTGCCGTTACTGTTGGACACGGGCGCGGTGAGGTCCGTGCTAAACTGGCCGACTATGAGGAGTTTTTTTCCCATATCACCGAGTGAGAGGTCTTTCAATGCCATTTTGTGGATATGGTGGGAATAGACTGCCCATTGTGGGTTCGTTGGAGCTGACGGCTAGATACAAGGCAGTGGAGGAAGCCAATCTGCAGTTTGTGGTGACCGCCAGCGGAGCGAATGTGATGGGCTGCGACCATTTCTACGGACTTGGCTTCACGATCACCAGCGGTACTGGAGAGAAATGGTCGGGCTGTAGCTTGTGGGACCGGCTGGTTCCGCAAGCGTTGGACGACACAATATGGGACGAACCTTGGCCTAGTATTCTGGAAAATGAGCAGGACCAACCCCATCCAGGGCCATCACAGGAGGGTGCCTGCACCAGGGTCCAAGTTGCCCTAGCTGAGGGAACTGGGCGGTGCCATGGGATGCCCGTGACGGTGGATGGAGCCAAGTGGATAACTTATCCTGTTTCCGGAGTTCGGCTGGGAGGTACTGAGAACCAGGGGGTCACAACGGCTTTGCCAGCATCTGAAATGAAAGCGAGTGGGGCAGGACCGGCTGGCACAGTAAAACGATGTGCCACACAGGAACACTGGAAGCTGAGTTGGGCTCCTCTAGCGGTCACGGATGTGGTCCGGCCCAGAGGGGTGGCCCGGTCGAGCAGAGTTCATAAGAAGCGCAAACGTCAGGAGGACCAGGGGCGGCTGCAGGTGGTGGCTGTTCGGGAGGACAGCTACCTTCAGCTGTCTGATGGCTCATTGAGACATCCTAACGTGCTGCGGCGCGCCACTGGCAAGAAAGTGTCGTTCTGGCATCAAAGTGGGTCACCTCTGGGCGCAAAGAGAAGAAGATGCTCTGGATGGGACCTGCCTGATGGGTCTCCGGGGGGTGGTTTCTTCATGGGGGGCAATGTGTTTGTTACATGATGTAACTGTGTGAATTGTCCTGGGTATAGAATGGATATAATAGTGTGTTCATTGCATGGTTTGATATGAATAATAAGTGACTTATTGAGTTTATCTCTGGTTGTATATATGTTGTACTGAGGGGCTGTTTTGTATCTTTTTTTTTTTTAGGAACACGGCAGTTTTTTGTTTAATGGACTATTATAATAGAGATGGCAGAATAATCCTTCTGGCCGTGTGGGTGTGGGACGGTAGTCCACTTGTTCCCCCCTAGCCTTAGCCGTTTGTGTGAATGAGGTAGGCCCTAATGATTTTCTGTTCACTTCAGAGTGTGATTCGGGTTCCACATTCGGGAGGGTTCAAATTGTGTGTGCTTGCCAATTTTTTTTAAGAGTGTGTGTGTGGGGGGGTGTGATGTTGCTCATAGGACACATTATAGTGTTACACGGGTGGTGACATCGCATGGAGTATAAGAGGGCTGCGCAGCAGAGGGGTGGTCTCTTGACCACCTTTCAGAATGAAGGGAGCATCTCTGTACTGACAGTGAGTCCTTAAAAAAGTCCTGTGTAGTTCACCACTCGCCTCATCATTGTCTTACGTTTTATAGACATAACAGGGCCATCAAGCTGAAGAAGGAGTGCTATTGAGCTTGGTTGGCTTATGGGACTCCTGAAGAAGCTGAGGTGTACCGGCAGGCCAAGCGGCGTGAAGCTCGGATTGCTGAAGTAAAAACTCGGGTGTGGGAGGAGTTCGGTGAGGCCATGGAACAAGACTTTTGGTTGGCCTTGAAAAGATTCTGGCAAACTGTCCGATGACCCGGGAGGGGGAAGCAGCTCCCTGTCCACACTGTGTATGGTGCAGATGGGGTGCTTTTGACTTCAACTGGGGACATCATTGGGCGGTGGAAGGAATACTTTGAGGATCTCCTCAAGCCTACTGACACACCTTCCACAGAGGAAGTAGAGCTTGGGGACGAGAAGAATGACTTGCTCATCAAAGCGGCTGAGGTCACTGAAGTGGTTAAAAAACTCCCTCAAATTTGTGCTTTGACATGACAACTCCTACAAATACATACGCAATGAGGCCTGGCGCAAAATTAACATGTCCACACCTTTCCATCGCTAACTTTGCCCTGCACCCTTTAGTATATCTCAACAGTTTTTTTTCCAACCAAAACAGGGTTTTGCAATGGTGCAGCACGTTAGTAAATCTGGCCCGTTTTGAATTTGATGCCTGCAACATTTTTCCAAAAAGCTGGGACAGGGTCATGTTTCCCACTGTGTTACATAGCTTTCCTTTTCATAAGACTCAATAAAGATTTAGGCACTGAGGACACTAATTGTTGAAGCTTTGTAGGTGTAATGTGGAATTATTATCAACCACGTGGTCTGATAAACCTCAGAAAATTGCACGTCATTCTGGCAAGCGGCACCTGAGTATGGCATGTGAGTTATGGCAACTTCCTCTCCAAACGACTTCCGGCGCCACACGAGTAGGCTGCCTTTTGCAACAGCGGATCAATTTCTGCCTATTTCTGTTACTATCTGGCTCTCTTGCCAATCTTTATGATCCAGCGTCACCTTTATTCCATCCGAACACGTAGATTTCCCAAATGTCTCCTGATTCAGCGGACGGAACCACTGTTTCTGGCAGGAGGCAGTATAACAGGGACCAGCTGCTAGCACTCAACCGGCCCATGATGCTAACGCGAAAACTGGACATACCGGGAGAATTAAGACGAAAACGACATGGGTGTCGTGCTGGTGTAAGACGGCGGGCAAGGAATAGAAGGTACAGACCCGCCCTCCCATCTTTATGGGGAATGTACGATCAGTACTCGGAAAGACAGATGAACTAGCGGCTATCTCCCGCTACGATAGCATATACCGGGAGTGTAGCCTGTTCCTATTCACAGAGACGTGGCTAACAGGACTAGCAGCAGGTGCTAACATTGAACTGGAGGGTTTCCACGCAATACGGGCAGACCGAACACCAGATAGTGGGAAGGCACGGGGCGGTGGGGTGATGATGTACGTCAATAACAACTGGTGCAGACCGGGACATATCACGGTTAAGGAACAGCACTGTAGCAAAGACATCGAGTTGCTAGCTGTTAGCATGCGGCCTACCTATCTCCCGAGGGAATACTCACACGTGATCTGCATTGTTATTTATGCAAATCCGACGGCGAACGCTGGGACAGCGCGTGACGTCATCCACTCAGTAACTGGCAGGCTCCTGACAGAACACCCAGATGCTCTTCTCCTCATCTCAGGCGATTTTTAACCATATTTCACTGTCTCCCATTCTACCCACGTTTACCCAGTATGTCACATGCCACACTAGAGACAATAAAACACTGGATTTATTCTGTGCAAACACTAAGGAGGCGTACACCTCATCACAACTCCCCCCACTCGGGAGATCGGATCACAACTTGGTTCATCTCCTGCCGGTGTACAAACCCCTGGTGCACAGACAACCTCCGGTCATGCGCACAGTGAAGTTATGGTCTGAGGAGGCAATGGACGCTCTAAAGGACTGTTTTGAAACCACTGCCTGGGAGCAGCTCTGCGATCCACATGGTGAGGACATCGATGGCCTCACTCACACCATCACGGACTACATCAGCTTCTGTGTGGACAACACCGTACCCACCAAGACCATACGGTGTTGCTCGAACAACAAACCCTGGATCAACCCTGAGATAAAAACACTTCTGAGAGAGAAGAAGAGGATCTTCAGGTCGGGGAACAGGGAGATGCTGAAGTCCGTACAGAGGTAGCTGAGGAGGAAGATCAGAGAAGGCAAGGACAGCTTCAGGAAGAAGATGGAGGACAAGCTGCAACAGAGCAACATCGGTGGGGTATGGAGAAACCTTAAAACCATCTCTGGGCTCCAGAATACCTCCTCCCAGGCCATGGGGGGCAGGGAGTGGGTGAACAATCTGAACCTGTTTTTTTAATAGGTTTGACCAACCGCCCTCCCCCCCGACTGCACAACAACCACTGCTGCCTCTAAAGACATCGAGTCCTGCTGCCCACATCCCACTCCACCAACACCCCCCCCCCACTCCCAACACACAGCCCCCCAACATGACCCTCACTAAGACCCAGGTGAGGACGGAGCTGAGAAAGATCAAGGCGAGGAAGGCGTCGGGACCGGACGGCATCAGCGCAAAGGTCCTCAAGCCCTATGCAGATCAGCTATGTGGGATTGTGGAGCTCATCTTCAACCTGAGCCTGAAGCTGGGGAGGGTACCACAGTTGTGGAAAAAATCTTGTGTGGTACCTGTACCAAAGACCTCCCGCCCCAAAGACCTGAACAGCTACAGACCAGTGGCCCTGACGTCCCACATGATAAAGACCCTGGAGAGACTCCTCCTTGCTCACCTCCGCCCCCTGGTGGGACCAGCGATGGATCCACTCCAGTTCGCCTACCAGCATGGCATTGGGGTGGAGGATGCAGTGATTGTCCTCCTTCACCGTTCTCTGTCCCACCTGGAGAAGCCCAGGAATGCGGTCAGGTGTCACGCCGCGCCATTCATCAGCGGCGCCACCTGCTCACGCACCTGACAATCATCAGCGGCGAGGGATAAAGGCCGTCTCGCCCGGAGGCTCGGCCTGAAGCCGTCAGACTTCGTCCCTCACCGTTGTGAGCATACTTCCCTTCAGCGTCACCATTTTGGTAAGAAGATCGCTTACCTCTTTTCTTCAGTCTTCTCCCCTGTGCACAGGTGGATTCCCCAGCGGCGGACATCTCCACTCCATCGCCCAATCCTCGCTGCTGTACAGAGCTCTCCAGGTGGCTGTCTTCCGGGCTTCGCCCCCTTGTTGTGCCAGCTGTCCTGACCCACCAAGTAAGTCCTTCTCTCGCCATAAATCCCTCCTGTGTTGGTGTATGCCCGTCACCCTCTCCCTGTGCTCTCTCCATAGGGTTGCTCGGCTGTACGGTCACCTGCCTCTGTGCCTGGAGCAGACACCATCACCAACACATTTACATCCCGCAGACACGCACTCATTCACTCCTGCTGTTAATAAACTCTTTGAACTACTCTAAGCCTGTGTGTGTGCGTCTCCTGAGCCGTGCGTTATGTCAGTACGGCTTCAGCAGAGCGGCTCGGCGGACGGCGGGCTCGCACACCGGTTTTCCACTCTCGAGGCTAGAGTGGATCAAATAGCTTATCAACAACAGGTGATCTTTAATCAATTATTGAATTTAACTAACCGGTTGGGCCGCTTGGATCCTCAACAGCCGTTCCCCCCGGCTCGTCAGGGTGGCGCGGCTCCTGCTGTTCCAGCGGCCGTCCAGCCGGCTCCGGTGGCACCGGTTCGGCTCACACCGATTCCGACCCCCGCCCGCTTTAGCGGTAAGCTCGGCGGAGCGCGGGGGTTCATTATGCAGTGTGAGTCCGTGTTCCACCGTGTGCCCGGAGATTTTCCCTCGGATCACAGCCGGATTGGTTACATAGGGAATCTTCTGGAGGGGCGTGCGTTAACTTGGACCTACGCCGTAATGGCGAGGCCCAGTTATGCCACCCTCACCTATGACCAGTTCGTGAGGCGCTTTCTGGAGGTCTTTGACCATTCTCAAACCGAGACGGTCCAGGTCGATCGGCTCCTCGCTCTCCAGCAGGGAGGCCGGTCGGCAGCGGACTACTCGGTCGACTTCCGGGTAGCGGCGGAGGAATTGGGCTGGGAGGAACGCTCCCTCTGTGGCCTGTTCCTCCGCAGCCTCAATAGTGATCTGAGGGATGAACTGGCTGGACGGGATATCCCTGGGACGCTAGCGGAGCTGACATCCTTAGCGATAAGTTTGGATAACAGGCTGCGCGAGCGCTCCTCGGGGCGGAAGTCTTCTTCTTCTCGCCCTCGTGGAGTCTCGCCGCACCTGTTCCAAGCTCGCCCCCTGGCGGCGCCGCCAGCATTGTGCCCCGAGGAGTCGGAGCCGATGGTGACGGGCTGGACCAAGCTTTCCCCTGCGGAGAAACAACGCCGCCGTGAGTTGGGCCTCTGCATGTATTGCGGAGGTGACCAACACACTGTGGAGCGTTGCCCGCGGAAAGCCAGTCGGCGGGGTCCGCGAATCGCTGTAGGGAGCCTCGCGGATCCCAACCGGTTAGACTCTCTCACTCAATTAAAGCTGCCCATCCGTTTTTGCCACAATCCCACTGGGCACCTCACCCACGCACTGGTGGATTCGGGCGCAGAGGGCAGCTTCATTTCACAAGGCCTGGCAACCCGATTGGGCATCCGCTGTCAGGCATTAAAACACCCCATCTCCCTGGTCCATCTCTCCCGTGCCTCCCTTGGGAGAGTTTCTCACCAAACCATGCCTGTCCCAGTCATCATCTCAGGGAACCACCGGGAGGAGATGGTATTTTACGTCCTGCCCAACTCTGTGTCGCCCGTCATCCTGGGGTATCCCTGGCTACGCCTCCACAACCCTGTCCTAGACTGGAGGTCCGCTGGGGTATCGGCATGGAGTACCTTCTGTATGGGCACCTGCCTTCAGTCCGCTGCCTGCTCCCCATCCGCGGCTCCCCCTGTGGCGGATACAGCACCTCCGGACCTGTCACTGGTGCCTCCAGAATTTCACGACCTGGGTATGGTATTTAGCAAATCGAAAGCTATGTCTCTTCCCCCGCATCGACCATATGACTGTGCCATCAACCTCCGCCAGGGGGCTCCCCTGCCATCTGGTCGGCTCTACAGCCTGTCGGCGCCGGAGAAGGAGACCATGAATACATACCTGAAGGAATCTCTGAGCGCTGGGATTATTCGCCCATCGTCGTCACCCGTGGGGGCAGGGTTTTTCTTTGTCGGGAAAAAGGACGGATCCCTCCGCCCCTGCATAGACTACCGAGCGCTGAATGACATCACTGAGAGGGACCGTTACACCCTGCCCCTCATGGACACTGCCTTTCACTCCCTCCAGGGGGCGACCTGGTTTACCAAGCTGGATTTACGCAGCGCTTACCACCTCGTCCGGATCCGGGAGGGAGATGAATGGAAGACAGCCTTCCGTACCCCGAACGGTCACTTTGAGTATCTCGTCATGCCGTTCGGGCTGACCAACGCTCCTGCCGTCTTTCAGCGCCTCATTAATGACGTCCTCCGGGATTTCATCGGCCTTTTTGTGTTCGTCTACCTGGATGACATCCTTATCTTCTCCAGGTCCAGGGACGAGCACCAGGTCCATGTGAGGCGGGTCCTCCAAAGACTGCTGGAGAATCGTCTGTACGTGAAGGCTGAGAAATGCGAATTCTACGCTAGGACCACATCCTTCCTGGGATTCATCATCGCTCAAGATCAGGTGCTCCCAGACCCAGAGAAGGTGAAGGCGGTGGTGGAGTGGCCTACTCCCGCATCCCGGAAGCAGGTGCAACAGTTTGTTGGCTTCGCCAATTTTTACCGCCGCTTTGTCCCAAATTTCAGCTCGATCGTCGGACCGCTGACCCGCCTCACGTCCCCGAAGGTCCCGTTCCGGTGGACTGAAGAGGTCGCTGCTGCCTTTAGGGCGCTGAAGGCGGAGTTCTCCTCCTCCCGGGTCCTTCGCCAGGTCGACCCCGCGCTGCAGTGCATTGTGGAGGTGGACGCATCGGACACGGGAGTGGGAGCAGTGTTATCCCAGCGGTCACCTGACGATGGCGCCAAACGGCCGTGCGCCTTCTTCTCCCGGCGCCTGTCCCCGGCGGAGAGGAACTACGATGTGGGGGACAGAGAGCTCCTGGCCATTAAACTCGCCTTACAGGAGTGGCGCCACTGGCTAGAGGGGGCGGACCTGCCGTTTGTGGTCCTGACGGACCACAAGAACTTAGAGTATTTACGATCTGCCAAGCGCCTGAATGCCCGCCAGGCGCGCTGGTCTTTGTTCTTCGCCAGGTTCCGCTTCTCGATCACCTTCAGGCCGGGCTCCAAAAACGGCCTGCCTGACGCCCTCTCTAGGCAGTTCACCCCCGTGGAGGCTGAGGAGACGCCCCACACTATCCTGCCCAGGTCGTGCGTCCTCGGTGCCATCTCTTGGGACATTGAAGACAAGATCCGGAAGGCGCAGGAGGTGGAACCTGATCCTGGCGGCGGACCGGAGGGAAGACTGTTCGTCCCATCTGCGGTCCGAGGAGAGGTCATCCACTGGCTCCACACCTCCCGGCTCACCTGTCATCCCGGCACCTCTCGGATGATCAGCCTCCTCCAACGGTCCTTTTGGTGGCCAGGCCTGCGGAGGGATGCAGCCCGCTACGCCCGGGCTTGCCCAATCTGTGCCACCAGCAAGTCGGGAAATGCCCCCCCAGCGGGTCTGCTCCAGCCTCTGCCCGTCCCCGGCAGGCCCTGGTCGCACATCGCACTGGACTTCGTCACCGGACTCCCCGTTTCCAACTCCTTTGACACCGTCCTGACCATTGTGGACCGTTTCTCCAAGGCTGCGCACTTCATTCCCCTGCGAGGTCTCCCTACTGCCCTGGAGACGGCGGGCCTCCTCGTCCAACACGTGGTCAGGCTGCACGGGATTCCGGTGGACGTGGTCTCGGACCGGGGTCCCCAATTTTCATCCGAGGTTTGGAGATCCTTTTGTAACGCCATCGGAGCCAAGGTGAGCCTCTCCTCCGGCCATCACCCCCAGTCTAACGGGCAGTGTGAGAGGACCAATCAGGAGCTGGAGGCTGCGCTCCGCTGTGTTACTAGATCCAAGCCGACGTCCTGGAGCAACCATCTCGCCTGGGTGGAGTATGCCCACAACACCGCCCGCTCTTCTGCAACGGGGATGTCCCCCTTCAAGGCGTCCCTGGGTTACGACCCCCCGCTGTTTCCAGCGCAGGAGAACGAGGTGACTGTCCCCTCTGTTAGGGCGCACCTTAGGCAGTTCCGCTCCACCTGGGCTGCCGCGCGTCATGCGCTTTTACGCACGGCGGAGCGCAACAGGACCGTGGCGGACCGGCACAGAAGACCTGCCCCGGCGTACAGAGTTGGGCAACTCGTGTATGTGTCTACCCAGGACGTCACATTAAAAGGCGAGAGGAGGAAGCTGGCACAGCGATTCATGGGTCCCTTTCCCATCACCCGGATCATCAACCCGGTGGCTGTGCGCGTGGCTATTCCCCCCTCCCTCCGCATCCATTCCACTTTCCATGTGTCGAAGGTGAAACTGGCAGTCACTGACCCCCTTTGCCCTCCTCCTGCAGCGCAACCCGCGCCCCGGATGATTGGTGGCCATCCGGCCTGGTCCGTCTCCTCCATCCTGGACTCCCGGCGCCGAGGTCGTGGGTTGCAATACCTGGTGGACTGGGAGGGCTATGGGCCCGAGCATCGACAATGGGTGCCCCCGTCGTTTGTGTTGGACCCATCGCTCATCGCGGACTTCCACCGAGCGCACCCGGATAAGCCATCGCCAGGAGGCGCTGCTAGAGGGGGGAGTACTGTCACGCCGCGCCATTCATCAGCGGCGCCACCTGCTCACGCACCTGACAATCATCAGCGGCGAGGGATAAAGGCCGTCTCGCCCGGAGGCTCGGCCTGAAGCCGTCAGACTTCGTCCCTCACCGTTGTGAGCATACTTCCCTTCAGCGTCACCATTTTGGTAAGAAGATTGCTTACCTCTTTTCTTCAGTCTTCTCCCCTGTGCACAGGTGGATTCCCCAGCGGCGGACATCTCCACTCCATCGCCCAATCCTCGCTGCTGTACAGAGCTCTCCAGGTGGCTGTCTTCCGGGCTTCGCCCCCTTGTTGTGCCAGCTGTCCTGACCCACCAAGTAAGTCCTTCTCTCGCCATAAATCCCTCCTGTGTTGGTGTATGCCCGTCACCCTCTCCCTGTGCTCTCTCCATAGGGTTGCTCGGCTGTACGGTCACCTGCCTCTGTGCCTGGAGCAGACACCATCACCAACACATTTACATCCCGCAGACACGCACTCATTCACTCCTGCTGTTAATAAACTCTTTGAACTACTCTAAGCCTGTGTGTGTGCGTCTCCTGAGCCGTGCGTTATGTCATCAGGATCATGTTCTTTGACTTCTCCAGTGCTTTCAACACCATCCAACCGATGAGCCTGAAGGACAAGCTGCTGTGCGCAGGGGTGGACCAGCACCTGTCATCATGGATCCTGGACTACCTCACTAACCGGCCACAGTTTGTGAGAACCCGGGACTGTGTGTCCGACACGATCATCGGTAGCACAGGGGCCCCCCAGCGAACGGTTTTGGCTCCCTTCCTGTTTACCCTTTATACTGCGGACTTCTCACACAACACAACACACTGCCATCTACAGGAGTTCTCTGACGACTCTGCAATCGTCGGCCTCATCTCCAATGGAGACGAAGCTGAGTACAGAGGACTTATCCAGGACTTCGTGGACTGGTGCCATAGGAACTGCCTCCAGATCAACGTGAGGAAAACTAAGGAGCTGGTGGTGGACTGCCGCAGGAAAGGACAACCCCTCACAGCACCAGTAAACATACAGGGAACAGACATCGAGATGGTGACATCCTACAAGTACCTGGGTGTTCATCTGAACAATAAACTAGACTGGTCACACAATACCGACGCACTCTACAAGAAGGGACAGCACAGGCTGTTCCTACTGAGGAGACTCAGGTCTTTTGGTGTACAAGGGGTGCTACTGAAGACATTCTATGACACGGTGGTGGCATCAGCCATCACTTTTGGAGTGGTCTGCTGGGGCAACGGCATTACAGCAGCCGATAGGAAGAGACTGAACAAACTGATCAAGAAAGCTAGCTCTGTCCTGGGGCAGCGCCCTGACCCAGTGGAGGAGATAAGAGAGAGAAGGATGGTGGCTAAACTGTCATCTCTGCTGGAGTCCGAGTCCCACCCTATGCAGGACATACTGAACGCACTGAGGAGCTCATTTAGCAGCAGACTACATCATCCTAGGTGCGCAACCAAGAGGTTTCGTAGGTCCTTCCTACCTACGGCAGTCAGACTGTATAACCTAAGCAGGGCTGCTCGCAGAGATAGCAAAAAAACGTGACGACCTAATAGTATTGAATGCAAAAGACGCAATAGACTTACACAATGGTCCCCTCCAGTATATACAACTAGGACAGTATTGGTCGCTACGGAGGGTGACAGTATGGGTACATATTCATACTATGTAAGATAACTAAATAGATGGTTATGCTGTTTATTCCATCTTGCTACAATGCTCCGCACTTTGTATATATATATTTATATATTGATGTGTATGTATGTATATCCACTGCTCTTATTTATATCTTCCGTATCTTCTTAATTACTGCTCTGAGTGTTGCTATCCCTGTGCTGTTGCAATCCTGGAATTTCCCCATTGTGGGACTAATAAAGGCTTATCTTATCTTATTGGCAGTAGGGGGCGCTGTCACTTTGCATCATTCTCTACTATAGAAATTATCAGTGTTGGCTATCTATTCACCACACAAAATTTGGTTGAAATCAGTCAATGTATGCCAGAGTAAAAGCCTTTGGAAGGGTGATGGAGATAGGGTTAGGGCATCGTCATGCTAAAGTTGATGTGCAGTTATGATCATCGCTGTGGTCTGATGAATCTCAGAAAATTTCATGTCATTCTGGCAAGTAGCGCATGAGTAATAAATAAAACAGTTTTCAGCAATTCTGTGTTTAACCACTAGGTGGAGTTATATCTTTTGTCAGGTATTTTTATATAGACGCGTTTGGGGCGGGGCTATTTTCCATCATGGAAACTTTGGTGGACATCGGACAAGTTTTGCCCGAGTTACAACCGTTTGATGTTGTGGGGGAGGAAGCGCTTGACTGTCAGATAAGACGGCTGAATGAACGCTGGTGCTCCCAGATAAATGGTGAGGAGGAAACATGGTACATGGTACCGTGCACATGGTACGTGGTCATGCTAAAGTTGATGTGCAGTAACGATCAACCTTGTGGTCTGATCAATCTCAGAAAATTTCATGTCATTCTGGCAAGTGGCGTGTGAGTAATAAATAAAACAGTTTTAAGCAATTCTTCCTTTAACCACTCATTGGCGCTACATCTTTTGTTAGGAATTTTAATGTAGACGCGTATGGGGCAAGATTATTTTCCATCACGGAAACTTTGGTGCACATCGGACAAGTTCTGCCCAAGTTACAGCTGTTTGAAGTTGTAAGGGGAGGAATCAAACTTTGCCATGGCGCCCTGGCCACACCTGTTGTGATTTTGACTTAATTTAAGCAATTTTTAATGGCCAATGCCTATAGATGCCGCCATATAAAAATGAGCTAATTCGGAGCTGTCTCCTCGGACTAGTTTGTTCAAATGTAAGGTGTGATTTTTTTCCCGAACTGGAGGCTGGGCAACTTTGAGGCAAGATGGGGGCCTTCCTGTTGGCGGTGGGTATGGGCCACAATTATGTTTTCTGCATGTCGAGGTGATGCACACCTCACCCAAATTTTATGTCTGTACGGCAGAGTTTATGGCCTCCATTCTCCATAGACCTTGAACGTTTGTGTACATTTGGCCCCACCAAAAAAAATGAGGGGTGGGGGGGGCGCACACATCTTTTCCAGTTTATCAAATTTTTCGGCGGGTCTGAGGGGTTTGCCAAAAAAAAAAAAAAAAAAATCGCATTTTGGTTAACATTCAGAGGGTGAAAAATGCGATCATTTAGGAGGAAGAATAATAATAAATAATTAAACATTAATAAATATTAATTAATAATAATAATAATTAAACCTGCAAGCAGGTGTAAGTGGGCCTTTGCCCCCCACGCACCCACGCAACCCAGCGCCCGTCGTACCTTGCTGTCTCGGAAAATTTCCCTGTTGTTGCTGCAAGGACTGCAGGAATAATAAAATAAACCATTTGCCAACAACTTCCTTTGAGCAGTAAGTCGTGCTATAACTTTTATCAAATATTCTTATGTAGGTGCATGCAGAGTTGAACTAAAGTCCATCATGGCAATTACAGTGAAAATCTGACTCAGTTTGTCCAATTTAGAACTGCCCAACGTATGGTGATAAAGTAAACTTGGACATGTGTCCATTGTAACACTTAACATTTTAAGTACATGTTGCAGAACGATACAGAACTAAAGAAGAGAGTCACCTTGACTTACTTTCCATATTTGGCAAACCTTGGACTTCCCCAAGCCTCCAAAGTAAAAAAACATCTTGAATGGCAAGGAATGGGTTTCCACGGCAACTGTGCTTATTGCAGGAAAAAGTAACTTCCACCGAGGGTAGTCCAATGCACTCTGAGAAACCAGTGAAAATGTCATGTCATTGTGACTACTTGTCGTTGCACAAAATTTGATACAATTTTGCGCAGTACCTCATGTCAACAGTAGGAGCTGGTGTGACAGTTTTGTGAATATTAATATGCAGACATGTTCAGAGTGGGATCAGTATGATTTGTGCAAAGTTTAGTCCAAATCAGACGAGTCTATAAAGCTCAAGCTATAAAGGTCAAGATTTGCAATGCGAGGAAGCCATTGACGCACGCTGGTCGCCATAGAAACAGTTCTGTACTATGTACATGCACCGTCAATGAGCCCTAGTCATTCCTTCATGTATTTTTTTTCTGCTGGTGAGAGAAAAAGAAAGAAAAAAAGTTGTCAGCAATTTTTCCTTTAATCAATAGGGGCGCCAAAACTTTTGTTTATTATTTTTATGTAGATACGTTCGGTGCGGGACTAATATCAATCGTGGAAAATTTGGTGCAAATTGTACCAAGTTTGTCCAATGTACAAGTGTCAGTTATTGAAAGGCAAGGAGTGGGTTTCCATGGAAGCTGTGCTTATCGCAGGACAAAAATGACTTCCACTGAGGGTAGTCCAATGCACTCTGAGAAACAACTGAAAATGTCATGTCATTGTGACTACTGGTCTTTGCGCAAAATTTGATATAATTTTGTGCAGTACCTCATGTCAACAGTAGGTGCTGGTGTGACAGTTTTGTGAATATTAATATGCAGACATGTTCAGAGTGGGATCAGTATGATTTGTGCAAAGTTTGGTCCAAATCAGACGAGTCTATAAAGCTCAAGCTATAGAGGTCAAGATTTGCAATGCAAGGAAGCCATTGACGCATGCTGGTCGCCAATGAAACAGTTCTGTACTATGTACATGTACTGTCAATGAGCCCTAGTCATTCCTTCATGTCATTTTTTCTTCTGGTGAGAGAAAAAGAAAGAAAAAAGTTGTCAGCAATTTTTCCTTTAATCAATAGGGGCGCTAAAACTTTTGTTTATTATTTTTATGTAGACACGTTCGGTGCGGGACTAATATCATTCATGGAAAATTTGGTGCAAATTGTACCAAGTTTGTCCAATGTACAAGTGTCAGTTATTGAAAGGCAAGGAGTGGGTTTCCATGGAAGCTGTGCTTATCGCAGGACAAAAATGACTTCCACTGAGGGTAGTCCAATGCACTCTGAGAAACCACTGAAAATGTCATGTCATTGTGACTACTGGTCTGCGCAAAATTTGATACAATTTTGTGAAGTACCTCATGTCAGCAGTCGGTGCTGGTGTGACAGTTTTGTGAATATTGATATGCAGACGTGTTCAGAGTGGGATTAGTATGATTTGTGCAAAGTTGTCTCCAAATCAGACAAGGATTGTCTGAGCTAAAAAAGTCAAGATTTGCAATGAGAGGAAGCCACTGAAGCATGCTGGTCACCATAGAAACAGTTCTGTGCTATGTACATGTACTGTCAATAAGCCCGAGTCAGTCCTTCATGTCATTTTTTCTGCTGGTGAGAGAAAAAGAAAGAAAAAAGTTGTCAGCAATTCTTCCTTTAATCAATAGGGGTGCTAAAACTTTTGTTTATAATTTTTATGTAGACACGTTTGGTGTGGGACTAATATGAATCGTAGAAAATTTGGTGCAAATTGTACAAAGTTTTTCCAATGTACAAGTGTCCGTTATTGAAAGGCAAGGAGTGGGTTTCCATGGCAACTGTGCTTAACGCAGGACAAAAGTGACTGCCACTGAGGGTAATCCAATGTACTCTGAGAAACCACTGAAAATGTCATGTCATTGTGACTTCTGGTCTTTGCACAAAATTTGATACAATTTTGTGCAGTACCTCATGTCAGCAGTAGGTGCTGGTGTGACAGTTTTTTGAATATTGATATACAGATGTGTTCAGAGTGGGATCAGTATGATTTGTGCAAAGTTTGGTCCAAATCAGATGAGGATTGTCTGAGCTGTAACTGTCATGTTTTGCATCACGAGGAAGCCATTGAAGCATGCTTGCCGTCATGGAAACAGCTCTGTACTATGTACATGTACTGTCAATGAACCCAGTTCACTGACAGTAAAAAAAAAAACAGTTTTCAGCAATTCTTCCTTTAAATCAATAGGGGCGCTAAAACTTTTGTTTATTATTTTATTTAGACACGTTCGGGGCAGGACAAATATTGATCGTAGAAAATTTGGTGCAAATCGTCCAAAGTCTGTCCAGTTTACAAGGGTCCGATGTTGTAACCACAAGGCGGAACTCTAACTTTTGTTATTTTTATATAGGAGCGTTCAGGGTGGGACTATTATCCATTTTCGAAAATTTGGTGACAATCAGACAAAGTTTGTCCAAGATACAACTTTCCAATGTTTCATGATGAGGAGTCAACCTTCGCCATGTCGCCATGGCAAAACCTTCAGTTATGTGTTTTCCACTCATATAGGCCTATACGTATATGACAGTCACCTCAACCATTGTTCGAGATTTCATGACTCCAGGTCGTTCCTAATCCTGCAACCAAGTTCAAGGATTGAATGGCAAGGAGGGCGTGTCCATGGTAGCACGTGTGATGTCATGCTAAAGTTTATGTGCAGTTATGATCATCGCTTTGGTCTGATGAATCTCCGAAAATTTCACGTCATTCTGGCACATGGCGCGTGAGTAATAAATAAAACAGTTTTCAGCAATTCTTTCATTAACCAGTAGGTGGCGCTATATCTTGTCAGGTATTTTGATGTAGACGGGTTCTGGGCGGGAATATTTTCCATCGTGGAAACTTTGGTGCACATTGGACAAGTTTTGCCCGAGTTACAGCTGCTTGATTTTGTAAGGCAAGGAGTCAAACTTCACCATGGCGCCATGCCAACACTTCCCTGTCAGTTATGTGTGGTCCACCCATATAGGACTATATATGACAGTCATGTCAACGTATGTTCCAAATTTCATGACTCTGGGACCTTCCCACCCCTCCCCATAAGCTCACGGATTGAATGGCGAGGAGGGCGTGTCCATGGTAACACTTGTGACGTCATGCTAAAGTTATGTGCAGTTATGATTATCCCTTTGGTCTGATGAATCTCAGACAATTTCACGTCATTCTGGCCAGCAGCGCGTGAGTAAT
This sequence comes from Pholidichthys leucotaenia, assembly GCA_020510985.1. NCBI lineage: Eukaryota > Metazoa > Chordata > Actinopteri > Cichliformes > Pholidichthyidae > Pholidichthys > Pholidichthys leucotaenia. Next base: position 458,794,394 of record CM035838.1, on the reverse strand, counting down.
AAATAAAAGAGCTTTCAGCAATTCTTCCTTTAACCACCCGGGGGCTCTATAACTTGTGTTTATTATTTTTATATACATGTGTTTGCAGTGGGACTAATATCGAATGTGCAAAATTATGTGAAAATCGTACAAAGTTTGTCCAATTTACAAGTGTCTGTTGCGCTAACCACAAGGTGGCACTACAACTTTTGTTTATTATTTTTACATAAACGCGTTCGGGGTGGGGGTCATATCCATTGTCGAAAATTTGGTGGAAATCAGATGAAGTTTGTCCAATTTGCAAGTTTTTGATATTCCATGGCAAAGAGTCAGCGTACGCCATGTCGCCATGGCAACACTTACCTATCAGTTATGTGTTGTCCTGTGGTGCACATATGTGGGTTCCATATGCTTCACATGTGAATTACTGTATGCTTGTTGTAGGCTTCACGTCTCAGAGGAACAAAAGGGACTGAACCTCCTAGGGGTAACAGGAGGATGCGAAGTCTGGCCTTTTGTATGCGAAGAGATGGCCGTGAGGGATTTCCTGACCACCAGGACTTGAGATGGAGACGAGGAGACCTGGTGGCGGATGCATTGTGATTTGGGATTAAAAGACAATGTGAATGTATGCTTTGATGTCCTGGGGTATTTAAGGAACAGAATGTGGGGGATTCCTCCCTCTGTCTGCTTTTGAATGTTGGAGAATGTGATTGTGAATAAAACTGGACTTGAGAAATAAACTCAGCCTCGTCCTTCCACAAATCTCCACAGTCCACCCATATAGGACTATATATTACAGTCACCTCAACCTATGTTCAAGATTTCATGACTCCAGGTCATTCCTAATCCTGTAAAAAAGATCAAGGATTGAATGGCGAGGAGGGCGTGTCCATGGTAACACGTGTGGCATCATGCTAAAGTTGATGTGCAGTTATGATCATCCCTGTGGTGTGATTAATCTCAGAAAATTTCACGTCAATCTGGCAAGTGACGCGTGAGTAATAAATAAAACAGTTTATAGCAATTCTTTCGTTAACCACTATGTGGCGCTATATCTTTTGTTAGGTATTTTAATGTTGACGCATTTGGGGCGGGACACTTTCTTCGAGCTGAGCAATTACAATAGGGCTTTCGCCGACTGACGTTGTCAGTGGCTCAGGCCCTAATTGAACCTGCAAGCAGGTGTAAGCGAGCCTACGCCCCCCCCCACGCACCCGTGCAACCCAGCGCCCGTCGTACCTTGTTGTCTCAGAAAATTTCCCGTTGTCGCTGCAAGGGCTGCGGGAAAGTCGTGCTATAACTTTTATCAAATATTCTTATGTAGGTGCATGCAGAGTTGGACTAAATTCCATCATGGCAATTACAGTGAAAATCTGACTCAATTTGTCCAATTTAGAACTGTCCAACGTATGGTGATAAAGTAAACTTGGACATGTGTCCACTGTAACAGTTAACATTTTAAGTACATGTTGCAGACCAATACAGAACTAAAGAAGAGAGTCACCTTGACTTACTTTCCACATTTGGCGACCCTTGGACTTCCCCAAGCCTCCAAAGTACAAAACATCTTGAATGGCAAGGAATGGGTTTCCATGGCAACTGTGCTTATCGCAGGAAAACGTGACTTCCACCGAGGGTAGTCCAATGCACTCTGAGGAACCACTGAAAATGTCATGTCATTGTGACTACTTGTCTTTGTGCAAAATTTGATTCAATTTTGTGCAGTACCTCATGTCAACAGTAGGTGCTGGTGTGACAGTTTTGAGAATATTGATATGCAGACATGTTCAGAGTGGGATCAGTATGATTTGTGAAAAGCTTGGTCCAAATCAGACGAGGATTGTCTGAGCTATAAAGGCCAAGATTTGCAATGCAAGGAAGCCACTGAAGCATGCTGGTCACCATGGAAACAGTTCTGTACTATGTACATGTACTGCCAATGAGTCCTAGCCATTCCTTCATGTATTTTTTTTTATTATTTTTTTTTTTTTGCTGGTGAGAGAAAAAGTTTGCAGCAATACTTCCTTTAATCAATAGGGGCGCTAAAACTTTTGTTTATTATTTTTATGTAGACACGGTCGGTACGGGACTAACATCGATCATAGAAAATTTGTTGCAAATTGTACCAAGTCTGTCCAATGTACAAGTGTCCATTATTGAAAGGCAAGGAGTGGGTTTGCATGGCAACTGTGCTTATCGCAGGACAAAAGTGACTTCCACTGAGGGTAATCCAATGCACTCTGAGAAACCACTGAAAATGTCATGTCATTGAGACTACTGGTGTTTGTGCAAAATTTGAAACAATTTTATGCAGTACCTAATGTCAGCAGTAGGTGCGGGTGTGAAAGTTTTGTGAATATTGACATGCAGACATGTTCAGAGTGGGATTAGTGTGATTTGTCCAAAGTTTGGTCCATATCAGACGAGGATTGTCTGAGCTGTAACTGTCATGTTTTGCATGCCGAGAAAGCCACTGAAGAATGCCGGTCACCATGGACACAGTTCTGTACTATGTACATGTACTGTCAATGAGCCCTAGTCATTCCTTCATGTCATTTTTTTCAGCTGGTGAGAGAAAAATAAAGAAAACAGTTGTCAGCAATTCTTCCTTTAATCATTAGGGGGCGCTATAATTTTTGATTATTATTTGTATATAGACGCGTTCGGAGCAGGGCGAATATTGATCGTAGAAAATTTAGTGCAAATTGTACAAAGTGTGTACAATTTACAAGGGTCCGATGTTGTAACCACTAGGCAGCGCTCTAACTTTTGTTGTTTTTATATAGGAGTGTTCAGGGTGGGACTCTTATCCAGTTTTGAAAATTTGGTGACAATCAGACAAAGTTTGTCAAAGATACAACTTTCCGATATTTCGTGGCGAGGAGTAAACCTTCGCTATGTCGCCATGGCAACACTTCCCTGTCAGTTATGTGTTGTCCACCCATATAGGACTATATATATGACAGTCATCTCCACCGAGCTTTCCGCCGTCCGGGGGGTGGGGGGAGCTCAGTGGATCTGACAGGTGTGCTGGGTTGGCCCCGCCTACGAAAGTCAGCTGATAAAAGGACACCTCGCAGCAATCCGCTGACACTTCTGACGAAGGCTGCAGTGAACAGTCGAATCATGTAAAGAAGATAAAAACATCTCCTTTCTATTTTTGTCTTTCATAAGAACAAAAGGTAAATAATTAAAAGACAAAATGAACCTACTTGAGCTATTGTGTGTGTTTAATTTTATTACAGTGTGTGCCAGACTTCAGAAAACATAAAATGCACATACTGATTAAAAGTCATGGACTGGGAGACCTGTAGATTTTGTTAAAACAAAGTTATTCACATAATACAACACCAGAGTCGCCATCAGACTATCTTGATGGTTCTAGTCTTAATAAAATAAATACGTTGGTCAGTAATCAATTTATTCATGAGTAGTCCTTTTTAAAATTATATGCAAATACTTAATTTATACATATTAAACAAATGAGTCTGCCATGTGAAATTAAAATCAAAACTTTGAAATATGATGAACCAAAATATTTTACTGGGTTTTGCGCTTCAACAAAAGCTTAAAAAGGCTTTTTTTAAAAACTCCTATATTATGCTCCTCTGAACTGGCTATGCCTGTGTTGATGACCTGCTTCCTCCTCAGGTGTGTCTGTGTGCAATTCTGCAGTGCTCTTGGTGGATGGGTGGTCAATACTGAAATTAAGTGACTGCGTCTGTGGTCATAATTTTGTGTGTTGTTAGTAGATTACTGGCAAAAATTGGCTACTCCCTTAGGTGCTCTGTCTAATTTGTGCACTCAGTAATTTGCGCTGCCTTAGTAAATCTGCCTGTAAATATCTTGTTTTTATAGTGTATTCAACTGAATATACGTAGGTTGAAAAGGATTTGCAAACCATAATAATAATAATAATCATCATAACTAGTACATTGCCAGTAGAACACACGTATTCCTGTCTGAAACAGGTATTCCAGTTAGGCTTTACAGGCCCAAATGTAGGCTGTGTTTGAAAGTGGACTACAAATAAAGAGGTGTAGCCTACTGAGGTTTTGCAGTCACGTGACCGCCGGTAGTGATCTGGGTCCTCAGGAGTGAAAAATTTCACATTGTTATGGCTACCCCGTACACACTAATGCATTATTAAAATGAGATTTTAGCATGATCCAGTCAGCAGAACTTCATAAAATTGGGTTGTGTGACTTTGTTGGAACTTATGAAAACTGCACAAGCGTCGGTATGGTGAGAAATTAACTGTAAACGGTCTGAAACATGATTCTTATCTCATGGTTGATTGTTTGTTTACATCGTGTCAAGTTGGTAGCGGCATACTGGAACTGCTCTATCGTGATATTGGCATCACTCTATACTGTATATAATTCAAAAAAGTAGTGCATGATCATGCACAGGTATGCATGGGCATGAACAGGTATGCACTAGTCTACTTAACTCAAAATCACGTCATACAGCAGAAACTCTGTAAGTATGCAAAAGTCTAAATACCAGTAAGGCAAGTTTATTTGTATAGCACATTTCGTGTACAAGACAATTCAGTGCTTTACATAAAACATTAAAGCATTACAGCAAGTTGCAAAAGGAATACATAAGAACTTAAAAGCAAACTAAAAAGTAAATTAAAGAGAATCAGAAACAAGTTAAAATAGAATAAGACGGAAAATGTGCAAGAAATAAAAGCTACAGTGCATTGTAGGAGATTAACAATTGTTCTAATGAAAGGCTGTGGCAAATAGTAAAGTTTTTAACCTGGATTTAAAGCAGCTGAGAGTTTCAGCAGCCTTGATGGGAGTTTGTTCCACATGTGAAAAGCATAAAAACTGAACACTGCCTCACTATGTTTGGTTCTAACTCTGGACACAGACAGTAGGCCTGACCCTGATGATCTGAGGCCTCTGGGTGGTACTTTGCTGGCTTTATTGTAGATTTAAGGCAACATCATGACAAGTCTCTGGTGGTCATTACAGCCAAGCTCTCTCTGCATATCCAAATATTTTATACAGCATTTATCACTGTAAAAAAAAAAAAAAAAAAAAATCATCAGTATAGCAGAAATATGTTAACTTTGATTAAAAATCGTAGTGATGTCTGCAAAAGTGGGTAGTAAACACTGACGTACATGTTTAACATCAAGCTAGGACTGGAAAACTAGGGCATATTATATAATAAAAACATCCTTACCTCCCACAAAATGTTCAGTGGCCCTCATTTATCAAATGTGTGTATGACAGAAAAGCGGTCGTACAATCATTTCTTCTTCTTCTTCTTCTTTTAGATTTGATTGGCAGTTGGCAACCAGCTTACAGGTGCATTACCGCCCCGTGCTTCACTCTATAGCATCACTCTATGCTCATGTTCACCTGACTCTCCTTGTCCAGTGCAATTCAAGAAATCTCTGTGTGTCACTTCAGTGGGCAGATCGGTATTTATCAGTCTGAACGTGATACCAGGCGTTCAAATCTCACATCAGCTCTGAGTTGGGGTGTGCAAATTTTCAGGTCTTTGTAGACTTCTGTGCAGCAGAGAAACCTGCTGTGTGGGAGAATTATTTCATCATATCAAATTATTATGAGCAGTGCAGCCTTTCAGGAGATATCGTTGTCTTGTGTTATATTTAGATGACAGATTTGATGATTAAAGACTAAAGTAGCTGCTGTTATTCTAAACATTTTCTCCGTATTTATGTCAATGCAGCCAATATTAAAACAGATTTAACCATTTTTTTAAGTAATGGAATGGAATGTATAAAACTGAATTTAGTTTCTGAAATATTTTTTCAGTTGAGCTGCAGGGTTTTTCAATTGTCATTTTATTACTGTATTTATAGTATACAGTATCTGTACTGTAAGTCTCCTGTGTGAATACTGTGTTAATATTCTAAAAAGCATTTCTTTGACGAAGTTTTTTGTTATGTAGTGCAGTATCTCATAATAGTTATCCCTTACAAATTATACATTAACCACAACACAGCTTTACACACAGAAGTGCCTGGTCCAGGTGATCTGCTGCATTTGGGTTTAAAAAAAACCCCTCCAGATAAGCAGGAGAAATTCAGCATAGCAGAGAAGATGTGGAGAAATTATTTTATTTTATTCTACACATTACTGAGCGATGACGGCAAGCCCTAGCTGAGCTAAGCCAAAGTGCACAGCATCAGACAGCTTTTTGGGACATCTTTCGGCACTTCTAAATAACTAGTGCATACCTGTGCATGCCTGTAGAAACCAAGTATAAGTATTTCTGCAAGCCCGTAGAAAGCAGGTGAAAGCAAGGGTGTAAGCAAGCACGTCAGCACTCGTGATGCACACGTGATGCCTGCCTTTGATGGTGTCATAGCGAGTCCAATGATCATTGTTGATGTCATAGCGAGTCCTATGATCATGAGTGATGACTGCCTTTGATCTGTGATGACGCCATAGTGCGTCCTATGATCTTTGATGATGGCATAGCGAGTCAAATGATGCCTGTATTTGATCTTTGATGATGCCATATTGAGTCCTATGATCTCCGATGATGTCAGCGAGTCCTATGATCATGAGTGATGCCTGTATTTGATCTTTGATGATGTCATTGCGAGTCCTATGATTGTGAGTGATGCCTGCCTTTCATCTCTGATGTCCTTTGATCGTGAGTGAGCGTGAGTGATGCCTGCCATTGATCTTTGATGATGTCATAGTGAGTCCTATGTTGTGAGTGATGCCTGCCTTTGATCACACACAGACACAGATTTTGATTCCACCGGGCCGGCTGCTGCTTCTCCAACACCGGTGTTATTTGTCAGACCCCTGGTCCCCGCTGGCACTTCCTAAATTATTCTTTAGACCTACACAATCACGGCAACATTATAGTATAATTTTTTAAGCATTATATCTTCAGTATTCTCTTCTTCTTCTTTTAGATTTGATTGGCGGTTGGCAACCAGCTTACAGGTGCATTACCGCCACATATTTCACTCTATCTGGTCAGGAGCTGTAGTCCTTCTATCATTATTGCTGTGTCCAATCAAACCGCAACTCTATCTTCAGACATCACTCTTCTTCGTCTTCTTGTATTTACTCTATATCATCACTTCACTCGATATCATCACTCTACACATCTTGGCCGTGGTAGTGCCAAGATGTCTGGTCAAATTTGTCGCTTTTCACTTCCTTGTTTTATTTACGGAGCGCTGTGGTAATTGTTCCGTGTATTATCCAATCAGTACAGAGTCAATCTGAAATCCCACCCACACTTCCAGAAGCCAGAGCACGAGGAAACAGAGTGGTGGCTAAACTTTTATTGATAAAAATTACATATTTTGACTGAACAACTCCATACTCTGGGATGCACACTCTCGTAAGCTCAGCAAAGTACTGACAAAATTTGAGGTCAGTCTGACGAACAGCCTCTCCAAACACTACCGAATATTTATACACATTCATACACAGAGTCATGGACACTGGAGGCAAGGTGCATAAAGTGTCTTGCCCAGGGACACAACGGCAGGATGGCTGGGGAGAGCGGGATTTGAACAGCAAACCCTCCGGTTATGAGACAACCCGCTTGATCTCTTGAGCCACTGCTGCCCCCAAGTCATTGTATTCCGTTTTTATTTACATTTTACCCAATGTCCCAACTTCATTGGGATTGTAGAATAAGTGGCACACAATAAGATTATTCCATCTCTAAACCAATGAATGGGTTACTTTCTCTCCAGTTGATAATATGTGGGCTGCTCATTAAAGATTTCCCCTGACCCACTTCTGGTTACTGTAGGAGGCTGAAATTGCACATGTACAGGTGCATCTCGAAAAATTAGAATATCATTGAAAAGTTAATTTATTTCAGTAATTCAATTCAAAAAGTGAAACTCATGTATTTTATAGATTTATTACCAACAGAGTGATATATTTCAAGTGTTTGTTTCTTTTAATTTTGATTATTATGGCTTTAAGCACTTCTGAACAAAAAGAAGAGCTTTTAGGTCCGGAGACAAGGAGAAGCTGAGGGGAGTGCAGCATGAGCTGAGAGAGATGCTGAGGAGGTGCAAGGACAATTATAGGAGGAAGTTGGAAGATAAACTCAGGCAAAACAACACGAAAGATGTGTGGGAGGGAATGAAACAAATAACTGGGTGCAAGGGGAGAGTCAGGCAGCCATCTGCGAGCCAGGAGAGAGCTGAGGAACTGAATCTGTTTTTTAATAGGTTCAACTCACAGTCTGTCACCCCAACAACACAACCAGACCCCCATACACCCCTCCCCACCCACCCTCCTGTGCAGAACCTCTCTTCATCTCCCCCCTCCTCCTCCTCAGGGGGCACCAGGACCCTCCCTCACTTCATGGTGACTACAGACCAGGTGAAGAAACAGCTGGAGAGACTCCACCAGCGGAAGGCGGCAGGCCCTGATGGCATCTCCGCCAGGACCCTGAGGACCTGTGCCAACCAGCTAGCTCCGGTACTGAAACACCTGTACAACCTAAGCCTGAGTCTGGAGAGAGTACCGGTGCTGTGGAAGACATCCTGCCTGGTTCCTGTCCCCAAGAAGTCATCTCCATCGGACCTGAACGACTATCGACCAGTTGCCCTCACATCTCATGTGATGAAGGTCCTGGAGAGACTGGTCTTAGCCCACCTGAGGCCGCAGGTGAAGACGTGGCTGGACCCTCTGCAGTTTGCATATCAGCCCCATTTAGGAGTTGAAGACGCTGTCATCTACCTGCTGCAACGAGCCCATCTGCACCTGGATGGCGGAGGAGATACTGTAAGAATCACTTTTTTTGATTTCTCCAGTGCCTTTAACACCATCCAGCCACTGCTGCTGGGTGAAAAGCTGCGGGTGATGGGGGTCGACAGCTCTGTGATCTCCTGGATTACTGATTACCTGACAGGCAGGCCACAGTTTGTCCGGCTGGGCAGTGTCTTGTCTGGAGTGGTGGCTAGTGATACGGGAGCTCCACAGGGGACTGTGCTCTCTCCTTTGCTCTTTACCTTATACACCACTGACTTTCAGTACAACACAGAGTCATGCCACCTGCAGAAATTCTCTGATGACTCAGCTGCTGTGGGGTGTATAAGAGCAGGAGAGGAGGGGGAGTACAGGGCACTAGTAGACAGATTTGAGGAGTGGACGGAGCAGAATCACCTGAGGTTGAATGTCAGCAAGACCAGAGAAATGGTGATTGACTTCAGGGGGAGGAAGACACCTTCTCAGCCACTGCAGATTAGGGGGGAGGATGTGGGAGCGGTTGAGGACTACAAATATCTGGGTGTCAGGATCAGCAGCGGGTTGGACTGGAGATCCAACACCGATGCTGCGCACAAGAAGGGGATGAGCAGACTCTACTTCCTGAGGAAGCTGAGATCCTTCAACGTGTGTAGCAGGATGCTGGAGCTTTTCTACCAGACCGCTGTCACCAGCGCCATCTTTGCTGCTGTCTGTTGGGGTAGCAGTATCAGGGCCAGAGACACCAACAGACTTGACAAGTTTATCAAGAGGGCTGGCTCTGTAATTGGTGTCAGACTGGAGACCTTTGAGACAGTGGTGGAGAGGAGAACACTAAATAAACTGCGATCCATCATGGACAATCCTGATCACCCCCTCCACCACACACTGGACAGACAGTGAAGCACTTTCTCCAGTAGACTACTACAGCCTTGCTGTTGAATGGCCAGATACAGGAAATCTTTCCTGCCACATGCCATTTCACTGTACAATAACTCACTACGATGTTGTATTCTGGTCATAACAATGCTGCCACACTGCACCTTACAGTCTAACAGACACCTCACATTTCACTCTGCTCCTGATAGTCCTTCATTGTGCAACGGGATGATTCATGTGTTTATACGGGTCATCATATTAATCATCATTAAGCTCTGACGTATATAGGTTTTATAGTCGTGTTAGTTTTAATTTCCATGGGTAATCCCTTTGTCTGTCATGCGTGTGTTTCTGTCATTTGGTTGTCTACTGTCATGCTGCTGTTACACTGTAATTTCCCAGTTTTGGATCAATAAAGTACATCTATCTTTACAGCTCATGGAAACCCAAAATTCAGTTTTTCAGAAAATTAGGATATTGCGTAAGACCAATAAGAAAAAAAAAAGATTTTTAATAGAAATGTTGGTCGACTGAAAGTATGTCCATGTATACACTGTCGGAGTTCCTTTTACATGAATTACTGTATCAATGTGGCGTAGCATGTAGGTGATCAGCTTGTGGTATTGCTGAGATGTTATTGGAGATGACATGGCCCCCCCAAATCAGGTGCCAAGTCCTGTCATGTGGAAATCCCGGTCCCAGAGTCTGGAGGAAGAGTGAAGAGGCACAGAATCCAGGTTGCTTGAGACCCAGTGTGAAGTTTCCACAGTCGGTGATGATTTGGGGAACCATGTCATCTGCTGGTGTAGGTCCACTGTGTTTTATCAAGTCCAAAGTCAGCACAGCTGTCTACCGGGAAATTTTAGAGCACTTCACGCTTCCCTCTACTGACAAGCTTTATGGGAGATGCTGGTTTCATTTTCCGGCAGGACTTGTCACATGCCCACACTGCCAAAAGTACCAAAACCTGGTTTAATGACCATGTCATCACTGTGCTTTATAGGCCAGAAAACTAATTTTCCTCTTGACAATACCACATACATTCTCCATGGAGCTTAGGTTAGATGAAAGACACCAGACCCAAAAATGCAGACAAGCTGAAGACCGTTATCAAAGCAACTTGGGTCCAGGCTGATCACCTCCATGACATGCCCCACGGACGCAGTAATTCATGCAAAAGAAGCCCCGACCAAGTATCAAGCATGTACATGGACACACTTCTCATGTGGTCAACATTTCTATTAAAAATCAATTTTATAAATTGGTCTGACTAGTGCATACCCGTGCATGCCCATGCATACCCGTAGAAACCAAGTATAAGCATGTACAGTGGGGTAAACAAGTATTTAGTCAGCCACCAATTGTGCAAGTTCTCCCACTTAAAAGATGAGAGAGGTCTCCAATTTTCATCATAGGTATACCTCAACTATGAGAGACAAAATGAGAAAAAAAAATCCAGAAAATCACATTGAAGGATTTTTAAAGAATTTATTTGCAAATTATGGTGGAAAATAAGTATTTGATCAATAACAAAAGTTCATCTCAATACTTTGTTGTATACCCTTTGTTGACAATGACAGAGGTCAAACGTTTTCTGTAAGTTTTCACAAGGTTTTCACACACTGTTGCTGGTATTTTGGCCCATTCCTCCATGCAGATCTCCTCTAGAGCAGTGATGTTTTGGGGCTGTCGCTGGGCAACACAGACTTTCAACTCCCTCCAAAGATTTTCTATGGGGTTGAGATCTGGAGACTGGCTAGGCCACTCCAGGACCTTGAAATGCTTCTTACGAAGCCACTCCTTCATTGCCCGGATGGTGTGTTTGGGATCATTGTCATGCTGAAAGACCCAGCCACGTTTCATCTTCAATGCCCTTGCTGGTGGAAGGAGGTTTTCACTCAAAATCTCATGATACATGGCCCCATTCATTCTCTTCTTTACACGGATCAGTCGTCTTGGTCCCTTTGCAGAAAAACAGCCCCAAAATATGATGTTTCCACCCCCATGCTTCACAGTATGTATGGTGTTCTTTCTCCTCCAAACACGACAAGTTGAGATTTTACCCAAAAGTTCTATTTTGGTTTCATCTGATCATATGGCATTCTCCCAATCCTCTTCTGGATCATCCAAATGCTCTCTAGCAAACTTCAGACGGGCCTGGACATGTACTGGCTTAAGCAGGGGAACACGTCTGGCACTGCAGGATTTGAGTCCTTGGCGGCGTAGTGTGTTTCTGATGTAGCCTTTGTTACTTTGGTCCCAGCTCTCTGCAGGTCATTCACTAGGTCCCCCCATGTGGTTCTGGGATTTTTGCTCACCGTTCTCGTGATAATTTTGACCCCACGGGGTGAGATCTTACGTAGAGCCCCAGATTGAGGGAGATTATCAGTGGTCTTGTATGTCTTCCATTTTCTAATAACTGCTCCCACAGTTGATTTCTTCACACCAAGCTGCTTACCTATTGCAGATTCAGTCTTCCCAGCCTGGTGCAGGTCTACAATCTTGTTTCTGGTGTCCTTTGACAGTTCTTTGGTCTTGGCCATAGTGGAGTTTGGAGTCTGACTGTTTGAGGTTGTGGACAGGTGTCTTTTATACTGATAACGAGTTCAAACAGGTGCCATTAATACAGGTAACGAGTGGAGGACAGAGGAGCCTCTTAAAGAAGAAGTTACAGGTCTGTGAGAGCCAGAAATCTTGCTTGCTTGTAGGTGACCAAATACTTATTTTACCGAGGAATTTACCAATTAATTCATTAAAAATCCTTCAATGTGATTTTCTGGATTTTTTTTTCTCATTTTGTCTCTCATAGTTGAAGTATACCTATGATGAAAATTGGAGACCTCTCTCATCTTTTAAGTGGGAGAACTTGCACAATTGGTGAATGACTAAATACTTTTTTGCCCCACTGTATTTCTGCACACAAATAGACATCATGTAGCGAGTCCTGTGATGGTTGACATCATAGGAACGTCATCAGCCGTCATGCAGACATCATAGGCACATCATAGGCAGTCCTATGATCGTGACCTGTCCATGCCCGTAGAAAGCAAGTATAAGCAAGTATTTCTGCATGGCCGTTGCTGAAGGGTCTCCTCCGGTCTCAGAGGGCTGTGCTGTTCACAGTCATGGCTGCGACGTACTGCTGAAACCTCAGGTGTTTCATCTTACAGCATCTTTTCTGACGTGCAGCAGTTCTCCTCACTGTACTGCTCTCCATGTCGTGAACATCTCTATACTACTCTATATGACTCTATACTACTAGTACACACCCATGCATACCCGTCCATGCCCGTAGAAATCAAGTATAAGCAAGTATTTCTGCATGGCCGTTGCTGAAGGGTCTCCTCCTGTCTCAAACGGCTGTGTTGTTCACAGTCATGCCTGCGGTGTACTGCTCGAACCTGAAGTGTTTCATCTTCACGGCATCTTTTCTGAGGTGCAGCAGTTCTCCTCACTCTATTGTGCTCCATCTGGTGGGTCTTCTTCTTCTTCTTCTTCATTCAGACCACTGGTTGAGGGATAAATGCGTTGTAATTCCAGTTCATGGGCAGGATCATGAAAATAGATCTGAGCAAAAAATGGCTTTCGACCCTGTTCAGGAACATCCATGCATGCCCATCGAAACCCAGAAACCGAAGCACCCGGACAGCGCTTTGCTTGGGATTTTACACATTTGTAGTGTAGACTGTCATTCTTGATGGATACTGCTTCGAATGGGTGTGGTTTAAAGTAGTGTGTCCAATTCTTAATGGGGTGACAGACTGACACACTGACAGAGATTTCTTGAATTTATAGAGTGCCTTCTGCCTTACTGAGTGAGATTTCCAGATTTACTGCTTCGAATGGGTGTGGTTTAAAGTAGTGTGTCCTATTCAGTCTCAGCTTCTCTGTGCCTTGCCTGGCATGCAGCATTGGCGGCAAGCCGACTATTCCGCATCCTCGGTCTCAGCTTGTCTGTGCCTTGCCTGGCATGCAGCGTTGCTCGCTTTGCGGGCATTTCGGGCTTCAAGTGACTCAGCATGTGCATGGAGCACTGCCACACATTTCCTGTCTATCTGTGCATCCCTTGTCTGTCATACCCTATGACGTGCTCAAACCTCAGCTGTGTCATCTTCACGGAATCTTGCCTAATGTGCAGCAGTTCTCCTCACTCTATTGCTCTCATTTATGTAGTGTCTGGTTGGTCTATATGACATCATAAAAACATCGAGGCAGGCATCATAGGACACTACATAGGTAGCCAGTTGTAAAATACATCAAGGCAGGCATCGTGAATGATGGTCTATATTACATCATAAAGACATCAAGGCAGGCATCATAGGACACTACATCATAGGTAGCCAGTCCTATTGCCTATATGACGGCATCGCCTATATGACATCATCACGAGTCCTATGTAGCCTGAGATCATAGGATCATCATAGGACATCATGCAGACATCATAGGCAGGCATCATAGGACACTACATCATAGGTAGCCAGTCCTATTGCCTATATGACATCATCGCGAGTCCTATGTAGCCTGAGATCATAGGATCACAATAGGACATCATGCAGACATCATAGGCCGTCTGCATGGGCATGCCCTTTAGAAACCAAGTTTAAGCATGCATTTCTGCATGTCCATAGAAAGCAGGTGTAAGCAAGGCATGCCTGCAATTCATCTTCACGGCATCTTTTGTGATATGCAACACAGTCATGCCTGGGAGGTACTACTGGAACCTCAGCTGTTTCATCTTCATGGGATCTTTCCTGACATGCAGCAGTTGTCCTCACTCTATTGCTGTCCATTTATGTAGCATCTGGTTTAAATTAGTGTGTCCTCTTCTTAATCGGGTGATAAGTATCTCTGGGTTCCTGTTTCTGCCAACTCCCATTCCAGAGTTTACCTGCTTTTAAGAATGTCATAAAGATGTCTTCCTGTATCTATTGAGTGCCAATATTCTTGCCACTTTTCCACTATCCTTCCACTATATAATTTTTAATTATTGATTTGCCTTCTGACTTACTAAGTGGGACTTCCAGATTTACTGCTTCACACTCCAGCCCCCCCGTGACCCAAGAAGGATTAAGTGGAAGAAGATGGATGGATAGATGGATGGATGATGTTGAGTGAGATTTCCAGATTTACTGGTTCACATGATGTCCCCATGTAGGACCGCCATAGCGAGTGCTATGAACGTGAGTGACGGTCTATATGACATCATGTAGACAGCAAGGCAAGCATCACTGACATCTGAACATCATAAGACAGCATGGTCTGTATGACTTCATATAGACATCAAGGCAGGCATCAGTCTATATGACATCATAAAGACATCAAGGCAGGCATCATATGACACACAGCTTAGGACCTAAGCTGTCCCATCATGCCGAAATCATAGGAACATCATAGGCTGTCCTATCATGCAGCAAACATAGGAACATCATAGGCACATCATAGGCCATCCTATGATGTCCTATGATCGTTACCGACAGACACACAAATTTATGGTCTCTATGACATCATAAAGACATCAAGACAGGCATCATAGGACATCATGCAGTCTCTGGTGAGTGATGGCCTATATGACATCATAAAGGTTAGGTTAATTGGAGACTCTAAAGTGGCCCTAGGTGTGAATGTGTGTGTGAATGGTTAAGGGATAGCGCCATATCGTGGCTGCTTCATCCATCCAGGTGGTGGATGACCCTCAATTTCCTCTCTGGGGATCAATAAAGTACACTAAATCTAAAAAAAAAAAAATAAAGACATCAGGCTTGATGTCCTATGATGCAGACATCAAAGGAACATCATAGGCAATCCTATGATGACCTATGATCGTGACACACAGACAGACACACATTTCTCGAATTTATAGAGTGATGTAATATTCTAATTTTCTGAGATATTGAATTTTGTGTTTTCATGAGCTATAAGCCATACTCATCAAAATTAAAAGAAATAAAACACTCGAAATACGTCACTCTGTGTGTAATAAGATAAGATAAGATAAGATAAGCCTTTATTAGTCCCACAACGGGGAAATTCCAGGATTGCAACAGCACAGGGATAGCAACACTCAGAGCAACAATCAGAAGGCAAGAAAAAAAAAAAAAAAAAAAAAAAAAAAAATGAAGTTAAAAATAATGAAGCTAGATAATATGAGTTTAACTTTTTGAATTGAATAACTAAATGAATTAACTTTTTGATGATATTGTAGGTAATGTGATAGGTCACATGGTAATTTGCAGCTCTGAACTCCTGACAGTTTCTCCTTTACAGGTTCTAAGGTGGAGAAAGGGGTGATAATTTAGCCAGTTGAATGCAGAGCAGTCATCAAGGCTCCTGTACCTGAGAGGCCACACACCACGGGAGACGTTCAAGGAGATGAAAGAGACTTATGGGGAGGATGTCCCATCGTATGACTTAACAGTTCAAGTGTGGTCAGACATCGGTGGAAACCACACCCTTTCCTAGGTGACGACAGTGCACCATTGATGAAGACATCCGGCAAGTGGAGGCCTCCATTTTGGAGCATCACCACATAACCATTCGCCCACTAGCTCAAGATGTCAAGATCAATGTGGGGTCTCTGGGAAAAAAAAAAAATCCTCCATGATCTTTTGTGCATGCAGAAGTTATCTGCACTATGGATTTCCCAGTTGCTCACACCCTTCCAGAAGCAGGAACGAGTCATGTGCTCTCATACAATTTTGGCTATGTGCCAATAAAACCAGTAGAACTTCTACAGACTAATCACCCAGGACAAAACATGGGTGAATCACTAAGATCGAGAAATAAAGCTCAGTCGAAGCAATGGAAGCATTATGACTCATCACTTCAGAAGAAGGCACATGTTCAGACCTCAGCGGGCAAGGTCATGCTTATGGTCTTTTGGGACCAGCAGTGATCATGGATTTCCTGACAGAGTACCACAGTTACTGGCACTTACCGTGCTTTACTGCTGCACAACTTGCAGAAGGCCATCAAAACCAAAAGGCGTGGCATGCTGCCCAAAGGTGGCCATCTCCTGCAAAACAACGTCCCAGTTCACAGCTCGCACGTTACACGTCAAAGCACAGTTTTTTGGTTATGAAATCCTTCCTCACCCCCCTGACTCTCTTGACCTCATCCAGTCTGACTTCCACCTCTTTCTTACCATGAAGTCATTTTTGAAGCTTAAGTACTTGCAAGACAGTGACATGCTGATTTCCTCGATTAAGTCATGGTTTCTGAAACAACCTGCAGCCCTCTACAGGTGAGGCCTTCACAACTGCATAAAGCGATGTGAAAAGTGTGTGACCGTTGACGGTACCTCTGTAGAGAAAGACTAATAACTGTCCCAAGTTTGGTTCCTCTCAGCCCATGGGAAATGAGTCATGGGAACTCTTTAATAAGCAGACCTGCAAACTAATTATCCAGGCCACTGTGTGTCATTTGAACTTCAGTAAAACCTTTCCCAGTGGCCAACCCACGAACTGACTGAACTGGTTCCCAGCTGGAGGGTATGAGCAGCATACCATACAATCAACCACACAAAACTCCGGCCTTCACTGGCAAACATGAACGGCATGCAGGAAAACACGACTGCTTAGGAGCAACTATTCTCCTACACATCACAGCTGCTCTCCACAGGAATGTGATCCTCGTGACATGGTCACATAATGGCTGCATCATGAAAATGTAAATCATCCACAGCTTGTAAACCAGTGCTGTCTTCCAAAATGGACCTTCAGACTTTTCCAAAGTAAGATTTCAAGAGGCCATAAACACTTGATGTGTGCTTTTCCCATGGACAGCAGATGGAAATTAGCCACTGGCTACAATCTGGCAGGCTTACATTGATTGATATCAATATTCATCAACTTGCATTGTCCTTAAAAACAGCAATTTACAATTTATACCTGCTAGGTAAGCTCCCATGATACCGGTGACCACCATGAGCTGCACACAGGAACCCAACGTCCCCCGGACCCGCTCGTGTGCCATCTCAGAAATATACAGCTGTGAGGAGAGAAAGCAGGGAACCCCATCACACGAGGAACAAGGACAAGGACACCTGCAGCTATAAGGAAGTTAAATTTAGGAGTTTTAAGACCTTTCTTAAGTACACTTGATCAAATTTGTGATTTAATCACCTTTGTCTTATACATTTGAAACATTTTTCTTTGGAAATATGGGAATTTTTCTTTGAAAATTTGTGACTTCTTGATCAAAAATTTGCAATTTTTCCTCATGCAAAATTGCAGCCGTTTATGTAAATTAAAAACTTTCAAGTAAATTTGCAACTTTAAATAAAGTGACTTTTTTCCACATAATTATGCTACTTTTTCTGTTTTTGCATCTTTTGTCCTTTTAAATGTGTAACTTTTTTCATAGTATATTTGCAAATATTTCAAGAAGAATTACGTTTCCCTCATAAATTTACAACTTTTTTCAGTTAATTTGCAACTTTTTTTTACTGTAAATTTGCAACATTTTGCATTGTAAATTTGCAGCTTTTTACTCAAGCTGTTTTGCTCGTAAATCTGACACTTTTGCGACTTTCTGCGACTTTTTTCCTTGTAAATTTCCAGCTGTTGTGCTCATAAATGTGTGCATTTCTTCTTTTTAAATTTGCAACTGTCCCCACCCCCCAATTTTTTTCCTCAATATAAAATTTAAACATTGTGTAAATTTGTGACTTTTTCCCTGTGTAAATTTGCAGCTCACAACAAAAAAAAAAAATTTCTGATGAAAAAAGAAACATTTACAACACAAGAAAAAGTCACAATTTTTCAAGAAAAAAGACCTAAATCTACAAGAAGTTGCAATTTTACAAGAAAAAGTAGTGAATTTACAACAGTCCTAGTTTTACTAGAAAAAAAATCATATATTTATTAAAAAAGTCACAAATAGCTGAGGAAAAAAGTCATACATTTACAAGAAAAAAGTTCAAAATTTAAAAAGTAAAAAAAAGCTAAAAATTTATCAGAAAAAGGACAAGTTTATGAGACTTGAAAGGTGTTTGTTCTGCTCATTTCTCTTTCTGTTACATTAAAATGCAAAAATAGTGACTACAAATTCCCAAAACTGAATATGAGGAGGAAAACCGCTATGGTGTTTATCCTCCTATCTGTTTATCTCCTATCAAATTTAAATATTAGACAAAGATAACACAAAGATAACACAAGTAAATACAAAATGCAGTTTTTAAATGAAGGTGTTTATTATTAAGAGTAAATAAAAATCCAAACCTACATGGCCCTGTGTGAAAAAGTGATTGCCCCCACTGTTAAAACATAAATTGACTGGTTTATCACATCTTTGGAAAGCTGAGTTCAATTTCTCTGGCCACACCCAGACATGATTATTACCACACTTGTTCTCAATCAAAAAATCACTTAAATAGGGCCTGCCTGACAAAGTGAAGTACACCTAAAGGTCCTCAAAAGCTACACATCATGCTGCGAACCAAAGAATTCAGGAGCAAGCAAGAAAAGTAATTGAGACCCATTAGTCTGGAAAAGGTTATAAAGCCATTTCTAAAGCTTTGGGACTCCAGTGAACCACAGTGAGACCCATTATCCACAAATGAGGAAAACATGGAACTGTGGTGAACCTTCCCAAGAGTGGGCGGCCGACCAAAATTACCCCAAGAGCGCAGCAACGACTCATCCAAGAGGTCACAAAAGACCCCACACAAACATCCAAAGAACTGTAGGCCTCACTTGCCTCAGTTAAGGTCAGTGTTCATGACTCCACCACAAGAAAGTAACTGGGTAAAAATAGCCTGCATGGCAGAGTTCCAAGACGAAAACCACTGCTGAGCAAAAAGAACATAAAGGCTTGTCTCAGTTTTGCCAGAAAACATCTTAATGATCCCTAAGACTTTTGGGAAAATACTCTGTGAACTGATGAGACAAAAGTTGAACTTTTTGGAAGGTGTATGTCCCATTACATCCGGCATAAAAATAAAATAGCATTTCAGAAAAGGAACATCATACCAACAGTAAAATATGGTGGTGGTAGTGTGATGGTCTGGGGCTGTTTTGCTGCTTCAGGACCTGGAAGACTTGCTGTGCTAAATGGAACCATGAATTCTGCTGTCTACCAAAAAATCCTGAAGGAGAATGTCCGACCATCTGTTTGTGACCTCAAGCTGAAGTGCACTTGGGTTCTGCAGCAGGACATTAATCCAAAACACACCAGCAAGTCCACCTCTGAACGGCTTAAGAAAAGCAAAATGAAGACTTTGGAGTGGCCTCTTCAAAAGTCTTAACCTGAATCCGATTGAGATGCTGTGGCATGACTTTAAAATGGTGGGTTCATGCTCGCAAACCCTCCAATGTGGCTGAATTACAACAATTCAGCAAAGATGAGTGGGCCAAAATTCTTCCACAGCACTGTAAAAGACTCATTGTCAGTTATCACAAACACTTGATTGCAGTTGTTGCTGCTAACCATTTATTAGGTTTAGAAGGCAATCACTTTTTCCACACAGGGCCATGTAGGTTTGGATTTTTTTCCCCCTTAATAATAAACACCTTCATTTAAAAACTGCATTTTGTGTTTACTTATGTTATCTTTGTCTAATATTTAAATTTGTTTGATGATCTGAAACATTTACACTACCGTTCAGAAGTTTGGGGTCACTTAGAAATTTCCTTCTTTTTGAAAGAAAAGCACTGTTTTTTTCAATGAAGATAACTTTAAACTAATCAAAAATACACTCTAATATCTAATATACATTGCTAATGTGGTAAATGACTATTATAGCTGCAAATGTCTGGTTTTTGGTGCAATATCTAGATAGGTGTACAGAGGCCCATTTCCAGCAACTATCACTCCAGTGTTCTAATGGTACAATGTGTTTGCTCATTGCGTCAGAAGGCTAATGGATGATTAGAAAACCCTTGTGCAATCATGTTAGCACAGCTGAAAACAGTTTAGCTGGTTAGAGAAGCTATAAAACTGACCTTCCTTTGAGCAGGTTGAGTATCTGGGAAAAAATTATTATTTCAAATACAAATCATTATTTCTAACCTTGTCAATGTCTTGACTATATTTTCTATTCATTTTACAACTCATGGTGGTAAATAAGTGTGACTTTTCATGGAAAACACAAAATAATTGTCTGGGTGACCCCAAACTTTTGAACGGTAGTGTAAGTGTGACAAACATACAAAAAAATGAGAAATCAGGAAGGGGGCAAACACTTTTTCACACCACTGTAAATAATGGCCATATGCCAAACTTTAAGTGAAAAATCCTAAGGGTTTCTGTGCTATAACCCTTCAAAAAAGGGGGGAGGGGCTTTTGCCCATTTTGACACTCACGGATTGCATGTGTTCCCATGTACCCACCCACTTTTGGATGCCAATATCTCTGAAGTAAAGATTTCTTCCTGAAGTCTTAATTAAGAGGTAAGGGGGCTCTACAAAGGGTTCCGGCTTAAAAAAAAGGTATGTACTTTTTGACCAATTTTCGACTAACAAATTCACCCTTATGTTCTTCTTCTTTTAGATTTGATTGGCGGTTGGCAAGCAGCTTATAGGTGCATTACCACCACGTACGTCCCTCTATATCATTACTCTATACTAGTGCATACTTGTGCATGCCCGTGCAAACCCGTAAAAAGTTACTGTTACCATGGCAACAGCAACCATGGTGAAACCTGCCTTTGATCTTTGATGTCACCACTCGTTCAGTGATGACTGCCTTTGATCTGTGATGGCTGCCTTTGACCTTTGATGATGTCACAGCGAGTCCTATGATCATGAGTGATGCCTGCCGTTGATCTTTGAAGATGTCATAGCAAGTCCTATGATCCTATGCATGGGCATAATGCGCACAGGTATGCACTAGTTTACTCAAATCAGCTGTTTTCTCACCTCCTTTCACCTTTAGATATTTTTCTCAAATACTGAACTTTTTCACCCTGTGACAGCTAACGTCAAACTACAGGGAGTGTCAACAATTAATGTAAAGTATTCCTCCTCCAATCACAGAAACTTGACAGTAACTGTATCCATTCTGTAACTAGTCCTGTCTACAAATTTGATATAAAATGGATTTTGGTTACTGGCACTGCATTGAGTTCATAGTCCAAAAGATGGGAGCTTCTTCTGAATGACTCCGTGTCATGAGGACACCCTCATTTTGATGGGCCACAGCGCAGAAACCCTTTGTATTTGTCACCCAAAATTTGGCATGTGGCCATTACATGTGTAGAGGTACCAACACAATTTTTTTGAGTGAAATCTGAGTCTGTGACCGTAGAAGGTTTCTGGACCTTTGTTGAATTCATATGGAATGGCTCCAATGTGCTTTCCCAGACCCCTGAACTTACCGGGACAACCAGCGAAGTGACTCCGCTGGCTAGTCCGGTGAGCACTCGGCCCATGTAAAGCATCCACACGTTCTGCGCAGCGATGATGATGACGAAGCCGAAGACGAACGGCAGCGCACAGAACATCAGAGTGAGCTTCCTCCCGATCTTTTCCACCATCCGACCGCCGAGCAGCCCACTCACTGCTGCTCCCACTGTCACTATGGACTGACAGACAAAACAAAAACTTGTGTGGAAACATTAAGGCTAAAGACTAAACATAAAACATTGAGGGGTGAGAATCACCAGAGGCCCCACGATATGATATACCCCTGATACTTGGGCAACAATACAATATTATAACAATCTTGTGATATGTTGAGTGTTGTCATATCAAAAATTCTGATTTCTCATCCCAATATCTATCAAACTCCCAGCTAGTTACACTTTTGCTGTGTTGACCTAACCAGACTGTAAGCATTTAGCTCCATCTAGTGGCCTGGAAAGTAAACTGGTTTTCTTAATACTCAAGTACCTAAAAAGTTGAGTTTGTGTTTGCAACATTTGATAATCCTTTCAATAAAATATCGCACTACCGTTGTCTCTGAATTGATACAATACCGTCAATGAAAAGTATCTTGATATTACACTGTACTGATTTTTGCTCCACCTCCAACTATGTCAAATAAATAATCTAAGGCTTAATATATTAATTCATGTGTCATGTTAGAGCCACTTGATGAATGTTGCTGTGATGACCCACACCACAATTTCTACTGTCATTTCCCCTCATCCCTTAGTTACATCTAGGGAATGTAACAACAGCCTGAAACTCTATACACGTACAAGCCATGACCGGGGCTTCACATCAAACATGTTTAGTAGACACTGAGGCAAGTAGTTTTTCAGAGCTTGAGGCAACACAGTGGAACAGCGGTTAGCACTGTTGCCTGACAGCTAGAAGGGTCCAGGTTCAAATCCCCAGGCTGGCAGGGATGTGAGCCTTTCTGACTGCAGTTTGCATGTTCTCCCTGTGCTGCGTGGAATTACTTCGGGGGCTCTGGTTTCCTCCCACAATCCAAAGGCATGCATGTTAGGTTAATTGGTGAGTGACACTAAATTGTCCCTTGGTATCTGTCACTGATAGGCCCTGAGAGTAGAGGGTTAACGTACCTACTAGTTAAGCGTTTTGAGTGGTCTTTGTGACTAGAAAAGCACTATACTAAGTACAGGTCCTTATCCATAGAGGATAGTCAGCCCTTTCAGTAACCAAGGGATCAGGAGCTTCTACTGTAAAAACTGTTTTGAGAAAACCGATGACACAAGCTTAAAATACGTTGTACAATGTGTTGTTTTGCTTCCAAGGTATGTGATTTAAAAAAAAAAAAATCATTACACTGTGTTTTAAAGGGATAGCTCAGTTCTTTTGAAGAGGCATTACATAAAATTCTTCTGAGCAGATATGCAGCTGAAACCAGAAGTTTACATACACTGTATAGATAGATATAAATAGATAGATGTACTTTATTGATCCCAAACTGGGAAATTACAGTATAAAAAGTATATAATGTATAACGTTTTTAAAATGTACAACATTTTTTTCCACTGTCTGACATTAAATCAGACTAAACATTTCCTGTTTGAGATGAATTAGGATTACCAAAATTATTATTTGCCAAATCATTTTTGCGAATTTTTTTATTACTTTCTTCAAAATCAAAAGTTTATTTACACTAACATTACTATGCCTTTAAACAATTTGGGAAACCCCAGGTGATGATGCCATGGCTTTGGAAGCATCTGATAGGTTAACTACTACTGATGCACCACACAAAATTTGGTTGAATTTGGACAAAGTATGCCTGAGTTATAAAGCTTTGTTTTTTCCTAGGGGGCGCAAGGCAGACATCACTGAATATGACATCATAAAGACATGAAGGTAGGCTTGATGTCCCTATGATGCAGACATCATAGGGACATCAAAGGAACATCATAAGCTCTCCTAAGATGCAGACATCATAGGGACATCATAGGTACATCATAGGCCATCCTATGGTGTCCTATGATCGTGGCACACAAACAGATTTCTTGAATTTGTAGAGTGATTGGCTACCTATTTACCCCACAAAATTTGGTTGAAATCAGTCAATATATGGCAGAGATAAAGCCATTGGAAGGGTGATGGCGATACTGCAAATTTGGCCATGCCCCTTCTACCAAACCATCAGGCATTTGGAAAAGTTTTCAACAGCTTTTGTTGGCATATGGGTATAGATGATTGGTACCATTTTTGGCAACAATCAGACCATTTATTTCAGAGATATTGAAGAAAACCTTTGGTGTAACCTTCATGTGTCCAAGAGAGGGTGCTATTGCTACTCATAAATATTCATAGCTATAATTGTACAGACGCATATCCGTATACATCATACCTATCTTGGTGCCAATCAGACATTCCATTCCCGAGGTATTAAAAAAAACAACATGATACAAACTTTCTGATGCAAAGCTTTCTGCCTCCTATAGAAGCGCTGTAGATTTCTATGAATATTGTTCTATAGAACTGTTTGGAATTGGACTAATATCGATAATACTGAATTTGGTTGAAATCCAACAATGCATATCAGAGTTATTGCCATCAAGAATGGTCATTAATTGATCATTGTGAGGCATCAAATTTTGCCACGTCTCAAAGGCCAAAACGTCGAGTGTTGTGAAATGTTTTCAATAACTTTTAATGGTACATGGGTATAGATGATTGTCACCACAAATGAGCTTAATCAGACTAAAACCCTAGGACGAGTTCGATCAAATGCACAAGGTGCAAATCAGGTCACTGCCACTTCCTGCCAAAATGGCTGACTTCCTGTTGGGTGTACCAGGGCTCTCAAATGCATTCCATGGATGGCCAAGACCCTGCAGGTTTTATCTCCACCCAGTGTCTTCAGCGGGTGTTTTCACTGATCAGCAATCAGTTGGAAGAAATTTAGTGAATCACCTGTTGAGGACACTGGGTGAAGGTAAAACCTGCAGGGTCTTGGCCCTCCATGGAATGAGTTTGAGACCCCTGGACACCATCACTTCTATGGAGTTTTTTGCATGTCTTGACATGATAAACATCTCACCCGATTTTCATCTTTCTACACGAAAGTAAGCGTTTGCCACTCCCCATTGGCTTCACATGTTGGGTTGCGCTGTAGAGCCATTTTTGTGGGGTCATTCACATTTCCTCCAAAATATTAAATTTTTTGCCAGTCTTGAAGTCCCTGCAAAAATGGTGTTTTCATGCAGGCTGACTACCCCAAAACTGAGATCTTAGATGGGGAAGGAAGGAGGGAAGGAGGGAAGAAAGAAAGAAAGAATACAAACAAATGCAATAGGGCTCTTGCCCACTGACGCTGTCAGTGGCTTGGGCCCTAATTAAAGCTGCAAGCAGTGATATACGGGCCCTCGCGTCCTCACTAGACATCGGCCTTGCCACTCAGAGCGCGCAACTCTGCACAGGCTCTATTTCTCCCTCCCGCTCTTTGTCCATCTGTCCATCCTTCCATAATGCTATACGCCCGTCCATCCGCCATCCATTCGTCCACACATTGCAAGAGAGCGCCTCGGCAAATTTGTTTGAATTTAGACAAACTATCCCATTGTGACAAATCTTTTTTTTTTCCTTTACTTAGATGGCACGGCAGCTATACATGGTATAGTCATATAAATCTGTTCAGTGTTGGTGAACCAGGCACCACACAAAATTTGGTTGAATTTGGAGCACTATAGCTATATTTGTTATCATTACAAAAATCTTTTCTGGGTCTGACTAATATCATATATATAAAGTTTAGCAGCAATCGGACATTCTACATATGAGTTATGGAAACTTCCTGTCCATTGGTGGTAGGGGGCGCTGTCGCTATGTGTCATTCTTTATGAAAGAAATTATCAGTACTGGCTACCTAATCACCAAACAATATTTGGTTGAAATCAGTTAATGAGTATATTCAATTAATATTCATAGCTGTAAATGTTCGGAGGCGTACCCATATACACCTATCTTGGTGCCAATCTGACATTCCATTCCCGAGGTATTAGAACAGGGGTCTGCAACCTTTGCCAGCCGAAGAGCTGTTTTGCCCGTCTCTGACTAAAACAGACGTGGCTGAGAGCCGCAACGGCAATCTGACCTTTAAAATAAAGACTATGCTGCTTATAAAGTTTTTTTATATACTGTACATAGCTCTGAATATTACGTGGCATTAATGAATTCCTACTACAGCAGTGGGAAAAAACTGCTTATAGCTTCATTTATATAGCTTCATTCATGAAATAAATGTTAGATATACTGTATATTATAAATTGTTTTGTGCTGAAAAATAAATTTCTGAATATCTGACCATAATTTTTGCATAGTTTTAATTATCAGCACATTCATAAATTGTTTAAATCTGAAAAATATCACCCATCTCCTACTTTCAACAGTGATCACACAGCTTTAGTTCCTGATATTTTCATAAATTAGAGATGAAAGTTTTATTTAGAAGAAGCTACTTTTCATCCTGTTTCCTCATAATGCTCCTTGTTCAAATGTATTAATATAATATAAATCTGTATCCTTCACTTGTTCTCCAGACTCTCAATTTGACAACTAGTGGATTGGTTGTGGGTGGCGCGGTGGCGAAGTTGTTAGCACTGCGGCAGCACAGCAACTCACCCTTGGCCGGGGGATCCTGGGTTTGATCCCAGCCCCCGACCAACAGTGATCTGTGTGGAGTTTGCATGTTCTCCCCGTGTCTGCGTGGGTTTACTCCGGGATTTCTCCAGTTTCCTCCCACATGCCAAAAACATGCATGTTAGGTTAATTGGCATCAACTGGGGATTCTAAATTGTCCTTAGGTCTGACTGTGAGAGTGAATGATTGTCTGTCTCTCTGTGTTGGCCCTGCGATGGACTGGCGATCTGTCCAGGCCCTTTTGACACTTAAAATGAAATAACACTGCATATAACTTTTTTTCCCCTTTATGCTATGTATAAACAAACTATAAACACATTAATGAAATCAGGGAACTCCTGCAGAGAAAACAAAATTACATTTCTGCATGCAACAAAAACATTTTGAACTCCGAAAAAAAAAAAAAAAAAGACATTGGGTTGAAGGTTGACATTGGGTTGAAAGGAGAGTGCTTTTTCTAGCACTGATGACTCCTGATCCTTCGATAAAAATCTCATAATTCCGCTGAAAACAATACCGAAAGCTCAGAATTCCAACACGAACCAGCGATATGATTTGGGGTTGGGGAAATTATCTGAAAATTCAGCAGGGGCTGCACGGTGGCGCAGTTGTTTAGCACTGCGGCAGCACAGTTTACCCTCGGCCAGGGGATCGCGGGGATCATGAGATCGTGGGTTCGATCCCAGCCCCCGACCAACAGTGAGCTGTGTGGAGTTTGCATGTTCTCCCCGTGTTGCGTGGGTTTACTCCGGGATTTCTCCGGTTTCCTCCCGCATACCAAAAACATGTAGGTTTAGGGCGCTCGCGCACGCAGCGACCGGCAGCCGGTGGCTTGTCACCAGACTGCAAACCAAATCTACCTACGGGTACAAATAAGTAACAAAAAGGGGGTCTGGGGGACATAGTCCCCCAGTGGGGTCTGGGGTGGGATGGGGGGCAAAGCCCCCCGAAGCTCCTGGGTTTTTATGATTTTTAAGTACCAGAACTGTGCTTAAATGACATAAAACAAACGGCTGAATGCCACTTATTACTGTATAATATTGACTTATGTTCCAAGAAGATAGCATTCCTAAAATATTCCAACAAGCATTATCCATCACATGCTTTAACACTTGATCAAATCAAAATCAGTTAATTTTATCTGTTCCATAATAGAAATAAAATTCCAACATACCATTACTTTTTATAATTTCAGCATTCATTTCAGATCACCAGTTTCAATCTCTATTGAGTCTTGAGCAGTTCATTTTGCACAATCACTGATGTAGCCAAGTCTTAGAAATATTCAAAAGTTATGAGTCAATATCCACTGTGCACTGTCAATTTCAAACTGTTTGGAATCATAAAAGGGGATGGTTAACTTTTATTACCGTTTAATCCCTCGCGCCAGCCCAGCTCATACAGCCGTTGTAGAGTTAATGACTCTCCACCTGGCCATATCGATTACCGGTGGCCATACGTCACTTCCGGTCCTGCCTGAAAGGGCGCAGCTTCACTGTGTTCGTGGACCACAAGCCGCTAACGTACTTAACGTACTTTATCTTCCTGGAAGATAAAATAAAGCGTAATTCGGCAAATGAACAGAAAATCACATCCCTGAGAACACGCCACCATGAATCTTTAAAAAAAGCATACAACGAGCCATTTGCTTGGTCCAATCGTTTGCAACTATCCAATCGCAGGGCTATCAAGCTACTTCAA
Source organism: Pholidichthys leucotaenia (assembly GCA_020510985.1). NCBI lineage: Eukaryota > Metazoa > Chordata > Actinopteri > Cichliformes > Pholidichthyidae > Pholidichthys > Pholidichthys leucotaenia. Next base: position 458,766,094 of record CM035838.1, on the reverse strand, counting down.
TACAGCAGTAGCTTGAACACAACACATCCGGGTTATCGCGGGAGACGACTTCCGACTTCGTGTTGATTTTTCGCTGACGGTGATTAAACTTTAACACGTTTTTTTTTTAGATTTTACAAGATCACCATAATCTTCAACTTCAGAATTACATTTTAAAAACTAATGAACTAAAATAAAATACATTTTAATTAAATACTCATTATTTATTTTCCAAAGCCACAGGGAGCCGCAGCAGAGGGATGAAAGAGCCGCATGCGGCTCCGGAGCCGCGGGTTGCCGACCCCTGTATTAGAAAAACAACATGATGCAAACTTTCTGATGCAATACTTTCTGACTCCTATAGGTGGTGCTGTAGATTTCTATAAATATTGTTCTATAGAACTGCTTGGAATTGGACTGATATCCATAATACAGTGATCCCTCACTTATCGCGGTTAATGGGTTCCAGAACCGACCACGAAAAGTGAAAAACCGCGAAGTAGCGTCACCCCTAATGACGTCACCCATAAATAACACGTACGTTCATTCTCTCACTCTTTCTCTCATATGATACGTGTGTGTGTGTGTAAGTGTACATACATATGTAGATGTAAATAAAGTGTACATAAATATGTTTTTAGAACTCTTATTTTTATAACAAGATACGTAACTCAAGATGATGATTTACTGCACAGGTTAATGAGAGCTTTACTGCTCCTCAGGTGACGCCTCATCGTCAGGTGCTAGAGGCGCAGCATCGTCGAGGGCAGCTTCCAATAGAGCTGGAGAAGCTGCAGGAGGCGGCATAGTGGCTCGACGGGAAGACTATTTCGCACAAAAAGGCACAAGAGAACAGCGAAAAGTTCCACGCGGCGAGACTAGCGATAAAGAACAATGAATGCGGTCTTCCTTCGCTGGGTATGTCGGCAGGGAGAGAAGCTGGGTAAAACGTCTCGGCCAATCAACTTGCGAGGTAAAACGTCGCGGCCAATCAGCTTGCGAGATTCCCGAGCAGTGAAGAGGTGGGCGGAGAGGAGTGGAGCGGCGGGCAGAGAGGTGGATATTGAGTTGTGCGGCTCTCCGTGTTGATACCTGATGTTCTAATGTAGTTTTCCTGCCTTCTGCTAGCGCCCGCCCATTTTTTCTCAATTTTGAATTTTTGATGAATATTTCTGAAAAATCCACGATGCACTGAGGGCGCGAAAGGTGAAGCGCGAAGTAGCGAGGGATCACTGTATTGAATTTGGCTGAAATCCGACAAAGCATACCAGAGTTATTGCGGTCAGAATGGTCAAAGAATGATCAAGGCGAGGCATCAAGCTTTGCCATGCCCCTATGGCCAAACCATCAAGCTTTTGGAAAAGTGTTCAATAACTTTTAAAGGCACATGGGTATAGGTGATCGTCACCACAAATGAGTTCAATCAGACAAAAACCATAGGATGAGGTTGATCAAATGTGTGAGGTGAAAATCTGGTCACCGCCACTTCCTGCCAAAATGGCCAACTTCCTGTTGGGTGTAGACCATCACTTCTATGGAGTTTTTTGCATGTCTTGACATGATAAACATTTCACCCCTTTTCATCTTTCTATACAAAAGTAAGCGTGTGCCACTCCCCACTGACTTCACGTTAGGTGGTGTTTTATAGCCATTTTTGAGGGGTCATTCACATTTCCACCAAAATAATACATTTTTTGCCAGTCTTGTGGTCCCTGCAAAAAATGGTGAGTGTTCATGCACATTCACTACCCCAAAAATGAGATCTTAGATGGAGAAAAAAGAAAAATTCTAATTAAAGCTGCAAGCAGCTGTAAACAGGCCCTCGCCTCCCACGCACCCACGGAACCTGTCACCTGTTGAACCAAGCTGGCGTGGAAAATTTCCCATCGTCATGACATGTGCTGCGTGAATAAACAAGAAAACCGTTTGGCGTAGTACTTCCTGTGAACAGTAGGTGGTGCTATAAGTTTTGTCAACCACTTTTTACGTAGGAGTGTGCGGGGTCGGACTAATATCCATCATAGAAAATTTGGTGAAAATCGGATGAAGTTTGTCCAAGTTACAACTTTTCGATGTTCCATGGTGAGGAGTCAACCTTCGCCATATCACCATGGTAACACGTACCTATCAGTTGTGTGTTGCTGCCCCATATAGGACTACAGAGGACAGTCACCTCTAACTATGCTCCAAATTTCATGACTCCAGGACCATCCCAACCCTCCCCACAAGATCACAGATTGAATGGCGAGGAGGGCATGTCCATGGTAACAAGTGTGACGTCATGGTAAAGTTGATGTGAGTCTGATTAATCTCAGAAATTTTCATGTCATTCTGGCAAATGGTGCATGAGTAATAAATAAAAGTTTTCAGCAATTCCTCCTTTAACCATTAGGTGGCACTGTAGATTTATATGAATATTGTTCTATAGAACTCTCTGGAATTGGACTGACATCCATAATGTTGAATTTGGTTGAAATCCGACAATGGATACCAGAGTTATTGCCGTCAGAATGGTCATAGAATGATCATGGCGAGACATCAAACTTTGCCACACCCTGACAGCCAAACCGTCTAGCTTTAAGAAAAGGTTGCAATAACTTTTAATGCCACATGGGTATAGATGATTGTCACAACAAATGAGCTCAATCAGACAAAAACCCTAGGACGACTTCGATCAAATGTGTGAGATGGAAATTTGGTCACCGCAACTTCGTGCCAAAATGGTAAACTTCCTGTTGGGTGTAAACCATCACTTCTATGGAGTTTTTTGCATGTCTTGACATGATAAACATCTCACCCGATTTTCATCTTTCTATGTGAAAGTAAAAGTGTGCCACTCCCCATTGACTTCATATGTTAGGTGGCGCTGTAGAGCCATTTTTGTGAAGTCATTCATATTTCCTCCAAAATATTCAATTTTTTGCCAGTCTTGAGGTCCCTGCAAAAAATGGTGAGATTTCATGAACATTCATGACCCCAAAAATGAGATCTTAAGATGGAGAAGAAGAAAAGAAAAATTCTAATTCAAGCTGCAAGCAGCTGTAAGCGGGCTTTCGCCCCCAGGGAAACCGCAGACCCCGGTGCCCGTCGTACCTAGCTGGCTCAGAAAATTTCCCGTCGTTGCGGCAAGTGCTGTGTGAATCATAAAGTAAACAGTTGGGCGCAGTACTTCCTTTGAGCAGTAGGTGGCGCTCTAACTCTTGTCAATCATTTTTATGTAGCAGCCTGTGGGGCGGGACTCATATCCATCATAGAAAATTTGCTGAAAATCAGACAAAGTTTGTCCAAGTTACAACTTTCTGATGTTCCATGGCGAGTAGTCAACCTTCGCCATGGTGCCATGGTGACACTTAGCTGTCAGTAATGTGTTGTCCACCCACATAGGACTACATATGAAAGTCACCTCAACCTATGTTCCAGATTTCATGACTCCAGGTCATTCCCAACCATCCCAAAAAAGATCACGGATTGAATGGCGAGGAGGGCGTGTCCATGGTAACAGCAATTAACCTCTTGCACTCCAGTCAATTTCCCTAAAAACGCCAAAAAATAACGTGCCCAAAGTAAATCGAAAGCTGTTCTTCAACCCTTTGCAGCATCTTCATGGGGTTGGTCTCATTTAAAAGAAAACACTTTGAATTTTTTGGCAAAACAGTCATAATCTGTCTAAGTGCTCCAGCCACTGAGTTACAGTCATCTAAACATACTGAACTTGAAGAAAATAAATTTGGCCTGGGTGTTTTTTGGATACAAATGCTTGCAAATAACACACAGCTTCAGATCCGGGCTGGAAAATGCAACAGAAATGTAGAACCAAGTGTTATCCAGCTGAGGTCAAAATTTTGTAACAATACCACAAAAAATGAATATATTACACAGCTTTTTCCTCAGGAAGTTCCCAGGCGTTTTTGAACTGTGCCAAATTGTGCCAAATGGCACAGTTTGGAAAAACGTCTGTAACTTTTGAATGATTCAATATAGAAGCTTCATCTTGGGCTCTAATGAAAGGTGACACTCAGGGCTGTGTGTGTGTGGGGGGGTGTCCCCCCGCCCCTCGCTACAGAGGACGGACATCGGCCATCGCTACATGACGGAATAGACTCGTGGCGACCACGGCGCAGTCACCGCGGCTCCCCCCCCCCCGCTACAGAAGAGTAGCGGGGGGGGGGGTGGCGTTCATGGTCCGGACGCAGCGCACGAACCGTGTACCGCGGCGCACGCACTTCGGACTTCGTGCACCGCATAGTTGTAATTTACCGATCGGTCAAAAGTCATTTTTTGATTACAATTTTCAGGGATAAAGAATAATTTAGCTCATAACACTTACCTCTTCACAGCAGCGTCCTGGCGAACTTCTCTTCCTCATTGTCAGACGAACGCGACGCTGGTCCGCTCGTGGTTCCCGGACAAAACATAATTCCATTATTGCGGTTTTGCGCTTCCATGATTGTGGTTTTGGCGAATGATTTACGGCCTTCGTTGTCGGCCTCCGTCGGTCTATGATGACCATGGAAGAGAATCCTAAACGTCTATTCTGCTGGAATAAGTGCAGGTCGCACTTGTGGGTGGTCTCCGTGCTGCTGGGTCTGTAGCAGGTTCTTCCTGCGGGTCCTTTTTTTCATCTGCTGCAGCAGTCAGTCTCTTCATCCAGCCTTACACAAAACAGCTTGCAAACTTCTGTGCTTCAATTGGCTCGCTGCATTCACAGCGTTGGTAGGCGGGTCCCTTCTTGCTAGGTATTCAGTCATTGGTTCTTCAAGGTTTCAGAAACCCAATTCAAGGCTCTTATTAGTCGAATGAGAGGTCAATCATATCTGATCTGTTCGCGGCTGTGTCTGTAGTGGAAGAACTTTTTTTTTTTTTTTTTTTTTAGTGCGCGCTTGGACGCAGCGCCCTCGTGCGTCCTAGACTAAATACTTTTTTGCCCCACTGTAAGCCTTCATAGAAGGAAAGGAAAGCGTTGTTAATATCTTTGTTGTTATAAACTCTTTTACCTGAACTATCCTTAATGCTTGGAATAGCCTGGGAGCCAGTATTACCTTTTATTAGATTTGCCAGATACTTGCTTGGCTTATTGCCGAATTCATATACTGTAAATGTCCTCCTATTACACCTATATACACCTTCATGGGCTACCTCAGCTTCTGTGCGGACAAATCCATTCCCACCAAGACCATACGGTGTTGCTCAAACAACAAACCCTGGATCAACCCTGAGATTAAAACACTTCTGAGAGAGAAGAAGAAGATCTTCAGGTCGGGGAACAGGGAGATGCTGAAGTCCGTACAGAGGGAGCTGAGGAGAAAGATCAGAGAAGGCAAGGACAGCTTCAGGAGGAAGATGGAGGACAAGCTGCAACAGAGCGACATCAGCGGGGTCTGGAGAAACCTCAAAACCATCTCTGGGCTCCAGAATACCTCCCCCCAGGCCACAGGGGGCAGGGAGTGGGCGAACAATCTGAATTTGTTTTTCAATAGGTTTGACCAACCGCCCTCCCCCCTGACTGCACAACAACCACTGCTGCCTGTAAAGACATCAAGTCCTGCTGCCCACTCCCCACTCCACCAACACCCCCCCACTCCCAACACACAGCCCCCCATCCTGACCCTGACCAGGACCCAGGTGAGGACGGAGCTGGGGAAGATCAAGGCGAGGAAGGCGTCGGGACCGGACGGCATCAGCGCAAAGCTCCTCAAGTCCTGTGCAGACCAGCTGTGTGGGATTGTGACGTACATCTTCAACCTGAGCCTGAAGCTGGGGAGGGTACCACAGCTGTGGAAAACATCTTGTGTGGTACCTGTACCAAAAACTTCCCACCCCAAAGACCTGAACAGCTACAGACCGGTGGCCTTGACGTCCCACTTGATGAAGACCCTGGAGAGACTGCTCCTTGCTCACCTCCGCCCCCTGGTGGAACCAGCGATGGATCCACTCCAGTTCGCCTACCAGCATGGCATTGGGGTGGAGGATGCGGTGAGCTTCCTCCTTCACCGTTCTCTGTCCCACCTGGAGAAGCCCGGGAATGTGGTGAGGATCATGTTCTTTGACTTCTCCACTGCTTTCAACACCATCCAACTGATGATCCTGAAGGACAAGCTGCTGCGCGCAGGGGTGGACCAGCACCTGTCATCATGGATCCTGGACTACCTCACAAACCGGCCTCAGTTTGTGAGAACCCGGGACTGTGTGTCGGACACGATCATCAGTAGCACGGGGGCCCCCCAGGGAACGGTGTTGGCTCCCTTCCTGTTCACTCTTTATACTGCGGACTTCTCACACAACACAACACACTGCCATCTACAGAAGTTCTCTGATGACTCTGCGATCGTTGGCCTCATCTCCAATGGAGATGAAGCTGAGTACAGAGGGCTTATCCAGGACTTCGTGGACTGGTGCCATCGGAACTGCCTCCAGATCAACGCGAGGAAAACTAAGGAGCTGGTGGTGGACTGCCACAGGCAAGGACAACCCCTCACAGCACCAGTAAATATACAGGGAACAGACATTGAGATGGTGACATCCTACAAGTACCTGGGTGTTCATCTGAACAATAAACTAGACTGGTCACACAATACTGATGCACTCTACAAGAAGGGACAGCGCAGGCTGTTCCTACTGAGGAGACTCAGGTCTGTTCATGTACAAGGGGCGCTGCTGAAGACATTCTATGACACGGTGGTGGCATCAGCCATCACTTTTGGAGTGGACTGCTGGGGCAGTGGCATTACTGCAGCCGATAGGAAGAGACTGAACAAACTGATCAAGAAAGCTAGCTCCGTCCTGGGGCAGCGCCTTGATCCGGTGGAGGAGATAGGAGAGAGAAGGACGGTGGCTAAACTGTCATCTCTGATGACAGTTATGACTGGCGCCTAGCGGCTGCCCCGGCCTTGGATGCGCTCTGCAGAGCGTGCCCAAATGCCAAGTCACGTTTCGTTACCTTGTATTCATACATGTGTAATGACAATAAAGTTGAATCTCATCTCATCTCATCTCTGCTGGAGTCCGAGTTCCACCCTATGCAGGACATACTGAATGCACTGAGGAGCTCATTTGGCAGCAGACTAAATCATCCCAGGTGCACAACCGAGAGGTTTCACAGGTCCTTCCTACCAACGGCTGTCAGACTGTACAACCTAAGCAGGGCTGCTCGCAGAGATAGCAAAAAGACGTAACAACCTAATAGTTTTTTGAATGCAAAAGATGCAATAGACTTACACAATGGTCCCCTCCGGCATACAACTAGGAAAATACCGGTAGCTACGGAGGGTGAGAATATGTATGGGCACATAATCATACCATGTAGGATAACTAAGTAGACGGTTGTGCTGTTTCATCCCATCTAGCAACAATGCTCTGCACTGTGTGTGTTTATACATTTACATATTTATTCCATCTAGCTACAATGCTCCGCACTGGGTGTGTTTGTTTATGTTTATATTTATATATCCATATATTCATTCCATCTAGCTACAATGCTCCGCACTGTGTGTTTATATATCTACATATTATTCCATCTAGCTACATTGCTCCGCACTGTGTGTTTATATATTTACATATTTTTTTCCACCTAGCTGCAATGCTCCGTACTGTGTGTTTATATATCTACATATTATTCCATCTAGCTACATTGCTCCGCACTGTTTATATATTTACATATTTATTCCATCTAGCTGCAATGCTCCGTACTGTGTGTTTATATACTCATATATTTATCCCATCCAGCTACAATGCTCTACACTGTGTGTCTGTGTGTGTATATATATATATATATATATATATATATATATATATATATATATACAGTATATATATATTTATAGTAATATGTACATATGTATATTAGCTGCTCTTGCTTGCTTGCTTTTTTTTTCTTGCCTTCTGATTGTTGCTCTGAGTGTTGCTATCCCTGTGCTGTTGCAATCCTGGAATTTCCCCGTTGTGGGACTAATAAAGGCTTATCTTATCTTATCTTATTAATGACTTCTGGGTAAAAATTTGTAAAGAAACTGATATTATTTTCAAGAAAAATCTAGCCCTCACTCCTCTCAGCTGCATTCTAGGTTTAAATCCTACCCAACTGAATCTTCGCTCCTCCGCACTCAAAACTGTTGCAGGTACTTCTCTTTAGTGCAAGAAGATGTACAGTATTCTTCTTCTATGGACCTCAGACTCTGCTCCTACAGTTACACATTGGATTTGTAGTGTGATGGAACTTATCCCATTAGAAGCTATTAGCTTCTGGTTCAAAGACAAACCTTTTCGTTTTTTTGATATATGGGACCCCTTTCTGAGTTATATCGGAGGAGATGGTGCCTAGGCCCTCCGGAGTGGCCTCTATGGTCTTGCTTGGACTGAGAGGTCAAAGTGCATTGTCAAATAGAGCACCATTATTTCTGATTGTGTTCCCATGATGCAATTCTTCTGCTTCTGACAAATTTGTATTGTATTGTGGTATTTATTATTTTTCATGGGTTTGTGTGTGTGTGGTGGGAGTTGAAAAATAGGGTTCTTTGTCATTTCTTGCCGTTTGCTTTTTTTGTATTGCTTGTGGCCCTCAAAAGCTCAATAAACACACACACACACACACACACATACATATATATATACAGTATATATATATATACAAAATTTGGTTGAAATCAGGCATTGTATGCCAGAGTAAAAGCCATTGGAAGGGTGATGGCGACACTGCAAACTTGGCCACGCCCCTTCCGCCAGCTCCTGACCAGATAGAGTGATGATATAGAGCGAAGTACGTGGCGGGAATGCACCTGTAAGCTGGTTGCCAACCGCCAATCAAATCTAAAAGAAGAAGACAACACAAGTAAACAAAAAATGCAGTTTTTAAATGAAGGTGTTTATTAAGGGGGAAAAAATCCAAACCGACATGGCCCTGTGTGAAAAAGTGATTGCCCCCTAAACCTAACAACTGGTTGGGCCACCCTTAGCAGCAACAACTCCAATCAAGCGCTTGCGATAACTGGCAATGAGTCTTTTACAGCACTGTGGAGGATTTTTGGCCCACTCATCTTTGCAGAATTGTTGGAATTCAGCCACATTGGAGGGTTTTCGAGCATGAACCGTCTTTTTAAGGTCATGCCACAGCATCTCAATCGGATTCAGGTCAGGACTTTGACTAGGCCACTCCAAAGTCTTCGTTTTGTTTATCTTAAGCCATTAAGAGGTGGACTTGCTGGTGTGTTTCGGATCACTGTCCTGCCGCAGAACCCAAGTGCGCTTCAGCCTGAGGTCACGAACAGATGGCCGGACATTCTCCTTCAGGAATCTTTGGTAGACAGCAGAATTCATGGTTCATGGTTTTCTGGCAAAACTGAGATGAGCCTTTATGTCCTTTTTGCTAAGCAATGGTTTTCATCTTGGAACTCTGCCAAGCAGGCCATTTTTGCCCAATCTCTTTCTTATGGTGGAGTCATGAACACTGACCTTAAATGAGGCAAGTGAGGCCTGCAGTTCTTTGGATGTTGTTGTGGGGTCTTTTGTGACCTCTTGTATGAGTCGTTGCTGCGCTCTTGGGGTACTTTTGGATCACCAGCCACTCTTGGGAAAGTTCACCGCTGTTCTATGTTTTCACCATTTGTGAATAATGGTTCTCACTGTGGTTCACTGGAGTCCCAAAGCTTTAGAAATGGCTTTAAAACCTTTTCCAGACTGATAGATCTCAATTACTTTGTTCTTATTTGTTCCTGAATTTATTTGCATTGCAGCATGATGTCTAGCTTTTGAGGATCTTTAGGTCTGCTCCACTTCTTCTTCTTTTAGATTTAACTGGCGGTTGGCAACCAGCTTACATGTGCATTACCACCACTGACTTAATTATCATCACTCTATATCATTGTATAAGGAGTTCTGAACAACTCCTAATGTGTGAAAAAATTATCCGTCCTTGGACTGTATCCAAGGTGCGGCCGAATACACACCACTCCTTCTTCTTCTTTTAGATTTCATTGGCAGTTGGCAACCAGCTTACAGGTGTATTCCTGCCACGTACTTCACTCTATATCATCACTCTTCTTCTGTTTCTTAAAGATTTGATTGGTGGTTGGCAACAAGCCTGCAGGTGCATTACCGCCACTGACCTGATTATCATCACTCTATATCTTTGTTCAGAACTCCTTTTAAGAATTCCTTATACAATCATCTTCTTCTTCTTTTAGACTCGACTGGCGGCTGGCAACCAGCCCACAGGTGCATCACCACCACGCACCCCACTCCACATCATCACTCCATCTGGTCAGGAGCTGTAGTCCATATATGTGTCATCTCATTCTTCTTCTTCTTCTTCTTTTAGATTTGGTTGGCGGCTGATCTACTAGCCCATGATGTCTGTGAACTTAAAGATCCCCCACTTAACAAGTCCTCAACTGCTTCCCAATGTAGCCCCTTAATGCCAAGATATTTTTCTGCTGCTTTCACAATGATTTTGATTTTTTCTGTTTTCTAGGAGGTCTGCACAGTGCAGTTTATCACATCTACCACAAATAAGAAAATTATTTTCCTTCACAACCAGAGAATCTTCCTTAATTCTGCTGCATGCACTGCAAGCCCGCACACTTTCTCTGTTACTCGAGTCCACTCCCACTTTTTTAGCTGGCACCTTTTTCGCAGCTTCTGCATATGTTAATCCCTGGAAGACTTTTACCTGCTGAATTTCTGCTGCTCTTTTGCTGGCTTCACAATCTCAATATGCAGAGCTATGTTCACCACCACAGTCACAGCACTTTATTTTGGCTCCTCTTTCACACTTGCCATATTCATGTTCACCGGAGCATCTGGCACATTGTTGTCCATCTTTGCATATCACTGCTACATGACCAAACTTTTGACATTTGAAATATCTGAGTGGGGGAGGAACGTAAAGTCTGACTTCATAGCTCTATGGGCTGCACGGTGGCGCAGTGGTTTAGCACTGTGGCAGCACAGTTTTACCCTCGGCTGGGGGATCGCGGGGATCATGAGATCGTGGGTTCGATCCCAGCCCCCGACCAACAGTGAGCTGTGTGGAGTTTGCATGTTCTCCCCGTGCTGCGCGGGTTTACTCCGGGATTTCTCCGGTTTCCTCCCGCATACCAAAAACATGTAGGTTTAGGGCGCTAGCGCACGCAGCGACCAGCAGCCGGTGGCTTGTCACCAGACTGCAAACCAAGTCTACCTACGGGTACAAATAAGTAACAAAAAAAAAAAAAAAAAAATAGCTCATGTAGCCAATATACACCTTACTTGACAGTCTTGTTTCATCAAATTTTCACATTATTGACAGACTATCACATTTTTCGCCATTTCGATTAGTTTTCAATCTTTGTACCCCTGTCACTTTTGCTCCAGTTAAGTTTTTCATTATTTCATCAGTTGAGACAGAGATGCCCGATATCACTCCTTTCATTGCCTTATTTCCTTCCAATACTGAACACTGCACATTTTTCCTCTCCATCTTATTGACCCTGATTGCTTTTCCTTGTTGAACACTAGCTTTACATGTAACTCGTAACAAACCACTACAAAGAATTGTTGCATTTAGAACTTATCCAAGTAACCCATTAATTGCATTTGTGAGCTTAAATGGGTTCCACTCACGAAATGATGCTCCTTCCTGAGTAAGTTTAATGATTACTTTACACTCCTTCTGTATATTCCGGGAATGTTCATCTTCTGATTCATCAGCACTTGATAACGCTCTTGATTGATTTTCTTAACGTTTACGTTTGCTTCTTTTAGGCTCCACCAAACTCCAAACATCCTCTTCCCCGCTTCCCACCTCCATTACATTCAACAGTTCTCATCTCTCCATTGACTTCGATGATCGTCTGTCACTCTAAATCATCCAAATGCATCACTTCGTCAGGCAGGTCCTATTTAAGTGGTTCTGCACTTGTAAGCTGGTTGCCAACTGCCAATCAAATCTAAAAGAAGAAGAAGAAGAAGAAGAACAGATGTGGCAGTAATCAGGCCTGGGTGTAGCTACAGAAACTGAACTCAGCTTTCCAAAGATGTGGTAAACCCCAGTAAATTTATGTTTTAACAGGGGGGCAATCACTTTTTCACACAGGGCCCTGTAGGTTTGGATTTTTTTCCCCTTAATAATAAACACCTTCATTTAAAAACTGCATTTTGTGTTTACTTGTGTTATTTTCAAATCAAATCAAACTTTATTGTCATATTGCTGTACATACAACTGTCGTGCAGGCAAGATGAAATTGCGTTTCTCTCGGCATCCATATAAATAGAAGCAGCATGATTTAAGACACACTCACACATAGTTTCACCCCCCCACCCCCACCCCCCCATCCATTCACACATCCCTGAGACATACTTGGGAAAAAAAAAAAACTAACTATAATATACAAATAATATACAAAATGTCCGTAGGTGCAGTAGTGTGTATGAGAGATTCCGGGTCAACTGTTCAGCATCCTGACAGCTTGTGGAAGGAAGCTGTTAATCAGTCTGGTGGTTCTGCCTCTGATGCTCCGGAATAGTTTACCAGATGGAAGAAGTTCAAAGTGTTTATGCAGAGGGTGAGAACGGTCCTTGACAATGTTCAGTGCCCTGCTCCTACAATGGTTCTGAAAAAGTTCTTGGACAGAGGGGAGGGAGACTCCAATTACCCTCTCAGCCCCCTTGACTATCCTCTGCAGGGCTTTTTTGTCTGACATACTGCAGCTGGAGTACCATGTAGCAATGCAGTACGTCAGAACACTCTCCACCACACCTCTGTAGAAGGTCCTGAGGATGCAGATGGGGAGAGAGGCCTGTTTGAGTTTCCTCAAGAAGTGCAGTCTCTGCTGAGCCCGCTTCCTGATCCCCAAGGAACTCTTGCTCCAGGTCAGGTCCTGAGAGATCTGCACTCCGAGGAACTTGATGTTCTCCACTCTCTCCACTAAACGGCCGCCAATGCTGAGGGGGACGTGCTCAGGCTGAGACCGCCGGAAGTCGATAATCATCTCCTTCGGGGTTTTTTTTTGTCTAATGAGAGATGAGATTTTTGTCTAATATTTAAATTTGTTTGATGATCTGAAACATTTAACCTTTTAACTGGCCACATTTCATGGACAGGCCGCGCGCCCCCAGTGGCACAAGCACTGCAACTGCACCTGTCAACTCACTGACGTCCCCGGCTGTACTGAGGATTTGTACTGATTTGTACTGATCTGCCAGTTCAGAAGGTGGCAGGCACGCGTCGGAGGAATCATGGCTGACATGGAATACAGCAAAGAAGAAGAAATCCTCATTCTTCTTCTTCGGGGCAGCACTGTGGTGCAGTGGTTAGCACTGTTGCCTAACAGCTAGAAGGTTCCAGGTTCAAATCTCCAGGCTGGCAGGGGTAGGAACCTTTCTGTGTGGAGTTTGCATGTTCTCCCTGTGCTGCGTGGGTTTACTCCGAAGGGCTCCAGTTTCCTCCCATAATCCAAAGACACGCATGTTAGGTTAACGGGTTGTTCTAAATTATCCCTAGACATCCGTCTCCTATAGGCCCTTAGAATAGAGGGTTAGTACTACTGAAGTGCTTTGGTGGTCTTTGAGACTAGAAAAGAGCTATATAAGTACAGGTCCTTATCCCTTATCCCTTTCCTGCTTTGAGCTCACAAGACCAATATGGCCACCATGATCGTCATGGATCGTCACAGAAAACTGCATCATACAGGAAAAATAGTCACGTAATACAAACAAAATTCACGTGGGATAATCACAAGAGTTTGTAGATGTGGTAGAGAGAGTAAATGACCGACAAAACGCAAAACAATGACCACGATGGGCGAAAACGGCCCGGCCACGCAAGCGAGCGAGCCCCCACCACCACCACCACCACTGGTAAGTGACGAATTTATTTTATTTTTATTTTTTTTACATTGTACTGATTTTCTAGTTCATATACTTTGAAGAGAAGATAAAAACATACCCCTGTAGAAAAAACGATGTAAAAAAAAATGAACCATTCTTTGTGTAAATACAGTAGGGCAAAAAAGTATTTAGTCAGCCACCAATTGTGCAAGTTCTCCCACTTAAAAGATGAGAGAGGTCTCCAATTTTCATCACAGGTATACCTCAACTATGAGAGACAAAATGAGAAAAAAAAAAATCCAGAAAATCACACTGAAGGATTTTTAATGAATTAATTGGTCAATTCCTCGGTAAAATAAGTATTTGGTCACCTACAAACAAGCAAGATTTCTGGCTCTCACAGACCTGTAACTTCTTCTTTAAGAGGCTCCTCTGTCCTCCACTCGTTACCTGTATTAATGGCACCTGTTTGAACTCGTTATCAGTATAAAAGACACCTGTCCACAACCTCAAACAGTCAGACTCTAAACTCCACTATGGCCAAGACCAAACAGCTGTCAAAGGACACCAGAAACAAAATTGTAGACCTGCACCAGGCTGGGAAGACTGAATCTGCAATAGGTAAGCAGCTTGGTGTGAAGAAATCAACTGTGGGAGCAATTATTAGAAAATGGAAGACATACAAGACCACTGATAATCTCCCTCGATCTGGGGCTCCACACAAGATCTCACCCCGTGGGGTCAAAATGATCACGAGAACGGTGAGCAAAAATCCCAGAACCACATGGGGGGACCTAGTGAATGACCTACAGAGAGCTGGGACCAAAGTAACAAAGGCTACATCAGTAACACGCTACGCCGCAAGGGACTCAAATCCTGCAGTGCCAGATGTGTCCCCCTGCTTAAGCCAGGACATGTCCAGGCCCGTCTGAAGTTTGCTACAGAGCATTTGGATGATCCAGAAGAGGATTGGGAGAATACCATATGGTCAGATGAAACCAAAATAGAACTTTTTGATGAAAAGTCAACTTGTCATGTTTGGAGGAGAAAGAACACCATACCTACTGTGAAGCATGGGGGTGGAAACATCATGCTTTGGGGCTGTTTTTCTGCAAAGGAACCAGGACGACTGATCCGTGTAAAGGAAAGAATGAATGGGGCCATGTATCATGAGATTTTGAGTGAAAACCTCCTTCCAAGATGGCGCCCACAGTGGTCGCCATGGTGCTTCGCTGCGCTTTTCTTTATTTGTTTTTGTTCGTCAATTGTATGTCTGCCTGCTCTTACACCCGTGAAGAGCTACTAAATATCAGGACTTTCACTCCCACGAACCTACTCCCAGTTTTTTTAGCTCCTGCCACCGATCTGATTCACTGTTTAGCTCAAAAAGTGAGACGGCGAAAAAGAGGTAGGTGAGCAGGCGCTCTCGTCCGGCTCCACAGGAGAGGCACGCGCACGCCTTTGCCTGGCATATTTCTCTCCAATGCCAACTCTCTCTCAAACAAGGTAGATGAATTGAGACTGCTGATGCGATTTAAGGACCTTGCTTCCTCGTCTGCTCTCTGTTTCTCTGAGACCTGGCTCAGGGGGAATATACCGGACAGCGCGCTTCACCTAGAGGGATTTCAGCTGTTTCGTGCTGATCGCGTCACAGAGCTCTCCGGTAAGTCCTCGGGAGGAGAAGTCTGCTTTTACATTAACAGCAGCTGGTGCTCTGATGTAACGGTGATTTCCCAACACTGTTCTCCCGCTCTGGAATTTTTATTCATCAACTGCAAGCCATTTTATTCCCCGCGGGAGTTCACCTCATTCATCCTGGCCACTGTCTACGTCCCGCCCGACGCGGACGCGCGAGGCTCAGCGCGCGCTCGCGGATCACATCCAACATACGGAGCGGACTTTCCCGGACTCTCTGGTTATTGTGGTTGACGACTTTAACCAGTGCAATCTGAGCCACGATCCCCCCCGATACAAACAGTTTATTAAATGCTCAACCAGAGAAAAAAACACGCTGGATCACTGTTTCACTACAGTGAAGAACACGTATCGCGCTGTTCCCCGCGCTGCACTCGGACTATCTGATCACGTGATGGTCCACCTCATTCCCACATACAGACAGAGACTGAAGCTCACGAAACCTGTTGTGACCACTACGAAGAAATGGACCAGTGAAGCTGAGGAGAAGCTGGAAACGTGCATGGAAATAACTGACTGGGGCATGGTTAAAGGAGCCACGCATGATCTGGATGAGCACACGGACACTGTGAACTCATATATCCACTTTTGTGAGGAGACCATCCTTCCATCGCGCACCAGGGTGAGTTACTCTAATGATAAGCCCTGGTTCACAGCTAAGCTCAGACAGATCAGGAAGGAGAAGGAAGCAGCGTTGAAAAGTGGAGACAGGGACTGCTACAGGGAGGTTAAATATCGGTTTAACAGAGAGCTGAAGACAGCTAAATCTGTGTATTCTGAGAGACTCCAGTAGCAGTTCACTGCTAACGACTCGGCTTCTGTGTGGAGAGGACTGAGGCAAATCACCAACTATCGGCCTCAGGCTTCTAAAGGTCAGGATGACAAAGCCCTTTGTCAAAGACTGTCCCAACATTACGCCCGTTTTGACACCTCGTCAGCTGTGTCCAACTCCCCCCTCCCCCCAGCTCCACTGCCTCCTCGGTCCCTACTTCATCAAGAGGTCCCCCCCTCCTCCCCCCCTTCCCTTGTCATCAGCGAGCAGGATGTGCACAGACAGTTCTCCAGACTGAACCCGCGCAAGGCCCGGACGGCGTGTCTCCCTCCACCCTGAGACACTGTGCGAAAGAGCTGGCTCCTGTCTTCACAGACATTTTTAACACCTCCCTTAAGCTATGCCACGTGCCGACTTGCCTCAAATCCTCCACCATCATCCCTGTCCCCAAGAAGCCACGGATCACTGGACTTAATGACTACAGACCTGTAGCACTCACCTCTGTAGTCATGAAGTCCTTTGAGCGCCTGGTCCTGCCCCACCTCAAGTCCATCACCACTCCCCTCCTGGACCCGCTGCAGTTTGCCTACCGAGCCAACAGGTCTGTGGACAACGCAGTCAACCTGGCCCTCCACTCCATCCTGCAGCACCTGGACTCCCCGGGAACCTACGCCAGGATCCTGTTTGTTGACTTCAGCTCTGCATTCAACACCATCCGCCCCGCTCTGCTCCAGGACAAGCTGTCCCTGCTCGGCGTGCCTGACTCCCTCTGCAGGTGGATCACCGACTTCCTGACGGACCGGAGGCAGCATGTGTGGCTGGGGAAGACTGTCTCAGACTCTGTCAGCATCAGCACCGGATCACCCCAGGGCTGTGTACTTCCCCCCTACTCTTCTCCCTTTATACCAACTCCTGCACCTCCAGCCACCAGTCTGTTAAGCTGATCAAGTTTGCGGACGACACCACCCTCATCGGGCTCATCTCCAACGGAGACGAGTCCGTCTACAGGAGAGGTGGCCCAGCTGGCGTCCTGGTGCAGCCACAACAACCTGCAGCTGAACGCTCTGAAGACAGTGGAGATGATTGTGGACTTCAAGAAAGTCACAACCCCTCTGCCCCCCCTCACCCTCACAGGCTCTCCCATCACCACTGCAGATTCCTTCCGCTTCTTGGGCACCACCACCACCCGGGACCTCAAATGGGAGCAGACCATCAGCTCCCTCATCAAAAAGGCCCAGCAGAGGATGTTCTTCCTGCAGCAGCTGAGAAAGCTCAAGCTACCCACCAAGATGTTAGTGCAGTTCTACACAGCCATCATCGAGTCCATCCTCACCACCTCCCTAACTGTGTGGTACGCAGGAGCCACTGCCAGGGACAGACTAAGGCTGCAGCGCGTCGTGCGCACTGCTGAGAAGGTGATCAGCTGCAAGCTCCCATCTCTCCAGGACCTGTACATATCCAGGACCCGGAGGCGTGCTGGCCGGATCATAGCCGATCCTTCACACCCTGGTCACGTACTGTTTGCCCCCCTCCCTTCAGGTAGAAGACTTTGGTCCATTCAGACTAAAACCTCCTGGCACATGAACAGCTTCTTCCCCTCTGCCATCAGACTGCTGAACACTAAGTGACTTATTGACTCTCGTGCACTATGTACAGCAGCTCAACCAGACTCATGTCAATCATCACTGTTTCTGTTGCATTACCGACTGCACTATGTGGTACTCCCCAATATCTGCTGCTCGCTAATATATTTAAAAACTGCTTTGACTAGTATTACTCATTCTTATTCTACACTTATTACATGTATAGTTTTTATTCTTTTATCTTATCATGTTTAATGTTGCAGCATTGCACCGAGACAAATTCCTAGTTTGTGTACTACATGAACAATGGCAATAAATCTGATTCTGATTCCATCAGCAAGGGCATTGAAGATGAAACGTGGCTGGGTCTTTCAGCATGACAATGATCCCACTGGTTCCACGACAACATTCCTGACAAGGCCATTCAACTGGAAGATATGGCGATGTTCCGTGCCGACAGGGAAATGGCGAGCTCCGGTAAGAGCCAGGGGGGTGGGCTATGCATCTATGTTCACAAGAACTGGTGCGTTAATGCCACATTAGTGTCTAAACACTCCTTATTGTAAATTGTCGGCCATATTATTTGCCGAGGGAATTCAGCAACGTGTTTGTAGCGGCTGTTTACATAGCGCCGAGCGCTAACGCTAATGCTAAGAAGGCACTCAGGGAACTGCACAATGCGATTCGTGAAATCCAAACGTCACACCCGGACAGTTTTGTGGTGGTTGCGGGGGATTTTAACCACACCAGCTTAAAGACTGTGCTCCCCAAGTTTAAACAATGTGTAGACTTTAAGACCAGAGGAGAGAATATGTTGGACTTGGTGTACACAAACACAGATGCATATAAGGCTATACCCCGCCCCCATCTCGGCCTTTCTGACCACATATCCATGATGCTGCTGCCTGCCTACAAACCTTTATTGAAGCGCAGCAGGCCAGCAGTGAAACAAATCAGAATTTGGCCAGAGAGTGCAACCTCTGCACTGAGACTGTTTTCTGCACACAGACTGGGAGGTCTTCAAAATAGCAGCCTCCCAGGAAGACAAGACAGTTGTGGAGGAGTATGCTGAAACGGTCACCAGCTACATCGCGAAGTGCACAGAGGATGTCACTACAGTGAAGACCATCACTATGCGGGGTAACCATAAGCCCTGGATGATTGCAGAGGTGCGCTCGCCGCTTACAGCCAGGGATACAGCCTTCAGAGCGAAGGACAGGCTCGCTCTCCGCTCAGCCAGGTCTGCGCTCTCAAAGGGAATTAAGGCGGCAAAGCGCGCCTATGCGGAGAAAATCCAGGGACACCTCTGTGACACTAGGAACACCAAGCAGATGTGGCAGGGAGTTCGGACACTGACGGGCTTTAAGTCTAGGCAGGGGGTCGATGACGACGCTTCGCTTCCAGACAGGCTTAACGACTTCTTTGCACGTTTTGAAGCATCAAACTCGACAATCAGAGGGAGGGCTGGCCCACCCCCACCATTGGTTGGACCAGCTTTTACCATCAACACAGCAGACACACGGAGGACCCTAACCAGAGTCAACCCACGTAAAGCTGCAGGTCCGGACAACATCCCGGGACGTGTGCTCCGAGACTGCGCGAGCGAGTTGGTGGATGTCCTGACTGACATTTATAACATCTCCCTGAGTCAGGCCATCGGTCCCAGATGCTTCAAGACTTCTATTATTGTACCGGTGGCAAAAAAAACAGTTGTGTCCTGTTTGAATGACTATCGTCCTGTTGCACTGACACCAATTGTGATGAAGTGTTTTGAACGGCTTGTCAAACCACACATTACAGCCTGCCTCCCTGCATCACACGACCCGCTCCAGTTTGCATATCATTCAAACCACTTCACGGAGGATGCTATAGTCACCACCCTACACTCTTGTCATTACCCACCTGGACCAGAAAGACACCTACGCCAGACTCCTGTACATTGATTTCAGTTCAGCATTCAACACCATTATTCCCCAGAGACTGATGGAGAAATTACGCCTTCTCGGTCTGAACACCGCCACATGTCTTTGGATCCTGGATTTCCTGACCGAGAGACCTCAGTCTGTCCGGGTTGGAAACAACATCTCCAACTCTGTCACGCTGAGCACCGGATCCCCTCAAGACTGTGTACTCAGTCCATTTACACTTCTAACACGACTGTGTATCCAGAAACGAGGGGAACCAGATTATTAAGTTTGCAGACGACACCACGGTGGTGGGACTTATTCAGAGGGATGAGGAATCAATGTACAGGGAAGAAGTGAGAGACCTGGAGGGCTGGTGCAGGGAGAACAATCTGGTGCTCAACGTGGACAAAACGAAAGAGATGATTATCGACTTCCGGCGGTCACAGCCTGTGCACGTCCCCCTCAGCATCGGCGGCCGTTTAGTGGAGAGAGTGGAGAACATCAAGTTCCTCGGAGTGCAGATCTCTCAGGACCTGACCTGGAGCAAGAATTCCTTGGGGATCAGGAAGCTGGCTCAGCAGAGACTGCATTTCTTGAGGAAACTCAAACAGGCCTCTCTCCCCATCTGCATCCTCAGGACCTTCTACAGAGGTGTGGTGGAGAGTGTTCTGACGTACTGCATTACTACATGGTACTCCAGCTGCAGTATGTCAGACAAAAAAGCCCTGCAGAGGATAGTCAAGGGGGCTGAGAGGGTAATTGGAGTCTCCCTCCCCTCTGTCCAAGAACTTTTTCAGAACCGTTGTAGGAGCAGGGCACTGAACATTGTCAAGGACCGTTCTCACCCTCTGCATAAACACTTTGAACTTCTGCCATCTGGTAAACGATTCTGAAGCATCAGAGGCAGAACCACCAGACTGATCAACAGCTTCCTTCCACAAGCTGTCAGGATGCTGAACAGTTGACCCGGAATCTCTCATACACACTACTGCACCTACGGACATTTTGTATATTATTTGTATATTATAGTTAGTTATTTTTTTCCCAAGTATGTCTCAGGGATGTGTGAATGGATGGGGGGGTGGGGGTGGGGGTTGGGGGTGAAGCTATGTGTGAGTGTGTCTTAAATCATGCTGCTTCTATTTATATGGATGCCGAGAGAAACGCAATTTCATTTTGCCTGCACTACAGTTGTATGTACAGCAATATGACAATAAAGTTTGATTTGATTTGAAACACACCACCCGGGCAACGAAGGAATGGCTTCGTAAGAAGCATTTCAAGGTCCTGGAGTGGCCTAGCCAGTCTCCAGATCTCAACCCCATAGAAAATCTTTGGAGGGAGTTGAAAGTCCATGTTGCCCAGCGACAGCCCCAAAACATCACTGCTCTAGAAGAGATCTGCATGGAGGAATGGGCCAAAATACCAGCAACAGTGTGTGAAAACCTTGTGAAGACTTACAGAAAATGTTTGACCTCTGTCATTGCCAACAAAGGGTATATAACAAAGTATTGAGATGAACTTTTGGGATTGACCAAATACTTATTTTACTGAGGAATTTACCAATTAATTCATTAAAAATCCTTCAAGGTGATTTTCTAGATTTTTTTTTTCTCATTTTGTCTCTCATAGTTGAGGCATACCTATGATGAAAATTGGAGACCTCTCTCATCTTTTAAGTGGGAGAACTTGTACAATTGGTGGCTGACTAAATACTTTTTTGCCCCACTGTATGTCCAAAGTCCACTTTTGACTGAGTTATGTAATTTATATAGCTGCCACGACATTATGCAAATTAGATGCATAAATTCATTCCTATCTGAAACTTTGGATGATATTCTACATCTTTCTAATTGACAGTAAGCCATTATCTCTTGCAACTTTCAAGTTATAGCCTTGGAAATCTGAACCATTTTCTTGACAAAAAATCATTACCACTCTTGACCACTTGGGGTTATGTCTCCATATGGCGACTGGGACAGTTAATGGCTTAAGTGTGACAAACATACAAAAAAATGACAATACTTTTTCACACCACTGTTTATAAATCCAAGTTATTACTGAAATCAGCCAGCCAGCTGGCTGGCTGGCACAGCTTTTGACACTGGCGAAGACACAGTCCAAGGATGGATAATTTTTTTCACACATAAGGAGTTGTTCAGAACTCCTTATAAGAACCCCTTATACAAAGATATAGAGTGATGATGATAAAGTCAGTGGCGGTAATGCACCTGTAAGCTGGTTGCCAACTGCCAATCAATTCTAAAAGAAGAAGAAGAAATCATCAGAGTTGCCATTAGGGCTGTGCGATATGACAATATACTGTATATCGGATGACAACATAGAAACGTCTATCATTTCATAGAATAGTCTATTGTTTATATTGTGATTAAAATGCACATACTCCCGTTTCTTGAGTAAAGCTCCTCAAACACGACTTGTCAGCTCCCCGCCTCTCACCCGCAGTGCATGCAGTGGAACAGGTGTATGGTGGGTGGCTAGGCTTCAGTCCGTGGTTGCTAACTCAAAACTACCAGTCTGGTCAGAAAGCTGCTACTCCTGTTTTCGTGGGATGTGGAACTGTTTTTCATCGTGCTGTGTCAGAAAGGATAGTCCGCTAACCTTGTTTTAGTAGGAGGTAAGTAATGTTAACACCATGTCTAATTATAAAACAGCAAATGGTAAATGATGCGAAGTTGTACTAATAGGAAAGATTATAGTGTATCAGACCATTGTTTCTTTGGTTTAAATTACTGCTGGGTTTCTTAGTTTTGTCTGAAAAAATTTATTAAAGCTGCAAAAGTGCATGATGGTGGCACACACACAAAATAATAAATAAATTAAACGGGTCAGAGGAGCAAGTTGGCTCTTAATGTAATTTATTTGATTTCTAATAATTTTTAATTTATCAAGTAGCGATAATGAATAGAGTTAAAGTCATCACATGTATTACTTTTTCAATCAGCTTTATTTACAAAGCACTTTAAAAGCAACACACGCTACACAAAGTGCTGAACAGCAAGAAAACACACATGAAAACATGTGTCTTTGATTTTCAGATTATGACCAATCTGAAATATTTTTACTAGGAAGCAAACAGGTTAAATCAGGCCACAGTGGCAAGCTGCAGGCTGTGGATCTGCACTTAAATTTTCATTGATTTAAACTAACAGGTAATTTAAATCTGTAGATGGCAGGACATTTTTTATGTTACGTGTTTTTTTGTTTGTTTGTTTGTTTGTTTGTTTGTTTTTGCTATTCTCCTCTGGATCAGGAAATATTTAACTTATTGATGTTTACTTTTTATTCATATGATATGATTTAGAAGAAAAACCTCAAATTTATGAGAACCAAGTCTCAAATGCATATTAAAAACCTATTTTATAACACCGCAAAATTATGAGAGAAAAAGGTGCATGCAAAAAAAAAAAAAAAGAGAGAGATGGTGCTTTTTATGTGATGATTTAAACTGTAGAATTTACCAAAAACTAGTGCATACCCGTGCATGCCCATAGAAACCAAGTATAAGCATTTCTGCATGTCCGTAGAAGCAAGTGTAAGCAAGGGTGTAAGCAAGCACGTCAGCACTTGTTCAATGATGCCTGACTTTGATCTTTGATGATATCATAGCGAATCCTATGAACTTTGATGATGTCATAGCGAGTCCTATGATCGTGAGTGATGCCTGCCTTTGATATCCTATGATCATGACTGAAGCCTGCCTTTGATCTTTGATGTCCGATGATTGTGAGTGAGCGTGAGTGATGCTTGCCTTTGATCCTTGATGATGCCATAGCGAGTCCTATGATTGTGATGCCTGCCTTTGATCTTTGATGTCCTGTGATTGTGAGTGATGCCTGCCTTTGATCACACACAGACACACACACAGATTTTCTTGAATCACTCTATACTACGGTGTCTATAAGATGTCATATAGACATCATGTAGACATCATATGCACATCATAGACGATGCTATGAAACCAAGTATAAGCATTTCTGCATGCCCGTAGAAAGCAGGTGTCAGCAAGGGTGTACGCAAGAAAGTCAGCACTCATTCAGTGATGCCTGCCTTTGATCTTTGATGGTATCATAGCAAGTCCTATGATCTTTGATGATGTCATAGCGAGTCCTATGATCGCGAGTGATGACTGCCTTTGATCTTTGATGATGTCATAGTGAATCATATGATCTTTAATAATGTCGTAGTGAGTCCTATGATCGTGAGTGATGCCTGCGTTTGATCTTTGATGATGTCATAGCGAGTCCTATGATCTTGAGTGATGCCTGCCTTTGATAACACACAGACACACACACAGATTTTCTTGAATCACTCTATACTATGGTGTCTATATGACATCATATAGACATAATGTAGACATCATATGGACATCATAGGCGATCCTATGATCTTTTAGCGAGTCCTATGGTCTATATGACATCATATAGACATCATGTAGACATCATAGGAACATCATAGGACATCATGGAGACATCATAGGAACATCATAGGCGATCCTATGATCTTTTAGCGAGTCCTATGGTCATGACAGACAGACAGACACACAGGTTTCTTGAATTATATACTATACTAGTGCATGCCCATAGAAAGCAAATATTCTTGTCTGAAACAAGTAGCCCAATCAGGCTTTACAGGCCCAAATGTAGGCTGTGTTTAAAAGTGGAGTACAGAGGTGTAGCCTATATGTAGGCAAGCACATATGTTAGACTTTGACAAATATGAAAGGGACTGAGCTGAGATTTGTTTGATTGTGTGAATATTACAGAATAATTGAAAATGAATGGGACATCCAATATTAGCCACTGTTTAAGAACCACTTGTTTAGTTTTTTGTCAGATCACTTATTTGTGTGATCTTTTATGACTTATAGTCATAATAGTGTATCTTGCAATATTATGCTGGGAGATGGGAGTTGCTCAGTTACCATTATAATTTAGTTTAAACTTGCGCATGCTCGTAGTCTGAAAACAGATAGGCCAATTGTGCTTTCCAGGCCCAAATGTAGGCTGTGTTTGAAAGTGGAATTCAAAGAGGGGTAGCCTATACGTAGGCAATCACACGTTAGACTTTGACAAACATAAAAGGGACTGAACACTACTATTTATTTGATTGTATGAATATTAATTACAGAATTACTGAAAATGAATGGGACACCCAGTATTGGTGACTGTTTAAGAACCCTTGTTTATTTGTTTGTCAGACTTATTTGTGTGATCTTTTATGACTTATATTCATAAGTATTGTATCTTGCACTTTGGGGAATGGGAGTTGTTCAGTCAATATAACTGTTTTAGTTTATACTAGTGCATACTATCCGTGCATGCCCATAGAAACCAAGTATAAGCAAGTATTTCTGCATGCCCGTAGAAAACAAGTGTAAGCAAGCATTTCTGCATGCCTGTAGAAAGTTAGCTACCATGGCAACAGTAACCATGGTGATGCATGCCTTTGATCTTGAAAGCAAGTGTAAGCAAGCATTTCTGCATGCCCGTAGAAAGTTAGCTACCATGGCAACAGTAACCATGGTGATGCATGCCTTTGATCTTTTACGTCATCACTCGTTCAGTGATGCCTGCCTTTGACCTTTGATGATGTGTCTATCTGGCATCAGTAACCATGGTAAAACCTGCCTTTGATCTTTAACGTCACCACTCATTCAGTGATGCCTGCCTTTGATCTTTGATGTCACCACTCTTTCAGTGATGCCTGCCTTTGATCTTTCATGATGTCACAGTGAGTCCTATGATCTTTGATGATGTCATAGTGAGTCCTATGATCATGACACATAGACACACACACACACACACTCATGCACACATGACTGATTCGCGAGTCCTATGATGCCTGGGATCACCATAGGACAGAAGGCCGTCCTATGATGTGCTCTGCCGTCATATTGACATCTTATACAGTCCTACGATGCCTATCTGTCTATGTGCCGTCGCATAGACATCATATATTTATGACGGCATCGCGAGTCCTATGATGCCTATCTGTCTATGTGCCGTCATATAGACAGTCCTATGATGCCTATCTGTCTATGTGCCGTCATATAGACATCATATCTTTATGACGGTGTCGCAAGCCCTATGATGCCTGAGGTCATACAGACATCATATAGACAGTCCTATGATGCCTATCTGTCTATGTTCCGTCATATAGACATCATATCTTTATGACGGCATTGCGAATATCTTTATGACGGCACCGGGAGTCCTATGATGCCTGAGATCATAGGATGCCCTATGATGCATCATAGGATCACATCAGGCAGACGTCATAGGCCGTCCTATGATGTCCTACAAACGTGACACACAGACACACAGAGATTTCTTGCTTTATAATAGAGTGATGATGATTTTATATATACACAGTAGGGCAAAAAAGTATTTAGTCAGCCACCAGTTGTGCAAGTTCTCCCACTTAAAAGATGAGCGAGGTCTCCAATTTTCATCATAGCTATACCTCAACTATGAGACAAAATGAGAAAAAAAAAATCCAGAAAATCACATTGAAGGATTTTTTAATTAATTAATTGGTAAATTCCTCAGTAAAATAAGTATTTGGTCACCTACAAACAAGCAAGATTTCTGGCTCTCACAGACCTGTAACTTCTTCTTTCTTCATTAAGAGGCTCCTCTGCCCTCCACTCGTTACCTGTATTAATGCACCTGTTTGAACTCATTATCAGTATAAAAGACACCTGTCCACAACCTCAAACAGTCAGACTCCAAACTCCACTATGGCCAAGACCAAAGAGCTGTCAAAAGACACCAGAAACAAAATTGTAGACCTGCACCAGGCTGGGAAGACTGAATCTGCAATAGGTAAGCAGCTTGGTGTGAAGAAATCAACTGTGGGAGCAATTATTAGAAAATGAAAGACATACAAGACCACTGATAATCTCCCTCGATCTGGGGCTCCACGCAAGATCTCACCCCGTGAGGTCAAAATGATCACGAGAATGGTGAGCAAAAATCCCAGAACCACATGGGGGGACCTAGTGAATGACCTGCAGAGAGCTGGGACCAAAGTAACAAAGGCTAGCATCAGAAACGCACTACGCCGCCAGGGACTCAAATCCTGCAGTGCCAGACGTGTCCCCCTGCTTAAGCCAGTACATGTCCAGGCCCATCTGAAGTTTGCTAGAGAGCATTTGGATGATCCAGAAGAGGATTGGGAGAATGTCATATGGTCAGATGAAACCACAATAGAACTTTTTGGTAAAAACTCAACTTGTCGTGTTTGGAGGAGAAAGAACACCATACCTACTGTGAAGCATGGGGGTGAAAACATCATACTTTGGGGCTGTTTTTCTGCAAATGGACCAGGACGACTGATCCGTGTAAAGGAAGGAATGAATGGGGCCATGTATGGTGAGATTTTGAGTGAAAACCTCCTTCCATCAGCAAGGGCATTGAAGATGAAACGTGGCTGGGTCTTTCAGCATGACAATGATCCCAAACACACCGCCCGGGCAACGAAGGAGTAGCTTCGTAAGAAGCATTTCAAGGTCCTGGAGTGGCCTAGCCAGTCTCCAGATCTCAACCCCATAGAAAATCTTTGGAGGGAGTTGAAAGTCTGTGTTGCCCAGCGACAGCCCCAAAACATCACTGCTCTAGAGGAGATCTGCATGGAGGAATGGGCCAAAATACCAGCAACAGTGAGTGAAAACCTTGTGAAGACTTACAGAAAACATTCGACCTCTGTCATTGCCAACAAAGGGTATATAACAAAGTATTGAGATGAACTTTTGTTATTGACCAAATACTTATTTTAACGAGGAATTTACCAATTAATTCATTAAAAATCCTTCAATGTGATTTTCTGGATTTTTTTTTTTCTTATTTTGTCTCTCATAGTTGAGGTATACCTATGATGAAAATTGGAGACCTCTCTCATCTTTTAAGTGGAAGAACTTGCACAATTGGTGGCTGACTAAATACTTTTTTGCCCCACTGTATGTATATATATATATACACACACACATATATATATACACACACACACACACACACATATACTGTATATATATACACACACATACACATATATATATACACACACACACACATATATATATACACACACACACACACACACACACACACACACATATATATATACATACATATACAGACACACACACACACGCACATATAGTTATCGTGATATAAGGTTACTTATATCGTGATATGAAATTTTGGTGATGTCGCACATCCCTAGTTGCTGTCATACCCCAAACCAGGAAGCCTGGTTGCTGTTCAAACGCAGGCGAGGGTCAGTGATGCTGGTGAGTTCAGGAATGACAGGAGAGCTGTAACCCAGCACGAAGCCAAAGCTCATGGGACCCAGGACTGCGACAAAGGTGGCCAAGTACAGCTTCTTATTCTTCACTTTGCTGTGGGGAGACAAAGAGGAACAGAGAAGTCAGAACACAATAGATATATAGAGTGATGATATAGAGTGAAGTACGTGGCGGTAATGCACCTGTAAGCTGGTTGCCAACCACCAATCATATCTAAAAGAAGAAGAAGAAGCTTTTGCTTTTCATGGCCTAAACTGATTTACTTTTTCTCATGTTTGCATTTTATGTGTTTGACTAACAGGGGCTGCATAAATGTCAAGCACATTTTTAGAAAATGGACTGTGTATTTTTTTTTTTAATGTGGCATTTGAAACTAACAAAATCCAAAGAATCATTGACAGCTAAGCATCTACAGAGCCACAACAGAAGACTCAGCAATTTTTAGCCCTGAATTATAAACTCAGTTTTTCCACCATCAGCAAAAAAGGCATTATACTGTGTCTTCAGAAAACCTGTCATGAGAGCAGTTTTACCACACCTCTACATACGGTGGGGCAAAAAAGTATTTAGTCAGCCACCAATTGTGCAAGTTCTCCCACTTAAAAGATGAGAGAGGTCTCCAATTTTCATCATAGGTATGCCTCAACTATGAGAGACAAAATGAGAAAAAAAAATCCAGAAAATCACATTGAAGGATTTTTAATGAATTAATTGGTAAATTTCTCGGTAAAATAAGTATTTGGTCAATAACAAAAGTTCATCTCAGTACTTTGTTATACACCCTTTGTTGGCAATGACAGAGGCCAAACGTTTTCTGGAAGTCTTCACAAGGTTTTCACACACTGTTGCTGGTATTTTGGCCCATTCCTCTATGCAGATCTCCTCTAGAGCAGTGATGTTTTGGGGCTGTTGCTGGGCAACATGAACTTTCAACTCCCTCCAAAGATTTTCTATGGGGTTGAGATCTGGAGACTGGCTAGGCCACTCCAGGACCTTGAAATGCTTCTTACAAAGCCACTCCTTCATTGCCCGGGCAGTGTGTTTGGGATCACTGTCATGCTGAAAGACCCAGCCACGTTTCATCTTCAATGCCCTTGCTGATGGAAGGAGGTTTTCACTCAAAATCTCACCATACATGGCCCCATTCATTCATTCCTTTACGCGGATCAGTCGTCCTGGTCCCTTTGCAGAAAAACAGCCCCAAAGTATGATGTTTCCACCCCCATGCTTCACAGTAGGTATGGTGTTTTTTCTCCTCCAAACACGACAAGTTGAGTTTTTACAATAAAGTTCTATTGTGGTTTCACCTGACCATATGACATTCTCCCAATCCTCTTCTGGATCATCCAAACACTCTCTAGCAAACTTCAGATGGGCCTGGACATGTACTGGCTTAAGCAGGGGGACACGTCTGGCACTGCAGGATTTGAGTCCCTGGCGGCGTAGTGTGTTACTGATGGTAGCCTTTGTTACTTTGGTCCCAACTCTCTGCAGGTCATTCACTAGGTTCCCCCGTGTGGTTCTGGGGTTTTTGCTCACCGTTCTCGTGATCATTTTGACCTCACGGGGTGAGATCTTGAGTCTCCGGAGCCCCAGATCGAGGGAGATTATCAGTGGTCTTGTATGTCTTCCATTTTCTAATAATTGCTCCCACAGTTGATTTCTTCACACCAAACTGCTTACCTATTGCAGATTCAGTCTTCCCAGCCTGGTGCAGGTCTACAATTTTGTTTCTGGTGTCCTTTGACAGCTCTTTGGTCTTGGCCATAGTGGAGTTTGGAGTCTGACTGTTTGAGGTTGTGGACAGGTGTCTTTTATACTGATAACGAGTTCATACAGGTGCCATTAATACAGGTAACGAGTGGAGGACAGAGGAGCCTCTTAAAGAAGAAGTTACAGGTCTGTGAGAGCCAGAAATCTTGCTTGTTTGTAGGTGACCAAATACTTATTTTACTGAGGAATTTACCAATTAATTCATTAAAAATCCTTCAATGTGATTTTCTGGATTTTTTTTTTTTCCTCATTTTGTCTCTCATAGTTGAGGTATAGCTATGATGAAAATTGGAGACCTCTCTCATCTTTTAAGTGGGAGAACTTGCATAACTGGTGGCTGACTAAATACTTTTTTTCCCCACTGTACCTCACAAAACTACTAACTTTTGGTGTTGAAGCCATAATATTTTATAGGTATTCAAATGCTCTGCAATTTGATCAAAACATCACACTGATTACATCATTATCCTTTTCTTTTTTAAATTTAATTTCATTACTGTGGGGTGACCCTGGGAAATACGTAACTTTTTGAATCTTTGAGGGAGTTGCTCATTCCAGCCTGCTGAAATCACCCCAAGAGTGCTCAGATGTCCTGACCATTGACCTTGCTCTTCAGCACAAGCTTGACTGACCCAACGATCATTTTGAGTGACTTTGGCAAGCAAATGCCTTGGAGGAGTAGTGATTCCAGTGAAATGTGGATAGACTGACAGAAGGACGCCACATCATCATGTTAGCTCCTTTTGGCTTTGCCAGAATGAGCTAAAAATCAGAGGACAGCTGATTCATGTACTGCACCAAAATATCACCAGAGGGCAGGCTCTACAGCCGGGCAGGCAGCCGAGCTCCATAGACTGAGAAATATAGTGACTTCCAGCAGTACAGAAAGTGTAGCTACTGAAACATTTGGGATTATCTTGGCTCCAGTTCTGTTAATAAAGGTTATCCAATCAACATGGAAGTCAATACTAAGACAGGAAAAGACACTAAAACACAGGGCTGCCCAATTCACCAACTGGGTTTCCAGAAGTTACTATATTCTCTGACAGCTGTACTCGGCATTTCTCTACATATGCATCGCTCTGCATTAGCAACGTTCTATATTACAGTAACGAACCAGAACTGTAATGCGTTGTGTACCCTAATTTCGATAGAGAGGCACTCTGAAAAGAGACAGGCTTCACCACTTGAAAATGGTGTTAATGTGTTTCGGATTAATGCCAACAGTTAGCTGCAGTTAAGTGGATTATTTTATTACCTCCGCCAAGGGAGGACGAGGTAATGTTTTTAGTGGCATTGGTTGGTTTGTCTGTTGGTTGGTTGGTTTGTCTGTTACCAACATAACTCAAGTTATGAACGGATTTTGCTGAAATTTTCAGGAAAGGTGTGTAATGGCACAGGGAACAGATGATTACATTTTGATGGTGATTTGCATCACGATGTGGATGCAAGAATTTTTTAAATACTATTTTATATATTAATCTGCCACTTTTCATGTACTGCCCCTTTAAGACATGTCCACCGAGTTACATGCATGGCCACGCCATAGGGCTACACACCTCAGCAGCCCAGAAGCCAAACAATGCAGACAAAGTATTGGGGGGGGGCGGTGTACATCAAACTCATTTTTCCTGCTGTGGGCAAATATTTTCTGTTCATTCTCTATGACATAGAGAATGAACAGGCCCGAGGACCCAGGACAGCCCCAAACCATCCACTCCCTTGGCAGCCGAAGATAAGCCAGGCTCGCAGGCCCCGGGAAGCCCCACGATGTGCGCGCCCCTGGCCGCCGTCTGCCCTGGGATCAAAAACAATCTCTCCCATGAGAGTGTCCATCTTCGCCTGCTCATTTTCCCGGGACCTGCATTGCTGTTGTCCGGCATGCCATCCCTCCGTGCTCGTCAGTCCTCTCCCGACCGCTTAACACTTAACACTTCAGCCCCCTGTGGTCGAACTCCGGGGAAACTTGAAGCCTGCTCATCGGCGCTGTGCGCCGACCTGGACACCTCACCACTGCTCCCAGCACTCTCATTCCAGGCACTCTGCTGCACTGTCTCCATGCCCGGTCGTAGCTGCTCTCTCGGGGGCTCTCAGCTTCATTCTGGTCGGCGTCACTCTCTGACCCATGCGCCTCGTCGCTGCTCTCAGCACCCTCGTCCCAGGCACTCTGCTGCATCGACTCCATGGCCGGCTGCAGCTGCTCTCTCTCAGGGCTCTCAGGGTCACTCTCATCGGCTCCACTCCCCAACCCAGGCGCTTCGTAGCTGCTCTCAGCACCCTTGTCCCAGGCGCTCTGCTGCATCGTCTCTGCGCTCGACTGTCGCTGTGCTTCCCTGGGACTCTCAGCCTCCATGGTCCCGCTCACTCGCTGCCTAGTCTCCAGCTGCGGGGATGACTCCTGCCGTTCTCCCTCTCCGTTGTCATCACACACCGCGCCGTCCAACTCATCAGCGTTCCGGTCCTCCACCTTCCTGCACTTTGCGGCTGGCCTGCCATCTTCAGTGACCAGGGACTCTCCCTCTCACAGTTCCGGTCCCACCACGAAGTCTAGCTAGTAGCTTGGAGCTCTCTTTTGGCACGCAGTCAGCTTTGCGGCTAACCTGCCCATAGGCACCAAATGGGCCGTTAGCTTCTCCAAGCTAACTAGCCCAGCCACTCTTGGTGCCAATACTCCCACCACCCACAGCTTTGTGGTCCTCGTCTGCCCAGTGAAGAATTCTGTCAACAGCATCCTCATACAACTCCATCACACCCAACGTACCAAGAATTCTTCAGCCCTCCGCGCCAAGATGGTGAGCCAAAAGTGCTCGTCATCATCTCACGTTGAGTCTGCTTAGGCCCAGTGCCCCGATGTAACCCTCACAAAACATGGCCCGCCACTGCGGCCACAGGATCACCAGCTCTCCCGTGTACTCTAGGAATGGTATCAGGGGTTGAGGTAGCCCATATGCTTCAATAGATCCCATCATCGTCGCCAAAATGTTATGCATGAATAATGAGAGTCGATCTTCATGCAGCCAACAACAACCCTTGATTACAGAGAACAGAACTATTTATACACATGGGCCGTGCCCGCCTGACGTCACGTCAGGGGTGGGTACGGCAGCACACATACACGCCACACCCACGACACCACAAACAGCAGACTCAATTGAGCATGTGTAACATGACAAAGCCATTATATTCTATAATTTATTATGCTGAGTGTTTGTGTTAGTTAGCAACATCCAAGAGTAGCAGCTGGACCTGCCATTTTCAGGTCATTATACTAGTCTTGGCAGAAAAATATAACAATAAAATAAATCATAACTTGCTGTTTATTACTGTCAACTTAATACACTTGAGGCTGTGCATCATCATGAAGCATACATCATCATCATCATCGCAGTCCGTTGTGGGTGACAATGACTCATTTAGATCTGATCAGATTCCTCCACGCAGCTCTATCCTTCACCTTCCGCTGCCAGGAACTCCTGTCTATATCCAGCTTCTTCAGGTTTCATGATTTGCTTTCTGACTGAACATTTCATGAAACTGCTTGCAAAGTATTTGAGTACCGCTAGCTTTTGCTGGACTAGTGGCACAATCTTGGCAGATAGAGGCATTACACAACATAACAAAAATATTTTTTTGTAAGTTGTTCTGTGTTTTTTCAACTGATTTAAGACAATTTTGCACCGCTGAATCCAAAAATGGCATCCGTTTCTCTCGATCAGGTCAGGTTTTTATGCTAAGTTGTAAGCAGCTGTACAGCAGTTGTACAGTTGTACTGTAAATTGAATAGTAGATATTGACAAAGGTAAGTACTTGTAAATTGAATGTTACGTCATCATTGTTAAAAATTCAGAGAATTTCAAGAAATAAAAAAGAATTTTGCATCATATAAAGCAAAAATACCCATACATGTAAACAAAAACATAAAAAAACATGTGGCCATAGTTCAAAAAGTTGACCTGACTGAGCAAAACCAATGTGATTTTTTGGATTCAGCACATCAAAATTGTCCTAAATCTGCTAAAAAAAAAAACCTTAAGACAATAAATTTGGTGTTGACCAGTGTTATCAGTGCCAGGGACAAGCCAAGACAAACTGAATCCAGTATCTGTTGCAGTGACTGACCAGATGATAGGTTTGTTTATCTCTGCTCTTTGTGTAGTGCATGTCACAATGCACCACCAAAGTCCACCACAGACCTTGCGACAGATGTGCTTATCTGCCAGGATGTCCAGTCTCACCCCGTGTAACTGGGAGTGGTCCACCACAGACCTGTGATAGATATTGTTTTTTAGTTCTGCCAGGATGCCGTTTCACCCTCCACGCCCTCGGAAGGGCGGGGTTGCCGGATGAGTCGCCAACAGCCCGAACCATGAGACAGGATGTCAATATGATGTCATGTAGACACCATAGCATGGAGTGATTCAAGAAAATCTGTGTGTGTGTGTCTGTGTGTGATCAAAGGCAGGCATCACTTATGATCATAGGACATCAAAGATCAAAGGCAGGCATCACTCATGATCATAGGAATCGCTATGACATCAAAGATCAAAGACAGGCATCACTCACACTCACTCACATTCACAAGACATCAAAGATCAAAGGCAGTCATCACTCATGATCATAGGACTCGCTATGACACCATCAAAGATCAAAGGCAGGCATCACTGAACGAGTGCCGACATGCTTGCTTACACCCTTGCTTACACCCGCTTTCTAGGGGCATGCAGAAATGGGTGTTTTTATTTATTAGGGGTCCAATGTGTGACATTGGTGGCAAAATTTAAAATTGATCAAATCTGCACATGAAATTGACTAATCACTATCCAATTGTGTCAGGTTTATGAAACTATTAACTATTTTCATAACGGCATTCGCGTTCAGGAACTCTTGAGGATAAGCGCTCACTTCAACTACTTGTAAATGGAGACGTAAACGGGACACTCGGGCTTTTGTTTCCCCCGTGTGCCAATGCACTTTGCAATGGCACACGTTTTACACGAAACAACTTCAACACTTCCAGTATTTTTCACGCATCAAAACTCATCAACAGCTACATTTTCATGACATATTAAGATGTGACAACGTGTATACATACCTTCAAATTCTCCCTGTTTGCTGGATAAGACGTAAAATCACAAAAGGCGTAAATGCGGGACACGGAAGTTTGGACCTTCGATAACTTCAATATAAAGTGACCACGGTTAATCCTCTCCACATGGGTTGAGCACATCCGGGGTAGAGAAAATAAAAGTGCTTTCCCAGGGCGGTCACCTCGCCAGACGGGGCTGCGCGCGGCCGACCAAGACCGAAGACGTAAATTTTTTAAAGGACACCATATTCGATGTGTCATAAATGTTTGAGATTTTATTGAAATATTCTACATCTGAGCTTCACAAAGACTGATCTCCTTTTTACGTGTATGGTTTGGGATTTGAAAGGTGCAAAGTGAAAAGCATCAGCACTTCCTGTTTTCTGGTTACTTTACCAAATAACTTGCATGTTGCTGCGTAAATTCGGGGACACGGAAATTTACGTCGTACGAGTAAATTTGCAGGGGTCGCCGTACAAAAACCATAGATCCGATCACATTGGGGAATGTTTTATTTTGAATTTGCATTACAACTCTGTTATCTCTTGCATAAATGAGTAGAAAGAGTTACTCAGAGATCACTTTACAGTACTTTGAAATTGATGCGATTTTCAAGTCACACAAAAACTGGGAAAAATGAGGGGACACGACCAATAGTTTCGATTCTAACGGCAAAATCAATGATTTTTTTTTAAATTGCAATGCAAGTCTGAAACTCTTATGTTCCCTTGCATATTATAAAAACGAAACCGACATCTGCAAATTACAGAAAAAGAGAGAGCGCTTGAAAGTCGGATATCCCTGATATAGTGCACTGGACCCCCCCCCCCCCAAAAAAAAAACACCCAAATACTTGCTTATACTTGGTTTCTACGGGCATGCACAGGTATGCACTGGTCATATTATAATGCAAGAAAACTCTGTGTGTGTGTGTGTGTGTGTGTGTGTGTGTGTGTGTGTGTGTGTGTGTGTTCTGCGCATATCTCCCAAACTGTTCGTCGGACTGGCCTCAAGATTTTTTACGTCCTGTGCTGAGGTTACGAGGGTGTGCATCCCCAAATATGTGGATGTTTAGAAGGGGAATCTTTAATGAACGTCCTTAGGGGAACTATGGGTGTTCATAGCTATGACATCATGGTCGCACAGATGTTGCCATGGTTACTGTTGCCAGGCAGACACATCATCAAAGATCAAAGGCAGGCATCACTGAACAAGTGGTGACATCAAAGATCAAAGGCAGGTTTCACCATGGTTACTATTGCCATGGTAACCATGTGAAAGATCAAAGGTAGGCATTGACATGGTAACAGTAACTTTCTGTGGGCATGCAGAAATACTTGCCTATACTTGGTTTCTACGGGCATGCATGGGTATGCACTAGTTCAAATAGATTAAAAAAAGTGTGCAAAATTACATTCAGCCAGCACACCAAAACAGAGTTGGAAAAAAAAAACTCAGAGAGTCACAGCCTTGACGGGATGGACAAAAAGTCTGTATTCTCCGTCAGGTCAAAAAAGGCCCCCATATATTCCAGAACTTCTCCAAGGAATTCCTGAGAGAGAATGTAATCTTTTCCAATTTAAGAATGGAGGCGTTGGAGATTTCCATTTAATTACAATCAGTCTCTTAGCAAGGAGAGTCATAAAGGCTAGAGTGTCCCTTTTGGCAGCTGACAGAGAAGACAATGCAGGGTAAACACCAAACAAGGCGCCAAGAGGATCCAGTTGGTTGTCTACCTTCAGGATCTTGGATAGTGAGGCAAAAATTTCCGTCCAAAAGGTGTATAGAGGGATAGAGCCAGAACATATGTAGTAGATTGTGATTGCTGTCAGCAAGCCCCAGCCAAAGAGGTGAAACATTTTCAAACATCTTGGAAAGGCAAACTTTAGTGAGGTAGACATGATGCACTATCTTAAACTGTATGAGGTTGTGTCTGGCACAAATGGATGATTTATGGACACACACCAAAATCTCCAACCAAACTGAAGCGGATATTGACATACCCAAGTCTTCCTCCCAGCGAGCTTTAAAAAAATTTAAAGATTCCATACGCAGCAGGTTGATGTGGTTATAAAATAGTGAAACTGCACCTGTTAATGAGGAGAGTGGTTCAAGAAAAGAGTCTAAAGTCGTAGTTTCAGAAAGATTGGGAAATGCAGGAAAAACTTTGCTAACTTATTAAACTTCGAGTCTGTAAATACCTAAAAAAGTGGGTCTTGGGCAGAGAGAATTTCTCAGAAAGTTGTTGGAAGGATGCAAAAATATTGTTTAGGTATAAGTCTTTAATTGCGTTAATGCCATGGTTTGACCACAAGGTGAATGCCCCATCTATTAAGGAAGGAGGAAAAACATGACAGTTAAAGGAGAAAGGGTAGAAAAGGACTGCAAACCAAAATAACGTTTAAACTGAGCCCAGATGCGCAAGGATGATTTAACGATCACATTCTTAGTGTAGGGAGAGGGGTTATTATCGAGAGGAGCATGTAACAATGCCTTTAAGGATACAGGATGGGTAGAATTTACTTCAATCATGAGCAAACAGGGTGGAGAATCGCTGTTATCAAATTGAAGCCAATAATTTAGTGTTCTAATATTAGCAGCCAAATAGTAAAATCTGAAGTTAGGCAGAGCCATCCCCCCATATGCTTGGGCTTTTGTAGGTGTTGTTTATGCAGACTGGGAACTTTTCTGTTCCAAATAAATCCTAAGATGAGGCTATCTATTTTACGGAAGAAGGACGCAGGAAGGAACAAGGGTATACACTGAAATAAATATGTAAAGCGGAGAAGAATGTTCATTTTGACACAGTTAATGAATGCCACAAAGGATAAACTAAGCAGAGACCAACATTCACAATCCTCCTGGATTTTAAATAAGAGGGGGCAAAGCTTTATAGAGATCACCAAATTTTAAAATGACCTGTACACCAAGGTAATTAAAACTGTGGCTGGCAACTTTTAAAGGAAAGGCCGATAGTGGATACTCAATAGCTGCCTTGTTTATCGTAAAAATTGTACTCTTGTTCAAATTTAGCTTATATCCAGATATTCAACCAAACGACTGAAAAATAGTGAGAGCAGCTGGAACAGAGGATGGTAAATTTGAAATGTATAAGAGAAAATCATCTGCATAAAGGGAAACCTTAATTTCAACCCCATTCCGAGAAATGCCTGAGATCTGCAAGTTAGTTCGAAGTGTTATTGCTCGGGGCTCCACTGCAACTGCAAAAAGAAGGGGACTTAAAGGACAGCCCTGCCAAGTTGAGCGAGAGAGGTGAAAGTAGTCAGATTGAGTATTATTTCTAACAGAGCCCAACGGGGAGGAATACAATAATTTAATCCATGATATGAAATCAGTTTTAAGGTCCAATTTACCTAAAGTGTAAAACAGGAAGTTCCGCTCTAGTCTATCAAACGCCTTCTTGGCATCTGAAGAAATTAAAGCTTCACGAGTATCTGATGTGTGAGCATTATAAATAATGTTAAACAAGTGTCTGAGATTAAAGAAGGAGTGTCTATTTTTAGTAAACCCAGTTTGGTCAGGTAATATAATAGATGGAAGAACAGGTTCTAGACACAGTGCAAGAAGCTTAGATAATATCTTAAAGTCTACGCTTAGCAGACTAATGGGACGATATGACGAGCAAAAGTGGGTCCTTGCCTTTTTTAAGAAGCACAGAAATGGAAGCCTGATTAAGAGTTTGCGGAAGATGGCCAAGGCAAAAAGATTCATTAAACATGTCTAGTAGCAAAGGACCAAGATTATGGCAAAATTTTTTGTAAAATTCAGATCAAAAGCCATCTGATCCAGGACTTTTACTCTTCTGTAGGGATGACATAGCTGCAGTAAGTTCAGAGAGCAAGATCATCATCATCATAGCAGTCTGTCGAGGGCAACAATGACTGTTTCATTTAGATCTGATTAGATTCCTCCACGCAGCTCTGTCCTTCGCCTTCCACTGCCAGAACTTCTGACCTTGTTAACCCAGGCGACGTCCGAGCCGGTATGAGTTGCTTTCTGACTGACTATTTCATGAAACTGCTTGCAAAGTATTTGAGTACTGCTAGCTTTTGCTGGACTAGTGGCACATTCTTGGCAGAGAGAGGTATTATCAGTGGCAAGGACAGGCCAAGACAAACTGACTCCAGTATCTGTTGCAGTGACTGACCAGATGATAGGGTCTCTCTAAATTGTTAGCTGCATCTTGGTCAATGGTTGGTATGTCTAGATCATTGAAGAAATCATCAAGGTCATGAGTAGCAGAGATCCTATCCGAAGAGTAAAGAGATGAATAAAATTCTTCAAATGCGTTATTCATTTCTAAAGGGTCAATAGTGATGCCTGTTTCAGTCTGAAGACTAGGAATTTGGTGAGATGATACCTGACAAATGTGGTGGGCCAAAATTTACCAGCCTGATCCCCAAGTTCAAAAAACTTAGAACGTGACTGCAGTAAAAGTTCTGTGGTACGGTGAGACATAAGAACATCAAATTTGGCCTGTAAGGAAAGATGGTCCTTGTAAATATGGGGGGAGGGAGAAGTAGCGTAAAGATTATCAAGTTGAGCTACAGTATGTGATGTGTTAAATCAGCTACTTTTTGCTTCCCAACTCTTTTCTCATGTCCTGCATAAGAAATTATTTCCCCTCTTATATATGCTTTTAAAGTTTCCCATAATAGACAGGTAGACACATCAGGGGTTGTATTGAGACTGAGAAAAAAGTAAATCTGTTGGGAAATAAAGTTAAAGTCTTCACTTAAAAGTAAGTGAGGGTTAAGATGCCATGGTGAGAAATTATTGAGTACATTTTAAAAGTGTATATTCATCAAAGCTGAAGCATGGTCTGAAATAACAATGGCTTCGTATTTACAGTCAGAAACTAAAGAGAGAAGTCTGTTGTTGACTAAAAAGAAATCTATACGAGTAAATGTATGATGAACATGGGAAAAGAAAGAGTATGCTTTTATGCGGGATTTTGACAACGCCAGACGTCTGAGACCCTGCGCTCCTGTATAAAAGATTGTATTACTAGCTGATTTGGAAGGGCTACAAATTTTTGAAGAGGAGCGGTCCAACTGGGTATCAATCCAGCAATTAAAGTCCCCCCTAGTATCAGAAAGTGTGAAGACATATCTGGAATCAAAGGGAACAAGTGTTTAAAAAAGAATCGTCATCATAATTAGGAGCATATACATACTGGCTAGGATGACAGGAGTACT
This sequence comes from Pholidichthys leucotaenia, assembly GCA_020510985.1. Taxonomy (NCBI): domain Eukaryota; kingdom Metazoa; phylum Chordata; class Actinopteri; order Cichliformes; family Pholidichthyidae; genus Pholidichthys; species Pholidichthys leucotaenia. The sequence goes on along the minus strand of CM035838.1, from coordinate 458,725,954 downwards.
AAAGGTATTACCTGTGACCACAGCAAACCTGCTGTTTGGATCAGTTACAGTGCCAGAATGTGAAAACAAAATAGATTTGTGAAACAGAATGGCTGTACCTCTAGATTTGCCCAAGAAAGGAAGAGTGATAAACCTGTCCCACCCAGTTTTTCCTTCAGCTTTTGATAGTCAGAGATTCTGAGGTGCGTCTCCTGTAAAAAAAAAACCCATAAAACTAGCTGAGCGCCAAGATGGTGTAAAACCTTACTGCGCTTAATTAAATTGTTTAATGCTTTACAGCTAAAGCTTATAAACTTAATATTCGCTCTACCCGACAGTGCTGAGTAATTAGAGTGAGCCACTGACACTGAATAAAACTAGTGGAAAAGAACTAGAAGAGGTATGTTGAAAATAACGGTGGCTGGCTGAGAAAAAAAAAACAAAAAAAACACCAAACCCCCAGAATGCACCAGAAGCATCTCCCCAACTGAGATACGTGCCTTGACATCCCCCCCACCCATCCCCCCACCCCCAACAGAACAAAACAACTATCACACCAAAAATTGGCCTACATATCATGTTCCACTTACACTGGGGAACTACATGCAAACCATAGAATTCTTTCTGTGGCATTTCAACACATGTCAAGCTGTGCAGATTGTTTGCTTTAGCAGGCTGTATCTTGGCTAAACCTCTCAAACTACTATGTCATTAATGAAATTTCTGGAGACCAACAGGTCCTACCCACACAATGGAGACAGGATGGGTGAGAGGGCCACGTACAGGAACAGCTCTTACCACAGAATATGTTTTTCTTCTTCTAAACAGGAAGCTCTCCCTCTCCACTGTTGCCACGTGCTGCTGGGATCAACCCATAATGGGGCACAGGTCAGATTAGAAACTTCTAGACTACTGAAAAGGCCATTTTGAACGTCTGTCCTGTGTCATCCTGTCGTAGGGTCTGTAGCCTGCACAGGATTATTAAGAGGGCTTATCGGGGCAGGAGCCCCAGGGCCCTGGCTTATTTGAGGCCCTCAAAGGAACATTTTTTTTTTCTAATTCTGCCATGCCCAACGTTTATTGGAGGGTTTGTTTTGGCGTATCAACTTTTTATTTGTTGAGGTGTATGTCTGTCCCGCCTGCTTAATTTAATTGGTTAAGAGTTGACATTTGACCTGATTAAGGTTGGACCTGAGCTGGTAGTGAATCCGTGGATAAATGAATGAATGAATGTATGAAAGCGACGTCCAAAGGAGATAAAAGCATAAAGAAAAACAGGAACGTGAGAAGGAAGTTTTAAAAACACTCCTAAATTGACAGGATTTTTACCTCCGCCAGGCCGGAGGCCAGGAGGAGGTTATGTTTTTGCCAGCGTTTGTCTGTTTGTTTGTCTGTTGATTAGCAAGATAACTCAAAAAGTTTGGGACAGATTTCAATGAAACTTTCAGGCGTTGTTGGAAATGGTACAAGGAAGAACTGATTAAATTTTGGGGATGATCCGGATCACCGTCTGGATACAGGAATTTTTTAAACGATTCTTTAACATTGTGAGATACGGCCATTTTCAACATGTGTGCAGGCCCAATTGAGGGCGCTGCTCGTTGTGTCTGACCAACACAAACTCCGCCTTCTTCAAAGTTTTAGGCACAAAAGCACGCGGAAAAAAGTGCTGGGCAGGGCCCGGCAGCGTGCCTGTGTTTGCGCTACGCTGCAAAAGCTGAGACGGGCAGCTGTCCGCCGCCGGATTATTTGGCAGAAATTCCACGGGCAGCCATAGTGCCTGCGCAAAAAGAAGCTCTCTGTCAGGGAAGCTTCCAAATCCTCTTTTGCCGCGGAGTGCAACCCCAATAAAACCCACGCCAACCTGTCTACCTAATTTGCATCCGTCAGTGAAGCCCTCAGTGCTGCTTTCAGTGATCTATGAAAATGCTCGCATAACCCATTGGCCTGTGGGTTGTACGCGGTTGTGCCATGATTTCTTTTGTTTTTTCTTTTGAATTCTTGGATGGAATATGGGTGAGCAATATAAGCTGCGGCTTCAGCCATCACACATTTCGGATAACTTATGTTGAACTGTATAATCAGAGGAGTTATTGTCTAATTTGACCTTGTTGGATTTTCTTCCCCCCTTTGTTATATTATTAACTTTCTTTTAACCTGTACTCTTAATCTATTCGAAATAAAGATTCATTCATTCATTCATTCAATTGCAACGCCCGCAGCCTGGGAGTTTGGAGATGGAGGAGATGGACACGACACAAACACTTGAGTTTATTACCTCCGCCAAGGAGGTAATGCTTTTACTACTGAACCACTAATCCTATCATTGTCAATCCATTTGCTAGTCATATGTTTTCATGGTCAAGGAATCTGAAAACGTATACACAAACACTGTATGGGGGGGAACTGTGGCGCTTGGCGGAGGTCTGCGCTCTCCGAGTGCTTTTCTAGTTTAAGTTGCGATACAGATGGACAGTGTCAACTTTACAGTCACAACAAGATGTTTGTCAAACTGTTAGCATTACAAATGTTAACACGGGATGCACCGACGGAGTGGCTGTCTGAAGATCCGTCAGTTACAGCGGGCAAAAGCTCCAGGTCATCAAAGTTGTAAAACACCCATTGAAGTGTTAAAGATTCGTACACATCAGGAATGTTGATCCAGAAAAGGACCGAAGAGCTGCCAGAATAAGGACGCTGATATCAGAGTATCTGAACATTACAAATAGCAGAAACATTTTTTCTCCAAGTGCCATTTCAATCACAAACTTCCAAATGGTGAGAACATTTCAAGACAATGGCTTCTATATTCTCCTTCCATGGCTGCTTGTATTGTTTTGCCTGCTGCATATGCAGTGATTTTTTTTTCCACTAAGCTGGGTTTACACTATAGCGTTGGGACCGACTTTTACAGACATTTTGAAAAATCAGAGAAATTAGTCCAAATGTTGTGAAATTACGTTCGTGAGCAGTTTTTTTTTTTTTTTTTTAAATCCAGTGCACACCAACTTTTACAAACTTTAAAGTAGCTTTTTAACTCCACAGCCTTGCTTGGCCATGGATGAGAGCTGTCCACTACAATTCAGAGATGATGCCAGTCTTTCTCTTCGTCCAGTAGTCGTAACATTTCCTTCAGTTATATTATCATTGATCTTGGCCTGAGTTCTATTAATCTGCTCTGGTGAATACAAAATTGTAGATTTAATTCTGAACAACTATCAGGATATTTTCATTTTGAATCATTCTTTTAAAAGAATGACAGTGAATGAGATTAACATTGTAAAAACTGTCATGAGATGATGAATATCGGGTGTGTGAGCACATAATCTGCTCTTCTCTGTGGTCATGGAGAATAGAAGAGCAGACAGACAGATAGATGTACTTTATTGATCCCAAACCGGAAAATTCCAGAGCAAAAGGGCTCAACGTTTTTTTTTCCTCTGTATAGTGAAAAACCCTGTTCTGGCTTCAAATAGTTAATATTTAACACTTGAACAGAAAACACCGGCTGAGTGTGTTTTTTCATTGTCATAATGAAAGTTGTGGGTTGATACAAGATATCTGTCGGCTGTTAGACTTGATGGTTCTATATTTTTCTGCTATTCAAGCTAAACCTAGAATTTTGTGGTCATTCAATCCAACAAAACCTTTGCATATCAGCTCCAAGCCAGTTGCTGCTGTGGCTTAGGTACATAGTACATCGGGTCTGTAATCAGAAGGTTGCTGGTTTGCGTCCTGTTATCGGCACTTTGTCTAAACCATTTTACTATGAGATGAAATTTAGACTTAAAATTAAGACGTTAGCCTTAGGATGTGGGAGTGGGTAAGGTTAAAAAGGTAGTAAATAGATATTGATTAAAATTTTGAAATAAATAAATGCCTCAGATTTCCGTACCTGTAGCCTGCTGCTTTCAAGATGCACATTAATAGAACGTATTGGCCAATCACATTCAAGCCGTATCTGTAACAAGAATTCTATGTGTATAGTGCCGTAGCCATAGCCACTGCCTTAGTAATTTAGGACCTTGAAGGTCAAGCTGATCCATCAGTGACCCCAGCTACATGGCCACAATAATCCGATCACTACGAATAATCAGATAATGGTAATCAGATTTGACATGTTTACATGCACTGAATAAATGGGTTATTGGCCAATAAACTGTGTGTGTTAATGTAATTTCACTTTACTAGTGCATACCTGGCAGTGCAGTGGCGGAGTGGTTAGCACTGCGGCAGCACAGCAACTCACCCTTGGCCGGGGGATCCAGGGTTCAATCCCAGCCCCCGACCAAAAGTGATCTGTGTGGAGTTTGCATGTTCTCCCTGTGTCTGCGAGGGTTTACCCCGGGATTTCTCCGGTTTCCTCCCACGTGCTAAAAACATGCACGTTAGGTCAACTGGCATCAAACTGGGGATTCTAAATTGTCCTTAGGTATGACTGTGAGAGTGAATGGTTGTCTGTCTCTCTGCGTTGGCCCTGCGATGGGCTGGCGATCTGTCCAGAATGTACCCTGCCTCTCGCCCAAAGATGCTGGGATAGGCTTCAGCCCCCCCGTGACCCGAAAAGGATTAAGCGGAAGAAGATGAATGGATGGATGGATGGATGGATGGATGGATGGATATTTCTTTGAATTCAGAGTTACAGTTATTGTTCTGTTCTGGCTCTGGAAAATTATGGTCAAAAGTTTAAATTGTATGAGGAAAAAAGTAAAAAATTTGCCACATTCTGTTTCAAATTTATTAGAAAAACAGTAATTTTACAATAATCTGCGTTTGTCCATTGGACAGGCCTCTTCACTGTCCAGTTTTAAAATGCCTCTTAAAACCCATTTTTATTTTCTGGCTTTTGACCCAGTTTGAGACACTGATTTTATTTGTTCTTATTGTCTCTATTGTATGACGGTTGTTTTGCTTGAGCTGTTTTGCACTTTAGCTGTATTTTATTGATTTTATTTATCAATAAATATTATTTATATTTTATTTATTTTATTGATATTTTATTTATCATTGATGTACAGCACTTTGTGTCAAGTGTTGTTGTTTTTAAAAAGCTTTATAAATAAAGTTGGATTGGATTAAAAAAAGATCAAAATTAGCCATAAAATAATCCACATTTACAATAGTCCCAAATGTACAAGAAAAGTCATAATTTTACAAGAGAAAAATACAAATTTGAGGAAAAGTGTTGCAAATTTAGATAAATTTACAGAGAAAAGTAGAAAACTATAAGAAAATTGTCATAAATTTTGGAGAAAAACCTCAAACCTTCAAGACTGAAATCATTACTCAAGTTTTTGAGTGGGTGCTCTTTGTACCCTTAACTCAACTAGAAATCTTTGGTTGTCTACTTTTATTTATTTCATAGTATTGCTTCTACATGAGTAGAATTTCTGGCTACTATACCCACCTCTGATCATATAATTTAAGTATGAATGAGTAAATTACTATTATAAATGTTTTTCCCTTCCCTTTCCTCTTTCCTACTCTTCATCAATGGAAAAAAAGAAACACTAGAATAAAAATGCAAAAAAATACACATTTTGTTTATTTATGTAAACCATGAAAAAAAAATCCTGCAGGCTAAAACACGACACTTGGTATTTTCTAACCTGTTTGTATAACACGATAGAGAGAGAACCTGAATTCGACAGGGCTCAGAAAGGGAAAGATGAGACAGAAGAGAGGAGCCAAGGAGAGGAAAGTGTTCAGGCAGAGGGTCCAGGAGAGGTGAGCGCAGAGGAAGGAGAGAAGGATGACACCAGTAAAAAGTCCAAACACAGGACGTCTGGGTGGGACCCCAACTGGCCCAATATTCCAATATTCAAGCCTTGGTTGTACAATACTTCAAATGGCAAGTTTCATTCTGCAATATTACTGTGCAAAATTTAAAAAAATTAAAATAGTGTAAAATTAACATAATCTGGTTACAATCATGTCATGTGTTTACTCCCCCCCCCCCCCCCGGAAAAATATGTTGCCATCGCCCCAACATCTTTAAGCCAGAGGAAACACTGTAGTAACAAATCACTATGAAGAATTCTTGCATTTAAAACTTCTCCAAGCAACTTGTTAATTGCTTTTGTGCGCTTGAGTTCTACTCACGAAATGATGCCCCTTCCTAAGTTTAATGATTACTTTACACTCCTGTTTATTCCGGAATTGTTCATCTTCTGATTCATCAGCACTTGATAACGCTCTTGATTGTTTTTCCCTACGTTTGCTTCTTTTAGATTCCACCGAACCCCTAACTTCCTCTTCCCCGCTCCCGACCTCCATTCCTCCCACTTCACTCCCCGTTTCATCACCTTCCGCTGCCTGCTCTGCCATCTCCCGTCCACTCACAACCCGGTTGTGCCGCACCGGTTCAAAGTTCCAGCCTCTCGTCGCCATCTACTTCTAAAATGGTGTGTAGTTTGTTCTCTCTAGTGACTGCCTGGCTTAACTATATCATGATATGAAGAGGACGAAGCTAGCTCAGCTCACTGACCTGAAATAGGCGTCCTGCTCCGACATCAGTCCGGTGAGGACACCGGCTCCCGCTCCTTCTCCATCGACCTCCAGCAGCCTCCTCCTCTCCTCCTGCTCGGCCATAGCAGCAACGTTTCCAGCGGTGTCCCCCCCCTCTGTCCGTGCTCCCCCGTTCACAAAGACCACAGCTCAGAACCCGATAAAGACCCGGGACATTTCCCTTTATACACTCACAACCAGCTCATCTCACTCCACCGCTTTTCCGCACCAGCTGCTAGCACGGTTCTGCTTCTCTTCTTCTTCTTCTTTTAGATTTGATTGGCGGTAGACAGCTAGCTTACAGGTGCATTACCGCCACGTACGTAACTGATACATATCACTATATTCTGTTGTCCCCATACGTGCTCTGTCTGCTTTGTCAACATTTAAAGTCAGCTGATCACCGCGTGTGCATTTTATTTCCTGTCTGCTCGCTTTTCAAAATAAAAGCCTTTATCTCAGGCAGCTCGCTTTTCAAAATAAAAGCCTTTATCTCACGCAGCTTTGCTTTTTGTTTTTTTCTTTTGATTCACAGCCTCAAAAGCATGGATGTCAAATAGATATGAATTACACAGAGTACCAGTGGATTTAAGACTATATGCTAAATGTTGCACAGAGATGCAGGCCACCTCGAAAGGTTGCACAAACTGATTGAACACCAGACAGATAAAATCCACTATTTACATAAACAATGTAAATAGTGGATGTTTACATTCAGTTTATGTAATAGTTAATTACATAAACTGAATTAACACAACATTTACTTGAATACATCGGATAATATTTATACTGCAGTCTCAGTGGTCTATGCATTTATAAATATGTAAATGCAGCACTTTTTTGCTCTCAATTCCTCACAGCAAGAAAACATTTAAGCAAGGAGCTTTGAGAAATAAATAGCATAGTCGGGGCTGTACTGTGGTAAGGGGGCAGGGATTCTCCCGGCATGCTTTGCACTGCAGAGGATTCAAACACTGTTATTATCCGTGTGTTCTAAGTGTTATTGCTGTGCCTTTATAACTGTGTAGTAAGAAGAGTTGCAATAGCGTTGTTTTCCCAGTAAGTGATAGATCATGTGTCTGTCACCATGAGTGAGATGAGGGTCTGTGTGAATGGCCTCCCCTCCGTTATGTGCAGTGAGTGTGCGTAGAATAAAGCCTGTTGTGTCACAGTCGTGTCTCCTTATTGTGTGTAACCCTTGCAACTTCACGCCGGTGTCAAAAGTTCAGGTTCAGGTTACTTTATCTGTAGCCATAGGTAGATTTGTTTTGCAGTCAGGTGTCATCCATATTTACAAACCACAATTACATCCAACATGAACACAAACACAGGCACACATGAAGCTGACTATAAACACGATAAAAATACTCAAGGCTCCACCAATCAGGACATAGGACAAAGAGAGAAAAAAACAAGGAGATAAGAGAGGAGGGTCATATTAAAAAGTTAAAGACTAGTCAAAGAGGTTAAAAACTCAAAAGTCTAAAACCCAATAAAAGATTAAGAACCCAAATAAAAAACCTACAAAAATAAATAAATATAAAATAAAATTAATAAATAGGTAGCTAAATTATGTGCAATATATTGTTACATCTTGTTCAACTTTTTAACAGCAGCAGGAACAAAGCTGTTTTAGATACCGGCTAGATATACTCGGCCTCACCTCAACACACAGCTCCGGATCCGGAACCAGTCTCCTGGAGAGGGGCTGGAGCTTGGCCTTTTCCGGAGTTTCCTCGGGCGAGAGGCGACGAGCAGGGGTGGGTATTCTTGTATCCCCCCACCTTGCTGCCTCTATATTGGAGTTTTCCCCGGTGGATGAAAAGGTTGCTTCCCTGCACCTTCGGGTTGGGAAATGGGTCCTGACTGTGGGGAGACTTGAATAACGAAACCGAATTGCCTTTCATTCCAGTTTATTCAAGTAATCATTCCACTGTCTGCTCTCATTCCTGAGCAGCGAACAAAGAGGGTGAACACACCAAAGTTCTCCCTTTTAAACATTCTCACATCAACCCATTTCCCTCATAGGGGAATTCACACATCTATATCAAAATCCTTTTATTCACATCCGTTAACTTTCTATTTGCATAACTCCCCCTTCTCTCCTCTCGAGCCTCAGCGGTCAGGAAGTCTTCTGTCCCCTGTTCTCCACAGGGGGTCCAGTCTCTGTGGCTCCGCACCGCAGGGGGCTGCATCTCTGTGGTTCTCCTTCATCGTGAGATTAAATCACATATGCAGTGTCCAACATATACATGTCTAACAACACAGCCATATAACCCCCCCAAACGATGAAGAACAGACTAATTCCTCAAATTTAATAGCACCTTACTCATTACTGAATAATCAACACCAACATTCAGTCTGTGCGCCGCTTGGGCTTCAGCCGTCTGCCGAATCTGCTGTGAGAGGGCCCCGCCTTGCCTGCGGCGCCTTTCTGCTTCGGCTCTGTTGACTGAGGAAGAGAGTGATTATTTGTCCCTTGCGGGGGCCTGCCTCGTCGAGGCGCCACCGCGACCGGTACAGATTCGTCCTTCATGACAAAAGCAGGTTTTAGTCTGTCAATACTGACTGTCTCTTTTCTGTCTCCAAAATCTAGCACAAATTGCTTATCACCTGCCTCCAGCACTCGAAATGGCCCTTCGTAAGGCGGTTTGAGCGTTGCTTTTAGGGCTTCGCGCCTGACAAAAACGAAGTCGGCATTTTTCAAAGCCTTGGGGACGAAAACTCGTGGAAAAGCGTGATGAACCGGACCCGGGAGCGTGTCTGCTCCCGTGCCGACTAACGGTCCCAGAGCAGAGAGAGGTGGGGGCTCCGGGTGCTCTGGTAAAAACTCGCCCGGCAGCCTCAGAGTTTGTGCGAATACCAGCTCCGCTGGGGAGGCGTCTAAGTCCTCTTTAGGCGCAGAACGCAACCCTAATAAAACCCATGGCAGTTTATTTACCCAATCTGCATCCGTGAGCGACGCTCTGAGTGCTGCCTTCAAAGACCTATGAAAACGCTCGCATAAACCATTAGCCTGAGGGTGGTAAGCCGTAGTGCGGTGAATTTTGGCTCCTAAGCCGTTGGCCATCGCTGACCACAGCTCAGAGATGAATTGCGGTCCTCTATCGGACGTAATGTCCGACGGAACCCCGAAGCGCGCCACCCACCCGTTAAAAAAACGCGAGCCACCTCCGCGGCCGTGGTCGTCGCAAGTGGGACCACTTCCGGCCAACGTGTGGTGCGGTCCACCATTGTCAAAAGATACGTGAACCCCTGTGATGCCGGTAGGGGGCCCACAAGGTCGACGTGCACATGGTCGAACCTTCTGGCCGGAATGCGGAACGGTTCTAACGGGGCTCTTGTGTGCCTGTGAATTTTGGCCCGTTGACAGGAAATGCAGGTTCTTGCCCATTCCTTCACGTGCTTGCGCAGGCACGGCCAAACAAACTTTTCCGCCACTAGTTTCACCGACGCGCGCACCCCCGGGTGCGCCAGTGAGTGGACCGAGTCAAAAACACGGCGGCGCCACGTGGCCGGAACCACCGGACGCGGGCGCCCCGTCGACATGTCGCAGATCAGGGGGGGCATACCGGTTTGTAAACACTTGCTCTCCAGCCTCAACCCTGTTGGTCCAGACTGGAGCGCGCGCACGTCTGCGTCCGCCCCCTGGTCCGCTGCCATGGCTGCGTAATCTATACCCACGTGCACCGGGGCTGCGCGCGCCACCGTGCCGCTCTCCTGCGGCACGGTCACGGTGGCCCGTTCTGCCTCTGCGCGTGTTGGGGTCGTGAACGCGCGTGAGAGACAATCCGCTACTACATTGAATTTGCCCGCGACGTGCCTAATGTCAGTGGTAAATTCCGAGATTGCGGCCAGCTGCCTCTGCTGCCTGCCGGACCACGGATCTGAAATTTTGGCCATGGCGTATGTGAGCGGCTTGTGGTCCACATAAGCGGTGAAGCACCGTCCTTCCAGCCAGAACTGGAAATGGCGAATAGCCAAATGCAGCGCCAACAGTTCTCTGTCAAACGCGCTGTATTTTCGTTCAGCCGCGCTTAAAGATTTGCTAAAGAAAGCCAAAGGCTGCCAAACTCCGGCTACCTGTTGCTCAATAACGGCCCCTATGGCTAAATCTGAAGCGTCTGTCGTCAGCGCGATACGTGCTGCAGGGTCTGGGTGGGCCAGGAGCGCAGCGTCAACCAAGGCTTTTTTAACCTCTGTGAATGCGCGCTCCCGCTCCGGGGACCATTCGACCGCCTGGGTCGGTTTTTGTTTTTTGAGCGCGGCATATAACGGTTGCATGATTTGAGCTGCGTGGGGCAGGAATCGGTTATAAAAATTCACCATCCCCAAGAATTCCTGTAGTGATTTGACCGTTTGTGGACGGGGAAAATCCGCTACCGCGCGTACTTTCTCTGGTAACGGAACCGCTCCCTCCGGGGAGACGTGGTGACCCAAAAAATCGATCCGCTCGACGCCGAACTGGCACTTGGCTGGGTTAACTATTAAGCCGTGCTCTCCCAGCCTCCTAAAAACTGCTGTGAGGTGTGTTTCGTGTTCGTCCTCTGAAGTACTCGCGACCAAAATGTCATCGAGGTACACAAACACGAAAGGGAGATGGCGTAACACGGCATCCATCATCCGCTGAAATGTTTGCGCTGCCCCTTTGAGACCAAACGGCATGCGTAAAAATTCGAAAAGTCCGAACGGGGTTATTACCGCTGTTTTAGGAATGTCCTCCGGTTGGACCGGGACTTGGTGATAGCTGCGAACTAGATCAATCTTTGAAAAAATGCGTGCCCCCGCCAGGTGCACCGAAAAATCCTGAATGTGCGGGATGGGATAACGATCGTGCGCCGTAGCATTGTTTAGCCTGCGGTAATCCCCGCACGGTCTCCAGGAGCCATCGGCTTTCGGTACCATGTGCAGCAGCGAAGCCCACGGGCTCTTCGACCTACGAACGATGCCCAGCCTCTCCAGGCTGGCGAACTCCTCGCGCGCAATGGCGAGCTTAACTGCATCCAAGCGCCGAGCTTTTGCAAACACGGGAGGACCAGACGTGGGGATAAAGTGTTTCACCCCGTGCTTCGCGACCGTCGCTGAAAAAGTGGGCACAGTGAGCGCTGGAAATTGGGTGAGGAGTGTGTGAAACTTACCACCTGCTGTAGCGACGTGGGTCTGTACTGGTGGCGGGGACACTCGAGCTGAACAGGGGAGAGAGTAAAAAGAGAGTGCATTTACCAGCCGTCTATTAGCAAGATCAACTAACAGATTGTGTGAACACAAAAAATCCGCGCCCAACATGTTGAAACTCACCGCCGCTATTACAAAAGTCCATTCATATGTGCGGCCATGTAAGCACAAAGGCATGGTCCTTCTCCCGTAGGTGTTGATGTTCGAGCCATTTGCCGCTGTAGCTCCGCTACCGTGGGGTCCCGCCACCCGGTCCGCGTATGTTGGAGTGATGAAGCTCACTTGTGCTCTGGTGTCGATGAGGAACTCTCGTCCGGAGCGCGCATCCGTGATGTAGAGCAGCTTGTTGCGTTCTCCGAGGGTCGAAGCTGCTAGCGACCCCCGGTCTTGCCGTTTCCCGAACTCCTGAAGATGCAGGGCGGCACACACCTGCGTGCCTTCTCTGCGAACCTCCGATGGTAAAAGCAGAGATCTTCTCCTCCGCTGTGTCGTGTCCGCGCCTCTGCCGCCGGGCTATTGGCTCCACCTCGTCGCGGCTGTGCTGCCGCCGTCGTCGGCCAGTCTGGTTCTGCCGCCCCTGGCTCCCCGCTGTCTCGGGTCGCCACTGTGGTTGCTTGCCCGCCGCAGGCGTCCAGGATCCCATCTGCCTCCTGGGCCAGCTCCCGGAACTCCTCCAGGGTGTGACACTTTTTGCCGGCCAGCGTGCTTCTCGCATGCGCCGGGAGGTTGGAGAGGAAGATGAACTGAAAAATGAAATCATCGTTGTCCAACCCTCTCAGCTGTATCATCTCCTCCATCAGGGTGCTCGGCCTGTGTCCACCTTGGTCTAGCAAAGACAGGATCCTCCTCGCCCTCACTTCAGCCGAGGGGGTGAAAAACTTGATGAGGGTGGATTTCAGCTTGCCGTACCTGTCGGTCGCGGGTGGCTGCTCCACCAAGTTCTGCACGCACCGAGCTGTGCTGTTGTCCAGTTTAGCGATGACATGGTGGAACTTAGTGTCATCCACCGTTACTCCTGCGAGCGCGAACTGCGACTCTGCTTGCAGAAACCACGACCGTGGGTTATCCTGCCAGAAATCAGGCAGCTTAACGGCCACTGCGCTCGCCAGCTCTGAGCGCTGTGAGTCCGGGACCCTGAGAACATCGTCGTTCATTCTCAACGTCGTCAGTCACCAATGTGGGGAGACTTGAATAACGAAACCGAATTGCCTTTCATTCCAGTTTATTCAAGTCATCATTCCACTGTCTGCTCTCATTCCTGAGCAGCGAACAAAGAGGGTGAACACACCAAAGTTCTCCCTTTTAAACATTCTCACATCAACCCATTTCCCTCATAGGGGAATTCACACATCTATATCAAAATCCTTTTATTCACATCCGTTAACTTTCTATTTACATAACTCCCCCTTCTCTCCTCTCGAGCCTCAGCGGTCAGGAAGTCTTCTGTCCCCTGTTCTCCGCAGGGGGTCCAGTCTCTGTGGCTCCGCACCGCAGGGGGCTGCATCTCTGTGGTTCTCCTTCATCGTGAGATTAAATCACATATGCAGTGTCCAACATATACATGTCTAACAACACAGCCATACTGACCATCATTTGTGCCTATGCACCAAATGATGTTTCAGAGTACCCACCCTTTTTGGAGTCTATGACTGGGGTGCTGGAGGGTGCTCCTTTTGGAGACTCCATTGTCCTACTGGGGGACTTCAATGCACACGTGGGCAACGACGATGAAACCTGGAGGGGGGTGATTGGGAGGAATGGCCTGCCCGATCTGAACCCGAGTGTTGTTCAGTTATTGGACTTCCGTGCTAACCACAGTGTGTCCATAACGAACACCATGTTCAAGCATAAGGGTGTCCATATGTGCACCTGGCACCAGGACACCCTAGGCCGCAGGTCGATGATCAATTTTGTTATCGTGTCATCAGACCTGCGACCATATGTCTTGGACACTCGGGTAAAGAGAGGTGTAGAGCTGTCAACTGATCACCACCTTGTGGTGAGTTGGATCCGATGGCAGGGGAGGAAGCCGTTCAGACCTGGTAGACCCAAACGTATAATGAGGATGTGCTGGGAACGTCTGGCTGAGGCCCCTGTCCAGGAGGTCTTCAACTCCCACCTCCGGAAGAACTTCAACCACATTCCAAGGGAGTCTGGAGACATGGAGTCTGAATGGGCCATGTTCTCCACCTCTGTTGTTGAAGCGGCGGCCCAGAGCTGCGGCCGCAAGGTGGTCAGTGCATCTCGTGGTGGCAACCCTCGAACCAAGTGGTGGACACCAGTGGTGAGGGGGGCCATTAAGCTGAAGAAGGAGTCCTATCAAGCTTGGTTGGCTTGTGGGACTCCCGAAGCAGCTGAGGTGTACTGGCAGGCCAAGCGGAGTGCAGCTCGGGTGGTTGCTGAAGCAAAAACCTGGGTATCTGAGGAGTTCGGTGAGGCCATGGAACAAGACTTTCGGTCAGCCTCGAAGAGATTCTGGCAAACTGTCCTGCGGCTCAGGAGGGGAAAGCAGCTCCCTGTCCACACTGTGTATGGTGCGGATGGGGCGCTGTTGACTTCGACTGGAGATATTGTTGGGCGATGGAAGGAATACTGTCCCACTGATCCGACTGATATGCCTTCCACAGAGGAAGCAGGGTTTGTGGACGAGGGGGACAACTCGCCTATCACAGGGGCTGAGGTCGCCAAGGTGGTTAAAAATCTCCTTAGTGGCCAGGCCCTGGGGGTGGACAAGATTCTCCCTGAGTACCTCAAGGCCCTGGATGTTGTTGGGCTGTCTGGTTGACACGCCTCTGCAACATTGCGTGGAGGTCAGGGGCAGTGCCTTTGGCATGGCAAACCGGGGTTGTGGTTCCTCTTTTCAAAAAAGGGGACCAGAGGGTGTGGTCCAACTTTAGAGGGATCACACTCCTCAGCCTCCCTGGGAAGGTCTATGCCAAGGTACTGGAGAGGAGAGTCCTGCCGTTGGTCGAACCTCAGATTCAGGAGGAGCAATGTGGTTTTCGTTCTGGCCGTGGCACATCGGACCAGCTCTTTACACTCTCGAGAATTCTTGAGGGTTCGTGGGAGTTTGCCCAACCAGTTTACATGTGTTTTGTGGACTTGGAGAAGGCATTTTACCGCATCCCTCATGGATTTTTGTGGGGGGTGCTTTGGGAGTATGGGGTATCGGGCTTGTTGTTATGAGCTATTCCGTCTCTGTATGACCGTTGTGAGAGTTTGGTTCGTATTGGCAACACTCGGTCGGACTCATTCCCAGTGAGAGTTGGACTCCGCCAGGGCTGCCCTTTGTCACCGATCCTGTTCATAATTTTTATGGACAGGATTTCTAGGCCCAGCCAGGGAATGGAGGGTGTCATGCTTGGTGACCACAGGATCTCATCTCTGTTGTTTGCAGATGATGTTGTCCTGTTGGCTTCATCCAGCAATGACCTACAGCTCTTGCTGGGATGGTTTGCCCGTGAGTGTGAAGCGGCTGAGATGAGAATCAGCACCTCCAATTCCGAGTCCATGGTCCTCAGCCGGAAAAAGGTGGATTGTCCTCTCCGGGTTGGGGACAGGCTCCTGCCCCAAGTGAAGGAGTTTAAGTATCTTGGGGTTTTATTCACGAGTGAGGGGAAAATGGAGCGAGAGATTGAAAGACAGATCGGAGCAGCATCTGCAGTGATGCGGACATTGTACCAGTCTGTTGTGGTGAAGAGGAAGCTTAGTTCTAAGGCAAAGCTGTCGATTTACCAGTCAATCTACTACGTTCCTACTCTCACCTATGGTCACGAGCTTTGGGTAATGACCAAAAGAACAAGATCACAGATACAAGTGGCTGAAATGAGCTTTCTCCATAGGATTGTTGGACTCACCCTCAGAGATAGGGTGAGGAGCTCAGTCATCTGGGAGAGACTCAGAGTAGAACCGCTGCTCCTCCACATTGAAAGGAGTCTAGTTGAGGTGGTATGGGCATCTGATTAGGATGCCTCCTGGACGCCTCCCACTTGAGGTGTTTCGGGCACGTCCCACTGGGAGGAGACCCCGGGCAGACCCAAGACTCGGTGGAGAGACTATGTCTCCCAGCTGGTCTGGGAACGCCTTGGTATTCTCTCTGAATAGCTGGAGCAGGTGGCTGGGGAGAGGAAAGTCTGGGCTTCTCTGCTTGAACTGCTGCCACCACGACCCAGACTTCTGGAAAAGCAATAGAAGATGGATGGATGGATGGATGGATGGGTTTTACTTTTTGGGACAGCAAACCTCCGTCTGGAGGGAAGAAGCTGAAAGTGGCAGTGCAAAGAGTGGGAGTCATCATTTAAAATGGAGGTAGCAATCCTCTGTACCTGTCTGGTGTACAGGGATGTCAGGTTCAGCTGTGACTCACCAAGCAAACAACTGGACCATCTAACTACCTGACCCAAGGATTTCCTCTGTTTCGGTTTTATCTGACCAAACCATGACACTAAAGAAAAGGATAAAACAGATTCAATAAAAGCCCAATAAAACATTGTCATTATGGTTCGGTTAATTTGAAAGCGTGCAAGTTTCCTTAAACAATGCAAAGGTTGCTGACCCTTTTTGCACACCGTTTCACAGTTCTCTTCAAAGTTTAAATTACTATCAATAATCGTCCCAAGATATTTGTAGGATTGTACACATTCAGTGGTCTGGCCTTTTAGTACAGTGACTTCGTGCCTGGGAGTTTTCCTCCTAAAGTCAATAATCATATCTTTAGTTTTTGTCGTAGAGGCCGACGTGGGTACAGCATCTGGCAGACCGACGGAACCCGCGCACCCTAAATCGTCAGAGTCCTGGACGGCGGTGGAGCCCGAGTTCAAGCAAGTGTGCTCCATAATGTCTCCTGTGTCTGTGTCAAAGTCACACTGCCCAACTCATGGTGAGGAGGGCCCGGGGCAGCTTGCAATAGCCCTCGAGGCCACCTCATCAGGCTCTGCTACTGCCGGCGACCCTGACTCATTCTCTTTCTCTCTTCCTCTGGGTTCTCTGGAGCTCCTTGCTAGGGTCGCCCGAGAGCATCCAATCCTCCCAGAGGCCACAGAGGATCTGGGCTCAGCACCGGGGTTGGTAAGGAATCCTTCCTCCCTCGCTGGGAAGGCCACTGTGGGAGCAAGGCGGTACCCAATGGGGACCACCGCTGGTGCAACGGCACTCCAGCTGGAGCCCACCGCCAGTGCAGCAGAGCTCCAGCCAGAGTCCATCACCGGTGCAGCAGAGCTCCAGCCGGAGTCCACTGCGGGTGCAGCTATGTCCCAGACCGGGACCATCGCGGGTGCAGCTATGTCCCAGACCAGGACCACCGCGGGTGCTATGATCCCCCTACTCCAAGCTTCGGGGGGGGGCGGGGGGGGGCTCCTATCCCTTGGCTTGTCCACCTACTTCTAAGTCCCCTGGTGGGTAGGCTACCGCTTCGCCCCCCCCCCCCGATCCTGGTGGTTCAACCACTCTGGTTGGCCACCTGAAAGACTTGGCCTTCAGGTCGGGTCGGGTGCTCCATCGGCCCCGGCAGGCCGCTGGATCCTACTCAATGGGCCGCCTGCTGGGCTTGGGACTCGGGCAGGCCACCCGGTCAGTCACCCCTCGCCATGCTTGGGGCCTGGGACTCTGGTCGGCCCCCTGAACTTTGGACTCCGGGGGGAGGGGGGTTAGTGTCCTAGATAGGGGCTGTTAGGAGGTTCAAGTTACCATATTTGCATATTATTTTTTGTATTATTCACTTGTTGCTTCCCTCCTAACCTGTTTTCCCCCCACCTCCCACCCTGGGTAATTGTTTGTCTCGGGTGGGGGGGGGGGGGTCCCTGGTTTTGTTTTTTGTGTTTTTCTGCTGGTGGTACTGGGGTGTCTAGAGTCCACCCCTTGGGGGGGGGGGGGGGGCTCTGTTATGAATCTGGGTTTGGTGATCCCAAACCCAGTTCTGACACCATGGCTATTTTTGCCCGTTTCACTATTTATTTTCTCTCAGGTGCTTCAGGGAGCCCTTTGGGTCCTCCACTCCCTGACAGCTCGAGCACGCCCCCTCCTCCTGTCAGTATCACCAGCTGTTCCTTATTATTGGTGTCGCACACACATACACACACGCCCCATTCACATCTATTCACATGCTCAGACACTCACTCACGCATACATGATTTCAATTTGTCCAGCCCACGATCTTCCACACCAGCGGCCTCTTCCCTCATTAGTATTGTGATTACTTAAGCACTCTTGGGGTAGAAAGAGATCACCGGAGCATTGGGCTTCATACACAGCAGCATGTACCTTTGTGTTTGCAAGCCGTCACTCCCTGCATGTGCTTTCAGCCTGACTACTCGTCTTCTCTTACGCTACAAGACTGTTGTGGTTAGCATGTGTAAGCGGCTGTTCCTGCCTAGCCCTCATCCTCTGGACAACATGGACCGCCTTGGATGGCCTCAGCTCGTAAGTTATGTTTGCCTTTCTCCCTGTGCTGACAGCTGCTCTGCAGCACTAGGTATTCCCCTCCCTCAAGCTGCTGAGTGTCATGGTGGCATCCCTGTTAGTCTGGTGGCCTCATTTGCAATCATTTCAACCCCCTGTTTATGTCGTGACTGTTGGACAAGTTTGGGGCTGGCTGGACGAAGTTTGGGGTTCAAGTTTAATAAAGTGCACAGATCTACTTCTGCCTGTGGGTTTTTCATTCCTCCCTCTGTGCGCTGCGTAATGGTGCATGAAGGGTCATAACAGAACTCCTTATAAGGACGTTTTATACAAAGATATAGAGTGATGATAATCAAGTCAGTGGCGGTAATGCACCTGTAAGCTGGTTGCCAACCGCCAATCAAATCTAAACGAAGAAGAAGGCACAGAGATTCGGCGACTCAAGCAGTTCATCGCCCAGATTGAGACGCAGATGGATGACTAGAGCAGTGGACCAGAAGGAGAAACTGTACTCTGCTTCCTGCCGTTTTCAGGGCACAGCAGAGCAGAAAGATCAAGTGTTCCTCATCTGATGCCTTTTTCAAGGCAGGACGGGGGGCGCCAATGGGGGAACTACGAGCTGGCGATCCCACTGTGACTGAGGGCAGCAACCAACAGGGAAATGGCTGTCCCACCGACCCACCAACTGGCGAACGTTCCCCACTTTGGTGGCAAAACCCTGCTGGATGACTACCTAGTCCAGGTTGAACTGGCTGCTGCGCTGAATGTCCGGACACCTGAAGAGCCAGCCGTGCAGGTCGCGCTAGCTCTGGAGGGCGGAGCTCTCTGCATGCTGTCTGACCTTCGGCCTGAGGACTGCTACAGCTGGCCAGTGCTACAAGGAGCACTGCGGAGGTGGTTTGGGAGAGCGACCCATGCCATTCACACCCAGGAATAGCTGGCCAGCCACCGGCGGGTCAACCAAGACAGCCTGGGAGCCTATGCAGCAGACATACGGCTGGTGACACAGCGTGGCTACCCAGATTTCGAGCTCCTTTTACAGAGCTTCATCCATGAGCTCCGCCCAGCCCAGCTCCAGGAACACATCTGGATTCATGCAGCGAGCAGCTGGGACATGGCCATGGCAGAAGTGGAGCGGGTGGAGCCGATGATTGATTATGCAGCTGATGTGTCGTCACCGAGGCAGAGAGCTTTTCAGGCCACAGCTGAGAGCGAAGATGAGGAGGAATAGGAATTATGCAGGACCACGGCTGCGCCGTCGGTGAGAGTACAACGACGGCAGCACGAGGAGGGATGTTTCCGTAGTGGAGAGCCAGGACACATTGTGTGCTACTGCCCTGCACCCACCCCGCGACAAACAGCTTCCTCACCAGCTTTAACCTGAGGGCGAGGTGGCACAAATGGGGACCTGCTACCTTCCACAGACATTTTCCCCGATGGACGGCTGGGCCGACTTGGACAATCACCAGGGCTGTATCTACTGTGCAGCCTGGACAACACACCAATCCGGGCCCTGATCAACACCAGTTCCACCATTTCCCTGGTCCGACCCGGGGCACTGCCCGGTAATGATGGACTCAGACCGCAAGGGTGGGAACCTACCCGGCGCTGCATCCTCACCACCACCGGTGAGTGTGCCAGGCTGGAGGGGCGATGGATCCTTGGGGTGGGAGTGGCCGATCAGAACACAAACCACCCGTTCTCGCTGGCTGACATCCAGGACCCGTGCATCATTGGACTAGATCTGCTCGCAGTATGGGGCGTGAAGATCGACACCGCAAGCTCTTCTCTCCTGCTGGAGGCTCAGACCATCATGCTCTGTGGCAACAGCCAGACGAGGAACCAGGGTGCCTGCACGATCTGAGGGCCGGTGCTGTCAGCGCAGGCCGAGGATCATGACCCAGCAGTCTCACGGGCTCTCCAGACTGCTACGGCCCGGGACAGCACAGCAGTTGACAGCGCTTCTTTGGACCATCGGGCAGCTCTCCCCAGTGATGACATCACGGATGCCCTTGACATGCAGCAGCTTCGGCACGAGCATGATGGAGATCCTATCATCTCCCAGTGTTCTGCCATTTGACCATACTTTTCAGAACAGCCATACCCTGGGTTACTACGCATGAACGGCATGTGCACGCAAGGAAATACACTTCCACTCATGATTTCAGCATACCGCAGCATACCATACAGCTGACGGAAACAGCTGATGGTGCTGCACCGTGATTGGCTGATCCAAAAATGTGGTGTGTTTTCAGTGTGTCTGTTTATATATACTAATGCATACCCGTGCATGCCTGTAGAAACCAAGTATAAGCAGTGCATACTTGTAGAAAGCAAGTATAAGCAAGTATTTCTGCATGCCCATCGAAAGCAAGTGTAGCCAAGCATTTCTACATGCCAGTAGAAAGTTCCTGTTTCCATGGCAACAGTAACCATGGTGATGCCCGCCTTTGATCTTTGACATGGTTACCACGGCAACAGTAACTGTGCCAGGGGTCAGCAATTCATTTTGGAACTCAGGTCCACGATGGCCCAGAGCCTGGGGGTCAAAATTCACCTCACTACCACGTACAACCCCCAAGCTAACGGGTTTTGCGAGCGTTTTCATAGGTCGCTTAAGGCAGCGTTCAGAGCTTCGCTAACGGATACAAATTGGGTTGACTGCCTGCCATGGGTTCTTTTAGGGTTGTGCTCCGCGCCTAAGGAGGATTTGGCAGCCTCCCTGGCAGAACTCGTTTTTTCTCAGCCGCTGCGGATCCCCGGGGAGTTTTTACCAGAAAACCCCACGCCCAAGGTCAATCCGCCCGTGCAATTTTTGCACAGTACGGAGGCTTTTAACGTACCGGGCCTGGCCCACCATTGTTTTCCCTGCACTTTGGTCCCCAAGAGTTTACAGAATGCCAGCTTCATTTTTGTCAGGCACAATGCACACCAGACCCCACTGCACCCACCGTACGATGGACCGTTCAGGGTGTTGGAACCTGGGGCGAAGCAATTTGTGTTAGACTTGGGGGGGGGGCATAGGGAAACCGTCTGCATCGACAGGCTGAAGCAGACAAGCAGGTGGTGTTGGCCCAAGCTCCCTGGCACAGACACCCACCATTGGTGGCTCCGCAAGTTGGTGTTCCCTTGGTAGAGACCTGCGCCCGCAAAGCTTCTGTGTTTCACCCCGCTCCCTTTTTTCCTCCACAGACTGACATGCCCTCCTGTACAACTCGCCAGCAGGGTGTTTTGATTGGATCGGCGACCCTCCGCTACAGCCGCTATGGGCGCCGGCTCAAGCCCAAAAGACAGTGGGGTTAGTGCCCCTTCTGGGTGTTCGAAGGGGATCTGTGGTGGTATGGGTGGGGGATTCTCCACCCAGAGAAGGCAGCTGGGGAAAGGGCGAACAATGGACTGAAGCAGGAAGTGTCACCGGGGGTCTCAGACAGGACAGTAAGGACTATTCGCCACCTGGGGAGTCACTGGAAGAGGAAAAGGTGTGAGAAGCAGTGCTGCGGTGATGTTATGTTAATGTGCAACACAAGTCTTTGTTCCAAACAATGTTTTATGGTCAGAAGTTCCAGGTCTCAATGTATGGAATTAAAGGTATAAAAGGAGAATGCACAGAGACCCAGGAGAGCTTTTTCTGTAATGAATGTTGGAGAAGGAAGTCCCCCGCGACCCGAAAAGGATTAAGCTGAAGAAGATGGATGCATGGAATAAAGTTCTTGTGTTGTTCAGCTCATTGCCTCGCCGGCTTCCTTTCTCCACAGCATACTCACAGACAGTAATTCAATGTCCAGGCTGCAGCACTTCTCCTTCATATACAGACGTGGACAAAATTGTTGGTACCCCTCTGTTAATGAAAGAAAAACCCACTATGGTCACAGAAATAACTTGAATCTGACAAAAGTGGTAATAAATAAAAATTCTATGAAAATTAACCAATGAAAATCAGACAATGCTTTTGAATTGTGGTTCAACAGAATTATTTTGAAAAACAAACTCATGAAACAGGCCTGGACAAAAATGATGGTACCCCTAGAAAAGATTGAAAATAATGTGACCATAGGGACATGTTCAACCAAGATGTGTCCTCTAATTAACATCACAGGTGTCTACAAACTTGTAATCAGTCAGTCGGCCTATTTAAAGGGTGACAAGTAGTCACTGTGCTGTTTGGTGACATGGTGTGTACCACACTAAACATGGACCAGAGGAAGCAAAGGAGAGAGTTGTCTCAGGAGATTAGAAAGAAAATTATAGACAAGCATGTTAAAGGTAAAGGCTATAAGACCATCTCCAAGCAGCTTGATGTTCCTGTGACTACAGTTGCACATATTATTCAGAAATTTAAGATCCACGGGACTGTAGCCAACCTCCCTGGACGTGGCCACAGGAGGAAACTTGATGAAAAATGGAAGAGATGGATAATACCTTATTAAACATCAAGGTACTGCACGCTGCAAGAATCGCGGCGATCGGTTGTGATTTGGACATTCTACGCCAGCATGGAATTTTGGTGGAGTCCCCGCTGGAAGCTACCCGGGAGAGGAAGAAGCGGAAGCGGAGCGAGCGCAAGCAAAAGCGAGGAAAAAGGGCCGGGATCCATGCTAGGCTAAAGGCTAACCCCTCCAGACCAGCGGTACCGTCGCTTCTTCTATCAAACGTCCGCGCCCTCGAAAACAAGGTAGACGAGCTGCGTTTGCTGAAAGAAACCTGGAGAGAATGGAGGGACTGCTGTGTGTTTGTTTTCACCGAGACATGGCTCCACGACAACATTCCTGACGAGGCCATTCAGCTGGAAGATATGGCGATGTTCCGTGCCGACAGGGAAACGGCGAGCTCCGGTAAGAGCCGGGGGGGTGGGCTATGCATCTATGTTAACAAGAACTGGTGCGTTAATGCCACGTTAGTGTCTAAACACTGCTCTCCGTTGGCGGAGTTCCTTATTGTTAACTGTCGGCCTTTTTATCTGCCGAGGGAATTCAGCAACGTGTTTGTAGTTGGTGTTTACATAGCGCCGAGCGCTAACGCTAAAGCTAATGCTAAGAAGGCACTCGGGGTACTGCACAATGCGATCAGTGAAATCCAAACGTCACACCCGGACAGTTTTGTGGTGGTTGCGGGGGATTTTAACCACACCAGCTTAAAGACTGTGCTCCCCAAGTTTAAACAATGTGTAGACTTTAAGACCAGAAGAGAGAATATGTTGGACTTAGTGTACATAAACACAGATGGATATAAAGCGATACCCCGTCCCCATCTCAGCCGTTCTGATCACATGTCCGTGATGCTGGTTCCTGCCTACAAACCTTTATTGAAGCGCAGCAGGCCAGCAGTGAAACAAATCAGGATTTTGCCAGAGAGTGCAACCTCTGCACTGCAAGACTGTTTTCAGCACACAGACTGGAAGATCTTCAAAATAGCAGCCTCCCAGGAAGACAGGACAGATGTGGAGGAGTATGCTGATTCGGTCACCAGCTACATCGCGAAGTGCACAGAGGATTTCACTACAGTGAAGACCATCACTATGCGGGGTAATCATAAGCCCTGGATGACTGCAGAGGTGCGCTCGCTGCTTAAAGCCAGAGATGCAGCGTCCAGAGTGAAGGACAGGATTGCTCTCCGCTCAGCCAGGTCTGCGCTTTCAAAGGGAATTAAGGCGACAAAGCGCGCCTATGCGCAGAAAATCCAGGGACACCTCTGTGACACTAGGAACACCAAGCAGATGTGGCAGGGAGTTTGGACACTGACGGGCTTTAAGTCTAGGCAGGGGGTCGATGATGACGACGCTTCGCTTCCAGACAGGCTTAACGACTTCTTTGCACGTTTTGAAGCATCAAACTCGACAATCAGAGGGAGGGCCGGCCCACTCCCACCATTGGTCGGACCAGCTTTTACCATTAACACAGCGGACACACGGAGGACCCTATCCAGAATCAACCCACGCAAAGCTGCAGGTCCAGACAACATTCCGGGACGTGTGCTCCGAGACTGCGCGAGCGAGTTGGCGGATGTCCTGACTGACATTTATAACATCTCCCTGAGTCAGGCCATCGTTCCCAGATGCTTCAAGACCTCTATCATTGTACCGGTGGCAAAGAAACCAGTGGTGTCCTGTTTGAATGACTATCGTCCTGTTGCACTTACACCAATTGTGATGAAGTGTTTTGAACGGCTTGTCAAACCACACATCACAGCCTGCCTCCCTGCATCACACGACCCGCTCCAGTTTGCATATCGTTCAAACCGCTCCACGGAGGATGCTATTATAGTCACCACCCTACACTCTGTCATCACCCACCTGGACCAGAAAGACACCTACGCCAGACTCCTGTACATTGATTTCAGTTCAGCATTCAACACCATTATTCCCCAGAGACTGATAGAGAAATTACTCCTTCTCGGTCTGAACACTGCCACATGTCTCTGGATCCTGGATTTCCTGACTGAGAGACCTCAGTCTGTCCGGGTTGGAAACAACATCTCCAACTCTGTCACGCTGAGTACCGGAACCCCTCAGGCTGTGTACTCAGTCCACTGTTGTTTACACTTCTAACACATGACTGTGTATCCAAACACGAGGGGAACCAGATTATTAAGTTTACAGATGACACCACAGTGGTGGGACTTATTCAGAGGGATGAGGAATCAATGTACAGGGAAGAAGTGAGAGACCTGGAGGGCTGGTGCAGGGAGAACAATCTGGTGCTCAACGTGGACAAAACGAAGGAGATGATTATCGACTTCCGGCGGTCACAGCCTGAGCACGTCCCCCTCAGCATCGGCGGCCGTTTAGTGGAGAGAGTAGAGAACATCAAGTTCCTCGGAGTGCAGATCTCGCAGGACCTGACCTGGAGCAAGAATTCCTTGGAGATCAGGAAGTGAGCTCAGCAGAGACTACACTTCTTGAGGAAACTCAAACAGGCCTCTCTCCCCATCTGCATCCTCAGGACCTTCTACAGAGGTGTGGTGGAGAGTGTTCTGACGTACTGCATTGCTACATGGTACTCCAGCTGCAGTATGTCAGACAAAAAAGCCCTGCAGAGGATAGTCAAGGGGGCGGAGAGGGTAATTGGAGTCTCCCTCCCCTCTGTCCAAGAACTTTTTCAGAACCGTTGTAGGAGCAGGGCACTGAACATTGTCAAGGACCGTTCTCACCCTCTGCATAAACACTTTGAACTTCTTCCATCTGGTAAACGATTCCGGAGCATCAGAGGCAGAACCACCAGACTGATCAACAGCTTCCTCCCACAAGCTGTCAGGATGCTGAACAGCTGACCCGGATTCTCACATACACACTACTGCACCTATGGACATTTTGTATATTATAGTTAGTCATTCTTTTTCCCCAAGTATGTCTCAGGGATGTGTAAATGGATGGGGGGGTGGGGGTGGGGTGGGGGGTGGAGCTATGTGGGAGTGTGTCTTAATCATGCTGCTTCTTATATGGATGCCGAGAGAAACGCAATTTCATCTTGCCTGCACTACAGTTGTATGTACAGCAATATGACAATAAAGTTTGATTTGATTTGATTTGATTTGATTTGATTTGATTTGATACGAATGGTAACAAAAGAGCCCAGAACAGCCTCTAAACACATTCATGGTGAACTCCAAGGTCAAGGTACATACATACATGTGTAATGACAATAAAGTTGAATCTCAATCTCAATCAGTGTCAGATCGCACCATCCGTCATTGTTTGAGCCAAAGTGGACTTCATGGGAGACGACCAAGGAGGACACCACTGTTGAAAACAAATCATAAAAAATCCAGACTGGAATTTGCCAAACTGCATGTTGACAAGCCACAAAGCTTCTGGGAGAATGTCCTATGGACAGACGAGACAAAACTGGAACTTTTTGGCAAGGCACATCAGCTCTATGTTCACAGACGCAAAAATGAAGCACACCAAGAAAAGAACACTGTTCCTACTGTGAAACATGGAGGAGGTTCTGTTATGTTGTGGGGCTGCTTTGCTGCATCTGGCACAGGGTGTCTTGAATCTGTGCAGGGTACAATGAAATCTCAAGACTATCAAGGTATTCTAGAGAGAAATGTGCTGCCCAGTGTCAGACAGCTTGGTCTCAGTCGCAGGTCGTGGGTCTTGCAACAGGATAATGACCCAAAACACACAGCTAAACACCCAAGAATAGCTAAGAGCGAAACACTGGACTATTCTAAAGTGGCCTTCTATGAGCCCTGATCTAAATCCTTTTGAACATCTGTGGAAGGAGCTGAAACATGGCGTCTGGAGAAGGCACCCTTTAAACCTGAGACAACTGGAGCAGTTTACTGATGAGGAGTGGGCCAAAATACCTGCTGAGAGGTGCAGAAGTCTCATTGACAGTTGCAGAAATTTGACTGCTGTGTTTGCCTCAAAAGGTTGTGCAATAAAACATTAAGTTAAGGGTACCATCATTTTTGTCCAGGCTTGTTTCATGAGTTTGTTTTTTAAAATAATTCTGTTGAACCACAATTCAAAAGCATTGTCTGACTTTCATTGGTTCATTTTCATAGAATTTTTTTTTATTACCACTTTTGTCAGATTCAAGTTATTTCTGTGACCATTGTGGGTTTTTCTTTTATTAACAGAGGGGTACCAACAATTTTGTCCACGTCTGTAACTGTGTCAGGGATTACACCACCTTTCATTCACAAGAAGTGCCAATCCTCCTCCCCTCTTTTTCCCGCTATTTATCACATCTCTGTCCCCCCGTATAGTCTTGATGCCAGATATCACTACGTTAACATCCAGGATCTGTGAGTGTAACCATGTCTCTGTGAAACACATGATACTACACTCACGATATTCCTTTTGCATCCTGGCCAGTGCTGTAAGTTCATCTGCTTTGTTTCCTAGTGATCGCACGTTCCCAGTGATGACCATTGGAACAGCCGGTTTATGCTTCCTCCTCCTCATTCTCACCTTAGTTCCAGCCCTTCTTCCTCGGCGCTTCCTTCTAAACTCATGTGGGATTAGGTGCTTCCCTGCCAGCCACAGTGCAAGCAGCTCTGGCGCCATCAGCGTGAGCAGCTGATCGCGTGTGTAAACAATGCGTCCACCCCCCACCCCCCACCCCCCGCTGATCTCTATTGCCCGAGGAAGAGAAAAAAATAAGAGAAAGACGGGCTAAAATAGAAAAAACTTGGTCCAGTTGTTAATCTGACTCTTCTTCTTCTTTAGATTTGATTGGCGGTTGGCAACAAGCTTACAGGTGCATTACCACCACTGACTTGATTATTATCACTCTATATCTTCTTCTTCTAGACCCGACCGGCGGCCGGCAACAATTTTGTCCACGTCTGTATGATTACCCTCAGAGTCTACAGTGTCATCACTGCTGCAAACATGTTCCTCTCCTGGGAAAATCGTTGTCATGTACTCATTGACTGTGTCAACTTCAGAGTTCGTCAGGCATATGATACGTTCACATAACCATCTTGGATTTGAAACATTGACTTGCATGTCTTCATACACCCAACTGAAATGTCTTCCAGTTTATCCCCTGGAATCATTAGTCTTTCATTGAGTTCAATTGCAAACTCACCCTGCTCTGGAACTATTGGAAGTTTTTCTTCGCCAAGGTCCAAGAGAAATTTAGCAAAATGTTCTTCAGCTTGTTGATCTTCTACAGCTTGACAGATCCTCATGTTTTGTGATAGACAAATAGTTTCAACATTTTTTCATAGGTATGAGCTCTTGAAACACCTTCCTATGATTTCGGTTCTGCTACCATTCAGGTTCAGGTTCAGGTTACTTTATTTGTACCCGTAGGTAGATTTGTTTTGCAGTCAGATGACATCCACATTTACAAACCACAATTACATTCAACATGAATACAAACACAGGCACACATGTAGCTGACTATGAACATGATAAAAGTACTCAAGGCTCCACCAATTAGGACATAAGACAAAAAGATAAGAGAAAAAAAACAAAAACAAAACAAGGAGATAAGAGAGAAGGGTCATATTAAAAAGTTAAAGACTAGTCAAAGAGGTTAAAAACTCGAAAGTCTAAAACCCAATAAAAGATTAAGAACCCAAATAAAAAACCTACAAAAAATAAGTAAATATAAAATAAAATTAATAAATAGGTAACTAAATTATGTGCAATATATTGTTACAACTTGTTCAACTCTTTAACAGCAGCAGGAACAAAGCTGTTTTTGTAGCGCTGGGTTTTACTTTTTGGGACAGCAAACCTCCGTCTGGAGGGAAGAAGCTGAAAGTGGCAGTGCAAAGGGTGGGAGTCATCATTTAAAATGGAGGTAGCCATCCTCTGTACCTGTCTGGTGAACAGGGATGTCAGGCTCAGCTGTGACTCACCAAGCAAACGACTAGACCATCTAACTACCTGATCCAAGGATTTCCTCTGTTTCAGTTTTATCTGACCAAACCATGACACTAAAGAAAAGGATAAAACAGATTCAATAAAAGCCCGATAAAACACTGTCATTATGGTTCGGTCAGTTTGGAAGTGTGCAAGTTTCCTTAAACAATGCAAATGTTGCTGACCCTTTTTGCACACCCTTTCACAGTTCTCTTCAAAGTTTAAATTACTATCAGTAATCGTCCCAAGATATTTGTAGGACTGTATACATTCAGTGGTCTGGCCTTTTAGTACAGTGACTTTGTGCCTGGGAGTTTTCCTCCTAAAGTCAATAATCATATCTTTAGCTTTTGTCGTATTCAGCTGCAGGTAGGAATCCTCACACCAGTGAACAAAATCATCAACTACTGGGCCGTGGCCACTCTCACCATCCTGGAGGAGACTGGCAACAACTGAATCATCAGCATACTTTATAATGTGTCTGTTGTCATGTCTGCTCCGACACATGTTTGTGTACAGGATGAAGAGTAGTGGTGACAACACACACCCCTGAGGAGAGCCAGTAGAAGAACACTTTTGGTCAGACAATGTACCATTGACCCTTACTCTCTGTGTCCTGTTGGTTAAAAAAATCCAGAATCCAACCCACCAGATTATTGCTCAAATCAAATTGTTGCAGGAGCCTTTCAACTAAAATATGAGGTTGGATTGTATTAAAGGTGGAAGAAAAGTCCACAAATAAAAGCCTGGCGTGTGTCCCATTAAAATCTAGATGTTTAAAAAGCATGTTAAACAGAGTGACAGTGGCATCCTCCACTCCTCTGTGAGGCCTATAGGCAAACTGCAAAGGATCCAATGCATGCTCAGTCTGCTTTAGGACCTCAAATCTGACCAGTTTTTCAAAAATTTTCATTAAAATTGAAGTCAAAGCAACTGGTCTAAACTCATTTACCATTTTAGAACAGCTGGATTTTGGAACAGGGACAACCACAGCATCTTTCCAGACCTTAGGCACATGTTGTGTCTGTAAGGACTTATTGAAAATGTAGTGAAATACAGGACTCAGTTCATGTGCACAGGACTTTAACAAGCACCCACATATATTATCAGGACCCTGACTTTTGTCCACTTTTACAGCACAGAATGCCCTTTTAACATCCTGCACCTCAACATTAAAGTGCTGATTGTCTTTGAGTTTCTGTTTCAAATCTTGGGTTTCTGTGCTAAAATCAAAGGAGTCAAAACAACCATAAAAACAATTAATGTCATGACTCGCCGCTCATCAGCGGCGCCAGCTGCGCGCACACCTGCTCCTCGTCAGCGGCGAGGTATTTAATCCACTCCGCCCTGGGCTTCGGCCTGAAGCCGTCTCTCTTCTTCGGCATCGTTTGCTACTACGGTACTCAAGCCAGCTAGCAAGATTATCTGGGTAAGCTCCCCTTACCTCTTTCCTCCAGCCTTTTCCCCTGTGCACAGGTGGACTCTCCTGGCGGCGGACTTCCTCATCTCGCCGCTGTCTCTACGCTGCTGCCACAGGCACTGCAGGTCGCTGTCTCCCGGGCTATGCCCTTGTCAACGCCAGCCACCTGTCGTAACCAAGTAAGCCAGCATAACCATCATTATCCTCTGTATTGGTGTGGTGCCCGTTACCCTTCTTCCTCTGCTTCCTCCCATAGGGTTGTCCGGCTGTACGGTCTCCTGCCCCCGTGCCTGACGCAGACGCCACCACCAATATATTCTTATTCCACAGACACGCAGCCACACATCCCTGTTTGTCAATAAAGCTGTTAAATCCATCCTGAGCCTGCGTGTGTGTCTCCTGAGCCGTGCATTATGTCAGTACGGCTTCAGCAGAGCGGCTCGGCAGACAGCAGGCTCGCACGCCGTCTTTCCACCCTCGAGGCTCGGGTGGATTTAATAGCCCATCAACAACAGGTGATATTAAACCAATTGACTATTATTACTAACCGATTAGACTGCTTGGACCCCCAGCAGCCGTTCCCCTCGGCTCGTCCGGGTGGCGCAGCTCCCGCTGCTCCGGCGGCTGTCCAGCTTACTCCGGGTGCGCCGGCACGGCTCACACCAATCCCCACTCCTGCTCGCTTTAGCGGTAAGCTTGGTGGAGCTCGGGATTTTATCATGCAGTGTGAGTCCGTGTTCCTTCGCGTTCCCGGAGACTTCCCCTCAGACCACAGCCGGATTGGCTATATTGGTAATCTCCTGGAGGGTCGTGCGCTTACCTGGGCTTACGCCATCATGGCGAGGTCCAGCTACGCCACCCTCACCTATGGCTAATTCGTGCGACAATTTCTGGAAGTGTTCGATCATTCGCGTTTGGACAGAGGTGGTCGACCGCCTTCTCGGCCTCCAACAGGGGAGCCGATTGGCGGCCGAATACGCGATCGACTTCCGGGTTACTGAGGAGGAAGCTGGCTGGGAAGAGCGTGCGCTCTGCGGCATCTTCCTCCGCAGCCTAAGTTCTGGTCTGAGAGATGAGCTGGCCGGCCGGGATATCCCGGAGATGCTGGCGGAGCTGATTTCCCTAGCCATCAGCTTGGATAACAGGCTGCGTGAGCGCACCTCAGAGCGGAAGCAGTCTTCTCGCTCGTGGGGCGCCTCTGTGCGCTTGCCCCAAGCTCGCCACCTGGCGTTGCCGCCGCCGGAGGTTTCCGAGGAGTCGGAGCCGATGGTGACGGGCCGGACAAAGCTCCCCCTGGCGGAGAAACAACGCCGCCGTGATCTGGGCCTTTGCATGTATTGCGGGGGTAGCCAGCACACGGTGGAGCATTGTCCGGAGAAGCCAAACGAGGAGGTCCGCGAGTCACTGTAGGGGGCCTCGCGGACGCTAATCGGTTAAATCCCCTCACACATTTGACACTGCCCATCCGCTTCTGTCACAACCTCACAGGGCACCTCACACATGCACTGGTGGATTCAGGCGCGGAGGGTAGCTTTATTTCACAGAGCCTGGCAACCCGATTGGGCATCCGTTGTCACCCCCTCGACCCTCCTCTCGCCCTGGTTAATCTCTCCCGAGTCTCACTGGGAAAGGTGACCCACCGGACATCTCCCATTCCGGTGATCATCTCAGGAAACCACCGGGAGGATATCTCCTTCTACGTCCTGCCCACCTCGGTCACTCCTGTCATTCTCGGATACCCCTGGCTCCGCCTCCACAACCCCGCCTTGGACTGGAAGACCAGAAAGGTGTCAGCTTGGAGCACCTTCTGTATGGGCACCTGTCTCCAATCCGCTGCCTGCGCCCCGTCCTCGCCTCTCACAGCCAAGGACACCGCGCCTCCAGATCTCACCCTTGTGCCTTCAGAGTTCCACGACCTGGGTGCAGTCTTCAGCAAGTCCAAGGCGATGTCTCTGCCTCCTCACCGGCCCTATGACTGTGCCATCAACATCCGCCAGGGGGCGCCCCTCCCCTCAGGACGCCTCTTTAGCCTATCAGCGCCAGAGAAGGAGGCCGTGAACACCTACTTGAAGGAGTCGCTCAGCGCCGGGATTATCCGACCATCTTCCTCTCCAGTAGGCGCAGGGTTCTTCTTCGTGGGAAAGAAGGACGGCTCCCTTCGTCCTTGCATTGATTATCGAGCGCTCAATGACATCACGGAGAAGGACCGGTACACCCTGCCCCTCATGGATACCACCTTCCACTCCCTCCAGGGGGCGACCTGGTTTACTAAGCTGGATCTCCGCAGCGCTTACCACCTCGTCCGGATCCGGGAGGGAGATGAGTGGAAGACAGCCTTCCGCACCCCTAACGGTCATTTTGAATATCTAGTGATGCCGTTTGGGTTGACCAACGCTCCAGCCATCTTCCAGCGCCTCATTAATGACGTCCTCCGGGATTTCATCGGCCTGTTTGTGTTCGTCTACCTGGACGACATCCTCATCTTCTCCAGGTCCAGGGATGAGCACCGGGTCCACGTGAGGCGGGTCCTGCAGAGGCTGTTGGAGAATCGCCTATATGTCAAGGCAGAGAAGTGTGAATTCTACGCCAAAACAACTTCCTTCCTGGGGTTCGTCATCTCCCATGACTAGGTGCTTCCGGACCCAGCGAAGATTAAAGCAGTGGTGGAATGGCCCACACCTACCTCTAGGAAACAGGTTCAGCAGTTCGTCGGGTTCGCCAATTTCTACCGCTGCTTTGTCCCAAACTTTGGAGCCATCGTCGGGCCTCTGACCCGCCTCACCTCCCCTAAGACCCCGTTCCGGTGGACTGAAGAGGCCGCAACGGCCTTCCAGGCGCTGAAGACGGAGTTTTCCTCCTCCCAAGTCCTCAGCCTGGTCGATCCCGCGCTGCAGTGCATAGTGGAGGTGGACGCTTCGGACACGGGGGTGGGGGCGGTGCTGTCCCAGCGGTCTCCAGCCGACGGAGTCAAGCGACCCTGCGCCTTCTTCTCTCGACGCCTGTCCCCGGCGGAGCGTAATTATGACATGGGGGACAGAGAGCTTCTAGCCATCAAGCTTGCGCTTCAGGAGTGGCGTCATTGGCTGGAGGGGGTCGCTTTGCCTTTTGTGGTCCTAACTGACCACAAGAACTTGGAATACCTAAGATCTGCCAAGCGTCTGAACGCCCGCCAGGCGCGCTGGTCCCTGTTCTTCGGAAGGTTTAAATTTAACATCACCTACAGGCCTGGCTCCAAGAACGGCCTGCCCGACGCCCTCTCCAGGCAATTTGCCCTGGAGGCCACGGAAGACGCTGTTCACACCATCCTGCCCAGGTCGTGCGTCGTGGGGGCTGTTTCCTGGGACATAGAGGATAAGATCCGGAGGGCGCAGGAGTCGGAACCGGACCCTGGCGGCGGACCGGAGGGGAGGCTCTTCGTGCCATCTGCCGTCCGGGGGGACGTTATTCACTGGCTCCACACCTCTAAGCTCACCTGCCATCCTGGAGCTTCACGGCTGATCGACCTCCTCCAGCGATCCTTTTGGTGGCCAGGTCTGCGAAAGGATGCCGCCCGTTACGCCCGGGCCTGCCCCGTCTGCGCCACCAGTAAGTCAGGTAATGCTCCCCCTGCGGGCCTGCTCCAGCCCCTGCCCGTCCCTGGCAGGCCCTGGTCGCACATCGCCCTAGACTTCGTCACCGGGCTTCCTGTCTCCAACAACTTCGACACAGTTCTGACCATCGTAGACTGTTTTTCCAAGGCCGCCCACTTTGTGCCCCTACGTGGACTCCCCTCAGCCTTGGAGACGACGGACCTCCTCATCCAACACGTGGTCAGACTGCACGGAATACCGGTCGACGTGGTCTCCGATCGTGGCCCCCAGTTCTCTTCAGATGTCTGGAGGTCTTTTTGCAACGCCCTGGGAGCTAAAGTAAGCCTCACCTCCAGCCATCACCCCCAGTCTAACGGGCAGTGTGAACGGACCAATCAGGAGCTGGAGGCTGCGCTCCGCTGCATTACCACATCCAAGCCCACGTCCTGGAGTTCTCACCTCGCCTGGGTGGAGTACGCCCACAACACCTCTCGCTCGTCTGCCATCGGGATGTCTCCCTTTAAGGCATCCCTGGGTTATGATCCACCTCTATTCCCCATGCAGGAGAGCGAGTTGGCTGTCCCCTCTGTCCAGGCGCACTTTAGGCGGTGTTGCTCCCTTTGGACTACGGCGCGCAATGCGCTTTTACGCACGGCGGAGTGCAATAAATCCACGGCGGACCGGCACAGGAGACCTGTCCCGGCCTACCAGGTGGGACAACAAGTCTGGGTATCCACACAGGACGTCAACCTAAAGGGTGAGAGGAGGAAGCTGGCCCAACGATTCATCGGCCCATTTCCCATAACTAGGATTATCAACCCGGTGGCTGTGCGTGTGGCTATTCCCTCCTCCCTCCGCATCCATCCCACCTTCCACATCTCCAGAGTCAAACCGGTGGTCTCTGACCCCCTCTGCCCTCCACCTGCGGCGCACCCCGCTCCCCGGATGATTGGTGGCCATCCGGCCTGGACTGTCTCTGAGATCTTGGACGCCCGGCGGCGGGGTCGCGGGTTGCAGTACCTGGTGGACTGGGAGGGCTATGGACCCGAGTGGAGACAATGGGTGCCTTCCTCGCTGGTGTTGGACCGGTCCCTCATCACTGAGTTCCATCGAGTGCACCCGGAGAAACCATCGCCAGGAGGCGCTGCTAGAGGGGGGAGTACTGTCATGACTCGCCGCTCATCAGCGGCACCAGCTGCGCGCACACCTGCTCCTCGTCAGCGGCGAGGTATTTAATCCACTCTGCCCTGGGCTTCGGCCTGAAGCCGTCTCTCTTCTTCGGCATCGTTTGCTACTACAGTACTCAAGCCAGCTAGCAAGATTATCTGGGTAAGCTCCCCTTACCTCTTTCCTCCAGCCTTTTCCCCTGCGCACAGGTGGACTCTCCCGGCGGCGGACTTCCTCATCTCGCCGCTGTCTCTATGCTGCTGCCACAGGCACTGCAGGTCGCTGTCTCCCGGGCTACGCCCTTGTCAACGCCAGCCACCTGTCGTAACCAAGTAAGCCAGCATAACCATCATTATCCTCTGTATTGGTGTGGTGCCCGTTACCCTTCTTCCTCTGCTTCCTCCCATAGGGTTGTCCGGCTGTACGGTCTCCTGCCCCCGTGCCTGACGCAGACGCCACCACCAATACATTCTTATTCCACAGACACGCAGCCACACATCCCTGTTTGTCAATAAAGCTGTTAAATCCATCCTGAGCCTGCGTGTGTGTCTCCTGAGCCGTGCATTATGTCAATTAAGACCATTAGCCAGCTCTGTGTCTGAATTAAAACCATCTAAAAACACACGATTACTGCGCTCTGTGCTCTGAAGGCCTGCAATAGTTTTCATACTGGCCCAGGCTGAACCAAGTTTCTTTGTTGCCATTTTGCTTTCCAACTCTGATTTATAATTCTGTTTTGCTCTTAAAATTTCAGCCTTCAGCTCTTTTGTGGCAACCTGCAGCTCAGAAACAACCCCCTGTTTAAAGGCAAGTGCTTTCCTCTGTAAGCAGGATTTAACTGATTTTGTAACCCATGGCTTGTTGTTGGGATATATTTTGACACGTTTATGTGGAACGATCATGTCTCTGCAGAAAGCCATGTATGAGCGTGTCACGTCCACTAAAGAGTCCAAATCATCTCCACAGGACAGTGTGAACACCTCCCAGTCCGTACAGTTAAAGCATTCCTGGAGGCTGTGCACTGAATCCTCTGTCCACACGTTTATGTCTCTGCTCTTCGCCTTGTCTCTTCTGAGAGCAGTTTTATATGTGGGCAGCAAATGTACACAGTTGTGATCTGAGGATCCTAAAGGAGGAAGAGGAATAGATTTAAAGGCCCTTTCTATGGATCCATAGCACAGGTCCAATGTCTTTTTTCGCCTGGTTGGGCAGGACACATACTGATAAAAGTTTTTAAGTGTCTTCTTTAGAGACACATGGTTAAAATCCCCAAGAATAAAATTTGGAGCCTCTGGGAAAATTGACTGCAACTGCTGTACCACATCAAAGACGGTGCTGGAGGCGGAGGCAGCATCTACCCTCGGGTGAATGTACACAGTCGTTATGAAAAGTTGGGGGAACTCGCGGGGCAGATAAAAGGGGCGTAGTGACACAGACAGCAGCTCCACATCTGGTGTACAGATGCGCTCTCTGACCATGACAGATGTACAGTACTGTTTATTAATATATAAACATATGCCGCCCCCCTGACGTTTCCCCATTACCTCTTCCTGCCGATTCGAGCGAAGTGGGGCTCCAAAGCTGTCAATCCACAGGTCCGGGTCCCGGTCATACACCGTAAGCCACGTCTCCGTGTAAGTCATGACACAGCAGTTCTTGAAATCCTTCTGATATCGTACATTTCCTTGAATTTCATCCACTTTATTTCTCAGGGATTGTACGTTCCCTATAATAATGGAAGGAAGAGGAATGCGGTTAAGCTGACGCCTCCTCAGGCTTAATCTTACACCTCCACGCTTTCTGCGTTTCCTCCTCTTGTCTCCCTTTTTCATCGCTGTGTCCATGAAAATCTCTTAAAATAAAGTCCGGCAGTTGCGGCACAGACTCAAACACAGATGCTGCATTATCCATGTTTAAATGCAGTAACATGTCTCTGGAATACTGCGTTCTTCCCAGCGTGACCGCGATCGCGCTTACCTCCAAAACAAAGAGCCAGTAGGAAAGAAACGACAGTGCAAAAACAAGAAGAAAATCCATACTGATGGAACCAGGGAGCTCTTCGTTATATAGTCCACAAACATTCAAGGACAAAACCGGCACAGAGAATTATGTTAAAACACCTTAAAGTGCATAAAAACAGAGACACAGATGTCGAATTTTTTTCACCCACTGCCGGTCACTGCGTGCGCATGCGCCCAAAACCATTTGCCTCCAATCGACATTGAAGACCATTGTAATGCCACCAAGTGGCTTGTGTGACCCCTGGAGCCACTGAAATGTTCGATCTGCTGCTTCCAGTGCACGCCAATCCATCATGGACACTTCATCCACGATGATGATATGTGTCATCCTAATTGTCATAAACCGTCCATGCGCCCTATCTTTGTGCATGGAGGAGAGAAGGAGAAATGAGGATTTAACTGCAGGGTTTCACCAAACACCCATTTACTGACATCAACAGTTCAGATACAGATGAACACATAGTCAAAGTACCATGGGAATGCGCTCAGAGAGCAGGAAGGACTACAGGGCGTTTAACTACTGGGGGGAACATAAATGGGGCAACAGCCTAAGTGAAGAAGTTTGTTGCGGAGAGGAACGCCATCAGAAGCACAGCAGAATACTGCGAAGGAAGAGCGCTTCTGGCTCAGCGTAACAGCGAACAACAGAGAGAAACACACCAGTTTACTCACAAGGAAAACAGTCCCTAAAGTCCAATACTCCCAGCGAGCATAATCCAAAAGTCCTTCTGACATGACGGTTGCACCAAGGAGAGTAGACGTGACTCGTACAATGACCCAGCGGCATTTGTCTGGCGACGTGCTGCTTAAATCCAAACGCCGCTGGCCACACAAATTGGGAACACCTGAGGCGCGGGAAAGATATTTGCCAGGGCTGGGACAGCTGGTGGAATTATGGAGAGCAAGGGGGCGTGGTAGGACCGACAGACTGTCAGCAGTGTGGGAAAAAGATCAAAGACTGACTAACAGCTGCCGGTCGGGCAGTGGCTAAGATGATGGAATGAATACATAAAATGCACATGAACAATGAAGCCAAAACCCACAGAGAGATCAGGGCCAAGCCGGGAAAAACCAAGCCGGCTCAACTCATGACACTAATGAGTGTTGCAGTGCCGTCATTTTCACTTACACTGCAAGTTGGGTCATCAGTGAGAATGAGGGGACATTTTGTTCTACTGTGAAAGGTGGTGCCTTTAGACAGCAGGGTAGCTGCAATGCCGCTTGCAGCTGTTGCAAGAGCTACTTTGCCCTGTGCGCGGACTTTGTTGAGAATGTGGCATAATATGAATGTTTTCCCAGTCCCGCCACTTGCATCAAGTGCTATCATTTTGCCAAGTCCCTGCTCCACGCTTTCCATCACTTTTGTAACAACTGCTTGCTGCTCATGATTAAGTCTGTTCTCTGTGACAGTAACATGAGCTTGAAGTTCCTCCATGTTGTGCTCAGTCTCGTGCTGTATAATGTGGCAGAAGAAGCACATAAGATTATGGATCATATGCTGGATGCATGGCATCGATTGAAGTCTTCCTCCTCTGAGGCAAAGGGGGACAGCAAGCTTCCCAAACTGCTCATTAAGAGTTGTCCCTGGACCAATGACAGCAACATCACTATCTAGTGATGGAAGATTCACAGTGCCATGATGAAGGTCACGGCGTTGAGTGCGAGTTGATAGGACAATTCTCAGCCCATTGGCATTGTCATTTTGTCTTACACATTCAATTGCTGCTTCTTCTTCTTCTTCTTTTAGATTTGACTGGTGGTTGGCAACCAGCTTACAGGTGCATTACCACCATGTACTTCACTGTACGATAAGACATCACTCCCTACTCAATTGCTGACTGAAATTGTTTCACGTATGGGTTGGACTCACGAATAGCCTGTTGTGCCTTCAGCAAAAAGTCCTTGTTCAGACCACTGGTTGAAGGATGGGTGCGTCGTAATTCCAGTTCATGGGAAGGATCATGATAATAGATCTGAGCAAAGAGTGGCTTTCGACCCTGTTCAGGAAGAGGAGCATCCATGCAATGATAAACTTTACCTTGTATACGTATGCCTGGGTTGAAGCCAAGCAGAGGGATCTCCTTAATGTCAATACTTGCCATTGTCAATGCGTTGTTGTATTGTTTTGCTTGTTTAACAAAGTTTTGATTAATGAAAAGGTCCTTGATAGCATCTGGTGGTTGTGGTGGGATTGAGACAGGCTTGGATTTTGTGGCATCGTAGGTGAGGTCTATCTTTCCGGACATGGAACAAAATCCTTTCCTCTCCTCTTTCCATGTATAGGCACCACAATGTGAGCATCTAGGACACTCAAACAGTGATGTCTTACTCAGTGTGTGTCTCTAATAGTCATAAAGTTCCTCTTGGAAGAAGTCTGTATCATCACACCAAGGGAGATGATAGTTATTTTTGTATGTCTGTTCCAGACGTGCACGATGCATTTCCTGATGGCACAAGGCATCCCTTGTCTGTTGTACCCTATACATCTCTTCTGTTTCAGCTTCTCTGTGCCTGGCATGGCATTCACTGTCCCTGGCCATCCGACTATTCTGCATCTCCTCGGTCTCAGCTTCTCTGTGCCTTGCCTGGCATGCAGCATTGGCGGCCAGCCGACTATTCCGCATCTTCTCCCTCTCAGCTTCTTCTTCTTCTTTTAGATTTGATTGGTGGTTGACAACCAGTTTACAGGTGCATTACCGCCACCAACCAGGTTGGAGTGTGGTCAAGACAATGGCAGGGGAAAAAAAAACTAAATTATTTTAATTAATCCAGTTGCACTTAAATATCTAAATAGACCTACATATATTTCTTTGACTGTAGTTCCTAACATGTTTTCCAAAACAAAACTTAAATTAGCCCTTTCCATTACTGCAATCAGATGTTTCCTTTGTTCCTGGTATCCCTGACATTCCAACAAAATGTGCTGAACTGTTTCCGGAGAACCACAATGTGCACAGCTGCCAGTTGGATGTTTACCTATTCTATGTAGCGTCTGGTTTAATGTGTCCTATTCTTAATTGGGTGATGAGAATCTCTTCTTTCCTGTTTCTGCCAACTCCCATTCCAGAGTTTTCCTGCTTTTGAATGTCATAAATATATATTCCTGTATCTACTGAGTCTATTATTGATTTGCCTTCTGCCTTACTAAGTGAGATTTCCAGATTTATTGCTTCGAATTTTAATGATTGTTTTGCTAATAAATTCACATCCTCATTACCCTCTATTCCAATGTGGGCTGGAACCCAAAGAAAGTTTCTTGACTGACCTTTGCTGTAGAGGTTGTAAATTAAGGAGTGGATTTCTACTATTAGGTCCTGCCTACACGACTGCAATGACTGATATACTCTTGAGAGCTGCCCAACTATCTGAAGCAATGATTGCATTATTCCTATAATTTATCTCCAACCACTCTAAAGCTAATATAATGGCAACTAGCTAAACTATGTACTGTGGGGGGAAAAAGTATTTAGTCAGCCACCAATTGTGCAAGTTCTCTCACTTAAAAGATGAGAGAGGTCTCCAATTTTCATCATAGGTATACCTCAACTTTGAGAGACAAAATGAGAAAAAAAAATCCAGAAAATCACATTGAAGGATTTTTTTAATGAATTAATTGGTAAATTCCTCAGTAAAATAAGTATTTGGTCAATAACAAAAGTTCATCTCAATACTTTGTTATATACCCTTTGTTGGCAATGACAGAGGTCAAACGTTTTCTGTAAGTCTTCACAAGGTTTTCACACACTGTTGCTGGTATTTTGGCCCATTCCTCCATGCAGATCTCCTCTAGAGCAGTGATGTTTTGGGGCTGTCGCTGGGCAACATGAACTTTCAACTCCCTCCAAAGATTTTCTATGGGGTTGAGATCTGGAGACTGGCTAGGCCACTCCAGGACCTTGAAATGCTTCTTACAAAGCCACTCCTTCATTGCCCGGGCAGTGTGTTTGGGATCATTGTCATGCTGAAAGATCCAGCCATGTTTCATCTTCAATGACCTTGCTGATGGAAGGAGGTTTTCACTCAAAATCTCACGATACATGGCCCCATTCATTCTTTCCTTTACACGGATCAGTTGTCCTGGTCCCTTTGTAGAAAAACAGCCCCAAAGTATAATGTTTTCACCCCCATGCTTCACAGTAGGTATGGTGTTCTTTCTCCTCCAAACACGACAAATTGAGTTTTTACCAAAAAGTTCTATTTTGGTTTTATCTGACCATATGACATTCTCCCAATCCTCTTCTGGATCAACCAAATGCTCTCTAGCAAACTTCAGACGGGCCTGGACATGTACTGGCATAAACAGGGGGACACGTCTGGCACTGCAGGATTTGAGTCTCTGGCGGCATAGTGTGTTTCTGATGTAGCCTTTGTTACTTTGGTCCCAGCTCTCTGCAGGTCATTCACTAGGCCCCACCGTGTGGTTCTGGGATTTTTGCTCACCTTTCTCGTGATCATTTTGACCTCACGGGGTGAGATCTTGCGTGGAGCCCCAGATCGAGGGAGATTATCAGTGGTCTTGTATGTCTTCCATTTTCTGATAATTGCTCCCACAGTTGATTTCTTCACACCAAGCTGCTTACCTATTGCAGATTCAGTCTTCCCAGCCTGGTGCAGGTCTACAGTTTTGTTTCTGGTGTCCTTTGACAGCTCTTTGGTCTTGGCCATAGTGGAGTTTGGAGTCTGACTGTTTGAGGTTGTGGACAGGTGTCTTTTATACTGATAATGAGTTCAAACAGGTGCCATTAATACAGGTAACGAGTGGAGGACAGAGGAGCCTCTTAAAGAAGAAGTTACAGGTCTGTGAGAGCCAGAAATCTTGCTTGTTTGTAGGTGACCAGATACTTATTTTACCAAGGAATTTACCAATTAATTCATTAAAAACCTTTCAATGTGATTTTCTGGATTTTTTTTTCTCATTTTGTCTCTCATAGTTGAGGTATACCTATGATGAAAATTGGAGACCTCTCTCATCTTTTAAGTGGGAGAACTTGCACAATTGGTGGCTGACTAAATACTTTTTTGCCCCACTGTATATTGGCAAGTGATTACTGGTTCTTTTATTGATAGATATTTCATACCGAGGAATGTATACAGCAGCTCCACTGTGACCAGTTGTAGGATCCTTGGAACCATCGGTAAATGCTATCAGCCTGTTTCTGAAGTTCTGTTCAATATATTTATGCACTATATAATTTGTTGCTGATTGCTTATGTTGCCTCCTCATTTGTTGTATTTCAAAACCTACCAGTGGCATCTCAAACAGCCATGGAGGAGTAACAGACCACAGGACCGTTGGGCTAAAATCTATGTATTTTAATCCTGCCTGCTCAGCAATGGCATCACTTATCCATCCAAAGCTACCAATGCTGGACTCATTGTGTTCCCAGCAATCATTAGGAATAGCTTTTGCAGGATGTGACCTCTTATGCCCCTTCAGGTTGATCCAGTATGCCAGCATTAATTTGGTTCTTCTTAGGCCATTTTGCCCGTCTCTACTTGGATCGCTGATGCTGGAGAAGTTGTAAATGCACCACAACATATCCTAAGAGCCTTTGTCTGCTCTATGTCCAGTTGGTTCAGGTGACAATCAGCAGCCAACATGAACGCAACACATCCATAGTCTAGTGTCACTCTCATTTGTCCTTGATACACCCTCGACAGAGAGGCCCTAGAGGCCCCCCAGTCCCGTCTTGCCAGACATCTCAAAATATTATTTATTTTCTTACATTTTCCTTTAGTTTTTTCAATGTACTACTTCCAAGTTAGTTTTTCCTCAAACACACGTAAATAGCGAACTACCTTTCCTTGTGCTAACTTTTGGCCATAAAGTTTTAAAAGAATTTCTTTGTGACTTTTAGAGAAGCAAATTATTTGTGTCTTTGAGACCGATAATTTAAAAGCCCACCAGTTTGCCCATTGTTCAACCTGGTCTATTGCTGCCTACATTTTCCTCTGAATGTACACAAGATTACGTCCTCTTAACCATAAGACCACATCATCTGCATACAAGGCCTTCCCTATTCCCCTATCAATTTCTTCAAAAATATCATTAATCATAATATTAAACAAAACAGGGCTACACACGCTGCCTTGGGTTTCAACTTGATATATTTTGGAGTCCTCTGTACCAACTCTTACCTCAATCATTCTATCATACAGGAAATCTAATACCCAACTGTATAATTTACCTTCAATATCAAATTGATTTAATTCAATCAGCAACCCTTCCTTCCACAGCATGTCATATGCTTTTTCTACATCAAAGAAGACAGCTATCACATTTTCCCTATTTACCTGGGCTTTCCTAATTTCAGATTCTAGGTGCCAAATGGAATCCATAGTATTTCTCCCTTTTCGGAACCCACTTTGAAAAGGAGAAAGACATTCCCTCCTTTCCAAAATGTAATTCAGCCTTTCAGTCACCATTCGTTTCATTGTTTTCCCTAACTGTGAGGTAAGAGCGATTGGCCTGTAATTATTGGGATCTGATGAACCTTTCCCTGGCTTTAAGACTGGTACTATAGCTGATTGTTTCCATGCCCTTGGAATCTTCCCAGTTTCCCAAACCTTATTAAATAGCTTTAATATTGTTTGAAGTGCACTCTCCTCCATATGTGACATGTCCTCATGTGCACTCTTCTTCTTCTCTCATTGATCCAAGATGGTGCTCACAGTGGTCGCCATGGTGCTTCGCTGCGCCCTTTGTTTGTTTTTGTTTGTCAGTTGTGTGTCTGCGAGCTCTTATACCCGTGAAGAGCTTCTAAATATCAGGACTTTCACTCCCACGGACCTACTCCCAGTTTTTTTAGCTCCTGCCGCCGATCTGGTTCATTGCTTGGCTCGAAAAGTGAGACGGCGAAAGAGAGGAAGACGAGTGGGCGCTCTCGTCCGGCTTCGCAGGAGAGGCACGCGCACGGCTTTGCCTGGCATATTTCTGTCCAATACCAACTTTCTCTCTAACAAGGTAGATGAACTGAGACTGCTGATGCGTTTTAAGGACCTCTCTTCCTTGGCTGCCCTCTGTTTTACCGAGACCTGGCTCAGGGAAAATACACCGGACAGCGCGCTGCGCCTCGAGGGATTTCAGCTGTTTCGTGCTGATCGGGACACAGAGCTCTCCGGCAAGACCACAGGAGGCGGAGTCTGCTTTTACATCAACAGCAGCTGGTGCTCTGATGTAACAGTAATTTCCAAACACTGTTCTCCCGCCCTGGAATTTCTTTTTATTAACTGCAAGCCATTTTATTCCCCGCGGGAGTTCGCCTCATTCATCCTTGCCGCTGTGTATGTCTCTCCCGACGCGGACACGCGCGAAGCTCAGCGCGTGCTCGCGGATCACATCCAACACACGGAGCGGATTTTTCCAGACTCTCTGGTTATTGTGGTTGGCGACTTTAACCAGAGCTATCTGAGCCACGATCTCCCCCGCTACAAACAGTTTATTAAATGCCCCACCAGAGGAAGTAAACACGCTGGATCACTGTTACACCACAGTGAAAGACGCATATTGCGCTGTTCCCCGCGCTGCGCTCGGATTATCTGATCACGTGATGGTCCACCTCATTCCCACATACAGACAGAGATTGAAGCTCAATAAACCCGTTGTGAGCACTACGAAGAAATGGACCAGTGAAGCTGAGGAGAAGCTGGAAACGTGCATGGAAATAACTGACTGGGGCATGTTTAAAGGAGCCACGCATGATCTGGATGAATACACGGACACTGTGAACTCTTATATCCACTTTTGTGAGGAGGGCATTCTTCCATCGCGCACCAGGGTGAGGTACTCTAATGACAAGCCCTGGTTCACAGCTAAGCTCAGACAGATCAGGAAGGAGAAGGAAGCAGCGCTGAAAAGTGGAGACAGGGGCTGCTACAGGGAGGTTAAATATCGGTTTAAAAGAGAGCTGAAGAGAGCTAAATCTGTGTATTCTGAGGGACTCCAGCAGCAGTTCACTGCTAATGACTCAGCTTCTGTGTGGAGAGGACTGAGGCAAATCACCAACTATCGGCCTCAGGCTCCTAAAGGTCAGGATGACAAAGCCCTTTGTCAAAGACTGTCCCAACACTATGCCCGTTTTGACACCTCGTCATCTGTGTCCAACTCCCCCCCTCTCTCCAGCTCCACAGCCTCCACGATCCCTACTTCATCAAAGGCGCCCCCCCCTCCTCCCCCCCTGCCCTTGTCATCAGTGAGCAG
This sequence comes from Pholidichthys leucotaenia, assembly GCA_020510985.1. NCBI lineage: Eukaryota > Metazoa > Chordata > Actinopteri > Cichliformes > Pholidichthyidae > Pholidichthys > Pholidichthys leucotaenia. Next base: position 458,681,196 of record CM035838.1, on the reverse strand, counting down.
GACGTGCTCAAACAGTTCTCCAGACTGAACCCGCGCAAGGCCCCCGGTCCGGACGGCGTGTCTCCCTCCACCCTGAGACACTGTGCGAAAGAGCTGGCGCCTGTCTTCACAGACATTTTTAACACCTCCCTTAAGCTATGCCACGTGCCGACCTGCCTCAAATCCTCCACCATCATCCCTGTCCCCAAGAAGCCACGGATTGCTGGTCTTAATGACTACAGACCTGTAGCGCTCACCTCTGTAGTCATGAAGTCCTTTGAGCGCCTGGTCCTGCCCCACCTCAAGTCCATCACCACCCCCCTCCTGGACCCGCTGCAGTTTGCCTACCGAGCCAACAGGTCTGTAGACGACGCAGTCAACCTGGCCCTCCACTCCATCCTGCAGCACCTGGACTCCCCGGGAACCTACGCCAGGATCCTGTTTGTGGACTTCAGCTCCGCATTCAACACCATCCGCCCCGCTCTGCTCCGGGACAAGCTGTCCCTGCTCAACGTGCCTGACTCCCTCTGCAGGTGGATCACCGACTTCCTGACGGACCGGAGGCAGCATGTGCGGCTGGGAAAGACTGTCTCAGACTCTGCTAGCATCAGCACCGGATCACCCCAGGGCTGTGTACTTTCCCCCCTACTCTTCTCCCTTTATACCAACTCCTGCACCTCCAGCCACCAGTCTGTCAAGTTGATCAAGTTTGCGGACGACACCACCCTCATCGGGCTCATCTCCAACGGCGACGAGTCCGCCTATTCAATTCAATTCAATTCAATTCAACTTTATTTATATAGCGCCATTTCACAACAACAGTCATCTCATAGCACTATCAACTGTAGGGGGGACCCCCACAGTTGCAGAAAGACCCCAGCAATCAGGCGATCCCCTGTGAGCAAGCACTTGGCGACGGTGGAGAGGAAAAACTCCCTTTTAACAGGAAGAAACCTCCAGCAGAACCAGGCTCAGGGAGGGGCAGTCATCTGCTGCGACTGGCTGGGGGGTGAGGGGATAGAGAAGAAGAAAAGAACAGACATGTAGAGAGCAAACAGCACGATGGGGACTCAATCTATGGGAGAGAACAAACAAATGTTAATGACCAGCAAAAAAAAAAAATATTTCATAGAGAGTGAGGAAAGGAGTGAGGCCCAGTGCATTACTGGAGGTCCCCCGGCTGACTAAACCTATTAGCAGCATAACTAAGGGAGGGTTCAGAAACACATGATCCCTCCCTAATTGTAGGCTATATCAAAAAGGTAGGTTTTAGCCCTATTCTTAAAAACAGAGATCGAGTCTGACTCCCGAATCCAGATTGGCAGCTGATTCCACAGGAGAGGAGCTTGATAACTGAAGGCTCTGCCTCCCATTGTACTTTTGGAGATTCTAGGTATTACAAGTAATCCTGCATTTTGGGAGCGTAGTGCTCTGTTAGGATGATACGGTAGTATCAGATCTTTTAAATAAAAAGGAGCCTGATTGTTTAGAGCTTTGTAAGTAAGAAGAAGGATTTTAAACTTAATTCTAAACTCTATGGGAAGCCAATGAAGGGAGGCCAGAACCGGAGAGATATGATCTCTCTTTCTAGTACCTGTTAAAACTCTTGCTGCAGCATTTTGGATCAGCTGAAGACTTTTTAAAGATGTTTTAGGACAGCCTGATAATAAAGAATTACAATAATCTAATCTCGAGCTAACAAAAGCGTGGATCAGCTTCTCAGCATCACTCTGAGACAAGATGCTCCTAATCTTGGCAATATTACGCAAATGATAGAAGGCAGTCTTAGAAACAAATTTAATATGTGAATTGAAGGACAAATCCTGATCAAAAATAACTCCAAGGTTCCTCACAGAGCTATTAAGAGAAAGAGTAACTGCATCCAAACTGAAAGTTTGATTTGGAAAGGAATTTCTAAGGTTTTTTGGACCAACAAGAATGACTTCAGTCTTATCTGAATTTAATAGCAGGAAATTACAAGTCATCCAAGCTTTGATTTCCTTAAGACAGGCTTCTAACTTGGCTAATTGATTAGTATCATCTGGCTTCATTGACAGGTATAATTGTGTGTCATCTGCATAACAATGAAAATGTATACAGTGCTTTCTAATAATGTTGCCTAACGGAAGCATATATAAACTAAAAAGAGTAGGGCCTAGCACAGATCCCTGTGGAACTCCATGACTAAGCTTTGAGCTGAAAGAAAACTCATCATTTACATGAACAAACTGGAACCTATCAGATAAATAAGATCTAAACCACTGCAACGAAGTTCCATTAAGTCCAACATAGTGTTCTAATCTATCAAGTAGAATATTATGATCAATAGTATCAAAAGCTGCACTAAGATCTAAAAGGACAAGTACAGAAACTAGTCCATTATCAGATGCAATGAGGAGGTCGTTAGTGACCTTCGCTAAGGCTGTTTCAGTACTATGATGGATTCTAAACCCAGATTGAAACTCTTCAAGTAAACCATTTCCCTGCAGGTGGTCAAATAATTGCGTAGCAACAACTCTTTCTAAGATTTTTGAAATGAAAGGGAGATTAGAGATTGGTCTATAGTTAGCTAAAGCTCCTGGATCTAGCGTTGGCTTTTTGAGTAAGGGTTTAATTACAGCCGTTTTAAAAGCCTGCGGTACATGGCCTAAAGTCAATGAAGAATTGATTATATGAAGAATAAAGCTCCCAATAAGTGGGAAGACTTCTTTAAATAACCTGGTAGGAATAGGGTCTAAAAGACAAGTTGAAGGTTTGGATGAGGAAACTATTTTGTCTAACTCACAAAGGTCGATTGGAGTAAACTCATCAAGACAGACATCAATAGAAGGAGTTGTAGTAGTTACAGTATTTAAGTTAACTGTGGGAAGAATCTGATTGATTTTATCTCTGATGGATGAAATTTTATTATTGAAAAAGTTCATAAAGTCCTGACTAGTAAGCTCTAAGGGGATGCTAGGATTGACAGAGTCCTGACTCTTTGTCAACCTGGCTACAGTACTGAAAAGAAACCTGGGATTATTCTTGTTCTCTTCTATTAATGCAGAGTAATAACTCGTTCTAGCTTTTCTAAGAGATTTTTTATAAATTAAAAGATGATTTCTCCAAGCTAAATAGATTTCATCTAAATTAGTAGAGCACCATTTTCTTTCTAATTGACGAGTCTTCTGTTTTAAGCTACGAGTTTCTGTGTTGAACCAAGGAGTTAAAAATCTCTGATTAGACTTTTTCTTTTTTAAGGGGGCCACCATGTCTAGAGCCTGATGCAGAGAAGCTGAAACACTATCCACCATGTTATCAGTTACAGAAGGAGCAAGATGTCTATAGCTTATTTCCGTTGTGTTGACACATGGCATAGAGGAAACAATCTGCATAAATTTGGAAACAGCATCATCTGAGAGGCATCTACTGTGATAATATTTTTCTTTAGGAGCCAAATAGTCAGAAATAGTAAAATCAAAGGTTAACAGACAATGGTCTGACAGTACAGGGTTATGAGGAGACACTACAAGATTTTCTATTTCTATGCCATATGTCAGAACAAGGTCCAATGTATGGTGGAGGTAATGAGTAGAATTTCCTACTTTCTGAGAAAACCCAATCGAGTCTAATATTGAATTAAAAGCCACATTAAGGCAGTCACTATCTACATCCACATGTATATTAAAGTCCCCTACTATAATTATTCTATCAGATTTCAGCACTAAATCAGCTAAGAAATCAGCAAATTCGGATAAAAATTCTGAATAGGTTGATGGAGGACGATAAACTATGGCAAATAAAATTGGGTTTAACCTGAAATTGCTAAAGTGCCCAACACTGAGGACCAGGCCCTCAAAGGAATTATAACATGTTTTTTGCTTTACATTAACTAGTAATTTGGAATGGTAAATTGTTGCTACTCCTCCTCCACGACCAGAACTTCTGGGATTTTGACAGTTTAAATAACCAGAGGGAGTTGATTCATTTAAACCAACATAATCCTCTTGTCCTAACCAAGTCTCTGTAAGGGAAATTAAATCAATCTGATGATCAATTAACAGATCATGGACTAACAGAGACTTGGGAGTTAGAGACCTAATATTTAATAAACCACATTTAATTTTTAAATTATGAGGAGGAACAGAGGCCAAATCATTCAATTTAGAGGCTTTATGTTTAATTTGAGTTTTACCAATATTTTGCTTTATCACTTTGGGATGCTTATACATTATATTTTTATTTACTTTGGAGGGAGCAGACAACGATTCTCTGATGGGGAAGACAGGGGCTAAGCTGAGCGGTGGCGGATGAAGAGGAGCTGCAGAGAGGCGTGTAAGACTGCGACTCTGCTTCCTGGTCCCAACTCTGAGTAGTCATGGTTTTGGAAATTTGGATAAAAAAGATGCCAGATTGTTAGATAAATGAGAAGCACCATCCAAAGTGGGATGAATGCTGTCTCGTCTCATAAGACCAGGTTTTCCCCAAAAAGAGCTCCAATTGTCAATGTAGCCCACGTCATTTTTAGGACACCACACAGACAGCCAGCGGTTCAAGGATGACGAGCGACTAAACATGTCATCACTGGTCACCGCCTCTCTCCTGTAGGCGGTCACTGGTCCGCCTACAGGAGAGAGGTGGCCCAGCTGGCGTCCTGGTGCAACAACAACAACCTGCAGCTGAATGCTCTGAAGACAGTGGAGATGATTGTGGACTTCAGGAAAGTCACAACCCCTCTGCCCCCCCTCACCCTCACAGGCTCTCCCATCACCACTGCTGATTCCTTCCGCTTCCTAGGCACCACCATCACCAGGGACCTCAAGTGGGAGCCGACCATCAGCTCCCTCATCAAAAAGGCCCAGCAGAGGATGTTCTTCCTGCGGCAGCTGAGGAAGCTCAAGCTACCCACCAAGATGTTAGTGCAGTTCTACACAGCCATCATCGAGTCCATCCTCACCACCTCCATAACCGTGTGGTACGCAGGAGCCATTGCCAGGGACAGACTAAGGCTGCAGCGCATCGTGCGCTCTGCTGAGAAGGTGATCAGCTGCAAGCTCCCATCTCTCCAGGATCTGTACATCTCCAGGACCCGGAGGCGTGCTGGCCAGATCATAGCCGATCCCTCACACCCTGGTCACGTACTGTTTGCCCCCCTCCCCTCAGGTAGAAGACTTCGGTCCATCCAGACTAAAACCTCCCGTCACATGAACAGCTTCTTCCCCTCTGCCATCAGACTGCTGAACACTAAGTGACTTATTGACTCTCGTGCACTATGTACAGCAGCTCAACCAGACTCATGTCAATCATCACTGTTTTCTTCCTGCATTACCGACTGCACTATATGGTTCTCCACATTATCTGCTGCTCGCTAATATATTTTAACTGCTGACCAGTATTACTCACTCTTATTCTACACTTTATTGCATGTATAGTTTATTTCTTTTATTTTATCATGTTTAATGTTGCAGCATTGCACCGAGACAAATTCCTAGTTTGTGTACTACATGAACAATGGCAATAAATCTGATTCTGATTCTGATTCTGATTCTGATTCTCCCTGTGCGGCCCAGAGAATACTACAGACGCAGACATTGTTTTGGCAAAGTCACACACCAATTCCACTTTAAGTTCTGAGACTTCCGACTGCTAGAGTCGGACGTCATTAATGCCGGCGTGGATAACAATTGTGGAGTATTTACGGTTACTTTTTGCCAGCATTTTCAAATTTGACTCAATGTCGCCTGCTCTGGCCCCAGGAATGCATTTGACTATGGCCGCTGGAGTCTCTTGGTTCACGTTTCTGACGACAGTCGCCAATGATGAGAGTTTTTTCCTCAGCGGGTGTGTCGCTCAGAGGGGAAAAACGATTAGAAATGTGAACAGGTTGCACTTCCGCCCTCCAAAGAGAGCAGACGCTTTTCTTCCCAGCTCCAGCCCGCTCCTTATCTCTCTCCTTCCCTTACTGTCTGGTTCCCAGCTTGCTATTGTCTGTCTGCGTGTCTTTACTGCTGATTATCGAACGAAATTATGGATTTAATAAGCTGGGCTTTGAACGCAATTGACTCTGTTTTTTCAACAAGAAAATCTGGCCCCGGGGGAGCCGATCTGCCCCGCAGGAACAGCTGCTGCGGGTTATTTGAAGGACACAAGCAATTGGAAACTCTTGTGCCTGTGTGATCTTTCTATCGAAGATATTGAAGATTTATACCTTTTCGGAGCAATGGTCATCGGAATTCTACTGATTGGATCTGGGATTGTTCTGGTGTACCGCAAATTGAAGAAGATGGATAGAGCCTATCAAAAAGCGGACCCGGCGAGGCTCACTCATCAAATTGACCAACTGGGCAGGACTCTGACAGCGGCTAATGGAGAACTGTACAGAAAGATGGATTACATCACGATCACGCTGAGAGCCGTCCATGAATCGATTTCAATGCCTGGCCATGAAGGATTGGAGCACTGAATCTGTAAGAGAATAGAAAGTTTTTTCTCTGAAGTCAGTGCTATTCGACCTGTTTCTTTCGGCGCCCTCAGCACTCAGTCCTCCAGATAATCTACAGTATATTTGTTTTCATAACACTGGCGGGCAGCATTTGACTCTCAAGGACAGCTGTCTGGCAAACCATTCCATCTGCCGTGCTCAAGGACATGTGCTCTCTGCTTCAGACTGTAGTCATAACATCTGCTGCGGGAAGAGACTTTTGTTGTCCTCCAACTGATTGCCACTGATTGCACTCAACTCACTCACACACACACACACACTGATACACTATACTGACTTGAAGATATTCATCCACTGCTCTCTTTGTGTCATTGTGTGGATTCTATTGTCTGCTAATTGTGCACTGAGAGTTTTTTTCTTGTAATCATAATATCGGTCATATATGAACTATATTCTGATAAACAATGCTTTTTTCTCTCTCCTATTGTGTTTACCCCCCCCCCCTTCTCCCCCATTGCTTCCTGTTCCCCTCCTGTTGACAGGCGCCTCCATGGCTGCCGCGTCATTGATAACGTCATTCATGATGTTCTCAGTGTCAAGTCAAATCCCTCGTATATTTACCTGTTATTTACTTGTAAATGTGCTTGGCAATAAATCTTTTTCTAAATCTTTTTTTCTGAACAGGTTGGTGGTTAACCGAGGCTTTGCGGCTAGGGTTCCTTCTCTCCGTCACCCACCCAGTCTCCTCGCTGCTAAGGAGGACCAGAGGACCGCTAGCGGGTCGCCCTTTGCTAGGGAGCTCCGCTGCAGCTAGGGGATGTCCGTCATGTTTAACTGGCGCAGACGGTGTTTCAATGCAGCAGATCCGGGATTCCAAATCAGACAACCTGGGCTGCACGGTGGCGCAGTGGTTTAGCACTGTGGCAGCACAGTTTACCCTCGGCCGGGGGATCGCGGGGATCATGAGATCATGAGATCATGGGTTCGATCCCAGCCCCCGACCAACAGTGAGCTGTGTGGAGTTTGTATGTTCTCCCCGTGTTGCGTGGGTTTACTCCGGGATTTCTCCGGTTTCCTCCCGCATACCAAAAACATGTAGGTTTAGGGCGCTCGCGCACGCAGCGACCAGCAGCCGGTGGCTTGTCACCAGACTGCAAACCAAATCTACCTACGGGTACAAATAAGTAACACAAAAAAAAAAAAAAAAAACAACCTCGCCTCGAGCGCCTCAAAAAGACAACATTTATTACATTTACCGTTATCACTAAAACAGGCAGAGGTGTAGCTAAACATCTGACAAGGAGAGCACACCAGAGAAGGAGAGGAAGGAGAGCTAGTAGCCATAGCTAGTGGCTAACCCAAAGCTCACAAAAACACCGATGAAAGGTGAACAGAAGGCTAAAGAGGGTGATTAGGTGACACTGAGTGCGCACACAGGTGCAAGAGGCTTGATAAACAGAAATGAGAACTAATGGTAGATGGAAAAAAGAGGTTAAAATACAATTAAAAGCAAAATCCTCAGGAGAGTGAGGAGAGCAAACCACACAGACAGACAGCAATACAGGAAGTGACGATATGTTACCACAAGTGATGTGTCAGAATCAGAATCAGAATCAGAATCAGAATAAACTTTATTGTGTCATGCGGTGGCTCTCACGAGCCACCATAAGACGCCACACAGTCACCAGTGAGTTTCAGTGAGTTTTATTACGGTGAAAATGACAGCACAAGCTGCTGGGGCAATGACACATATCAGTCTACACACATCCGGAGGCGTAAGGCTAAACAGCTCTCTTACGGGTCCATAGGAGGACACGGTCATACACAGACAGGCAAGGTTGGTGGAGTAATGACTACACAGGCTGCTGAGGCAGAGACACACAGAGGTCTACTCACACCGGGAGGGGTAAGGCTAAACGCTCACTTACTGGTCCACGGGAAGCGACCACAGGCAGAACGAGGTAGGAAATAGTCCAAAGCATCCGTAGCTCTGACGGAGAAAGACTGACACTGCTGCAGGGATGCGGCCGCTAACGTGGGAATAAGAAGTCCACCGCTAACGACCGCAAATGCAAAACAGCTGCTCAGGACTTGACAGCTGAGTGGAAGCCTCCCCGAGCACTGTCACAATAAGAGCTCGGAGAGCCCGGAAGACAACGCCGCTGTCAAGCCCTGACAGGAATAGCCCGAGCACAATGACAAAGTGCTCGGGTCATAACAGTAGCCCCCCCTCAACTGACGGGCTCCGAACGTCTTGTAACACCCAGCCCCCCCCCACCCACCACCACCACCACAGGGCGAGTGAATTGAGGAACAGGCAAGGAGGGAGCCAAACAAAACCTGACAAGACCCTAACCCAAAAGGAAAAGGAATACATCAACTGACATATCCATCAATTCCACCCAGAACAATGATGAAACCAGAAAAAACAAGACATGACTAAAAAATACAAGGGATACAAAACCATAAAGAGCATAAGCACCTGACACCGAACATCTTCCCACAGGGACCACAGACAACCTATCTAACTCCAAAGTACATAATCCCACGTGGTAAAGAACTCAAAGTAAGGATCTCTTCAAAAACCCAAACTTAACATGCCAAAATCATACTCCCAAACAACCTCAATACATGATAACTATGGAACAAGAAATACATGGAAAAACACATGGAGCAATCTAAAATTGCTTGGCATAACGTGACTACGACTAGACCGTGACTTTCAAAAAAACACATGAGGCAACCTCAGCACAAACAAAACAAGAAATACATACAAACACACCTGGAGCAATCTAAAATTGCTTGACATAACTTGGCTATGACTAGACCGTGGTTTTCAAAAAAAACATGAGGCAACCTAAACACAAACAAAACAAGAAATACATGCAAACACATGGAGCAAACTAAAATTGCTTTAACATAACTTGGCTATGACTAGACCGTGGCTTTCAAATAAAAAAACATGAGGCAATCTAAAATTGCTCTGACATAACTTAGCTATAGATAGACTGTGGCTTACAAAAAAAAGAAACATGGAGCAATCTAAAATTGCTCTGACTTGACTTAACTATGACTAAACTATGGCTTACAAAAAAAGAAACATGAGGCAATCTAAAATTGCTTGACTTAACTTGACTATGACTAAACTGTGGCTTTCCAAAAAAAAGGGAACATGAGGCAATCTAAAATTGCTTTGACTTAACTTTGACCAGACTGTGGCCTTCAAAAAAAACATGAGGCAGTCTAAAATTGCTTTGACTAGACTATGACTAGACTGTGGCCTTCAAAAAGAAGAGACATGAGGCAATCTAAAATTGCTTTAACTTGACTTGACTATGACTACGTGAAGCAACAAAAAAAAAATAAAAAAAAATTGCTAAACGTACTTGACATGACTAGGCACCGTATGGGCCCACAGATAGTCCCACAAACACAGTACATGATCAGGTGGCCTACCCCAGTCCCAGGCCCCCAGAAACAAGTCCTCTGGTGGCCAAACCAGGCCACCCCATAGCAAACACAGTTTATTGGGTGGCCAACCCAAGACGCCGAACGCACGAAGCAGTTCCTCGGGTGGCCGACCCGCATCCCACAACCACCAGGACCGTGGAGGAATTGCATGCAGCCGCCCGCCTGAAGACAACAAGACAGGAGAGCGCCAGTCTGCCAAACACAAACCTCTAACGGCCCCCGGCTGGTGGCTCCTGAGAGGGGGACAACCAAAAACTTGGACCCCCTCGAATCCTGATTGGGTCACAGCCGCACCTGCGCTGGACCCCCACTGGACCTCGTCGGACCCCGATTGGGTCATTGCTGCACCCACGTCGGACCCCGATTGGGTCACCTCAGCCCACACGTCGGACCCCGACTGGGTCACCTCGGCCCATGCGTCGGACCCCGACTGGGTCACCTCGGCCCACGCGTCGGACCCCGACTGGGTCAGAACTGCACCGGCGACGACCTCCATCTCCGAACCTGGAACCCCCAGTCCCGTGACCTTGACTGGCTCCGGACCGGTAACGCTGTGGAGGTGCTCAGAAAACAGGAGAGGACCGGGATCAGTTCCACCAGCAGCGCCAGAGCCCAGCGAGACGAGCTTGGGTGCAGCGGACGGCTGCCCCTCACTCGCCTCCCCATGAGGCAGGCAAAAATGCTCTCACACACCATATAGAAAAACAAGGAAGCGCACTTGCCTGCACTCGGGCTCTGGAGCCGTCCAGGACTTCACCGATCCAGGTTCAAGAAGACGCTCATCGTCGGGCTCCCACTCGGCTGCGTCAGGTTCCACAGCCGGCCTGATGGTCTCTGCAGCTGGATCCTCACGCGCTGGCGTCCACGCCAATAACCCGTATGGCGTGGGGGCAGAGGACCCTGGACCTGCTGACTCGGGCTGCATCCCTGAGGAACCCTGGGGACGCTCTCTCGTTGGCTCTGGCTCCTCACCGCAGTCCGTTCTCCTCCTCTGTCCAAAACAAGGCTGCAGGGCCGGGATATTTCCCAGAGCCGCAGGCCTCCCCCTCATTCGACGGCGTGGGACTAACGCCGAGGACCGCTCAGCAGGAGGAGACACAGAGGCAGCAGGTTTAGTACAAATGACTACAGCTGGAGAAAGAAACTCAGGGAGCTGCGAACCCCGAGCTTCACCCCCAGGAATCAGACAAGACGGATCACTATGATAAATAGGATAGTGAAATTGGACTTGCCTGTCTCCCGGAGAGAAGATGGTATCAGCTGTAGAGGACGTTGCTCCTTCCCTCGCTCGCTGGGTGGTAGGAAAGGATCCATGGACGGAGCCCACCGGCACAGGACTCGGCTCACTCACAGCAGCTGGCTGATTGAGGGGGTCATCCCGGCGGCCCGGAACTGGATCCGGAGCAGGAGCTTGCTGAAGATGCACCCGGCCGTGGCGCCGACGCCTTCGCCGGCCCCCAGATGGTGTGAACTCCCGAAACAGATCGAGGACGGGATCGGGATCCGTAGGCAAAGAGCAGGAGTGCCTCTTCCCCTGCTTCATGCCGCGTTCCTCCTCCAACATCAGGAATATTTTGCGTTGCGCGGCGATATCTTCCCTCCTCGCGTCGACTTCCGGGTGGTCGGCGTAGCGGGGAGAGAGATGACAAAGAACATCTTCGGCAGCGTCCAGGTACCAGTGTATGCCGTGGTCATAATCCAGCAGGGAAGCGAAGATAAGCAGCTCATCCACGACTTCCAGAACACCTGTCAGCTCGTGGCTCGGACTCCAAACGCGGCCCCTCCGCGATGGCATTCCTCACATACACAGTACCCAGACAGGAAAAAGCAAATGTCCAAAAACTCGAACTCACTGGTGAATTGCGTCTCGGGTTGGCGTCACCGTAAACGCCATTTTGGAAGCAGTGTACTGTCATGCGGTGGCTCTCGCGAGCCACCATAAGACGCCACACAGTCACCAGTGAGTTTCAGTGAGTTTTATTACAGTGAAAATGACAACACAAGCTGCTGGGGCAATGACACATATCAGTCTACACACATCCAGAGGCGTAAGGCTAAACAGCTCTCTTACGGGTCCATAGGAGGACACGGTCATACACAGACAGGCAAGGTTGGTGGAGTAATAACTACACAGGCTGCTGAGGCAGAGACACACAGAGGTCTACTCACACCGGGATGGGTAAGGCTAAACGCTCACTTACTGGTCCACGGGAAGCGACGGTCAACCACAGGCAGAACGAGGTAGGAAATAGTCCAAAGCATCCGTAGCTCTGACGGAGAAAGACTGACACTGCTGCAGGGATGCGGCCGCTAACGTGGGAATAAGAAGTCCACCGCTAACGACCGCAAATGCAAAACAGCTGCTCAGGACTTGACAGCTGAGCGGAAGCCTCCCCGAGCACTGTCACAATAAGAGCTCGGAGAGCCCAGAAGACAACGCCGCTGTCAAGCCCTGACAGGAATAGCCCGAGCACAATGACAAAGTGCTCGGGTCATGACATATTGCCAAGCATGTAAAAAACACACGAGGAATTTGACTTGACATTGGTGCGCATGCAAGCGCGACACAACGACACGGCAGCCATAATAAGCGCCTCATCAAACAGAGATAGATAAGAAGGGAGGGGAGGGGAGGGAACGACACAATGGGGGAGGAGAGAAAAAAAAAACTTCGTTATCAGAATACAGCTTATGAATATTTAAGCAGATTATGCTGCACAACAGCGCGTTCGTGTTTTCTGCACAACAGATTTCTTCAGCCATGGCCAATTCGACATTGCCACTAGCACAGTTGCCAGATCAAGCAGTCTTCCTATTCTTGCTCAGGATAAAGAAACTAAGCAAAAGCATTGCTTCTTCTTCTTCTTCTTCTTCTTTTAGATTTGATTGGCAGTTAGCAACCAGCTTACAGATGCATTTCTGCCACGTCTCAGCAATGTGGTTTTTAAAGAGGTGCTGACACGGTACAAATATGTAACCTTGAAGAATGCCAGTCTACAGTACAAATGTGTAAAGTGCCAAGCAAAGCACTGATTTTCTCCGGGTGCTCCAGTTTCTTGGTTTCTATGGGTATGCACGGGCCTTCCTGAACAGGGTCGAAAGCCACTTTTTGCTCAGATCTATTTTCATGATCCTGCCCATGAACTGAAATTACGATGCACCTATCCCTCAACCAGTGGTCTGAACGAAGAAGAAGAAGACCCCCACCAGATGGAGAGCAATAGAATGAGGAGAACTGCTGCACGTCAGAAAAGATGCCGTGAACATGAAATACCTCAGGTTCCAGCAGTACGCCGCAGGCATGACTGTGAACAACACAGCCGTCTGAGACAGGAGGAGACCCTTCAGCAATGGGCATGCAGAAATACTTGCTTATACTTGGTTTCTACGGGCATGGACAGGTACGCAGGGGTATGCACTAGTTTTTAAATAACACAGGATTAAGTCATAGAATTTAGAGGTTGGGCTCAAATGACATAATGTTACACACTCTTGTACAGTAGGTGGCGGTATGCACCTTTCAGTTGTTTGCTATCTGCCAGTAACCGAGAGAAGAAGAAGAAGAAGAAGAAGAAGAACAGACATGAATAGTGAGATGCAGACAGGCGAAGTTGTCTTTAAAATTTCTGCAACTGTGTTCAACCTGCTGTGGAAATTCCCAAAATAACATCATGCTTAGTTTTACATTATCTGACCGGAGGCTCACCTGAAAATGTCGTCTTAAGCCTCCAAAACTTCACAGATGATGGGTGTTTACGTTGCTAGCTTGCTAGCTTGCTAGGACGCCCGTGGCCGGAAACCATGGGTAATTAACTCCAAAATTCGGATTCGGATTGGCAATGGTGATAAATATTACTAGCTAGCTGCTAGCTAGGGGACGCAAACACGCAACTATGCAAATTTGCGTGTACTCGCATCTTCCCATTTACTTTGTATGGATTTGCGCCGTCCGTTCGCGTTTGGTGTGAACACAACTTATTTTGTCCCATTTCTGCCATTGTTTTTCTAAGCCTTCTTCTTCTTCTTCTTCTTTTACATTTGATTGGCAGTTGGCAACCAGCTTACAGGTGCATTACCGCCACATACTTCCTTTTTTATCACTCTTCTTCTTCTAGATCTGACTGCCGTCTGGCAACCAGCTCACCACTCTGTGTCTGTTTTTCCTCATAACTTTGTGATGTTTTCCTCATAGCTTTCTTCTTCTTCATTTAGATTTGATTGGCAGTTGGTAACCAGCTTACAGGTGCATTACTGCCACGTCCTTCACTCTGTATCATCACTCTATCTGGTCAGGAGCTGTAGTCCTTCTATCATCATTGCTGTGTCCAATCAAACCTCAACTCAATCTTCAGACATCACTTTTCTTCGTCTCCTCTTACTTCACTCTATATCATCACTTCACTCTATATCATCACTCTACACATCTTGGCCATGGCAACTGCCAATATCCATTTTTCTAAGCCTCTTCTTCCTCTTCTTTTAGATTTGACTGGCAGTTGGCAACCAGCCTACAGGTGCATTACCGCCACGTACTTCACTCTATATCATCACTCTATCTGGTCAGGAGCTGTAGTCCTTACAAATTCATCACTCTATATCACCCTTGTCATCTTCACTCTACATCTTTGTATAAGGAGTTCTTATAAGGAGTTCTGAACAATCTTCTTCTTCTTCTTCTTCTTCTTCTTCTTCTTCTTCTTCTTCTTCAAATGTGAGACTTCCATGTCTACATGATGTCTAGAACACTCTGATCATTACTCTATAAGGAGTTCTTAAAAGGAGTTCTGAACAATCTTATTCTTCTTTTTCAAACAGTGAGATTTCCATGTCTACATGATGTCTATAATACTCTATCTATTCTCTACCGCTCTATATCATCACTCTACACATCTTGGCCATGGCAACTGCCACCCTCCCGTACTTCACTCACTCTATATCACTCTATATCCCTTGGCGTCATTACTCCACTTAATTCTAAGCCTTTCTTTAATGGTCCTATTTATGCGTTCCACCAATCCTGCAGATTGTGGATGGTAAGCTGAGTGGTTTTTCAGGTTAATGTTGAGTGCTGTGCCTAAGTGTGATATAATCTGATTTACAAAATGTGTTCCATTATCTGAGTAAATCTTTTCAGGTATTCCAAATCTGGGCACAATTTCTGCTAACAGTTTTTTGTTTTGTTTTTTTGCTACTGTAGCAGCATTTGGGTGAGTGCAAGAGAAGGCTTCTGTCCATTTGGTAAACATGTCACAAGAAACCAAACAATATCTTTTGCCTTCACATTTATCTAACTCAATGAAGTCCATGCAAATGTTTTGAAATTGATAAATCGATGCAGGGAAGGTGCCTTTTTCAGGCCTTAAGTTCCCTTGAGCATTGTTTTCTGCACAAATTAGGCATTTCTTACAAAATTGAGTGGCAAATTGGCTGAATCCATAAGCAGTAAAGGATCTGTTTTGCATAGAGATCATACTTGATACATGGGAAACCCCATGTAGCAGAGTGGAGGCCTGCTGAAACGGTTTGCATGGTAAAATTGGTTTGTTTTTGCTGTATTTGTAAAGATTGGAGGTGCTGTCAAAAATCACTCTTTTTTGGATCCATCTATAAATTTTGGCTTGTGGTGCTGTTTTCTGGGCCTCAGTGAGAATGTTATGTGATAAGTTTTCTGTCAGTGTTAAAAGAAGACCTGATGTTGTGTCCTTTCTAGTGAGGCTGAGTGCAGCAGCCTCGGCTGTTTGATCTACAAAGCTGTTGCCCTTAGAAACCGGATCTGTGCCATTGGTGTGTGCTGCACATTTGCATATGGCTAATTTAGACAGAAGCTTTACACTGTCTATGTCACGATCTGAGTACGGGGGATTTCACCGTGTTCTGTCTCTTTGCCTTTTGGGTTTTCCTTATTGGTATAATTTTGTATTTTGGAATTCTATGTTTTCTAGTTGGTTTTCACATATTCAGCATTGTTTCTTTGTATGATTTATTTTCCTGTTTATGTCAGGGTAGAGCATTTCAGGATTGTGTGTATATTGTTTTTTTTTTGTTTTTTTTTGTGGTTTGTTACAGCTTTAAGGCTGTAACAAAGTGAATTATATTATTAATGTAATGTATGTTGGATTATTTTCTTTTGTATATATTTGTGTGAGTGTATTTTTGAGATGATTATGAGTTACACCTGCGCTAACTGATCAAATCAGCAGGAGCCAATTAGCGGGCTCCGTTGTGAACTCTTTGTCCAGAAGGATGTATTTAAAGATGGTGCGTGACTGTGTTGAAAAAGCCAAGAAGTCTAGGGAAGTCTGGAGAGAAGTCGTAGAGAAGGCGTCAAGGAGCCTTCAAGGACCCTTCAAGTGCACAGAACCGGAGGATTTGTGAAAGTTTATTATCGAGGAGTACGGAGGAAATGAGGGCAGGAGTGTAGGAGTGGAGAAAGGACGGAGGAAGCACAGGTGTGGTGATTTACAATGGCAGCACGGGACTGAAGACGCCAGGAGAGTGACCAGCCGACGGAGATGCCGTTGTGTTGGATGAAAGGCGAATACACAGCTAAGTAAAGGAACGTGCTTACTGTCTGTGTGTGCTGAATGTATATTAGCCCCGGTGTGTTCACGGGAGGCTAAGTTTGTGCTGCGCTGTGTGCTGCAGGTTTCCCCCGGACGACGGATACGAAGGAGCCGCTCCTCTTCTCTCCGCCTGTTCGTCATCTCTCCTCGGGCACGGAACACTCCCTCTTCGAGGCGTACAGGAGGGTCTCGGACGAGCCCGGACAGACAGTGCTTTCCTTCCAGGACAAGGAGGACGATAGCGGGAGTTCCTGGCCGGACAGCCAGCGAATGCATCACGCTCGATTGCGGACGTTCAGAAGGTTTTTTCTTGTAGCGTAGGAAGTGACTTTAATTGAAAGAGAATTGTATTGCTTTTTTCCTTGTGTGCTTTTTAGGGTATTTATGGTATTTATTGTGGCACACGTATATGCACATATGTATATCACTGCATGATGCATACGTATACCACCTTAGGCTTCACATCTGAGACGGAACAAAGGAGTGAGCCGCTCTGGAGATAACATGAGGATGTGGAAGTTTAGTCTTTGGCATGCAGAGAGACAGTCGTGGGGGATTTTGCCCAGCGGCCAGAGAATGGAGGTGGGGGGTGTTAAGATCGGGAGGAAGTTACATTGTTACTGGGGATTAAGTACCATGTGACTGTGTGTTTTGATGTCCTGGGTATAAAAGGGACAGATGTTGGGGGATTCATTCTCTTTCTGTTTTTGGATGATGATGGAGAATGTGAATAAATCTGACTTGTGAAATAAACTCAGCCTCGTCCTTCCACATTCTCCACACTGGTGACCCTAAGATGTATCATGAGCAGAGGCAATTCCCCCGAGCCGGACTCGTCAGGAGCCAGCCAGGCGAACGCAGCCACAGTCAAGCTACCAGACTTCTGGCAAGACAACCCGTGCTCCTGGTTCCACTTGGTTGAAGCACAGTTCGCCCTCCAGGGGATAACGGTAGATGACACAAAGTTCTACCACGTTATTGCCAAGCTCGACAACCGCACGGCTCAAAATGTGCAGAGCCTTTTGGAGCGCCCACCGGCCGATGACAAATACGGCGGGTTGAAGGCTGCGCTCATCCAGCGTTTCACTCCCTCAGTCCAGGAGAGAGCGGAGAGGCTCCTGGCTATGAACCACTTGGGAGATAGCACGCCCGTCGACCTGATGGAGGACATGCTGAGGCTGAGGGGCTCAGACAGCGACGACTTCCTCTTCACCCACATTTTCCTGAGAATCGTCGGCCACGAGAGCTACCCTGGCCAGTTCACCGTTGTTGGCCCAGCGGGACTTCCACGCACTGGCACAGGAGGCACAACGGATTCTCAATGCCAGCAGACAGCGCGTGGCCACCGCAGCAGCGACGGAGCTCGGCGCGACGGCCCGAGATGGCAGGAGGCCAGAGGCGGCGGTAGCAGACCCACCGACAACGGCGGCGGCGAGGGCCAGGGATCGCAGAGTAGACGACCTCTGTTTCTACCATCGCCACTTTGCAGAGAGGGCATGCAAATGTATCCCACCGTGCCAGTTCAAGAGCTCGGGAAACGCCAGAGCCGGGGGTCGGTAGCAGCCGAGGCCCTCGGGGAAGTGAACAAGCTGCTCTACTTGACGGACGCGCGTTCGGGGAGGCAATTCCTCGTGGACACAGGCTCCCAAGTGAGTTTCATCATGCCTACATATGCTGACCGGCTGGCGGGTCCCGGAAGTCACGGAGCGTCAGCAGCGAACGGCTCGAGGATTAAGACCTTTGGTGAGAAGACTCTGCTTCTGTCCCTACACGGCCGTACATTTGAATGGACTTTTGTTATAGCTGCAGTGAGCTTCAATATGTTAGGGGCTGATTTTCTGTGCTCACATGGTTTGTTGGTTGATCTTGCTAATAGGCGCCTGGTTAATGCACTTTCTTTTTATTCTATTCCCTGTGCAGCCCGAGTGACCCCACCCACAGCACAAGCCAACGTCGCAACGGCAGGTCCACACACTACTCACTCAGTTCCCAGCACTCACGGTTCCCACATTTTCAGCAGCTGTCGCTAAACACGGAGTGGAACATTTTATTACTACCACTGGACCACCCGTTTTTGCAAAAGCTCGGCGCTTGGATGCAGCTAAACTGTCCATAGCGCGCGAGGAGTTCGCCAACCTGGAAAAATTGGGCATCATCAGGCGTTCGAAAAGCCCATGGGCTTCCCCGCTTCACATGGTCCCTAAAGCTGACGGCTCATGGCGTCCTTGCGGAGATTTCCGCAGGTTGAACAACGCTACAGCACACGACCGCTACCCAATCCCGCATATCCAAGATTTTTCCGTTCATTTGGCGGGGGCACGCATTTTTTCTAAGATAGACTTGGTCCGCAGGTACCATCAAGTCCCAGTACGTGCTGAGGACATACCCAAAACAGTGGTAATAACTCCGTTTGGCCTTTTCGAGTTTTTGCGCATGCCGTTTGGGCTTAAAGGCGCTGCGCAGACGTTCCAACGCATGATGGACGCGGTGTTGCGCGATCTCCCCTTCGTGTTCGTCTACCTGGACGACATCTTGGTAGCCAGCGCGTCCGAAGACGAACACGAAAATGACCTCACGGCAGTTTTCCGGAGGTTGGGAGAGCACGGGTTAATAATCAACCCAGCGAAGTGTCAGTTCGGGGTGATGCAGATTGATTTTTTGGGGCATCGCGTCTCTCCAGAAGGAGCGGTTCCTCTGCCTGACAAAGTGCGTGCAGTAACAAATTTTCCCCAGCCACAAACGGTCAAAGTGTTACAGGAGTTTTGGGGAATGGTAAATTTTTATAACCGTTTCCTCCCCCACGCAGCGCAGCTCATGCAACCATTGTATGCCGTGCTAAAAAAACAAAAACCCACAAGCAAAATCGAATGGTCTCCTGAGCAAGAGCGAGCATTCGCGGAGGTCAAAACAGCCCTGGCAAACGCTGCGTTGTTAGCGCATCCAGACCCAATGGCCCGCATAGCGCTCACTACTGACGTGTCAGATGTGGCCATAGGGGTGGTCTTGGAGCAGCATGTGGCCGGGGCTTGGCAGCCGCTCGCCTTTTTCAACAGGACGTTGCGCGATAGTGAGCGTAAATACAGCGCATTTGACAGCGAGTTGTTAGCTCTCCACTTGGCCATTCGCCACTTCCAGTTCTGGCTGGAAGGACGCCGTTTCACCACGTTCGTTGACCACAACCCGCTGACTTTCGCAATGGCCAAAGTTTCAGAACCGTGGTCAGGCCGGCAGCAGAGGCAGCTGGCTGCAATCTCAGAGTTTACTACCGATGTTCAGCACGTAGCGGGTAAACTTAATGTAGTGGCAGACTGTCTCTCGCGCGCTGTAGCGGCCCCAGTCCGCGTAGGGATAGATTATGCAACCATGGCCGCGGAGCAGGCTAGCGACGCGGAAGTGTGCGCTGCCACAGTCCGCATAGGGATAGATTATGCAGCCATGGCCGCGGATCAGGTGAGCGACGCGGACGTGCACGTGCTCCAGTCTGGACCAACGGGGTTAAGGCTGGAGAACAGGGTGCTGCAAGATGGTATGCCCCCCCTAATCTGCGATGTCTCCATGGGGCGACCGCGCCCGGTGGTACCGACCGCGTGGCGCCGCCGCATTTTTGACTCGATTCATTCTCTGGCGCACCCCGGGATGCGCGCGTCGGTCAAAATGGTAGGGGAGAAATTTGTATGGCCGTGCCTGCGCAAGCAAGTTAGAGAATGGGCAACAGCCTGCATGGCTTGCCAACGAGCCAAGGTTCACAAGCACACGAGAGCTCCTTTGGAGCCGTTTCACATCCCTGCTAGGTTCGATCACGTTCACGTGGACCTCGTAGGCCCCCTCCCGCCGTCGCAGGAGTGCACACATCTTCTGACAATGGTAGACCGCACCACGCGTTGGCCGTAAGTGGTCCCACTGTCATCAACCACAGCCGAGGAGGTGGCACGCGCATTTTTAACGGCATGAGTGGCGCGCTTTGGAGTTCCATCGGACATTACGTCCGACAGAGGTCCTCAATTTGTTTCCGAGCTTTGGTCAGCGATGGCCCGCAGCCTGGGGGTAACGACCCACCGCACTACCGCGTACAACCCGCAGGCTAACGGGTTATGCGAACGTTTCCATAGGTCATTGAAGGCGGCCCTCAGAGCATCGCTTACGGATGCAAATTGGGTGGACAGGCTACCATGGGTTTTATTGGGGTTGCGTTCCGCACCTAAAGAGGATTTAGAAGCCTCCCTGGCCGAGTTAGTTTTTGCACAGCCACTCCGGCTCCCCGGGGAATTTCTCCCAGATAATCCTGCGCCAGAATGCTTCCCGGCTCAGCGGTTGCAGAGTGGCGCGGAGGCGGGCATACTTCCCGGCCCCGTTCACCACAGTTTTCCGCGCGTTTTTGTGCCTAAGGCTCTAAAAAATGTGGAATTTGTTTTTGTCAGACACGAGGCGCATCGCCCACCGTTGCGACCACCTTATGATGGACCATTTAGAGTGCTGGAAAAAGGGGATAAGCATTTTTTGCTAGATTTGGGGGGCAGGAAAGAAAAGATTGGCATAAACAGACTCAAACCCGCCTTTGTGTTGGCCGACGAGGATGTGCTGTTGGCTACGGCTCCTCAGCGTGGCAGACCCCCTAAGGAGCATTCATCAGAACACCCACAGGGATTGACTAACAGTTCTCATCCTCAGACAGCAGCTCCCCAGCAGGAGGGCGCCGCGGAAGTGGTTAAGCCCGCTTACAGCAGATATGGGAGGCAACTGAGGCCCAAGCGACACGTGGACTGATGTGTAATAATTTTACCATGACTTGCAGACTGTTATTACGTTGTTCCATCTTAGACGTTTGGCGGGGGGGGGGGGGTCATGTGGCACACGTGTATATCACTGCATGATGCATACGTATACCACCTTAGGCTTCACATCTGAGATGGAACAAAGGACTGAGCCGCTCTGGAGATAACACGAGGATGTGGAAGTTTAGTCTTTGGCATGCAGAGAGACAGCCGTGGGGGATTTCGCCCAGCGGCCAGAGACTGGAGGTGGGGGTGTTAAGATCGGGAGGAAGTTGCATTGTTACTGGGGATTAAGTACCATGTGACTGTGTGTTTTGATGTCCCGGGTATAAAAGGGACAGATGTTGGGGGATTCATTCTCTTTCTGTTTTTGGATGATGTTGGAGAATGTGAATAAATCTGACTTGTGAAATAAACTCAGCCTCGTCCTTCCACATTCTCCACATTATATTTATTGTGGGTTTAGTTTCTTAAATTGTGCACATTGGGAAAGGGATGGTTCTTGTTAGGAATGCATGGTTCTTACCTGGGATTTATGGTTCTTATTGGGTAGCATTGTAGTCTATAACCATTTTAAGTAATTGTCTAATAAATTTGTATAATTGCTTTCATGCCTTCCTGAGGGTTTATGTTGTTGTGGCTCGAGAATCATTTATTTTTTTCATAATGCTCACAGTGATTGGCACTTCCAAACTGTGACATTTACGTTCAGTGTAGTTTTGTTCTTATTCACTTCCACTTTATTTTTGCCTGTGTCTTCTCTTTTCTTTCTCTTAGGAGTTGCAGCTGTCAGGAGCACTTCCAGAACTTTTCCTGGTGGTGGGTGGCACGCCTGTCAAACTGTCAGCTCCGTCTCGTCTCGTGACTCACAGCTGATTGTCATTTTCTCCCAGCCCGCTCATGTGATTCACACCTGCCATCATTTGTTTCATTTGTGTTTAGCTGTATTTAAGGGCCGTTATGTTCATTCCTCCTTGCCGGAGTCTTTAGTTCTCAACCCTCATCTCCACCAGAACCCAGCCCTTGCTCTGGTGTGGTAAATTGTAAGTTCACTTTGCTTGTCTTTTTGGATCTTGTGTTTGAACACGGTTTTTGTGTTTGCTTTCTTAATAAATTCACAAACTGTAGTCCTGTGCGTGGGTCTCTCCTCTCTGCCCCAAGGGCAATTCATGACAGAAGACTCCGGCCAGTTTGAGACCCAGCAGCTGCAGTTTGAGTTAATTTTTTTTTTTTTTGTTTTACTCCAGTGGCAGCGAAGGCTCGCAGGTTTTTTTTTTTTTAATTTCTCCCCCAGTTTTGTTTTTCACCTGGGGTTTGCCATGTCGGCCACCCTTGATTTTTCAACTTTGGGATTGAGTGAGGAGGAGTGCGTCGTGGCCACGCTCATCGCTAGTTTTGCCTCAGGCGCTGGAGCCTCCCGTTCTACCGAGAAGGCTTGGGGGTTTGTGGACGGTGTGGCCTGGGTGATCGAGATGCATCCCAGTCTTTGGAGCTACCTGGGTCTCACAGTTTTCCTCGCCTCAGTGATCGACGCACAGCGCAAACTCTGTAGTTAGGCGAGGGACCCACCTTTGTGGCCACCGGAGCGCAAGAAGAAGCGCACCCAGGAGCAAAGAACTCACTTGTCCCATCTGGAACCCGAATCTTCAATGGGTGTCGAATGGACACCATCTAGTCCCGACACAGCAGCCCCACCATCTCCTCCTGAACTGTGGCTCACACCATCGCCGAGGAGCTGGAGGAGCAAAGGTGAGTCCAGTTAGCGGAGACAAAGTTCCTACTAGAATATAAACCATGGCTCCTCCCGGATCTTGCCCAGGACCTGGAGAGGGTTTCACCGGGGGGCCCAGAGTTTAAGCCAACTAATGAGCATCCCCCAACTCCGGAGCCTCTCCTTCTTCACCCTGGGCCTACGTCTCCACCTCCCACTCCCAGCTGTCGCTCAAGGAAATCCCGTCAGAAGAGTGCCTCCACTTTCTTGTCAGCAGTTTCCCCGTCGCCAAGGTCGAAAACTCCTGCAGCGGTCCCTTCATCTAGTTCTTCTTCTCCGGCTGTCCCATCAGCTGTTCCTCCTGCTGCTGCTGCCTCTTCCTCCTCCTTGGTGATTCCTCCTGCTGCTGAGGGGTCAGCCACTTTTCCTCTGGCTCTGCCCGTCACTGTGGCTGCAGGGACGGCTCCTCAAGGGTTCCCTGGGAGGACCTCTTCTACAGAAGTCACGGAGAGGGATGATTCCCAACCTGCTGCAGCAGAAGACATCACAGTCCAGGAGTTCAGGCAAGTGGTTTTTTTCTTCTCATTCTATTAAGCATCAATTATCTTGCCTGACTCCTGACGATGGGGATCAGATTAGACAGTCCTCTGAGTAGTCATGCTGCAGCTTCAGACTGTTCACCTCCTCTTTCTGTGTCTCCTCCTTTTCCCCAAGTTTCTGCCAGCCCCTGAATTGAACTGCTGGACGGTGAAGGAGCCTGCGGCTCTGGAGGACCTGGTCCCGGTCCCGCAGCTACAGTATGGACGGAGGGAGAGCACTGCGACTGAGTGGAAGCCTGTGCCGATGATGGAGCATCCTCTGGCCTCAGCAGAACAGGATCCAGCACCAGCAGGAAGCCAACCTCCTGTGTCCACGTCGAGCGAGCCACCTGCATGGGCCACTTCACTGGGGGGTTTCTGTTGTTTCTATATCAGAGAGATCTTGTCTGGCTCTTGGTGGGGAGAGCCAGGTGCAGTTGTCAGCTGTACCTGAGCTCACCTCGCCAGACTCCACTGCCGCTGGTGACCCTGACCGTGTTTCTCTGCCTTCCCGTCTGAGCTTTTCTCCAGGGTCACTGAGGATCATTCAGCTTCACCAAGAGTCTCCATGGGTCCAGCCTCACCACCCGAGATCACCATGGGTCCAGCTCCTCCTGCCCAGGTCATCATGGGTGCTTCGTCCCAGTCCGGGACCTCCATTGGTGCTGTTCCCCCTCTGGCTGAGGTCTTCGCAGGTGCTCTGCCCCACCCCGGGGCCTCCAAGGGTACTGCTTCCTTATCAACTGAGGTCATCACGAGTGCTCCAGCCTGACCCGGGACCTCCGTGGATGCTGCTCCCCCTCCGACTGAGGTCTTTGCAGGTGCTCCGTCCCAGCCTGGGGCCTCTGAGGGTGCAGCTCTGTCCCAGTCTGGGTCCATCGCGGGTGCAACTCTGCTCCAGACTGGAGCCACCACGGGTGCAACTCTGCTCCAGCCCGGAACCACCACGGGTGCAACTCTGCTCCAGCCCGGAACCACCGCGGGTGCAACTCTGCTCCAGCCCGGAGCCACCATGGGTGCAACTCTGCTCCAGCCCGGAGACACCGTGGGTGCTACTATGTCCCAGTCCAGGACTACCGAGGGTGTTACTATGTCCCAGTCCATGACCACCAAGGGTGCTGCAGAGCAGTCAGACGCCGCCGTGATCCCCTCTCCTCTGCCAGACACCGTTGTGGTTCCCCCTCCTTTGCCAACCGCCATCATGGTTCCTCCTCCTCTGCCAGACACCATCATGGTCCCCTCTCCTCTGCCCAATGTTGTCGTGGTCCCCTCTCCTCTGCCCGACATCATCATGGTCCCCACTCATCCGCTTGACGTCATCGTGGTTCCCCTTCCTCTGTCTGACGTTGTCAAGGTTCCCCCTATTCCTCCATCCTCCTCATCTCTGGCCGTCCCTGTTGGGCAGCTGCCCCCTCGACCGCCTTTTCTGTGCTGGCGGTTAAAAAACTCTGGCCGACTGCCTGACAGACTGTGCCATTGGGTTGGGTGGCTCATATTCTCCAGCAGGCCACCCGACTCTTACCACCTCGCCATCTGCCAGGCCTGGGGCTTTGGCCGGCCACCAGAACTGTCTAGCTCTTTGGTCTAGGGGGCCTAGGTCCCTGATTTTGTCTGGTGTGGATCCTGAGCAGGGTTTTTGTTTTGTGTTTTCTCCGAGGCTGGGTTTTGCTGGGGTGTAAGTCATGGGAATTATTATTTTCTCTGGTTTGTTTCAGCCCCTCCGTGCCTGATCCCCCTCCTCTCATCCGGGGTGAGGTTGTTTTCTTGTCTTTTGGTGGGGTGGGTTCTTCGTGTGGGTGGGCCCTTGTTTTTTTTTTTGTTGATGTTGCCCGGGGTGTCTGGTCTCCACCCCTTGGGGAAGGGGGGGGCTCTGTCACAATCTGACCACAGGGGATTTCACCGTGCTCTGTCTCTTTGTCTTTTGGGTTTTCCTTATTGGTATAATTTTGTATTTTGGAATTCTATGCCCGTTATGTTTTCTAGTTGGTTTTCATGTATTCAGTATTGTTTCTTTGTATGATTTATTTTCCTGTTTACATTCAGTGTAGTTTTGTTCTTATTTGCTTCCACTTTATTTTTGCCTGTCTTCTCTTTTCTTTCTCTCTTAGGAGCTGCAGTTGTCAGAAGCACTTACAGGATTTTTTTCCTGGTGGTGGGTGGTGCTCCTGTCAAACTGTCAGCTCTGTCTCCTCTCATGACTCACAGCTGATTGTCATTTTCTCCCCAGCCCGCTCATGTGATTCGCACCTGCTATCATTTGTTTCATTTGTGTTTAACTGTATTTAAGGGCTGTTATGTTCATTCCACCTTGCCGGAGTCTTTAGTTCTCAACCCTCATCTCCACCAGAACCCAGCCCTTGTTCTGGTGTGGTAAATTGTAAGTTTACTTTGCTTGTTTTTTGGGATTTTGTGTTTGAGCACGGTTTATGTGTTTGCTTTCTTAATAAATTCACAACCTGCAGTCCTGCACGTGGGTCTCTCCTCTCTGCCCTGAAGGGCAATTAATGACAGTCTGTTTTAAAATGAGGTCTTTGTGTTGGATTGGCTTCCTTGTTTATCTAATCATGCCTCTTTTCTTCCACTGTTGTGCAAAGTTATGGCTGGTAGAAAAAGCATACTGACTGTCAGTATACACTGTGAGTGCTTTCCTTTGGCTTAATTTACAAGCTTCAGTTAGAGCAATCAATTCAGCTGCTTGTGCAGAGTAATGTGATGGGAGAGTTTGTGCTCGTAAAATGGTGTCATGAGTGACAACTGCAAAACCGGATAAGTTTGAACCAGTACAGTCACGTTTGGAGGAGCCGTCAACAAAGAGTGTAAGATCACACTTCTCCAAAGGTGTGTCCTGTAAATCAGGGCGTGGTCATGTTTCACTCTCAATTTCTGACAAACAGTCATGAGGTTTGCCTTCTGTTGAGATTGTCAAAAGCTCACTGGATTTGTTACCGTGCAACGTTCAATGGTTAGATGAGATTGTGATAATAGCACTGTTATGCATGCAAGGTGTCTGGATGGTGAGAGGACTGATATTTTACTTTGTGACAAGATGACTGATACTGCATGTGTGACCTTTACGGTCAAAGGATGAAAAAGAACGAGCCCTGCTGAGGCCTGCACCACCATAGAGGCAGCTATGACAGCCTGCACAGATGGTGGCAGTGCTCTCACGACAGGGTCAAGTCGTGTGGAATAATATGGTACTGGACACATTTTTGTGCCATTTGGCTGAAGTAGGACTGACATCATGTGCCCCTCTCTACAATCAACCATTTGCACAAATGGTTTTTTGTAACTGGGGAGTGCCAGGACGTCAGTGCTGACCATAAGTTTTTTTCATTTTGACAAATGCCTCTTCTGCCTCAGGCGTCCATTCAATTTTGTCCACCTGAGCCATAGGTGTTTTGTAGATGAGATTAGATAAGGGTTGCACTTCAAATGAGTATTTTGCAATCCAAGAGCAACAATAATTTAGAGTACCCAAAAATGACATCATGTCTCTTTTTGTGATGGGTTTTGGTGCTGACAAAACAGCTTGTTTTTGAGCTGGATAAACATGTCTGCCTGCTGCTGACAAAATGTGGCCTAAATATTTGACTTCTTTTTTCCACAACTATAATTTTTCCTTGTTGACTTTGTGGTCTTGTTCTGCTAAAAATCGCAGTAAGGCAATGGTGTCTTGCTTCCATGTTTCTTCATCAGGTGATGCCAGCAAAATGTTGTCAACGTAAAGGAGCAACTGACTCCTGTTAGGGGGAATAAACTGTGCCAAATTTGCTGACATGGCCTATGAAAAAATAATTGGTGATTCACAGCAACCTTGTGGAAATCTGGTTAATATGTACCTCTTGTTTTCAAATGTGAATGCAAACCAAAACTGATGATCTGGATGTATTGGGATGCTGAAAAAAGCATTGCTGATGTCTATCACTGTGAAATATTGCATGTGTGGTTGTAGGTCATTCAACAAAGTGTGTGGGTCTGGGACTGAAACAGCTCTTGGGATGACTGCTTTGTTTACCTCCTGGAGGTCTTGGACCACTCGCCATTCGGAAGATGGTCCAGCCTTCCTCACAGGAAACAAAGGTGTGTTACATGGAGAATTTGGGCATGGGATAATTATGCCTGCTGCTTTCAGGTCCTCTATGGCTGGTTTAATGCCTTCTTGGGCTTCAGGACGTAGAGCAGGGGTGTCAAACTCATTCCATGGAGGGCCAAGACCCTGCAGGTTTTATCTCCACCCAGTGCCTTCAACAGGTGATTTCACTGAATGTCTTCCCACTGATTGCTGATGAGTGAAAACACCTGCTGAAGATACTGGGTGGAAGTGAAACATACAGGATCTTGGCCCTCCATGGAATGAGTTTGACACCTCTGACATAGAGGATGCTGTCTTTGGTATGGTCTATAATGTGATTTAGCCTTTATTTTGACCAACTTTGCATTTTTTTTGTATCAACCCTACATCTGCCTTTCCTGTTGACCACAGAGAATTTGGGATTTGTGAGAGTGCTTGTTGCTCTCCTCGTGTTAATGTAAAAAGTGATCACATGGGTGAGTTGGGAACATCAATGTGAACTTCTTTCTGCACTGTGGTCACCCATTTCAAAGGCAGTGAGTAGCAGTCTAGAGGATGGATTTGCAAGGAATGTTTTTTTCATAATTTGGATCTGGGCCACTTAAATGTCTGTCATACATACTGCAACGATATTGGTCTGTGGCCTGCCGTGTAGTCAGGATATTAGACTCAAAATCTTGCATAGCTTTTGTGTGCAGGTCTGATGTCACTGGGTGTGGTCCGGCTGAAACCAAACACAGTGAGTAGCAGTATCTTGGCACATTGAAATCCTGCAATACATTCACTTCTGCCATATGTGGAAAATGTGATGCTCTCATACCATTCTCTGTTGGGATTATGGCAATATTGAGGGCTGCAAGCAAATCTCTTCCCAAAAGGTTAATGGGACAAACTTGTGATAATATGAAAGAACCTTCTGCAATGTCACCTGTGACAGGATGTTTTACCTTTACAGTTTTGGAGAGCTGCTCTGTTTTTAGCTTACCATTTGTGGATTTAACAGTTACTGTTTGATCTGATTTTGTGAAACCCCTGACATCTGTCCCTGCAATTACTGATCTGCACGCACCTGTATCACAGAGACACCTTATGGGGATGCCTTGAACCTCCAATGTCACTTCAGGTAAACACTGCATTGTTAACATGAAGTCAAAATCAGGTAAATGAAAAACGTCTGCTGTGTTATTGTCATTGTCAGTGTAATGTGTTGTACTTAGCTTTGGGTCGGTTAGTCACATTCAATTCAATTCAATTCAATTCAACTTTATTTATATAGCGCCATTTCACAACAACAGTCATCTCATAGCACTATCAACTGTAGGGAGGACCCCCACAGTTGCAGAAAGACCCCAGCAATCAGGCGATCCCCTGTGAGCAAGCACTTGGCGACGGTGGAGAGGAAAAACTCCCTTTTAACAGGAAGAAACCTCCAGCAGAACCAGGCTCAGGGAGGGGCAGTCATCTGCTGCGACTGGCTGGGGGGTGAGGGGACAGAGAAGAAGAAAAGAACAGACATGTAGAGAGCAAACAGCACGATGGGGACTCAATCTATGGGAGAGAACAAACAAATGTTAATGACCAGCAAAAAAAAAATATTTCATAGAGAGTGAGGAAAGGAGTGAGGCCCAGTGCATTACTGGAGGTCCCCCGGCTGACTAAACCTATTAGCAGCATAACTAAGGGAGGGTTCAGAAACACATGATCCCTCCCTAATTGTAGGCTATATCAAAAAGGTAGGTTTTAGCCCTATTCTTAAAAACAGAGATCGAGTCTGACTCCCGAATCCAGATTGGCAGCTGATTCCACAGGAGAGGAGCTCGATAACTGAAGGCATGTTGTGGTCCTGTGTGTGCTGCGGCTGTGACTGGGTGCGGGGTCCCCCCCCCCCACTGTCGCAGGCCCTTGGGACAGTCCCTTTGTCAATGCCCTCGTTGTCCACATTTGTGACAAACGTGCACCCATGGCTGCGGGTAGGTGGCTCCGCAACCACACCCTCTCTTTTGCCCTTGCCTTCCTTCTCCACATGGTGGACCCTGGTAAAAGACAGAGACAGAGACTTTGCCCTCCCCCGTGGGGTCAGCAATCATGTAAACAGGGGTTGGTCATGTTTTTGACTTTTTATCTTCCTTTTCCAACCTCTCCTCTTCTAATCATTCTGCATGTTTCGCATATGTTAACACATCACCAAATGCACAAGTGCGGTATGTAACCAGATGTTTGTGGATGTATTTAGCCAGATGTGGGTGTATGTTTTGTAAGAAAACACTTTTCAAATGCTGCCAATAAGGTTCTGCACCTGTGTCATTAGCAGGCTTAATGAAACCGGAAAGGCTATCAAAAATTTCTCGCAATCTGGTCCTGTAAGTTTCCACACCTCCACCTTTATTTTGAGTTGTATTTTGAACTCTTGTCCAATCATGCTTCACTCGCCATTTATTCCTAAAGTGGTCATTCAATTCTCTCACCCATTGTTGTAACTCTGCATTTGTTGGAGACAAAACATTACCTGTAGCATCTTTTGAGCTCCAATTCCCTGACACAGTACACCAATCAACTTTTAAAACTTTCCTGTAAGCACGTTCTGTCTCATGATTGTTGCGGCCCAAAAAGCCTGAATTCGCGGGAGCTTTTTTTAAAAGTTGCAATAAAAGTTGCAATGTTTGGAGAGGTTTGTTTTTGACTAAAAGTTGTGGGAAGAATTACAAATTTTAAAGCAGATGGTTTTTCCAGCTTACTACAGTGATAGTAAGGGACTATATAGAAATATAACAATACAAGAAAAGCACAGGAATTGTCAAACATTTCCTATTACAGTGATTTGTAAATTGAGCAGAAACTTCTGCTATACAGAAAAACTCTTGTGCAACTGCCAATACAGTCTTTAACACAATATCCATTACAACAGCTAAATTGCACTGAATGTACAGTATGTTAAAGAGTAGAGATGTGGAAATTATTTGCACCGCCTTAATTTGAAAACTCCCTACAGTCCCCAATCACTCGGTACCAAGCGTAAAGGAAAAAATAAATACTTTATTCTGTTGGTCTGTGTTGTCTACTGGAGTCTGTTTTTCTGGGGAAAAAAATGCAGAAAATATTCCTCTGCCTAACTCCTATCTGTCTAGCTGCTGCGCGTCTTGACACACACACACACACACCTGCCTCATCAGAAACACATTTTTCATTTATGGGGGGAGCAGGGGTGGGGGCCTTTGTCTGTTTTCAGATCAGAGATTAACAGCTTTAAAGCTCATTGACAAGATGTAGTAATGATTTTACCTCTAAAGATGTATGAAATGATCAAACACTGGCTGTAGTGTTAGACTTGTTTGTTTGTGATTTTATGGAGTTGCTTGTCACGTGTGCTCCCGCAGCAGGGTGCTTTTGGGGCAGGCGGACGTTTTTCAACACAAACCCAGCACTTCGTACATGCGGTCAGGACGGAGACGACAACCGGCAGGCTGGGGGACACGGAGCAAGGGACGGTGTTGGAAACCTCGCGGGTTAGTGTTTTTTTAATCACACTCTGTTTTTTGCTGAAGCATTCCGTTAATACTTAATGTAAACACGGAAGTGAACACAATGTATTTGATTGGTTAGACTGAGCATTTCAGTGCCACTCAGCTGAAATTTGATTGGTGAAATTGGCAGAAGTTGACGACGATGGATCGTCCCCCTCATGGATCGTCACCTTATCGTGGTGGGGGGGTTTGCGTGCCCCAGTGATCCCAGGAGCTATGTTGTCCGGGGCAATCTGCCTCTGATAGGGTCTCCCAAGACAAACGGGTCCTGGGTGAAGGGCCAGACTAAGAACGATCCAACAGACTCTCATGATAAATTGTATATCAAGGATTCAGTGTACCCCGCCCGGTATGGGGTTACCGGGGCCCCACCCTGGAGCCAGGCCTGGGGGAGGGGCTCGAAGGCTAGCGTCTGGTGGCCGGGTTTCCACCCATGGGACCCGGCCGGGCTCAGCCCGAAGGAGTTACATGGGTCCGCCCTCCAGTGGGCTCACCACCTGCAGGAGGGATCATGGGGGTCCGATGCTATGTGGATTAGGTGGCGGCCAAAGGCGGAGACCTTGGCGGACTGATCCCAAGCTTTCTAAACTGGCTTTTGGTACGTGGAATGTCACCTCTCTGGTGGGGAAGGAGCCTGAGCTGGTGTACGAGGTTGAAAGATACCGGCTAGATATAGTCGGCCTCACCTCAACACACAGCTCCGGTTCCGGAACCAGTCTCCTGGAGAGGGGCTGGAGCTTGGCCTTTTCTGGAGTTGCCCCGGGTGAGAGGCGACGAGCAGGGGTGGGTATTCTTGTATCGTCCCACCTTGCTGCCTCTATATTGGAGTTTTCCCCGGTGGACGAAAGGGTTGCTTCCCTGCGCCTCCGGGTCGGGAAACGGGTCCTGACCATCATTTGTGCCTATGCACCAAATGATGTTTCAGAGTACCTACCCTTTTTGGAGTCTGTGACTGGGGTGCTGGAGGGTGCTCCTCTTGGAGACTCCATTGTCCTACTGGGGGACTTCAATGCACACGTGGGCAACGACAGTGAAACCTGGAGGGGGTGATTGGGAGGAACGGCCTGCCCGATCTGAACCCAAGTGGTGTTCAGTTATTGGACTTCTGTGCTAACCACAGTCTGTCCATAACGAACACCATGTTCAAGCATAAGGGTGTCCATATGTGCACCTGGCACCAAGACACCCTAGGCCGCAGGTCGATGATCGATTTTGTTATCGTATCATCAGACCTGCGACCGTATGTCTTGGACACCCGAGTAAAGAGAGGTGCAGAGCTGTCAACTGATCACCACCCGGTGGTGAGTTGGATTCGATGGCAGGGGAGGATGCCATTCAGACCTGGTAGAACCAAACGTATAGTGAGGGTGTGCTGGGAGTGTCTGGCTGAGGCCCCTGTCCGGGAGGTCTTCAACTCCCACCTCTGGAAGAACTTCAACCACATTCCGAGGGAGTCTGGAGACATGGAGTCTGAATGGGCCATGTTCTCCACCTCTGTTGTTGAAGCGGCGGCCCAGAGCTGCGGCCGCAAGGTGGTCGGTGCATCTCGTGGTGGCAACCCTCGAACCAAGTGGTGGACACCAGTGGTGAGGGGGGCCATTAAGCTGAAGAAGGAGTCCTATCAAGCTTGGTTGGCTTGTGGGACTCTCGAAGCAGCTGAGGTGTACCGGCAGGCCAAGCGGAGTGCAGCTCGGGTGGTTGCTGAAGCAAAAACCCGGGTATGGGAGGAGTTCGGTGAGGCCATGGAACAAGACTTTCGGTCGACCTCAAAGAGATTCTGGCAAACTGTCCAGCGGCTCAGGAGGGGAAAGCAGCTCCCCGTCCACACTGTGTATGGTGCGGATGGGACACTGTTGACTTCAACTGGGGATATCGTCGGGCGGTGGAAGGAATACTTCGAGGATCTCCTCAATCCCACTGATACGCCTTCCACAGAGGAAGCAGGGTTTGGGGACGAGGGGGATGACTCGCCTATCACAGGGGCTGAGGTCGCCAAGGTGGTTAAAAATCTCCTTGGTGGCCGGGCCCCAGGGGTGGACGAGATTCGCCCTGAGTACCTCAAGGCCCTGGATGTTGTTGGGCTGTCATGGTTGACACGCCTCTGCAACATTGCGTGGAGGTCGGGGGCAGTGCCTTCGGCATGGCAAACCGGGGTGGTGGTTCCTCTCTACAAAAAAGGGGACCGGAGGGTGTGCTCCAACTTTAGAGGGATCACACTCCTCAGCCTCCCTGGGAAGGTCTATGCCAAGGTACTGGAGAGGAGAGTCCGGCCGTTGGTCGAACCTCGGATTCAGGAGGAGCAATGTGGTTTTCGTCCTGGTCGTGGCACATCGGACCAGCTCTTTACCCTCTCGAGAATTCTTGAGGGTTCGTGGGAGTTTGCCCAACCAGTTTACATGTGTTTTGTGGACTTGGAGAAGGCATTTGACCACGTCCCTCGTGGATTTTTGTGGGGGGTGCTTCGGGAGTATGGGGTATCGGGCTTGTTGTTACGAGCTATTCGGTCTCTGTACGGCCATTGTGAGAGTTTGGTTCGTATTGCCAACACTCGGTCGGAGTCATTCCCAGTGAGAGTTGGACTCCGCCAGGGCTGCCCTTTGTCACCGATCCTGTTCATAATTTTTATGGACAGGATTTCTAGGCGCAGCCAGGGAATGGAGGGTGTCATGCTTGGTGACCACAGGATCTCATCTCTGTTGTTTGCAGATGATGTTGTCCTGTTGGCTTCATCCAGCAATGACCTACAGCTCTTGCTGGGACGGTTTGCCGCTGAGTGTGAAGCGGCTGGGATGAGAATCAGCACCTCCAAGTCCGAGTCCATGGTCCTCAGCCGGAAAAAGGTGGATTGTCCTATCCGGGTTGGGGATAGGTTCCTGCCCCAAGTGGAGGAGTTTAAGTATCTTGGGGTCTTGTTCATGAGTGAGGGGAAAATGGAGTGAGAGATCGACAGACGGATTGGAGCAGCATCTGCAGTGATGCGGACGCTGTACCGGTCTGTTGTGGTGAAGAGGGAGCTTAGTTCTAAGGCAAAGCTGTCGATTTACCAGTCAATCTACATTCCTACTCTCACCTATGGCCACGAGCTTTGGGTAATGTCCGAAAGAATGAGATCGCGGATACAAGCGGCTGAAATGAGCTTTCTCCGTAGGATTGCTGGACTCACCCTCAGAGATAGGGTGAGGAGCTCAGTCATCCGGGAGAGGCTCAGAGTAGAACCGCTGCTCCTCCACATTGAAAGGAGTCAGTTGAGGTGGTATGGGCATCTGATTAGGATGCCTCCTGGACGCCTCCCACTTGAGGTGTTTCAGGTACGTCCCACTGGGAGGAGACCCCGGGGCAGACCCAGGACTTGGTGGAGAGTCTATGTCTCCCAGCTGGTCTGGGAACGCCTTGGTATCCCCTCTGAAGAGCTGGAGCAGGTGGCTGGGGAGAGGGAAGTCTGGGCTTCTCTGCTTGAACTGCTGCCTCCGCGACCCGGACCTCCGGAAAAGCGGTAGAAGATGGATGGATGGATGGATGGATGGATGGTCAAAATTGCGGGAAAGTTGCGGTGATTGGAAAAAATTGCAAGGTTGCACAGTAGTTGCTCTGATTGGCTGATTTCGCGTGAATTGATGCGATCGCAACATCGCGAAATCCTGGAGGGACTGGTCTGCTGCTTTCTTTCTGTTTCAAGCCATTTCTCTGCCTCTACCAGATCATATTTGTCTGGCTTTCGTCTGCTGCCATCTGCTGCCTGTTTTATGTCATCTACAAGAGCATGGCAATCAGACATCTTTAGCTTGCCTGTAAACCTGAACCTTTTTCTCCACTTTTCCAAAAACTGTGTACTACTCCTGTCCTTCCTATGCATAAATTTACCTTCACCTGACAACACAAAAATCTCATTCTCATCCTCTTGCGCGACACAACAAGGCAAGCAACCTCGATTTCTGCCTCACTGCCTAACTTCCGCGTTCTCATGGTCAATGCCTCTACTGCAACAGTTAACCCATTTTTTTTCCCTCACCAAAGTGAGCTGTAAAACATTTAAAAAAAACACACACGAACAAGCACGCGAACGACCAAACAAACTGCAGTTATTTATTTACTGTATTTATTTTATGTTATTATGATTACAGGTTATTTTATCTTATGTATATATATTTTAGGGGTTATTTTATTTTACTTTATAACTATTTTAATTATGCCTTAAGGTATTTTGGTTGTTATTATCACACTAAAATTTATCCTTATTATATTAGCGCCATTTGTCTTTATTTTAAGGTCCTCTCTTGTTATAACCTTTATTTTGTTTTTTGCCTTTGTAATTTTTTTGTCTCTCCATCTCTGTCTTCTTCTTTTAGATTTGATTGGAGGTTGGCAACCAGCTTACAGGTGCATTACCCCCACGTATTTCACTCTGTCATCACTCTATGCTCATGTTCACCTTACTCTCCTCTGTCTCTGTCTGTCTCCCTTCTATTTAAAAAGGTTATCCTAACCTTTTTCAATAGAAAAAGGTCCTAACCTTTTTCCTAACCTTCATCTGTTTTTTACTTTTCTTTTTTTTTTTTGTCTTTCCTCCCTTTCTGTGTCTTTCTGCCTTAAGGTTTATTCTTATTATAACCTTATCATCTCTATTTTTTTGTCTTTTAATGGAGGGATATTTTTTATCACTCTGCGGTCACCAGCCGCTGTATTTTCCTGGGGTATCCTGCGGTGATACCGCCACGTGCTCTTTTGTGTGTCCACTTACACAGCAGAAATGCACTTCTTTTGATGGACTCCAACCACGACATGCCAAGCTTTACTGAACCAGTCCTCGACCAGTTTGGACCTTATGGTAACAAACGCTTGACTTTCAACTCTCTTACGCATATTCTCAGACCGACAGCGGACTCTAACCGGGCGGAAAACACTTTTAGATCACCAATAATTAAATTTACTTACTTTGATCCACCTGTGGATTGGCTCCATCACTCTCCGTTTCCACTCCCAGTGTCTCCGGACCGTGCCTCACTTTCACAAAGCCAACCCACTGGGGACGGTGGGGGAGGGCTTTCCGCAGCTGTGCACACGCTGTCTTGGTCCCAAAACACCGGAAGCAAGAGGAGAGATATCTGGAGTCCCTGTTGGGGCACCAAGTATGTTAGAAAAATTCTTCTTAACCTTCAGTCAGAAACCAGGCAGGATCAGAGTTTCAGCAAATTTAATTACACTGGCCAGAGGAGAACAATACAAAAACAGTCTCAGAACCTATCCACGCATCATTCTCCTCAAACACACATGGCTCAGTCCTTTAAGCCCTTCGTTATCCAAGAGGTGGAGGAGAAAATGTCCATGGTGATTGGTTCAGTACATCTGGTCAAGACTTGGTGTACAGCTTATCTCTTTCTCAAGAACCATGACGCTCACTCAGCACCAGTCACACAGGAACCGTACAAAATGAACTAAAACAAAATGATAACAAAATCCAGCTGCATCCTTGACACTTTCACACAGACTCTGAGACAAAGCAAATCACAAATATGAGACAAATATGAAACTTTTCTATCAATACCCAGCTGGTAGCTTGTAGCTTGGTTTTGGTGTGCACCTTCCTGCGTGGCCAACCTCACCATTGCCACAGACTGAGCCTTTAGCTCCTCCGAGCTAACTAGCTTAGTTCCTCTTGGTGCCAACAGTTTCACTACACAGCGCCACAGCTTCTTGTCCCTTGCATGTTCGGCAAAATCTCCAGCCAGCCGCCCGACAGCATTCGCATAAGTCTCCATCTCTCCCAACATGCAGAGAATTCTCCCATCCTCTACACCGAAACGACAGACCAGTAGCGTCCATCCTCGATCCCCACCGAGTCTACCCAGGCCCAGTTCAGCAATGTATCCCCCAAGCATGGCCACCCAGTCTGGCCACAAGATCGCTGGCTCTCCGGGACACTCCAGAAATGGCGGCAGAGGTGAAGGTAACCCACATGTCTCCATGGTTTGTTCTCGTCGCCAAAATGTTATGTCTGCATGGCCTTATGCCATGTAGCGAACTGAACTTCTTCTTCTTTTAGATTTGATTGGCGGTTGGCAAACAGCTTACAGGTGCATTACCACCACATACACTACCTCTAGATCATCACTCTACTGCCACTTGATGTCTTAAAAGTGTCCTACTAGGCTTATCACTCTATATCCCTTATCACTCTATATGTGTGTGTGTGTGTATATATATATTTTATAGTAATATGTACATATGTATATTAGCTGCTCTTGCTTGCTTGTTTTTTTTCTTGCCTTCTGATTGTTGCTCTGAGTGTTGCTATCCCTGTGCTGTTGCAATCCTGGAATTTCCCCGTTGTGGGACTAATAAAGTCTTATCTTATCTTATCTTATCTTATCTTATATCCCCCACCTACGATAATCAGACATCACTATATACTAGTACATATCTGTGCATACCCGTACATACCCGTAGAAACCAAATATAAGCAAGGGTGTAAGCAAGCACATCAGCACTTGTTCAGTGATGCCTGCCTTTGATCTTTGATGGTGTCATAGTGAGTCCTATGATCTTTAATGATGTCATAACGAGTCCTATGATCATGAGTCATGCCTACATTGTGATGAATTGCTCTGTGCCATTATCACCCACAGCTGTGCACACACCGGCTCCTAGTCACTCTCAGGCTATATAACCCATTCCTGCCTTCAGAACGGCACGGAGCCATCTGTCTCCCTGGCTATATGAAGCTCTACGCTCGATCACCCAGCCAATCATCCTGCCTTCATCATCCTAGCCGCCTCAGCCTCGTCTGTTGGAAGGATTCCCTTCATCACCAAGTAAGCTTTTTTCTACTCACCAGTTCTATGTTATCCCCTGTGCACAGGCGGAATTCCCAGGCGACAGAATTGTCCCTCTCGGCAGCGGTCCTCTCTCTCTCCTCCGCTAGCCATCCTCCTCCAGTGGTGTGTGATAGCAGACGCTGTCTTCCTGGCTTTAGCCCACGGGCCAACCGGAGTTCACCACCTCTCCTGAAACAAGGTTGCCAGATTGAACGGCGTTCTGCTCACTCCCAGCTTTGACGAGTCGCCAGACTCACGCACTCACATCTACATACACTTCACACACACACGCACCCACACACTCACACTATTACAAATAAAGATCATTTGAATCCACTCTTGAGCCTGTGTCTGTTCCCTGGGTCTGCCAATTATGTCATGCGTTTGATCTTTGAAGATGTCATAGTGAGTCCTATGATCTTTGATGATGGCATAGCGAGTCCTATGATGCCTGCATTTGAACTTTGATGTCATAGTGAGTCCTATGATCTTTGATGATGTCATAGCGAGTCATGATCATGAGTGACGCCTACCTTTGATCTTTGATGATGTCATAGCGAGTCCTATGATCGTGAGTGATGCCTGCCTTTGATCTTTGATGATGTCATAGTGAGTCCTATGATCTTTTAGCGAGTCCTATGACCGTGATAAAGTCACAGATTTCTTGAATTATATATAGTGATGAGTGATCCCTGCCTTTGATCTTTGATGATGTCATAGCAAGTCCTATGATCATGATGACTGCCTTTGATCTTTGATGATGGCACACAGACACACTGACAGACACACACACACACAGATTTCTTGAATTATAATATGTTGACTAGTACATACCCGTGCATGCCCGTGCATACCCGTGCATGCCCATAGAAACCAAGTATAAGCAAATATTTCTGCATGCCCGTAGAAAGCAGGTGTACGCAATGGTGTAAGCAAGCACATCAGCACTCGTTCAGTGATGCCTGCCTTTGATCTTTGATGGCGTCTTAGTGAGTCCTATTATCTTTGATGTCATAGCGAGTGCTATGATCGTGAGTTATGCCTGTATTTGATCTTTGAAGATGTCCTATGTCCTATGATCTTTGATGATGGCATAGCGAGTCCTATGATCATGAGTGATACCTGCCTTTGAGCTTTGATGTCCATTGATCGTGAGTGAGCACGAGTGATGCCTGCCTTTGATCCTTGATGATGTCATAGTGAGCCCTATGATCGTTAGTGATGCCTGCCTTTGATCACACACAGACACACAGATTTTCTTGAATCACTCTACTATGGTGTCTATGACGTCACATAGACATCATGTAAACCCTGTAAACCCAACTGTAAACCCTTTTATTCACCGCGAGAGTTCTCCTCGTTTATTCTGGTCGGAATTTATATCTCGCCTGCTGCTTGTACAACGGAGGCACTGCAGCTCCTCGCTGACCAGATAGCAGACGTGGAGGAAAAACATCCAGACTCTCTGCTTATCATTCTGGGTGATTTCAATAGAGCTAATCTCACAAATGAGCTTCCTAAATACAGACAGCATATTAAATGTCCCACCAGGGACACAAATACACTTGACCACTGTTACACAGTTTTAAGAAATGCCTATCATGCCGTCCCCCGTGCAGCTCTGGGTTTTTCTGACCACTGCCTGCTCCATCTTATTCCAACATACAGACAGAAACTAAAAACTTCCAAGCCTGTTGTAAGGACTGTGAAGAAATGGACTGAGGAATCAAAGCTGAAGTTACAAGCCTGCTTTGACTGCACAGATTGGAGTGTTTTTGAAGCTGCAGCCATTAACTTAAATGAACTCACTGACACTGTGACATCATACACCTGTTTCTGCGAGGACATGTGTGTGCAGACCAAGACCTTCTGCATATACAACAACAATAAACCCTGGTTCATTCCTAAACTGAAGCAGCTACGTCAGACCAAGGAGGAGGCCTACAGGACTGGTGACTGGACTCTGTACAAGCGGGCCAGAAACATGCTGACGAAGGAGACCAGGCTTGCTAAGAGGAGCTACAGTGTGAAGTTACAAAAAAACTTCTCAGCTAACAACTCTGCTTCTGTCTGGAGAGGCCTACGGAATATCACCAACTAAAGGAGACCATCCCCCCACCCTGCGGAAAACCTCCAGCTGGCTAATGACCTAAACAGCTTTTACTGCAGGTTTGAAAAGAACCTACAGTTCTCACCTCCCACCCACACAAAAGGATTATCTGCAGCCCCAGGAACTCCATCCCTCCTCCACTCTGACCTCCCACCAGCACTAATGATCTGTGAAGAGGAGGTGCGCCGGGTCTTTCAGAGACAAAAGATCAAGAAGGCTGCAGGACCTGATGGTGTGTCTCCGTCCTGCCTGAGAGTCTGCTCCAACGAGTTGGCCCCCATCTTCACCCGGATCTTTAACAGATCACTGGAGCTGCGTGAAGTGCCTTCCTGCTTCAAACGCTCCATCATCATTCCAGTTCCCAAGAAACCCTCTATTACAGGATTAAACGACTACAGACCTGTTGCCCTGACCTCTGTGGTCATGAAATCCTTGGAGAGATTGGTGCTGAACCACCTGAAGGTCATCACAGGCCCCCTGATAGACCCACTGCAGTTTGCCTACCGGTCAAACAGGTCAGTGGATGATGCAGTGAATATGGGACTACATTACATCCTGCAACACCTCGACTCCCCAGGGACGTACGCCAGGATCCTGTTTGTCGACTTCAGCTCAGCGTTCAACACCATCATCCCAGGCATTCTTCATCAGAAACTCCTCCAGCTCAAGGTGCCCCCCTCCACCTGCCAGTGGATCTCCAGCTTTCTGACTGACAGGTGGCAACAGGTGAAGCTAGGGAGATTTACATCCAGCTCCCGAAAAATTAGTACTGGCGCCCCCCAAGGATGTGTCCTTTCCCCACTGCTCTTCTCCCTCTACTCCAACGACTGCACCTCAGAGGACCCTTCGGTGAAGCTCCTGAAGTTTGCGGACGACACCACAGTCATCGGTTTGATCCGGGATGATGATGAGTCTGCATACAGGCGGGAGGTGGAGCAGCTGATCCTCTGGTGCAGCCAGAACCATCTTGAACTTAACCCAGCCAAAACGGTGGAGATGACTGTGGATTTCAGGCGACACCCCCCTTCATTCCCCCCACTCACCATCCTCAACAGCACAGTGTCCACTGTGGACTCCTTCAAGTTTCTGGGTACCACAATCTCCCGGAACCTGAAGTGGTCCTCCCATATTGACACTGTCCGGAAAAAGGCCCAGCAGAGGTTGTTTTTTCTGCGTCAGCTCAAGAAGTTTGATTTGCCTCAGGAGCTGCTGGTTGTCTTCTACACCGCCATCATCCAATCTGTCCTCTGCTTTTCCCATCACTGTCTGGTTTGGATCTGCCACTAAACAGGACAAGACCAGACTGCAGCGGATCATTAAGTCTGCGGAGAGGATCATTGGTACCGACCTACCCTCCATTGAGAACTTACAGTATATCGGTCCATAACCAGGAAACGGGCGGGAAACATCTGTGCTGACCCATCACACCCCGGCCACAAACTGTTTGAACTTCTATCTTCTGGTCGTCGTTACAGATCACTGAAGGTCAAAACCACCCGTCACAGGAACAGTTTCTTTCCTCAAGCCATCACTCTGATGAACTCCTAACATTCACCTAGTCCTACCTGTTGCTGTACTCATGACTTTTCATCCATTATTACATTGCACATAACTCTCACACTGCTTTTTACTTCATTCACATTATATCACTGAATCTGAGTCCACATTGAAATACTGTGTGATTGTATATTTTTTCATATATTTCTGCAAAGTGTGGTTAGTCCGAGTAAATAACTGCATATATTTCTGTATATATTTGCATCCTTTTATAGAAACGTGGACAGACTGTAATTTACTGTACATACTGTGGTTGTCATTGAATCCTTATTTAAATCCTTCACCTGAACAACAAGAGCAAGTTTTTAGCCAAAGTCAAATTCCTTGTATGTGTTGTGCATACTTGGCCAATAAAGCTGATTCTGATTCTGATTCTGATTCTGATTCTGATTCTGTAGACATCATAGGAACATCATGGGCGATCCTATGATCTTTTAG
Organism: Pholidichthys leucotaenia; assembly: GCA_020510985.1. NCBI lineage: Eukaryota > Metazoa > Chordata > Actinopteri > Cichliformes > Pholidichthyidae > Pholidichthys > Pholidichthys leucotaenia. The sequence continues at coordinate 458,639,188 of CM035838.1, read as the reverse complement.
CAGTCCTATGGTCTATATGACGACAGACTCACACAGAGATTTCTTGAATTATACACTGATACTAGTGCCTACATACCTATAGAAAGCAGGTGTAAGCAAGGGTGTAAGCAAGCACGTCAGCACTCATCCAGTGATGCCTACCTTTGATCTTTGATGTGTCATAGCGAGTCCTATGAACTTTGATGATGTCATAGCGAGTCCTGTGATCATGAGTGATGCCTGCCTTTGATCTTTGATGTCCTGTGATCATGAGTGCGCATGAGTGATGCCTGCCTTTGATCTTTGATGATGTCATAGCGAGTCCTATGATTGTGAGTGATGCAGTCCAAGGACGGATATTTTCACACATAAGGAGTCGTTATACATAGGAACATCATAGGACATGTCACACAAGTCGTTATACATAGGAACATCATAGGACATAATGCAGACATCATAGGAACATCATAGGCAGTCTCATGATCTTTGGTCATGACACACACACTGACACACAGAACAGACAGGCACAGACAGATTTCTTGAATTTATAGAGTAACTTGAGAACACTAAACTATATACAGTTGCCGCAGCCCACCTGATGGCACCCTGCCAGGGCGGCTACAGCAAGCCCAAAGGGCCAAGCACACACGCAACAGTCACACACAACACTATGATCGTGAGTGATGCCTGCCTTTGATCTTTAATGATGTCATAGCGAGTCCTATGATCTTTGATGTTGTCATCAGGAGTCCTGTGATCATGAGTGATGCCTGTCCTATGCCCTTTGATGATGTCATAGCAAGTTCTATGGTCATGACACACACTTACAAAGTCCTATGATCATGACACACACAAAGTCCTATGATCGTGAGTGATGCCTGTGCTCTTTGATGATGTCATAGCAAGTCCTATGATCGTGACACACACAAAGTCCTATGATCGTGAGTGATGCCTGTGCTCTTTGATGATGTCATAGCAAGTCCTATGATCGTGACACACACAAAGTCCTATGATCGTGACACACACTTACAAAGTCCTATGATCGTGAGTGATGCCTGTCATATGCCCTTTGATGATGTCATAGCAAGTTCTATGGTCATGACACACACTTACAAAGTCCTATGATCATGACACACACAAAGTCCTATGATCGTGAGTGATGCCTGTGCTCTTTGATGATGTCATAGCAAGTCCTATGATCGTGACACACACAAAGTCCTATGATCGTGAGTGATGCCTGTGCTCTTTGATGATGTCATAGCGAGTCCTATGATCGTGACACACACAGTCCTATAATCGTGACACACACACAGACACACAGACAGATAATTCAACTAGGAGGAATGGATGTAGGAAGTGGGGAAGAGGACGTTTGGAGCGTGGTGGAGTCTAAAAGAAGCAAACATAGACGTAAAGAAAATCAATCAAGAGCATTATCAGGTGCTGATGAATCAGAAGATGAACAATCCCGGAATTCCCGGAATAAACAAAAGGAGTGTAAAGTGATCATGAAACTTAGTCAGGAAGGAGCATCATTTCATGAGTGGAACCCAATTAAGCTCACAAATGCAAGTAATAAGTTACTTGGAGAAGTTTTAAATGCAAGAATTCTTCACAGTGGTTCATTACTAGTTACATGTAAAGATAGTGTTCAACAAGGAAAAGCAATAAGAGTCAATAAGATGGAGGGGAAAAATGTGCAGTGTTCAGTATTGGAAGGAAATAAGGCAATGAGAAGAGTGATATCGGGCATCTCAACGGCTGTCTCAACTAATGAAATAATAAAAAACTGGAGCAAAAGTGACAGAGGTACAAAGATTGAAAACTAATATAAATGGCGAAAAATGTGATAGTCTGTTGGTAATGTTAAAATTTGATGAAACAAGACTGCCAAGTAAGGTGGGCAGCACGGTGGTGCAGTGGTTAGCACTGTTGCCTTACAGCTAGAAGGTTCCTGGTTCGAATCCCCAGGTTGGCAGGGGTTGGAACCTTTCTGTGTGGAGTTTGCATGTTCTCCCTGTGCTGCGTGGGTTTACTCCGGGGGCTCCGGTTTCCTCCCATAATCCAAAGACATGCATGTTAGGTTAATTGGCTGTTCTAAATTGTCCCTAGATATCTGTTTCCTATAGGCCCTTAGAGTAGAGGGTTAGTATTAGCGAAAGCGCTTTGAGTGGTCTTTGTGACTAGAAAAGCGCTATATAAGTGCAGGTTAGTTAGTAGTTAGTTAGTTAGTATATTGGCTACATGAGCTATGAAGTCAGCTTCATAGCTCATGTAGCCAATATACTTCCTCCTTCGCTCAGATGTTTCAAATGTCAAAAGTTTGGTCATGTAGCTGCAATATGCAAAGGTAGACAACGACATGCCAGATGCTCCAGTGAACATGAATATGGGAAAGTGTGAAAGAGGAGCCAAATTAAAGTGCTGTAACTGCGGTGATGAACATAGCTCTGCATATCAAGGTTGTGAAGCCAGCAAAAGAGCAGCAGAAATTCAACAGATAAAAGTCTCCTAACACATGCAGAAGCTGTGAAAAAGGTGCCAACTAAAAAAGTGGGAGTGGACTCCAACAGGGAAAGTGTGCAGGCTTGTAGTGCATGCAGCAGAATTAAGGAAGATACTCTGGTTTTGAAGGAAAATAGTTTTGTCTTATTTGTGGTAGATGTGATAAACTGTACTGCGCAGACTTCCAAGAAAATGGAAAAAATCAAAATCATTGTGAAAGCAGCAGAAAAATATCTCGGCATTAAGGGGCTACAGTGGGAAGCAGTTGAAGACTTGTTAAGTGGGAGATCTTTAAGTTCACAGACATCATGGGCTGGTGGATCAACCACCAATCAACTCTAAAAGAAGAAGAATAAGATGAGACGCAGATACGGACTACAGCTCCTGACCAGATAGAGTGATAATAAAGAGTGAAGTACGTGGCGGTGGTGCACCTTTGGGCTGGTTGCCAGCCCCCAGTCAAGTCTAGGAGAAGAGGAGGAGAGGAGGAGGATTGTTCGGAACTCCTTGTGGGAACTCCTTGTACGGGGATGTGGAGTGGTGGTGGTAGGGTCTGTGGCGGTGGTGCGCCTGTGGGCTGGTTGTCAGCCACCAGTCAGGTCTAGCAGAAGAGGAAGAAGCTATGAGGAAAACATCACAAAGCTACAAGGAAAACTTCTTCTTCTTTGAGATTGGATTGGTGGTTGGCAACCAGCTTACAGGTGCATTACCGCCACTGACTTGATTATCATCACTCTATATCTTTGTATAAGGAGTTCTGAACAACTCCTTATTGTCATGGATGGCCCTCGCGAGCCATCAAAAGACACCACATATCAACCAGTGAGTTTGCAGTTTATTAAGGGAACAGAAAGATGACAAAATAACGAGCCACAAGGGGCTAAAACACACTTCAACGATAACTCAGTCTGTGACGAGGAGGAACAAATACATAATGAAACACACTTACGATAATAGAAGAAGGGTTGTAAACGTCTGACCAGAGGGATGCTTGATGATGTCAGGCGGGGGGTTGTTCGACGAGACTGCCGCCCATTTCGCCCTCAGCAGCCGTCTTAAGTAGGGAAGAGCTGATGAGGCGAAATGCAGCTCAGCTGTCAGGGCCTCAGCTCTGACAGCCGGAAGCCCCTCTGAGCGCTGTCAAAATAAAAGCTCGGAAAGCCATAGGGAACACACACATCAGCTGGGAGGAAAATACTGCATGGCCCGAGCGCAGACGAGATCGGCGCTCGAACCATGACAGTACCTTCCCCTGAGGCGGCGAACTCCGGGCGCCGTATGACACCCAAGCCCCCCCCTCACCCCACCCAGGGTGGGAGGATGGGGGAAAGGCCTGGAGGGTGAGAACCAGAAAAGACAAAAACACCAAGACGATGACAGGGAACAAACGAAGCAATTACAGAGTATGGTAGGGAAAAAAAACACAATACCCCATAAAGCGCGGATGACACATAGACAGGACAAAAATGCAAATAACAGAAGGAGGCCTATAACTAAAATACACAGGCCCCTGAGACACAATATGGCAGATACAAATCATCCCTCCGACAGGGGAGGAGGAAAAAAAGACACGCTAAACAGCGGTAATACATAGATCAAAATAAGGCACATGACAACACACCAAAAGTGGCCTTAACATCTAGAGGAAATACGAAACATACGGGGATGACGGCAGGCAGAGTCCAATAATACACACACAGTTCTGGTGGTCTCCCTGCGTCCAATGTCCACATAACTAATAGGGGAAAAAGGAAGTGTTCAGGCGGCCTACCCAAGTCCCAGGCCCGGGAAAACAGGCTGGCGGCCGGACCAGGTAGCCAAGCAGACAGTCCAGTTGGTCGGGTGGCTGACCCAGAACGCCAAACGGGTGAGGCAGTCCTTCAGGCGGCCATCCCGCATTGCTCAGCCACTAGGACCGCAGGGGAGAGAACAACAATGGCTTCCCTGCAGAGGGGGATAGCGAGGGAGAGCCAGGCCGAATATGAGGAACCCCAATGGCACCCGGTGGAGAAGTCTTGGGGGAAAGATGAGGGACCAGTCCGGCGTCGCTCAGCGGAGGATCTGCAGCTCCACCTCCGAACGTTACCAGAATAGGCGCTGTCCTCCTGTTGGACCCAGGGTGAGCCCGCACTGCACCCACGATGGACCCCGATCGGATCGCAGCTGCACCCACGATGGACCCCAACTGGGTTGGAACAGCTCCATGGACGACCTCCAACCCCAAACCCAGAACCTCCAGCACAGTGACCGGGGTTGACTCCGCACCGGTGACCCTGGGAGAAGGCTCAGGAGAAGAAGAAGAACCAGGATCAGGATCACCGGTAGCGACAGAGCCCAGCGAGACGAGTTCGGATGCAGCAGGCGGCTGCCCCTAGCTCGTCTCCCCAAGAGACAGGCAAAAATGCTCTAGAACAGATAGTAGGAAGGAAAAATAGAGCACTTGCCTGCACTCGAGTTCTGTCGCCGTCCAGGACTTCGACGATCCGGGTTCAGCAGGCAGAAGGACGTCTTCTGGCTCCCATTCGGCTACAATGAGCCCCGCAGCCAGCATGGTGTTCTCCACAGTCTGAGGACCCTCCAACGCTGATGTCCACGCCGACGACCTGCACAGTGTGGTGGCAGGGGATCCTCGACCTGCTGGATCAAACCACTCATCGATGCAGACCCGGGGACGTTTCGGCGGCGGCGCAGGCTCCACACTGCAGTCCACTCTCCTCCTCTGCCTGTGACGTGGCTGCGGGGCTGGAACCAAGCTCTCCAGGACCGCAGGCCCCCTCCCCGTCCGGCGACGCAGGCCTGGCATTGCGGAACGCTCAGTGGAGGGAGACACAGAGGCAGCAGGTTCAATGTTAGATGCTACAGCAGGTGGAGGAAGCTCGGGGGGCTGTGAACCCCGAACTCCACCCCCAGGAATCAAGCAAGGCAATTCACTCAATGAGGGAACAGAATGAAAAGACACTTGCCTGATCTGTAGGGGCCCGATAGAACCCGCTGCAGTGGACTTTTTTCCTCCCTTTCCCCGCTGGATGGTGAGGGAGGGCCCCCTGGGAGGAGGAGGAGGAGCCACTCGCAATGGTATAATAACAGGCTTCGCCGGAGCAGGACTCGTGGCACTCACAGCAGCCGGGGAAGATGTCGAGGAGGAGGGGACGACAGCCGAGGCAATCCAGGCACAAGGAGCTGATGGGACAGCAGGGAAAGATGACCCGGGGGGAGAGGCTGTGGGAATTCCCTCCTAACGAAACGCCGAAGAGGCAGCTGACTGGGAGGTAGAGTTCCTCCGACGACCCGGAACAGGATCCGGACGGGGTTCTCGCTGAGTCTTAGTGTTGGCTGTGTGACGACCGTTACCGGCAGAGGGCGAGGCGAAGGAGAGGTTCAGGAAACGCTGCTCCTGCGCGGAATCAGAGGCAAGCAAGTCGGCGTACTCTGGACAATCTCTTAGCTCAGGATTCCTCTCCACCAGCCTCACTGCCGCCGTCACATGCTTAATAATCTGCGTGGGGTGAACAGTGGAGTGAGCTGCCACCACTTGGTCCCGGATGGAAACAGCTGACTGTTGTAGTTTCTCCAGGGGAATTCCGACTGATGTGTCACTCCTTTGGGGATCACCCCTAGCCGGTGCGACCTCCTGGCCTGGAACGGGGACAGGAATGGGATCCCGAAGCAAGGAGCGAGGATGCCTCCTCTTTAGCTTCCTGCCGGAGTTTCCCTCCAGCCCACAGAGTATCTCCTGTTGCGCAACGATGTCTGCCTTCCTCACAATGACTTCAGGGTGGTTGGAGTAGCAAGGAAGGCAATTAATGATGTCCTCAGCGAGGTCCAGGTGCCGGCATACGTCACTGGGAGTGTCATAGAGGCCAGCAGTGAAGAGAGCTCCATCAACATAGTCCAGGGCCTCCGCTAGCTCGTAGCCCAGGCTCCGAGCGCGGCCCCTGAATGACGACATGACCTCCCAGCACACAGGTACCCAGACAGGGAAAAACAAAAGTCCAATTTAGGCAAAACTCATGGTGACCGGCGTCTCAGTCTGGTGGCAATCTACTGTCATGGATGGTCCTCGCGAGCCATCAAAAGACGCCACATATCAACCAGTGAGTTTGCACAGTTTATTAAGGGAACAGAAGGATGACAAAATAACGAGCCACGAGGGGCTAAAACACACTACAACGATAACTCAGTCTGTGACGAGGAGGAACAAATACATAATGAAACACACTTACGATAATAGAAGAAGGGTTGTAAACGTCTGACCAGAGGGATGCTTGATGATGTCAGACGGGGGGTTGTCCGACGAGAATGACGCCCATTTCGCCCTCAGCTGCCCTCTTAAAGGGCCTATATCATGCAAAATCGACTTTTTTGAGCTTTTAAGCATGTTATAATGTTAATTCTTCACCAAAAACACCCCCAAAGTGGTATTTTGCTCCATTCATGCATCTCTGAGTATTCCTCCTCAACCCTGCTCTCTGAGCTGCTGCTCCGCCCTGTCCCTGATAATGACTGGGTCCCCACGTTCATACGTATGAACGTAGGTGAGCCGCCCACTCCAGGAAGTGCCTGTGCTGCCAGCACCGCCCCCAGGCTAATGCACACACCCACTTTCTCCACGCAGCTAACGGAGCGGTGATTGGCAAAACTCTTTCACTTTAGCATTGATGCTGTGAAGAAGTAGTTCCTCTTGCACCTAATCTGCTCAGTGACAACAACTGTTTGCTTTTTTACATAAGACAATGTCTTCTAAGTTTTCGTGGGGGGAACCCAGCAACACGCTGCAGCAGCCGGCTCAGGGGTTACGTCATGAAATGGGCGGCAGCCACAAGAAGGAGAGGCTGAGCCTCAGAGATTGAGGCATCTTACTTCCAGGTTGGAAAAGTAGCTCACGAAAATAACTCAAATTTCATAAGAAATTCATTCTCCAGTGTACCAAAGGTAATATACTATCACATACATGCATATAGTTTACTCTGAAAGGCTTAAAATAGCATGACATAGGCCCTTTAAGTAGGGAACAGCTGATGAGGCTAAATGCAGCTCAGCTGTCAGGGCCTCAGCTCTGACAGCCGGAAGCCCCTCCGAGCGCTGTCACAATAAAAGCTCGGAGAGTCATAGGGAACACGCACATCAGCTGGGAGGAAAATACTGCATGGCCCAAGCGCAGACGAGATCGGCGCACGAACCACGACTCTGATGTGTTTAAAAATTATCCGTCCTTGGACTGTGTCTGAGGAAAATGTCACAAAGCTATGAGGAAAACCTCACAAAGCTATGAAGAAAATGTCACAAAGGTATGAGGAAAACGTAACTGTCATAGCTGCCAATTTACACACCTGTGCGTGCACCTGCCTGTCATTATTCTCTGGTTATATATACCGTCAGGTCCAATGCTCTGTGCGGAGTCATCTGTTTCCTTCTCCAGAAACCTGCTACGCCAAACCTTCATCGAGCTTCCTAGCCTCACGGAGCTTGTTCACGTTGGGCTTCCCAGCCTCAGCTGTTACCTGTCTGTGCCTGCGCCTCCAGGAATCATCTTCTACCAAGTAAGCCATCATCTCACCTTCTCACCTTGTCCTAGTCCCCTATGCACAGGTGGAGATCTGTGGCGGTGGATTCCTTCTCCCTGGCGGCGGACTCACCCATTTCCCCACACCGGCATTCAGCTCCCTGGCTATTTTGCGGGCACTATCCTCCTGGCTGTGGCTTCCATGCTACCTGCTCTTCTCCCTACTATCTCTGACAGTAAGCGTAGAACTATCTGGTGCTCGCCTTGCCTGCACTGCAGCTAACTTTCCCTTTGTTTCTCTGTAGGGTTTCCAGGTCGTATGGTGCTCTGCTCACCCCAGCTGATTCGCCAACTCACACTAGACACATCTAAACACACATACACACACCCACTCACGTCCACTATTATCAATAAAAGGTTAATTGTGTCAACTCTGAGTCGTGTCTACTCTTTTGGGTCACTAGAACCATGTCAGTACAACCCCGCCAGAGTGACCCAGCAGACAGCGCGCTAGTGCGCAGGATGAACAGCTTAGAGACTCAGAGTCAACCAGTTAGCCTATCAACAGCAGGTTATGCTGGCACAGTCAGCTCAGGTAACTGATAGGCTAGACCGCCCACAGGTTTTCCCTTTAGTTTCCGCTAGCTCCTCTGCTCCCACTAGCTCCACCGCTAGTCAGCCTACACGGGGTCCCGTATCACGGCTCACTCCCGTCCCAACTCCCCCCAACTTCCTGCAAAATTGGGGAAAGCTAGGGGGTTTCTCATGCAGTGTGATATTGTGTTTCAGCGGGTACTGGGGAATTTTCCCACTGACCATAATTCAATTCAATTCAATTCAATTCAATTCAATTCAATTCAACTTTATTTATATAGCACCATTTCACAGCAACAGTCATCTCATAGCACTATCAACTGAAGGGGGAACCCCCACAGTTGCAGAAAGACCCCAGCAATCAGGCGATCCCCTGTGAGCAAGCACTTGGCGACGGTGGAGAGGAAAAACTCCCTTTTAACAGGAAGAAACCTCCAGCAGAACCAGGCTCAGGGAGGGGCAGTCATCTGCTGCGACTGGCTGGGGGGTGAGGGGATAGAGAAGAAGAAAAGAACAGACATGTAGAGAGCAAACAGCACGATGGGGACTCAATCTATGGGAGAGAACAAACAGATGTTAATGACCAGCAAAAAAAAAATAAAAATATTTCATTGAGAGTGAGGAAAGGAGTGAGGCCCAGTGCATTACTGGAGGTCCCCCGGCTGACTAAACCTATTAGCAGCATAACTAAGGGAGGGTTCAGAAACACATGATCCCTCCCTAATTGTAGGCTATATCAAAAAGGTAGGTTTTAGCCCTATTCTTAAAAACAGAGATCAAGTCTGACTCCCAAATCCAGATTGGCAGCTGATTCCACAGGAGAGGAGCTTGATAACTGAAGGCTCTGCCTCCCATTGTACTTTTGGAGATTCTAGGTATTACAAGTAATCCTGCATTTTGGGAGCGTAGTGCTCTGTTAGGATAATACGGTAGTATCAGATCTTTTAAATAAAAAGGAGCCTGATTGTTTAGAGCTTTGTAAGTAAGAAGAAGGATTTTAAACTTAATTCTAAACTCTATGGGAAGCCAGTGAAGGGAGGCCAGAACCGGAGAGATATGATCTCTCTTTCTAGTTCCTGTTAAAACTCTTGCTGCAGCATTTTGGATCAGCTGAAGACTTTTTAAAGATGTTTTAGGACAGCCTGATAATAAAGAATTACAATAATCTAATCTCGAGCTAACAAAAGCATGGATCAGTTTCTCAGCATCACTCTGAGACAAGATGCTCCTAATCTTGGCAATATTACGCAAATGATAGAAGGCAGTCTTAGAAACAAATTTAATATGTGAATTGAAGGACAAATCCTGATCAAAAATAACTCCAAGGTTCCTCACAGAGCTATTAAGAGAAAGAGTAACCGCATCCAAACTGAAAGTTTGATTTGGAAAGGAATTTCTAAGGTTTTTTGGACCAACAAGAATGACTTCAGTCTTATCTGAATTTAATAGCAGGAAATTACAAGTCATCCAAGCTTTGATTTCCTTAAGACAGGCTTCTAACTTGGCTAATTGATTACTATCATCTGGCTTCATTGACAGGTATAATTGTGTGTCATCTGCATAACAATGAAAATGTATACAGTGCTTTCTAATAATGTTGCCTAACGGAAGCATATATAAACTAAAAAGAGTAGGGCCTAGCACAGATCCCTGTGGAACTCCATGACTAAGCTTTGAGTTGAAAGAAAACTCATCATTTACATGAACAAACTGGAACCTATCAGATAAATAAGATCTAAACCACTGCAACGAAGTTCCATTAAGTCCAACATAGTGTTCTAATCTATCAAGTAGAATATTATGATCGATAGTATCAAAAGCTGCACTAAGGTCTAAAAGGACAAGTACAGAAACTAGTCCATTATCAGATGCAATGAGGAGGTCGTTAGTGACCTTCGCTAAGGCTGTTTCAGTACTATGATGGATTCTAAACCCAGATTGAAACTCTTCAAGTAAACCATTTCCCTGCAGGTGGTCAAATAATTGCGTAGCAACAACTCTTTCTAAGATTTTTGAAATGAAAGGGAGATTAGAGATTGGTCTATAGTTAGCTAAAGCTCCTGGATCTAGCGTTGGCTTTTTGAGTAAGGGTTTAATTACAGCCGTTTTAAAAGCCTGCGGTACATGGCCTAAAGTTAATGAAGAATTGATTATATGAAGAATAAAGCTACCAATAAGTGGGAAGACTTATTGGTCTTCCCACTTATTGGTGGGTTAATCACATAACCGGATAGGTTATGTGTGTGGGGAGCCTTGAATAACGAAACTGAGTTGCATTTAATTCCAGTTTATTTCAAGCTACATTCCCACAGTCTGCTCTCATCCCTGAGCAGAGAAACAAGAGGGAGACACACACCTCAGTCCTCACCTTTAAACAATCTCACATCAAAGCATCTCACATCAAAGAATTTCCCTTTATCCCCCTACATCAATTTATTGCCCTACATCAACCTTTTATTTTCATAACTTCCCCCCTCTCTCCTCTCGAGCCTTAGAGGTCAGGAAGCCATCTGTTCACACCTATATTTGAACCTCAGAGGTCAGGAAGTCTTCTGTCCCCCACAGGGGGTCCGGCTCTCCTTCAGAGATCAGGAAATCTTCTGTCCACCACAGGGGGTCCGGCTCTCCTTCATCGTGAGGTTAAATCAATGTCCAACATGTGCATGCACAACTACACAGCCATATAACTCCCCCCAAACGATGAAGAAAGGACTATTCCCTAAAATTCAATAACATATTACTGGCTACTGTATAATCAATACAAACATTCAGTCTGTGCGCCGCTTGGGCTTCAACCGTCTGCCGAATCTGCTGTGAGTTGGCCCCGCCTTGCCTGCGGCGCCGTCCTGCTTCGGCTCTGTTGACTGAGGGAGAGAGTGGTTATGTGCCCCTTGCGGGGGCCTGCCTCGTCGAGGCGCCACTGCGACCGGCACAGATCCGTCCTTCATGACAAAAGCAGGTTTTAGTCTGTCAATACTGACTGTCTCTTTTCTGTCTCCCAAATCTAGCACAAATTGCTTATCACCTGCCTCCAGCACTCGAAATGGCCCTTCGTAAGGAGGTTTGAGCATTGCTTTTAGGGTTTCGCGCCTGACAAAAACGAAATCGGCATTTTTCAAAGCCCTGGGGACGAAAACTCGTGGAAAAGCGTGATGAACCGGGCCCGGAAGCGTGTCTGCTCCCATGCAAACTAACGGTCCTAGAGCAGGGAGAGGTGGCGGCTCCGGGTGCTCTGGTAAAAACTCGCCTGGCAGCCTAAGAGTTTGTGCAAATACCAGCTCCGCTGGGGAGGCGTCTAAGTCCTCTTTGGGCGCAGAACGCAACCCTAATAAAACCCATGGCAGTTTATTTACCCAATCTGCATCCGTGAGCGACGCTCTGAGTGCTGCCTTCAAAGACCTATGAAAACGCTCGCATAAACCATTAGCCTGAGGGTGGTAAGCCGTAGTGCGGTGAATTTTGGCTCCTAAGCCGTTGGCCATCGCTGACCACAGCTCAGAGATGAATTGAGGTCCTCTATGGGACGTAATGTCCGACGGAACCCCGAAGCGCGCCACCCAAGCCGTTAAAAAAACGTGAGCCACCTCCGCGGCCGTGGTCGTCGCAAGCGGGACCACTTCCGGCCAACGTGTGGTCCGGTCCACCATTGTCAAAAGATGCGTGAACCCCTGCGATGCCGGTAGGGGGCCCACAAGGTCGACGTGTACATGGTCGAACCTTCTGGCTGGAATGCGAAACGGTTCTAACGGGGCCCTTGTGTGCTTGTGAATTTTGGCCCATTGACAGGAAATGCAGGCTTTCGCCCATTCCTTCACGTGCTTGCGCAGGCCCGGCCAAACAAACTTTTCTGCCACCATTTTCACCGACGCGCGCACCCCCGGGTGCGCCAGCGAGTGAACCGAGTCAAAAACACAGCGGCGCCACATGGCCGGAACCACCGGACGCGGGCGCCCCGTCGACACGTCGCAGATCAGGGGGGGCATACCAGTTTGTAAACACTTGCTCTCCAGCCTTAACCCTGTTGGTCCAGACTGGAGCGCGCACACGTCTGCATCTGCCTCCTGGTCCGCTGCCATGGCTGCATAATCTATACCCACGTGCACCGGGGCTGCGCGCGCCACCGTGCCGCTCTCCTGCGGCGCGGTCACGGTGGCCCGTTCTGCCTCTGCGCGTGGTGGCGTCGTGAACGCGCGCGAGAGACAGTCTGCTACAACATTGAATTTGCCCGCAACGTGCCTAATGTCAGTGGTAAATTCCGAGATCGCGGCCAGCTGCCTCTGCTGCCTGCCGGACCACGGTTCTGAAATTTTAGCCATGGCGTATGTGAGCGGCTTGTGGTCTACATAAGCGGTGAAGCACCGTCCTTCCAGCCAGAACTGGAAATGATGAACAGCCAAATGCAGCGCCAACAGTTCTCTGTCGAACGTGCTGTATTTTCGCTCAGCTGTGCTTAAGGATTTGCTAAAGAAAGCCAAAGGCTGCCAAACTCCGGCGACCTGTTGCTCAATAACGGCCCCTATGGCTACATCTGAAGCATCTGTCGTCAGCGTGATACGTGCTGCCGGGTCTGGGTGGGCCAGGAGCGCAGCGTCAGCCAAGGCTTTTTTAGCCTCTGTGAACGCGCGCTCCCGCTCCGGGGACCATTCAACCGCCTGGGTTGGTTTTTGTTTTTTGAGCGCGGCATATAACGGTTGCATGATTTGAGCTGCGTGGGGCAGGAATCGGTTGTAAAAATTCACCATCCCCAAGAATTTCTGTAGTGATTTGACTGTTTGTGGCCGGGGAAAATCCGCTACCGCGCGTACTTTATCTGGTAACGGAACCGCTCCCTCTGGGGATACGCGGTGACCCAAAAAATCGATCTGCTCGACGCCGAACTGGCACTTTGTTGGGTTAACTATTAAGCCGTGCTCTCCCAGCCTCCTAAAAACTGCTGTGAGGTGCTTTTCGTGTTCGTCCTCTGAAGTACTCGCGACCAAAATGTCGTCGAGGTACACAAACACGAAAGGGAGATCGTGTAACACGGCATCCATCATCCGCTGAAACGTTTGCGCCGCCCCTTTGAGACCAAACGGCATGCGTAAAAACTCGAAAAGTCCGAACGGGGTTATCACCGCTGTTTTAGGAATGTCCTCCAGCTGGACTGGGACTTGATGATAGCCGCGAACCAGATCAATCTTTGAAAAAACGCGTGCGCCCGCCAGGTGCACCGAAAAATCCTGAATGTGCGGGATGGGATAACGATCGTGCGCCATAGCATTGTTTAGCCTGCGGTAATCACCGCACGGTCTCCAGGAGCCATCGGCTTTTGGTACCATGTGCAGCGGCGAAGCCCACGGGCTTTTTGACCTACGAACGATGCCCAGCCTCTCTAGGCTGGCGAACTCCTCGCGCGCAATGGCAAGCTTAACTGCATCCAAGCGCCGAGCTTTTGCAAACACGGGAGGACCAGATGTAGGTATAAAATGTTTCACTCCGTGCTTCGCGACTGCCGCTGAAAAAGTGGGCACAGTGAGCGCTGGAAATTGGGTGAGGAGTGTGTGAAACTTACCACCTGCTGTAGCGACGTGGGTCTGTGCTGGTGGCGGGGACACTCGAGCTGAACAGGGGAGAGAGTAAAAAGAGAGTGCATTTACCAGCCGTCTAGTAGCAAGATCAACTAACAGATTGTGTGAACACAAAAAATCCGCGCCCAACATGTTGAAACTCACTGCCGCTATTACAAAAGTCCATTCATATGTGCGGCCATGTAAGCATAAAGGCAAGGTCCTTCTCCCGTAGGTGTTGATGCTCGAGCCATTTGCCGCCGTAGCTCCGCTACCGTGGGGTCCAGCCACCCGGTCCGCGTATGTTGGGGTGATGAAGCTCACTTGGGCTCCAGTGTCTATGAGGAACTCTCGTCCGGAGCGCGCATCCGCGATGTAGAGCAGCTTGTTGCCTTCCCCGAGAGTCGAAGCTGCTAACGACTCTCGGTCTTGCCGTTTCCCGAACTCCTGAAGTTGCAGGGTGGCACACACCTGCGTGCCCTCTCCGCGAACCTCCGATGGTAAAAGCAGAGATCCTCTCCTCCGCTGCGTCGGGGCCGCGCCTCTGCCGCCGGCCCAATGGCTCCACCTCGTCGCGGCCGTGCTGCCACCGTCTTCGGCCAGCCTGGGTCTGCCGCCTCTGGCTCCCCGCTGTCGTGGGTCGCCGCTATGGTTGCTTGCCCGCCGCAGGCGTCCAGAATCCCATCTGCTTCCTGGGCCAGCTCCCGGAACTCCTCCGGGGTGTGACATTTCTTGCCAGCCAGCGTGCTTCTCGCATGCGTCGGGAGGGTGGAGAGGAAGATGAACTGGAAAAGGAAATCATCCTTGCCCAACCCTCTCAGCTGTATCATCTCCTCCATCAGGGTGCTCGGCCTGTGTCCTCCCTGGTCTAGCAAAGACAGGATCCTCCTCGCCCTCACTTCGGCCGAGGGGGTGAAAAACTTAATGAGGGTGGATTTCAGCTTGTCGTACCTGCCGGTCGCTGGTGGCTGCTCCACCAAACTCTGCACACACCGAGCTGTGCTGTTATCCAGTTTAGCGATGACATGGTGGAATTTAGTGTCATCCACCGTTACTCCTGCGAGAGCGAACTGCGACTCCGCTTGTAGGAACCACGACCGTGGGTTATCCTGCCAGAAATCCGGCAACTTGACAGCCACAGCGTTCGCCAGCTCTGGACTTGGTGAGTCCGGGACCCTGAGACCTTCTCCGGTCATTCTCAACGTCGTTAGTCACCAATGTGGGGAGCCTTGAATAACGAAACTGAGTTGCATTTAATTCCAGTTTATTTCAAGCTACATTCCCACAGTCTGCTCTCATCCCTGAGCAGAGAAACAAGAGGGAGACACACACCTCAGTCCTCACCTTTAAACAATCTCACATCAAAGCATCTCACATCAAAGAATTTCCCTTTATCCCCCTACATCAATTTATTGCCCTACATCAACCTTTTATTTACATAACTTCCCCCCTCTCTCCTCTCGAGCCTTAGAGGTCAGGAAGCCATCTGTTCACACCTATATTTGAACCTCAGAGGTCAGGAAGTCTTCTGTCCCCCACAGGGAGTCCGGCTCTCCTTCAGAGGTCAGGAAATCTTCTGTCCACCACAGGGGGTCCGGCTCTCCTTCATCGTGAGGTTAAATCAATGTCCAACATGTGCATGCACAACTACACAGCCATAATGTGATTAATTTGTTAGAAGGACGGGCTTTGGCATGGGCTTATGCCATAATGGCTAGGGCTAGTTATGCTTCTCTAACGTATGCTCAGTTTGTTAGTGAGTTTCAGGAGGTGTTTGGTCACTGTGACTGTGTTGATGTGCTTACCTCCCGGTTGTTGAATCTTCGGCAGGGGGCTAGAGCCGTCGCTGATTATGCCATGGACTTCCAGGTGGTGGCCACGGAAGTAGGGTGGGAGGATGCCTCACTGTGTAGTATTTTTGTCAGAAGCCTGTGTCCTAGCCTATGGGATGAGTTAGCCCACTTGGATAAGCCCTCTACTCTATACACGAGCTAATTTCCCTGGCTATCAGTATTGATAATAGACTGAGGGAGCGGGTGGCCGAACAGAGAACTTCCGGTCGCTCAGGCAGACAGTCTCGCCACTCCCTACAGCCCCCCCCCCCCCCGTTGGCCCTTCCATCTGCTGAGTTCCCGGATGACCCGGAGCCTATGGTGGTAGGCCGGTTTAAACTGTTGTCGGCGGAAAGACAGCGCCGCCGGGATTTGGGGTTCTGCATTTATTGTGGGAGTGAGGAGCATGAGGTCGAGTCATGTCCCAAGCAGCCAAAAGGGGGAGTTGGTGCGTCGCAGTCGGGGGACTCATGGACTCACCTCGCAAAAATCCCCTGTCCCGTTTCATGATTCCTATTCTCTTTAGTTATGGTCATAGAGAGACAAACACACATGCACTCACTGATTCAGGGGCCGAGCAGAGCTTTATTTCTGGGGAACTGGCAACCCGGTTGGGGCTTCCCATCCAGCCTTTAGAGACCCCCTTGAGACTTTTTGCCCTGTCTAAAGGCCCTTTGGCCACAGTCACTCAGCAGACCACCCAGTATCTGTTGCTGTGTCAGGCAACCATCGGGAAGAGCTTAGGCTGTATGTTTTACCAGTGTCCTCCACCCCAGTTATCCTTAGCTATCCCTGGCTTTGCCTGCACAACCCTTCTATCGACTGGTGTTCGGGGAGTGTTGTTTCATGGAGCTCATTCTGCCTGAGTGCCTGTTTGCAGTCCGCTGTGTGCTTGCCTTCCGTGCCTCTGAGTGCACCTGCCTCCCCCCCTCCCGATTTGTCCAAAGTCCCATCAGAATATCACAACTTAGGGGCTGTCTTCAGCAAGTCTCAGGCCCTTTCCCTTCCCCCTCACCGCCCGTATGATTGTGCTATCAACCTCCGAGCCGGTGCGCCGCTGCCATCTAGCAGACTTTACAACTTGTCTGCCCCAGAGCATACAGCTATGGACACATACATCAAGGAGTCTTTGAATTCGGGCATTATTCGGCCATCTTCATCGGCGGTGGGGACAGGGGCTTTTTTGTTGGAAAGAAGGATGGCTCACTAAGGCCGTGTATTGACTTTCGGGAACTTAACAATATAACCATCAAAGACAAATACACTCTCCCACTCATCAATTCTGCCTTTGATTGCCTCCAGGGGCCCTGTTACTTCACGTAGTTGGATCTGCACAACGCCTACCATCTGGTGCGGATCCGGGAGGGTGACGAATGGAAGACGGCTTTCCGGACTCCTAGTGGGCATTTCGAATATCTGGTCATGCCATTCGGGCTGACCAATGCCCCTGCCATCTTCCAACGTTTGATCAATGATGTGTTGAGAGATTTTTTGGGCATGTTTGTATTTGTCTATTTAGATGATATTCTGATCTTTTGCCAGTCTATGGATGAACATCGTGTGCACGTAAGGTGGGTACTGCAGCGGCTGCTGGAGAACAAACTCTTCGTGAAGGCGGAGAAGTGTGAGTTCCATGTCTCCTGCACCTCTTTCCTTGGCTTTGCCATCGCCCACAACGAGAACATCCCCGACCCAGCAAAGGTAAATGCGGTGGTGGAGTGGCCCCCTCCCTCGTCCAGAAAACAGCTCTTACAGTTCCTGGGGTTTGTCAACTTTTACCGCCACTTTATTCAGAACTACAGTCACATTGCTCTTCCACTAACCAATCTGACCTCTACCAAGGTGCCTTTTTGGTGGACAGAGGAGACGGCTACGGCTTTTACCTTCCTGAAGACCAAGTTTTCCTCCTCCCCTATTTTGACGCAGGTGGACCCTGTTCTCCAGTGTCTGGTGGAAGTGGATGCATCGGACTCGGGGGTCGGGGCCTTCTTATCTCAGCGTTCCCTGAAGGATGGCAAGATACGCCCCTGCGTGTTCTTCTCCTGTCGCCTATCCCCGGCTGAACGCAACTATGACATCGGCGACAGGGAGCTGCTGGCGGTCAAACTCGCATTGGAGGAGTGGCATCATTGGCTGGAGGGCGCGTCGCAGCCGTTCATCATTTGGACCGACCACAAAAACCTGGAATACCACCGGACGGCCAAGCACCTGAACGCACGACAGGCCCGCTGGTCCCTCTTCTTTGATCGATTCAACTTCACCATTACCTACAGCCCCGGGTCAAAGAACACGAAACCGGACGCCCTGTCCCGCCAGTTGACCAAGCATCCTATTCTCCCCTCTTCATGTGTCGTGGGCGCCATCTCCTGGGGTATTAAGGATATGGTCTTGAGAGCACAGGCTGATGAGGCTGACCCGGGCGGAGGTCCAGCGGGAAAGTTGTTTGTCCCATCGGCCGTTAAGGGGGAGGTTATTCAGTGGGGCCATGCTTCCAAGCTCGCATGCCACCCCGGAAGGGCGTGCACGGTGGCCCTCCTGCAGAGGTCTTTTTGGTGGCCTTCTCTCCAGAAGGACGTGGGAGAATACATACGGGCCTGCCCCCAGTGTGCCGCTGGCAAGACGTCTTCATGTCCACCTGCCGGGCTGCTCCACCCCCTTCCCATCCCTAGCAGACCGTGGTCCCATGTGGCTCTAGACTTTGTCACCGGTCTCCCGATGTCTAATCAGTATATGACCATCCTCACTCTGGTGGACAGATTCTCCAAGGCTGCCCATTTCATCCCCCTGCGAGGCCTACCCACGGCTAAGGAGACGGTGGACCTTCTTGTCCAGCATGTGGTAAGGCTGCATGGAATACCTCGGGACATTGTATCCGATCGGGGGCCCCAGTTTGTCTCCCAGGTCTGGAGGTCTTTCTGCGCCGCGCTGGGGGCTACGGCTAGTCTGTCATCGGGGTACCATCCTCAATCCAATGGACAGTGTGAGCGAGCTAATCAGGAGCTGGAGGCAGTGCGGCGGTGTGTCACGACCAAGAACCCATCATCATGGAGCACTCACCTCCCCTGGATTGAATACGCCCATAACACCACTGTCTCCTCTTCTATTGGCATGTCTCCTTTTGAAGCCTCACTGGGCTATAATCCCCCACTGTTTTCAGAGGAGGAGGGGGACATCGCTGTATCTTAGGTTCATGCACAATTGAAGCGCTGCCGTCGGATCTGGAGGGCAACCAGGGCGGCACTACAGTGGACAGCGGAGTGCAATACTTCGGTGGCCAACCGGCACAGGGTCCCAGCTCCCGCCTATCAGGTGGGCCAACAGGTATGGTTGTCCACTAAGCACATTAATCTGAAGGCTGAAAGGAAGAAGACGGCGCAACGGTTCATTGGACCTTTTCCTATTAGCTGGATTATTAACCCTGCCTCTGTGCGCCTAACTCTCCCCCCCTCCCTCCGCATCTGCCCAACCTTACATGTTTCTCAGGTCAAGCCCATCTGCTCCAGCCCTTTGTGTTCCCCTCCCAGGTCTCCACCTCCACTGATGGTGATCGACGGCGACCTGGCATGGCCAGTCACCACCATCTTGGACATTCGTTGCTGGGGTCATGGCCTGCAGTACCTGGTGGACTGGGAGGGCTATAGGCCAGAGTGGAGATCCTGGGTGCATCCCTCCTTTGTGCTGGACAAACAGCTCATCAGGGACTTCCATCGGACGCACCCAGGGAGGTTGGAACGATCACCGAGAGGCATGTCATAGTGGGGGAGTACTGTCATGGCTGCCAATTTACACACCTGTGTGCACACCTGCCTGTCATTATTCTCTGGCTAAATATACCATCAGGTCCAATGCTCTGTGCGGAGTCGTCCTTCTCCAGAAACCTGCTACGCCAAACCTTCATTGAGCTTCCTAGCCTCACAGAGCTTCTTCACGTCGGTCTTCCTAGCCTCAACTGTTACTTGTCCAGGTCTGCGCCTCCTGGACTCATCTTCTACCAAGTAAGCCATCATCTCACCTTCTCACCTTGTCCTAGTCTCCTGTGCACAGGTGGAGATCTGTGGCAGCAGATTCCTTCTCCCTGGCGGCAGACTCACCCGTTTCCCCACACCGGCATTCAGCTCCCCGGCTACCCTGTGGGCACTATCCCCCTGGCTGTGGCTTCCATGTTACCTGCGCTGCTCCCTACCATCTCTGACAGTAAGCGTAGAACTATCTGGTGCTCACCTTGCCTGCACTGCAGCTAACTCTCCTTTTGTTTCTCCGTAGGGTTGCCAGGTAGTATGGTGCTCTGCTCGTCCCAGCTGATTCGCCAACTCACACTATACACATCTAAACACACATACACACACCCACTCACATCCACTATTATCAATAAAAGGTTAATTGTGTCAACTCTGAGTCGTGTCTGCTCTTTTGGGTCACTAGAACCATGTCAGTAACAAAGTTATGGGGAAAACAGACATCTTTTAGCAAGTCCTATGATCGGCTGCACCTCGGACACAGTTCAAGGATGGATAATTTTTTCACACATAAGGAGTTGTTCAGAACTCCTCATACAATGATATAGAGTGATGATAATCTAGTCAGTGCCAGTAATCCACTTGTAAGTTGGGTACCAACTGCCAATCAAATCTAAATAAAGAAGAAGTAAAACAGACACACAGACAGACATATATAGAGTGTGTGGCAAGATGGGGAGTTGTTCAGAACTTCTTCTTCTTTTAGATTTGATTGACAGTTGGTAACCAGCTTACATGTGCATTACCGCCAAGTACTTCACTCTATATCATCACGCTGTCTGGTCAGGAGCTGTAGTCCTCCTGTCATCATTGCTGTGTTCAGTCAAACCTCAACTCTATCTTCAGACGTCACTCTTCTTCGTCTCCTTGTACTTTACTCTATATCATCATTCTGCACATCTCCATGTGAGGGCTCCTTATGCGGGGATGTAGAGTGATGATAATCAAGTCAGTGGCGGTAATGCACCTGTCACCTGGTTGGCAACCACCAACCAAATCTAAAAGAAGAAGAAGAAGCGGATCAGATGAGAGTGATGCGGGAGGAAGTAACAATGCGAAGAAAATGTGAACTAGCCAAAATGGATGGCAAATTGAGGATGTAGGAAATGACTGGAAGGTTGTCATTGAGTTCAATCAGGGTGGGGAGCACTATCACCTGATTAATTGGGAGAGTGTGGGAATATGAGAATGACGAGACAGGTTTCTCTCAAATCAGCTTTATTCACATCACCATCATCTCAACGAAGTAAGAGAGCCACACAGTGAACTCTCGTCCTTAAATACCAGGAATCTTACAGTTCACAAGTCACATGTATCACAGACCGCGTTGCATTAAAATAGACAGTAACAATGCATCCCCTCTCTCTGATATCCCCCACTGTCTACAATGCATCCCCTCTCTAATCCTTTAATTACACCCCCACAGCCTCAAGCCTTGAATACCAAAGCTAACATTCTTGCAGCTTCCTGTGATCTCCAAGGAAGCAGCTCTGCCTTTGTTCTGGTCTAAAATGTGAGTCACAAAACAGGTCACATATGTGTGTCCACCACAAGAGTTTAGTTCGCAAAGTTCTTGAATAATAACTGGCTGTTAATTCATGCCACAAGTAAACAACAGCAACAGAAAATACTGGCAATGACATGTCTTAATGGAGAACAAATGAAGGCACATGTTCCTGGCGCGACAGTTAACTTGAGGGGAGTTATATCAGGTGTCCCTTTGTGCATGTCTATGGAAAAGTGAAAAAAATGAGATCCAAGGAGGAAAGGTGAAGGATGTGAAAAGATTAAAGAGTAAAAGAGAAGGTTCACTGAAGGACACGCTGTCTGTCATGATTCAGTTTGAGGAAGCACTCCCTAAATCACTCCTAATGGGATACATGTATTACAGTGTCAGAGAATACGTCCCAAAGCCACTCAGGTGCTACAAATGTCAAAGGATGGGTCGCACTGCTCAGCAATGTAAGGGAAAGCTAAGATGTGCTAGATGTGGAGGGGAGCACGAATATGGTAAATGTGACAAGGATGCCAAAGTAAAGTGTTGCAACTGCGGGGGTGAGCACAGTGCTGCATATGGAGGATGTGTTGTGCAGATGGAAGCGAGACAAGCCCAGGAAAGGTTCAGGTTCAGGTTCCGGTTACCTTATTTGTACCCGTAGGTAGATTTGTTTTGCAGTCTTATGACATCCATATTTACAAGCCACAAATTACATTCAACATAGACACAAACACAGGCACACATGAAATTGACTATAAACATGATAAAAATACTCAAGGCTCCATCAGTCAGGGTATAAAAAGACAAAGAGATGAGAGAAAAACCAGAGGTAGGAGAGAAGAGTCATATTAAAAGTTAAAAACTAGTCAAAGAGGTTAAAAACTCAAAGGTCTAAAACTCAATAAAATATTTAGAACCCAAGTAACGTCCTACAAAAATAAGTAAATATAAAATGGAGTTAATAAATAGGTACCTAAATTATGTGCAATATATTGTTACAGCTTGTTCAACTCTTTGACAGCAGCAGGAACAAAGCTGTTTTTGTAGCGCTGGGTTTTACTTTTTGGGACAGCAAACCTCCATCTTGAGGGAAGAAGCTGAAAGTGGCAGTGCAAAGGGTGGGAGTCATCATTTAAAATGGAGGTAGCCATCCTCTGTACTTGTCTGGTGTACAGGGATGTCAGGCTCAGCTGTGACTCACCAAGAAAATGACTGGACCATCTAACTACCTGATCCAAGGATTTCCTCTGTTTCAGTTTTATCTGACCAAACCATGACACTAAAGAAAAGGATAAAACAGATTCAATAAAAGCCCGATAAAACATTGTCATTATGGTTCGGTCAATTTGGAAGCGTGCAAGTTTTCTCAAGCAATGCAAATGTTGCTGACCCTTTTTGCACACCCTTTCACAGTTCTCTTCAAAGTTTAAATTACTATCAATAATCGTTCCAAGATATTTGTAGGATTGTACACATTCGGTGGGCTGGCCTTTTAGTACGGTGACTTTGTGCCTGGGAGTTTTCCTCCTAAGGTCAATAATCATATCTTTAGTTTTTGTCGTATTCAGCTGCAGGTAGGAATCCTCACACCAGTGAACAAAATCATCAACTACTAGGCCGTGGCCACTCTCACCATCCTGGAGGAGACTGACAATAACTGAATCATCAGCATACTTTATGATATGTCTGTTGTCATGTCTGCTCCGACACATGTTTGTGTACAGGATGAAGAGTAGTGGTGACAACACACACCCCTGAGGAGAGCCAGTAGAAGAGCACTTTAGAATCAGAATCAGAAAAGGATTTATTGCCAAGTACATTAACAGAACACTGATAACATACGAGAGAATTTGACTTGACACAGTAATGACCTGCATTTCCGTGCCGCGGCGCATCTGAAACGCGCCTATCAGCAGGAGGATACAGGAAGCATAAAGATAATACAATGGGAAGGAGCAAAAAAATCATTGATTCAAAATACTGGTTACATACTTAATCAATATTAAGAGTTCAAGGAAAAAAAAAGCTCTCATGCACATACATTCGCTACACTCAGAATTTCACAAGACACAAGAGAGCAGTGTACAGTATATCTTTATTCAGTTCATGAATCAATGTGTGTGTGGTGTTGAGCAGTGTTGATGATAATAAGAGAGACCCAAGGACCCTTGGCAGAAGATGTTTTGTCTGTCTGGCGCCCAGTCTTATCTGGCGCTGCAGCTGGCTGTCCAAGGCCTTGTGCTCATGATTTTGAAAAAACACAGTCTGCAGACAGCCAGGAGGAATTTTCATGGGGAATAATAATGCCAAATAGGACTGATCACAGAGAAGACTTGTATTTCTTCTGTAGATTCAGTACATTAATCCTTCATTGCGCAGCTTTGAATTCGTCGTGGTAAGACCTGAGCGAACCCATGATATAATCCACCTTACGAGACAGTTCTCCAGTAGTCGCTATCAGGGTCTTCTCCAGTTTTTCAATTTGTTGGATGCACCTCGCCTGGCCAGCATTTTGATAGGTTGAATCCATCTTCAGCAATTTGCGGTAAACCAAGACAATTCCCGTCCCAATCAGAATTATCCCAATCACCAAGATTACGAAGATAAACAAATCTTCAATATCTTCGATAGAGAGATTAGAGAGACACAGCATTTTCCAATTACCTGTGTCACATAAATAGCCCACTGGAGCCGTTCCAGCGGGGCAGACAGCTTCCCCCGGAGCACTTTTCCTTGTTGAAAAAATAGTGTCAATTGTGTTCAAAGCCCAGCTTATTAACTCCATAATTTCTTTTCGGCGGTCGCAGTTAGACGCAGACAGACAACAGCAAGCTGGGATCCAGTAGTAGGAGGGGAGGAAAAAGTCAGCAGGAGAGAAGAAAAAAGCGTCTACTCTCTTGGGAGGGCGGAAGTTTAGGTCAGACAATGTACCATTGACCCTTACTCTCTGCGTCCTGTTGGTTAAGAAATCCAGAATCCAACCCACCAGATTATTGCTCAAATCAAATTGTTGCAGGAGCCTTTCAGCTAAGATATGAGGTTGGATTGTATTAAAGGCGGAGGAAAAGTCCACAAATAAAAGCCTGGCATGTGTCCCATTAAAATCCAGATGTTTAAAAAGCATGTTAAACAGAGTGACAGTGGCATCCTCCACTCCTCTGTGAGGCCTATAGGCAAACTGCAGAGGATCCAATGCATGCTCAGTCTGCTTTAGAACCTCACATCTGACCAGTTTTTCAAAAATTTTCATTAAAATTGAAGTCAAAGCAACTGGTCTAAAGTCGTTTACCGTTTTAGGACAGCTGGATTTTGGAACGGGAACAACCACGGCTTCTTTCCAGATCTTAGGCACATGTTGTGGAAATCAGGAAATCACACAGGAAATCAGAATAACTAAGAAAATCTCATATGCAGAAGCTCTAAAGACAGTTAGAGAGGCAGGAATAGTCAAAGAAGTTCAGTTCAAAAGGAAGCCCAGCCATCAACGGGTCCCACGCAAGCAAAGGATCGTGCCGCAGCAAGGAATGTTTGTGTTCACAAATGCAAAATGGATGATGACACATTGATAGTTAAGAGGACAAACTTCATAGTTTTTATCTGCCACACCATGAATGTTGCTGCATAGCTAAAGAAGAAAAGTGAAAGAATCACAACCATTGTGGAAGCAGCAGGAAGTTTCCTAGATGTGAAAGATATCACAGCCGACCAGATTCATGCTTTATTGAAAGCTGAAACTAGGGAGACTGCACATGCTGAAACAAGACCTTAATTATGGCACTACCCATACTACAGTGGAAGGCGAGGAGTCTTATAGCAAAGAGACAAGAACTCACGAAGTATCTTTACGAATAAGTTGTTCCACTGTTAGTGTGTGTACAGGAGACATGGCTTCAACCTCACTTAGATTTTGTTATTCCAAGATACAGTTCAGTCAGACAGGATAGAATAAACACTGTACATGGAGGAGGATGTGCCACTTTCATTAAAGATGGCCTGGCGTATAGGGTGATTCCCTCCCCTGAGGATATAGAGTGTAATATTATTGAAATGTGTAGGCCAAATGGACAAGGAAATATTAAGCTGATTAATTATTGCAACCCATGTAGGATGTTAACAGCAAATATTTTCAGTGTTATGACAGGGGAAGGGCATATGAAAGAGGTATGGTGTGGAGACTTTAATGCCCATAATAGCTTGTGGGGAAGCACACATACAGATAGCAATGGAAATGTTGTGGAAGAGATATTAGATGAAAGATCATTAATTTGTCTAAATAGGGGTAAAGGTACCAGGGTGGATGTGCATAGGGGCACATTATCATGTATTGACCCGACTCTGGTATCTGATTCTTTAGTGAGTGCCTGTGAATGGACAGTTATGAACAGGACAACTGTGGGAAGTGATCACTTCCCAATACTTACAGTCATTAAAACTGAAGTACGTATACAAGAGGGAAGATGTTTTACAAGTTGGTGTTTTGACAAGGCAGATTGGGGAAAATTTAGGCAATACTGTGTTCAATCGTGTCATTTGGTAACATTAGAAGGTGGCATAGAAGAGTGTTCAAGTCAGGTAACCAATCATATTCTGAATGCTGCAATAGCAGGTATACCTAAGAAAACAACACAGAGTAGGAAGAGGGTTGTACCCTGGTGGAATGAGGAATGTAGTATTGCAGTAAAGGAGCGAAACAAGGCATTCAGAGAGCTGAGGAAGAATATGACTAGTGAAAACTTAATAGAGTTAAAATTCCAGCTTTTGTGGATGGGGATAAGATGGCAGTATCAGACAAAGAAAAGGCAGAAGTCCTAGGTAGAGCATTTGCAGCAGTGCATAGAGGAGAACATCTTGGTGAGAGTCATAGACAGCAAAGGGAGCATAAACTCAGAGAAAATGCAAACTCAAAAAAGGAAGTGAAAGAGGATATGACTGCGGTAGACCTCAAGCTCACAATGTCAGAGCTTAAGAGAGTTTTGCAAGATAGTGGATACACAGCTCCAGGATATGATCAGTTAAGCTATGCTATGTTCTGGCAGTTGCCTATGCAATCAATGCAACTGGTGCTGAAATTGTTTAACAGAATATGGAAGGGGGGGGGTTATCCTAAGTGGGTAGAAAAAGGCTGTAATTTTACCATTTAACTCTTTGAGTGTGAGAATTTTCGTGCCCTTAGTGGCAGAGCGCGGCACTGCACATGTCTTCTCACTCTGACATGATCGCCTGCCTTGGGGATTTGTACTGACTGTACTGATTTGCCAGTTTCAAAAGGTGGTAGACATCCGTTGGAGGACTCAGTGGATGACATGTAATACACCAAAGAAGAAGAACTCCTCATTTCCTTTTCCTGTTTTAGCATTTTGCCCAGAAAGCTAATATGTCCACAATTGTCACATCATTTTTTTGGCTTTGTACACCGAAAATAGCCGCGGGATACAAGCAAAATTTATTTGGGATAATCATAAGACTTTGTAGATGTGATAGAGATTTTATATTACCGACAGAATGCAAAATAAGGACCATAATGGGTGAAAATGCAGCGACCATGCCAGTCCCCCTTTGTCAACAGACTGTACAACAGTAAGTGACTTATTTCTTTTTTTTTAATGTATTGATTCATATACTTTGAAGATAAGATGATGAGGTACCTCTGTAAAAAAAAAAAAAAAAAAACTGTGTCAAAAGACTAAACTATTCTTTGTGTAAATATGTCCAAAGTCCTGTTTTGACTGAGTTCTGGAATTTAAAGAGGTGCCACGACATTATGCAAATTAGATGCGTAAATTTATTCCTATTTGAAACTTTGGATCATATTTTACATCTTTCTAATTGACAGTAAGCCATTATCTCTTGCAACTTTCAAGTTATAGCCTTGGAAATCTGAACTATTTATTGACATAAAAATATTTATCACTGTTGACCACTAGGGGTTATGTCGCAGTTTGGCAACATACACACTCAGAGGGTTAATAAGCCAGGGAAAGATCCAGCTCATCCAGCCAACTACGGGCCAATAGCATTAACGTCACACTTAGGGAAATGGATGGAGAAGGTGTTAGTTTACAGACTCTCATATGTACTAGAGCAAAAATGATTAATAGATGACTATCAGAATGGTTTTAGAAGAGGAAGATCCACAGTGGATGCTCTAGTTAGGGTGAGTAGTAATATTGAAAAGACACTCAAAATGAAAGAAGTAATGGTTATAGTTTATCTGGATATTGAAAGGGCTTATGACTCATTGTGGAAGGATGGACTTCTTATCAAATTGAATAAAATGGGCATTGGTGGTTGGATGTATAATTGGATAATGGATTTTTTTAACACACAGGACAATTAGGGTTAAAGTAGGATCAGAAGTTTCTTATGACTTTGAAATAGAAAATGGTGTTCCTCAGGGGAGTGTGATAAGCCCTGTTTTATTCAATATACTGATTAATGACATGTTTGGGGATCAAGAGGGATCCATCAAAACAGCACTATATGCAGATGATGGAGCCATATGGATGAGAGGAAGAAATGAGAAATTTGTGTTCACAAACATCAGGAAAGCAATGGAGAAAGTGGAAAAGAGGTCATATGAGTGGGGATTTAAATTTTCAAACAGTAAAACCTGCTATATGACTTTCACAAAAAAAAAATGCAGAACTGGTACAGAACCATTAACATTATGTAATCAACCAACAGAGAAAGTCAGTGAGTTCAAATGTCTAGGATTGTGGTTTGATAGTGCATACACATGGAGAGTTCATGTTGAAAATCTGGAGACAAAGTGCAAAAAATCCATTAATCTCATAAAAGCTGTAGCTGGTCACGAATGGGGTGCAGATAAACAGGCTTTAATTGACATTTACAGAGCACTAATGCGATTGACAATAGACTACGGATGCATGATTTATGGAGCAGCAGCAAAGACGACTCTGGAAAAAATAGAATGCAGCATAGAGCACTTTGCCTGTGCATTGGAGCCGTCAAAACAACACCAAACAATGCAGTTTTAATAGAAGCAGGAGAAATGCCAATGGATTTGAGAAGAGATAAACTTGCATTATCATACTGGGTCAAGCTGAAAGGAAGTGACGAAGCAAATATTTCAAAAACAAAACTACAAGACTGCTGGGAATACTCTTAACTTCCAGGGACACAGGTTTGGGTGGACAATTGAAAGAAAAGCCAGAATGCATGGGCTGCACACTATTGATATAGCTAACACCAGTCCAGTGAGTAATGTTCCCCCCTGGCTGTTTCCGGGAATAGAAGTAGACACTAGTCTGCTAATAAGGAAACATGATTGGCATATGAGTGAACTTGGTGTTAAAACAAGCATTTACCTCAGGAACAATTACTATAACTTCTTACAGCTCTATACTGACAGTTCAAAGAACAAAGAGGGCTCTGTTGGAGTTGGAGTATACATTCCAGAGTTTAAAGTGACCATCGCAAAAAGACTCTCCAACAATGCATCCGTGTTTACAGCAGAGATGGTGGCAATAACTATTGCTTTGCAATGGGTGGAGGAGGTCAGACCGGACAGGGCGGTGGTGTGCACAGACTCAATTGCAGTGTTAAAAACCATACAGACACTAAAATCTACAAGGGAAGAGTTGGTAATTGAGCTATATCACAGTTTATTTAGGGTACACAGGGGTGGTGGAGAAGTTCAGTTTTGTTGGGTTCCTGCACATGAAGGGCTGAAAGGGAATGACTGTGCAGACAAATTATCAAAAAGCACTCTTGCGAAAGAGATAACTATACCATTGTCTCTTGGAAAAGGTGAAGGGAAAGCAGTAATCAAGAAAAAAGGAACTGAGCTATGGCAAAAAAGATGGGATGAAGATCATAAAGGTAGATCGTGTTACAAAATACAAAAAAAAAACTTGCAATAATGAATTACACTACTGTTCAAAAGTTTGGGGTCACTTAGAAATGTCCTTATTTTTGAAAGAAAAGCACTGTTTTTTCAATGAAGATAACTAAACTAATCAGAAATACACTCTATACATTGCTAATGTGGTAAATGACTATTCTAGCTGCAAATGTCTGGTTTTTGGTGCAATATCTACAGAGGTGTATAGAGGCCCATTTCCAGCAACTATCACTCCAGTGTTCTAATGGTACAATGTGTTTGCTCATTGCGTCAGAAGGCTAATGGATGATTAGAAAACCCTTGTGCAATCATGTTAGCACAGCTGAAAACAGTTTAGCTGGTTAGAGAAGCTATAAAACTGACCTTCCTTTGAGCAGGTTGAGTATCTGGAGCATCACATTTGTGGGGTCGATTAAATGCTCAAAATGGCCAGAAAAAGAGAACTTTCATGTGAAACTCGACAGTCTATTCTTGTTCTTAGAAATGAAGGCTATTCCATGTGAGAAATTGCCAAGAAACTGAAGATTTCCTACAACGGTGTGTACTACTCCCTTCAGAGAACAGCACAAACAGTCTCTAACCAGAGTAGAAAGAGAAGTGGGAGGCCCCGCTGCACAACTGAGCAAGAAGATAAGTACATTAGAGTCTCTAGTTTGAGAAATAGATGCCTCACAGGTCCTCAACTGGCAGCTTCATTAAATAGTACCCGCAAAACGCCAGTGTCAACATCTACAGTGAAGAGGCGACTCCGGGATGCTGGCCTTCAGGGCAGAGTGGCAAAGAAAAAGCCATATCTGAGACTGGCCAATAAAAGAAAAAGATTAATATGGGCAAAAGAACACAGACATTGGACAGAGGAAGATTGGAAAAAAGTGTTATGGACGGACGAATCGAAGTTTGAGGTGTTTGGACCACACAGAAGAACATTTGTGAGACGCAGAACAACTGAAAAGATGCTGGAAGAGTGCCTGACGCCATATGTCAAGCAAGGTGGGGGTAACGTCATGGTCTGGGGTTGTTTTGGTGCTGGTAAGGTGGGAGATTTGTTCAGGGTAAAAGGGATTTTGAATAAGGAAGGCTATCACTCCATTTTGCAACGCCATGCCATACCCTGTGGACAGTGCTTGATTGGAGCCAATTTCATCCTACAACAGGACAATGACCCAAAGCACACCTCCAAATTGTGCAAGAACTATTTAGAGAAGAAGCAGGCAGCTGGTATTCTATCTGTAATTGAGTGGCCAGCGCAGTCACCAGATCTAAACCCCATTGAGCTGCTGTGGGAGCAGCTTGACCGTATGGTACGCAGGAAGTGCCCATCCAGCCAATCCAACTTGTGGGAGGGGCTTCTAGAAGTGTGGGGTGAAATTTCTCCAGATTACCTCAACAAATTAACAGCTAAAATGCCAAAGGTCTGCAATGCTGTAATTGCTTCAAATGGAGGATTCTTTGACGAAAGCAAAGTCTGAAGGAAAAAAATATTATTTCAAATACAAATCATTATTTCTAACCTTGTCAATGTTTTGACTATATTTTCTATTCATTATACAACTCATGGTGGTAAATAAAAGTGTGACTTTTCATGGAAAACACAAAATTGTCTGGGTGACCCCAAACTTTTGAATGGTAGTGTACATAACAACCAATGTACCAATGGGCTGCACGGTGGCGCAGTGGTTTAGCACTGTGGCAGCACAGTTTTACCCTCGGCCGGGGGATCGCGGGGATCATGAGATCGTGGGTTCGATCCCAGCCCCCGACCAACAGTGAGTTGTGTGGAGTTTGCATGTTCTCCCCGTGTTGCGTGGGTTTACTCCAGGATTTCTCCGGTTTCCTCCCGCATACCAAAAACATGTAGGTTTAGGGCGCTCGCGCACGCAGCGACCAGCAGCCAGTGGCTTGTCACCAGACTGCAAACCAAATCTACCTACGGGTACAAATAAGTAACAAAAAAAAAAAAAAAGGTAGGGAAGACATCATTAGGGCAAGACAGGTTTAAAGGGCACTTTATTCACCATGGGGAAAAGCGAAAGTGACAAATGTAGACAATGTGGAGTAAAAGAAAATGTTGAGCACATCTTATTACAATGTCACAAATACAGAAATGAAAGACAGATAATGAAAAATGAAGTTTGAGAGGCCGGTAGGGAATGGGATTTAACTGGGATTCTGGGAACAGATGGTGATGGAGAGGCAATAAGAATCACGAGGAGGGCTCTTTTCTCTTTTTTAAATAACACAGGATTAAGTCATAGAATTTAGAGGTCGGGCTCAAATGACATAATGTTACTCATTCTTGTACAGTAGGTGGTGGTATGCACCTTTCTGTTGTTTGCTGTCCACCAGTAACCAAGCGAAGAAGAATAAGAAGACACACAGACAGAAGAATTCAGGAACAAATGAGAAACAACGTAAGTGGCGGTAATGCACGTGTAAGCTGGTTGCCAATCGCCAATCAAATCTAAAAGAAGAAGACACACAGGTTTTCTTGAATTACCAGTGCATACCTGTGAATGCCCATGCATACCCATGCATGCCCATAGAAAGCAAGTGTAAGCAAGCATTTCTGCATGCCCGTAGAAAGTTACTGAAAGTATAATTCCATATTGATGCTCTAATTGTGGAATTACATATATATATCATATTGTGTTCATCATATTGCTCATTATTGTTTAATCTCATTTTGGCCTTGGGTCTCAGAAGTTCTGGGTGACTGAGTTACAAAGTGTTGATACATCTGCATTTGTTATCACTTGTTTGGGCTCATGCTGTAATTTTTTCCTGTGTGATAACATTCCTCGAGACAGAATGGCTCAAGGAGACAGATAATAAACGCCCCGCTGTGACCAAATGGAATGAACAAACTGCAGAGGACATTCGCTACTCTCACTTAAAAAGCTGGAGTCGACGGACTTCCGGGATGATGGCGGAGAGACATAACGCTTAAACAGAGAGCTCTCCCTAGTCGGATTAAAAATCATTGGTAAATGGCCAACTCGACATAAACGGATCAATAACCCAAGGGATGAAAACACGAAGGAGCCGGGCACACGGACAAAAGCAGGGTAAAATTAAAGAATTCCTCTTCAACAACGCAGGAGAAATCGCTGAACACGAGGCCCAAAAAAACGAGGTGACTGCAGCAGGGAAAATGGAGGAAGCCAAACTCGATACCATGAACACTGGCTTCGCCAATTTAGGTAAAGAGTTAAAAGACTTCAAGCGGCAACTCCAACAGGATTTAGCGGCTCTTAAGGAGGAGCTGAAAAAAGAGATTAAGGAGGAAATTATGGGCCTCCGAAGAGAAATGGAGCGCAAGCTAGCAGAAAACATGGAGGAGCTGCGCTCTCAACGGGCGTGTATGACAGAAGCACAGGCCCGAATATCAGAGTTGGAAGACTGGAAGACCGAGGCAAGCGAGCGGCTGCAGACCCTGACGGCGCAAACGCAGAGAATGCAGGAAAAAATAACCGACCTGGAGAGCAGGTCCAGACGGAGCAATATACGCATCTTCGGGATCCCGGAGGGCATTGAAGGCAACTCGATGACGAAATTCATGGATCAGTTCTTAAAAAAAGAGCTTGAGCTGCCCGGTGAAGCGGGTCTGCAGATTCAACGAGCGCACAGAGCCTCGACACAGAACCCGAAGCCAAACTCTCCACCCAGGTCAGTTGTGGTAAACTTTCTGAAATATGACATAAAGGAAAGGATCCTGACACAAGCGTGGAAAAAAAAGATACGAATCGGCGACAAACAGATATTCTTTGACCATGACTACCCGACAGAAATTGTGCAGCAGCGGAAGAAATATGCCAACATTAAAAAAATGCTGAAAGAGAAAAAAATTAGATTCCAAACGCCGCTAACGAAGATGAGGATTCATTGGGAGGACGGCGTAAAAACCTACAACACGGCCAGAGAGGCAGCACGGGACATGATGGAGCGGGGCTTTGTGGTGAGCGTACCGGAGGAAGCGGCTGGAGCAGCGGCGGCACTGAACACATCACGACAGCCGGAGTGGAGGCGAGTGAGCGGCAGAAGAAGGGGAAGAGACGTGGAGCAGCAGGCCCAGGAAAAACTGCAAGGCTTTCAGCTGAAAGCCTAGATCATAACAAAGATTAAGAAAGGCACAGAAGAAATGAAGGCCAAGAAGACAAGGTAAAAGAGAAACAAACGGCTAGGAGAGGTTTAAGTGATTTTTGTTGGACATTTCTAGACTAATGACTATTACTTGGATAGTAAATATAGGTCTAGGGAGGGCCCCTCACTCGATGAGGACATTCCCTCCACCCTCCAACAGGGACCAGTGGGCAGAAGAAAGGCCCAAAGTACAGAGGTCGAGATTTGTTAATGTGTTTTTATATAAATATGTGTTATTTTTGTTGTTAAAGGGGCTAGGAGCACAAGTTAAAAAAACGGAAAAACATAAATATGGGTAAAAATCTTAAGATAATGACACTAAACGTGAATGGTCTGAACTCACCTGTTAAAAGGGAAAGAATAATAAGAAAATTCAAGAAGGAAAAAGCCGAAATTATATTTATGCAAGAGACACATTTGAGCAAGACAGAACATGTGACACTAAAGAGATTTGGCTATAAGAACTCCTACTACAGTTCATTTAAGGGAGGAACTAAAAGGGGGGTTATGATACTAATTTCAAATAAAATACAATTTGAATGTGAACAAGAAATCCAGTGTTGTAAGATGTGCCTAATGCAGGTGTTTAGATAGGACAGCTCAGTGCGTGAACGTGAGTGAGTGCGTGCGCGCAGCTGAGGCGCGCCCCCGTGTGTGTGGAACGGCCCCGACGAGTGAACGGTGTGTATGATTTTGGGCGGATGAGAGAAGAGAGCGAGGCGACCGGAGCAGGTAGAAATGGTTGCTAATAATATTGCAGTCTGTGAATAAAGCCCCAACGCTTCAGCGAAACGGCCTGTGTTTCTGTGCACCACAATACCGTTCTTAACAAGAGTGAGGTTTTACTCGGGAGTTGACCCCGGAGGAGGAAAAGCTGCCTCCGGCCCTGGAGAAGACAGATCTCCCCTGCGTCCCCCAACCACGGTTAGGAGACCAGAAACAGGAACGGTTAACACCAGGATAAAGAAGGCAGGTATGTAATAATAAAGGGAAGAATAGATGGTATGCAGATCACATTAGTGAACATCTATGCCCCACCAGAAAGTGACAAGGGTTTTTTTTCAACATCTGTTTGATCTCATAGCAACACACAGTGAAGGAGTCCTAATTTGTGGAGGAGACTTGAATGCTGTCATGGATCATGAAGTTGACACAACAAGTGTTAAGAAGACAAAAAAACATGTAACAAAGTTCATAAGAACCTCACTGGCAGAAATGGGTATGGTAGACATATGGAGGGACCTGCACCCACTCGAAAAAGACTATACACATTATTCAGCAGTCCATAAAGTACACTCTAGAATAGATTACTTCCTTATGAATGAAGGTGACAGACACAAGGTGAGAAATTGTCGGATTGGAGGGGCAGAAATATCAGATCATAATCCTATATACATGGAAATATATTTAAACAATAGAAAACGACAAACAACACGGAAACTTAATGTAGGACTGTTAAATGATGAGAAAATGAAAGAAAGAATAAAAGTAAACATAAACGAGTATATCCAAGAGAATGACAATGAAGAAGTGGACCCAACAATACTATGGGATGCACTAAAAGCCGTGTTAAGAGGTAAATTAATTGTTGAAACAGGAAAAGCAAATAAGTCTAAACTGGAAACATATGAACAAAGATGTGAGAGACTGAGAGAATTAGAACGTAAACATCAAAGCACAAATGACCCAAAAATACACCAAGAAATTAAAGAAGAAAAAATAAAGATAAAAGAAACACAAATAGATGAAATTGAAAGGAAAAATAGATATCTAAAGCAAAAATATTATGAAACGGGGCCAAAAGCCACAAAACTGCTGGCAAAACTGTTAAGAAAACAACAAACAGTGAATAATGTATATAAGATTAAAGACCCCATCACAAATAAAACCACAGTTAACCCAGAAAACATCGAAGAAATATTCCATAATTTCTATCAAGAACTATACTCGTAACCTGAAGAAACAAATACTAAGGATATTAAAAAATTTCTATGCACATTGGACTTGCCAACAATAAGAAATCAACAAAATGAAAAGCTAACAGCAGAAATAACAACACAAGAGATTAGAGATGTGATTAAGTCACTTAAAAACGGTAAATCACCAGGTAGTGATGGGTACACATCTGAGTTTTATAAACTGTTTATAGAAGAACTCACGCCACAGCTCCTAAAGTCATTTAATTGGACGTTGAACAACAACAAAATACCTCCATCATGGAACGAAGCCATTATTTCAGTTATTTTAAAGCCAGGGAAAGATAGAGAACAATGCGGAAACTATAGACCAATCTCTTTATTAAATGTGGATTATAAAATATATACAACAATTATATGTAAACGAATAAAGACATTCTTGACGGAATTGATAGATGATCAAACTGGTTTCATAGAGGGATGCCAAACACATGACAATATCAGGAGAACAATACATATAATTAATCAAATACATAAAAAAAAGAAAAGCGCCGTAATAATGAGTTTAGACGCAGAAAAAGCATTTGACAGGGTTAACTGGAAATTCCTATATAGTGTGCTGGAACGCTTTGGATTTAACGAAAAATCAGTACAATGCATAAGGACGCTGTATCAAGAACCTGTGGCAAGAATCAAGATAAACGGTAGCTTAACAGACAAAGTAAATATACAAAGATCAACCAGGCAGGGATGCTGCTTATTGCCCACCTTGTTTGCTCTGTTCATAGAGCCACTGGCTCAAGCGATACGACAAAATAAGAATTTTTTTTTTTTTTTTTAGCGAATGCAAAGTCCTTAAGCCAAGCAGTTGCCTCCTGGTTTGCTGTATGGAGGGTGTGTAATCCTCCTTCCAGTCTTTGGAGCGGGCAAACCTCTATGATGTGTTCCATTGTTTGCTCCTCTCCACATGCGCACAGTGGGCTAGGGCTACTGCCCCATCTGTGAAGGCTGGCCAAGCAGGGGCCATGTCCAGTCCTGAAGCGATTGAGTGTAGACCACTGTCTCCTTGGGAGGTTGGTGCCCGGGACCTGTTGGTTGGGGTTTATCACCAGCTGTTTGTTTGGGACCTCCTTGGTCTCCCATTCCTCTTGCCAAGCTGTCTGGATGGTAAAGTCAGCTGGGGGAGGGTTTTTCCAAATCGGCCGTCTGGATGAAAGTCGGGCAGTGGGTGGGGTGTAGATATCTGCATGGATTGGCAAGTGAGGAAAATCTTTAACTTTTTGGAGCATCCTTTGAGTTAATGCTGCTCGCCGGATGTGTGGAGGGGCTATGTTTGACAGTACAGAGAGCCAGGGGAGTGGTGTTGAGCGGATTGTTCCAGTTATAGTTCTCATTGTTGAGTTGAGCTGGGTGTCTACATGGTGTGAGTAAGATGACCTGGACCAGACAGGGGCACAATATTCTGCTACAGAGTATGAAAGGGCCAGTGCTGAGGTGCGCAGGGTGGAGACTGCCGCCCCCCATTTTGCACCAGCGAGCTTGCAGAGCAGGTTGTTTCGTACCTTCACCTTAGCAGCCGTCCCCTTTAGATGTTCCTTGAAGGATAAGGTCCTATCAAGGGTCACTCCAAGATAAGTTGGATTTGGGGCATGCTTAAGCTTGAGTCCGCTCAGGTGGATGTTTAGTTCTCTGGCAGCTTTTGCATTGTGGAGATGGAATACACTGGAGACGGTTTTTGCTGGGCTTGGTTTTAGGCGCCAGATTTTGCAGAACTGGTCCAGTTTGGCAAGATCTTCCGTGAGCACCCGTTCCAGTGGTTCAAAGTCTGGTGCTTGGAATGCCAAACAGATGTCGTCTGCATAGACGAATTTGCGGGATTTTGTAGTAGGCAGGTCGTTTATGTAGAGGTTGAACAGAGTTGGAGCTAGAACTGAGCCTTGTGGGAGT
The DNA here is from genome assembly GCA_020510985.1 of Pholidichthys leucotaenia. Taxonomy (NCBI): domain Eukaryota; kingdom Metazoa; phylum Chordata; class Actinopteri; order Cichliformes; family Pholidichthyidae; genus Pholidichthys; species Pholidichthys leucotaenia. The sequence goes on along the minus strand of CM035838.1, from coordinate 458,601,848 downwards.
CCGTTTTTCTGCATTCTCCATGCACTTGTGTTCTGACCGAGGTGGACTCTGAACATTCGGTTGGTCAGCAGGGTTTTTATAATTGCTGTTGCCCAAGCAGGGATCGCCTTTATAAGTTTCAGGAGGAGGCCTTTGTGCCAGACCGTATCATAGGCGGCTGTAAGATCGAGAAACACAGCCCCTGTCTTCAGTCTGCTCTCGAAGCCATTTTCGATGAAGGTGGTTAGGGCCAGTACTTGTTCTCCTGTACTGCGGTCCTTGCGGAAACCTGCTTGATCCACACTTAGAATATCCTCTATTTCTGGGGAAATGCGTTGCAGTATTAGGCGCTCCATGATTTTGTAAGGAACGCTGAGTAGGGAGATTGGGCGGTAGCTTGCTGGTAGTTTGTGGTCTTTGCAAGGTTTTGGGATGGCAATGACCTTTGCTGTCCGCCATTTCTTTGGGATCGAGTTTGTTTGTGTGATCCTTGTGTAAAATTGTGTCAACCAGGTTAGGGCTCGGGGGCCAAGATTTTTCATGAATTCTGGGAAGATGTTATCGTATCCTGCTGCCTTTCCACATTTCAGGCCCTGTAGGACTTTCTCCAGTTCAGCAGCCTCGAAGGGTTCAGGGTTCGTTTCCTCTACAGGCATTTTTTGGTGTTTTTTTAGCTCAGTTGTAACTGCTCTTCTGGTGTCTTTGTCTTGGGGTGCTTTGGCGATAGTCAGTAGGTGGGATGCAACTTGGTTGGGTGTGACGGATGCTCGGCTTCGGCTAGGGGGCTTCTGTGCAGCTCCTAGGCGACGGATGAGGCTCCAACATTTCCTGCTAGAGTGGGTAAAGCTCTGGTCAGCAACTGTCTCCTCCCATTTCTTTCGCCGGGCTGTATTTAGCGATTCAATGAGATGGTCTGCTATCTCTGGGTCCCCTGATGTTTGATAGGATTGTAGGAGGGCAGCACTTTCTCCGTCCAAACATGGGACATAGAGGGGTCGGTAGCCTCGTGGGATTGCAGTATGGGCAGCCTTGAAGATTGCGCTGCAGAAGCGGTTGTATGCTTCATCTACAGTGATGGTGTGGAGTGGGATGGTAACAACGCTCCGGTCCAGAGTTTCACTGAATTTCTTCCAGTTGGCTTTGCGGAAGTTCCAGCGCATCTTCCTTGGGCTGTATATGACTGGAAGTTGTAGGCCAATGTGTACAAGCAGGGGCCGGTGTTGGCTGTGTGGAAAATCATCAAGAATGAGGATCTGTGTAGGATATGGCTCCCCATTCAAAGAGCTGACCCAACACAGGTCAGGAGAATAGTCCTTCTTCCACCTAGCAGAGTGGAAGGTTTCTCTTTGTTTGGGGTCGTATATCAAAGCGAGGTCATTTCTGGATGCCCAGTCTGAAAGTGCCTCCCCATCACTGTCCACTGCTGGGTACCCCCAGTCAGGGTGATGGCTGTTAAAGTCCCCCACATAGATGGCAGGGTGGGGTAGGGTGGGTAAGACCTGCAGATCCCAGTTGGCATTAGGGGGCTTGTACACATTGACAATATGGAAGCCACCAATGATTAGGGTGTCTGAGAAATGTGTTGTTATCAGGTGATTTGCTTCAACTATGTCAGAACGCACATAGGTGGCACGTCCGTGTTTAACATGTAGAACATAGCACAGGAGGTCAAAGCCTTTGATGGTGAAGCGGCCAGCTTCCTCCGTGCCAATATGAGTCTCTTGGAGGCAGATTACATCAATCGAATGTTGGAAGGCGAGGACTTCAATAAGGCTTCGCTTGGCTGCAGATAGGCCTTCAACGTTTAGTTGTAATATGCGAAGGGCAGATCCTACCACAAAGTGCTCTTGGGGCTGTTTGCTTTCGGCTTTAGGACTGTGACTAGGATTCTTCTTTGACTTGGCACAGAGGCGTCGTCTCTTCGAATTTAGTCTGCTGGTAGGATCATTAGCTTCCCCAGGCGAGCCCGGGTACTGGCGGAGGGCGCGACGAGAACGCTGATCCATTGCCACCATAAGAAATTAAAAGGTGTAACAATAAAGGGAGCGGAACACAAGATTGGGCTATTTGCAGATGATATTATAGTTTACCTTGAACAACCAGATGAATCAATAATGGAAATGATGACCTTGATAGAAAATTTTGGAAAATTATCAGGATACAAGATAAACATAACAAAAACACAAATACTGACATTCCACTATAACCCTCTAAACCAGATAACTGATAAGATCAAACTAAACTGGAAACAAAAAGAAATAAAATACCTTGGAGTGAACATACCTAAAGATCTAAGCAAAATCTATAAAGCAAACTATGATAGGTTGGAACAAGAAATAAAAAAAAATATTGATAGATGGTCAATCTTAAATATGGATCTGAATTCAAAAATTGAGAGAGTCAAAATCAGCATACAACCTAGATTACTTTACCTCTTCCAGGCTCTACCAACAGAGATTCCAGGTGCCCAGTTCTCAAAGTGGGACAGGATGATATCGAGATTTGTTTGGGGAGGTAAAAAGCCAAGAGTGAAATATAAAACTCTCCAGTTACCAAAAGAGAAAGGAGGCATGGGCCTACCGAGTCTAAAGGAATATTACTACTCAGCACAAATAAGATATATCATATGTTGGTGCGACGAAGGATATGAGGCAAAATGGAAAGAAATGGAAAAGGAAATTGAGGGACTCCCAGTACAAAGCATAATAGGAGATAAAGATGCATATAAGCAAATCAAACAAACAGACCCAATCACTAAATTTACTTTGGAACTGTGGTATAAAATAGTACAAAAGTATAATATAAAGGAAGACATAAAACTATTGAAATGGGTAGCATTTGACAGTCAGTTTGAACCGGCAAAGCAAGATAGGGGATACAAAAATCTGGTGAACAAGGGAATCACAGCATGGGGCAATATCGGAAAAAAAGATCTCGGGAGCTTTGTAAACATCAGAAGAAAATTTAAACTAGAAAGATCGGAATTCTTCAGATATCTGCAGATGAGAGACTATTATATGAAGAAGATTAGGCATAACCTCCAAACAGATGTGAGCGAGATTATACAATTCATTTTAAGCTCATATGCAGGAAATAAAATAAGAATTATTTCAAAGCTATATCAGAAACTTATGGCAAACAAACATTCAAGTAACTATATAAAGGAGAAATGGGAGAAAGAGCTAAATTTAAACATAACAGAAGAAAGCTGGCAGGAAATATGGAAAACACAACACACATCAACAAATTCAAGGACATGGAGGGAATTTGGATGGAAAAACCTGATTCGCTTTTTCATTACACCACAGATTCAAGGAAAATATACAAATACCCAATCTTTATGCTGGAGGGGATGTGGGGCTCAAAATGCGGACCACTCACATATGTTTTGGAAATGCAGCAAAATCTCATCATTCTGGAAATCTATACATGTGACAATACAGAGGATATTAGGATATAATATACCAATGAACTGTAACCTGATGTACTTATGTGATCTTAAAAGAGACAATGTAATACAGGCTGAGGACAGATATCTAGTTAAAATCTTGCTGATTGCATGTAAAAAAACAATCACAAAAAAATGGCGATCAGAAGTTCTTCCTGACCAAGAGCAATGGACTGACATTGTTGAGGACATACGTATGATGGAAAAACTAACATATCGACAAAGAATGCAAGAAGGACTATATGAAAAAAAAAGGTGGAAATGGACACATTACAAAGTGCAACAACGAGACAGAAATTGAAAGAATAACCAAAGACACTGGAAAAACCAGAAGAATTAAGAGATGGAAACTAAAAACTTGATGCTCCAACATTTGTTCCCCCCCCTTTTTTTATTTTTTTTTCCTTTTTTTCTTTCTTACTCTAGCCCCTTTGCTTTTAAATGTAGACTGTGATCTGAATGCAATATATATGATGAAAAATGAATAAAAATCTAAGTTACAAAAAAAAAAGCTGGAGTCAGAGTGGTGTTTGAATGGTGAACTCTGAGACCATTCTGTACCAGTCTCCGTTGGCCAACGATTAAATTTGCTTGTAACTGAAGATCTGCCTGGTTTATTGACTACCCTCATCATAGATAAATTCAATTTTTATCTAACATTTTGGCACACTGAACGCAGGACCTAAGATCTTATTCCTGACTCCAGCTGCTCCGGCAGAACTTCAGCAGTGCACAGCTGAGAAGAGAAGACCTTCCCCACCAAGTCCAACGGTTCGGCTTTCAGGAAGTGAAGGCTACCGGTTCGGAGCAGCTGAGAGCTGGAGGTAAGTGACGGGTTTAACCCGCCAGGCAGATCAGTGAGAGTAGATTTAAGTGCTGTTTGATTCTTATAGACGCTGTAAAACTGAGCGTTTGATACCGCAAAGCGTGGACAGGTTCGATTCGGACGAGAGGTCTGAATGTATCCGCTCCGAACGAGGTAGAGGCTCGGTGGTCCCAGTTTGAGGCTGTGAATAATAATACATATTATAGATTGCACAACGTGGACCTGTAAACGCGTGAGAAAAATCGGTTTAAGATCTCCATAACAACATAGTGAGCGTCGATTAAAATACCAAGTAAGAATCTGATCAACATCAAAAGTGAGCTGGTATTAAAATACCGAGTGAGAATCTTGTCAACATCAAAAGTGAGCTTCGGTATGATAAAAGGATTAAGCATAAAATACAGTTAAATAGCGCTGGTGTGAAATTATTTTAAGGCATTATTCAAAATAGGCCTAATGTAGAAGAGCTTGGAATAACGAGGCGATGTGATTTATAAACCAAAGTTAATATCAGCTTCGCTCCTCTAACAAGTCTCATCTCAGTACAGAAGCAGAATAAGAGGTCGAACACATTCAGACCTTCATACTTATACTTACACACAACAAAAGACATTGCATATCAAAGCTGACATCCCGCATTAACTTAATCCCCCTCTCCTTTGTCTTCCGTCTCCTCCACCTGACCCAGGGAGGTCAGGGCGATCGATCTCCTCCATTGTCCTCTGTCTCCTCCACCTGACCTTGAGAAGTCAGGGAGATCGATCTGGTCTCCACTGCTGCGACTTTGATCTTCGCTGGCGGTCGAGACCTCTTGTCCTGTTATGAGGCGTGAGGTCATTGCACATATGTAATCACTAAACATTCTAATATGCTTATACATATGTAGGTATGGGATATATGATTAATATAAACCACAGCCCCCCCCCCCAAACGACTAAGAAAAGGACAATCAAAGTAAGTCTACAGTTTAAGATAATTTCTATGACATACTATACTGTTAAACCTCTTGACAGGGAAAACAAGGAAGAATCTTTCCAGCAGTCATGCTCCTGTAGAGAATTCAGTGGTAACCATAACAGTGTAGTAATATCACAAATCAGCCTTAAAACTGTCACGGCACAATCTGATAAAATAGTTAACAACTCTTGGTTAATTTGCATCAGTCCCTGTGCCGTCTGGGTTTTAATCTTCTCCTGAATCTGCTGTAGGTCCGCTTTGGCGTCCTGGCGGGACCTTCCTGTAAGGAATCTGCAGCTTGGGGAGGAGAGTGGTTATTTGTTCCCTGCAGGGGGGTTGAGTCTTTTTTCTTGGGGGGTCTACCCCGCCGAGGTGCCCTCGCCACCCGTGCAGATTCGTCTCTCAACAAGAAAGCAGGTTTAAGTCTGTCGATGCTGACTGTTTCTTTTCTGTCCCCTAAATCAAGCACAAAATGCTTATCACCAGGTTCCAGCACTCTGAATGGTCCGTCGTATGGTGGACGGAGGGTTGACTTTAAAGCTTCATGCCTAACAAAAACAAACTCGGCGTTTTTTAAAGCTTGGGGTACAAAAACCCGTGGGAAAGAGTGATGTGCCGGTCCGGGGAGAGTGTCTGGTCCGTTACTGTCTAACGGCCTCAGGGTTGGAAGATACCCAGGCTCTGGGTTCTCTGGTAAAAACTCACCTGGGAGTCTGAGAGGTTGTGCAAACACTAACTTTGCTGGGGAGGCGTCTAGATCCTCTTTAGGTGCAGCACGCAACCCCAATAAAACCCAGGGAAGTTTATTTACCCAATTTGTATCCGTTAGCGAGGCCCTGAGGGCGGCCTTTAAAGATCTGTGAAAACGCTCGCATAACCCATTAGCCTGAGGGTGATGAGCGGTGGTGCGGTGAATTGTCGCCCCTAAGCTGCTGGCCATGGCTGACCAGAGCTCTGAGACAAATTGAGGCCCCCTATCGGATGTGATGTCTGATGGGACGCCGAAACGTGCCACCCAGTTTGTCAAAAAAACGCGAGCGACTTCCGCCGCTGTGGTTGACGCCAGAGGGACCACCTCAGGCCAGCGCGTAGTACGGTCTATCATTGTTAACAGGTGTGTGAAGCCTTGAGACGAAGGTAGTGGTCCCACGAGGTCGACATGAACGTGGTCAAACCTTCTAGCTGGGATTCGAAAAGGCTCTAAAGGGGCCTTTGTGCGTTTGTGTATTTTGGCGCGCTGACAAGACATGCAAGTTTTTGCCCATTCCTTTACATTTTTGCGCAGGCCCGGCCAAACAAACTTTTCGGCGACCATTTTAACTGAGGCACGTACACCTGGGTGCGCGAGGGAGTGAATTGAGTCGAAAATACGGCGGCGCCATGCAGCTGGGACTACCGGGCGAGGTCGGCCGGTTGAGATGTCGCAGATTAGGGGGGGGTACACCGTCACGTAAACCCCTTTCCTCCAGTCTTAACCCTGTTGGTCCAGACAGGAGCGCGCGCACATCCGCGTCACCGCTTTGCTCCTCTGCCATGGCTGCATAATCTATCCCTACGTGAATTGGGGCCGCGTACGTGTCCGCGTTGGCGAAGAGTTCTGCGGCTGAGGTAGTATAATCTGTCTCCTCGTGCTCTGGCAATGTCACAGCGCGAGAGAGGCAGTCTGCTGCCACGTTAAGTTTGCCTGCCACATGTTGAATGTCTGTGGTGAACTCTGAAATTGCAGCTAGCTGTCTTTGTTGCCTGCCTGACCATGGTTCTGAAATTTTAGCCATCGCAAAGGTGAGCGGTTTGTGGTCTACAAAAGCCGTGAAACGCCGCCCTTCTAACCAGAACTGGAAGTGGCGGATGGATAAATGAAGCGCTAGCAGCTCCCTGTCAAAAGTGCTGTATTTACGCTCGGTTTGGTTTAACGATTTGCTAAAAAATGCTAAAGGTTGCCAGGTCCCGCCAACGTGTTGTGGAACAACTGCCCCTATGGCCAAGTCTGAAGCGTCTGTGGTTAGTGCTATGCGGGCCGAGGGATCGCGGTGAACCAACAATGTGGCGTTCGCTAGAGCACTTTTTACTTCCGCGAAGGCGCGTTCGCGCTCCGGGGTCCATTCGACCGCGTTGGAAGGCTTTTGTTTTCTGAGTGCGGCATACAGGAGCTGCATGAGTTGAGCTGCGCGGGGGAGGAAACGGTTGTAAAAATTCACCATTCCCAAAAATTCTTGCAGCGATTTGACCGTTTGTGGTCGTGGAAAATTTTTTACCGCGTGGACTTTGTCTGGCAATGGGACTGCCCCCTTCGGTGAAACTCTGTGCCCCAAAAAATCAATTTGTGACACGCCGAATTTGCATTTGGCTGGGTTGATTATTAACCCGTGCTCTTCTAGTCTCTGAAAAACTGTAGTGAGGTGTTGTTCGTGTTCTTCCTCTGACGGGCTGGCTACCAGCATATCGTCGAGGTAGACGAACACGAAGGGGAGGTCGCGTAATACCGCGTCCATCATGCGCTGAAAGGTTTGAGCAGCGCCTCTGAGGCCAAACGGCATCCGCAAAAATTCAAAAAGACCGAAAGGGGTTATTACAGCCGTTTTAGGAATGTCTTCCGCTCGAACGGGGACTTGGTGGTAGCCGCGGACCAGGTCTATTTTAGAAAAAATGCGCGCACCCACCAGATGTAGTGAGAAATCTTGGATGTGAGGAATTGGGTAGCGGTCATGCGCTGTCGCATTGTTTAATCTGCGGTAATCGCCGCACGGTCTCCAAGAACCGTCGGTTTTCGGGACCAGGTGGAGTGGCGATGCCCAGGGGCTTTTCGAGTGTCTAATAATGCCTAATTTTTCCAGGGTGGTAAACTCGTCCCGTGCTATGGCGAGCTTGGTCGCGTCTAAGCGCCGAGCTTTGGCAAACACAGGTGGGCCCGTTGTGGGAATGAAGTGTTCAACCCCGTGTTTCGCTACTGTTGCTGAAAATTTTGGAACTGTGAGTGCTGGAAATTTGGTGAGGAGATGGTCAAACTTACCTCCTGCCGTTGTGACGTTGGCCTGCACGGGTGGTGGAGAAACTCGAGCTGAGCAGGGGATAGAAGAAAATGACAATGCATTAACCAAGCGTCTATTTGCTAGATCGACTAACAACCCATGTGCACACAAAAAATCAGCGCCCAACATGTTAAAGCTCACCGCCGCTACAATAAATGTCCATCTATAGTTGCGGCCGTGGATGCAAAGAGGCAGGTTCCTTTCACCGAAGGTGTCGATGATCGAGCCGTTGGCTGCCATCGCTCCATTTCCCCGGGGACCCATGGCCCGGTCTGCGTGGGAAGGGGTGATAAAACTCAGCTGAGCTCCGGTGTCGATCAGGAATTGTCTCCCGGTGTGTCCGTCAGTCACATACAGTAGTTTATTTTTCTCGCCGAGAGCCGCAGCTGTTAATGGCCTCTCGGCTTTTGCGTTTCCCGAACTTTTGAATTTGCAGGGGGGGAACGCATTTGTACACTCTCCCGGCGAAACGGTGGTGGTAATAGCAGAGGTCGTTCCGCCTGCTGCGTCTTGGTCGTGTTGCCGCCATGGTGGGCGGGCTCTGCTCGGTTGTCTGTGGTTCTCTGCTGCTCTGGGCTTCCGCGCTGAGATCTGCGGATGCTGCCGTGGCCATCTGTTCGCCGCAGGCGTTGATGAGCCGCTGCGCCTCTCGGGCCAGCGCACGGAAGTCCTGCTGGGTGTTGCACCGCATGTTGACCAGCGTCCCTCTCATGTGTGGCGGCAGAGTGCTGAGGAAGATATATCGGAAAAGGAAGTTGTCGTTGTCCTCTTCCTTAAGCTGCAGCATGTCCTCCATGAGGGCCTTGGGTCTGCATCCTCTGTGGCCGTAAATCGCCAGGATTTTCTTTGCTCTCTCCTCGGCTGAGGGGACAAAATTCTCCACGATGGTCGCCTTAAGCTCTCTGTATTTGTCATGGGCGGGCGGCCGTTGGATTATGCTCCGCGCACATCTTGACGTGGCAGCGTCGAGTTTGGCGACGATGTGATAAAATTTTGTGTCATCTGCCGTTATGCCCGCCAGTGCAAACTGAGCCTCAGCTTGCTGGAACCACGAGCTCGGGTCTTCCTGCCAGAATTCTGGCAGCTTGACGGTGACGGCGCTTGTGTGGGCCGTCCCTGATGTGTCCGCCGGGTGAGAGCGCCTTTCTTCCGCTCTCACGGCGGGGCTGGTGCTCGGCTGAGCCCTCTCTGTGGCTTCTGCCGTGGGGGGACGTCGTCCATCTGTTCTCCTGTCTGCATGGGCGCCGGCGCTTGCCTGGGTCGCCTCCGATGAGTCAATCGCTGGAGAACGTCTCTGTTCCATCCTCACGTCCGGGTCACCAGTGTAGAAGAGCTTGGAATAACGAGGCGATGTGATTTATAAACCAAAGTTTAATATCAGCTTCGCTCCTCTAACAAGTCTCATCTCAGTGCAGAAGCAGAATAAGAGGTTGAATACATTCAGACCTTCATACTTATACTTACAACAAAAGACATTGCATATCAAAGCTGACATCCCGCATTAACTTAATCCCCCTCTCCTTTGTCTTCCATCTCCTCCACCTGACCCAGGGAAGTCAGGGCGATCGATCTCCTCCATTGTCCTCTGTCTCCTCCACCTGACCTTGGGAAGTCAGGGAGATCGATCTGGTCTCCACCGCTGCGACTCCGTATGCTCTTTGATCTTCACTGGCGGTCGAGACCTCTTGTCCTGTTCTGAGGCGTGAGGTCATTGCACATATGTAATCACTAAACATTCTAATATGCTTATACATATGTAGGTATGGGATATATGATTAATATAAACCACACCTAAAATAGAATAAAAGGAAATTAAATAATTCTTTAAAATATATAGGCAGTAAAATAAGCCCGGATTTCAATAAAAATAGAATTTATACATCAAATATACATATAACTGCAGTTTTGTTTGTCTGGTCATTTGTACGTCTATTTGTGTTCTTTTCAATATTTTCACGGCTCACGTTGGCAAGAAAGTTGGGACTATTTTTATTTTCTTGTCAGTGTAAAGTGTGAAAAGACACTTATGTGACTGTTGCTTCACGGAAAAATAGTACTTTTATAGGTGTGATTTGTAAATGATTACTATGAGAGGAAAATGAATATGCTTTCACAGCAGCAGAGATAGGGTGAGGAGCTCAGTCATCCGGGAGAGGCTCAGAGTAGAACCGCTGCTCCTCCACATTGAAAGGAGTCAGTTGAGGTGGTATGGGCATCTGATTAGGATGCCTCCTGGACGCCTCCCACTTGAGGTGTTTCAGGCACGTCCCACTGGGAGGAGACCCCGGGGCAGACCCAGGACTCGGTGGAGAGACTATGTCTCCCAGCTAGTCTGGGAACGCCTTGGTATCCCCTCTGAAGAGCTGGAGCAGGTGGCTGGGGAGAGGGAAGTCTGGGCTTCTCTGCTTGAACTGCTGCCTCCGCGACCCGGACCTCCGGAAAAGCGGTAGAAGATGGATGGATGGATAGCAGCAGAAAAGGTTGAGATGAGAACGTTGGGTTGCCAGATTTGCTTAAAATAAATGCTTTTGAGCTTGCTGTTGTCTGGGTTGCCAAATTGGTTTAAAATAAGTGCTGCGGTCTCACGCTTTGAGATTGTGTGCATGTGTATTCATCTAAGCTTGATACTGTTTGTGTGTGTGAGCGCTGCAGCTGACCTTAGTGAGTGAGAGAAAAGAGCTTGCTGTGTTCTTGTTGCTGTCTCGAGGCTGGTCTGAGTGTATGGAGAAAAAATGAGTAATTGTTGCAGTATTCATTCGAGTTTGCTATGTTGTGTGTGTGTGTGTGTGAGACAGTACTAACTTAACTTAGTCACACTAAATGGGGAGTTTCGATAAGATGAAGTATAGATGCTTGCTTCCATCTCAAGGGAGCTTTGGTAGTAATTCCTTCTGTTTGCAGTTTTTTTTACAGGTTTTTTTTTTTTGCTGGCTTGATAACTTCTTGTGTCAAGTAATTTAATGTTGCCTATGGGCAGACATCTTTTTAGATAACAGTGGCTCAGATGAAAAAGGGTGACAGACTGACTTACGCTGGACGGTGAGATGAAAACTTGTTGATAATTTTATGAGATTGCCTACAGTAAGAGGAACAGACCTGACTAATATGTGTCTCCTCTTTCCTGTTGATGAGTCTGGCTTGAGGGCAGGGGGCCGCGCTTCAGAACCCCCTCCTCCTCCTCTTCCTCCTCCGCACTCTTCCGCTGCTAGGCCATGACCCCACCCCGCAGGACTCCAGCAGCTGACGTCGCCTTGCCTCTGCTCGCCTCCATCCCTCTACCCACAGTGGCCACACCGGGGCGCCCAAAGAGTTAAGTAAAAGTGCACACATATCCATCTCCGCAATCATCATCCATATGACGAATTACACTGAAGATTTTGGAATAATGTTGTCACTAAATAATACTAAGCAGAGAAGACAGACTGCTGCCTGGTTAACATATCACCATGATCCCCATGATCTCTCCCGCAGATAATTGGGAAGAGTTCAAACCCTTTACAATGGGGAGAGAAAAGATCTCTCCCATTCCAGCAAAAACATTAAAAAATAAGTTTGGGTCATTTTCTAAATGTACAGAAAAAAAACCTGAACCATTAGCTACAATAAAAAATAAATAAATAAATCGCCAGCTTTCAAATTAGCACTGCTAAAACTCAAAAGAAAAAGCTGAATGATTACAAGAGAAATAGAACATTTATGAAAGAAAAATTCAATTCCTGTTTGTGTGATTACTGATGCAAAGGGGGGAGACCAGGGCTTCCCCCAATTCTGTTTTTCAGAGTGGTACCAACACTGGACCCCTGTGGTGGAGGGGGGGGACAGAGGGAGGCGTGGGACGGGCCTCCAAACTTCATTCTTGGGGATTTTAACCATGTTTCTTCAAAGAAGACACTTAAAAACTTTTATCAGTATGTCTCCTGCCCAACCACGCGAAAAAAGACATTGGACCTGTGCTATGGATCCATAGAGAGGGCCTATAAATCACTCCCCCTTCCTCCTTTAGGATCCTCAGATCACAACTGTGTACATTTGCTGCCCACATATAAAACTGCTCTCAGAAGAGGCAAGGTGGAGACGAGAGACATTGATGTGTGGACAGAAGATTCAGTGCACAGCCTCCAGGAATGCTTTAACTGTACAGACTGGGAGATGTTCACACTGGCCTGCGGGGATGATTTGGAATCTTTGGTGGACGTGACATGCTCATACATGGCTTTCTGTAAAAATAAGATTGTTCCACGTAAACGTGTCAAAATATATCCCAACAACAAACCATGGGTTACAAAATCAGTTAAATCCTGCTTACAGAGGAAAGCACTTGCCTTTAAACAGGGGTCTGTTTCTGAGCTACAGGTTGCCACAAAGAAGCTGAAGGCCAAAATTTTAAGAGCAAAACAGAATTATAAATCAGAGTTGGAAAGCAAGATGGCAACAAAGAAACTTGGTTCAGCCTGGGCCAGTATGAAAACTATTGCAGGCCTTCAGAGCGCAGAGCGCAGTAATCGTGTGTTTTTAGATGGTTTTAATTCAGACACAGAGCTGGCTAATGCTCTTAATGGTTTTTATGGTCGTTATGACTCCTTTGATTTTAGCACAGAAACCCAAGATTTGAAACAAACTCAAAGACAATCAGCACTTTAATATTGAGGTGCAGGATGTTAAAAGGGAGTTCTGTGCTGTAAAAGTGAACAAAAGTCAGGGCCCTGATAATATATGTGGGCGCTTGGTAAAGTCCTGTGCACATGAACTGAGTCCTATATTTCATTACATTTTCAATAAGTCCTTACAGACACAACATGTGCCTAAGATCTGGAAAGAAACCGTGGTTGTTCCTGTTCCAAAATCCAGCTGTCCTAAAACGGTAAACGACTTTAGACCAGTTGCTTTGACTTCAATTTTAATGAAAATTTTTGAAAAACTGGTCAGATGTGAGGTCCTAAAGCAGACTGAGCATGCATTGGAGCCTCTGCAGTTTGCCTATAGGCCTCACAGAGGAGTGGAGGACGCCACTGTCACTCTGTTTAACATGCTTTTTAAACATCTGGATTTTAATGGGACACACGCCAGACTTTTATTTGTGGACTTTTCCTCCGCCTTTAATACAATCCAACCTCATATCTTAGTTGAAAGGCTCCTGCAGCAATTTGATTTGAGCAATAATCTGATGGGTTGGACTTGTCATGACGGCCGCTGGGCCGTCATCTGCCTCATCATCTCCTGCTGCGCATACACCGGCAGGTGTCAATCAGCGGCCTTTAAAGGCCGGCATCACTGACGGCTCGGCACGGAGTCGTCTGTCTACTCTGCCTGGTAATGAGCCAAGACCACGACCTCTCGCCAAGCCAAGAATGTCACGTCAGGATCGCTCACGTAAGAGATCTCTGCATTCATCATCTCCTAGCCTTTTCCCCTGTGCACAGGTGGACCTCCCTGGCGGCGGACCAGCCTCCCCAGCCAACGGGGCAGCGCCTCCTCCATCACGGAGTTCCTCCTCACCCCCGCAACTACGGGCACCATCACTATCACGTCGCATGGGCACTCGGAGCCAGCAGAACACAACCTGTGGCACATTCAAGTAAGCCTTACCATCTGCAATTACCCGCTACCGCTGAACAGCTGTAATTGTTTCTGCTTGTGTGTTCCAGGGTTGCCAGGTCGCCATCAGAACTGCTCAGCTCCAGTGACCAGACATCTATACTTGCACTCACACACTCACTCACTATTCAATAAAGAATAATTGTCCATATCTGCTCGTGTCAGCGTCTGTCTCCTGGGTCCTGAAACATGTCAGTACGACTCCGTCAAGTTGACCCAGCGGACAGTGCGCTGTCGCGCAGACTAAACACCCTTAGCGCCCGGGTAGATATGATAGCACACCAACAGACGGTTATTCTTAATCTGCTCCCCCAAACTAACAGCCGGCTGGATCGTCTGGAAGAACGCCAGACGTTTCCCCTGGCCACCGGGGTTTTTTCAACCCCTGCAGGCATTTCTCCTAGCCAAATTAATACACTACCTACACCTCGCCTCACTCCCGTGCCTACTCCTGCTCGTTTTAGTGGAAAACTGGGGGAAGCACGGGGATTCATTCTTCAGTGTGAATCAGTGTTCCTCCGCGTCCCGGGGGACTTCGCCATAGATTCAAGTAAAATAGGATATATCATCAACCTGTTGGGGGTAGAGCCTTAGACTGGGCATATTCAGTTATGGCGAAACCAGGTTATCCTATTTTAACTTACCAGCAGTTTTTGGCGGAGTTTATGGACGTGTTTGATCATACGGACAGTGGCGCAGTGTTGACAGAGCGGCTGTTGAGCCTGCAGCAGGGTAGTAGATCTGCCGCTGATTACGCCATTAACTTCCGGGTCCTGGCCGCTGAGACTGGGTGGGGGGAACCATCGCTTTGTGGTATTTTCCTTCGCAGTCTCAACTCTGAATTGAGGGACGAGCTAGCGGCACGGGACAAACCGGATAAACTAGGGGAGTTAATCGCCCTCGCTATTAGCCTGGATAGTAGGTTAAGGGAGCGGGCGGCCGAATGGCGGTCTACTTCCCGTTCAATTAAGCTCCGCCCTCGCTCCACTAGCTCTCCTCTGCTTGCTCTGCCCGCGTCAGAGGAACTTCCGGATCAAGAGGCTATGGTGATAGGGCAATCAAAAGTGTCAGTGGCTGAGAGACAGCGCCGCAGGGATTTGGACCTTTGCTTCTATTGTGGGAAGGGGTCTCATGGGGTGTTTGAATGTCCTAGTCGGTTAAAACGGGGAAGTCCGTGGATCGCAGTAGGGGGATTCACAGACAAAAGCCTAGAAGAACCCCTCACTGGTTTTCGCATACCCATCAGGCTAATTCACAAGCATACTGAACACCCCACATTGGCTTTAGTTGACTCAGAAGCTGAGCAAAACTTTGTTTCCAGAGACCTGGCAACCCAGATGGGCCTCAGCTGTCAATCTCTGGATCCTCCTGTCAATCTCATCACCCTGTCCAAGGCGTCACTGACCACCGTTTCCCATCAGACGGCCCCTGTATCTGTGATCGTCTCGGGCAACCACAGGGAGGAGATTAGGTTTTTGATCCTGCCCGTCTCGTCCTCACCCGTCATCCTGGGGTACCCCTGGCTTCGGCTTCACAACCCCACCATTGACTGGCAGGCCGGGAGCATTACAGCATGGAGTACATTCTGCCTGAGTGCCTGTCTTCAATCTGTGGCGTGTGCCCCATCTGTCACGGTGCCTCCACCCATGACGCCACCCCTGGATCTGTCCAAGGTACCGGAGGTATACCATGACCTGGGGTTAGTATTCAGCAAGTCACGGGCGTTGCCTCTACCCCCCCATCGACCGTATGACTGTGCTATAAACCTGAAGGCTGGGGCCCCTCTTCCCGCTAGCCGCCTGAACAGCCTATCAGCCCCGGAGCGCGAGGCCATGGACACTTACATAAAGGAATCTATTCAATTCAATTCAATTCAACTTTATTTATATAGCACCATTTCACAACAACAGTCATCTCATAGCACTATCAACTGTAGGGGGAACCCCCACAGTTGCAGAAAGACCCCAGCAATCAGGCGATCCCCTGTGAGCAAGCACTTGGCGATGGTGGAGAGGAAAAACTCCCTTTTAACAGGAAGAAACCTCCAGCAGAACCAGGCTCAGGGAGGGGCAGTCATCTGCTGCGACTGGCTGGGGGGTGAGGGGATAGAGAAGAAGAAAAGAACAGACATGTAGAGAGCAAACAGCACGATGGGGACTCAATCTATGGGAGAGAACAAACAAATGTTAATGACCAGCAAAAAAAATATTTCATTGAGAGTGAGAAAAGGAGTGAGGCCCAGTGCAATTACTGGAGGTCCCCCGGCTGACTAAACCTATTAGCAGCATAACTAAGGGAGGGTTCAGAAACACATGATCCCTCCCTAATTGTAGGCTATATCAAAAAGGTAGGTTTTAGCCCTATTCTTAAAAACAGAGATTGAGTCTGACTCCCGAATCCAGATTGGCAGCTGATTCCACAGGAGAGGAGCTTGATAACTGAAGGCTCTGCCTCCCATTGTACTTTTGGAGATTCTAGGTATTACAAGTAATCCTGCATTTTGGGAGTGTAGTGCTCTGTTAGGATAATACGGTAGTATCAGATCTTTTAAATAAAAAGCAGCCTGATTGTTTAGAGCTTTGTAAGTAAGAAGAAGGATTTTAAACTTAATTCTAAACTCTATGGGAAGCCAATGAAGGGAGGCCAGAACCGGAGAGATATGATCTCTCTTTCTAGTTCCTGTTAAAACTCTTGCTGCAGCATTTTGGATCAGCTGAAGACTTTTTAAAGATGTTTTAGGACAGCCTGATAATAAAGAATTACAATAATCTAATCTCGAGCTAACAAAAGCGTGGATCAGTTTCTCAGCATCATTCTGAGACAAGATGCTCCTAATCTTGGCAATATTACGCAAATGATAGAAGGCAGTCTTAGAAACAAATTTAATATGTGAATTGAAGGACAAATCCTGATCAAAAATAACTCCAAGGTTCCTCACAGAGCTATTAAGAGAAAGAGTAACCGCATCCAAACTGAAAGTTTGATTTGGAAAGGAATTTCTAAGGTTTTTTGGACCAACAAGAATGACTTCAGTCTTATCTGAATTTAATAGCAGGAAATTACAAGTCATCCAAGCTTTGATTTCCTTAAGACAGGCTTCTAACTTGGCTAATTGATTACTATCATCTGGCTTCATTGACAGGTATAATTGTGTGTCATCAGCATAACAATGAAAATGTATACAGTGCTTTCTAATAATGTTGCCTAACGGAAGCATATATAAACTAAAAAGAGTAGGGCCTAGCACAGATCCCTGTGGAACTCCATGACTAAGCTTTGAGTTGAAAGAAAACTCATTATTTACATGAACAAACTGGAACCTATCAGATAAATAAGATCTAAACCACTGCAACGAAGTTCCATTAAGTCCAACATAGTGTTCTAATCTATCAAGTAGAATATTATGATCGATAGTATCAAAAGCTGCACTAAGGTCTAAAAGGACAAGTACAGAAACTAGTCCATTATCAGATGCAATGAGGAGGTCGTTAGTGACCTTCGCTAAGGCTGTTTCAGTACTATGATGGATTCTAAACCCAGATTGAAACTCTTCAAGTAAAACATTTCCCTGCAGGTGGTCAAATAATTGCGTAGCAACAACTCTTTCTAAGATTTTTGAAATGAAAGGGAGATTAGAGATTGGTCTATAGTTAGCTAAAGCTCCTGGATCTAGCGTTGGCTTTTTGAGTAAGGGTTTAATTACAGCCGTTTTAAAGGCCAGCGGTACATGGCCTAAAGTTAATGAAGAATTGATTATATGAAGAATAAGGCTACCAATAAGTGGGAAGACTTCTTTAAATAACCTGGTAGGAATAGGGTCTAAAAGACAAGTTGAAGGTTTGGATGAGGAAACTATTTTGTCTAACTCACAAAGGTCGATTGGAGTAAACTCATCAAGACAGACATCAATAGAAGGAGTTGTAGTAATTACAGTATTTAAGTTAACTGTGGGAAGAATCTGATTGATTTTATCTCTGATGGATGAAATTTTATTATTGAAAAAGTTCATAAAGTCCTGACTAGTAAGCTCTAAGGGAATGCTAGGATTGACAGAGTCCTGACTCTTTGTCAACCTGGCTACAGTACTGAAAAGAAACTTGGGATTATTCTTGTTCTCTTCTATTAATGCAGAGTAATAACTCTTTCTAGCTTTTCTAAGAGATTTTTTATAAATTAAAAGATGATTTCTCCAAGCTGAATAGATTTCATCTAAATTAGTGGAGCGCCATTTTCTTTCTAATTGACGAGTCTTCTGTTTTAAGCTACGAGTTTCTGTGTTGAACCAAGGAGTTAGAAATCTCTGATTAGACTTTTTCTTTTTTAAGGGGGCCACCAAGTCTAGAGTCTGATGCAGAGAAGCTGAAACACTATCCACCATTTTATCAATTACAGAAGGAGCAAGCTGTCTATAGCTTATTTCCGTTGTGTTGACACATGGCATAGAGGAGACAATCTGCATAAATTTGGTAACAGCATCATCTGAGAGGCATCTACTGTAATAATATTTTTCTTTAGGAGCCAAATAGTCAGAAATAGTAAAATCAAAGGTTAACAGACAATGGTCTGACAGTACAGGGTTATGAGGAGACACTACAAGATTTTCTATTTCTATGCCATATGTCAGAACAAGGTCCAATGTATGGTGGAGGTAATGAGTAGAATTTCCTACTTTCTGAGAAAACCCAATCGAGTCTAATATTGAATTAAATGCCACATTAAGGCAGTCACTATCTACATCCAAATGTATATTAAAGTCCCCTACTATAATTATGCTATCAGATTTCAGCACTAAATCAGCTAAGAAATCAGCAAATTTGGATAAAAATTCTGAGTAGGTTGATGGGGGACGATAAACTATGGCAAATAAAATTGGGTTTAACCTAAAATTGCTAAAGTGCCCAATACTGAGGACCAGGCCCTCAAAGGAATTATAATATGTTTTTTGCTTTACATTAACTAGTAATTTGGAATGGTAAATTGTTGCTACTCCTCCTCCACGACCAGAACTTCTGGGATTTTGACAGTTTAAATAACCAGAGGGAGTTGATTCATTTAAACCAACATAATCCTCTTGCCCTAACCAAGTCTCTGTAAGGGAAATTAAATCAATCTGATGATCAATTAACAGATCATGGACTAACAGAAACTTGGGAGTTAGAGACCTAATATTTAATAAACCACATTTAATTTTTAAATTATGAGGAGGAACAGAGGCCAACTCATTCAATTTAGAGGCTTTATGTTTATTTTGAGTTTTACCAGTATTTTGCTTGATCACTTTGGGATGCTTATGCATTATATTTTTATTTACTTTGGAGGGAGCAGACAACGATTCTCTGATGGGGAAGACAGGGGCTAAGTTGAGGGATGGCGGATGAAGAGGAGCCGCAGAGAGGCGTGTAAGACTGCGACTCTGCTTCCTGGTCCCAACTCTGAGTAGTCAGGGTTTTGGAAATTTGGATAAAAAAGATGCCAGATTGTTAGATAAATGAGAAGCACCATCCAAAGTGGGATGAATGCTGTCTCGTCTCATAAGACCAGGTTTTCCCCAAAAAGAGCTCCAATTGTCAATGTAGCCCACGTCATTTTTAGGACACCACACAGACAGCCAGCGGTTCAAGGATGACGAGCGGCTAAACATGTCATCACTGGTCAGATTGGGGAGGGGCCCAGAGAATACTACAGTGGCAGACATCGTTTTTGCAAAGTCACACACGATTCTATATTAAGTTTCGTGACTTCCGACTGCCGGAGACGGATGTCATTAATGCCGGCGTGAATAACAATTGTGGAATATTTACAGTTACTTTTAGCCAGCATTTTCAAATTTGACTCGATGTCGCCTGCTCTGGCCCCAGGAATGCATTTGACTATGGCCGCTGGAGTCTCCAGGTTCACGTTTCTGACTACAGAGTCGTCAATGATCAGAGTTTTTTCCTCAGCGGGTGTGTCGCTGAGCGGGGAAAAACGATTAGAAACGTGAACAGGTTGGTGGTGTACCGGGGCTTTTCGACTAGGCTTCCTTCTCACCGTCACCCACCCAGTCTCCTCGCTGCTGAGGAGAGCCAGGGGACCGTTGACAGTGGGGCCTAAGCTAGCTAGCGCCGCTGCAGCTAAGGGGTGTCCGTCGAGATTAACTGGCGCAGACGGTGTTTCAATGCAGCAGAGCCGGGATTCCAAATCAGACAACCTCGCCTCGAGCACCTCAAAAAGACAACATTTATTGCATTTACCGTTATCACTAAAAGAGGCAGAGGTGTAGCTAAACATCTGACAGAGAGAGCACACCAGAGGAGGAGAGGAAAGAGAGCTAGTAGCCATAGCTAGTGGCTGGAGAGCAAACCACACAGGCAGACAGCAAAACAGGAAGTGACGATACGTTACCACAAGGAAGTGACAATCCCAGATCCCAGGATCCCCAATCTCTGGCCTCTGGTATCATCCGCCCGTCGTCCTCGGCCGTGGGAGCCGGGTTCTTCTTCGTTGGGAAGAAGGAGGGCACATTACGCCCCTGCATCGACTTCCAGGGTCTTAACGAGATCACGGTCAAGGACAAGTATACCCTGCCTTTAATGAACACCGCCTTTGATTCTCTCCAGGGGGCGTCCTGATTTACCAAGCTGGATCTCAGGAATGCCTATCACCTGGTGTGCATCAGAGAAGGTGACGAGTGGAAGACGGCTTTCCGGACCCCAAGCGGACATTTCGAGTACTTGGTGATGCCATTTGGGTTAACCAACGCTCCGGCCATCTTCCAACGGCTAATTAATGATGTTCCTTGAGACTTCTTGAACTCATTCGTGTTTGTGTACCTAGACGATATTCTTATCTTCTCCCGCACGTTGGAAGAGCACCAGGTGCACGTTCGGAGAGTGTTACAGTGCCTCCTGGAGAACCAGCTGTTTGTAAAGGCAGAAAAATGTGAGTTTCACACCGACCGGACCTCCTTCCTAGGGTTCATCATTGCCCGGAATCAGGTGCTCCCCGACCCGGCCAAGGTCAAGGCGGTAGTGGATTGGCCCAGGCCAACGTCCAGAAAACAGCTACAGGGGTTCCTGGGCTTCGCTAATTTCTATCGTCGGTTTGTGCCCAATTTCGGGAGTATTGCCCACCCTTTGACTGCTCTCACCTCCCCAAAGACCCCTTTTTGCTGGAGTGAGGAGGCGGCCAGGGCGTTTGGAAGACTCAAGGAGGAGTTTGCCTCGGCCCGTGTACTAACCCAGGTGGACCCTAACCTACAGTGTTTGGTGGAGGTGGACGCTTTGGATTCGGGGGTGGGGGCGGTGCTCTCTCAACGTTCCCCGGAGGACGGCAAGATCCGGCCATGTGCCTACTTTTCCCATCGCTTGTCACCGGCAGAGAGGAATTACAGCATAGGTGACAGGGAGCTCTTGGCGGTAAAGCTCGCCTTGGAGGAGTGGAGAGACTGGCTGGAGGGGGCTGCTCAACCGTTCGTTGTATGGACTGACCACCGTAACCTGGAGTACCTCAGGACGGCGAAGCGTCTGAATGCACGCCAGGCTCGTTTGGTCTCTCTTCTACGGCTGATTCAACTTCACCATCACCTATCGGCCGGGGAGCAAGAACGGTAAGCCGGACGCCCTCTCGCGGCAGTTCGATGCACCATCCACCGAAGATCAGGAAGCACCCATCCTGCCGCCCTCCTGTGTGGTGGGAGCCTTGTCCTGGGGTATTTGCAAGAGGGTCCGAAGAGCGCAGAAGACGGAGCCTGATCGGGGGGGGGGGGGGTCCCCAGGGTCATTTATTCGTTCCTCGCTCCATTCGGAGTCAAGTGATTGAGTGGGGTCACGCTTCCAAGCTGGCTTGTCATCCGGGAGTGGGTCGGACTGTGGACCTTCTCCAGAGGACATTCTGGTGGCCAGGGCTGCGGAAGGATCTTAAATTATGTCCGGGCCTGCGCTCAATGCGCCACTGGGAAAACGTCATCTTCCCCCCCGGCGGGCCTGTTACATCCTTTGCCCGTTCCTTCTCGCCCCTGGTCCCATGTTGCCATGGATTTTGTGACGGGCTTGCCCCCCTCAGGTAACTTCACCACTGTTTTGACTATTGTGGACCGTTTTTCTAAGGCAGCCCATTTTGTACCCCTTCGGGGGTTGCCTTCAGCTCAGGAAATGGCGGACCTCCTTGTCCGGCATGTGGTCCGCCTTCACGGCATCCCCGCTGACATAGTGTCAGACCGGGGACCACAGTTCATCTCCCAAGTTTGGAAGGCGTTCTGCGCAGCATTGGGAGCCACAGCCAGCCTCTCCTCTGGGTATCATCCACAGAGCAACGACCAGTGTGAACGGGCTAACCAGGAGCTAGAGGCAGCGCTGCGTTGTGTCATCTCCTCCTGCTCTTCTTCATGGAGCAAGCATCTACCTTCGATTGAGTACGCCCACAACACCATGGTCTCTTCGGCCACGGGACTTTCCCCCTTCAAGGCGTCGCTTGGTTTTGATCCACCACTGTTCCCTGAGGAGGAGAGGGAGGTATCTGTACAGACCCACGTCAGGCGCTGTCGGCGGGTCTGGTCCATTGCTCGCAGGGCCCTTCTGAGGACCACTGAGCGCAACATCCAGGTGACCAACCGTCATAGGAGGCCCGCCCCGGACTACAAGGTGGGTCAGAAAGTGTGGTTGTCTACTCGGAACATCGGTGTGCCGGCTGAGAAACGCAAACTAAGCGCTTCATCAGTCCCTACACCATCTCTCGTATTGTCAATCCTGTATCTGTGCGTTTGTCTCTCCACCCTTCTATGCGCATCTGCCCCACCTTTCATGTCTCCCAGGTCAAGCCTTACATCACTGATCCTTTGTGCCCGCCCCCCGCAGCTCCTGCCCCCCCGAGGATGATCGATGGCCATCCAGCCTGGGGGGGTGACTGCCATCCTGGACGTGCACCAGCGGGGCCGAGGTCTTCAGTACTTGGTGGACTGGGAGGGCTTTGGACCGGAGGATCGTTCTTGGATTCGCCCAGCGTTTATCCTGGATAAGCAGTTGATCCGCGACTTCCATCGGGCGAATCCAGGTAGAATTGGGCAGGTGCCTGGAGGCACTGCTAGAGGGGGGAGTACTGTCATGACGGCCGCTGGGCCGTCATCTGCCTCATCATCTCCTGCTGCTCATACACCGGCAGGTGTCAATCAGCGGCCTTTAAAGGCCGGCATCACTGACGGCTCGGCACAGAGTCGTCTGTCTACTCTGCCTGATAATGAGCCAAGACCATGACCTCTCGCCAAGCCAAGAACGTCACGTCAGGATCGCTCACGTAAGAGATCTCTGCATTCATCATCTCCTAGCCTTTTCCCCTGTGCACAGGTGGACCTCCCTGGCGGCGGACCAGCCTCCCCAGCCAACGGGGCAGCGCCTCCTCCATCACGGAGTTCCTCCTCACCCCCGCAACTACGGGCACCATCACTACCACGTCGCATGGGCACTCGGAGCCAGCAGAACACAACCTGTGGCACATTCAAGTAAGCCTTACCATCTGCAATTACCCGCTACCGCTGAACAGCTGTAATTGTTTCTGCTTGTGCGTTCCAGGGTTGCCAGGTCGCCATCAGAACTGCTCAGCTCCAGTGACCAGACATCTATACTTGCACTCACACACGCACTACACTCACTCACTATTCAATAAAGAATAATTGTCCATATCTGCTCGTGTCAGCGTCTGTCTCCTGGGTCCTGAAACATGTCAGGATTCTGGATTTCTTAACCAACAGGATGCAGAGAGTAAGGGTCAATGGTACATTGTCTGACCTAAAGTGCTCTTCTACTGGCTCTCCTCAGGGGTGTGTGCTGTCACCACTACTCTTCATCCTGTACACAAACATGTGTCGGAGCAGACATGACAACAGACACATTATAAAGTATGCTGATGACTCAGTTATTGTCAGTCTCCTCCAGGATGGTGAGAGTGGCCACGGCCCAGTAGTTGATGATTTTGTTCACTGGTGTGAGGATTCCTACCTGCAGCTGAATACGACAAAAACTAAAGACATGATTATTGACTTTAGGAGGAAAAATCCCAGGCACAAAGTCACCGTACTAAAAGGCCAGACCACCGAATGTGTACAATCCTACAAATATCTTGGGACGATTATTGATAGTAATTTAAACTTTGAAAAGAACTGTGAAAGGGTGTGCAAAAAGGGTCAGCACACATTTGCATTGCTTGAGAAAACTTGCACTCTTCCAAGTTGACCCAACCATAATGACAATGTTTTATCGGGCTTTTATTACCTCCGCCAGGCCGAAAGGCCAGGAGGAGGTAATGTTTTTGCCGGGGTTTGTTTGTCTGTCTGTTTGTCTGTCTGTCTGTCTGTCTGTTGGTTAGCAAGATAACTCAAAAACTTTTGGACGGATTTCGATGAAAATTTCAGGCGTTGTTGGAAATGGTACAAGGAAGAACTGATTAAATTTTGGGGATGATCTGCATCACCGTCTGCATACAGGAATTTTTTAAAGCATTTTTCCACACTGTGACATACGGCCATTTTCAACATGTGCGCAGGCGCAATGGAGGGCGCTGGCCGTCGTGTCTGACCAACACAAACTCTGCCTTCTTCAACATTTTAGCCACAAAAGCACGCGGAAAACAATGGTGGCCTGGGCCCGCCAGCGTGCCTGTCTTTGTGCCACGCTGCAAAACCTGACACGGCCACCTGTCCGCCGCCCGATTATTTGCCACAAATTCCCCGCCCAGCCATAGGCGCTGCGTAAAAACGACCTCTCTGCCGGGGAAGATTCTAAATTCTGTTTTGCCGCGGAGCGCAACCCCAATATAATATAAAACCCACAGCAACCTGTCTAACCAATCTGCATCCGTCAGTGGAGGACATGGACACGCCAACACTTCAGTTTATTACCTCTGCCAAGGAGGCAATGCTTTTACTACCGTAAAACAGGGCTATAAGGGACGGCGGGGTAATAAGGGACACTTTTCCAAATGTAATTCTGCTTTTTTTATTTTGCTTCCACCAAGATTTGATTAAGGATTCATGGATATTTGACAATAACAACACAACTCAGCGTCCTGCTCAAAATAAAAAAAGCAGAATTACATTTAAAACATTTCCCAGAAAAGTATCCCTTATTACCCCGCCGTCCCTTATAGCCCTGTTTTACACTACTGAACCACTAATCCTATCACTATCACATTGATTGTCATTGATTAATTGTCTATGTTTATTGCACTGTCCCTGTCAAATAAACAAATAATCATTGTGAATCCAATTGCTAGTCATATCTTTTCATGGTCAAGGAATCTGAAAACGTACACACAAACACTGTATGGGGGGAACTGTGCCGCTTGGCGGAGGTCTGCGCTCTCCGAGTGCTTTTCTAGTTGAATCTGTTTTATCCTTTTCTTTAGTGTCATGGTTTGGTCAGATAAAACTGAAACAGAGGAAATCCTTGGATCAGGTAGTTAGATGGTCCAGTCGTTTGCTTGGTGAGCCACAGCTGAGCCTGACATCCCTGTACACCAGACAAGTACAGAGGATGGCTACCTCCATTTTAAATGATGACTCCCACCCTTTGCACTGCCACTTTCAGCTTCTTCCCTCAAGATGGAGGTTTGCTGTCCCAAAAAGTAGAACCCAGCGCTACAAAAACAGCTTTGTCCCTGCTGCTGTCAAAGAGTTGAACAAGCTGTAAAAATATATTGCACATAATTTAGGTACCTATTTATTAACTCCATTTTATATTTACTCATTTTTGTAGGTTGTCACTTGGGTTCTAAATATTTTATTGGGTTTTAGACCTTTGAGTTTTTCACCTCTTTGACAAGTTTTTAACTTTTAATATGACCCTTCTCTCTTACCTCTGTTTTTTCTCCCATCTCTTTGTCTTTTTATACCCTGATTGATGGAGCCTTGAGTATTCTTATCATGTTTATAGTCAGCTTCATATGTGCCTGTGTTTGTGTCTATGTTGAATGTAATTTGTGGCTTGTAAATATGGATGTCACCAGACTGCAAAACAAATCTACCTACGGGTACAAATAAAGTAACCTGAACCTGAAGAAATTTAGTTTCGGATACCCTTTCAGTCTCTACACCATTTACACTGAGTTTAGATACTAAGTTGTGATGACTGTTAAAAACTATAAATTTTGTCTTCCTTAAATTGAGCACTAATTTGTTTGAATCAAACCACAGTTTAAGCTTTCCTAATTCCTTTCCGAGTGTATCCAAAAGTTGTTCCAAATTGCTTCTACTGCATAATAAATTTGTGTCATCGGCAAACAATATTAAATCCATTTTTTCCAAGACTTTACATATATCATTTATATACATATTGATTAACAGTGGCCCCAAAACTGAACCCTGTCATAACTCTGGCTCTCACGAGCCAGGAAAGGAGATACGAGGGCGACCAGTGAGTTAGCGTAGTTTATTAACAAAGCACACACTACAATAAATAACGAACAGAAAAGTAAAGAGCCACGTGGGGCTAAAACACACACAGAACTAAGGGTAACATACCACCCAGGGAGAAAGGCTAGAGAGGCGGCGAGGGAAAAATACACGCCGAGTCGCAACACTTACTTTGGGTGAAGCGCCGAGGAAACGGCGGACTGAAGCTAGTCGTAGGAGCTAACAGTCGTGGGAAACACAAGGAACGTCTTCCCATAGCGAGGTCGCAGCGACGAGTAACTCTCGGCTGCTCGCTTAAATGGGGGAGATGATTGGGAATAGGAGACAGCTGTCCCAGCGCAGCTGAACTAGACAGCTGGCAATCAGCTGGGCGCTGTCAAAGAGCGGGCCATGGAAGACCCGGCACGGACTACCCTGGAGCAGGAGCGAAACTGGACAACCTGAACGCAGAGAAAAGATAGCGTTCAGGTCGTGACAGTACTCCTCCCCCGAGCCGCGCCTCCTGGAGCGGCCTAAACCCCCCCCCCCCCCCCCCCCCCCCCCGAGGGAAGACCAGGGAGGGCGGTGGGGGCCAGATCTGGGAGAAAGGGAGGGACCAGAAAAAGGAGGCAGGGAAGAAAAAAAACCTAGATACAGTATAGGGTCAGATACCATAATAATTCTAACCCCCCCCCCCAAAAAAAACCATCACCCCCTCCCCTGCAGAGGCCAGACGGTCTGTGCAGGCGACCACAGGAGGTGGGGAGAAACGACAAGAACCAAAATGCAGAAACATAGCGACACAATCATGGAAAAAGTTCACAATAACTTAGGGTGAGGACAATAAAAAAAAAAAACTCATGTCCCGAAGGCCAAAAACTACAAAACTCTGAACATATGGTTTAAATAGACTTACACAAGTAAACTCCGACCAAAACAGAATATACAAAGGATGCAAACCGGGCATAAGATCCAAAAATAGGGCCTGGAACTGCAAATTGGCATGAAGATAAAAATACAAAAGGAACAACTCCTCAAACACGTATTAGCACAAAAGTGTCACTAAACAGTCTGGAGGAGGATATAAATACAGAAAAACAAGACTACTCGGAATGAGGCCAGGCAATGTGAAGCAAATGCTACTTAAGGGAGAAATTAGAATAGGATCATACTGGGATTATAAAACAAAGAAAATAGTCCAAGGAAATTTTAACTGGGATAACCCCACAATAAGGACTCTAGGGCAGAGAGTTCTTTGATGTCCTGAAAAGTATTAAATTAGGGAGGACAATCAAACGCAAGGCAACAAACAGTCAGTCAATTCTTCCAGGACGTCAGCAGGTGGAGCGGGGCAGGCGATGACAGCTTGTCCGGCGGGCGGCCCGAACTCCACCAGGCCAGGAACCACAACACCAGTTCGGGTGGCCTACCCGAGTCCCAGGCTAGGAGACACAGTTTCTCCGGAGGCCGACCCAGATCACCGAACCAGCCAGATGGCTTCCCAGGCGGTTGTCCCGTGACCTCAGACCACGGAGAGCTGAGGGAGAAGTCTTGGTGCAGCTTCCTCCCTGAGGGAAAAGGCAGGAGGAAACTGACCCAGGTGAGAAAAACCCCCACAGTAGTAGGGGGAGAAGAGATGGAGGCCAGGGGCAAAGTTAGCCTGCCATCTAATGGCAACAAGGGTAGGGGGAAACTGGCCCGGGTGAGAGGAACCCCAACAGCGGCAGGAGGAGAAATGATGGAGGCAAGGGACGAAGTCAGCCTGACGTCAGGCGAACACAATCCTCCAGCTCCCACACTAACCGTTACCCGGACTCGCGCAGCACCCCCGGTGGACCCCGATCGGGCCGGCGCAGCACCCCCGGTGGACCCCGATCGGGCCGGTGCAGCACCCCCGGTGGACCCCGATCGGGCCGGCGCAGCACCCCCGGTGGACCCCGATCGGGCCGGCAAAACACTCCCGGTGGACTCCAGCTGGACCGGCGAAACACTCCCGGTGGACTCCAGCTGGACCGGCGAAACACTCCCGGTGGACTCCAGCTGGACCGAGACAGCACTCCCGGTGGACTCCAGCTGGACCGAGACAGCACTCCCGGTGGCCCTGGGGAGAGGCTCAGAGGGACAAAAGGAACCGGGATCAGGATCACCGGCAGCGGCAGAGCCCGGCGGAACAGGCTCGAGCGCAGCAGACGGCTGCACCCGGCCCGCCCCCCCCGAGAGACAGGCAATAATGCTCCAGAATAGAGAAGAGAAAAACAAAATAGAGCACTTGCCTGATCTCGGGTTCTACCGCCATCCAGGACTTCGATGCTCCGGGCTCAGCGTGCAGGACTCCGTCCTCCGGCTCCAACTCGACTGCGAATGGCTCCGCAGCCGGCATGATGGTTTCCACAGTCAAACGACCTCCAAATGCCGAAGACCGCGTCGACAGCCCACCTGGCGTGGAGGCAGGAGATCTGGACTCTGCTGGGCCGAACCATTCCTCCGTGGAGACCCGGGGACGCTTAATCGTCGGCGCTGGCTCCAACAGGCAGTTCGACCTTCTCCTCTGCCCATAACGTGGCTGCGGGGCTGGGGCAAAACCCTCCAGGGCCGCAGGCCGCCTCCTCCTCGCGCAGCGGTGTACACCTGGCACCGGGGCACACTCAAGGGGAAGAGACACAGAGGACGCAGGTTCATATTCAGTTTTTGCAGCGGGAGGAGAGAGCTCAGGGGACTGTGAACCCTGAACTCCTCCCCCAGGAATCAAACAAGGCAATTCACTCATAATGGGAGGAGAATGAAAGGACACTTGCCTGATTCCCGGAGGGCCGGTGGAACCCGCTACAAGGGACTCGAGTCTCTCTTCTCCCAACCGGATAGAAGTGGGGAACCCCCCGGACAGATGAGGCGGTGCTACCCGCACCGGATCGGGACCTGGAACACCTGGAGATGAATTTGCGCTTCTCCCAGCGGCCGGAGTGAATGACGAAGAGGGGGGTGAAACAGCTGAGGAGAGCTGGGGGCCCAAAGCTGACGGGACAGCGGGGAGAGTGGGCCCAGGAGCGGGAGCAGCTGATTCACTTCCTCGGCGAGACACGGGAGCAACAGCAGGCTGGGAGGCGGAATTCGTGTGGTTTCCTGGAGCGGGATCCGGACGGGACTCTCGCTGAGATGAGTGGGGAATTTGGGAGCGACGTCTTCTGAACGTGAGGTCGGGAAAACGCCGCTCCTGTGCGATGAGCGAAGCCAACAGGTCAGCGTATTCCGGATAATCGTTCAGCTCCGGGTTCTTCTCGACCAGCCTGACCGCCGCAATCACGTTCTTCATGGCTACGGGGGGAACGGCGGCGGAAGAAGCGGCTGCCACTCGATCCGCAATGCGCATCGCTGTCATTCTCATCTTCTCCGGGGGAAACCCTGTTGACGTCACTCTATCCTGGGGATCACCCCTGGGTGAGGCGAACTCCTGGACTGGATCGGCGGCAGGAGCGGGATTCCGAAGCGAGGAGCGAAGGCGTCCTGTCCTCGGCTTCCTGCCGGAGTTCTCCTCCAGCCTACAGAGCCTCTCCCAGGCCACAGAGATGTCTGCCCTCCTCGCCTTAACCTCGGGGAGAAGGAAGTAGCGAGAAAAGCAGTTAAGCATACCCTCGGCGAGCTCCAGGCGCCAGCGTATCTCGCTGGGGGCATCGTAGAGGTCCGTGGTGAACAACGTTCCGTCCACAAGGTCCAGAGTCTCCGAGAGATTGTGGCCTGAGTGCCGCATGAGTCTCTTGGAAGGAGACATGACACTGGCTCGCCCGTACCCAGAGGAAGAGAAAAAAGGCGTCGAGTCCTTACAGCCAACTCACGGTCGCGGCCGTCTCACTATGGCTGCGACCTACTGTCATAACTCTGGCTCTCACGAGCCAGGAAAGGAGATACGAGGGCGACCAGTGAGTTAGCGTAGTTTATTAACAAAGCACACACTACAATAAATAACGAACAGAAAAGTAAAGAGCCACGTGGGGCTAAAACACACACAGAACTAAGGGTAACATACCACCCAGGGAGAAAGGCTAGAGAGGCGGCGAGGGAAAAATACACGCCGAGTCGCAACACTTACTTTGGGTGAAGCGCCGAGGAAACGGCGGACTGAAGCTAGTCGTAGGAGCTAACAGTCGTGGGAAACACAAGGAACGTCTTCCCATAGCGAGGTCGCAGCGACGAGTAACTCTCGGCTGCTCGCTTAAATGGGGGAGATGATTGGGAATAGGAGACAGCTGTCCCAGCGCAGCTGAACTAGACAGCTGGCAATCAGCTGGGCGCTGTCAAAGAGCGGGCCATGGAAGACCCGGCACGGACTACCCCGGAGCAGGAGCGAAACTGGACAACCTGAACGCAGAGAAAAGATAGCGTTCAGGTCGTGACAAACCCTGTGGGACTCCACAAGTAACCTTCAGTAACTGAGTTTTTGTTACCAACACATACATACTGATATCTATTCTTTAAGTAACTACATAACCAGGACAGTGCTACCCCCCCTAATACCACAATTTTGTAGTTTCTTTAATAATATATTATGATTCACTGTATCAAATGCTTTTTTAAGATCCAGGAATACCCCAACTGAATACTCTTTATTTTCAATGGCAGTTGATATTTTTTCTACAAATTCCATTAGAGCAAATGCAGTTGTCCTCTTGTGTCTGAATCCATATTTCTGCTTACACAATAAATAATTCTTCATTATGTTGTTGCCAATTCTCTCATAGAATATTTTTTCAAGTATCTTGGAAAATTGTGGCAATAGTGAAATTGGTCTATAGTTTGAATCACCATTTAAATCAACATTACAACATATTTAGCAACTTGCCCACATGAACACTTTTTACAACAGTGACAGAAAGGAGGCATGATTACAAAGACCTCATTTTAAAAGGTGTTACACTGTATAAAAGTTTCATCTAAATTAGCCATACATAAATGTGCCACACACATTAATGGCACAGATTGAATCTCTAAAGAAAACACTGGCCTACCAAAAGCAGCTGCACAAGGTCACATAGGAACTCACACAGCACCTCTTTCTCCTAACAATACAAAAAGAAAACACTTATCACATGATACACTGTTTCAGCAGGCCTCCGCTCTGCTACATGGGGATTCCCATGTATCAAAGGGGGGTAGTATAATTAGAAAGAGTAGTACAATTAGAAAGAAAGTAAAAAAAATAGTAAAGATAGATAATGTACAATTAGCAGTGAAATAATTAATGGTAGTAAAAATGAGGTTCCAAGGTTGTCATAGCCAGGAGCAGCACTGGGGTTAAGCTCCCAGTGCTCATAAAATGCTCCTTATGGCGTGCGTCTCGAAAAGCCTCTGACAACTAAGTCCAACTCCTAGCCTGCCCGTGTGGTTTAGTCTCTAAGCCCGGCAGAACTGCTTTTACTAATAGGAGAAGGGGCGAGGGTGGATCTCTGGCACCTTAAAACCAGATGCTTCGGGTAGATGGTGGCTCGTCAACCTGGGAGGTAGCCCATCTAGGGGAAGGTAAACCCTGATTTCAAACCTCCGCTGCCTTGCAGCACACCCAGTCACGGGAAAGGCTTTGGGAGTCAACCCTGAGGAAAAATCCGGAGTCGGAGCCCCTAAGGCAGTTCTCTGTTGTGCTCAACGTCGTTCTGGCAGCTCCTGCGACGGTGCTGGTGCCAAACTGTAGCAGCCCTGCTGTTCCTTTGGATTCATCAGTGACGTGGAGAGGGGGGACATGCTGCATGGGCAACATCTTGTCCTCCGTATCTTCCTGCCCAGGCTTGAATCCTACCAACGCCCAACGCTGGAAGGTAGAACACCGGATCACTGGAGAGGACACTCCAGCTTCGCCTTTGGCGTAGACAAAACACGGAGAATGACAGTTACCAGTTATAAGCCACCACTCAATTGGCGTACAGCGTGGCACCAGGGGTTGTTCCCGACGGTGGGAGATATCATCGGATCTCACTGGACAGCTACCGCCAGCCAATAAGGTGTTGTCCCGCCACAGCTTGCTTTCCTCATTGGGTGCATGGGGATGAGGAGAAGTCCGAACAGCAGGCTGAGAACCTTTGCAGCAGGCAAGACAAAAAACAAAAGAGACCAACTCTAAAACTGGGAACTTGGAACGTCTGCACTATGATGATAGGACTCGCTGCTAACCTCAAGGACATCAACAACACCAGGAAGACTGCCATCATCAATAATAAGCTGAAGAGACTGGGAGTGGATATCGCCACTCTCCAGGAAACACGGTTGGCTGACGCAGGCACACTGAGAGAGAAGGACTACACATTCTACTGGCAGGGAAAGGGCAGTGACGAACACAGGGAACACGGAGTGGGCTTCGCAGTGAAGAACACCTTGCTGAAGATGGTAGAACCGGGCAGCAATGGCTCTGCACGACTCCTCACCCTCCGCCTCAACACCACTCAAGGCCCAGTCACCCTCGTCAGTGTGTATGCCCCAACACTGACAGCCACACCAGAGGCAAAAGACGAGTTCTACGAGAATCTCGCAACAACTGTCAGGATCATCCCCAACTCTGAACAACTCATTCTCCTTGGAGACTTCAATGCCAGAGTGGGTGCTGACCACGACTCCTGGTCCTCCTGTCTTGGACCATTTGGCGTGGGCAGAATGAACGACAACGGACAGCGGCTGCTCGAGTTCTGCACATATCACGATCTGTGCATCACAAACTTGTTCTTCAAGACCAAGCCCCAACACAAGGTTTCCTGGCAACATCCGCGCTCAAAGCACTGGCACCAGCTGGACTTGATCCTGACCAGGCACACCTCACTGAAGAACATGCTAATCACCCGTTCTTTCCAGATTGCAGATTGCGACACAGACCTTTCATTGGTGTGTTGCAAGGTCAAGCTGCAGCTGAAGAAATTCCATCGTGCTAGACAGCCTGGAAAGGCACGGATTGACACCAGCAAGATGGCCCAACCAGAACTTGTTGAGCAGTTTGCCTCCACCTTTGAGAAGGAACTTGGTGTACCACAAGAAGGAGAATTTGCAAAGCAGAAGTGGGAAGAGCTGCGAAACACCATCCACCGCATAGCCTTGGCTACCTTTGGGAGGAAGACCTCGAAGTCACAGGACTGGTTTGATGCCAAGTTGACCGAGATGACCCCCGTCATTGAAGCCAAGCACTCAGCACTTGCTGAGTACAAGAAGTACCCAAACGAGAAGAATCTCCAGATTCTCAGGGCTACAAGAAGCAAAGTTCAGCAGACTGCTCGGCGCTGTGCCAACGAGTACTGGATTCAGCTTAGCCAAGACATTCAAACTGCTGCCATAACAGGGAACATCCGTGGTATGTACGATGGCATCAAGAAAGCACTTGGTCCGGCTCAGAGCAAGACGGCCCCCCTCAAATCCTCCACTGGGGAGATGATCACAGAAAAGAACAAGCAGATGGAGAGATGGGTGGAACACTACTCCGACCTCTACTCCAGACAGAACACCGTGACACCGTCAGCCCTTGATGCCATCGACTGCCTGCCATCCACGGATGAACTTGACGCCGAGCCAACCATCGACGAACTCAGCAAGGCCATTGATAGCTTGGCCGCTGTCAAGGCACCTGGCAACGACGGCATACCCCCCGATCTGATCAAGCACTGCAAGACCGCCCTACTGCTGCCATTGCATGACGTCCTCTGCCAGTGCTGGAAGGAAGGTGCCGTACCACAGGACATGAGGGATGCCAAGATCATCACCCTCTACAAAAACAAAGGGGAGAGAAGCGACTGCAACAACTACAGGGGCATCTCCCTCCTCAGCGTTGTTGGCAAAGTCTATGCACGAGTTGTTCTCTAAGTCTACAGAAGCTTGCCGAACGTGTCTACCCCAAGTCTCAGTGTGGCTTCCGCGCTGAGCGATCGACGGTAGACATGATATTCTCCATCCGCCAACTCCAGGAGAAATGCAGAGAACAGAACATGCCCCTGTACGTCGCCTTCATCGACCTCACCAAAGCATTCGATCTGGTCAGCAGAGAGGGCCTTTTCAAGATCCTACCAAAGATAGGATGCCCACCAAAGTTGCAAAGCCTCATCGAATCGTTTCACACCAACATGCAGGGGATAGTGCAGCACGACGGCAACGTCTCAGAGCCATTCATCATACGCAGCGGAGTGAAACAGGGCTGTGTACTTGTGCCAACCCTCTTTGGGATTTTCTTTGCTATGCTCCTGAGGCATGCCTTCAGCACAGCAACAGAGGGAATCTACCTGCACACAAGATCTGATGGCAGGCTTTTCAACCTCGCCCGCCTGAAAGCCAGAACCAAAGTACGCAAGGCTCTAATCAGAGACATGCTGTTCGCAGACAACGCTGCAGTCGCAACCCACACACAGCAGGAGCTTCAGACCCTGATGGACCGCTTCTCCCAGGCATGCAAGGACTTCGGGCTTACCATCAGCCTGGAGAAGACTAACATCTTGGCGCAAGGCACGGAAGCACCACCAACCATCACTATCGACGACTACGAGCTGGAGGTCATGAATCAGTTCACGTACCTGGGGTCCACGATCAGCAGCAACCTCTCCCTTGATACAGAGATCGACAAGAGGATTGGAAAATCAGCCTTCACACTCGCTCGCCTCACCACACGAGTGTGGGAGAATCCCAACCTCTCTGTCAAGACGAAGATGGCAGTGTACAACGCCTGCATCATCAGCACACTGCTCTATGGGAGTGAGATGTGGACAACATACGCCCGGCAGGAAAAGAGACTGAACTCCTTCCACTTGCGCTGTATTCGCCACATCCTGGACATATCCTGGCAGGACAAAGTGCCCAACACAGAAGTTCTGTCCCGCACCGGCCTTCCCTCCATGTTCACTCTACTCAGGCAGCGCAGGCTCCGCTGGCTAGGCCACGTTCACCGTATGGAGGATGGCAGAATCCCCAAAGACGTCCTCTATGGAGAACTGGCGACTGGCAGGAGAGACGTTGGCCGCCCACAGCTGCGCTTTAGAGACGTCTGCAAGAGAGACATGAAGGCCCTGGAGATCAACACAGAGCGCTGGGAGGACCTTGCAACGGACCGCTCCAGATGGAGAGGCACCCTGACCAGACAGCTCAAGGCAGGTGAAGAGACTGACTGCTGCAGCAGATGAAAAAAGAACCCGCAGGAAGAACCGCCACAGACCCAGCAGCACGGAGACCACCCACAAGTGCGACCTGTGTGACAGGGACTGCCATTCGCACATCGGTCTGTTCAGCCACAGGCGGTGCTGTTCCAGCAGAGTTGACATTTAGGATTCTCTTCCATGGTCATCATAGACTGACAGAGGCCGACGACGACGAGTAAAAATGATTAATAATATATCAAAAAATAGGTGGAAAATTTTCACAAATATACAAAAAGAGAAGTAACTTGATAATGAAGTCACAACATTCACCAGAAAAAGTCAAATTTGCATCAATAAATGTGCAAATATTTAAGAAAATTTATGTGAAAAAATATTGCAGATTATTGTGGAAAAAATCTTGAGATTTTATAAGAAATATAGCAAAATTAAGGAGAACAAAAAACATAAGGAAAAATATCATGTTTATAACCAAAAATATAGCGAACTAATAAGGAAAAAGAAAAGCTGCAAATTTATGGAAAAAGTGGAAGAAAAGTCCAATTTATGCTGATGCAGATTACTGTGAGACTCAATTTAAAATTTGTTACAAAGACAAAACAAATTTTTAGTCAATTATATAAGAAGAAAACAATGCTAAAGGGAACTTAAAGCCAAAATAATTTGACCTTCCCTGCATATACCTATTCTTTTCAAAACTGTTGAATGGATTTCATTGTGTTAAGTACCCTGCCTCTCACCCAAAGATGCTGGGGTAGGCTCCAGCCACCCCCCACCCCCTGTGACCCGAAAAGGATTAAGTGGAAGAAGATGGATGGATGGAAGTGTGAAGGCAAAAATATTGTTTAGTAATTATTGACTTATATACTAAATGAACAAAAGCCTTCCCTTGCACTAATCCAAATGCTACTATGGTAACAAAGAAACCCTTAACTGGAATAATATCAAGATTTGGAATAACCACTTGCACTCCGGGCAATTTTCCTAAAAATGCCAAAAAATAACGTGCCCAAAGTAAATTGAAAGCTGTTCTTCAACCCTTTGCAGCATCCTCATGGGGTTGGTCTCATTTAAAAGAAAACACTTTGAATTTTTTGGCAAAAAAAACATAATCTCTCTACGTGCTCCGGCCACTGAGTTACAGTCATCTAAACATACTGAACTTGAAGAAAAAAAATTTGGACACAGTGTTTTTTTGGATACAAATGCTTGTAAATAACACACAGCTGTCTGATCCGGCTGGAAAATGCAACAGAAATGTAGAACCAAGTGTTATCCAGCTGAGATCCAAATTTGGTAACAATACCACAAAAAATGAATATTTTACACAGCTTTGTTCTCAGGCTGTTCCCAGGCGTTTTGGAACTGTGCCAAATTGTGCCAAATGGCACAGTTTGGAAAAACGTCTGTAACTTTTGAATGATTCGATGTAGAAGCTTCATTTTAGGCTCAAAGGAAAGGTCACACTCAGGGCTGTGTCTGTGTGTGTGTGGGGGGGGGGGGTTGTCCCCCCCCCGCTACCAAGGACAGAGTTCAGCCCTCGCTACATGACAGATTACACTCGTTGCATGTTTCCACAGCAACGCTGTCACAGCGGCTCCCCCCCCCTCGCTACTGTGTGTGTGGGGGGGGGGGGTTGTCCCCCCCCCGCTCGCTACAGAGGATGGACTATAGCCATCGCTACACAACGGATTAGCCTTATGTGGTGATGTAGGACAGCAGTGCAGTCACCGCGGCTCCCCCCCCCCTCGCTGCAGAATAGCGGGGGTGGGGGGGCGTTCACAGCCTGTTCACTGCGAGCAACCCCTTGTACCGCGGCGCACGAACTTCAGACTTCGTGAACCGCACAGCTGTAATTTACTGATCGGTCAAAAGTCATTTTGGATTACAATTTTCAGGGATAGAGAATAATTTAGCTTATAACACCTTACCTCTTCACAGCGGAGTCTTGGCGAACTTGTCTTCCTCATTGTCAGACGAACGCGATGCTGGTCCGCTCTGGTTCTGGTCTCGCGACTCGATCAAAACATAATTCCATTATTGCGGTTTTGTGCTTCCATGATTGCGGTTTTTGGCGAACGATTTTTCAAAACAAATAACAGTAGTAATTAAAAAAAGACTGGTGAAGGCGTGTGTGTCACTCAGCCTTCATCGTCAGCCTCCGTCGGTCTATAATGACCAAGGAAGAAATCATAACGTCTACTCTGCTGGAACCAATACAAAATAAGCACCGCCTGTGGCCGAACATGCCGATCCACGAATGGCACTCCCTGTCACACAGGTTGCATTTGTGGATGGTCTCCATGCTGCTGGGTCTGTGGAGCTCTTCCTGTGTCCTTTTTTGATCCGCTGCAGCAGCCAGTCTTCACCCAGCCTTAAAAAAAAACAGCTCACGAACTTCT
The DNA here is from genome assembly GCA_020510985.1 of Pholidichthys leucotaenia. Lineage (NCBI taxonomy): Eukaryota > Metazoa > Chordata > Actinopteri > Cichliformes > Pholidichthyidae > Pholidichthys > Pholidichthys leucotaenia. The sequence continues at coordinate 458,564,150 of CM035838.1, read as the reverse complement.
CTGCTTCAATTGGCTCACTGCATTCAAAGCGTTGGGAGGCGGGTCCTCCTTCCTAGGTTTTCATTCATTGGTTCTTCAAGGTTTCAGAAACCCAATTCAAGGCTCTTATTAGTCGAATGAGAGGTCAATCAGATGAACTAATCTGTTCGCGGCTGTGTTTGCAGATTTTTTTCACAGTGGCGCTTGGAGGCCAGCACCATCTCCACCTGCACCATCATCAGTATATCATGCGTCATGCGTCCGAGCGCGCACTAGTGCGCTCTTGTGCACCCTCGTGCGTCCTAGGATGCAGAGACTTGCCCGCCCGCGGAACAACGGAGTGCAAGTGGATAACTGAAATGATTTACTCAGATAATGGAATACATTTTGTAAATCAAGTTATATCACACTTAGGTACAGCACTCAACTTGGAAAATCATTCAGCCTACCATCCACAATCTGTAGGATTGGTGGACCACACAAACAGAACCATGAAAGAAAGACTTAGAAAAACAATGGCAGAAACAGGGCAAAATTGGATATATTGCCTTTCCTTAAGTTTTATTAACATGAGGATAATTCCCACCAAAGGGGGGTTGTCCCCATTTGAAATTATGTGTGGCATACCATACTTACTTCCACCATTAAGGCCACTTAACTTCGGTGATGAGGAAGGGTGTTTAGTTGATTACATGCAAAGAATGCCAACTGACAGAGATGTTATCCATGCTGCCTTTCCCAGGAGGGACCATGTGACGAAGGAACCATGGGGGTGCACCCAGGGGACCTGGTCCTTATTAAGGCTATAAAGAAGAAGAATTGGGCCAATGCTAACTGGCAAGGACCACACAAAGTCATCCTGGTGACACCAACAGCTGTGAAAGTCGAAGGACGTGACTCTTGGGTACATTTAACATATTGCAAACTTTACCCCGTGCAAAACCCTCAACAACAACAGCAAAGTGATTAATCCCTATTCTATTGGCGAGACTGTTTATCCTCATCTCTGAAGTGACACTGTTTCTATCTTAATCCTTATTACAAATATTGGATCACCAGCGGTGCCCACCAAAGAACTCTTTTGCTGATCATCTTGGGTGATCAAAGAAGTGGGCACGAAATGACTTTGAAAAAAAAAAAACACACACACACATACAGAGGATCCTCAACAAGTGACTGCTTAACTGGCTGACTTCATTATTATCATCATTTTTGTTTTGCTTTTAATTTTTGTTTGTTTTTTTGTTTGTTTATCGTGGAGAGACAAAATGCAAGAGAAAGAAGGTTGACAACTGAAGGATGCGAATGGTATGGCTGTTTTTTCATCATCATTCTTGTGGTTACACTTTTATTTTGGTTATTCTTAAAATACACCACTATCCATTCATCGCAGAGCAAGATATGTTACACGCACACACACCATGAATGGCTGGAAGGTCCAGGTCACCATGATCATGTTTATACTGGCAATGTTTGGTGGAGATAATCACACAGCCAAATCAGTTAATCGTTCAAATTGTTATGTTTGTTCCTCAATGCCACTATCAGCTGGACAAATCTCTGTTACTGCTAAAAAAATGGAGCTACCACAGGCTTTGTTTCTTACAAAAGGCTTGTACAGAGACAACACAGCAAACATTACCTTAAATCACACCTGTCACACTACTTATCACTCCACTGATCGGAAACACGATGACACCCCTTACTCTGTGAAGGCGAGGTTAATTTCACCAGGGAATTTCTCCTTTTGCCTAAAGGGAAGTGGTCATGTCTCTCTGGGCAACTTGCCTCTCTCTAAGGGTGCGATGGTGCACAGTGCGTCTCGCCCCTGTACTGCAACCTGCTTGACCAACGAAGTGGGCAAGTGTCCTGAAGATCCTCTTTGTCATTCTGGAACTGTCACCTTGCAAGGGCTCTGTAGAGCTGCCATTTGTAACTCTCACAAATATGGCACACACATGGTGACAGGGGGATGGTGGTTATGTGGCCATCGGGTGTACTCACACGGGCAGGGTTGTGTGCCCCCCGTTTTTGCGACTGACCACACCCTCATTGTGTCCGTAGGCTAGGTGGGCAGAGTGATGAGAGATGCCTTTTCACCACAGGATGCCACCCTTGCACCACATGATGCCATTTGGGGCACAGATGTACCAGAGGAATCTAAGATAAAAAGCACAGGGTCAAAGGTCCTTCATTTACTGTTTCCTTGGGTGGGAGTGGGCAAAAACACCTTATGGATAGAAACACTTAAATATAGGCTACTGTGGAGAGCGTGAAATAAGGAGGCTGAATTTATTTCTCAATTCAGATTTATTGAAGGTCTCACATCTCCAGCATTCTCCAAACAGAAAAAGAGAGCGAACTCCCCCAAACCCCCACATTTATACCTGGGACATCAAAGAACAGAATCACATTGTTGCCAAACCCCCCATTGACAATAATTCTCCCTTCGTCGTCCGTCTGACCCCAGGAGGTCAGGAAGTCCTCTCAGAGTCCACATCACAGCACCTCCACCTCCTGCTGTTGTCCTCAGGAGGTCCAGACGTATTGTTCCTTCAAAGACGTGAGGTCACAAAACACATGCAGTCCTAAGCATCTCACTCTTGTGCTTATACATATGTAGTCAAAATATGTGAGCCACATAACCCCCCCCCAAACGTCGAAGAATGAAACAATACAGCATAGTCCACACAACATGATAAAACCACACATTAGTCTGTACGCCGCCTGGGCTTCAAACTTCTTCCAAACTTGCTGTAAGCGGGCTTCGCAGCCCGTGCGGCGCCGTCTTGCAGTGAATCTGCTAACTGAGGATGAGAATCGTTATTTGATCCCCGCGGGGGCTCCAGGACATGCTTCCTGGGGGGTCTGCCACGTCGAGGAGCCCTCGCCACCCCTACAGACTTGTCGTTCATCACAAAAGCAGGCTTTAGTCTGTCTATACTAATTGTTTCCTTTCCGTCTCCCAAATCTAGCACAAAATGCTTATCACCTGTTTCCAGCACCCTATATGGGCCATCGTAGGGTGGGCGCAGGGCTGGGCGCATAGTCTCGTGCCTGACAAAAACAAATTCGGCATTTTTTAAAGCTTTGGGGACAAAAACACGTGGAAAAGTGTGATGAACGGGACCCGGAAGCATGTCTGCTCCCGTGCCGATCAGTGACCACTGAGCCGGGGGATGCCCCGGTGCCAGATGATCTGGCAGAAACTCGCCTGGTAGCCGGAGAGGCTGCGCAAAAACCAACTCCGCTGGGGAGGCCTTTAAGTCCTCTTTGGGCGCAGAACGCAACCCCAATAAAACCCATGGTAGCCTGTTTACCCAATTTGCATCCGTAAGCGACGCTCTGAGGGCTGCCTTCAATGATCTATGAAAACGCTTGCATAAACCATTAGCCTGGGGGTGGTAAGCGGTAGTGCGGTGAATTGTCGCACCCAAGCTGTTGGCCATCGCTGCTCAAAGCTCAGACACAAATTGAGGTCCCCTGTCAGACGTAATATCCGACGGAACCCCGAAATGCGCTATCCAAGCCGTCAAAAATGCGCGGGCCACTTCTGCAGCCGTGGTCGATGCCAGTGGGACCACTTCCGGCCAATGCGTGGTTCGGTCCACCATTGTCAAAAGATGTGTGAACCCCTGTGATGACGGTAGGGGGCCCACGAGGTCGACATGTACATGATCAAATCTCTTGGCCGGGATGCGAAATGGCTCTAAGGTTGCTTTTGTGTGCTTGTGAATTTTGGCCCGCTGGCAAGCCATACAGGCTCTTGCCCACTCTTTCACGTGCTTGCGCAGGCTCGGCCAAACAAACTTTTCTGCTACCATTTTCACAGACGCGCGCACCCCCGGGTGTGCCAGGGAGTGAACAGAGTCAAAAACACGGCGGCGCCAAGCGGCCGGCACCACTGGGTGCGGTCGCCCGGTAGAGACATCGCAGATTAGGAGGGGCATACCATTTTGTAAGCTCCTGCTCTCCAGCCTTAACCCTGTTGGTCCAGACTGGAGCGCGCACACGTCCGCATCTCTACCCTGATCCGCTGCCATGGCCGCATAATCTATCCCCACGTGAAATGGAGCCGCGTGCGCTTCCGTGCTGTTATTCTGCTCTGTGGCTGCGGTAGTATAATCTACCTCTGCTCAGACTGGTGCTGTTACCGCGCGAGAGAGGCAGTCTGCTACTACGTTGAGTTTAGATAGATAGATTAGTTTATTTGACAGGGACAGTGCAATAAACATAGACAATTAATCAATGACAATCAATCTGATGTGTTGCACATGGAGTGTATAGCTATTAGCTAATTTGCAACTCTTGTCCCTGGATGGGCTTTAGAAAAGAGAATCAAGTAAAGAAAAGAAAAGAAATAAAGAAAATACACAATAACCACATACATCAATGCAAAAAGATTATAAATACACAATTATAAATATTATAAATACTATAAACACACAATCATAAATATTATAAATATTATAAATACACAAATATAACAACCTGACTCACATTTGCCTATTTCAGGCCTCCCTCCCTTCGTCACTCACTATAAACAAACACATTCATTCCTTCCCTTCATTCACTCTCACCTTGTAGACAATCAATTCATACATGAGTACATTCTTGTTTATTTTTCAGCCAGTTTTTAACCTTTTTAGTGAATGTTTTAAAGTCCGTTATTATTTTAATTTCATTTGGCATTGTGTTCCAGATGTGACTGCCCTTTATAGAGAATGCTGTTTGTCCAAATGTGGTTCTGCGGTGGAATATTTTACAGTTATTGTTAACAGAACTCCTGGTGGCTCTGCTGCTGTCCTGTCTTTGGATGAAACCAGCAAGTGGCTCGGGTGCTGATTTATGGAGACATTTGAACGTTAATTTAAAAAAACAGAGGTCAATGAAACTCTCAAAACTCAATAGGTTGTATTTTTTTAAAACATTACAGTGATGCAATACCTGCTACGTGTTGAATATCAGTAGTAAATTCCGAAATTGCGGCTAGCTGCCTCTGCTGCCGGCCCGACCAAGGCTCTGAAATTTTGGCCATCGCAAAAGTAAGCGGCTTGTGGTCGACAAACGCGGTGAAACGCCGACCTTCTAGACAGAATTGGAAGTGGCGAATGGCTAAGTGGAGCGCTAACAGCTCCCTGTCAAATGCGTTGTATTTTCGCTCGGCTTCACGCAAGGATCTGCTGAAAAAGGCCAGCGGCTGCCAAACCCCGGCAACGTGTTGCTCCACCACCGCCCCTATGGCCAAATCTGACGCGTCAGTGGTGAGCGCTATGCGGGCCGTTGGGTCTGGGTGAGACAACAACGCAGCGTCTGCCAGGGCTTTTTTTACCTCCGCGAATGCGCGCTCCAGCTCCGGGGACCATTCGATTGCATTGGAGGGTTTTTGCTTTTTAAGCGCGGCATATAGTGGCTGCATGAGCTGCGCTGCGTGGGGAAGGAAACGGTTATAAAAATTCACCATTCCTAAAAACTCCTGTAATGCTTTGACCGTTTGAGGCCGGGGAAAATCTGCCACTGCGTGCACTTTGTCCGGTAGTGGAACCGCCCCTTCTGGGGAGACGCGGTGCCCCAAAAAATCGATCTGCGCCACCCCGAACTGGCACTTAGCTGGATTGATTATTAACCCGTGCTCTCCCAACCTGCGAAAAACTGCTGTGAGGTGCTTTTCGTGTTCCTCTTCAGATGTGCTGGCGACCAAAATGTCGTCTAGGTAGACGAACACGAAAGGGAGATCGCGTAACACGGCATCCATCATGCGTTGAAAGGTTTGTGCGGCGCCTTTGAGGCCAAACGGCATGCGTAAAAACTCAAAAAGTCCGAACGGGGTTATTACCGCTGTTTTGGGAATATCCTCTGCATGCACTGGGACTTGATGATACCCGCGGACCAAGCCTATTTTAGAAAAAATGCGCGCCCCCGCCAGATGCACCGAAAAATCCTGAATGTGTGGGATTGGGTAGCGGTCGTGCGCTGTGGCATTGTTTAACCTGCAGAAATCACCGCAAGGTCTCCACGAGCCGTCAGCTTTAGGGACCATATGCAGTGGGGAGGCCCAGGGGCTGTTTGAACGGTGAATGATGCCCAGCCTTTCCAGGTTGGCGAATTCCTCGCGCACTATCGACAGTTTAGCTGCATCCAAGCGCCGAGCTTTCCCGAAGACGGGGGGGCCAGTTGTGGTGATAAAGTGCTCCACCCCGTGTTTCGCAACTGTTGCCGAAAAAGTGGGAACTGTGAGTGCTGGAAACTGGGTGAGGAGCGTGTGAAACTTACCGCCTGCTGTGGCGACGTTGGTCTGTGCTGGTGGCGGGGACACTCGAGCTGCACAAGGAATTGAATAAAAAGACAGTGCATTAACCAGGCGCCTATTGGCAAGATCAACTAACAACCCATGTGAGCACAGAAAATCAGCGCCTAACATGTTGAAACTCACCGCCGCTACAATAAAAGTCCATTCATATGCGCGGCCGTGCAAGGACAGAAGCAGAGTCCTTTCGCAGAAGGTCTTAATGCTCGAGCCATTCGCCGCCGTCGCCCCGTCACCACGGGGACCTGCCAGCCGGTCAGCATAGGTTGGGGTGATGAAACTCACTTGGGCTCCCGTGTTCACGAGGAAGTGCCGCCCAGAGCGTGCATCCGTGAGGTAGAGCAGCTTATTTCGCTCGCCAAGGGCCGATGCTGCTAACGACTCCTGGTCCTGGCGTTTCCCGAGCTCTTGAACTGGCACAGCGGTACACACTTGCGCGCCCTCTCTGCGAAGCGCCGATGATAAAAGCAGAGGTCGTCTCCTCCACTGCGTCGAGACCTCGCTGCTGCCATTGTGGATGGGACCGATTCCGCCGCCTCTGGCCCGCCGCTGCTCCCGGCCGTCGCGCCGAGGTCTGCCGCTGTTGCGGTGGCTGCCTGCTCCTCGCAGGAGTCGAGGAGCCGCTGCGCTTCTCCGGCCAGTGCTCGGAAGTCCCGCTGGGTCACGAAATGCGTGCCTGCCAGGGTCGCCCTCGTCTGCGACGGAAGGGTTCTCAGGAAGGTGTGTGTGAAGAGGAAATCATCGTTGTCTGTGCCTCTCAGCTGGAGCATGTCTTCCATCAGGTCGACAGGCCTGCGTCCTCCCAAGTCATGTAGGGCTAGGAGTCTCCTAGCCCTCGCCTCGGCTGAGGGCGTGAAACACTGGATGAGGGCAGCTTTCAGCCCGCTGTATTTGTCACCAGCGGGCAGTTGCTGCACCAAGCTCTGCATGTATCGGGCTGTGCGGTTGTCGAGCTTGGCTATGACGTGGTAGAACTTGGTTTCGTCCCCTGTTATTCCCCCGAGTGCGAACTGGGCTTCGGCCAGGAGGAACCACGAGTCCGGGTTGTCCTGCCAGAACTCTGGTAGCTTGATCGAGACCGCGCTTGCTCGGGCGGTCCCTGACGAGTCTGGTTCAGGGGAAATGCTTCTGGACATCGCACGTCTTAGGTCACCAATGTGGAGAGCGTGAAATAAGGAGGCTGAATTTACTTCTCAATTCAGATTTATTGAAGGTCTCACATCTCCAGCATTCTCCAAACAGAAAAAGAGAGCGAACTCCCCCAAACCCCCACATTTATACCTGGGACATCAAAGAACAGAATCACATTGTTGCCAAACCGCCCACTGACAATAATTCTCCCTTCATCGTCCGTCTGAATCAGAATCAGAATCAGAATCAGAATTCGATTTATTGCCATTGTTCATGTAGTACACAAACTAGGAATTTGTCTCGGTGCCATGCTGCAACATTAAAAACATGATGAGATAAAGAGATAAACTAAAAAACTAAAGGACTAAAAACGTGCAATAAGTGTAGAAAAATAAGTAATAATAATAATAATAGTAATAATGAGTAATACTAGTCAAGGCAGTTTTAAATAAATTAGCAAGTAGCAGATAATATGGGGTACCACAGTGCAGTTGATAATGCAACAGAAAAACAGTGATGAATGTCATGAGTCTGGTTGAGCTGCTGTACATAGTGCAAGAGAGACAATAAGTTAGATAGATAGATAGATTAGTTTATTTGACAGGGACAGTGCAATAAACATAGACAGTTAATCAATGACAATCAATCTGATGTGTTGCACATGGAGTGTATAGCTATTAGCTAATTTGCAACTCTTGTCCCTGGATGGGCTTTAGAAAAGAGAATCAAGTAAAGAAAAGAAAAGAAATAAAGAAAATACTGTGACGTTTGCAGGGGTTCACACAAAAAGACAATGGAGCAGATGGCTCTGATCAACCAGATTTATTTTCACACACCCCGACCCCCAACCTGCTTCTGTGCTACAGAGTGGAGTGGAGGTCATTCTCCCAGAGTCACAGTCACTTAATGTTCAGCAGTCTGATGGCAGAGGGGAAAAAGCTATTCATGTGCCGGGAGGTTTTAGTCCGAATGGACCGAAGTCTTCTACCTGAGGGGAGGGGGGCAAACAGTACGTGACCAGGGTGTGAAGGATCGGCTATGATCCGGCCAGCACGCCTCTGGGTCCTGGAGATGTACAGGTCCTGGAGAGATGGGAGCTTGCAGCCGATCACCTTCTCAGCAGTGCGCACGACGCGCTGCAGCCTTAGTCTGTCCCTGGCAGTGGCTCCTGCATACCACACAGTTATGGAGGAGGTGAGGATGGACTCGATGATGGCCGTGTAGAACTGCACTAACATCTTGGTAGGTAGCTTGAGCTTCCTCAGCTGCCGCAGAAAGAACATCCTCTGCTGGGCCTTTTTGATGAGGGAGCTGATGGTTGGCTCCCATTTGAGGTCCCGGGTGATGGTGGTGCCCAAGAAGCGGAAGGAATCTGCAATGGTGATGGGAGAGCCTGTGATGGTGAGGGGGGCAGGGGGGTTGTGACTTTCCTGAAGTCCACAATCATCTCCGCTGTCTTCAGAGCGTTCAGCTGCAGGTTGTTGTGGCTGCACCAGGACACCAGCTGGGCCACCTCTTTCCTGTAGACGGACTCGTCGCCGTTGGAGATGAGCCCGATGAGGGTGGTGTCGTCCGCAAACTTAATCAGCTTAACAGACTGGTGGGAGGAGGTGCAGGAGTTGGTATAAAGGGAGAAGAGTAGGGGGGAAAGTACACAGCCCTGGAGTGATCCAATGCTGATGCTAACAGAGTCCGAGACAGACTTCCCCAGCCGCACATGCTGCCTCCGGTCTGTCAGGAAGTCGGTGATCCACCTGCAGAGGGAGTCAGGCACATCGAGCAGGGACAGCTTGTCCTGGAGCAGATCGGGGCGGATGGTGTTGAATGTGGAGCTGAAGTCCACAAACAGAATCCTGGCGTAGGTTCCCGGGGAGTCCAGGTGCTGCAGGATGGAGTGGAGGGCCAGGTTGACTGCGTCGTCCACAGACCTGTTAGCACGGTAGGCAAACTGCAGCGGGTCCAGGAGGGGAGTGGTGATGGACTTGAGGTGAGACAGGACCAGGCGCTCAAACGACTTCATGACTACAGAGGTGAGCGCTACAGGTCTGACCCCAGGAGGTCAGGAAGTCCTCTCAGAGTCCATATCACGGCACCTCCACCTCCTGCTGTTGTCCTCAGGAGGTCCAGACGTATTGTTCCTTCAAAGACGTGAGGTCACAAAACACATGCAGTCCTAAGCATCTCACTCTTGTGCTTATACATATGTAGTCAAAATATGTGAGCCACAGCTACAATCATTTGTAAATTTTTCCTTATCTGCTTGGTCGGGTATGAGGGAAGAAATGACGGCTATGAGGCTCATGATGACACAAAATAGAATGGTTCTTGATCAATTAACTGCCACCAGTGGGGGACTATGCACTATTGTAGGTGATTATTGTTGTACTTTTATCCCTGAAAATGATGCAGATGGTCATATTATTGCTTTGGCCATACGCAACCTCACTGCCTACAGGCTGCTGCGGCCAGGGATAATGTTGCTGATGCATAGAATTGGTTAAGTTGGTTATTCTCTTCATGGAGAAGTCTCATCATGAATTTGTTAGTGATTTTTGTAGTGATAATGTTGGTCTTTTCCTGTGTGATTCTTTGTATCTGTGGTATGATGATGAGACTTGTTCATGTAAACCTAGTGATGTACCATGATGCAATTGCCAAGGATGATGAAAAAGCAGTACCAACCCAAGGTGTCTCTCCATGACTCAACGTACAGAGTAAAAGTATGACTGACATGCAGAAAACCGAGAGGAGACACATGATCACGATGTGAAGTTGAAATGTACTATTTGCAAACACATTTATGAGGTTTTCAAGTGTTGTTTTTAATTTTTGTTTTGGGTTTTTCATGTTATTTTCACTTTTGCTTTAATTGTATTGCACTCATTGTCATCACATCACTAATCATTACATAGTTTCTTGTTTCCCATTGATTTATTTTGTTTCAGTATTGTTTTTTACATTTAAGCTGCTAACACACACATATCCTCACACATACACTACCGTTCAAAAGTTTGGGGTCACCCAGACAATTATTTTGTGTTTTCCATGAAAAGTCACACTTATTTACCACCATGAGTTGTAAAATGAATAGAAAATATAGTCAAGACATTGACAAGGTTAGAAATAATGATTTATATTTGAAATAATAATTTTTTCCAGATACTCAACCTGCTCAAAGGAAGGTCAGTTTTATAGCTTCTCTAACCAGCTAAACTGTTTTCAGCTGTGCTAACATGATTGCACAAGGGTTTTCTAATCATCCATTAGCCTTCTGACGCAATGAGCAAACACATTGTACCATTAGAACACTGGAGTGATAGTTGCTGGAAATGGGCCTCTATACACCTCTGTAGATATTGCACCAAAAACCAGACATTTGCAGCTATAATAGTCATTTACCACATTAGCAATGTGTATTAGATATTAGAGTGTATTTCTGATTAGTTTAAAGTTATCTTCATTGAAAAAAACAGTGCTTTTCTTTCAAAAATAAGGAAATTTCTAAGTGACCCCAAACTTTTGAACGGTAGTGTATATATTACCATTTTATTCATTATTATCATTTTATTTTTCTTTATCTTGTTTGTTTTTATTGATTTCTTTTATTGCTTTTCTTTATTGATCACATGACATTATTGTTCCATACTCCCCTGGGGATGAAATGTTAAAACGGTGCCTGGGAGGGCAGCAAGGCCGATGGCCAACTTTCCCCATCGATAGCTAGTTATGATCTGTTGCATAAAAATGCTTTTGCGTAAAACGCACTGGAACTTAGCAAGGCTGCCCAATTGGGCTTTAGAGGTCATAACAGTTCATGTCTGATGCTTCTAGTATCAAAGGGGAAATTAAAGAATAATTCCCCATTGATGCTCTAATTGTGTAATTACATCTATGTATCATATTGTGTTCATCATATTGCTCATTATTGTTCAATCTCATTTTGGCCTTGGGTCTCAGAAGTTCTGGGTGACTGAGTTACAAAGTGTTGACACAGCTGCATTTGTTATCACTTGTTTGGGCTCATGCTGTAAATTTTTTCCTGTGTGATAACTCTCCTGGAGACAGAATGACTCAAGGAGACAGATAATAAATGCCCCGCTGTGACCAAATAGAATGAACAAACTGCCGAGGACATTTGCTACTCTTTGCTATTTGATTTGCTACATCTCACTTAAAAAGACATGCATAGGGTGCTGGAGTCAGAGTGGTGTTTGAATGGTGAACTCTGAGACTGTTCTGTACCAGTTTCCATTGGCCAACGATTAAATTTGCTCATAACTGAAGATCTACCTGGTTTATTGACTACCCACAGCATAGATAAAGCCAATTTTATCTTAGAGTTACTGTTATAACCATGGTGAAACCTGCCTTTGATCTTTGACGCCACCACTTGTTCAGTGATGACTGCCTTTGATCTGTGATGGCTGCCTTTGATCTTTGATGATGTCATAGCAAGTCCTATGATCATGAGTGATGCCTGCCGTTGATCTTTGATGTCATAGCGAGTCCTGTGATCATGAGTGATGCCTGCCTGTGATCTTTGATGATGTTGCAGTAAGTCCTATGATCTTTCAGCGAGCCCTATGATCGTGAGTGATGCCTGCCTGTGATCTTTGATGTCATAGCAAGTCCTATGATTTTTAGCAAGTCCTATGAACGTGAGTGATGTCTGCCTTTGATCTCATTGCGAGTCCTGTGATCTTTTAGCGAGTCTTATGATCGTGACATCATGACAGACAGGGTTTGATGATGTCAGCTATGACATCAGGCATCACTGAGCCTATGATGTGCCTATGATGTCTATATGACAGTCCTATGATCATGAGTGAAGCCTGCCTTTGATCTTTGATGATGTCATAGCGAGTCCTATGATCTTTAAGCGAGTCCTATGATCTCTTAGCGAGTTCTATGATCGTGACATAGTGAGTCCTATGATCTTTGATGATGTCATAGTGAATCCCATGATCGTGAGTGAAGGCTGTCTTTGAAGTGACTCAAACCGCCAATCAAATCTAAAAGAAGAAGAAAAGCCGCACACACACAGCTGTCAACAGACAGAAGAGAAGCATCACACCAGCCTGTGGACACATCCATAACGTGCTTTAGTGACATCTGATTTATTCACACCAGAACATCTGATCAGCAATCACATCCAGAGAGGGTGTTTAAAAAAATTTTAAAACCCGACGATTCATTCAGATCCAGCATGGCATCTGTGGAATGCGAAGATCTAATGGAAAAACAAATTTTTGAGAGGGATTTATATAAAAAACGGGTAGAGAAACAGGAACGGATTTATGAGGCCCAACAACTGCCTATCGTCCTGAAAAATTCTGCCCTGAAAGACGAACTGAAAAGCACAAAATACAGAATCAAACAACTCTCAGAAGAAAACGAGTCCTTGAAGCCCTATGTGGACAAATGTGAAAAGAAGGACAAGTTGTACCGTGATGCACGCGAATTAATTTGCACCTACGATGAAAAGATTAAACAGCTCTCAAAAGCAAATAAAGATCTTCAAAAGGAACAAAGAGACAAGGAGAAAGAGTTACAAAATAGCTTGGAAATTTTGCAAGGTACTATAAGAGATTTGCAAAAAGAAATCCAGGACAAGGAAGCTGAAGGAACCAAATCTCTCCAAGAACTTGAAAAGAAGCGCAAACAAGACTTTTTGGCTCATGAAAATGAGAAAAAGAAGCTTTATGAAGCATTTCTGGACAAGGAGAAGTCTTATCAAAAGGAAATTTCTGAATTAAATCAGATTATAAAAGAAAAAGATGCCGAGATTAAGAAAGAACATGAAGAAATGCTTTGTGAGAAAACGACAGGCAAAAAACTGAGAGCACAAATGGGAGAACAAGAAGCTTTAACAAGAAATAAAATTTCTGACCTGCAGGCTTCAGAAGATTCACTTCATGTAAAAATCGGGGAGTTAGAGAAAAGTCTTTGGGATAAAGATTGTTTATTAACGGAAAAGGAAGAGCAGATAGGAATTATGACAGGTTATGCCCCTAAGATCAGTAACTTATCCAAAGCTTTAAAAATTTCCCAAGATGAACGAAAATCAGTTGACGAACACTTGGAGAAGACGCAGACAGAACTCAGTGAGATTAAAGCAGCCCATGAACTTATAAAAGAGGAGTTCATACAATGTGAAAATAAATGTGAGGTTTTTCGAGTGAAAAACGAAAGGTCGATGAATCTCAAAACATCCACAGAAGCTGAGAACAGAAGACTTCAGATGAAAGTCTGTGACCTGCAAACGCTGGTTATACGTTTCAAAGAGGATTTGTTCCGTTGTATGGAAGTATATCCAAACTATTGGAAGCACACAGTATTTCATGAAAAACTCATATACCTCAAAAGGAAATATATTGATGAAGAATGCACCATTCCGATGCCTGAAAGGGACACAGATGATTTGCAAATGAAATTCAAATTTCTTGAGGCGAAGCACGCCAGTGATAATGCACGAGTCCAAAGTATCTTAAAATCCCAGGAAAAGGAGATTCAGCAGAATAACAAAAGTATTGACAAACTGAAATATCATAGCTCTGAAACATCTAAAATGTTTGTGGAGTCTTATAATGTGAGCCACAAAAAACAGGCCAGATTAGAACGAGAAAATGACCACCTACGAGCCCAGCTCATAGAGGCGAACATGAAGTTGAAATACCCACGTTCGCCGCTTCTGAAGATGAAATCCCAGTTCACTAAATATAGTAACAGAGTCAGTCCTGATACACCATCAGTGATCCCAGAAAAGACTTCCAGTGACATCTGTACAGATGTCCCACAGGACAGAAATATAGAGTGATGATATAGACTCTATATCATCTCTTTATTATGGAGTGAAGTGCGTGGCGGTAATGCACCTGTAAGCTGGTTGCCAACCGCCAATCAAATCTAAAAGAAGAAAAAGCTCTCCCACAGCTGAAGAAACTACCCAGCATTGTGCCCATTGAATTTAAGAAAATTTGTCTGAAATCTCGCAGACCTCATGTCCCCCTTAACAAAACTGAAGAATGTGGTTTACGACGGACAGACATCTAAACACATGTAAACTCCAGTTGGTCAGGAGGGAACTTCTGTGTGAGTATGCATGCTTTCTCTGTGCATTTTTGTGGATTTTCCCTCCAGTTGGGGTTTTCTCCCACATTCTCTCTGGACAAGCATCATCTCCTCACAGCAAGAAGACCTTTCTATCCACCAGCTGGCCAACAGGGCACTGCTGTGGGTTTCTTCCTCTGTCTCTCTTGAATGAATGAATCGCTGCCTTATCAAGGTGGAGAGGTTTGCATTCCCTAATGATCCCAGGAGCTACGTATGTTGTCAGGGCAATTTGCCAAAAGTAGGGTCTCCCATGGAAAATTGGTCCTGGCTGAAGGGCCAGACAATGTGTGATCCAGTGGATCCTTCTTCTTCTTTTAGATTTGATTGGCGGTTGGCAACCAGCTTACAGGTGCATTACCGCCACTGACTTGATTATTATCACTCTATATCTTTGTAAAATGAGTTGTTATAAGGAGTTCTGAAAAATTTAAGTGTGAAAAAATTATCCGTCCACCGACTTGATTATTATCACTCTATAGCTTCTTCTTTTTAGATTTTTTGGCGGTTAGCAACCAGCTTACAGGTG
Source organism: Pholidichthys leucotaenia (assembly GCA_020510985.1). Classification (NCBI taxonomy): domain Eukaryota; kingdom Metazoa; phylum Chordata; class Actinopteri; order Cichliformes; family Pholidichthyidae; genus Pholidichthys; species Pholidichthys leucotaenia. The sequence continues at coordinate 458,549,094 of CM035838.1, read as the reverse complement.
CATTACCGCCATGTACTTCACTCTTTGTATAAGGAGTTCTTATAACGAGTTCTGAACAACTCCCTATGTGTGAAAAAAATATCCGTCTTTGGACTGTGTCCTCTCGGTGGCGTGGCTGAGAGGACACAGTCCAATCCCTATGTAAAAGTTCAAAATAAGTATTCAGAGTAGGTTGCATTTTGGTACAACTAGTGCATACCTGTGCATTCCCATAGAAACCAAGTATAAGCAAGTATTTCTGCAAGCCCGTAGAAAGCAGGTGTAAGCAAGCACGTCACGACTCGTTCAGTGATGCCTGCCTTTGATCTTTGATGATGTCATAGCAAGTCCTATGATCTTTAGCATGTCCTATGATCATGACATAGCGAGTCTTGTGACCTTTGATGTCATAGCGAGTCCTATGATCGTGACAGACAGACACACATTTGAAACCAAGTATAAGCAAGTATTTCTGCATGCCCGTAAACAGCAGGTGTAGGCAAGGGTGTAAGCAAGCATGTCAGCAGTGATGCCTGCCTTTGATCTTTGATGGTGTCATAGCAGGTCCTATGATCTTTGAAGATGTCACAGCGAGTCCTATGATCGTGAGTGATGACTGCCTTTGATCTTTGATGATGTCATAGCGAGTCCTATGATTGTGAGTGATGCCTTTGTTTGAGTTTTGATGATGTCATAGCAATTCTTATGATCGTGAGTGATGCCTGCCTTTGATCTTTGATGTCCTATGACCCTGAGTGCCCGTGAGTGATGCCTGCCTTTGATCTTTGATGATGTCATAGTGAGTCCTATGATCGTGACTGATGCCTGCCTTTGATCACACACAGACACACACACAGATTTTCTTGAATCACTCTATACTATAGAGTGATTCAAGAATATACTCTATAGTATAGAGTCTATACTATGGTGTCTATATGATGTCATATAGGCAACATGTAGACATCATAGGAACATCATAGGCGATCCTATGATCTTTTAGCGAGTTCTATGGTCATGACCGACAGACACACACTCACAGATTTCTTGAATTATAAATAAGAGTGATGATGATTGTTCAGCGATAACTCCTTATACGAAGAATCAGGTCTGGTGGTAATGCACCTGTAAGATGGTTGCCAACCGCCAATCAAATCTAAAAGAAGAAGAAGATGATAGTGCAGGACAGTCCAGTCCAAGGACGGATAATTTTTTCACACATAAGGAGTTGTTCAGAACTCCTTATAAGAACTCCTTATACAAAGATATAGAGTGAGACACCAGAGAGAGTGAAGCACGTAGCGGTAATGCACCTGTATGCTGGTTGCCAACCGCCAATCAAATCTAAAAGAAGAAGTTATAGAGTGATAATAATCAAGACAGTGGTGGTAATGCACCTGTATGCTGGTTGCCAACTGCAATCAAATCTAAAAGAAAAAGAATGTGGAAATGTCTGCAGTTTTTAGAGTGAGTTGCCATGGCCAAGATATATAGAGTGATGATATAGAGTGAAGTACAGAGGCATAACAAGTCTAGAAGAAGAAGAAAACATTGTTTTAGATCTGACTACAGCTCCTGACCAGATAGGGTGATACAGAGTGAAGTACGTGGCAGTAATGAACCTGTAAGCTGGTTGCCATCTGCCAATCAAATCTAAAAGAAGAAGACGAAGAATAATAATGATGATATAGAGTGAAGTACGTGGCGGTAATGCACCTGTAAGCTGGTTGCCAACCGCCAATCAAATCTAAAAGAAGAAGAAAAAGTGTGATGGGCACACTGCTGCGAAGATGGTGAACCTAAACAAACAAATGAAGAAAGCCTTCAGAAGAACCTAATCCTCCATCATAGAATCTCTTTGCATTTTTGGGCAGAGACACGTGGTTGGAGCTACAGACTCACAACAGGAAGGTTCTTGGATTAAATCCTTTGATGGGAGCTTTTCTCTGTGTGTGTTCTGTGACTGTCAAGAGATTTTCCTGGAAATCCAGTTTCCTCCTTAAAAAAAGGTGGGGTGTGGGAATGGGGTCAGGCGGAAGGATCGGAGGTTTTCCTGGAAGTTCCAGTTTCCTCCTTAACCCCTTGCACTCTGGTCAATTTCCCTAAAAATGCCAAAAAATAACGTACCCAAAGTAAATCAAAAGCTGTTCTTCAACCCTTTGCAGCATCTTCACTGTCTCCCATTCTACCCACGTTCACCCAGTATGTCACATGCCACACTAGAGACAATAAAACACTGGATTTATTCTACGCAAACACTAAGGAGGCGTACACCTCATCACAACTCCCCCCACTCGGGAGATCGGATCACAACTTGGTTCATCTCCGGCCGGTGTACAAACCCCTAGTGCACAGACAACCTCCGGCCATGCACACTGTGGAGTTATGGTCTGAGGAGACAATGGACACCCTAAAGGGCTGTTTTGAAGCCACCGCCTGGAAGCAGCTCTGCGATCCACATGGTGAGGACATCGATGGCCTCATTCACACCTTCACGGGCTACCTCAGCTTCTGTGTGGACAAATCCGTTCCCACCAAGACCATACGGCGTCACTCAAACAACAAACCCTGGATCAACCCTGAGATAAAAACACTTCTGAGAGAGAAGAAGAGGATCTTCAGGTCAGGGAACAGGGAGATGCTGAAGTCCGTACAGAGGGAGCTGAGGAGAAAGATCAGAGAAGGCAAGGACAGCTTCAGGAAGAAGATGGAGGACAAGCTGCAACAGAGTGACATCAGCGGGGTCTGGAGAAACCTCAAAACCATCTCGGGGCTCCAGAATACCTCCCCCCAGGCCACAGGGGGCAGGGAGTGGGCGAACAACCTGAATCTGTTTTTCAATAGATTTGACCAACCGCCCTCCCCCCTGACTGCACAACAACCACTGCTGCCTCTAAAGAAATCAAGTCCTGCTGCCCACTCCCCACTCCACCAACACCCCCCCACTCCCAACACACAGCCCCCCATCCTGACCCTGACCAGGACCCAGGTGAGGACGGAGCTGAGGAAGATCAAGGCGAGGAAGGCGCCGGGACCGGACGGCATCAGCGCAAAGCTCCTCAAGTCCTGTGCAGACCAGCTGTGTGGGATTGTGACGTATATCTTCAACATGAGCCTGAAACTGGGGAGGGTACCACAGCTGTGGAAAACATCTTGTGTGGTACCTGTACCAAAAACTTCCCACCCCAAAGACCTGAACAGCTACAGACCGGTGGCCTTGACGTCCCACTTGATGAAGACCCTGGAGAGACTGCTCCTTGCTCACCTCCGCCCCCTGGTGGAACCAGCGATGGATCCACTCCAGTTCGCCTACCAGCATGGCATTGGGGTGGAGGATGCGGTGATCTTCCTCCTTCACCGTTCTCTGTCCCACCTGGAGAAGCCCGGGAATATGGTGAGGATCATGTTCTTTGACTTCTCCAGTGCTTTCAACACCATCCAACCGATGATCCTGAAGGACAAGCTGCTGCGCGCAGGGGTGGACCAGCACCTGTCATCATGGATCCTGGACTACCTCACGAACCGGCCTCAGTTTGTGAGAACCCGGGACTGTGTGTCCGACACGATCATCAGTAGCACGGGGGCCCCCCAGGGAACGGTGCTGGCTCCCTTCCTGTTCACTCTTTATACTGCGGACTTCTCACACAACACAACACACTGCCATCTACAGAAGTTCTCTGATGACTCTGCGATCGTTGGCCTCATCTCCAATGGAGATGAAGCTGAGTACAGAGGGCTTATCCAGGACTTCGTGGACTGGTGCCATCGGAACTGCCTCCAGATCAACGCGAGGAAAACTAAGGAGCTGGTGGTGGACTGCCGCAGGCATGGGCAGCCCCTCACAGTACCAGTAAATATACAGGGAACAGACATCGAGATGGTGACATCCTATAAGTACCTGGGTATTCATCTGAACAATAAACTAGACTGGTCACACAATACTGATGCACTCTACAAGAAGGGACAGCGCAGGCTGTTCCTGCTGAGGAGACTCAGGTCTTTTGGTGTACAAGGGGCGCTGCTGAAGTCATTCTATGACACGGTGGTGGCATCAGCCATCACTTTTGGAGTGGTCTGCTGGGGCAGTGGCATTACTGCAGCCGATAGGAAGAGACTGAACAAACTGATTAAGAAAGCTAGCTCTGTCCTGGGGCAGCGCCTTGATCCGATGGAGGAGATAGGAGAGAGAAGGACGGTGGCTAAACTGTCATCTCTGCTGGAGTCCGAGTTCCACCCTATGCAGGACATACTGAATGCACTGAGGAGCTCATTTAGCAGCAGACTACATCATCCCAGGTGCACAACCGAGAGGTTTCGTAGGTCCTTCCTACCAACGGCTGTCAGACTGTACAACCTAAGCAGGGCTGCTCGCAGAGATAGCAAAAAGACGTAACAAACTAATAGTTTTTTGAATGCAAAAGATGCAATAGACTTACACAATGGTCCCCTCCGGCATACAACTAGGAACATACCGGTCGCTATGGAGGGTGAGAATATGTATGGGCACAAAATCATACCATGTAGGATAACTAAGTAGACGGTTATGCTGTTTCATTCCATCTAGCAACAATGCTCTGCACTGTGTGTGTTTATATATTTGCATATTTATTCCATCTAGCTACAATGCTCAGCACTGGGTGTGTTTATATATTTATATATCTACATATTATTCCATCTAGCTACATTGCTCCGCACTGTGTGTGTTTATATACTTGCATATTTATTCCACCTAGCTGCAATGCTCCGTACTGTGGGTGTTTATATATTTACATATTTATTCCATCTAGCTACAATGCTCTGCACTGTGTGTTCATATATTCATATATTTATTCCATCCAGCTACAATGCTCTGCACTGTGTGTCTGTGTGTGTGTGTATATATATATATTTTATAGTAATACGTACATATGTTTATTAGCTGCTCTTGCTTGCTTGTTTTTTTTCTTGCCTTCTGATTGTTGCTCTGAGTGTTGCTATCCCTGTGCTGTTGCAATCCTGGAATTTCCCCGTTGTGGGACTAATAAAGGCTTATCTTATCTTATCTTATCTTCATGGGGTTGGTCTCATTTAAAAGAAAACACTTTGAATTTTTTGGCAAAACAGTCATAATCTCTCTAAGTGCTCCTGCCACTGAGTAACAGTCATCTAAACATACTGAACTTGAAGAAAAAAAATTTCGCCTGGGTGGTTTTTTGGATACAAATGCTTGCAAATAACACACAGCTTCAGATACTGGCTGGAAAATGCAACAGAAATGTAGAACCAAGTGTTTGTTATCCAGCTGAGGTCAAAATTTTGTAACAATACCACAAAAAATGAATATATTACCCAGCTTTTTTCTTAGGTTGTTCCCAGGCGTTTTGGAACTGTGCCAAATTGTGCCAAATGGCAAAGTTTGGAAAAACGTCTGTAACTTTTGAATGATTCAATATAGAAGCTTCATCTTCGGCTCTAATGAAAGGTGAAGGGCTGTGTGTGTGTGGGGGGGTTGTTTATTCATTCATGAATGAATGAATGAACAAACAAGCCCCCACACACAAAGAAGCATGCCACGTAAAAAATGTGTGGCTTTTTTTTTTTACAAGAAAAAATAACCTACAGTGCACTAAAAATTATACTAGAATATCTGTAATGTAGAAGATAACTCCCCCCCCCCCCCCGCTACAGAGGACGGACATTGCCCATCACTACATGACGGAAAGCTGTGACGGTGCACCGCGGTCTAATACGCACAGTTGCACTAAAATATCTGCAATATATCTGCAATCCACTACAGAAGAGTAGCGGGGGGGGGGGGGCGTTCACAACATGACGGGGGGGCCGTTCGCAACATGACGGACCCGGACCGCTCGGACCCGATCCGGGTCCGTCATGTTGCGATAACACACAGTTGTAATTTACCGATCGGTCAAAAGTCATTTGGATTACAATTTTCAGGGATAAAGAATAATTTAGCTTATAACACTTACCTGTCCACAACAGCAATGTCACTGGCGAACTTCTCTTCCTCATTGTCAGACGAACGTGACGCTGGTCCGCTTGTTACGGACTCGTGGTTCTGGTCACGCGACCCGGTCAAACTATAATTCCATTATTGCAGTTTTGCACTTCCATGATTGCGGTTTTGGCGAACGATTTTTCAAAACAAATAAGAACAGTAGTTAGAAAAAAAGACTGGCGAATGCCTGTGTGCCACCCAGCCTTACACAAAACAGCTTTCGAACTTCTGTGCTTCAATTGGCTGGCTGTATTTGCAGCCGTTGGTAGGCGGGTCCTTCTTGCTAGGTTTTCAGTCATTGGTTCTTCAAGGTTTCAGAAACCCAATTCAAGGCTCTTATTAGTCGAATGAGAGGTCAATCACATCTAAACCAATCAAAGTACTCCTTTGGCTTTCTGTTCGCGGCTGTGTCTGTAGTGGAAGAACGGAAATGCAGCTTTTTTTTTCAGTGCGCTCTAGGACGCAGCGCCCTCGTGTGCCCTCGTGCGCTCTAGGACGCAGAGACGTGTCCGCCCGCGGTACTCCGGAGTGCAACAGGTTAATAAAAGGGTGGCGTATGGGAATAGGGTGGGGGGAAGGTTCTGAGGTTTTCCTGGAAGTCAAGTTTTGTCCTTACAAAAAGGGGTGTGGGCGGGTTGGGGGGTGGGCCCCTCCGTGGACCACCACCTTATCGTGGTGGAGGGGTTTGCGTGCCCTAATGCAGTGTTTTTCAACAAGGGTTCCCCTGGTGCGTTCAGGTTTCTGGGGAAAATAATCTTAATTTCACTTGTTAATTGATCCAAAAATTGCAAATAATATGCCATTGTTGTGCAAAGATTCTGTAGGCATTCATGCACAACAATGGAAAATTATTTGCAAAATTTTGGAGAATGTTAAGAAATTAAATTAGATAATTTCCCACAGAAAGCTAAACACACCGGGGGACCCTGATTGAAAAAAACTGCCCGACTGAACCCAGGAGCTGTGTTGTCAGGGGCAGATTGCTGCTCGGACAAACTGGTCCTAGGTGAAGGGCCAGACAAAGCGGTCCACAAGGGGGGATATTTCATTTCACTTTTGGGAGGGGACAATAAACAGAACATCTTGTCTAGAGTAAATACTGAGGGGGGCACCATCAATACTAATGTAGTCAAGTCCATGCCTGGGTTTTGGGGGGCAATATCCAAGATTTTGTATAAAATTAGAGCATACCCGGGCGTGCCCGTAGAAACTAAGCATAAGCAAGTATTTCTGCATTCCCATAGAAAGCAAGTGTAAGCAAGCATTTCTGCATGCCCGTAGAAAGTTACTGTTACCATGGCAACAGTAACCATGGTGATGCCTTCCTTTGATCTTTGACATGATTACATGTGAACAACTTTTATGGTCACTGATACATACCCGTGCATGCCTGTCATCATCATCCTAGCAGTCTGTCGGGGGCAACAATGACTGTTTCATTTAGGTCTGATCAGATTCCTCCATGCAGCTCTGTCCTTTGCCTTCCGCTGCCAGGAACTCCTGCCTTGTTAACCTCACCATGGGGAAAAGTGAAACTGACAAATGTAGAGAATGTGGAGTAAAAGAAAATGTCAAGCACATCTTATTACACAGTCACAAGTATGGAAATGAAAGAGAGAATGAAAAATGAAGTGTGCATACCGGCACCTACTGTACAAGAGTGTGTACAGTAGGTGGTGGTATCTGCCAGTAACCAAGAGAAGACAGACGTATATGGAGTGTGTGGCAGTAATGCACCTGTAAGCTGATTGCCAACCGCCAATCAAATCTAAAAGAAGAAGAAGAGCCATTATGAGTTGCTTTCTGACTGACCATTCCATGAAACTGCTTGCCAAGTATTTGACTTCTTGATGAAGTGAGTGAAGTGAGTATGAATCCAGCTTGAAAGAAGAATAGAGTGATGATTTAGAGTGAAGTACATGGCGGTAATGCACCTGTAAGCTGGTTGCCAACCGCCAATCAAATCTAAAAGAAGAAGGTGGCCGAGAGGAGACAGAGATTTCTTGAATCATATATAGTGATGATGATGCCATAATAATATATTTTCTTTACAAGCCTCAATACATCAAAGCAGTGTGTATTTCTTGATGAAGTGAGTGAAGTGAGCATGAATCCAGCTTGAAAGAAGAATAGAGTGACGATTTAGAGTCAAGTACATGGCGGTAATGCACCTGTAAGCTGGATGCCAACCGTCAATCAAATCTAAAAGAAGAACAAGAGCCATTACGAGTTGCTTTCTGACTGACCATTTCATGAAACTGCTTGCAAAGTATTTGAGTACCGCTAGCTTTTGCTGGACTATCGGCACATTCTTGGCAGATAGAGGTAATATCAGTGGCAAGCACAGGCCAAGACAAACTGACTCCAGTATCGGTTGCAGTGACTGACCAGATGATAGGTTTGTTTATCTCTGCTCTTTGTGTAGTGCATGTCACAATACACCGACCGGCAAAAGTTCACCACAGACCTTGCAACAGATGTGCTTATCTGCCAGGATGTCCAGTCTCACCCTGTGTAACTGGGAGTGGTCCACCATGTGGTGTAATTGAGTTATTTGGAAAAGAACTACAAAGTCGCGCAAGAATGACGTCACGAAGGCGACTGGCGGGAGAATGACAAGACTAGCAGAGAGGTTGACATTTGGTGCAATAAAAAGTGACGTTAAAAACTACAGTTGGACTCACGCAATGTTTTAATAACACGACATGGTGTCAGAAGTCCTGTAGTTAACGTAGAGAGGTAAGCCCGGAAAGAAAAGGATCGTTTGTACACTGCGGAGGAAGAGAGGGGAGTTTGCGGACACGATGAGTGAAGACGAAGATGCAAATGGAGGGATAGCAACCGCTCCGGGAGCCGCTGTGGCAGCGGGTCCGTGCGCTACGTTTAACATCCAGCCGCCGGAGCCCTTCGACTTTTCTAAGCCGCAGGAGTGGGCCAAATGGATCCGGAGATTCGACAGATTTCGCCTGGCAAGTAATCTGAATGCAAGCTCTGAAGAGAATCAAGTTAATACTCTGATATATTGCATGGGAGATGAGGCGGATGATGTTTTACGTGGGCTGGCTCTGACTGATGCTCAACGCAGCTCGTATGAAGCGGTGCGTGACGGCTTTCAAGGCTTCTTTGTGGTTAAAAAAAATGTAATTTATGAACGTGCCAAATTCAACCTGCGAAAACAGAGAGAAAGTGAGACAGTAGATTCTTTTGTCACTGCACTATATGCGCTGGCTGAACACTGCAATTATGGTGTGCTGCATGATGAGCTACTTCGGGACAGACTCGTCGTCGGTCTGTTAGACAAGAGGCTGTCTGAACGCATGCAGCTAGATGCAGAGCTGACTTTGGAGAAAGCAATCAGGATGGCACGGCAGAGTGAGGAGGTGAAAAAGCAGCAAGCTTCTCTGAGGGGAGACACCAGAACTCAGGCAAGTGAGGCAATGTCTGTTGATAGAGTGTTCAAGGGAAGTAGCAAGCCTGCTAAAAACAAACCTCAGCGTGCTCTCAAACCGCACAGTACTCAGAACAGCAAGGAAAAGGGGACACAGTTAAAATGTCATAAATGTGGCAGCTCTCCATCACATTCAAAACGGGAGTGCCCTGCAAATGAAGTGAACTGTCATGCTTGTGGGAGAAAGGGTCACTATAAACGTGTGTGCAAGACCTTAAAATCTGTACTTGAGGTGGAAGAGGATGAGGATGCCATCTTCCTCGGCAGTGTTACAACAGACGGTGATCCTTGGATGGTCAACATTGACATTCATGACAGCAGCGTGACATTCAAAATTGACTCGGGTGATGATGTCACAGTTTTGCCACATGCTGTGTTCCAGAAAATATTCAGAGAAAACCCACCTGTGCTCCACAAAGCACCTAAGCCGCTCCTGGGACCGGGGAGGAGGCCACTTTATGTTGTGGGCGTTGCCAAGCTGTTGTTGAGAATTGGTGTGAAAGAAGAGATGGAGGAGGTGTATGTTGTCCGTTATGTGCACACTGCCCTGCTAGGGAGGTCTGTGAGTTGCAGACTAGGGCTTGTTGCACGCCTTGACAGTGTCACGATAGAGACATTAAAGGAGAACTATCCAAAATTATTCAGTGGACTAGGTGAGGTGCGCCAGGCATATGCCATCAAGCTCAAACCAGGTGCCAAACCATTTTCACTCAAGACACCAAGGAGGATCCCATTGCCACTAATGGACAAAGTCAAGCAAGAGCTGTCACGCATGGAAAGCCTCGGGGTGATATGCAGAATTGAGGAGCCTACAGACTGGTGTGCTGGCATCGTGGTAGTGCCCAGAAAGAACAAGATGGATCCTGTGCGAATATGTGTCGACCTCACTAACCTCAATGAGTCCGTGTGTAGAGAAAAGTTCATTCTACCATCAGTAGAGGAAACACTTGGGAGGCTGGCTGGAGCCAAAATATTTAGTAAGCTGGATGCAAATATGGGGTTTTGGCAAATCCCATTGACAGAAGATTCAGCGAAACTGACAACGTTCATCACGCCCTTTGGACGCTATTATTTCAAACGGCTACCTTTTGGCATTGCGTCCGCTCCTGAACACTTTCAGAACAGAATGGTGACGGAGGTCACAGAAGGGCTCGAAGGCGTGGTTTGTCACATTGACGACGTGCTGGTGTGGGGTCGTACGCAAGAGGAGCATGATGCTCGCCTGCATACCGTGCTAAGAAAGATTCAGAAGGCAGGTATCACACTTAACATTGGCAAGTGTGATCTGTCAAAGTCTGAGGTGACCTTCCTAGGCCACGTGATCTCCGCCAGCGGCATCAGTCCAGACCCGAGCAAGACAGAGGCTGTGAGGGAAATGCCTGAGCCAAAAACAGTGAGTGAACTAAGATCTTTCCTTGGAATGGTAAACCAGTTAGTCAAGTTTATCCTGCAGCTAGCTGAGAGGGATAAAGCCCTCAGAGATCTCCTTTCAAAGAAGAACTGAACCAGTAGCCTTCATGTCGCGGTCTCTCACGCCCATCGAGCAGAGATATGCACAAGTGGAAAAGGAGGCTTTGAGCCTGACCTGGGCTTGCGAGAGGTTCAGCAACTTCCTCATTGGAAAACACTTCCAGTTGGAGACAGATCACAAGCCTCTCCTGAGTCTCCTGGGGTCTCAAGCACTGGATGCTCTACCCCCTTGGATACAAAGCTTTCGAATGCGTCTTATGCGCTATTCCTACTCCATATCTCATGTGCCAGGGAAGTGCCTGTGGACAGCTGATACATTGTCGCGAGCGCCTGTCACAAGAAAAGGGACACCAGCTGACAAAGAGCTGTTCGCGGACACAAATATCTACGTGGATATGGTGATGGAGAACCTACCTGCAAGCACTGCTTATCTGGAGGAGCTGAGAGAGCAGCTGCAGAGGGACAGTGTGTGTGCTCGAGTGATGCAGCTGTGTGCAGAAGGCTGGCCAGCTCATGGCATAAATGAACCTGCACTTAAACTATACTGGACTGACAGGGCATTCCTTACTGTCCAGGATGGTCTACTGCTAAAGGGAGAAAGGCTCGTCATACCCTCAACCATGAGAAATGATGTTCTCGCCAAGCTGCACGAAGGACACCAGGGTGTGGTTAAGTGTAGAGAACGGGCACGACAGTCAGTATGGTGGCTGGGGTTGAGTCAGCAGCTGAATGAGTTGGTTCTCAACTGCAGAGCATGCTGTCAGGAGAGACAGAACCACAGGGAGCCACTGATGCCGACACCATACCCAGACAGACCATGGCAGAAGTTGGGAGCAGACTTGTTCATGTTAGGGAGCAAGACCTACTTGCTAGTAGTGGACTACATGTCAAGATATGTGGAGATTGCCCTGCTAACTCCCACAAGATCTAATGATGTGATCCACCACCTTAAGTCAATCTTTGCACGTCATGGAATCTGTGAGACCCTGGTGACTGACAATGGGCCACAATTCTCTGAAGCAGCTTTTGCAGCATTTGCAAAGTTGTACGGGTTCCAGCATGTAACCAGCAGCCCAAAATATCCCCAGGGCAATGCTGAAGTGGAACGTGCAGTGCAGACAGTGAAGGGGATTTTGAAGAAGTCAGATGACCCCTATCTTGCTTTACTGGCCTACAGGGCTACCCCTCTCCAAAATGGGTGTAGCCCAGCTCAACTGCTCATGGGAAGGTGGCTTCGTACAACTGTGCCTATTCTTCCTGCATTGTTGAGTCCTGCTCTTCCGGATAGAAATGCTGTTATGCTGAATGAAGGGAAGAGGAAAACAAAGGATGCGCAACGCTACAACCTGAGACACCGTGCAAAGCATCTTAATAGACTCATTCCAGGACAGGACGTGTGGGTCACCGATCAAGGAGCAGCAGGTGCTGTCATCGGAAATCACACCACACGTGCTCTTATCTGGTGGAAGGACCCCATGGGACCATCAGGCGAAACCGTCGTCATCTCATCCCCTGGAACTCCTCATTGGAGCAGAGCAACAGTGCTGCAGCTGAGCAGTTCCCGGAAGGTGTTCCAGAACAACCTTCAGCAGAACAACCTGCAGCAACATCATCACAGCAGAACGTTCCTGAACCACCATCTACTCCTACTCCTAGAACCAGGTCTGGGAGAGCGGTTGTAAAACCAACCCGGTTGGACTTATAAACAATTATGAAGATTGAACGTTTGAAAATAATAGTGGGAAAAAAAGGGTTGCAAATGTATTGCACTATTTTTCTGATTTTGCACTCTTTTCAATGTAAATGTTCAAGTTCAGAGTTTAGAGTGAGGACAGAACAGTACAGGGTTTAGGATGGAAGTATTGTACTTGATTTTGCACATATTGTTCAGTGCTAAGGGTAAACTGCAGTGTGTCTGTTGTGTGTGTGAATGGTATTAGGTAGGACCAGATCTTCCAGCCACAGAGGCAGAATAATCCTCTATATGGTTGTGTAGTTGTGTAGGTATATGTGGGACACAGGCATATTTGATTTAACCTCACGATGAAGGAGAGCCGGACCCCCTGTGGTGGACAGAAGACTTCCTGACCTCTGAAGGAGAGCCGGACCCCCTGTGGTGGACAGAAGACTTCCTGACCTCTGAGGTTCAAATATAGGTGTGAACAGAAGGCTTCCTGACCTCTAAGGCTCGAGAGGAGAGGGGGGGGGGGGAGTTATGTAAATAAAAGGTTGATGTAGGGGAATAAATTGATGTAGGGGAATAAAGGGAGATTCTTTGATGTGAGATGCTTTGAGGTGAGAATGTTTATTTGATGTGAGATGCTTTGATGTAAGAATGTTTAAAGGTGAGGACTGGGATGTGTGTCCCCCTCTTGGTTCTCTGCTCAGGAATGAGAGCAGACTGTGGGAATGTTGCTTGAAATAAACTTGAATTAAATGCAACTCAGTTTCGTTATTCAAGGCTCCCCACATTGGTGACTAACGACGTTGAGAATGACCAGAAAAGGTCTCAGGGTCCCGGACTCACGAAGTCCAGAGCTGGCGAACGCTGTGGCCGTCAAGCTGCCGGATTTCTGGCAGGATAACCCACGGTCGTGGTTCCTACAAGCGGAATCGCAGTTCGCCCTCGCAGGAGTAACGGTGGATGACACTAAATTCCACCATGTCATTGCTAAACTGGATAACACCACAGCTCGGTGTGTGCAGAGTTTGGTGGAGCAGCCACCAGCGACCGGCAGGTACGACAAGCTGAAATCCACCCTCATTAAGTTTTTCACCCCCTCGGCCGAAGTGAGGGCGAGGAGGATCCTGTCTTTGCTAGACCAGGGAGGACACAGGCCGAGCGCCCTGATGGAGGAGATGATACAGCTGAGAGGGTTGGACAAGGATGATTTCCTTTTCCAGTTCATCTTCCTCTCCACCCTCCCGACGCATGCGAGAAGCACGCTGGCTGGCAAGAAATGTCACACCCTGGAGGAGTTCTGGGAGCTGGCCCAGGAAGCAGATGGGAGTCTGGACGCCTGCGGCGGGCAAGCAACCACAGCGGCGACCCACGACAGCAGGGAGCCAGAGGCGGCAGACCCAGGCTGGCTGACGACGGTGGCAGCACGGCCGCGACGAGGTGGAGCCTCTGCCACGGCCGGTGGCAGAGGCGTGGCCCCGATGCAGCGGAGGAGAGGATCTCTGCTTTTACCATCGGAGGTTCGCGGAGAGGGCACGCAGGTGTGTGCCACCCTGCAACTTCAGGAGTTCGGGAAATGACAAGACCGAGGGTCGTTAGCAGCTTCGACTCTCGGGGAAGGCAACAAGCTGCTCTACATCGCGGATGCGCGCTCCGGACGAGAGTTCCTCATAGACACCGGAGCCCAAGTGAGCTTCATCACCCCAACATACGCGGACCGGGTGGCTGGACCCCACGGTAGCGGAGCTACGGCGGCAAATGGCTCGAGCATCAACACCTACGGGAGAAGGACCATGCCTTTATGCTTACATGGCCACACATATGAATGGACTTTTGTAATAGCGGCGGTGAGTTTCAACATGTTGGGCGCGGATTTTTTGTGTTCACACAATCTGTTAATTGATCTTGCTAATAGACGGCTGGTAAATGCACTCTCTTTTTCCTCTCTCCCCTGTTCAGCTCGAGTGTCCCCGCCGCCAGCACAGACCCACGTCGCTACAGCAGGTGGTAAGTTTCACACACTCCTCACCCAATTTCCAGCGCTCACTGTGCCCACTTTTTCAGCGGCAGTCGCGAAGCACGGAGTGAACCATTTTATACCTACATCTGGTCCTCCCGTGTTTGCATAAGCTCAGCGCTTGGATGCAGTTAAGCTCGCCATTGCGCGCGAGGAGTTCGCCAGCCTAGAGAGGCTGGGCATCGTTCGTAGGTCAAAAAGCCCGTGGGCTTCGCCGCTGCACATGGTACCGAAAGCCGATGGCTCCTGAAGACTGTGCGGTGATTACCGCAGGCTGAACAATGCTACAGCGCACGATCGTTATCCCATCCCGCACATTCAGGATTTTTCGGTGCACCTGGCGGGGGCGCGCGTTTTTTCAAAGATTGATCTGGTTCGCGGCTATCATCAAGTCCCAGTCCAGCCGGAGGACATTCCTAAAACAGCGGTAATAACCCCGTTCGGACTTTTCGAGTTTTTACGCATGCCGTTTGGTCTCAAAGGGGCGGCGCAAACGTTTCAGCGGATGATGGATGCCGTGTTGCGCGATCTCCCTTTTGTGTTTGTGTACCTCGACGACATTTTGGTCGCGAGTACTTCAGAGGACGAACACGAAAAGCACCTCACAGCAGTTTTTAGGAGGCTGGAAGAGCACGGCTTAATAGTTAACCCAACAAAGTGCCAGTTCGGCGTCGAGCGGATCGATTTTTTGGGTCACCGCGTATCCCCAGAGGGAGCGGTTCCGTTACCAGATAAAGTACGCGCGGTAGCGGATTTTCCCCGGCCACAAACGGTCAAATCACTACAGGAATTCTTGGGGATGGTGAATTTTTACAACCGATTCCTGCCCCACGCAGCTCAAATCATGCAACCGTTATATGCCACGCTCAAAAAGCAAAAACCGACCCAGGCGGTTGAATGGTCCCCGGAGCGGGAGCGCGCGTTCACAGATGCTAAAAAAGCCTTGGCTGACGCTGCGCTCCTGGCCCACCCAGACCCAGCAGCACGTATCGCGCTGACGACAGACACTTCAGATTTAGCCATAGGGGCCGTTATTGAGCAACAGGTCGCCGGAGTTTGGCAGCCTTTGGCTTTCTTTAGCAAATCCTTAAGCGCGGCTGAGCGAAAATACAGCACGTTCAACAGAGAACTGTTGGCGCTGCATTTGGCTGTTCGTCATTTCCAGTTCTGGCTGGAAGGACGGTGCTTCACCGCTTATGTAGACCACAAGCCGCTCACATACGCCATGGCTAAAATTTCAGAACCATGGTCCGGCAGGCAGCAGAGGCAGCTGGCCGCGATCTCGGAATTTACCACTGACATTAGGCACGTTGCGGGCAAATTCAATGTTGTAGCAGACTGTCTCTCGCGCGCGTTCACGACGCCACCACGCGCAGAGGCAGAACGGGCCACCGTGAACGCGCCGCAGGAGAGCGGCACGGTGGCGCGCGCAGCCCAGGTGCACGTGGGTATAGATTATGCAGCCATGGCAGCGGACCAGGGGGCAGACGCAGACGTGTGCACGCTCCAGTCTGGACCAACAGGGTTAAGGCTGGAGAGCAAGTGTTTACAAACCGGTATGCCCCCCCTGATCTGCGACGTGTCGACGGGGCGCCCGCGTCTGGTGGTTCCGGCCATGTGGCGCCGCCGTGTTTTTGACTTGGTCCACTCGCTGGCGCACCCGGGGGTGCGCGCGTCGGTGAAAATGGTGGCAGAAAAGTTTGTTTGGCCGGGCCTGCGCAAGCACGTGAAGGAATGGGCGAAAGCCTGCATTTCCTGTCAACGGGCCAAAATTCACAAGCACACAAGGGCCCCGTTAGAACCGTTTCGCATCCCAGCCAGAAGGTTCGACCATATACACGTCGACCTTGTGGGCCCCCTACCGGCATCGCAGGGGTTCACGCATCTTTTGACAATGGTGGACCGAACCACACGTTGGCCGGAAGTGGTCCTGCTTGCGACGACCACGGCCGCGGAGGTGGCTCGCGTTTTTTTAACAGCTTGGGTGGCGCGCTCCGGGGTTCCGTCGGACATTACGTCCGATAGAGGACCTCAATTCATCTCTGAGCTGTGGTCAGCGATGGCCAATGGCTTAGGAGCCAAAATTCACCGCACTACGGCTTACCACCCTCAGGCTAATGGTTTTTGCAAGCGTTTTCATAGGTCTTTGAAGGCAGCACTCAGAGCGTCACTCATGGATGCAGATTGGGTAAATAAACTGCCATGGGTTTTATTAGGGTTGCGTTCTGCGCCCAAAGAGGACTTAGACGCCTCCCCAGCGGAGCTGGTATTCGCACAAACTCTTAGGCTGCCAGGCGAGTTTTTACCAGAGCACCCGGAGCCACCACCTCTCCCTGCTCTAGGACCGTTAGTTCGCACGGGAGCAGACACGCTTCCGGGCCCGGTTCATCACACTTTTCCACGAGTTTTCGTCCCCAGGGCTTTGAAAAATGCCGATTTCGTGTTTGTCAGGCGCGAAGCCCTAAAAGCAACGCTCAAACCTCCTTACGAAGGGCCATTTCGAGTGCTGGAGGCACGTGATAAGCAATTTGTGCTAGATTTGGGAGACAGAAAAGAGACAGTCAGTATTGACAGACTAAAACCTGCTTTTGTGCAAGGAGCACATAATCACTCTCTTCCTCAGTCAACAGAGCCGAAGCAGGACGGCGCCGCAGGCAAGGCGGGGCCAGCTCACAGCAGATTCGGCAGATGGTTGAAGCCCAAGCGGCGCACAGACTGAATGTTGGTATTGTTTATACAGTAGCCAGTAATGTGTTATTGAATTTTAGGGAATAGTCCTTTCTTCATCGTTTGGGGGGGGGGGGTTATATGGCTGTGTAGTTGTGTAGGTATATGTGGGACACAGGCATATTTGATTTAACCTCACGATGAAGGAGAGCCGGACCCCCTGTGGTGGACAGAAGACTTCCTGACCTCTGAGGTTCAAATATAGGTGTGAACAGAAGGCTTCCTGACCTCTAAGGCTCGAAAGGAGAGAGGGGGGGGAGTTATGTAAATAAAAGGTTGATGTAGGGGAATAAATTGATGTAGGGGAATAAAGGGAGATTCTTTGATGTGAGATGCTTTGAGGTGAGAATGTTTATTTGATGTGAGATGCTTTGATGTAAGAATGTTTAAAGGTGAGGACTGGGATGTGTGTCCCCCTCTTGGTTCTCTGCTCAGGAATGAGAGCAGACTGTGGGAATGTTGCTTGAAATAAACTTGAATTAAATGCAACTCAGTTTCGTTATTCAAGGCTCCCCACACTCTAAGGTCTGTTGAATCAATGGCAGTCTACCCATTGATACTAGAATGGGGAGATGTGGTGTAATTGAGTTATTTGAAAAGAACTACAAAGTCGCGCAAGAATGACGTCACGGAGGCGACTGGCGGGAGAGTGACAGACTAGCAGCGAGGTTGACATTTGGTGCAATAAAAAGTGACGTTAAAAACTACAGTTGGACTCACGCAGTGTTTTAATAACACGACACACCACAGACCTGTGACATATTGTTTTTAGTTCTGCCAGGAGATAAGGAAATATCTGCAGGCAGCTCCTGACCAGATAGTGATGATATACAGTGGGGTAAAGAAGTATTTAGTCAGCCACCAATTGTGCAAGTTCTCCCACTTAAAAGATGAGAGAGGTCTCCAATTTTCATCATAGGTATACCTCAACTATGAGACAAAACGAGAAAAAAAATCCAGAAAATCACATTGTCTGATTTTTAAATAATTTATTTGCAAATTATGGTGGAAAATAAGTATTTGGTCAATAACAAAAGTTCATCTCAATACTTTGTTATATACCCTTTGTTGGCAATGACAGAGGTCAAACGTTTTCTGTCAAGTCTTCACAAGGTTTTCACACACTGTTGCTGGTATTTTGGCCCATTCCCCCATGCAGATCTCGTCTAGAGCAATGATGTTTTGGGGCTGTCGCTGGGCAATACGGACTTTCAACTCCCTCCAAAGATTTTCTGTGGGGTTGAGATCTCGAGATTGGCTAGGCCACTCCAGGACCTTGAAATGCTTCTTACAAAGCCACTCCTTCGTTGCCCGGGTGGTGTGTTTGGGATCATTGTCATGCTGAAAGACCCAGCCACGTTTCATCTTCAATGCCCTTGCTGATGGAAGGTGGTTTTCCGTTCTTGTGATCATTTTGACCCCACGGGGTGAGACCTTGCGTGGAGCCCCAGATCGAGGGAGATTATCGGTGGTCTTGTATGTCTTCCATTTTCTAATAATTGCTCCCACAGTTGATTTCTTCACACCAAGCTGCTTACCTATTGCAGATTCAGTCTTCCCAGCCTGATGCAGGTCTACAATTTTGTTTCTGGTGTCCTTTGACAGCTCTTTGGTCTTGGCCATAGTGAAGTTTGGAGTCTGACTGAGGTTGTGGATAGGTGTCTTTTATACTGATAACAAGTTCAAACAGGTGCCATTAATACAGGTAACAAGTGGAGGACAGAGGATCCTCTTAAAGAAGAAGTTACAGGTCTGTGAGAGCCAGAAATCTTGCTTGTTTGTAGGTGCCCAAATACTTATTTTCCACCATAATTTGCAAATAAATTCTTTAAAAATCAAACAATGTGATTTTCTGGATTTTTTTTTTCTCATTTTGTCTCGCATAGTTGAGGTATACCTATGATGAAAATTGGAGACCTCTCTCATCTTTTAAGTGGGAGAACTTGCACAATTGGTGGCTGACTAAATACTTTTTTGTCCCACTATACAGTGAAGTACGTGGCAGTAATGCACCTGTAAGCTGGTTGCCAACCACCAATCAAATCTGAAACAAGAATGTATCAGTTAAGTATGTGGTGGTAACGCACCTGTAAGCTGGTTGCCAACCACCAATCAAATCTGAAACAAGAATGTATCAGTTAAGTATGTGGTGGTAACGCCCCTGTAAGCTGGTTGCCAACTGCCAATCAAATCTAAAAGAAGAAGAAGAAGAAGAAGTAGTTCTGCCAGGAGGGAATAGATCCCAACGGTGCCGGTGTGGGTTAGTGGCTCATACCGGCAGACCCATCGCTGATTAGCATTCTTGGATCCAGCCATCATTGCTACAAAGTTCAAGGAGGAAGAAACACCCCCCACCCCATGGTCTGCAAGAGCGGCAAAATGACCCATCATGGATGGATCTCACGGTAACAGACCATGGAATGGAACTGACAACAACCAGCACCGCAACTGATGAACTGTTAACACTGGCAAGACAAAGCTGCAGAGCTGCATATGTGGCTGGTCAAAGCTAACAACAGAGAGGGGCTCTAAAATCCACCAGGGAAAATACCTCGGCGAGCTCAGCAAGAGGCCTCGCACTGACCAATACTTCTTCGGAAGTAGGCCAAGTCAGTCGAGTGAAGCCCAGAGGAAAGAGAACTCCCACAGTCCTCAGGGTATCAGCACCTTGGATGAGGCTCAGCTTCGCATGGACCCTCCTGCAGTCTCCAGCCTGGAACCCAACCAGTCACAGACCTGGGCTTGATCAACCTGTGGTGGGTCTGCCTCAGTGAAGGGTGTCTTGTGATAAATGGCCGAAACACCCTGTGATGCTGAGGTACACAACTGATGATGTGTCTTGGAGGTGAAGCCTTATAGCAGCCATCTCAGATGTTGTGTCATCAAAACATCAAAGGATTCCGGCATTTGATGGTCGGGCTATGACATCATATAGGATGTTGTTGACATCATATAGGATGTCTTTGACATCATATAGGATGTCTTTGACATCATATAGGATGTCTATGACATCGCATGGGATGTCTATGACATCATATAGTCTTCAAAGGACATCAGAATTTCCAAAGATCTATGAAGTGACCATCGCAAAAAGACTCTCAAAAGATGGGATGAAGATCATAAAGGTAGATCATATTACAAAATACAAAAATCTATTGCAATAAAGAATTTCATAACAACCAAAAGGAGGGAAGACATCATTATGGCAAGATTCAGACTGGATCACACAGGTTTAAACGGCACTTTATTCATCATGGGGAAACGCGAAAGTGACAAATGTAGAGAATGTGGAGTAAAAGAAAATGTCAAGCACATCTTACTACACTGTCACAAATATGGAAATGAAAGACAGATAATGGAAATTGAAGTTCGAGAGGCCGGTAGGGAATGGGATTTAACTGGGATTCTGGGAACAGATGGAGATGGCGAGGCAATAAAAATCACGAGAAAGGCTCTTTTCTCTTTTTTAAATAACACAGGATTAAGTCATAGAATTTAGGGGTCGGGCTCAGATGACATAATGTTACACACTCTTGTACAGTAGGTGGCGGTATGCACCTTTCAGTTGTTTGCTATCCACCAGTAACCGAGAGAAGAAGAAGAAGAAGAAGAAGTATAGGATCACACACAGCAGAAAGCTGAAAGAAGAAAAAGACCACAGACACACAGAGATTTCTTGAATGGGATTTAACTGGGATTCTGGGAACAGATGGAGATGGAGAGGCAATAAGAATCACGAGGAGGGCTCTTTTCTCTTTTTTTAAATAACACAGGATTAAGTCATAGAATTTAGGGGTCGGGGTTCAGATGACATAATGTTACACACTCTTGTACAGTAGGTGGCGGTATGCACCTTTCAGTTTGCTATCCGCCAGTAACCGAGAGAAGAAGAAGATGAAGAGATTTATTGAATGATATAGAGTGATTTACCCACGAGTGATGTCTGAAGATGGAGTAGGTGGCCATTATGCACCTGTAAGCTGGTTGCCAAGCGCCAATCAAATCTAAAAGAAGAAGAAGACAGCTCCTGACCAGATAGTGATGATATAGAGTGAAGTACGTGGCAATAATGCACCTGTAAGTTGGTTGCCAACCGCCAATCAAATCTAAAAGAAGAAGACTTTTAAGCAGACTTGCTGAATATATAGTGATGATATAGAGTGAAGCACGTGGCGGTAATGCACCTGTAAGCCGGTTGCCAACCGCCAATGACTTTTAAGCAGACTTACTGAATATATAGACTGATGATACAGAGTGAAGTACGTGGTGGTAATGCACCTGTAAGTTGGTTGCCAACGACCAATTAAGTCTAAAAGAAGAAGAAGAAGAATTAGTAGAGCACGAAGAGCCGATGAAAAATCATCTGTGAGAGAGATATAGAGGGATGATTTAGAGTGAAGTACGTGGTGGTAATGCACCTGTAGAATTTGTCAGAGCACAAAGAGCCGTTGAAAAATCATCTATGAGAGAGAGATATAGAGTGATGATTTAGAGTGAAGTACGTGGCAGTAATGCACCTGTAAGCTGGTTGCCAACCGCCAATCAAATCTAAAAGAGCAAGAAGCTGGTGGAAGGACTGATTTACTTGTGGCAGATAGCATGCGACAGCCACGGCATGAAGAGGCGACAACTCTGCTGGAGAAGAAGAAGGTAATTCAACCAGGACATCAATTCAACTAGGAGGAATGGAGGTGCAAAGCAAGGAAGAGGAAGTTTGGAGAACGGTGGAGTCTTAAAGGAAGAAAAGTAGACGTCAAGAAGCTCAGTCAAGACTGTTATCAAGTGCTGAGAAATCAGAGGATGAATGATCCCGGAATGAACAGAAGGAGCGGAAAATAATCATTAAACTTACTCAGGAAGTGGCATCATTTCGTGAGTGGAACCCAATTAAGCTCACAAATGCAGTTAATGGGTTACTTGGAGAAGTTTTAAATGCAAGGGTTCTTCGTAGTGGTTCGTTGCTGGTTGCATGTAAAGATAGTGTTCAACAAGGAAAAGCAATCAGAGTCTCTCAGATGAAGGGAAAAAAATTGCAGTGTTCAGTATTGGAAGGAAATAAGGCAATGAGAGGAGTGATATCGGGCATTTCAACGGCTGTCTCAACTGATGAAATAATGAAGAACTTAACTGAAGCAAAAGTGACAGAGGTACCGAGATTGAAAGCTAATAGAAATGGCGAAAAATGTGATAGTCTGTCAGTAATGTTACAAATGGATGAAACAAGACTGCCAAGTAAAGTGTATATTGGCTACATGAGCTATGAAGTCAAACTTTGCATTCCTCCTCCACTCAGATGTTTCAAATGTCAAAAGTTTGGTCATGTAGCAGCGATATGCAAAGGTAGACAACGATGTGCCAGATGCTCCCGTGAACATGAATATGGCAAGTGTGAATGCTGTAATTGCGCTGGTGAACATAGCTCTGCATATCGAGGTTGTGAAGCCAGCAAAAGAGCAGCAGAAATTCAGCAGATAAAAGTCTCCCAGGGACTAAAATATGCAGAAGCTGTGAAAAAGGTGCCAGCTAAAAAAGTGGGAGTGGACTCGAACAGGGAAAGTGTGCAGACTTGCAGTGCATGCAGTAGAATTAAGGAAGATACTCTCTCTGGTTTTGAAGGAATGAGAATGTCATCAGCTGATTGATTACCAGCCATCCCAGCGGAGCGCAGCTCTGATAGCCAGAAGCCCCGCCGAGACGCTGTCACAATAAGAGCCCGAAGGCCCTGTGGTAAACCAGAGTAGAACGGAGAACTACTGGACAACCCGAGTGCAGACAGAGTCAGCACTTGGACCATAACAGTAGCCCCCGTTCGTAAGGCAAATTCTAGGCGCCATGTAACATCAAAGCCCCCCCACCCCACCCAGAGGGTCAACAGGACCACCCCAGGGAGGGAGGCGGGGGAAAGGCCAGGCGGGCAAGAATCAAGGCTCAAAATCAAGGACAAAAAAAAAAAAAAAACTCCAGCAACCAGAATATGGCAACCAGTACAGAAGAAAAACAAGCACATACACTGTACACAGGGAAAAAAAACCCATGAGGAGAAGATCAGAGGGAAAAAAAACTCAAAATGACCACAAGCAGAACCTCAAAGGAAACAGGAACTCAAACACAGGCACAAAACTGCAGCATGTCCCATAATACCAGGGGGAAAAAAAACTCAAGCCGCAAAGCAGCGATACATACAGTTCAGTGTATAATTACCACACAAGAGGAGGAAGAGAAAAAAAAACACACGCTACTGGGCGGTGACATACAACAGTCAAATAAAGATAAATAAACGGCACAGGCAACACAGAAAACGACCCTCAGATTACAGAGGAGAGGGAAAAAATAACACACGCAAAAGAGCGGCGATAAACACAGTTCAAAATAGTCCAAGACCCCAAACACAAAAGCATCCCGAATCATACAGAGGAGGGAGGGGGAAAAGGGATGACAACAGGCAGAGCACAATGGAGTAAAAAAACCACAAGTTCAGGTGGTCTGTCTGCATCTAGCGTCCAGATTGCTAACAGGGGAAAAAGGATCAGTTCAGGCAGCCTACCCCAGTCCCAGGGCCGGAAAAACAGTACTTCTGGCGGCCGGACCAGGCGCCCGAATCGAAAGGCCGATCTGTCGGGCAGCCGACCCAGAACGCCAAACGGGCGAAGCAATGTCCCAGGCGGCCGACCCACGTCATTCCGCCACCAAAACCGCAGGAGAGCACTAGGAGATAGCCTCTCTATGGAGAGGGACAGCGAGGGAGAGCTGAGCCAAAAACGGGAAGTCCCAGCAGCCCCCGATGGACAGAAACAAGGAATGGGGAAAAAACGAGGGACCAGTCCAGCTGTGAATCAGCGGAGGATCTGCAGCTCCACCTCTGAACTTCACTGGAATAGGCACTGTCCTCCTGTCGGATCCCAAGTGAGCCCGAGCTGCACCCACGATGGACCCCGACCGGGTCGCAGCTGCACCCATGATGGACCCCTACTGGGTCGGAACAGCACCAGGGATGACCTCCAACCCCCAGCCCAGAACCTCCAGAACAGAGACCAGGACCAACTCATCACCGGCGACCCTGGGAGAAGGCTCAGGAGAGGGAACAGAACCGGAATCAGGATCACCGGCAGTGACAGAACCCAGTGAGACAAGCTCGGATGCAGCGGACGGCTGCACCCAGCTCGTCTCCCCGAGAGACAGGCAAAAATGCTCTAGAGTAGAAAGGAGGAAGACAAAATAGAGCATTTGCCTGATCTCGAGTTCTGTCGCCATCCAGGACTTCGGCGATCCGGGTTCGGGACATAGAAGGATGTCCTCTGGCTCCCACTCGGCTACGGTGGGCTCTGCAGCTGGCATGATGGTCTCTACAGTCTGAGGACCCTCCAACGATGACATCCACGGCGACGACCCGCACGGCGTGGTGGCAGGAGATCCTCGACCTGCCGGGTCGAACTGCTCCTCCATGGAGACCTGGGGATGCTTCGTCGTCGGTGCAGGCTCCAATTTGCAGTCCGCCCTCCTCTTCTGCCCGTGACATAGCTGCGGGGCTGGATCCAAACTCTCCAGGGCCGCAGGCTCCTTCCTTGTCCGGCGGTGTAGTCCTGACTGCGGAGAACGCTCCGGGGAAGGAGACACAGAAGCAGCAGTTTCACTATTAATTACTGCAGCAGGCAGAGGGAACTCGGGGGACTGTGAGCCCCAAACTCCACCCCCAGGAATCAAACAAGGCAATTCACCCAGTGAAGGAAAAGACTGAAGAGACACTTGCCTGATCTGCTGAGGACCGATAGAACCCGCTGCAGTGGACTTGGTTCCTCCCTTCCCCCGCTGGATGGTGACGGAGGGCCCCCCAGGAAGACGAGGAGGAGCCGCTCGCAATGGATCGATGACGGGCCTTGCCGAAGCAGGACTCGTGGCACTCACAGCAGCTGGGGAAAGCGTTGAGGAGGAGGGGGTGACAGCCGAGGCGATCCAGGCCCAAGGAGCTGACGGGACAGCTGACCGGGAGGCAGAGTTCCTTCGACGACCCGGAACTGGACCCGGACGGGGTTCTTGCAGAGGCTTGCAATCAGCATGGAGACAACATTTTCCGGCAGAGGGCGAGTTGAAGGTGAGATTTGGGAAACGCCGCTCCTGCGCAGAAACGGAGGCGAGCAGGTCATCGTATTCGGGGTAATCATACAGGTCAGGATTCCTCTCCACCAGCCTGACCACCATCGTCACATGCTTCATAATCTGTGTAGGATGGAAGGTGGAGCGAGCTGCAGCCACTCGGTCCCGGATGGAAGTCGCTGTCAGCTGTAAATCCTCCGGGGGAATCCCGACTGACGTCTCACTCCGTTGGGGATGACCCCTAGATGGTGCGAACTCCTGAACTGGATCAGGGACAGGATTGGGATCCCGAAGCGAGGAGCGAGGATGCGTTCTCTTCGGCTTCCTGGCGGGAGTTTCCCTCCAGCCCACGGAGCTTCTCCCGTTGAGCAGAAATGTCCGCCATCCTCGCCGTAATTTCAGGGTGGTTAGCGTAGCGAGGATGGTGGTTAATGATAGCCTCAGCGAGGTCCAGGTACCAGCGTGCATCGCTGGGAGTGTCGTAACGGCGAGCGTTGAAAAGGATACCATCAATATCGTCGAGGGCCTTCACCAGCTCATAGCCCAGGCTCCTAGCGTAGCCCTTTTTTAAATCTATAAATACTCCTACAGCAAACTTTTTTTAATCTATACAACTAGTAATTTCTTCTATAAGTTCAATCAGTGCCAAAGATGTAGATTTATCTGCTCTAAAACCATACTGGCTGTCTGTAAGGAGGTTGTGTTTTTCAATGAAATCATCCAGTCTCTTAGTGAAGATTTTTTCAAGTATTTTTGACATAACGCACGGCTCAGGAGACGCACACACACAGGCTCAGAGTAGTTCAAATAGTTTATTGACAACAGGCGTGAATGAGTGCGTGTCTGCGGGATGTCAATGTGTTGGTGGCGGTGTCTGCTTCAGGCACAGAGGCAGGTGCCCATACAGCCGGGCAACCCTATGGAAAAAGCACAGGGAGAGGGTGACGGGTATACACCAACACAGAGGAAATTATGGCGAGAGAAGGACTTACTTGGATGGACAGGATAGCTGGCACAGCAAGGGGCGAGACCCGGGAGACAGCCACCTGGAGAGCTCGGTGCAGCAGCGAGGAACGGGCGTTGGAAGGACGTCGTCCGCCGCCGGGAAATCCACCTGTGCACAGGGGAGCAGACTGGAGAAAAAGAAGGTAAGGGCTTCTTACCCAAATGTTTGCGCTGAAGTTAGGAAATGACTCACAACGGTGAGGGACGAAGTCTGACGGCTTCAGGCCGAAGCTCAGGGCGAGACGGCTTTTATCCCTCGCCGTTGATGATGAGCAGGTGCGGGAGCAGGTGGCGCCGCTGATGAATGGCGCGGCGTGACAGTACTCCCCCCTCTAGCAGCGCCTCCTGGCGATGGCTTATCTGGGTGCGCTCGGTGGAAGTCCGCGATGAGCGATGGGTCCAACACAAACGACGAGGGTACCCACTGTCGATGCTCGGGCCCATAGCCCTCCCAGTCCACCAAGTACTGCAACCCACGACCCCGGCGTCGAGAGTCCAGGATGGAGGCGACGGACCAGGCCGGATGGCCATCAATCATCCGGGGCGCGGGTTGCGCAGCAGGAGGGGGGCAAAGGGGGTCGGTGACTGCCAGCTTCACCTTTGACACGTGGAAGGTGGGATGTATGCGGAGGGAGGGGGGAATAGCCACACGCACAGCCACCGGGTTGATGATCTGGGTGATGGGATAGGGACCCATGAACCGCTGTGCCAGCTTCCTCCTCTCGCCCTTCAATGTAACGTCCTGGGTCGACACATAAACTTGTTGCCCAACTCTGTACGCCGGGGCAGGTCTTCTGTGCCGGTCCGCCACGGTCCTGTTGCACTCTGCTGTGCGTAAAAGCGCACTACGCGCGGCAGCCCAGATGGAGCGGAACTGCCTGAGATGCACCCTAACTGAGGGGACAGTTACCTCGCTCTCCTGCGCTGGAAACAGCGGGGGGTCGTAACCCAGGGACGCCTTAAAGGGGGACATCCCCATCGCAGAAGAGCGGGCGGTGTTGTGGGCGTACTCAACCCAGGCGAGATGGTTGCTCCAGGACGTAGGTTTGGATGTGGTCACACAGCGGAGCGCAGCCTCCAGCTCCTGGTTGGTCCGCTCACACTGCCCGTTGGACTGGGGGTGATGGCCGGAGGAGAGGCTCACCTTGGCTCCGATGGCGTTACAGAATGACCTCCAAACCTCGGATGAAAATTGGGGGCCCCGGTCCGAGACCACGTCCACCGGAATCCCGTGCAGCCTGACCACGTGTTGGACGAGGAGATCCGCCGTCTCCAGGGCAGTAGGGAGACCTCGCAGGGGGGCGAAGTGCGCCGCCTTAGAGAAACGGTCCACGATGGTCAGGATGGTGTCAAAGGAGTTGGAAACGGGGAGTCCGGTGACGAAATCCAACGCGATGTGCGACCAGGGCCTGCCAGGAACGGGCAGGGGCTGGAGCAGACCCGCTGGAGGGGCATTTCCCGACTTGCTGGTGGTACAGATTGGGCAAGCCCGGGCGTAGCGGGCTGCGTCCCTCCGCAGGCCTGGCCACCAAAAGGACGGTTGGAGGAGGTTGATCATCCGGGAGGTGCCAGGATGACAGGTGAGCCGGGAGGTGTGGAGCCAGTGGATGACCTCTCCTCGGACCGCAGATGGCACGAACAGTCTTCCCTCCGGTCCACCGCCAGGATCAGGTTCCACCTCCTGCGCCTTCCGGATCTTGCTCTCGATGTCCCAAGAGATGGCACCCACGATGCACGACCTGGGCAGGATGGTGTGGGGCGTCTCCTCAGCCTCCACGGGGGTAAACTGCCTAGAGAGGGCGTCAGGCAGGCCGTTCTTGGAGCCTTGCCTGAAGGTGATGGTAAAACGGAACCTGGCGAAGAACAAAGACCAGCGCGCCTGGCGGGCGTTCAGGCGCTTGGCAGATCGTAAATACTCTAAGTTCTTGTGGTCCGTCAGGACCACGAACGGCAGGTCCGCCCCCTCTAGCCAGTGGCGCCACTCCTGTAAGGCGAGTTTGATGGCCAGGAGCTCTCTGTCCCCCACATCGTAGTTCCTCTCCGCCGGGGACAAGCGCCGGGAGAAGAAGGCGCAGAGTCGTTTAGCGCCATCGTCAGGCGACCGCTGGGATAGAACTGCTCCCACTCCCGTGTCCGAGGCGTCCACCTCCATGATGCACTGCAGTGCGGGGTCGACCTGGCGAAGAACCCGGGAGGAGGAGAATTCCGCCTTCAGCGCCTTAAAGGCAGTAGCGACCTCTTCTGTCCACCGGAAAGGGACCTTCGGGGACGTGAGGCGGGTCAGCGGTCCGATGATCAAGCTGAAGTTGGGGACAAAGCGGCGGTAGAAATTGGCGAAGCCAACAAACTGTTGCACCTGCTTCCGGGATGCGGGAGTAGGCCACTCCACCACCGCCTTCACCTTCTCTGGGTCTGGGAGCACCTGGCCTTGAGAGATGATGAATCCCAGGAAGGATGTGGTCCTAGCGTAGAATTCACACTTTTCAGCCTTCACGTAGAGCCGATTCTCCAGCAGTTTTTGGAGGACCCGCCTCACATGGACCTGGTGCTCGTCCCTAGACCTGGAGAAGATAAGGATATCGTCCAGGTAGACGAACACGAAGAGGCCAATGAAATCCCGGAGGACGTCATTGATGAGGCGCTGAAAGACGGCAGGAGCGTTGGTTAACCCGAACGGCATGACCAGGTATTCAAAGTGGCCGTTCGGGGTACGGAAGGCTGTCTTCCATTCATCTCCCTCCCGGATCCGGACGAGGTGGTAAGCGCTGCGTAGATCCAGCTTGGTAAACCAGGTCGCCCCCTGGAGGGAGTGAAAGGCAGTGTCCATGAGGGGCAGGGTGTAACGGTCCCTCTCAGTGATGTCGTTGAGCGCACGGTAGTCTATGCAGGGGCGGAGGGAGCCGTCCTTTTTCCCAATGAAGAAGAACCCTGCCCCCACGGGTGACGACGATGGGCGAATTATCCCAGCGCTCAGTGATTCCTTCAGGTAGGTGTTCATTGTCTCCTTCTCCGGCGCAGACAGGCTGTAGAGCCGACCAGAAGGTAAGGGAGCCCCCTGGCGGAGGTTGATGGCACAGTTATAGGGCCGATGAGGGGGAAGAGACATAGCTTTCGTCTTGCTAAACACCATACCCAGGTCGTGAAATTCCGGAGGCACCAGAGACAGGTCCGGAGGTGCTGCGTCCGCCACAGGGGAAGAAGCGGACGGGGAGCAGGCAGCGGACTGAAGGCAGGTGCCCATACAAAACGTGCTCCATGCCGATACCCCAGCTGACTTCCAGTCCAGGACAGGGTTGTGGAGGCGTAGCCAGGGATACCCCAGGATGACGGGCGACACAGAGTTAGGCAGGACGTAAAAAACCATCTCCTCCCGGTGGTTCCCTGAGATGATGACTGGGACGGGAACGGTCTGATGTGAAACTCTCCCAAGGGAGGCACGAGAGAGAGTGACCAGGGAGATGGGGTTTCTCAGTGCCTGACAGCGGATGCCCAATCGGGTTGCCAGGCTTTGTGAAATGAAGCTGCCTTCTGCGCCCGAATCCACCAGTGCGTGGGTGAGATGCCCAGTGGGGTTATGGCAGAAACGGATGGGCAGCTTCAATTGGGTATGAGTGTTTAACCGCTTGAGATCCGCGAGGCCCCCTACAGCGATTCGCGGACCCCGCCGACTGGCTTTCCGTGGGCAGAGCTCCACAGTGTGTTGGTCACCTCCGCAATACATGCAGAGGTCCAACTCCCGGCGGCGTTGTTTCTCCGCAGGGGAAAGCTTCGTCCAGCCCATCACCATCGGCTCCGACTCCTCGGGGCACGATGCTGGCGGCGCCGCCAGGGGGCGAGCTTGGAATAGGTGCGGCGAGACTCCACGAGGGCGAGAAGAAGACGACTTCCGCCCCGAGGAGCGCTCGCGCAGCCTGTTATCCAAACTAATCGCTAAGGATGTCAGCTCCGCTAGCGTCTCAGGAATATCCCGTCCAGCCAGTTCATCCCTCAGATCGTCATTGAGGCTGCGGAGGAAAAGACTGCAGAGGGAGCGTTCCTCCCAGCCTAATTCCTCCGCCGCTACCCGGAAGGACCGGCTTCCCTGCCGGAGGGCGAGAAGCCGATCGATCTGGACCGTCTCGGTTAGAGAATGGTCAAAGACCTCCAGGAAGCGCCTCACAAATTGGTTATATGTGAGGGCGGCATAACTGGGTCTCGCCATAACGGCGTAGGCCCACGTTAATGCCCGCCCCTCCAGGAGATTCCCGATATAACCAATTCGGCTATGATCTGAGGGAAAATCTCCAGGCACGCGGTGGAAGACGGACTTACACTGCATAATAAACCCCCGCGCTCCGCCGAGCTTACCGCTAAAGCGGGCGAGGGTTGGAATAGGTGTGACCCGAACCGGTGCATTCGGAGCCTGCTGGACGGCCACTGGAGCAGCAGGAGCCGCGCCACCCTGACGAGCCGGGGGGAACGGCTGTTGAGGATCCAAGCGGCCCAACCGGTTAGTTAAATTCAATAACTGATTAAAAATCACCTGTTGCTGATAGGCTATATGATCCACTCGAGCCTCGAGAGTGGAAAACCGGTGTGCGAGCCCGCCGTCTGCCGAGCCGCTCTGCTGAAGCCGTACTGACATAACGCACGGCTCAGGAGACGCACACACACAGGCTCAGAGTAGTTCAAATAGTTTATTGACAACAGGCGTGAATGAGTGCGTGTCTGCGGGATGTCAATGTGTTGGTGGCGGTGTCTGCTTCAGGCACAGAGGCAGGTGACCGTACAGCCGGGCAACCCTATGGAAAAAGCACAGGGAGAGGGTGACGGGCATACACCAACACAGAGGAAATTATGGCGAGAGAAGGACTTACTTGGATGGACAGGATAGCTGGCACAGCAAGGGGCGAGACCCGGGAGACAGCCACCTGGAGAGCTCGGTGCAGCAGCGAGGAATGGGCGTTGGAAGGACGTCGTCCGCCGCCGGGAAATCCACCTGTGCACAGGGGAGCAGACTGGAGAAAAAGAAGGTAAGGGCTTCTTACCCAAATGTTTGCGCTGAAGTTAGGAAATGACTCACAACGGTGAGGGACGAAGTCTGACTGCTTCAGGCCGAAGCTCAGGGCGAGACGGCTTTTATCCCTCGCCGTTGATGACAAGCAGGTGCGGGAGCAGGTGGCGCCGCTGATGAATGGCGCGGCGTGACAATTTTGGAGAATTGTGAGAGTAGAGACCGGCCTGTAATTTGTGAAATAATGACTGTCTCCTGTTTTGTATAGTGGTATTACTTTTGCTATTAAGGATTAATGACATGTTTGAGGATCAAGAGGGATCCATCAAAACAGCACTATATGCAGATGATGGAGCCATATAGACGAGGGGAAGAAATGAGAAATTTGTGTTCAAAAACATCAGGAAAGCAATGGAGAAAGTGGAAAAGTGGTCATATGACTGGGAATTTAAATTTTCGAACAGTAAAACCTGCTATATGATTTCCCCCCCCCCCAAAAAAAAAAAATCACAGAACTGCTACAAAACCATTAACATTATATAATCAGCCAATAGAGAAAGTGAGTGAATTCAAATATCTAGGATTGTGGTTTGATAGTGCATGCACGTTTAGAGTTCATGTTGAAAATCTGGAGACAAGTGCAAAAAAGTCATTCATCTCATTAAAGCTGTAGCTGGACATGAATGGGTTCCAGATAAACAGGCTTTAATTGACATTTACAGAGCACTAATGAGATCAACAGTAGACTATGGATGCATGATTTGTAGAGCAGCAGCAAAAACGACTCTGGAAAAAATAGACAGAATGCAGCATAGAACACTTTGCCTGTGCATTGGAGCCGTCAAAACAACACCAAACAATGCAGTTTAATAGAAGGAGAAATGCCAATGGATTTGAGAAGAGATAAACTCACATTATCATACTGGGTCAAGCTGAAAGGAAGTGATATTTCAAAAGCAACACTACAAGACTGCTGGGAATATTCTAACTTCCAGGGACACGGGTTTGGGTGGACAATCAAAAGAAAAGCAAGAATGTATGGACTAGACGCTATTGATATAGCTAACACCAGTCCAGTGAGTAATGTTCCCCCTTGGCTGTTTCCGGGAAAAGAAGTAGACATCGGTCTACTAATGAGGAAAAATGACTGGCATATGAGTGAAGTTGGTGTTAAAACAAACATTTACCTCAGGAACAATTATTATAACTACTTACAGCTCTATACTGACAGTTCAAAGAACAAAGAGGGCTCTGTTGGAGTTGGAGTATACATTCCAGAGTTTAAAGTGACCATCTCAAAAAGACTCTCCAACAATACATCCGTGTTTACAGCAAAGTAGGTGGCAATAATTATTGCTTTGCAGTGAGTGGAGGACATCAGACCGGACTGGGTGGTGGTGTGCACAGATTCACTTGCATCTGTAAAAACCATACAGACACTAAAATCTGCAAGGGAGGACTTGGTGATTGAGCTATATCACAGTTTATTTAGGGTACACAGGAGTGGTGGAGAAGTTCAGTTTTGTTGGGCTCCTGCACACGAAGGGTTGAAAGGGAATGGCTGCAGACAAATTAGCAAAAAGTGCGCTTGGGAAAGAAAGAACTATACCATTGTCTCTTCGAAAAGGTGAAGGGAAAGCAGTAATCAAGAAAAAAGGAATTGAGCTATGGCAAAAAAGATGGGATGAATATCATAAAGGTAAAGGTAAAGGTAAAGACTTTGGAGTGGCCAAATCAAAGTCCTGACCTGAATCTGATTAAAATGCAGTGGCATGACCTTAAAAAGGCGGTTCATGCTCGAAAACCCTCCAATGTGGCTGAATTACAACAATTCTGCAAACATGAGTGGGCCAAAGTTCCTCCACAGCGCTGTAAAAGACTCATTGCCAGTTATCGCAAACGCTTGATTGCAGTTGTTGCTGCTATGTATGGCCCAACCAGTTATTAGGTTTAGAGGGCAATCACTTTTTCACACAGGGCCATGAAGGTGTGGAGTTTTTTTTTTCCCTTAATAATAAACACCTTCATTTAAAAACTGCATAGTGTTTACTTGTGTTATCTTTGTCTCATATTTAAATTTGTTTGATGATCTGAAACATTTAAGTGTGACAAACATACAAAAAAATGACAAATCAGGAAGGGGGCAAACACTTTTTCACACCACTGTATAGTATGACTTGTGCACATTTTCTGACCCATGGTGATGTTGGTGGCAGTTGCCATGGCCAAAATACTGTATATAGAGTGATGATATAGAGTGAAGTACATGGATAGGACACACGAGCATAGAGTGATGCTATAGAGTGAAGTACATGGCGGTAATGCACCTGTAAGCTGGCTGCCAACTGCAAATCAAATCTAAAGAAGAAGAAGGTAGTGCCGGTTTTCATGGTTGTCCGGTAGCAAGCAAAGCAATGCCTGACCTGACATGCATACCCCTGCATGCCCATAGAAACCAAATATAAGCAAGTATTTCTGCATGCCAGAAGAAAGCAAGTGTAAGCAATCATTTATGCATGCTTGCATTTGATCTTTGACATGGTACCTGTGCATGCCCGTATAAACCAAGTATAAGCAAGTATTTCTGCTCCATGCCTGCCTTTGATCTTTGACATGGTTACCATGGCAACAGCAGCCATGGTGAAACCTGACTTTGATCTTTGACGTCACCACCGTTCAGTGATGCCTGCCTTTGACTTTGACACAAATCTCTTCTTCTTCTTCTTTTAGATTTAATTGCCGGTTGGAAACCAGCATACAGGTGCATTACCGCCACGTACTTCACTCTGTATCTTCACTCTATGCTCGTGTGTCCTATCCACGTACTTCACTCTATATCATCTTCTTCTTCTTTTAGATTTGATTGGCAGTTGGCAACCAGCTTATTGGTGCATTACCGCCACATACTTCACTCTATATCATCATTCTGTCTGGTCAGGAGCTGTGGTCGGCTCCACTCATTATCATCACCCTATATATCTTGGCCGTGGCAACTGCCACCAACATCATTCCACTCTATCACTATCTGGTCAGGAGCTGTCACTCCTTGTATAAGGAGTTCTTATAAGGAGTTCTGAACAACTCCTTATGTGTGAAAAAATTATCCATCCTTGGACTGTGAGGTCTACTGTTCTGTGTCTGTCACGATCATAGGACTTTGTGTTGCCATGGTAACCATGTCAAAGATCAAAGGCAGTAATCACTCACAATCATAGGACTCATTATGATATCATCAAAGATCAAAGGCAGGCATCACTCACGATCATAGGACTTGCTATGACATCCTCAAAGCGCAAAGAATTTGTTAAAAGATCATAGGACTCGCAATGACATCATCAAGATCAAAGGCAGGCATCATGATCAAAGGACTTGTTATATCATTAAAGATCAAAGGCAGGCATCACTTATGATCATAGGACTTGCTGTGACATCATCAATGATCATAGGACTCACTATGACATCATCAAGATCAAAGGCAGGCATCACGATCAAAGGACTTGTTACATCATCAAAGATCAAAGGCAGGCATCACTTATGATCATAGGACTTGCTGTGACATCAACGATCATAGGGCTCGCTATGACATCATCAAGATCAAAGGCAGGCATCACGATCAAAGGACTTGTTATATCATCAAAGATCAAAGGCAGGCATCACTTATGATCATAGGACTTGCTGTGACATCATCAATGATCATAGGACTCGCTATGACATCAAGATCAAAGGTAGGCATCACTCATGATCATAGGACTCACTATGACATCATTAAAGATCAAAGGCAGGCATCACTCATGATCATATGACTCACTATGACATCATCAAAGATCACAGATCAGGTATTTCTGCATGTCCGTAGAAAGCAAGTATAAGAAAGTATTTCTTTTTCTTCTTTTAAATTTGATTGGCGGTTGGCAACCAGCCTATCTGGTCAGGAGCTCTATCTCTGAAAGTATTTCTGCTGCATGCCTGCCTTTGATCTTTGACATGGTTACCATGGCAACAGTAACCATGGTGAAACTTGCCTTTGATCTTTGACGTCACCACTCGTTCAGTGATGCCTGTCTTTAGGCACATTTAATTAGCCTTTAGCACAAAACCAGTTAGTGAAAACATGTCCACATTTAAGTTTATGTCACGTGGAACATACGTGGAATTGATACCAGGGAGAAGAGGCTAAAAGTTTTTAATTGACTTAAGGATCTACAGGAAAACTTTGTCTTACTGTAATGGACAATGTCAGCCACCCTCTGCACCCCGTCATCAGTGACCAGAGGAGCCTGTTCAGTGAAAGACTGCTCCTTCCTAAGTGTCGGACCAACAGGCTCAAGAATTCTTTTGTCCACCATGCCATCACACTCTATAACTCCTCACTTGGGGGGGGGGGGGGGGGGACATAGAGTACAGAGGACAGTAGGGCATTCATAGTGCAATAACTTTAACTTAACCATACTTGTACAAGCCATATTCAGCCCTGTATTTATATTGTGTATATTATGTTAAGTGTTGTTTTTTTTTTTCTCTTTTTTGCTTTTCTGATCTGTATGCTCCTTTTATGTGCTGCTGGAAATTTTAAATTTCCCAGAGGGAGTCATCCCAAAGGGATTAATAAAGTTTAAGTCTAAGTCTAAGTCTAAATGTAATTACAGGAAACACATGTTTCTAAGTCATCTGTAGATGTGCTCACCTCCCCGGAATTTCCCCACATGTACTCAGCCGGCTTTAATTCTAAACAAAGGCGGGTAGCTATATTGGTAAACAGAAGAATACGCTTTGTTGTGAATAATACCATAGTAGATCCGGAAGGTAGATTTATTATATTAAAAATCTCACTTCAAAATTTGGATCTATGTATTGCAAGCGTTTATGGCCCAAATGTTGACGACCCATCCTATTTTCAAGTTTTCTTCATTTCTCTTTCTGAGCACTTGGACACTACACCCATAATAACATAACATTCACATAAAATATAACACAATAATATCCACACTGGTGACCCTTGACGAAGGATGGTACACCAGGCGAACACCCCAAAGATGACGTGCAGCCAGCACACAGGACTTTGTATGAGTTTTCCAGCCACGGCACACAAGAGGAAATTATCCGATTGCTTTCCCCGATGACTTTAGGGCTGTTTCCCGCACCTAAAGCCAAACTGCCGAGTCCCTGACACAGCTTCAGTTTATCACAGCCACTACGCATCCTCGGGGAATTAGGCCGTTCGCCTTCCCCACATCCTTGCAGGACTGGGCCCGCACGAGGAGTCAGAGACTAATTTTTTTTTTTTTTCCCCACAACCACTGGCTTTTCCAACTCTCCTCACCAGCAGACAGTTCAACCAGAGCGCCCCCCCCCCCCCGCTACAGCCTCCACTGGCGTCAACTTGAGCCCAAACGACGGGGGGGGGGGGCACAGCCCTTTCTGGGTGTTCGGGGGGGGGGGGGCCTGGTGTGGTGACACTAAACACAGCAGGGAGACATTCCTCTGGGATTTTCTTCTGGAGTTTTCCTCATACCCAGCAGCGAGCTTGGAGGAAGCAGAGGACAAATGACACACGACCAAAAGAACCACAGGAGACGGTCAGACGGGACTGAACGCATGCATCTTTGTGCCAACTAATGTCATGCTAATCATGTGTATTGACCAATGGTAGGCTGCACGGTGGCGCAGTGGTTAGCACTGCGGCAGCACAGTTTACCCTTGGCCGGGGGATTGTGGGGATCGTGGGATCGTGGGTTCGATCCCAGCCCCCGACCAACAGTGATCTGTGTGGAGTTTGCATGTTCTCCCCGTGTTGCGTGGGTTTACTCCGGGATTTCTCCGGTTTCCTCCCACATGCCAAAAACATGCATGTTAGGTTAATTGGCTGTTCTAAATTGTCCCTAGATATCTGTTTCCTATAGGCCCTTAGAATAGAGGGTTAGTATTAATGAAAGCGCTTTGAGTGGTCTTTGTGACTAGAAAAGCGCTATATAAGTGCAGGTTAGTTAGTTAGTTAGTTAGTAAATGACTATTGTTATACATCCCCGGAGCAAGCAGAGGAAGTCTGGTGCCAGTTAATCACGCGATTGATATGTATTGTCTGATATGTATATCAGTATGTAAATGTGCCATGCATTCTCTCTTATCTGTATAAAAGAGCTGACTTTACATGCCTCAGAGCGCACTCACAACAGGGCACACACAGCACACGGTGCTGCAGTGTGTCTCATGATGATGGAGGAATAAAACCCTTAAACCTTCAGCTCGCCATGTCTCGCCTGAACTTATTTTGTTCCTCCACACTTCAATACCATTATTCCCCAAAGACTGATGGAGAAATTACTCCTTCTTGGTCTGAACACCGCCACATGTCTCTGGATCCTGGATTTCCTGACTGAGAGACCTCAGTCTGTCCGGGTTGGAAATAACATCTCCAACTCTATCACGCTGAGCACCGGATCCCCTCAAGGCTGCGTACTCAGTCCACTGTTGTTTACATTTCTAACACATGACTGTGTATCCAGACATGAGGGGAACCAGATTATTAAGTTTGCAGATGACACCACGGTGGTGGGACTTATTCAGAGGGATGAGGAATCAATGTACAGGGAAGAAGTGAGAGACCTGGAGAGCTGGTGCAGGGAGAACAATCTGGTGCTCAACGTGGACAAAACGAAGGAGAGGATTATCGACTTCCGGCAGTCACAGCCTGAACACGTCCCTCTCTGCATCGGTGGCCGTTTAGTGGAGAGAGTGGACAACATCAAGTTCCTCGGAGGGCAGATCTCGCAGGACCTGACCTGGAGCAAGAATTCCTTGGGGATCAGGAAGCGGGCCCAGCAGAGACTGCACTTCTTGAGGAAACTCAAACAGGCCTCTCTCCCCATCTGCATCCTCAGGACCTTCTACAGAGGTGTGGTGGAGAGTGTTCTGACGTACTGTATTGCTACATGGTACTCCAGCTGCAGTATGTCAGACAAAAAAGCCCTGCAGAGGATAGTTAAGGGAGCTGAGAGGGTAATTGGAGTCTCCCTCCCCTCTGTCCAAGAACTTTTTCAGAACCATTGTAGGAGCAGGGCACTGAACATTGTCAAGGACCATTCTCACCCTCTGCGTAAACACTTTGAACTTCTGCCATCTGGCAAACGATTCCAGAGCATCAGAGGCAGAACCACCAGACTGATTAACAGCTTCCTTCCACAAGCTGTTAGGATGCTGAACAGTTGATCCGGAATCTCTCATACATACTACTGCACCTACTGACATTATGTATATTATTTGTATATAGTCCTGGTTAGTTTTCAAGTATGTCTCAGGGAAGTGTGAATGGCTGTGGTGGGGTGGGGGGTGAGGGTATGTGTGAGTGTGTCTTAAATCATGTTCTTTTACTTATATAGATGCCGAGAGAAACGCAATTTCATCTTGCCTGCACTACAGTTGTATGTACAGCAATATGACAATAAAGGTTGATTTGATTTAGTAGGAGGAGACTTCAACCTGGTATTAAACCAGGTTGAAGTCTTCACCCAACTCTTCGGGAATACACTGTTTTTTTTTCATCAGTTCATAGTTCACATTCACGTTGGACTTCTTTTTAGCCAGTAACTCTATTGTGAGGGACATCACAGACACTGAAATATGTTCAAATCAAGCTATTAACAGGAGGAGCTTCAGTCCCTGATGGACCACTTCTCCCAGGTATGCAAGGACTTCGGGCTTACCATCAGCCTGAAGAAGACTAACATCTTGGTGCAAGGCACGGAAGTACCACCAACCATCACCATCGACGACTATGAGCTGGAGGTCGTGAATCAGTTCACGTACCTGGGGTCCACGATCAGCAGCAACCTCTCCCTTGATACAGAAATCGACAAGAGGATTGGAAAATCAGCCTTCACACTCGCTCGCCTCACCACACGAGTGTGGGAGAATCCCAAATTCTCTGTCAAGACGAAGATGGCAGTGTACAACGCCTGCATCATCAGCACACTGCTCTATGGGAGTGAGACGTGGACAACATACGCCCGGCAGGAAAAGAGACTGAACTCCTTCCACTTGTGCTGCATTCGCCGCATCTTGGACATATCCTGGCAGGACAAAGTGCACAACACAGAAGTTCTGTCCCGCGCCGGCCTTCCCTCCATGTTCACTCTACTCAGGCAGCGCAGGCTCCGCTGGCAAAGGCCACGTTCACCGTATGGAGGATGGCAGAATCCCCAAAGACGTCCTCTACAAAGAACTGGCGACTGGCAGGAGAGACGTTGGCCGCCCACAGCTGCGCTTTAGAGACGTCTGCAGGAGAGACATGAAGGCCCTGGAGATCAACACAGAGCGCTGGGAGGACCTTGCAACGGACCGCTCCAAATGGAGAGGCACCCTGACCAGACAGCTCAAGGCGGGTGAAGAGAGACTGACTGCTGCAGTAGATGAAAAAAGGACCCACAGGAAGAACCGCCACAGCTCCAGCCGCACGGAGACCACCCACAAGTGCGACCTGTGTGACAGGGACTGCCATTCGCGCATCGGCCTGTTCAGCCACAGGCGGTGCTGTTCCAGCAGAGTTGACATTTAGGATTCTCTTCCATGGTCATCATAGACCGACGGAGGCCGACGACAAGCTATTAACGATCACCATCCAGTATCTCTCACACTAGTAAATAGGAAAGCTATAAGGAAAAGTAGGAGCTGGAAATTTAATACATCACTACTAAAAGACAAAGACTTAATTACATACTTTAATAAAGAGTGGGAATCATATCTGAAATATAATGATGTGCCAGGAATATCCCCGTGTGTTCTTTGGGAGGCAGCAAAAGCGGTCATGCGAGGTAAAATAATCTCTTACTGTTCGTATAAGAATAAAAAAGAAAAAGCACAGGTACTGGAGTTATAACAGAAAATTAAATCACTGGAGACGACCTGTGCCATTTCTCCACAGGAACAGGCACTTAACAATCTGAGAAAATTAAAGCTGGAATTAAAAGAAATTACAAACAAAAGAACACAGTTTTTAATACAAAGACTGCGTCTTGTGAAGTTTGAATACAGTAATAAATTGGGACGCTATCTCTCAAATCAGCTTAGATTGAACAAAGAAAAAACTGCAGGACACTACCTATAACACTAATGGGAAGAGTTGCAACTGTTAAAATGATGGTCCTTCCTAAAATCAACTATTTGTCCTCAATGATTCCTACCCAACCATCTATGGCCTGGTTTAAGTTGCTAGACTCAAATATAAGTAAATTTTTATGGAAGGATAAACCATCACGAATCAGTCTAAAAACTCTTCAAAAAGCAAAAGAGTGCGGAGGTTTAGATCTACCAAATTATTTTAATTACTTCTTAGCCAGTAGATTGCAGTTTGTTTCTAAATGGACAAAATCAACCCCACTCGGAAACTCCATTGTTAGATGCTCAACAGGCTCTCTGTGGGTTGCTAAATATCTCTGACTTACCTTTTATGATTCCCCGTATTAAACACCATGACTGTTTTAAATGCATTAATATCAGCTTTTCTCTGACAGCTTGGTGGAAATGTTTTAAAATAATGGGGTCTTCGCTTGTCCCTTGTAAACTCACACCCATTTGGAATAATCCTGATATCTTGCAACAAAAGAGGATGTTAAACTTTCCACTATGGCAAGAGAAGGGAATAAAAAACTTAGAGCATCTTATTCAAGGTGGAAATTTTATCCAATTTCAGGAATTAGTGTCACAGTACAATATCAGCAATTAAAAGTTGCTTGAGTACCAACAGCTTAAATCCATAATAAAAGCAAGATTCAATCTTTAATCAGACAGATTTAGAGATACTAGTTAAGGTGGCAGAGTTTTTAAATCTTTGTTCCCCTAAACTGATATCGAAAATATACAGACCATATAAGCCAGATGATAGTAATCAATTAGCCAAGTTAGAAGCCTGTCTTAAGGAAATCCAAGCGTGGATGACTTGTTATTTCCAGCTATTAAATTCAGATAAGACTGAATTCTTGTTGGTCCAAAAAAACCTTAGAAATACCTTTCCAAATCAAACTTTTAGTTTGGATGCAGTTACTCTTTCTCTTAATAGCTCTGTGAGGAACCTTGGAATTATTTTTGATCAAGATCTGTTTTTCAATTCACATATTAAATTTGTTTCTAAGACTGCCTTCTATCATTTGTGTAACATTGCCAAGATTAGGAGCATCTTATCTCAGAGTGATGCTGAGAAACTGATCCACGCTTTTGTTAGATCTAGATTAGATTATTGTAACTCTTTATTATCAGGTTGTCCTAAAACATCTCTAAAAAGTCTTCAGTTGATCCAAAATGCTGCTGCAAGAGTTTTAACAGGTACTAGAAAGAGAGATCATATCTCTCCGGTTCTGGCCTCCCTTCATTGGCTTCCCATAGAGTTTAGAATTAAGTTTAAAATCCTTCTCACTTTCAAAGCTCTAAACAATAAGGCCCCTTTTTATTTAAAAGATCTGATATTACCCTATTATCCTAACAGAGCACTACACCCCCAAAATGCTGGATTACTTGTAATACCTAGAATCTCCAAAAGTACAATGGGAGGCAGAGCCTTCCGTTATCAAGCTCCTCTCTTGTGGAACCAGCTGCCAATATGGATTTGGGAGTCAGACTCGATCTCTGTTTTTAAGAATAGGGTTAAAACCTTCCTTTTTGATATAGCCTACAATTAGGGAGGGATCATGTGTCTCTGAACCCTCCCTTAGTTATGCTGCTAATAGGTTTAGACAGCTGGGGGACCTCCAGTAATGCACTAGGCTTCACTCCTTTCTTCACTCTCAGTATTATTTTTTTTTTCTGGTCATTCACATCTGTTTGTTCTCTCCCATAGATTGAGTCCCCATCATGCTTTTTGCTCTCTACATGTCTGTTCTTTTCATCTTCTCTATCCCCTCACCCCCCAGCCAGTTGCAGCAGATGACAGCCCCTCCCTGAGCCTGGTTCTATTGGAGGTTTCTTCCTGTTAAAAGGGAGTTTTTCCTCTACACCTTCGCCCTACAGTTGAAAGTGCTATGAGATAACTCTTGTTGTGAAATGGCACTATATAAATAAGTAAAGTATCATCAAAACTGGATGAGTCAGTATCTCAGAAGATAGAGTTGACGTTCGATTGGACACAGCAATGATGATAGGAATACAGCTCCTGACCAGATCGAGTGATAATATAGAGTGAAGTACGTGGCGGTAATGCACCTGTAAGCTGGTTGCCAAGCTCCAATCAAATCTAAAAGAAGAAGAAGAAGAAATCATCAAATTATAATTCAAGAAAACTCTGTGTGTCTGTGTGTGTGTCTGTGTGTGTGTCTGTGTGTCTGTGTGTCTGTCTGTCTGTGTGTCACGGCCATAGGACTCGCTGAAAGATCATAAAGATCATGATGTCCTATGATGTTCCTATGTATAACAATTACTGTGTGAAAAATTATCCATCCTCAGACTGCATCACTCACAATCATAGGACTCGCTATGACATCATCAAAGATCAAAGGCAGGCATCACTCATGCTCACTCACCATCATAAGACATCAAAGATCAAAGGCAGGCATCACCCACGATCATAGGACTCACTATGACATCATCAAAGATCAAACGCAGGCATCTCGATCATAGGACTCGCTATGACATCAGCAAAGATCATAGGACTTGCTATGACATCAGCAAAGATCAAATGCAGGCATCATACACTACCCTTCAAAAGTTTGGGGTCACTTAGAAATTTCCTTATTTTTGAAAGAAAAGCACTTTTTTTCAATGAAGATAACTTTAAACTAATCAGAAATACACTCTATACATTGCTAATGTGGTAAATGACTATTCTAGCTGCAAATGTCTGGTTTTTGGT
Source organism: Pholidichthys leucotaenia (assembly GCA_020510985.1). Classification (NCBI taxonomy): domain Eukaryota; kingdom Metazoa; phylum Chordata; class Actinopteri; order Cichliformes; family Pholidichthyidae; genus Pholidichthys; species Pholidichthys leucotaenia. The sequence goes on along the minus strand of CM035838.1, from coordinate 458,505,855 downwards.
GCAATATCTACATAGGTGTATAGAGGCCCATTTCCAGCAACTATCACTCCAGTGTTCTAATGGTACAGTGTGTTTGCTCATTGCGTCAGAAGGCTAATGGATGATTAGAAAACCCTTGTGCAATCATGTTAGGTCTGCAATGCTGTAATTGCTGCAAATGGAGGATTCTTTGACGAAAGCAAAGTTTGAAGGAAAAAATTATTATTTCAAATACAAATCATTATTTCTAACCTTGTCAATGTCTTGACTATATTTTCTATTCATTTTACAACTCATGGTGGTAAATAAAAGTGTGACTTTTCATGGAAAACACAAAATTGTCTGAGGTGGCCCCAAACTTTTGAACGGTAGTGTAGGAGTCGCTATGGCATCATCAAAGATCAAAGGCAGTCATCACTCACGATCATAGGACTCGCTATGACATCATCAAAGATCATAGGACTCGCTATGACACAATCAAAGATAAAAGACAGGAATCACTGAATGAATGCTGATGTGTTTGCTTACACCCTTGCTTACACCTGCTTTCTATGAGCATGCAGAAATATTTGCTTACACTTGGTTTCTACGGGCATGCATGGGTATGCACGGGCATGCTCAGGTATGCACTAGTAAATAAAGAGGTAAGGATGTCACACATGGTTCTCACCGCCTTATGCGTCGCAAAGAAAACTATCATGAATTGGAAATCAAGAAATAATTTATGCATGACTCACTATAATAACTTACTATTAGATTCCGGAGAGAATGTCTGCCTCCTCAAATAATCAGTTGGCTAAATTCAATTCTCTCTGGTCCCCGCTTATTAATTCTATCGCCTGAGGGGTGGTGGGCGGTGGCTCGCTCTCCTTGGCGTTTTTTGGCAGCTGGCTGCGCCCCGATTACAAGGGGCCAGTGTCCGGGGGGCCTGTTCCGGGGTGCCCATGTGTCTGGCCTGGGGGGATTGGATGGGGGGGCTGCAGGGTGGGCCAGGGGGTGGGCCATAGCCCCCGGCTGGCTGACCTTGCCTCCCAGGAGGGACTGGGTCTGGCCCTGGGCCCCTGATGCTGGGGGGGACGTCCCCCCCGGACCGGGGTTGGGTGTGCACAGGTGATGTGGGCCGGCCCCGGTGCGTCCTTGCACAGCGGGGTCGTGTCCTCCCTGGGGTCCTAGCAGTGACCTGGGGCAGGTGCCTGCATTCTGGGGGGTCACCCTCCCTGTCCTCTGGGACCTGTGGGTAAGTGTGTGTGTGTGTGTGTGTGTGTGTGTGTGTGTGTGTGTGTGTGTGTGCGTGCGCGTGTGTGAGAGGGGGTGTGAGTGGGGACGTGTGTGTGAGCCGGTGCGGAAGTGGGTGCGTGGGTGTGTGTGTTGTGTGTGGACATGTGGAGCTGTGTGTGGGTGCAGGTGGGAATGTGTGATGGTGAGTGTGTGTGTATGTGTGCACATGAGGGTGGGCGGGGGAGTGTATGTGTACGAGTGCGGTTACCTGTGGGTGGATGTGTGGGTTGGACGATGTGTGTATGGGTATGAGAACTCCGTTGGGTGGCGGGGGGTGGTCCATCTAGTGGCATGGGGGTTGGCAATTCGGTGCCTGTTTGTCCCGGCCACCCTCCTATTGTGTCACGGCGTGGGGTGCTTTGTCGCATTGCCCCTGGTGTCATTGGTGGCGGGTGTGTATGGGTGCTCGGGGGTGGTTGGGGGGGCCGTTGGCGCAGGTTGGTGGCCGTGATGCCACCGAGCTGCTCCGGGGTGGCTGTAGCTGTGGGGCGGCCAGCTACTGTTGGTGTGCATCTGGGGTGGGTGGTCAGTGGGCTTGTGGTGGGCGCTCGGGGGTGTTGCTTGGCGTGTGGGGCGCCGTGTGGGTCCGGCCCATTGTTCACTATTGTCACTATTGTTGTTGTGCATGTTTGTGTGTGCAAGATGAGTGGGAATGGGTGTGGCTGCTCCATCATGTTTGTGGTGTTGGGAGCACCAGAGCGCAACGATGGTGGGTCCTGGGTCCTAGGTAGCTTGGACTGGCGGCCCTCGCCCTGGGTTAGGATTTTGGGGGCAGTGGGTGGCCTTATGAACCAGTTTGCGAGCTGGCTTCTGGGGGGGGGGGGGGTGGCCTCGCTTTTGGACTGCCTTCCTCCCAGTCTTATTTCCCCCCCCCCCCCCCTCCGATTTTGGGTGGAATATAGATCTTTTTGGATACATTTAGGGCTTTGGGGCAGGGGTGTGCCGCACTGTGTCAGTGAAGGGGATACCTCTGCTGTGAGGTGGGGCTGCCCTCACCTCAATTTTAATTGCATTTTAGACACTGAGGGCTTGGGGGGATGGGGGCCCCGCTGCCTATCGTAGTGGCTAGTTGTGCTCAAACCACCATCCCCCAATTTTAACTGCACTATGGTAGTCCACACATTTACACACAATCACATCATACAACCAACATACACCTACCATGTTTTGTGCAAAGCACTCCACGCTCTTCCTGTTAGATGCCACAGAGCGTCAGGTGGTCATGCTCACAGAGCAGTTACAAACAATTACGTAACAGTGGGTCACTGTTTCCGAGCACCTCTGCCAAATGTCTCATCTGGGGCCTTCCCCTCCTCCTGCTGCCCCGGCGGGGTCCACCACCCACCGGACTATCACTGTTCTGTCACCTGCCTCATTTGCAGTGAAGGTGGGAGGATGTAAGGGGTTTTTGCTCCACATTTGCCTTTATCTGCAGCAGGTGGGTGGGGAATATCCGGACAACACGTCCAAAATTCACTTTATGACCCTACTGCTCTGGGACCAGGCGCTCATTTGGGCTCAGTCCGTCCTTGGCAGTTCTGAGGGTCCCAACTACACATTTTAACAGTTTGTGCAGGAGTTCTCCCGGGCCTTCAACCATTCAGAGAGTGAGGGGAACATCATGAGCCTGCTCATGTTGCTTCAGCAGGGGGATCAGTCTGCAGCCGATTTCTCGGTTAAATTCCGGGTCGTTGCGGTGGACTCTGGCTGGAAAGCTGTTGCCCTGCACAGCGCCTTCCTCCGGGGCCTAAATTCCAACCTCTGCGACAGCCTGAGGGTTCATGCTAGCCCCTCCTCTCTGGATGAGCTGATCAATCAGGCCGTGAGTTTGGACAACCGGTACCAGAAGAAGGCCTTCTTCAGCCCGTCCTCCTTGCGATTACCCCCTCCGGCTACGAGCTCCGCCAAATCGGATCCCTCCTCCGAGCCAATGGTCCTGGGCTGGGCCCACTTGACTCTGGAGGAGCACCAGTGCTGGAGGAAGGCTGGCACTTGCATGTATTGCAGCTTCATGGAGCACAAATTACCTAACTGCCCAACTAAACCAAAGGATTCGGCCCATCAGTAGCTGTGGGGGGTCCGGCAGGTGGGTTTCCCATCAATATCCCTGGTAACTTTTCACTGCCAGCCCTCATTCAGTTACTGAGGGCTGAGAAGAAGGTCTTGGTGTTAACTGATTCAGGGGCCGAACACAATTTCATTTTGCAGCGGCTTGTGCAGGAAATAGGCATTCCTATTAAAAGACTGCCAGTTCCGTTGAATGTTGCGGCCCTTTCCGGCTGTAGATTAGCCTCCGTAACCGTCCAAATCGAGCCAATATCTGTCCTTCTTTCTGGGAACCTTCGGGAGGCTCTCATTTTTTTTTGTTCTCCCCAGCTCCTCCTCTCCTGTGGTCCTAGGCTATTCCTGGTTCCAAAAACATAACCCTATTATAAATTGGATAAAGAACTCCATTTCCTCATAGAGCCCCTTTTGTTTATCTTCATGCCTCCATTCGGCCGCTTGTTCCCCTACGCTCTCTATCTCCTCTCCTCTGCCTGAGTCCCCGGACCTCAGCCTCATGCCTGAGGTCTATCATGACCTTGGGGAGGTCTTTAGCAATTCAAGGGCCCTTTCTTTACCACCTCACTGGTCCGACGATTGAGCTATAGATCTCCTCCCGGGCACGTGGTTGCCGTCCAGCGGGCTCTACAGCCTTTCTGGGCCAGAGAGAGAGGAAAGCTATATTAAAGACTCCCTGAATGCCAGCCTCATTCAACCTTCTTTGGCTCCTCTCGGAGCGGGGTTCTGTTTTGTGGAAAAGAAGGACGGATCCCTACAGCCCTGCATTGATTACCGCGAGCTCAACATGATAGCTGTTAAAGACAAATATCCTCTGCCCCTGATCAATTCAGCGTTTGAGCTCCTTCAGCGTGTGTGAGTATTTACAAAACTTGAGCTGTGCAACGCGCATCATTTGGTTCGCATTCGCAAAGGGGACAAATGAAAGATGGCGTTCAAAACTCACTTGGGCCAGCCTGAATATCTTGTGATGCCCTTTGGGCTGACCAACGCCCCCCGCCATCTTCTAACGCATGATTAATGACGCCCTCTGCAACATGGTAAACCAATTTGTTTTCGTTTATTTGGATGCTATTTTAATTTTTTCCCACATGCCAGAGGAACACACAGTCCATGTCTGGGCTGTGTTACAACGACTCCTGGAGAATCAGCTCTTTGTGAAGGCTGAAAAGTGACAGTATTCCACCCAGTCCACTTCCTCCTGGGCTTTACTGTAGCTGAAGGTGAGCTGAGGGCTGACCAGGCTAAGGGAAAGGCAGTGCTTGATTGGCCAACCCCCCAATCCAGGAAGCAATTCCAGAGTTTTTTGGGCTTTGCAAATTTCCACTGCAGGTTCATCAGAAATTAAGGTTGCTTAGCCCCCGACTCAGCTGACCTCGACCAAAGTTCCCTTTAAATGGTCTGAGGCAGCGGAGCAGGCCTTTGCAGAACTGAAGGCCCTATTCTCCGATATGCCCATCCTGGCACAGGTCGACCCTCAGCTCCAGTTTGTAGTGGAGGTGGATGCTTCTGATTCAGGGGTGGGCGCTGTTCTCTCGCAGTGCTCAGCCTCTGATCAGAAGCTCCACCCCTGCGCATATTTCTCTCGGCGGTTGACCACGGCCGAGAGGAACTATGACGTAGGAGATCGAGAGCTGCTAGCCATTAAATTCACATTAGAGAAATGGAGGCACTGGCTAGAGGGAGCCACTCATTCCATCATTGTGTGGACTGATGACAAAAATTTAGAATACTTAAGATCAACCCACAGGCTTAATTCCAGGCAGGCCTGTTGGGCCTTATTCTTTCTCAGATTAAATCTCTCCATCACCTATCAGCCTGGATCCCATAATATTAAGCCCGATGCTCTCTCTCTCGCCAGTTCACCTTCCTCTCGTGTCACCTTCCTCTACTCCTCCAGAATCCATTTTGCCCTTTTCCTGCATTGTTGGCGCCCTCTCTTGGGAGATTGAGCAGAGGGTCCGGCAGGCCCAGTCCATGGAGCCCAAGCCCGAGAGAGGTCCTAGTGATCGCCTGTTTGTCCCCTGTGCCCTACGTAGTAACGTCATCCGGTGGGGGCACACCAGTCACTTTGCCTGTCACCCCAGCATCTCCTGAACCATCAGTCTGGTGCAGCGACTGTTTTGGTGGCCCACTCTGTGGACAGATGTGCGGGACTATGTTAAACCTTGCCAGGTGTGTGCCATTAATAAATCGGACTCTTCACCGCCAGCCGGCCTCCTGCACTCCCTGCCGGTCCCCAGTCGCCCCTGGTTTCACATCACCATGGGCTTTGTTACGGGCCTCCCTCCTTCACAGGACAACACTGTCATCCTCACCATTGTAGATCGCTTCTCTAAAGCTATTCATTTGGTGCCCCTTACCAAGCTGCCCTCTGCTACCGAGACCGCCAACCTTCTTAGTCTTCATGTCACCCGCCTTCATGGAATACCCTTGGACATTGTGTCTGACTGGGGCCCCCAATTTACATCTCAAGTTTGGAAATCCTTCTGTCACTCCCTCGGCACCACGGTCAGTCTCCCCTCCGGTTACCACCCTCAGAGCAATGGGCAGGCTGAGCGTGCTAACCAATCCCTGGAGGCCGCCCTGAGATGTGTGGCTTCCTGCAACCCTCCCACCTGGATTTCCCATCTGACCTGGGTGGAGTATGCCCATAATTCGGCTGTCTCCTCTGCCACCGGATTGACGCCGTTCGAGGCCTTTATGGCAATATCCTCCCGTTGCCCATGGCGGAGAGAGAGGTTGCAGTTCCTTCTGTGGAGGCCCACACTTGCTGCTGCTGTCGGTTGTGGAGGTCTACCAGGGCTGCCCTTCTTGGCCCGACCGAGCAGAACCACCAGTATGTTGACTGCACGTGGGCACCGGCGCCTAAATACTCCGTTGGCCAGAGGGTGTGGTTGTCGGCGGATCCATTGAAGACCGACTCTAGGAAACTGTCACCCCACTTCCTGGGCCCCTTTGCCATCACAAGAGTCATCAATGACGTGACAGTTCGCCTGAAGTTGCCACCGACACTCCGCATCCATCCTACCTTCCACGTTTCCCAGATAAAGCCCCTCTCCGCCAGCCCCCTCTGCCTCCCCTCCCCCGGAAGTCACCTCCTCCTCCCCAGATCCTGGACAGCCAGACCACCTACACTGTGCAGAGGATACATTCGCCATCGGGGCCAGGGTTTACAGCACCTGGTACATTGGAAAGGCTATGGACCGAAAGAAAGATCATGGATCCCCAGTTCCAACTTCCACGACAAGGGGATGGTCCAAGCCTTTCACCAGGATCAATCAACAAGCCCGGAGGGTCACCAGGAGGCGCCCCTTGAGGTGGGGGCATTGTGATGATCGGGTGAGCGTGCTCCCCCTCCAATCCTGTGGGAGGTTCCTTGTCTATTTCCCGGCTTCGCAGGTCATCAGTGCACCTGTGTGAGTGGACGCACCTGCTGTCTCCTCGCTGCCAGCATATAAAAGGATCAATTTGTGAATGCTCTTGCGCTGGACCATTGGGTACTGCTGCCGTTAACTGTAGTCAAGCTCTTAAACTGAAACCCAAGCCTAACTTCCCTTCTCCTCTTCTTTCCCCAGGTTGCTGCCGTCTCAGCGGTGTGTCCCCGGGATTGCAGCACGCTCACTTGCTCTCACCATTCCATCAGAAGCTCTCCAACTCCACCCTGTCAGTCCTCTCCTCAGCACCATTCCAGTATCTCTCCCTTATCCAGCTCCTCCCGCCAGCTCAGCCACGCTGGCTCCTCCACCTGCCTTTGCTGGGTTTCACTGCCAGGTCCTCTGCTCATTTCTGTAAGAAATCCACAGCACAAACTCCTCAATTCCTAGTATTATCCTCTGCCTCTAATCGGCTCTCTTTCTCTCTCCCTCTCGATGCTGTGTGTTCCTTGGCATGTGCTGTTTTTTCTACTTTTGTATGTTTTCAATAAATTTACGTATAACGTCTTTCCCATGTCTGAGTGCTTCCTCTGGTGTTAGTTGCCTTGCACGTGAGCCTCCAGCTAATTATGACATGAAGTGCAGTGTGATGACGCTGCCTTCCGGTTGCGTCATCACACTGCCCTCTATTATGGGGTGTCTGCCATGAGGGCTTCCTCTTGCCCAGGACGACTCTGCCACGGTGTGTCATCTGTAGAGCAACCAGTTATATAATAAAACTGTGTTCCAGTGCAACCTCCTCATCTGCCTTATTGTGTACCAGGTCTGTGGACTTAACAGGCCCCTCCACCTCTGGTCTTTCACCCACCTCTCATCTCTGCTCCTGTGAGTGTCATGATTTGGGCCTTTTTGAGCATTATTTTGTTCCAATTTGGGACGATGACAGTGATCTGATTGGCAGCTGTAGGATCTCAGTTAGTTAGGTTGTCTTTTCTAAGTTTTTCAGGGTCATCTTTTGTGTCCAGCAGGGTTGGCCATGTTCTATTTGTAGTGTCTTGCTCCTCCAGGACATTTTTTTGGTTGTATTGTGGAGTGTGTAATTGATGAGGCAAGTTTGTCTCAGGCAGTTTATTACACATCTCACACATGAGCATAGTAGAAATAGAGGACATCTCACACAGAATTCTTCTCTTAAATACTCAGGTCCTTCTACATATCAAAGGTCACATTGCATGCACTTCCTTAATCCCTTAACACCCCCCTCGCAGTCTCTGGCACACAGAGGATCCTCCAAGCCGTCTCTGACACACAAAAGATCACACTTTCACAGCTTCCTGTTATCTCCAAGGAAACTCTGCCCTTTGTTCTTATCTAAGATGCTGTTCATTATGTTTTGGCCATGTGCGGCCACCCCCCCCCCCCCCGAGCATATTGGATCGAACAAAAGAATAACAGTCTGTATGCTGTGACAGAATCATTACACATCAATCCACATGCTGCTTGGGCTTCAGTCTTCTCCCGTATCTGCTGTAACCAGGATTCACCGCCTCCGCGGCGCTGTCATGCTGGGGAGCTGCTGTCTGGGGGTGAAAACCTTTTGTCTGTCCCTGCGGGTGTTCTGAGGAAATTTTACTCTGGGAAGCTCCCCGCGGGGGTCTTCCACGCCGAGGGGCCCTCACCAACAGCACTTGCTCGTCCGCCACCACAAAAGCGGGTTTGAGTCTGTTTATGCCAACCTTTTCCCTCCTACCCCCCAAATCTAGCAAAAAATGCTTGTCCCCTGTTTCCAGCGCTCTGAACGGTCCATCATAAGGTGGTCGCAGTGGGGGGCGATGAGCATCGTGTCTGACAAAAACAAACTCCGCATTTTTCAAAGTTTTAGGCACAAAAACGCACGGAAAACTGTGGTGAACGGGGCCCGGCAGCGTGCCTGTGTCAATGCCACGCTGCAACAGCTGAGATGGGGAGCTGCCCGGCGCAGGATTATCCGGGAGAAACTCCCCGGGCAGCCAAAGTGGCTGCGCAAAAATGAGTTCAGCCGGGGAAGCTTCCAAGTCTTCTTTAGGCGAAGAACGCAACCCCAATAAAACCCACGGTAGCTTGTCTACCCAATCTGCATCCGTCAGTGACACCCTGAGGGCCGCTTTCAATGACCTATGAAAACGTTCGCATAACCCATTAGCCTGTGGATTGTACGCGGTTGTGCGGTGAATTGTGACACCCAGGCTGCGGGCCATTGCTGACCAAAGTTCTGAAACAAATTGAGGGCCTCTGTCGGATGTAATGTCTGACGGGACTCCAAAACGCGCCACCCATGCTGTTAAAAACACGCGCGCCACCTCCTCAGCTGTGGTTGACGCCAGTGGAACCACCTCCGGCCAGCGCGTGGTGCGGTCCACCATTGTCAGAAGGTGCATACACCCCTGTGATGGCGGGAGGGGGCCCACAAGGTCCACATGAACATGGTCGAACCTCTTAGCCGGGATGTGAAACGGCTCCAAGGGAGCTCTCGTGTGTCTGTGTACTTTGGCTCGTTGGCACGCCATGCAGGCTGCTGCCCACTCTTTCACTTGTTTGCAAAGGCTCGGCCACACAAATTTCTCTCCTACCATCTTGATCGACGCGCGCACTCCCGGGTGCGCTAAAGAATGAACCGAGTCAAAAACGCGGCGGCGCCACGCGGCCGTTACCACGGGACGCGGTCGCCCAGTGGAGACATCGCAGATTGGGGGGGGCATACCGTCTTGCAGCACCCTGCTCTCCAGCCTTAACCCTGTTGGTCCAGACTGGAGTGCGCGCACATCCGCGTCACTAACCTGCTCCGCGGCCATGGCTGTGTAATCTATCCCCACACGGACCGGGGCCGCCACGGCGCGTGAGAGGCAGTCTGCCACTACATTCAGTTTACCCGACACATGCTGAATATCGGTAGTAAACTCCAAGATCGCGGCCAGCTGTCTCTGCTGCCGGCCCGACCACGGTTCTGAAACCTTGGCCATCACGAATGTTAGTGGCTTGTGGTCAACGAACACAGTGAAACAGCGCCCTTCCAGCCAGAACTGGAAGTGGCAAATAGCCAAGTGGAGAGCCAGCAACTCCCTGTCAAACGCACTGTATTTACATTCACTATCGCGCAAAGTCCTGCTGAAAAAGGCGAGCGGCTGCCAAGCCCCGGCTACATGCTGCTCCACGACCGCCCCTATAGCCACATCTGACGCGTCAGTAGTGAGCGCTATGCGGGCCGTTGGGTCTGGATGTGCCAACAACGCAGCGTTTGCCAGGGCTGCCTTGACTTCCGAGAACGCCCGCTTTCGCTCCGGGGACCATTCGATCTTATTCGCGGGTTTCTGTTTTTTGAGCACGGCGTACAGTGGTTGCATGAGCTGCGCTGCGCGGGGAAGGAAACGGTTATAAAAACTCACCATTCCCAAAAACTCCTGTAACGTCCTGACCGTTTGTGGTCGGGGAAAATCTGCTACCGCGCGCACTTTGTCGGGTAGCGGAACCGCTCCTTCGGGAGAGATGCGGTGCCCCAAAAAATCAATCTGCGTCACCCCGAACTGACACTTCGCTGGGTTGATTATTAAACCGTGCTCTCCCAACCTCCGGAAAACCGCCGTGAGGTGGGTTTCGTGTTCGTCTTCGGACGCGCTGGCTACCAAAATATCGTCCAGGTAGACGAATACGAAAGGGAGATCGCGCAGCACCGCATCCATCATGCGTTGGAACATCTGTGCAGCCCCTTTAAGCCCGAATGGCATGCGCAAAAACTCGAATAGACCAAACGGAGTTATCACCACTGTTTTGGGTATGTCCTCAGCGCGCACTGGGACTTGGTGGTAACCGCGGACCAAGTCTATTTTAGAAAAAACGCGCGCTCCTGCCAAATGAACGGAAAAATCTTGGATGTGAGGAATTGGGTAGCGGTCGTGCGCTGTGGCGTTGTTCAACCTGCGGAAATCCCCGCAAGGTCACCATGAACCGTCAGCTTTAGGGACCATGTGTAGCGGGGAAGCCCATGGGCTGTTTGAACGCCTGATGATGCCCAACCTCTCCAGGTTGGCGAACTCCTCACGCGCTATGGCCAGTTTAGCTGCGTCCAAGCGCCAAGGTTTTGCAAAAACGGGCGGCCCGTTGGTGGTAATAAAATGCTCCACCCCGTGTTTAGCGACGGCTGCCGAAAATGTCGGGACCGTGAGTGCTGGGAACCGAGTGTGTGGAACTTACCGCTTGCAGCTGTGACGTTGGCTTGTGCTGTTGGCCGGGACGCTCGAGCTGTACAGGGAATAGAATCAAAAGACAGTGCATTAACCAGGCGCCTGTTAGCGACATCAACCAACAAACCATGTGAGCACAAAAAATCAGCCCCCAATATATTGAAATTCAATGCTGCTATGACAAAAGTCCACTCAAATGCACGGCCGTGTAGGGACAGAAGCAGAGTCCTCTCACCAAAGGTCTTAATCTCCGAGCCGTTCGCTGCTGCCATCTGGGGGCCGCTGGAACCTGCCAGCCGGTCGGCGTAGGACGGCATGATGAAACTCAACTGGGCGCCGGTGTCCACGAGGAAATGCCTCCCCGAGCGTGCATCTGTCAAGTAGAGCAGCTTGTTCTCCTCCCCTAGGGCCGCAGCTGCTACCAACCCCCGGTCTTGGCGTTTCCCGAGCGCTTGAACTGGCACGGTGGTATACATTTGCGTGCCCTCTCTGCAAAGCGGTGGCGGTAGAAACAAAGGGTGTCTCCTCCACGTTCCTTGGCCCCCGCCCCCGCCGTCATCGGTGGTTCTGCTACCGCCGTCGATGGCTCCTCGCCGTCTCCGGTCGTCGCGCCGAGCTCCGTCGCCGCCGCCATGGTCGCGAGCTCTCTGCTGGCCATGATGATCCTGGCGAACTGGCCAGGGCCGCTCTCGTCACTGACGGAAGGTTCCGGAGGAAAAGGTGGATAAAAATGAAGTGGTCGTCGTCCGAGCCCTTCAATCTCAGCATCCTCTCCATGAGGTCAATAGCCGTGCAATCTCCCAACCCGGTCCGCATCAGGAGTCTCTCTGCTCTCTCCTCAACCGAGAGTGTGTAGTGCTGGATAAGTGCGGCCTTCAACGCGCCTTATTTGTCGCTGGCTGGTGGCTGATCCAGCAGGCTCTCCACATGCTGAGCCGTGTGGGTGTCGAGCTTTGCGACCACATGGTAGAATTTCGTGTCATCCACCGATATCCCCCGGAGGACGAACTGCGCCTCAATCAGGTGGAACCAGGAGCACGGATTGTGCTGGCAAAAATCCGGTAGCTGGATTGTAACGGCATACGCTTGGCTGGGGGGTCCCAACGAGGCTGGCTCCGGGGAATTCTCTTCATGTTGTATGCTTCGTCTTGGGTCACCAGTGTGGTGTGTGTAATTGATGAGGCAAGTTTGTCTCAGGCAGTTTATTACACATCTCACACATGAGCATAGTAGAAAAAGAAGACATCTCACACAGAACTCTTCTCTTAAATACTCAGGTCCTTCTACATATCAAAGGTCACACTGCATTCACATCAAAGATCACATTGCATGCACTTCCTTAATCCCTTAACATCCCCCTCGCAGTCTCTGGCACACACAGGATCCTCCAAGCTGTCTCTGACACACAAAAGATCACACTTTCACAGCTTCCTGTTATCTCCAAGGAAACTCTGCCCTTTGTTCTTATCTAAGATGCTGTTCATTATGGTTTGGCCATGTGCGGCCACAGTATGATAGATTGTTTTTTCTCTATAGCTAATCTCTTGAGCTGGGGCCTTATTTACTTAGTTGATTAAATAATTAAAAAACAGAGCTGGGTGGAAGGAAATGTTTATTATATCCACTCAGTGGCCACTTTATTAACAGATGGGTTACAGCAGCAGCAGATCACACCAGGTGCCACTCAGAGGCTACAGTTTGCAAACCAATTTGAATACCCAGAATTAAATAGTGATTAGTTTGGGCTTCACTGTTTGAATGCACCATGGAGACTGTCCAACTGGAATCAGTCACCAGGTTTTGAAAGATCCGGGTTTTTTTCTTTCTGACCCACTGTTTTTGTCTGCCACAATTAACCATGATCAAAAAAATTGTTGGTGTTAAGGGGGCATTGTGTTAAACAGGGTTAATGGGATAACTTTGACACCACTATAAAATCCTTACCTTTGCCGAAACATGCAGTCTGTGGGGCAGTTGGTTGTGGTCATGTTGTCTGTAGTTTCTACAGTATTGACAAGAGATAGAACGAGGGAGAGTGATTGGTGTTTTGTCTAGATGTGGCAAGAACTTAAATCTAGATATTTAACAAAGTGTTACTAAATGTCAGATCACTCCTCCAGTTTTTATGTCTTTTCATATTTTCTTCTTCTTCTTCTTCTAGAGTTGATTGGCGGTTGGCAACCAGCCTACAGGTACATTACCACCAATTTCCTCCTTAAGTGAACTTCAAAAGCTGCGGTGTGACGACGTCACCAACCAGGGCCGGAGCAGTAGACGTCACTGTTATGTCTGAATAAATACCTTATACAATGATGAGGCCAGGTGAACGTGCGAACTCAGCTTTATTAACAGCACTGGATATAGAACAGCCACCAGGCAGAGGCATCGGCAAAGAGGCCGTAAAATGGATGCTCTCTGCTATTTATAGGACGGTGCAGTGGCGGAACCAGAAGTGGCCACCGCTGCACCGCACTTCACAGTAAAGGCATTAAACATAACATACCCCTCCTCCGTAGAAAGTCCAAAATCGCACACACAATTAAGACCCTCCCCAATTTTGGACACGATTCACACACTAACAAAACGAAAAATGAAATCACTAAATGGCCTACCACATTCACACAACAGAACCTAAAATAGGGAGGACGGGTGGAGTACCGTCCTGCCCACATGGCAAGGTGGGTTATTCTGCCACCTGTAACCAAAATAAAGTCCATTAATAACTTAAAATTACTGCCATGTTCCTAGACTAGCCAAAACACCCAAGACCATAACATTTCACTGATATGAACACATGGACATAGTGTAGAGGATGCCTTTCACAAACGAGACTGAGTTTATTTCTCAGGGTTGGTTTATTGAGAGGTCACATCCTCCAACAAGAACAGAATCTCAGAAAAGAGGTAGAACAATCATCCTTCACAGTTCTTATACCCTCCAAAGACACAAAACCCCCAACATCAAATAACACACCCCCAACCCACAGTCCTTGAGTAAACATACAGTCCCCGAGGCTCCTTGGCGTCTCCATTGTCTCTCTCATCCTTCTAGCCTCCGGGGCTCCTGCTGGGACGTTCTCTCCCACTTCCCGTCTCCTAAGAGACCAACTTCACACCTCCCGTAGGTCTCTGCAGGGTCAGGTCCTCTTTGGCCATTGAGACGTGAAGCTTCCAGAATATGCACCGTCATGCCTACTAGGTATATGTGGGTGAATATGAATGCCATATATGTGCCCTAAATATGCGCCATATAACCCCCCCAAACGTCTAAATAAGGACAAAGTACACCCCAAAATGCATAGAAACATGTCATATCACACAAAACCGCAAAATGGCACAACATATTATACTTCCAACTGCTTGGGCTTCAACCTCCTGCCATATCTGCTGTAAGCAGGTTTCGATCTGCCTGTAGCTGTTTCCTGCATCTGTGGATCAGAGTCGTTAGCACATCCTTGTGAAAGCTTAGAAGAGTGTCTCCCCAATGGCCTGCCGCGACGGGGGGCCCTGGCTAACTGCACTCGTTCATCAGCCAACACAAAAGCGGGTTTGAGTCTGTTAATGCAGACTAATTCCCTCCTGTCACCCAAATCGAGCAAAAAATGTTTTTCCCCAGTTTCCAACACTCTGAACAGTCCATCATAAGGCGGCCTTAAACCTGGCCTCTGAGTGTCATGTCTAACAAAGACAAATTCTGCGTTCTTTAAGGCTTTAGACACAAAAACGCGTGGGAAACTGTGATGAACTGGGCCGGGGAGGGTGTTTGATCCCATGTCGCTCTGCAGCAGCTGAGCGGGTGGGCGATTTGGTGCGGGGTTCTCTGGAAGGAATTCGCCCGGTAACCGGAGGGGTTGGGCAAAAACTAGCTCAGCCAGAGAGGCTTGCAAATCTTCCTTAGGTGCTGAACGCAACCCTAATAAAACCCATGGAAGTTTATCAAACAAATTTGTGTCCGTGAGAGCCGCTCTGAGGGCTGCTTTCAATGACCGGTGAAAGCGTTTGCACAAACCATTGGCCTGAGGGTTATAAGCGGTAGTGCGGTGAATTTTCACCCCCAGACTGAGGGCCATGGATGACCAGAGCTCAGAAACGAATTGGGGACCCCTGTCAGATGTTATGTCTGACGGGACTCCAAAACGCGCGACCCAAGCCGTTAAAAACGCGCGTGCCACATCTGCTGCTGTAGTTGACGCCAGGGGGACCGCTTCTGGCCAGCGCGTTGTGCGGTCTACCACGGTTAGAAGGTGTGTGAAACCCTGCGACAGCGGGAGGGGTCCCACCAAGTCGATATGCACGTGGTCGAAGCGTTTGGCTGGGATGTGAAAAGATTCTAAGGGGGTCCGCGTGTGCTTGTGTATCTTTGCTCTTTGACACGCTGCTCAGGCTGCGGCCCACTCTTTGACCTGTTTACGCAGCCCCGGCCAAACTAATTTTTCTCCCACCATTTTGATCGATGCGCGAACCCCCGGATGTGCCAGCGAATGGATTAAATCAAAAACGCCGCGGCGCCATGCAGCTGGGACCACGGGGCGGGGGCACCCCGTGGAGATATCGCAGATTAGAGGAGGCATACCTGTCTGATGCACCCTGTGCTCCAGCCTTAGCCCTGTTGGCCCAGACTGGAGCGCGCGCACATCCACATCGCTAACCCGCTCGGCGGCCATGGCTGCATAATCTAAGCCTACGCAGACCAGGGCTGCGAGCGCTTCCGCGCTGCAAGCCTGGCCCGCGTCCACGGCCACCGTGTCTGCCCCCTGGGGGCCTGGCGTTGCAACTGCGTGCGAGAGGCAATCTGCCACTACATTGTGTTTGCCCGCCACATGTTGAATGTCGGTGGTAAACTCTGAAATCGCGCCCAGCTGTCTCTGCTGTCGGCCCGACCACGGCTCTGAAATCTTGGCCACTGCAAATGTTAATGGTTTGTGGTCTACAAACACGGTGAAATGGCGCCCTTCCAGCCAGAACTGGAAGTGGCGGATGGCCAGATGCAGGGCTAAAAGCTCCCTATCGAACGCGCTGTATTTCCGCTCGTTATCGCGCAATGTTTTGCTGAAAAATGCAAGCGGTTGCCAGCTCCCTGCAACCAGTTGCTCGACAACCACTCCCACTGCTACGTCGGAAGCGTCCATGGTTAGTGCCATGCGAGCTGCTGGCACGGGGTGTGCCAACAGCACAGCGTTCGCCAGGGCCGACTTGACCTGGGAGAAAGTGCGCTCCCGTTCCGGGGACCACTCGACCTTATTTGCAGGTTTTTGTTTCTTTAGTGCCGCGTACAGTGAGTGCATGAGCTGTGCCGCACTGGGGAGGAAACGGTTATAAAAATTGACCATCCCCAAAAATTCTTGCAATGCTTTAACTGTCTGCGGCTGGGGAAACTCCGTTATCGCACGTACTTTATCGGGCAGCGGGACCGCCCCTTCTGGAGAAACGCGGTGGCCAAAAAAATCGATTTGCGCTACCCCGAATTGACATTTCGCTGGGTTAATTATCAGCCCATGCTCTGTCAGCCTCTGAAAAACCGCTGTGAGGTGGCGTTCGTGTTCGACTTCGGATGCACTGGCTACCAAAATATCATCCAAATAGGCGAACACAAAAGGGAGGCCACGCAACACCGCATCCATCATGTGTTGGAACGTCTGTGCGGCGCCTTTGAGGCCAAAAGGCATGCGCAAAAACTCGAAAAGCCCAAAGGGGGTTATTACTGCCGTTTTGGGTATGTCTTGAGCGCGGACTGGGACTTGGTGATAACCGCGCACCAAATCTATTTTGGAAAAGATGCGCGTCCCCGCCAAATGCGCCGAAAAATCCTGGATGTGCGGAATCGGGTAGCGGTCGTGTGCTGAAGCATTATTTAACCTGCAGAAATCACCGCAAGGCTGCCACGAGCCGTCAGCCTTGGGGACCATATGCAGGGGTGACGACCAAGGGCTGTTAGAGCGTCTAACAATGCCCAGTTTTTCCAAGTTGGCGAATTCCTCGCGCGCGATGGCCAGTTTAGCTGGGTCCAAGCGCCGAGCTTTTGCAAAAACAGGGGGGCCGGAGGTAGTTATGAAGTGCTCGACCCCGTGTTTAGCTATTGATGCTGAAAATGTTGGGACCGTGAGTGCTGGGAACTGATTGAGTAGTGCATGAAACTTACCACCCGCAGCTGTGACATTAGGATGTGCAGAAGGCGGGGCCACCCGAGCTGTACAGGAGATAGAGTGGAAAGACAGTGCATTTACCATACGTCTATTAGTAAGATCAACTAATAAACTGTTTGAACATAAAAAATCAGCACCTAACATGTTGTTGCTAACTGCAGCTACGACGAAAGTCCACTCGAAGGTGCGCCCGTGGAAGGATAGAAGGAGCGTCTTCTCCCCATAGGTTTTGATCGTCGAACCATTTGCCGTTAGCACCAGGGGTCCGCTGGAAGGCGCCAGCAGGTCCGCGTAGGAAGGCTTGACAAAACTCAGCTGGGAGCCTGTGTCCACCAGGAAATCCTTCCCTGAATTCGCGTCCGTCACGAAAAGCAGCTTGTTCTTCGCACCGAGAGCAGCAGCTGCTACCGACTCTCAGTCTTGGCGTTTCCCTGGCGCTTGTATCGGCATGGTGGGATGCATCTGCGTGCCCTCTCGGCGAAACGTAGATGGTAAAAGCAGAGGGTGCCGTCCGCTCCGCTTCTCCTGGTCTCTGCCGCTGCTGACGTCAGTGGGTCCGGTGCTGCGGCCTCTGGTCTCCCCTCGTCTCGCGGGGGTGCGTTCAGCTCCGTTGCTGCCGTCGTGGCTGCGTGTCGTCTATGGGCATTGACGAGCCGCTGCGCCTCCTGGCCAAGCCCGTGGTAGTCGCGGTCGTTGAGCAGCTGTGAGCTGGCCAGGGTGACTCTCACTGCTGGCGGTAGTGTTCTGAGAAAGAGGTGGGCGAAGATAAAACTGTCATCATCTTCGCCTCTCAGGTTCATCATCCTCGCCATCAGATCTGCCGGCCTGTCTGCTTCCCCTTCTGTCAGCGCCAGAAGTCTCTCTGCTCGCTCTCCCTGCGAGGGAGTGAAAGCTCGAATGAGGGCGGCTTTCAGTGCGCCATACTTGTCGTCCTGGGGCGGGTGGTTGGTCAGGTTCTCCACCCACTGCACTGTGAGGCTGTCCAGCTTCGCGACAACATGGTAGAACCTCGTTGCGTCCGCTGAGATTCCCCGAAGGTGGAACTGCGCCTCCACAGTGGTAAACCAGGAGCGCGGGTTATGTTGCCAGAAATCGGGCAGCTGTAGTGTGGTAGCTGCGTTAACCCGGTTGGCTCCTGAAGAGTCCGGTGCGGGAAGATCGTCACCACCCGCCATAGTTTGTCGTAGGTCACCAGTGTAGAGGATGCCTTTCACAAACGAGACTGAATTTATTTCTCAGGGTTGGTTTATTGAGAGGTCACATCCTCCAACAAGAACAGAATCTCAGAAAAGAGGTAGAACAATCATCCTTCACAGTTCTTATACCCTCCAAAGACACAAAACCCCCAACATCAAATAACACACCCCCAACCCACAGTCCTTGAGTAAACATACAGCCCCCGAGGCTCCTTGGCGTCTCCATTGTCTCTCTCATCCTTCTAGCCTCCGGGGCTCCTGCTGGGACATTCTCTCCCACTTCCCGTCTCCTAAGAGACCAACTTCACACCTCCCGTAGGTCTCTGCAGGGTCAGGTCCTCTTTGGCCATTGAGACGTGAAGCTTCCAGAATATGCACCATCATGCCTACTAGGTATATGTGGGTGAATATGAATGCCATATATGCGCCCTAAATATGCACCATAATAGAACTATTTGTCAAATTTACACTACTGTCCGTCTGGCAGAAAAGGGTAGAACCGGCTTGTGGGGGGCCCAGGGTAGCCCCTCAGCAGACCCGCCTTTGGAAGCAGTATGCCCCCGGGGTCGCGGCTGGCTTCATGGACGAAAGCGCCTCTTCTTATCACCACCGACTGCTTCTCTCGTCCAGCCCCGCCACCAGAAGCCTCCTCCCGGACATGCCGCAGCTCGCTGGTGTAACCCTGTATTCAGTAATAACACCTGTAGCACATATTAACAACCACGGGTATGTAACTTGTGTGTATAATTTGTGTCACTCAAAATAAATAAGTGATTAGCCAATACAAGTTCCAGGGTCCCTCTCGCCCAAAGATGCTGGGATAGGCTCCAGCCACCCCACCCCCACCCCCGCGACCCGAAAAGGATTAAGCGGAAGAAGATGGATGGATGAAGTTACTTAGTTGGACCAGTAGGTTCGGCTGCTGGAGCAAAGTGGAGCATTCAAAAAAGACTCAGAGACAGCAATATAAAGTTGAATAATTGCCGGCTTTAGTAAAAAATGAGAAATAAAATAAAAAGACATCTACAACACAACAACTGAAATTGGATAGAGCATCCACCAAATGAATGGTCAAAACCAAACCAAAAACTGTACCTTTGTTTCACTTCTAATCTTAGCGGAGTCAAATTTGATCTCGGGTGCACCCCTGTTATCTCAGTTTGGAATGTAACTTAAAATTGAAGTTATCTAATTCATTTCTAGGTTCACAGTTCACTGAACAAATCAGTAACAAACACCTTTCAGACAGGGAGGATACCCTGCACTTCATCACCAGTATACAATTTAAGCCATTAGCCATCAGTAGTTGAAATAAGTCCAAAATATTTCAGTCAAAAACGCAAAAATAAGTCCAGAGTTTCCAGGAAAAGAAAAAAGGGGAAAAAATGTCAGTAGTGTCCAGAGTCCAAGAGAAAAAGTTGTTTGTGTGTGTGTGTGTGTGTGTGTGTGTGTGTGTGTGTGTGTGTGTAATGTTGGGGGAAAACGGAATTTGTGTAATTGGCTGAGTGTGAAGGCGTCTGCAGGTATTAGCCCTACCACACCAAGGAGTGCAGCAGAACTGGTCCAGCATCGAGTGATATCTTGATGATTCTTTCTAGATCCTATTGGGACGGCTCGCCATCAAGGTCAAAGCATGGATCCTCGCAGGACAGAATCACGCAGGACAATCATCATAGAATCAAGGCACAAAAAAACCCCTGACCTGTTAACAGACAGGGTCAGAGAAATATCATAAAATCAAATATCTAAATAGTTCTCACTTTTTAACTGCAGTCACATCATGAAATCTGTATTGACTTCCTTTTAACAATAAAATAAAATACATCAATTAACGTGAAATGTTTCACTCTTTATATTTTCTTAAAATGTTTCACCACGAAATCAATACATATGGCAATTTAATTACCATGAATTAACTTTTTCCTTTAACAAGTAGAAAAGTACAACAGCTTATATTCACTGAACAAACATGACAAATAAACCTTATATTCAACAGCTATAAAGTCAGTAGAAAAATCCAGAATTTTGTAATAAACGGGTTAACAAGGTGCAAAGTGATTGAAATCCCTCTATGGGAAAGTAAAACTCGTGCTCACCAATCTCTCTGGGGGGTTTGCACACGGCGCGAAATGGAGGCGCTGGCGTGAAATGGAGGCACCCAACTAAACCACAGGCCTCGAAACAAACATACAGCAGTGCAATCTTTTACTTTCCAGACAAATTAGCTCGCACCAAATTAAACAACTACATTAATTGAACGTCATACGCATTACCTTCCGGCTTCAGGCAGTAAAAAAAAAGCTGTAGAAAACCGTTGGGAAGCTTCACTCTTTCAGCTGCTCGAGGAACAACAGTTAAATGGAGACTTAGCTTAGCATTTAGTGCTAATTGGCGTCTACTGAGCTGATTTAGCTCACTTATGGTTACTTTTTACAAGTCACCGCTTTAGTAAAAGTAATTTACCTTCAGTATATTGTAGGTTTATCTCATTTCACTCTCGCACCGCTTATCGTGTACTCCAGCTCACATACACTGTGACCTACATGTACTCCGCTACTGAAATCCAAATGAACCATCTCTTCCTCCAGTGGCCCAAAACGACACTCACTAGCCAGCTGCCTCAAGTCGGCGACGAACTGGTGGATAGGCTCACCCGCCCATCGGTGTCGCTGCCGAAACCGAATCCTCTGGACAGTCATGCTGTCCGGGGTATGAAAATGGCTCGCTAGCAACTTGACGATGTCCTCATACGAGTCGGAAGCCCCGAGTGTGCGTAGGATACGCTGGCCCTCAATCCCCAAATTATGCACCAGAAGCACACATGCTCTCAGTTTATCTAGCTCACTCAGGTTGAGCGCGATGATGTAGTTGTGGAAGACTGCGAACCATCTTGGCCAAAGCATGGGTGGCTCACCCGGGAAGGGGCGAAGCAGTAAAATACACACCTCCATAGTTTGTTGTCGTCGCCAAAATGTTATGTCTGAATAAATACCTTATACAACGATGAGGCCAGGTGAACGTGCAAACTCAACTTTATTAATAGCATTGGATATAGAACAGCCACCAGGCAGAGGTAACGGCAAAGGGGCTGTAAAATGGATGCCCCCCGCTATTTATAGGATGGTGCAGTGGCGGAACCGGAAGTGGCCGCCACTGCACTGCATTTCACAATAATGGCATTAAACATAACATTACAGTCACCAACCAGGACCGGAGCAGAACAACCGTGCATTTCTCCTTGTTTTTGAACGTGGATGAACGTGAAGCTTGGGGGCCCCCTAGTGGCTGAAAAGGCCCGCTGCATTTCTTAAAGTTGTGGAATCTTGTGATTTGTGTTCTTTTATTAACAGTGGACAGCATAGATGTGGAGACACAGGCACGACTGTCATCATCACGCTGTGCCTATATCAGGTGACTGTTGGCAGGAGCTGTGGTCTTTGGCACTCTGCCTCATTGACAGCAAGAGCCTATGTTAGGGGTGTGTTAGCTTATTGTCATATAATGTGATAATTGTGTGTGCTGTGTCTTTAAGACTGTGGTGACGTCACAGGTCAGAGTTGACCTTCACCGGGTGAATATTGTATGAAAATGGCGATGTGTTGATGTTGCCGCCTGTTAATGTTTCCCGCTCCTAGTTTTAAAAGAGAACTTTGTTGAAACCACTATTCGTGTGGACCTCAGTTCTTTACATGGTGTCAGAAGTGCTTGACGGACGCTCTGCTTCAGTAAGATGGCCTTGTTTAATCCCCCGGAAAGTTTTCCTTTTCATCGTCCAAATGAATGGGCGGGCTGGAAAGAGAGCTTTCTGCGTTTCCGGACGGCTACAAAACTGAATAAAGAGGACGGCGAAATTCAGGTCAGTTCACTGATTTACGCCATGGGCCCCGAAGCTGAAAACATCTTCAAATCATTCTCATTTACTGAGGATACGGATCAAAAGAAGTTTGACGTTGTGTTAGGAAAATACGACGAGTACTTCTGTCCCAAACGGAACGTGATCCATGAGCGCGCTTGTTTTCACCAGAGGCTGCAGCGGCCCGGTGAGAAAGTGGAAATGTTTATCAGAGCCCTTCATGAGATGTCAGAACACTGTGACTTTGGTGTAAAGAGAGATGAACATATCCGTGACCGAATTGTTGTGGGCATCCTTGATAAAGAGCTGTCACGTAAACTGCAGATGATGGCTGATCTAACACTTGCCCAAACCATTCAAACAGTTCGCCAGTACGAGGAGGTTGTCCTCCAGGTTCACCAGCAGGGGGAGGCACATGCCACGGTGCAGGAGATCCAGGGAAAAGCAGCAGGCAGAGGAAGATCTCCATTTAAACCAAAGAAGGAAAAAAGTGGAGAGCAAAAAGACTCATGGTGTGGAAGATGTGGAAAATTAAAACATAGAGATGCTGAAAAGTGCCCAGCCATGAAGTCAACATGCAACAAGTGTAAAAAGGTGGGTCACTGGGAAAAGAAATGTCACAGTAAATCAGTCAGAGAAGTCACTGAAGAGACAGTTTCCCAGACACCATTTTTTTGGGGCGCAGTCACAAAAACAGACAGAAACAATGACCCATGGACCATACAGCTTACAATTGGAACAACACCAGTCAATTTTAAAATTGATACGGGTGCAGATGCAAACATTATGGGACAAAAGACATTTAACGAACTAGTTCCTAAGAAGGAATTAGAGCCATCTAATGTCACACTGTGCAGCCCGGGTGGTCAATTGGACTGTATAGGAAAATTTCAAGCCTTCACAGAATACAAAGAACAACCATATACTTTTCCTGTGTATGTCATCAGTGGCAATAATGCAAACAATTTGCTGGGCAGAGATACAGCAATGTCGATGGGGCTTGTGAAGCGTGTTGAAGAAGTTCACAAAGCATTTGGTGAGCATGGAACACTTAAAACAGAACCAGTTAAAATCCTGTTAAAAGAGAATGCTCAGCCATACACAGTGCACACTGCCCGTCGTGTCCCTTTGCCACTTTTGCAGAAGGTTAAAGAGGAATTGCAGCGTATGGAGGAGAATAATGTGATTGAAGCTGTGATTGATCCTACAGATTGGTGCGCGCCAATGGTACCAGTCCCAAGGAAAAATGGAAAAGTGCGGATCTGTGTCGATTTAAAGAGGTTAAATGAAGCTGTACGAAGAGAGAGGTATGTTCTTCCTACTGCAGAGGAAATCACTGCAA
Source organism: Pholidichthys leucotaenia (assembly GCA_020510985.1). NCBI lineage: Eukaryota > Metazoa > Chordata > Actinopteri > Cichliformes > Pholidichthyidae > Pholidichthys > Pholidichthys leucotaenia. Next base: position 458,482,410 of record CM035838.1, on the reverse strand, counting down.
AACTTAGTGGAGCAACCACATTCACATCATTGGATGCTGCCTCCGGGTTTTGGCAGATTTCTCTCCATCCAGAAAGCAGTCAATTAACAACCTTTATCACACCCTTTGGGAGATATGCATTCAAACGTCTTCCATTTGGGATCACAAGCGCTCCTGAAATTTTTCAGCGCAAAATGACAGAAACCCTCAACGGCCTGGAAGGCGTGGCTATCTACATGGATGACATACTGGTGTACGGCGACACTCCTGAACAGCACGACCAGCGTCTCAGCAAGGTACTGGAAAGGATCGAGTCAGCCGGACTTAAACTGAACAGAGAAAAATGTAAGTTTAGACAAAACAAGCTTCACTTCTTGGGCCAAGAAATTGACAAATCAGGCGTGAGACCCGACCCTGATAAAGTCAAGGCAATCCGCGAGCTCCCTCCACCACAGAACGTGCATGACCTCAAGCGTGTCCTAGGCATGTTTAACTACCTAGGGAAATATATCCCAAATCTGTCGACAGTGGGCCAGCCACTATATAAACTGTTGAAATCCAAGTCAGTGTGGATGTGGGACCATTCTTAGCAGGAGGCATTTCAACGCATCAAAGACATTCTGTCTACTTCTCCAGTTCTGAAATTCTATGATGTGAATCGACCTACTGCCGTATCAGCCGATGCCAGCAGCTATGGTATAGGTGGAGTACTACTGCAACTGCACGATGGAAACTGGAAACCTGTGGCATACTGCTCACGTCGTCTGTCAGAGGCCGAGACTAGATATGCACAGATAGAGAAGGAGTGTTTGGCGAGTGTCTGGGCATGTGAGAGATTCGAGAAGTACCTCTGTGGTCTGGAAGATTTTAAGTTGGTCACAGATCACAAACCCTTGGTGCCTCTCATGAACAAAAAGGACCTGGACAATGTGCCAATACGGTGCCAAAGGCTACTTATGAGACTTATGAGGTTCAAACCGACAGCCGAATATGCTCCGGGAAAGACCTTGGTAGTAGCTGATACACTCTCAAGAAGTCCACTACAGTGCGTAGAAAACGAGACTGATTCTCACTCTGATGTAGCGTGCTACATAGCAGCAGTTATTGATAACTTGCCAGCTACTACACATAAAATAGACACTATAAAGACTGCTACAGCAGCTGACTGTAACCTACAGTTGGTGTTGCGGTACATCAAGTCAGGATGGCCAGAATACATAGGCAATGTCCCAGCAGCTATCAGAGACTATTTTCCCATTAAAAATGAACTGTCTGAATGCGATGGAATTATCACCAGAGGAAGCCGCATGCTGATTCCGGATGTGCTCAGAGCAGACATCTTGGATCGAATACATGATGGACATCAAGGTCTGACAAAATGCAGAGAGCGGGCCTGCACATCTGTGTGGTGGCCTGGCATCTCATCTGAAATCAAACGCAAAGTCCAGTCCTGTCAGGTGTGTCGTGAGATGAGACCAGCTCAGCGAAAAGAGCCTCTCTTGTCAACCCCTCTACCTTATCGACCCTGGAAGAGACTTGCTGTTGACCTGTGTGAGCATAACAAGCACACTTACCTTGTTGTGTCAGACTATTTCTCTCGGTTCCTCGAGATACTTCATCTGCCAGTAACCACTGCTTCTCAGATGATCTTAAAGCTGAAGGCAGTGTTCGCGAGGTTTGGTTGTCCAGATGTGGTTGTATCTGACAATGGGCCTCAATTCTCATGCCAAGAATTTAAAAAGTTTGCAAGGGAGTTTGACTTTTTGCACATCAACTCAAGTCCACATAACCCCCAAGGAAACGGACATGCAGAGAGGGGAGTTCAAACAGCAAAAAGAATCTTAAAGCAGCAAGATCCTTTGCTCGCCCTCATGTGCTTTCGATCAACGCCCTGCACCACCACAGGCGTGAGTCCTGCAGAGCTACTTATGGGTCGAAAGATCAAAACAACTCTTCCTACACTGGAAGTGAATCTTCAGCCCCGATGGCCTGATCTGGAAGTCGTCAGGAACAAGGATGCAATGGAGAAACAGAAACAAGCATTCTACTTTAATCAGCGCCATGGAGCTAAACCCCTATCTTCGTTGAAGCCAGGAGATTCAGTCTTCACAAAGCTGGACCATCAGAAATCCTGGAAAACACCCGCTGTTGTCACAGGAGAAAGCAGCACACCTCGCTCCTTTTTTATTGAAACACCCCAGGGAGCAACTTTGCGACGCAACCGCCGTCACTTGCAACATGATCCTGAATCAGCCAGAGAGATACCCTCTTCAGCTCCAAATGACCTGCAGCCAGAGATTGTCGATCAGCAGCCTGAAACTGCAGCTGCCGCTGACACTATTTTACCAGAATCCAGTGTCAAACCGCCAGACCCAAAGCAAGGACTGTTGTTTACCCGGTCTGGTAGAATGATTAAACCTGTGCAAAGACTAGATTTGTAGAGAAAAAAAAAATGAAAAATGAAAAGAGAGAAATTCACGTGTTCACTGTGATAAGTGTGGTTATATGTGGTTCAATAATTAAGCCATGGGCTGTGGGGAAGGGTGAAATGGAAATGAAAAATGTTTGAATTGAAAATTGTTTTGTTCTGAAAAAAAAAAACTAAAAAAGGGGGAGATGTCATATAATGTGATAATTGTGTGTGCTGTGTCTTTAAGACTGTGGTGACGTCACAGGTCAGAGTTGACCTTCACCGGGTGAATATTGTATGAAAATGGCGATGTGTTGATGTTGCCGCCTGTTAATGTTTCCCGCTCCTAGTTTTAAAAGAGAACTTTGTTGAAACCACTATTCGTGTGGACCTCAGTTCTTTACACTTATAGCCATGTTAATGCAACACTTGTACCAATCTCTGGTGTTTGTAATAAAGTTCGAGTTCAGCACAACTCCTGCCTCCGCTCTCCTATTTCCAGACATAACAAATGGTGATGATGTAGAGGGTAAAAGGGAAGGATGTGGAGGCGAGGCACGAGCGTAGGTCGACACAGGATTCTTTATTATACCCTCTAACATAAATGTACAGCCTGTGTGCCCCAGAGGGGTTGTTGGGGCAGAGTCTCTCTAAAGGAGCCTCCCCAGTCTTTCTGCATTCTCTTTATATAATTTTATTGACCTCGCGTAGAGACTGGGGCTGGCGCATGTTGCATGGGGTTTGACAAAGGCAATGTGTGGCACCATTAGTTTTTTTTTTGATTTTGTATACTTTATTGATCCCCAGAGGGGAAATTGAGGGCATCCACCTGGATGGATGAAGCAGCCACAGTACGGCGCTATCCCTTAACCATTCACACCTAGGGCCACTTTAGAGTCTCCAATTAACCTAACCTGCATGTTTTTGGCCTGTGGGAGGAAACCGGAGAAATCCCGGAGTAAACCCACGCATATACGGGGAAAACATGCAAACTCCACACAGATCACTGTTGGTCAGGGGCTGGGATCGAACCAGGGATCCCATGGCCAAGGGTGAATTGTTGTGCTGGCGCAGTGCTAAACACTGTGCCACCGCACCGCCCTGTCATAACACATTATGACATTGCATTATGACATTGCATACATACATTGCCTTTGTTACATACAAAGGCAATGTATGGCGCGATTATCATAACACGTTACCTTCATAGCAATACAGTCGCCTCCCTGCGCTGCAACTAAGAGCAGCAGGTGGCGAAGGCGCCTTATAGTCTGGTCTAATTACCCCTGTGGGGGGCTACCCCCCTCAGTCCATTGTTCAGCCCCTCTGTCTGCTTCTGGGTGTGAGATAATGTCCACCCACAGTGTCTAGCATCACCACACAGCCCCCCCACCCCCGAACACCCAGAAGGGGCTGTGACCCCCCGGCCGTTTGGGCTCAAGTCGGTGCCCCTGGTGGCTGCAGTGGGGGTTTGCCACTCCGGTCAAAAGTGTCCTGCAAGTGAGGAGTGTCGGAGGGCAATGTCAGTCCGTGGGGGGGAAAGGGGGAGGGGTGAAAAGCACTTTCTGCTTCGCTCCAAGTTCCAACACGTTGAACAGCCGTGGTTCGTGTGTACACGGGGTTCAGTGCGCGTCGTGGTGACAGAGCAAAACCGGCAAACGGCAGGTTTCTGGGATGGAGGTGAAGGCAGAATGATGTGGAGGACAAGGGGGAGGTGGGGGGAAACAATGGAGTGCCGGCCCGGGACGTTTAAAGCGTCTGGGCCACACAAAAATTGCATGCAGACCAGCCTCGGGTGAGGAACTTTTCCGGTAAACCTTCCGGTGATCCACAGCAGCTGTGAAAAAATTAAGTCTCTGACTCCTCGTGTGGGCCTGGTCCTGCGGGGATGTGGGGAAAGCGATCGGCCCAATTCCTCAAGGATGCGTAGCGGCTGTGAAAAAACTTAAGCTGTGTCAGGGAAACTTGGCAATCTTCCTTTAGGTGCGGGGGCAGCCCTAAAGTTTGTGGGGAAAGCAATCAGCTATTTTCTCGTTGATGCGCAGCAGCTGAGAAACAAACACATGTCCCGTGGGCGAGGTGGCCCGGCTGCTTTAGGTGCGATGCACAAAGCCTAAAGTATCTGAGGATGGCTATCGGCCGTGTTCCCCGAGAATGTGCAGCGACTGAGGATGATGTATAAGTCTTTGGAGCCGGTTTGTCCCTGGTGCGTGGCACGCGCTCTGGCGCAGTGACCACATAGCTGTATGCTACGCTGTCCTTGTAATCCTGCGGTGTGCGCACGGGGCTTCTGTGCTCCGAAATGCCACTGTTGGGAAGAGAAGTCAGGGTTGGGGCTTGATGGGAATCAACGCAGACGGCATCAATCTTCCCCTTTCAGGCTGTTTCTGTGCGGTGTTCGTCCCGCTGATCCTGGTGCATCTAGGTCCCCACGCCGCTCGCTCCCTCCAGCCCTATGGGTCGCCATCGTGGAGAGAGGAACAGGCACGCGCGCTCCAATGTGGATGAGAAGGACGCCGGCGATCCCTGGTACTCCGGAGTCCACAGCACGGTGAAAGGGAGAGACAGTCCATCTCACGTCAGGTCACCAATGTAGAGGGTAAAAGGGAAGGATATGGAGGTGAGGCATGAGTGTACCCAGAACCGGTCCCCGCGCAGCATGAGCATCCTCGAGCTGCAGCCTCATCACGGAAGGGAGAGTATGATTTGGCGGACATGGGTACAGCCGAAGATCTGAGCATGGAGAGAGAATGCAGCACAGAGAGAGAACACAGCACGGAGAGAGAGCACAAACTGGACTCACCTCTGATCCTCGCCCAGCATGAGCTTCAAGCAGCTGCCGTGTAGCTGCAGGAGAGGGAGTTCGTAGAAAAAGGGGACCCCAGTGATTGAAGACAGCCCGGCTTGGGTTCCGTTGTTGATGACAGCGACACATCACCGTGACATCAACCAGCACCAGGTGAGGGAAAGAAGAAGCCGAACTCATCCCGCATCCTCGCCGAGTATCAGCCTCAGGGAGCCACCACAGCACAGAAGGATGGAGAGTTCATGGCCCAGCAGGACCCAGCACAGCAACGCCAACTGAGGGCACATCAGCCACTGGTGCGGATGGCACACCGCCACAGCAGCAACCAGCATCTGGGATGAGAGAGTAGCAGCGCCAAATGCAGCTGAACCGATCGCTGAGCGGACTACTTGATTGGGTTCAAGTCCAACGAATATAGTAATTGTTCCTGAGGTAAATGCTTGTTTTAACACCAGCTGCACTCATATGCCAATCCTTTTTCCTCATTAGCAGACTGAAGTCTATTTCTTTTCCTAGAAACAGCCAAGGGGGAACATTACTCACTGGGCTGGTGTTAGCTATATCAATAGTGTGTAGTCTATACATTCTGGCTTTTCTTTCAATTGTCCACCCAAACCTGTGTCCCTGGAAGTTAGAATATTCCCAGCAGTCTTGTAGTGTTGTTTCTGAAATATTTGCTTCCTCACTTTCTTTCAGTTTCACCCAGTATGATAATACTGAACTAATCCATACTCTAAATAATTATTTAAATAAGCTTAAAAAATGGATGGATAGTGATAAATTATCACTAAACATAGATAAAACTAAGGTAATAATATTTGGTAATTGTAAAAATAAAGAAGATTTACATATTCATATATGAATGGATGAATCTTTATTTCAGATAGATTAAAAGTAAAGATTTTAATAAAAGAAACTGTGGCGTCCATAATTGTAAATGTATGTGACCCACATGGATGCATGCTTGAAATTCAGCCTAGAGAGACTTTAGGCTGGCAATGTGTATTGACATCACACCTCAAGAGGACAATACGTCTGGACCACCTATGGCTCGAGAGAAAGGAGAGGATCCCTCGCGTCTGACCAGCTGGGGTCAGACAGGAGAACAGAAGGACTCTGGAGTTTTATAATGCAAATGGGAGAATGTAACTGAAGTGTGTGACTTTGTATGTGATGTAGTATTGGAGGTGTGTATAAATGGATGTGAGTGACTGCGTTCTGTCTCTTTTTACTCCGACTGAAAGAGAGGACGTAGGATGAGAGAGAATTAAAGAAAATACTGGAAAGACACCCAGTCTTGTCAATTCTTGACTCCTACAACAGAATAATATAACAAAGGGGGGAAAAAAATCTTACAAGGTCAAATCAAACAATAACTCCTCCGATTATACAGTTCAACATAAGTTATCCGAAATGGGTGATGGCTGAAACCGCGGCTTATATTGCCCACCCATATTCCATCCAAGAATTCAAAAGAAAAATAAAACAAGAGCGATTACAATTCAGAACATAGCTAAGACAAAACGTGACAAAAAACTAAGCAACAACACAACACAGACTGGATATGACAATCCTTATGTGAGTTTACATGTCATCTTGTATATATGTTTGGAGTATTTCTTCCTCTAGTTTTTGTTTAAATTGTCCAAGTGTTGTACATGATTTTAATTCAGGTCCAAAAGCGTTCCACAATCTGACTCCTTGCACTGAGACACAGTGTTGCTTGGTGGTAGTTCTCACTGAAGGTTTTTGAAATATACATGTTCCTCTGAAATGATATTGCTTCTCCCTTACTTGGAACAACTTTTGGATATTTGCGGGCAGTGATAGATTCTTCACTTTAAACATTATTACTACAGTTTTAAAGTCAACGAGATCTTTCAATTTGAGAGCTTTTAAGAAAAAGTGGGTTTGTTGGTTCCCTGTAAGCAGCTTTGTTTATTATTCTAATAGCTCTCTTCTGAAGCATAAAGATTGGATATATGTTTGTTTTATACGTATTTCCCCATACTTCAGTACAATATGTCATGTATGGGAGTATTAATGAATGATACAAAGTGTATAATATGGGTTGATTCAGCAAATATTTCACTCTGTGTAGTATTGCAATTGATTTAGATATTTTACCTTTAATATAATTAATATGTGACTTTCAACACAGTTTATTATCAATTATTACTCCAAGAAATGTAGTTTCGGATACCCTTTCAATCTCTACACCATTTACACTGGTTTAGATACTAAGTTGTTGTGATGGTTGTTAAAAACTATAAATTTTGTCTTATTTAAATTGAGCATTAATTTGTTTGAATCAAACCACAGTTTAAGCTTTCCTAATTCCTTTCCGAGTGTATCCAAAAGTTGTTCCAAATTGCTTCCACTACATAATAAATTAGTGTCATTGGCAAATAATATTAAATCCATTTTTTCCAAAACTTTACATATATCATTTATATACATATTGAATAACAGTGGCCCCAAAACTGAACCCTGTGGGACTCCACAAGTAACCTTCAGTAACTGTGAGTTTTTGTTACCAACACATACATACTGATATCTATTCTTTAATTAACTACATAACCAGGACAGTGCTACCCTCCTAATACCACAATTTTGTAGTTTCTTTAATAATAAATTATGATCCACTGTATCAAATGCTTTTTTAAGATCCAGGAATACCCCAACTGAATACTCTTTTATTTTCAACAGCAGTTGATGTTTTTTCTATAAATTCCTTTAGAGCAAATGCAGTTCTCCTCTTGTGTCTGAACCCATATTGCTGCTCACACAATAAATTATTCTTCATTATGAAGTTGTCAGTTCTCTCACAGAATATTTTTTCAAGTATCTTGGAAAATTGCAGCGATGGTGAAATTGGTCTATAGTTTGAAAATTCCCCTCTGTCACCCGTCTTGTATATCGGAATTACTTTGGCTATTTTCATTGCATTGGGAAATATACCTGTTTGGAGAGACAGGTTACAAATATACATCAGTGGTTTCACTAAGCATTCAAAGATAGTTTTGACTAAGAGCATGTCAATACCATCACAGTCCGTAGATGTTTTACTTTTAAACGATTTAACAATTTCAATGTCCTCTCTCTCGTCTGTGTTCTTTATGAAAATGGAGTCTTTTATAGCAATGTTTTTGCTTATTGTATCACCTGTAGGTGCTGTAATGGGTATTTCTCGAGCCAAATTAGGACCAATGTTAACAAAAAAGTTATTAAATTCATCTGCAGGTGAGACTGCATTCACACTCTGAGTTGTTTTATTATTATTTTTTGAAAGATTGGCTGGGTAGCTTGTATTTCTGTTTTTATTTCCAAGAATATTGTTAAGTATTGTCCATGTATTTTTAATATTGTCTCTGTTTTTCTCCAGTTCTTTACTGTAATAGTCTCTTTTTGTCATAACCCGAGTGTCGGTTCTGGCCACACTCGGGTCTCATATCTTTTTGTTCTCTGGCTTTGGCAGCTGAGGATTCCTTTCAGCTCCTCGGGCTCTTATTGTGAAGGCGCCCGGGGGAGCTCCCTGCTGTCAAAGTCAGCTGCTGCTCTGCTGTCATTAGCAGCAGCTGTGCCGCGTTGGGGTCATTAGCCACCAGAGATATAAGCGGGTGCTAAATGTCCTCCAACGCGGCAGTCTCTGTTATATCCTGTTGTTCACCTGTATGTTCAGCCACGTTCCGTCGTGCTCCTGTTATTCTCCTTGCTCATCGTGGTTAACGGACTTGGGAATCCCCCGTTACCCGTCTGTTAACGGTCTCGTTGTAAGGTACGCTCTATGTGACTGTATCTTTGTGATTATCTCGTCTGGCGCATCGGGTGTTCCCCGGCTCAGACTTCCCCCAGCCACTGCATGTGTTCTGTGTGTGTTCATCCTTACTCAACAATAAATTACCACTGCAAACTCTCTGGTGACTGAGGCGTCTCGTGACGGTCCGTGAGGGCCGTCGTGACACTTTTACTACATCTCATTATATGTGTTAACTTATTTTTGTATGTTTTATACCGCTGCTCTGCTTCTTTTGTCCTGTTCTTTAGAAAAGCACTTTTTCTTTACTAATGGACAATTTTTTTCATAAAGAGTAGTTACAATGTTCATAAATGTGTCATAGGCTTCATTTACATCTGATACATAGACTTTTGTCCAGTCCTGCTTCAGCAAGTCTTCTTTAAAAGAACTGATTGCATTTTGTGATTTGTACCTGAAAGATTTTAAAGTTTTTTCTGTATTGGCCCCCGTGTGGCCACGGATAAGTGCAAAGACTGGCAAATGGTCACTTATATCATTTATCAATAATCCACTTTCTATTTTCTTATCAATAATATTAACAAACAGGTTATCAATAAGTGTAGCAGTGTGAATTGTGATTCTACTGGGATGTGTTATTGTGGGATATAGACTCGTACTGTACATAGAATTCATGAACTCTGTAATTACATTTTGTTGATATGGATTTAGTAAATCAATTTTGAAATCTCCACAAATTACAACCATTTTCTTACTAGTAGTATTATTGTACAACTTGACTAATTTATCTCTGAATGTCTCAATGCAAGTTCCTGGCATTCTATATATACAACTTATAATTAGATTTTTTGTTTTATCTTGGTCAGTCTCAACAGTAACATATTCCAGAATCCCTGGTAGTGCAAAGGACATTCCATTTACAAGCTTACACCTATACAGGTCATCAATATACAGTGCAACACCACCACCCTGTTTTTGAGATCTGTTAATATGAAACATCTGATATCCCTCTATTGCCATCAGAGGAGCCTGCTCTTCATTAAGCCAAGTTTCAGAGACTACGATAGCTGTAAATTTTCTGTCTAGCTGTTTTAAATAGTCCTGAATCTATGGAAAGTTTTTGTTAAGACTTCTGCTGTTGAAGTGTATTATTGATAGTTTACCATCTAATTGCACTTGACTTTTGAATTGCTTTTCAGTATAATATTCACAATGATTAGGAATATTATTGAAAAAGTGGTTATCAGGATCAGTATCATTCTCCATCTCTTGTAGTTTATGTTCGGCATAATGGCATATTTTCAGAGTTTGAATTTCCTCACTCTGTGTCAAATGACTTCCTCCAACTGGGGATAATTGATGTCTACTCAAGTCAGTCATAAGTTTTTTTGTTTGTTTTGTTTAGTTGTTGTTTTTTTTTTAAGTACATTGACATGGTATGTCAAAAGAACTATTCTTGCCGTGTGTGTGTGTCATCACCCGCAGCTCACGGGCTCCCACCTCAGCTGCGCGCACACCTGCTCCTCGTTAGGCTCAGCTATTTATACCATCCTGCCCTGAGCTGCGGCCTGGAGCCGTCTGTCTCCCTGCGTAAGCTACTCAGCAACTTCCTTCCCATCAGGCCTGCTGACGACTCAGCTGACACGTAAGCTGTCATTATTGCCTTACCTTTTCCCGTTCAGACTTCCCCTGTGCACAGGTGGATTCCTTGGCGGCGGACTCACTCTCCCTCATCACGCTGCTCCTCCACTTCGCTGCATCACCCCGGACGCACAGCAGGACGCTGTCTCGCAGGCTTGGGACTTGCCACGCCAGCCACCGCGCCGCTACAAGTAAGCACAGTTCATCTTCACTCTCCCGTGTGGTTGCCCAGCTAATCCCTGCTCTCCTCTCTTATAGGGTTGCCTGGCCATACGGCGTACTACTCTGTCCTGACTGCATCCTCCACCCACATTACACTCATATCTCACATACATGCATCCACACACAAACATTGCTGTAATAAAGCTTTCAAAACTGTCTGAGCCTGCGTGCGTGTTTCCTGGGCCGAATAATATGTCAGTACGGCTCCAGGCAAAGCGGCCCAGCGGACAGCGGGCTCGCATGCCGTTTTACCACCCTCGAGGCTCGGGTAGATTTGATAGCTCATCAGCAGCAGGTAATTTTGAACCAACTAACCTCAATTACCAATCGGTTGGACCGCCTGGACCCTCCGCGGCCTTTCCCTCCGGGTCCTCTTGGCGGTGCGGCTCCGGGTGCTTCCACGGCCGGCCAGCCTAGCTCGGGAGTGCCTACCCGTCTCACACCTATCCCAACTCCTGCTCGCTTCAGCGGGAAACTCGGTGAAGCAAAGAGGTTTATCCTGCAATGTGAGTCGGTGTTTCTGTGCGTTCCCGGGGATTTTCCCTCAGACCATAGCCGAATCGGGTACATGGCGAACCTCCTCGAGGGGCGAGCGTTAGCTTGGGCTTACGCTGTAATGACAAAGCTCAGCTACGCAAACCTCTCGTATGACCGGTTTGTGCGGGACTTTCTAGAAGTCTTTGATCATTCCCGACTCGACAGCATCCTCGCGGACCGGCTCCTCAGTTTTCAACACGGAGCCCAGTCCGCGGCGGAATACGCGGTCGACTTCCGGGTGGCTGCGGAGGAGGTGGGCTGGGGAGAGGCTCCTCTCTGCAGCATTTTCCTCCGTAGTCTCAATTCAGGTCTGAGAGATGAACTAGCTGGTTGGGATCTCCCAGGGTGACTCTCTGAGCTGATCTCGCTCACGATTAGCCTGGACAACAGGCTGCGTGAACGGGCTGCGGAGCGGAAGTCTGTCAGCCACTCGCGTGGAGCTTCCCTCCGTCCAGCTCAGTCGTACCCCCTGGCGTTACCAGCTCCAGAGTCTGCCGATGAACCAGAGGACATGGCCATCGGGCGCACTAGGCTCCCTCTAGCGGAGAGACAACACCGGCGGGAACGGGGTCTCTGCATGTACTGCGGAGATGACCGGCATCCCGTGGAGCTGTGCCCGGTGAAGCCAAAACGGGGAGGTCCGCGAGTCACAATAGGGGGCCTCATGGACTCCAACCGATTTAATCCCCTATCTTCTTGCACATTGCCCATACGTTTCTGCCACAACTCCACCGGGCATTCCACTCACGCACTGGTGGATTCAGGGGCAGAGCAGAATTTTATTTCTAAGAGCCTGGCAACCCATTTGGGCATACCCAGCCAACTGCTGCCTAACCCCCTGAACTTGGTAACGCTCTCACGCTCTTCTCTGGGCACAGTTACTCACCGCACAAAGCCAGTTCCCATCATCGTCCCCGGCAACCACCGGGAGGATCTGACCCTCTACATCCTGCCCTCCTTGTCGGACCGTGTCATTCTGGGTTACCCCTGGCTGCGGCTGCATAATCCTGTCCTGGATTGGAGAACTGGCAGGGTCCTGTCCTGGAGCACCTTCTGCCTGGGCACCTGCCTCCAGTCGGCAGCTTGCGCTCCATCTGCCCCTCTGCAGGCCCCGGTTTCTGAGCCCCCGGATCTGACCCTGGTGCCGCAGGAGTTCCACGATTTGGGGGCAGCATTTAGCAAGTCCAGAGCCTTGTCCCTTCCACCGCATCGACCCTACGACTGTGCAATCAACATCCGCCCGGGGGCGCCCCTGCCTTCTGGCCGTCTTTACAATCTCTCTGCACCAGAACACGAGGCGATGGATACGTACATAAAGGAGTCACTCAGCGCTGGGATCATCCGCCCCTCTTCGTTCCCGCTTGGCGCGGGTTTCTTCTTCGTGGGCAAGAAGGATGGGTCCCTACGTCCCTGTATTGACTTCAGAGCGTTAAACGACATCACCATTAAGGACCGCTACACCCTGCCACTTATGGACACCGCTTTCCACTCCCTCTAGGGGGCGACCTGGTTCACCAAGCTTGACTTCCGCAGCGCCTACCATCTCGTTAGGATCCGGGAGGGAGACGAGTGGAAGACGGCCTTTAGGACACCCAGCGGCCACTTCGAGTATCTCGTGATGCCGTTCGGGCTCACCAACACACCTGCCGTCTTCCAGTGCCTTATAAACGACGTTCTGCGGGACTTCCTGGGAGTATTCATCTTTGTCTATCTCGACGACATACTCATCTTCTCCAGCTCACGTGAGGAGCACCAGGCCTATGTGAGGCGGGTCCTGCAACGTCTGCTGGAGAATTGTTTGTTCATTAAGGCAGAGAAGTGTGAATTCTACGCCCAGACCACCTCCTTCCTGGGGTTCGTGATCTCACACAATCAGATCCTCCCCGACCCCGCTAAGGTTAAAGCGGTGGTCGAGTGGCCCACGCCGACCTCAAGGAAGCAGGTGCAGCAATTCATCGGGTTCACTAATTTCTACCGGCGCTTTGTCCCCAACTACAGCGCCATCGTATCCCCCCTGACCCACCTCATGTCATCTAAGGTGCCTTTTCAGTGGTCTGAGGAAGCGGCCACCACCTTTAAGACTCTCCAGGTGGAGTTCTCATCCTCCCGGGTCCTGACCCAGGTTGACCCCGTTCTTCAGTATCTGGTGGAGGTCGACGCGTCCGACACGGGGGTGGGAGCGGTGCTGTCCCAGCGATCACCGGTGGATGGTGTTAAGCGGCCCTGCGCCTTCTTCTCCAGGAAGCTATCGGCGGCAGAGCGGAATTATGACATCGGCGACAGGGAGCTCCTCGCCATCAAGCTCGCACTACAGGAGTGGCGTCACTGGTTAGAGGGGGCAGCCCAGCCTTTTGTGGTCTGGACGGACCATAAGAACCTCGAGTACCTGAGGTCTGCGAGGCGCTTGAATGCCCGCCAGGCGCGCTGGTCTCTATTCTTTACTCACTTCAACTTTACCATCACGTACCGTCCAGGCTCGAAGAATGGGTTGCCCGACACCCTGTCCAGACAATTCGCCCCAGAGGGTCCAGAGAAGTCCGAGCATACCATCCTGCTCGATTCGTGCGTCGTGGGGGCGATTGCATGGTCCATCAAGGACAAGATCCTGAAGGCTCAGGAGGCGGAGCCAGATCCCGGCAGGGGGCCAGAGAGGAGACTGTATGTTCCTTCGGCGGTTTGGGGTGAAGTGATCCACTGGGCTCATACCTCCAAACTCTCCTGTCACCCTGGCATCACTCGCTTGGTGAGTTGGCTGCAACGCTCGTTTTGGTGGCCGGGTCTTCAGAAGGATGTTACCAACTATGTCCGGGCCTGTCCCCAGTGCGCCACCAGCAAATCTCCAAACTCTCCACCTGCAGGCCTACTCCAGCCCCTGCCGGTTTCGGGCAGGCCCTGGTCACACATCGCCCTTGACTTTGTCACCGGACTCCCTGTCTCTAACACCTATGACACGGTTCTGACCATTGTGGACACGTTCTCCAAGGCCGCTCACTTTGTGCCTCTTCAGGGTCTCCCTTCGGCGCGTGAGACGGCCGATCTCCTGGTCCAGCATGTCGTCAGGCTGCATGGGATTCCGCTGGACGTGGTCTCGGACCAAGGTCCGCAGTTTGTCTCCCAGGTTTGGAGGAGCTTCTGCAGTGCCTTGGGGGCTACTGTCAGTCTCTCTTCTGGTTATCACCCCCAGTCCAATGGGCAGTGCGAGCGAACGAACCAGGAGTTGGAGGCCGCCCTGCGCTGCGTGACATCGTCCAATCCCTCGTCTTGGAGCTCCTACCTGACCTGGGTGGAATACGCCCACAACTCAGCCCGGTCCACTGCTACTGGGGTGTCACCTTTTCGAGCGTCCTTGGGGTACGACCCCCCTGTCTTCCCTGAGCAGGAGGGTGAGCTGGCCGTTCCTTCGATCCAGGCGCACATCAGGCGCTGCCGGAGCATGTGGACCAAGACCAGAGACGCGCTTCTACGCACAGCGGCGCGCAACAGCTCCACCGCCAATCGCCACAGAAGGCTGGCTCCTGTCTACCAGGTGGGTCAGCGAGTTTGGCTCTCCTCCCAGGACATCAGCCTAAAGAGGGAGAAGAAGAAGCTGGCTCCGAGGTTCCTCAGCCCCTTCACCATATCCAAGATTATCAACCCGGTGGCTGTGCGTTTGGCCCTCCCCCCCTCCCTCCGTGTGTGTCCCACTTTCCACGTCTCCAAGATCAGACCTGTCCTGTCCAATTCACTCTGCCCTCCCCCTAGGTCTCCTCCTGCGCCTAGGATGATCGACGGTGACCCGGCGTGGGGTGTTACTGCCATCCTGGACTCCCGGCATCGGGGTCGTGGGCTGCAATATCTGGTGGATTGGGAAGGTTATGGTCCGGAGTGGAGATCCTGGGTGCACTCTTCGTGGGTGTTGGATCCTGACCTCATCGCAGAGTTCCACCGGACACACCCAGGTAAGCCAGCGCCAGGAGGTGCTGGTAGGGGGGGCAGTACTGTCATCACCCGCAGCTCATGGGCTCCCACCTCAGCTGCGCGCACACCTGCTCCTTGTTAGGCTCAGCTATTTATACCATCCTGCCCTGAGCTGCGGCCTGGAGCCGTCTGTCTCCCTGCGTAAGCTACTCAGCAACTTCCTTCCCATCAGGCCTGCTGACGACTCAGCTGACACGTAAGCTGTCATTATTGCCTTACCTTTTCCTGTTCAGACTTCCCCTGTGCACAGGTGGATTCCTTGGCGGCGGACTCACTCTCCCTCGTCACGCTGCTCCTCCACACAGGACACTGTCTCGCAGGCTTGGGACTTGCCACGCCAGCCACCGCGCTGCTACAAGTAAGCACAGTTCATCTTCACTCTCCCGTGTGGTTGCCCAGCTAATCCCTGCTCTCCTCTCTTATAGGGTTGCCTGGCCATACGGCGTACTGCTCTGTCCTGACTGCATCCTCCACCCACATTACACTCATATCTCACATACACGCATCCACACACAAACATTGCTGTAATAAAGCTTTCAAAACTGTCTGAGCCTGCGTGCGTGTTTCCTGGGCCGAATAATATGTCAGTGTGGATATGGATTATCATAGTCTCTTAATTTTCTTAATCAGTTTTCATCTATATTTATTTAAGTCAGTAATCTCTCTGATTATTATACTCCGTGGGTTTTACTGGGGTTGCGCTCCGCGCCAAAAGAGGATTTGAAAGCTTCCCCGGCAGAGCTTGTTTTTGCGCGGCCCCTACGGCTGCCCGGGGAATTTCTGCCAGATAATCCCGTGCCAGACAGCTGCCCGTCTCAGCTTTTGCAGCGGAGCGCAAACACAGGCATGCTGCCGAGCCCTGCCCACCACTGTTTCCCGGGTGCTTTTGTGCCCAAAACTTTGAAGAACGCTGAGTTCGTGTTTGTCAGACACAACGCCCACTGCCCTCCATTGCGCCCACCCTATGATGGACCGTTCAGAGTGTTGGAAACAGGGGATAAGCATTTTTTGCTAGATTTGGGGGGTAGACGGGAGAAAATTGGCTTATACAGACTCAAACCCGCCTTTGTAGTGGCGGACGAGCAAGTGCTGTTGGCTAGGGCCCCTCGGCGTGGAAGACCCCCACGGAGAGCTCCCCAGGGAAACGATTCACCAGAGCAGCCACACGGACAGAGTGAAGTTACCCCACCCCTCGCCACGACTCACCTGCAGTCAGACACACTCCCAGCAGTCCCCCACCGGCACAGCAGCGCCACGGAGGCGGTAAACCCCAGTTACAGCAGATATGGGAGGAGACTGAAGCCAAAAGAGAGTGTGGACTGATGTTCTGTCTTAAGATGCTGGGGGGGCGGTGTGGGAACTTGGGGAAGTCAGATTATTTAGCACCTCAGACAGAGACAGTGAATAAGCAGGAGAGAACAATGCCCAGGGAGTTGATGGTGAGAGAGCAGGAAGGAGTCAGAGACATAGGGGGTTGAATGCAGTGTAATGTAAATGTCATGCTGTGTGATAGGAAATGCCATGAAACGTGTGAAGAGTGACTTTTGATATAGAGGAGAGCTTGCTGTAATGATTCAGTCTGTTCTGTGCTTGAGAGATGTGAAGTGTGTAATAAACAGTCTGTCCATGGATCTGCCTCTTATTTCACACACTCCACTATATATATATACTGTATATATATACTATATACTGTATATATATATATATATATACACTACCGTTCAAAAGTTTGGGGTCACCCAGACAATTATTTTGTGTTTTCCATGAAAAGTCACACTTATTTACCACCATGAGTTGTAAAATGAATAGAAAATATAGTCAAGACGTTGACAAGGTTAGAAATAATGATTTGTATTTGAAATAATAATTTTTTTTCCTTCAAACTTTGCTTTCGTCAAAGAATCCTCCATTTGCAGCAATTACAGCATTGCAGACCTAACATGATTGCACAAGGGTTTTCTAATCCGACAGTGAAACCTGGAGGGGGGTGATTGGGAGGAACGGCCTGCCCGATCTGAACCCGAGTGGTGTTCAGTTATTGGACTTCTGTGCTAACCACAGTCTGTCTATAACGAACACCATGTTCAAGCATAAGGGTGTCCATATGTGCACCTGGCACCAGGACACCCTAGGCCGCAGGTCGATGATCGATTTTGTTATCGTATCATCAGACCTGCGACCGTATGTCTTGGACACCCGAGTAAAGAGAGGTGCAGAGCTGTCAACTGATCACCACCTGGTGGTGAGTTGGATCCGATGGCAGGGGAGGAAGCCATTCAGACCTGGTAGACCCAAACGTATAGTGAGGGTGTGCTGGGAGCGTCTGGCTGAGGCCCCTGTCCGGGAGGTCTTCAACTCCCACCTCCGGAAGAACTTCAACCACATTCCGAGGGAGTCTGGAGACATGGAGTCTGAATGGGCCATGTTCTCCACCTCTGTTGTTGAAGCGGCAGCCCAGAGCTGCGGCCGCAAGGTGGTCGGTGCATCTCGTGGTGGCAACCCCCGAACCAAGTGGTGGACACCAGTGGTGAGGGGGGCCATTAAGCTGAAGAAGGAGTCCTATCAAGCTTGGTTGGCTTGTGGGACTCCCGAAGCAGCTGAGGTGTACCGGCAGGCCAAGCGGAGTGCAGCTCGGGTGGTTGCTGAAGCAAAAACCCGGGTATGGGAGGAG
The DNA here is from genome assembly GCA_020510985.1 of Pholidichthys leucotaenia. Taxonomy (NCBI): domain Eukaryota; kingdom Metazoa; phylum Chordata; class Actinopteri; order Cichliformes; family Pholidichthyidae; genus Pholidichthys; species Pholidichthys leucotaenia. The sequence goes on along the minus strand of CM035838.1, from coordinate 458,464,430 downwards.
TTCGGTGAGGCCATGGAACAAGACTTTCGGTCGGCTTCAAAGAGATTCTGGCAAACTGTTCGGCGGCTCAGGAGGGGAAAGCAGCTCCCCGTCCACACTGTGTATGGTGCGGATGGGACACTGTTGACTTCAACTGGGGATATCGTCGGGCGGTGGAAGGAATACTTCGAGGATCTCCTCAATCCCACTGATACGCCTTCCACAGAGGAAGCAGGGTTTGGGGACGAGGGGGATGACTCGCTTATCACAGGGGCTGAGGTCGCCAAGGTGGTTAAAAATCTCCTTGGTGGCCGGGCCCCGGGGGTGGACGAGATTCGCCCCGAGTACCTCAAGGCCCTGGATGTTGTTGGGTTGTCATGGTTGACACGCCTCTGCAACATTGCGTGGAGGTCGGGGGCAGTGCCTTTGGCATGGCAAACCGGGGTGGTGGTTCCTCTCTTCAAAAAAGGGGACCGGAGGGTGTGCTCCAACTTTAGAGGGATCACACTCCTCAGCCTCCCTGGGAAGGTCTATGCCAAGGTACTGGAGAGGAGAGTCCGGCCGTTGGTCGAACCTCGGATTCAGGAGGAGCAATGTGGTTTTCGTCCTGGCCGTGGCACATCGGACCAGCTCTTTACCCTCTCGAGAATTCTTGAGGGTTCGTGGGAGTTTGCCCAACCAGTTTACATGTGCTTTGTGGACTTGGAGAAGGCATTTGACCGCGTCCCTCGTGGATTTTTGTGGGGGGTGCTTCGGGAGTATGGGGTATCGGGCTTGTTGTTACGAGCTATTCGGTCTCTGTACGACCGTTGTGAGAGTTTAGTTCGCATTGCCAACACTCGGTCGGAGTCATTCCCAGTGAGAGTTGGACTCCGCCAGGGCTGCCCTTTGTCACCGGTCCTGTTCATAATTTTTATGGACAGGATTTCTAGGCGCAGCCAGGGAATGGAGGGTGTCATGCTTGGTGACCACAGGATCTCATCTCTGTTGTTTGCAGATGATGTTGTCCTGTTGGCTTCATCCAGCAATGACCTACAGCTCTTGCTGGGACGGTTTGCCGCTGAGTGTGAAGCGGCTGGGATGAGAATCAGCACCTCCAAGTCCGAGTCCATGGTCCTCAGCCGGAAAAAGGTGGATTGTCCTCTCCGGGTTGGGGACAGGCTCCTGCCCCAAGTGGAGGAGTTTAAGTATCTTGGGGTCTTGTTCACGAGTGAGGGGAAAATGGAGCGAGAGATCGACAGACGGATTGGAGCAGCATCTGCAGTGATGCGGACGTTGTACCGGTCTGTTGTGGTGAAGAGGGAGCTTAGTTCTAAGGCAAAGCTGTCGATTTACCAGTCAATCTACGTTCCTACTCTCACCTATGGTCACGAGCTTTGGGTAATGACCGAAAGAACGAGATCGCGGATACAAGCGGCTGAAATGAGCTTTCTCCGTAGGATTGCTGGACTCACCCTCAGAGATAGGGTGAGGAGCTCAGTCATCCGGGAGAGGCTCAGAGTAGAACCGCTGCTCCTCCACATTGAAAGGAGTCAGTTGAGGTGGTATGGGCATCTGATTAGGATGCCTCCTGGACGCCTCCCACTTGAGGTGTTTCAGGCACGTCCCACTGGGAGGAGACCCCGGGGCAGACCCAGGACTCGGTGGAGAGACTATGTCTCCCAGCTAGTCTGGGAACGCCTTGGTATCCCCTCTGAAGAGCTGGAGCAGGTGGCTGGGGAGAGGGAAGTCTGGGCTTCTCTGCTTGAACTGCTGCCTCCGCGACCCGGACCTCCGGAAAAGCGGTAGAAGATGGATGGATGGATGGATGGATGGATGGGTTTTCTAATCATCCATTAGCCTTCTGACGCAATGAGCAAACACACTGTACCATTAGAACACTGGAGTGATAGTTGTTGGAAATGGGCCTCTATACACCTATCCAGATATTGCACCAAAAACCAGACATTTGCAGCTATAATAGTCATTTACCACATCAGCAATGTACAGAGTGTATTTCTGATTAGTTTAAAGTTATCTTCATTGAAAAAAAGTGCTTTTCTTTCAAAAATAAGGAAATTTCTAAGTGACCCCAAACTTTTGAACGGTCGTATATATATATATATATATATATATATATATATATATATATATATATATATATATATATATACTGTATATATATATGTATTGTGGGCACATATGTGGTTTCCATATACTTCACATGCTTGTTACTGTATGCTTATTGTTTACTGCACGTCTCAGAGGAACAAAAGGTCTGAACCTCCTAGGGGTTGCAGGAGGATGTGAAGTCTGGCCTTTTGTATGTAGGGAGACAGCCATGAAGGATTTCCTGACCACCAGGACTGCAAGAGGAGACCACCAGGACTTCAGGTGGAGACAGGAGACCTGAAGGGGGGCGCGTTGTGATTTGGGATGTAAAGACAATGCGACTGTTGACTTTGATGTCCTGGGGTATAAAGGGGCAGCTGTGGGGGCATGTCTCTCTCTTCTGTTTTTGGATGTTGGAGAATGTGTTGTGAATAAAACTGATTTTGAGTAATAAACTCAGCCTCGTCTTTCCACACAATCTCCACACTGGTGAACCTACGACGTACCATGAGCGGAGACGAATCTCCCGAGCCAACCTCGCCAGGAGCCAGTCAGACAAGTGCAGCCACAGTCCACCTACCGGACTTCTGGCCGAACAATCCGCGCTCCTGGTTTAGCGCAGTCGAGGCACAGTTCCACCTCTGGAGGATTTCGGTGGACGAAACAAAGTTCTACCATGTGGTTGCAAAGCTGGACAACCACACAGCCCAGCGGGTGACGAACCTGATCAACCATCCGCCGGACAGCGACAAGTACAGCACGTTGAAGGCTGCGCTCCTTCACTACTTCACCCTTTCAGTGCAGGAGCGAGCAGAGAGGCTCCTAGCGCTGACTGAATTTGAGGGCGACAGACCTGCAGACCTCATGGGGAAGATGTTGAGTTTGAGAGACTCTGAAGATGATAACTTCATTTTCACCCACCTCTTCCTCAGAACCCTGCTGTCAGAGGTGAGAGTGACCCTGGCCAGTTCACCACTGCTGGCCCGACGAGACTACCACGAGCTGGGCCAGGAGGCGCAACGACTCATCGACGCCAGTAAACAACGCGTGGCTGTGGCTGCGGCAGCGGGGCCAGGCGCAACGTCCGGAGACGGCAGGGGGTCAGAGGCTGCAGCACCAGACACACCGACGATGGCAGCGGCAAGGGCCGGGAGACACGGAGCAGACGACGTCCTTTGCTTCTATCATCGCCGTTTCGCAGAGAGGGCACGCAAGTGCATTCCACCGTGCCATTTCAAGCGCTCTGGAAATGCCAAGACCGGGGGTCGGTAGTGGCTGCGGCCCTCGGAGAGGAGAACAAGCTGCTCTACTTGAAGGATGCGCGCTCGGGGAGGCACTTCCTCGTGGACACGGGCTCCCAGCTGAGTTTCATCACACCCTCCTACGCTGACCGTCTGGCGCCTTCCAGCGGTCCCTGGGTGTCAGCAGCGAACGGCTCGGCGATTAAGACCTTCGGTGAGAGGACTCTGCTTCTGTCTTTACACGGCCGCACTTTCGAATGGACTTTCGTCATAGCGGCAGTCAATTTCAACATGTTAGGGGCTGATTTTTTGTGCTCACATAGTTTGTTGGTCGATCTGGCTAACAGACGCCTGGTTAATGCACTCTCTTTTTCTTCTATTCCCTGTATAGCTCGAGTGTCCCCGCCAACAGCACAAGCCAACGTCACAGCTGCAGGTGATAAGTTCCACACACTCCTCACTGAGTTCCCAGCATTCACGGTCCCAACATTTTCGGTGATAGTGGCTAAACACGGGGTGGAACATTTTATTACTACCACCGGACCGCCCGTTTTCGCGAAAGCTCGGCGCTTGGATTCAGCTAAACTGACCATAGCACGCGAGGAGTTCGCCAACCTGGAGAGGTTGGGCATCATCAGGCGTTCGAAGAGCCCTTGGGTTTCACCGCTTCACATGGTCCCGAAAGCTGATGGCTCGTGGCGGCCTTGTGGTGATTTCCGCAGGCTGAACAACACTACAGTGCACGACCGCTACCCGATCCCACACATCCAAGATTTTTCAGTTCATTTGGCGGGGGTGCGCGTTTTTTCTAAAATAGACTTGGTACGCGGTTATCACCAGGTCCCAGTGCGCGCTGAGGACATACCCAAGACAGCGGTAATAACTCCCTTCGGGCTTTTCGAATTTTTGCGCATGCCGTTTGGGCTTAAGGGCGCTGCGCAGACGTTCCAACGCATGATGGACGCGGTTCTGCGTGATCTCCCTTTCGTGTTCGTCTACCTGGACGACATATTGGTAGCCAGCGCGTCCGAAGACGAACACGAAAACCACCTCACAGCAGTTTTCCGGAGGTTGGCAGAGCACGGGTTAATAATTAACCCGGCGAAGTGTCAGTTCGGGGTGACGCAGATTGATTTTTTGGGCCATCGCGTCTCCCCAGAGGGAGCGGTCCCTCTGCCTGACAAAGTGCGCGCAGTAACAAATTTTCCCCAGCCACAAACGGTCAAAGCGTTACAAGAGTTTTTGGGAATGGTAAATTTTTATAACCGTTTCCTCCCCCGCGCAGCGCAGCCCATGCAACCATTGTATGCTGCACTAAAAAACCAAAAACCCACAAATAAAGTCGAATGGTCTCCGGAGCGAGAGCGCACATTTTCCGAAGTCAAAACAGCTCTGGCAAACGCTGCGTTGTTAGCACATCCAGTCCCAGCAGCCCGCATGGCGCTCACTACTGACGCGTCAGATGTGGCCATAGGGGCGGTCGTGGAACAGTTTGTAGCTGGAGCCTGGCAACTGCTCGCTTTTTTCAGTAAGACCGTGTGCGACAGCGAGCGAAAATACAGCGCATTCGACAGGGAGTTGTTAGCTCCCCACTTGGCCATTCGCCACTTCCAGTTCTGGCTGGAAGGACGCCGTTTCACCGCGTTTGTTGACCACAAGCCGCTGACTTTTGCGATGGCCAAGATTTCAGAACCTTGGTCGGGCCAGCAGCAGAGACAGCTGGCCGCGATATCGGAGTTTACTACCGATATCCAGCATGTGGCAGGTAAACTTAATGTAGTGGTGGACTGCCTCTCGTGTGCCGTGGGGGCTCCGGCACGCGCGGAGGTAGATCCTGCAGCCATGGCCGCGGAGCAGGGTAGCGACGCGGACGTGCGCGCGCTCCAGTCTGGACCAACAGGGTTAAGGCTGGAGAGCAGGGTGCTGCAAGACGGTATGCCCCCCACTAATCTGCGATGTCTCCACGGGGCGGCCGCGTCCGGTGGTTCCAGCTGCGTGGCGCCGCCGCGTTTTTGACTCGATCCATTCTCTGGCGCATCCGGGAGCGCGCGCTTCGGTCAAAATGGTAGGAGAGAAATTTGTGTGGCCGAGCCTGCGCAAACAAGTTAGAGAGTGGGCGGCAGCCTGCACAGCCTGCCAGCGGGCCAAGGTTCATAGACACATGAGAGCTCCTTTGGAGCCGTTTCACATCCCGGCTAAAAGGTTTGATCATGTCCACGTGGACCTCGTAGGCCCCCTCCCGCCCTCACAAGGGTGCACACATCTTCTGACAATGGTTGACCGCACCACGCGCTGGCCAGAAGTGGTCCCGCTGTCGTCAACCACAGCTGAGGAGGTGGCGCGCGCGTTTTTAACGGCGTGGGTAGCGCGTTTTGGGGTCCCGTCGGACATTACATCTAACAGAGGCCCGCAATTTGTTTCTGAACTTTGGTCAGCGATGTCCCGCAGCCTGGGGGCAACGATTCACCACACTACCACGTACAACCCGCAGGCTAACGGGTTGTGCGAACATTTTCACAGGTCATTGAAGGCGGCCCTCAGAGCGTCGCTTACGGATACAAATTGGGTGGACAAGCTACCATGGGTTTTATTGGGGTTGCGTTCTGCACCTAAAGAGGATTTAGAAGCCTCCCCAGCTGAGCTAGTGTTCGCACAGCCACTTCGGCTGCCCGGGGAATTTCTCCCAGATAATCCAGTGCCAGAGCACTCCCCGGTTCAGCGGTTACAGAATAGCACGGGCCCGAGCATGCTACCTGGCCACGTTCATCACAGTTTTCCACGTGTTTTTGTGCCTAAGGCTTTAAAAAATGTGGAGTTTGTGTTTGTCAGACATGATGCCCATCGTCCGCCCTTGCGCCCACCTTATGACAGGCCATATAGAGTGCTGGAAACAGGGGATAAGCATTTTTTGCTAGATTTGGGGGGCAGAAAAGAAAGGATTGGCATTAACAGGCTCAAACCCGCTTTTGTGTTAGCTGACGAAGTTGTGCAGTTGGCGAAGGCTCCTCGGCGTGGCAGACCCCCTAGAGAGCATTCCCCAGAACACCCACAGAGGTTGACTAACAGTTCTCATCCCCAGGCAACAGATCCACAGCGGGAAGATGCCGTGGAAGTGATACAGCCTGCTTTTAGCAGATATGGGAGAAGGTTGAGACCTAAGCGGCATTCGGACTTATTTTTAGTGATTTTATTATGGCATGCAATCTGTGGTGATGTTGTTCCATCTTAGACGTTTGGGGGGGTCATGTGGGCACATATGTGGTTTCCATATGCTTCACATGCTTGTTACTGTATGCTTATTGTTTACTGCACGTCTCAGAGGAACAAAAGGTCTGAACCTCCTAGGGGTTGCAGGAGGATGTGAAGTCTGGCCTTTTGTATGCAGGGAGACGGCCATGAAGGATTTCCTGACCACCAGGACTGCAAGAGGAGACCACCAGGACTTCAGGTGGAGACAGGAGACCTGAAGGGGGGCGCGTTGTGATTTGGGATGTAAAGACAATGCGACTGTTGACTTTGATGTCCTGGGGTATAAAGGGGCAGCTGTGGGGGCATGTCTCTCTCTTCTGTTTTTGGATGTTGGAGAATGTGTTGTGAATAAAACTGATTTTGAGTAATAAACTCAGCCTTGTCTTTCCACACAATCTCCACAATATACTGTATATACAGTATGTGTGTGTGTGTGTGTGTGTGTGTGTGTGTGTGTGTGTGTGTGTGTGTGTGTGTGTGTGTCCTATAATGACCAGGCAGAGATCGTAGGACATCCTATGATGTCCTATAAACGTGACAGACAGGCACACGCTGCTTCTTCTTCTTCTTCTTCTCTTCTTCTTCTTCTTCTTCTTCTTCTTCTTCTTCTTCTTCTTCTTCTTTGAGACCACTGGTTGAGGGATAGGTGCCTCGTAATTTCAGTTCATGGACAGGATCATGAAAATAGATCTGAGCAAAAAGAGGCTTTCTGGCATGGACTTACTGTATATGACATCATAAAGACATGTTGCCTGATGTGACTGTATATGACATCATAGGACACCCTATGATGATCAGGGGGAGATCATAGGCCATCCTATGATGTCCTATAAATGTGCTTTAAAGACATGAAGGCAGCTTTGATGTATATGACATCACGTTGCCTGATGTCACTGTAAGATAAGCCTTTATTAGTCCCACAATGGGGAAATTCCAGGATTGCAACAGCACAGGGATAGCAACACTAATAAGAGCAGTGGATATACAGTGGGGCAAAAAAGTATTTAGTCAGCCATCAGTTGTGCAAGTTCTCCCACTTTAAAGATGAGAGAGGTCTCCAATTTTCATCATAGGTATACTTCAACTATGAGAGACAAAATGAGAAAAAAAAAATCCAGAAAATCACATTGTCTGATTTTTAAAGAATTTATTTGCAAATTATGGTGGAAAATAAGTATTTGGTCACCTACAAAAAAGCAAGATTTCTGGCTCTCACAGAGCTGTAACTTCTTCTTTAAGAGGCTCCTCTGTCCTCCACTCGTTACCTGTATTAATGGCACCTGTTTGAACTCGTTATCAATGTAAAAGACACCTGTCCACAACCTCAAACAGTCAGACTCTAAACTCCACTATGGCCAAGACCAAAGAGCTGTCAAAGGACACCAGAAACAAAATTGTAGACCTGCACCAGGCTGGGAAGACTGAATCTGCAATAGGTAAGCAGCTTGGTGTGAAGAAATCAACTGTGGGAGCAATTATTAGAAGATGGAAGACATACAAGACCACTGATAATCTCCCTCGATCTGGGGTTCCACGCAAGATCTCACCCCATGGGATCAAAATGATCACGAGAACGTTGAGCAAAAATCCCAGAACCACACGGGGGGACCTAGTGAATGACCTGCAGAGAGCTGGGACCAAAGTAACAAAGGCTACCATCAGTAACACACTACGCCACCAGGGACTCAAATTCTGCAGTGCCAGACGTGTCCCCATGCTTAAGCCAGTACATGTCCAGGCCCATCTGAAGTTTGCTAGAGAGCAGTTGGATGATCCAGAAGAGGATTGGGAGAATGTCATATAGTCAGATGAAACCAAAATAGAACTTTTTGGTTAAAACTCAACTTGTCGTGTTTGGAGGAGAAAGAATGCTGAGTTGCATCCAAAGAACACCATACCTACTGTGAAGCATGGGGGTGGAAACATCATGCTTTGGGGCTGTTTTTCTGCAAAGGGACCAGGACGACTGATCCGTGTAAAGGAAAGAATGAATGGGGCCATGTATCATGAGATTTTGAGTGAAAACCTCCTTCCATCAGCAACGGCATTGAAGATGAAACGTGGCTGGGTCTTTCAGCATGATAATGATCCCAAACACACCGCCTGGGCAACGAAGGAGTGGCTTTGTAAGAAGCATTTCAAGGTCCTGGAGTGGCCTAGCCAGTCTCCAGATCTCAACCCCATAGAAAATCTTTGGAGGGAGTTGAAAGTCCATGTTGCCCAGCGACAGCCCCAAAACATCACTGCTCTAGAGGAGAGCTGCATGGAGGAATGGGCCAAAATACCAGCAACAGTGTGTAAAAATCTTGTGAAGACTTACAGAAAACGTTTGACCTCTGTCATTGCCAACAAAGGGTATATAACAAAGTATTGAGATGAACTTTTGTTATTGACCAAATACTTATTTTCCACCATAATTTGCAAATAAATTCTTTTAAAATCAGACAATGTGATTTTCTGGATTTTTTTTCTCATTTTGTCTCTCATAGTTGAGGTATACCTATGATGAAAATTGGAGACCTCTCTCATCTTTTAAGTGGGAGAACTTGTACAAATGGTGGCTGACTAAATACTTTTTTGCCCCACTGTACATACATACACATAAATATATAAATATATATACAAATGTATGGCATCATAAAGACAAAGGCGGGCTTGATGTATGTGACATCATAAGGTCACATTTGTCTATGTGCCGTGGACTTGATGTATATGACATCATAAAGACATATTTGTCTATGTGCCATCATTAGGCATCACGAGTCGTCCTATGATGCCTGAGTTCATAGGACGTCCTATGATGTTCAGGCAGAGATCATTGGCCATCCTATGATGTCCTATAAATGTAACACACACACACACACACACACACGCACGCACACACACACACACACACACACACACACACACACACACACACAGAGATTTCTTGCTTTAATAGTGATTATTAGATGTTGGCATTATTACCTCCGCCAAGGAGGTAATGTTTTTGCTGGGGTTTGTCTGTTTGTCTGTTTGTCTGTCTGTTTGTCTGTCTGTCTGTCTGTTGGTTAGCAAGATAACTCAAAAAGTTTTGGACGGATTTCAATGAAACTTTCAGGCTTTGTTGGAAATGGTACAAGGAAGAACTGATTAAATTTTGGTGGTGATCCGGATCACCATCCAGAAGAAAACCGGCATTAACGGAAAATGCCATTTTCGTGAATAACTACTGAACCACTAATCCTATCATTGTCAATACAATTGCTAGTCATATGTTCTCATGGTCAAACAATCTGAAAATGTACACACAAACACTGTATGGGGGGAACTGTGGCCGCCATTACGGAAAATGCCATTTTCGTGAATAACTACTGAACCACTAATCCTATCATTGTCAATCCAATTGCTAGTCATATGTTTTCATGGTCAAGGAATCTGAAAACGTACACACAAATACTGTATGGGGGGAACTGTGGCCGCCATTACCGAAAATGCCATTTTCCTGAATAACTACTGAATCACTAATTGTGGTAGACTGCAAGTCTAATTTAAAACATTACTGGCACATGCCTCTAGGGGGAACTACCTGTATTGTTCAGCACTACTATTAAGGGGACACATTAGAACAAGAGTGTGAAAAACCCCGCGCAGAATCCATGTTCAGTCATATTATGTGTGTTGCAGAATAAATGGCAGAGTTAGCCAAAGAAATAACTCAAGCGTGATCATTGCTACACGGTAGGATATCACACAATTGGCGACGAGGATTAAAAGAAAAAAATCAGCGGCGAGAAACAGAGAACATTGCAAGTGTGGCGAACTCAAGTGACTCCAGTAGTTCGAGTGCAAGTTCAGAGGAGGAAAAACGAGGTTTCCCCACCACGACGAGCAATGGCGGCTGTAATCGGAACGGTAACCCCTTTTGATAACTCGACTCAGTCATGGGAAGAATATAGTGAAATGTTGGACTTTTTCTTCCAAGCTAATGACATTGAGGAGCCAGACAAAAGGAAGGCTGTACTGTTGAGTGGAGTTGGTGCAACTACTTACAGCTTGTTGAGAAATTTAATAAGCCCTGCATTACCGAAAGATAAAACGTACGACCAGCTTACTGCTGAGCTTCAGAAGCACTTCAGCCCCAAACCGAGTGAAATCGTGCAACGATTCAAATTTAATTCACGCATAAGGAGGAACACTGAGTCCATAGCAGAGTATGTGGCAGAATTGAGGAAATTAGCACTGCACTGTGATTACAAAGACTCATTGGAAGAAATGTTAAGAGACAGACTTGTGTGTGGAGTGAATGATGACCGAATGCAACGGCGACTTTTATTTGAAACAAAACTCACTTTTGTGAAGGCTTTGGAATTATGCCAAGCGATGGAAACAGCATCTAAAGATGTGAGAGAGATGCAAGGGAAGCTAACAGAGGACACAGCAACGCATGTTCGTGTGCCTAAGACCCAAGTAGGTGTCCACAAAGTGTCAACTGATAAAAATCATCGCAAATTCCCCAGTTGTTATCGCTGCAAAGGCCAGCACAATGCCGCCGAGTGCAAATTTGCCACTGAGCTGTGTCATAATTGTGGCAAGCGAGGGCACATTAAGAAAGCATGTAGAATAAAGGTGGACAGCGCACAGGTGCTGAAAGCAACAGTTAATGGGCAAAAGAATAAAAACAAGGGCCCAGGAAAGGAACAGCGAGCGAATCAACTTAGAGGGGAGGGAGAAAGTGATACAGAAGACATGGGTTTTCACACAATTTACAACACGTCAGAGGAGCTGACCAAGGTAGCGCCCATCACGCGTACCATGAATGTTAATGGAATGAAAGTAACATTTGAAGTTGATACAGGCTATGGAGTAACCATATTAAGTAAACAGCAATATACACAACTGTGGAAGAAAACAGACACAGCAGAATTAAATCCCTGTTCATTAAAATTAAAAACATACACAGGAGAGAAGCTAGACGTGCTAGGCATGGCACAAGTGAAGGTGCAACACGAAAACAAAGAAAAGGACTTACCTGTAGTAGTAGTTGGGAGCGAAGGACCAAATCTACTAGGGCGAAGTTGGCTACAAGAACTGGCCATGATGGATCAGTTGGTGAATAAAGTGGAATCTCAGCCCAAATTGCAGCTGGAGGAGATCCTCGAAAGACACGCTGAGGTGTTCAAAGAAGGCTTAGGACAGCTAAAAGGTGTCACTGCAAAGATTAATGTGGACAAGGAGGCCCAACCACGATTCTGCAAACCCCGACCGGTACCCTATGCAGTCAAGCCACTGGTTGAAAGCGAGCTACAGAGGCTGCTGGATGACAAGATCATTGAGCCAGTGCAGGTTGCAGAATGGGCGGCGCCCATAGTCCCAGTGAGAAAGCCGGATGGCTCCATTAGAATATGTGGAGATTACAAACTCACTGTCAATCGAGCATCACGGGTGGATCAGTATCCAATTCCTAAAGTGGAGGACCTCTTCGCACAGCTGAACGGCGGCCGACACTTCACGAAATTAGACATGAGTCACGCCTACCAACAAGTAGTCCTGGAAGAAGAATCAAGAAAGTATGTAACCATCAATACACACAAAGGCTTATATACCTACACACGCTTACCATTTGGAGTAGCTTCCAGTCCTGCTATATTCCAGAGAACTATGGAGGGCATCCTAGGTGGAATTCCGAATGTTGCCATTTATTTGGATGACATCCTTTGTACAGGACCAAATGAACAAGAACATCTGAAAACGCTGGAGGAAGTGCTTCAACGGTTGGAGAAAAGCGGTCTGAGGTTGAAAAGAAGCAAGTGTGAGTTCATGGGAAAAGAGGTGGTGTTCCTAGGCCACAAGATCAACGCCAGTGGTCTACACCCTCTAACAGACAAAGTGGAAGCCATTGCGGAGGCGCCTGAGCCACAAAATGTTACTGAGTTAAAAGCCTACCTGGGCTTGTTGAACTATTACCATAGGTTCCTCCCAAAGCTCTCCACGCTGCTGGCACCACTACATACCTTACTTAAGAAGGAAGAAAAATGGTCATGGGGGGTCAAGCAGCAGAAGGCGTTTGAAGAGTCCAAAGCGCTACTTCAGTCCTGTAGTGTGTTAGTGCACTATGATTCAAACAAACCACTCATCCTGGCGTGTGACGCATCACCCTACGGTGTGGGTGCTGTACTCTCTCATCGTATGGAGGATGGCTCAGAGAGACCCATAGGGTTCGTCTCAAGAACTCTTAGTGCAGCTGAGAAAAACTACTCCCAGCTAGACAAGGAGGGCCTTGCAGTAGTATTTGGTGTAAAAAAATTCCACAAATACCTGTACGGGAGACAGTTCGCTATAGTGACTGACCACAAGCCACTAATTTCACTGTTCAGTGAAATGAGAGCCATACCCCAGATGACATCTCAGAGAATTCAGAGATGGGCCGTTACATTAGCAGCGTATGAGTACACCATCGTTTACAAAGCCGGACGGGACCATACGAATGCTGACGCGATGAGTAGGCTACCCTTGGATGGAGGAAGAGACAGCACGCCTGAGGAGGAGGAGAGAGTGCTATTGTTTGAAGATATCGGCGTGCCCCTGGTGAACGCACAACAAATAAAGAAGTGGACAGACAAAGACCCTGTTCTAGCAAGAGTGCGAGAATACATCTTGCGAGGATGGCCGAAGATGAACAGTCCTGAGTTCATTCCCTATGCCCGACGACAGGATGAGCTCAGCACCCAGGAAGGTTGTATCCTGTGGGGAGGACGCGTGGTTGTTCCACCACCTGGTAGGAATGCCTTACTGCAACAACTACACCAAGCACACCCTGGCATCACTCGCATGAAAGCGTTGGCGAGGAGTTACATGTGGTGGCCCAACATGGATGCAGAGGTGGAGGCGCTTGTGAAGTCATGTGCGGCATGCCAGGAGAACAGGAACAGTCCTCCAGCAGCCCCACTACATCCCTGGGAAGTTCCAGATAAACCATGGAGAAGAATTCACATTGACTACGCAGGTCCATGGATGGGAAGAAAGTTGAGGTCAACATTTGACTTAATACATCCAGACTTCAGAAACAAAGTGCATGATAAACAAGAGAAACAAAAAGGTTATCATGACATGCATGCTAGAGAGAGAATACTGAGAGAAGGAGACGTGGTCTACACCCGCAACTTTGGCTCAGGACCAGCCTGGGTACCAGGAGAAATAACAGAAAAGACAGGCCCTGTGTCATTCAAGGTGACATTAGGTCATGGACAAGTGGTGAGGTGACACATCGACCAAGTTCATGGTAGGAGCTCCATTCCCCTGCCGATGGCACCAGAGGTGTTGTCTAACAACCATTCTGAGGAGAGCATCAACGAACCACCACTTCAGGTGAAACCTGAGGTAACCGTCTCTGCAGATTCTACGGGCAGCACTGCAGCAGCCGAAATAGTGGAGCAGTCTGAGTCTTCACCTGCAGTTGGCTCACCCGCCGTGAGAAGATCTCAGCGAGCTAGGAAAGCTCCAGACTACTTGAAGGACTATACTTAGTCAGTAGTGAGTTCCCCAGCCACAGGACAAGAATGCGTCCTGGAACCTCACTGGGATGCGGTAGTCAAACCAATTCCCCAGTTAGACTGTTATGTGTGTTATACATGTGAAAAAAAAAAAAAGAAAAGAAAAGAGAAAGAAATTATATGTATGGCACATGTGTTTAAGAAGTTAAAAGTAACTGTGATTGTTTAGGATTAAATGGGAGTTCCAGGATGTCTAGCATAATTGGCTAGTGTAATTAAAAGTAGTTTAATCTAGAGGGGAGGGATGTGGTAGACTGCAAGTCTAATTTAAAACATTACTGGCACATGCCTCTAGGGGGAACTACCTGTATTGTTCAGCACTACTATTAAGGGGACACATTAGAACAAGAGTGTGAAAAACCCCGCGCAGAATCCATGTTCAGTCATATTATGTGTGTTGCAGAATAAATGGCAGAGTTAGCCAAAGAAATAACTCAAGCGTGATCATTGCTACACGGTAGGATATCACACTAATCCTATCATTGTCAATCCAATTGCTAGTCATATGTTTTCATGGTCAAGGAATCTGAAAACGTACACACAAACACTGTATGGGGGGAACTGTGGCCGCCATTACGGAAAACACCATTTTCCTGAATAACTACCGGTACTGAAACACTAATCCTATCATTGTCAGTACAATTGCTAGTCATGTGTTTTCATGGTCAAGGAATCTGAAAACGTACACACAAACACTGTATGGGGGGAACTGTGGTGCTTGGCGGAGGTCTGCGCTCTCCGAGTGGTTTTCTAGTTGTCACTACAAACTATCATTGTTGTATTATTTCTATTGCATAATTTAATTATAAGCTGCATTATATACTGTATTATGCTATTGTATAATGAATGTAATTATAGTATGGATAATGACTAGAATGATATAAGTTATTGGTTATGGAGAAGGGGTGGGACTATATAAGCGTGGGCTTCTTCCCATTCCTTTGGAACAAGGTATTTTTTTTCTGTTATGTTTATATATTTTTTTCTTGGTTTTGATTCCTTGTTTTTTAATTTTTTGTCTTGATGTTCAAATAAATAATAAAATGAAAAATGAATGAAATGAAATAATGTGAGCGTAGCTCTTCTCAAATCCATTGGCATTTCTCCTGCTTCTATTAAAACTGCATTGTTTGGTGTTGACGGCTCCAATGCACAGGCGAAGCGCTTTATGCTGCATTCTATTTTTCCCAGAGTTACCTTTGCTGCTGCTCCATAAATCATGCATCCATAGTCTATTGTCGATCTCATTAGTGCTATGAAATGTCAGTTAATGCCTGTTTATCTACACCTCATTCGTGTCCAGCTACAGCTTTTATGAGATTAATGACTTTTTTGCACTTTGTCTCCAGATTTTCAACATGAACTCTCCATGTGTATGCACTATCAAACCACAATCCTAGATATTTGAACTCTCTCACTTTCTCTATTGGTTGATTATATGTATAACATTAATGGTTCTTTACCACTTCTGTATTTTTTTGTGAAAATCATATTGTAGCGAACTCAATATGAGCACCCTACTTGGCTTGCCAAGTGGGTTGACCCTATTGGCGACACAGGTAGGGTGCGGGACTCCGGAGCGGGAGGCGTGAGTTCGAATCTCCCGGTGGGACGTCGCCATGTCGAGCCGCACGTTACACTGGTGTCAGAAGTGGGATATGGAGCGAGATGAGGATCCAGGCGGAGGTACAGCAGCCGGAGCGATTCATCGCTCAGCCGGGAACGGAGTATAGAGCTGAGACGCCGGCCCCTGGAGAGCTTCGCTGCGATGGACGGAGCAGAGCAAACCAGCCCCGTTTCCCGCCCTTTTCAGGGCAGGACGGGCTGGCGATTCCAGAGCAATTAGGAGCGGCAATCTACCGGGAGATGACCGTCCCATCCATCCAGCAGCGGGCCAAGATTCCCCGCTACAACGGCGAGAACCTGTTGGATGACCGCCTGGCCCAGGTCGAGTTGGCTGCCGCGCTGATCATCAGAGGAAACCACCGTGCTGAGAGCGAGTGGAGGAGCTGCTACGGCAGATCACAGCAGCGCGTGCACGCCGTGGCGACGCGAGGAAGGACGGCTTCCGCTGCACAGTGCCACGATACATGGCATGGTACCGCCCCGCACACAGCACACAACAAACTGGCCCCTCGCCGACGCTAAATTAGAGCGAGGTGGCATGGACGGGGAAAAAGCCGCCTCCTGCAGATGCTTCCCCCGGCAGATGACGTCACAGAGGCGCAGGAGCGACGCAGCGGAGCGAGCAGGACGAAGATGCGGCCACTTTCCAGGAGCGGCAAGGGCTGGACGCATGGACGCGGGCCAGCGGCCGCCTGGGACAACTGGCAGCGGTGGGAGTCGGCCGGAGCGGGCCTGGGACTCCCGCTGCCAGGGAAGGGACTGTGCGTGGTCCTACAGAGGCTGTCAGATGTGTCCATCCGCCCGCTGATGGCCAAACCGGAACCCTACCCCAACCAGATGCTCTGACCGAGACTCAGATGGCCCGTGCATGCCGCCCTGGCACCGGGCTGACTCGTGTTGGATTTCTGAAAGTGGACTTTGAATTTTCTGGGGACAGAAACCAGTCCAGGGGGGGGGGGGGCAGTGTAACGTCGGGGCCATTTTAAGGGAGCCAGGGATTTCCCAGCATGCTTTGCCAGTTTGAAACGTTACTGTGTGTGTTAAATGTGTTACTTCTGAGTTATACTGCTGTGTCATTATAACTGCATTATAATGGCCCAGCAGTGTTTAGCAGGATTAGGGCAAGATGTATCATGTGTGTGTAACCGTGATGTAAACAGAGGTCTGTGGGAATGACCTCCACTGCTCTGGGTACTAAGTTGCAGGTTGGGGGTCGGGGTGTGTGAAAATAAATCTGGTTGATCAGAGCCATCTGCTCCATTGTCTTTTTGTGTGAACCCTTGCAAACGTCACAATATAGCAGGCTTTATTGTTACCTCCGCCAAGGAGGTAATGTTTTTGCTGGGGTTTGTCTGTTTGTCTGTTTGTCTGTCTGTTTGTCTGTCTGTCTGTCTGTTGGTTAGCAAGATAACTCAAAAAGTTTTGGACGGATTTTGATGAAACTTTCAGGCATTGTTGGAAATGGTACAAGGAAGAACTGATTAAATTTTGGTGGTGATCCGGATCATCGTCCAGAAGAAAAACGCCATTACGGAAAATGCCATTTTCGTGAATAACTACTGAACCACTAATCCTATCATTGTCAATCCAATTGCTAGTCATGTGTTTTCATGGTCAAGGAATCTGAAAACATACACACAAACACTGTATGGGGGGAACTGTGGCCGCCATTACGGAAAATGCCATTTCCCTGAATAACTACTGAACCACTAATCCTATCATTGTCAATCCAATTGCTAGTCATATGTTTTCATGGCCAAGCAATCTGAAAATGTACACACAAACACTGTATGGGGGGAACTGTGGCCGCCATTACCGAAAATGCCATTTTCGTGAATAACTACTGAACCACTAATCCTATCATTGTCAATCCAATTGCTAGTCATATGTTTTCATGGTCAAGGAATCTGAAAACGTACACACAAACACTGTATGGGGGGAACTGTGGCCGCCATTACGGAAAATGCCATTTTCCTGAATAACTACTGAAACACTAATCCTATCATTGTCAATCCAATTGCTAGTCATATGTTTTCATGGTCAAGGAATCAGATCATAGGATCACCTATGACGTGCCTATGATGTCTACATGATGTATATGACATCATGTAGACACCATAGCAGAGTGATTCAAGAAAATCTGTGTGTGTGTGTGTGTGTGTGTGTGTGTGTGTGTGTGTGTGTGTGTGTGTGTGTGTGTGTGTGTGATCAAAGGCAGGCATCACTCACAATAGGACATCAAAGATCAAAGGCAGGCATCACTCACGATCATAGGACTCGCTATGACATCATCAAAGATCAAAGGCAGGCATCACTCACGCTCACTCACGATCATAGGATATCAAAGATCAAAGGCAGGCATCACTCACAATCATAGGTGTAGCATCATCTCACTTTGGCTCAGCAATAATTATTCTTCTGCCTAAAGACATTTTGTTTTACCCAGGAGTAAGACAGTCAAAAAATGGATTTTCTCCCCCAGGCCACAGCTGAAATCCCATTCCTTTGTTAAAACCAGCCTAAGGAATTTCCCCAATGTCCGGCTTTGCTTTTATTGCCCCCATAAAACATGCAACAGACCTGGCCAAACATGGATCCACAGCTCAATAAAATTTCCTTTAACTCTGGGACATGCTGGATTTAACCAGTGAACTTTAAAGTACATTATTACAAACTCAATTCTAAACCTTCTTCTTTTCAGAACTATGAAAAGCAAATGGACTCTGATGTTTTTAATGTGGAAAATCAATAATATGTGTGAAATGCATTAATCTGTGATTTTATATATATATATATATATATATATATATGCATGTTAATGTTTAAATGAATGTTTATTCCTGCATGTTGATTTAGAAGCACTGCTTATAAGATACACTAAGGTTAGTTTAGTTATACATAAGTGTGTATATTCCAATGTATCAGAAATTTGCCTCTAAAACCATGTGACTCCAGCAGCCAATCTCTGCATGACAACAACTCTTCATCCCAAAGAGCTCGACAATAGACTGTTTGTTATTGGACTAAAGGTTCATCGGGCCTCCCACAAAGGACTCTCATTGGCTGAGATTCCGGTCAGTCCGGAAGCCCGCGATAGCTCAACGGAACTTATAAATAACAGAGAGACCCCTGCTTCGTCCCACTTTTCTCTTTTGGCTCTCTTTTCTCTTCGTCTCTCTCTATTGTCTACACACAGCAAAGAAAGAACAAAGGACCGTCTGAATAGACTTCTCCCACGTGTCGTTTTTCCGAGCACAGAGCAGATAACTCGTAATTTGTTTATGTAACTTTGTATTTTAATGTCTTTTTCTTTTTCTCTTAAATGCCTAGGAATTCCTTTTTCTTTGAGCTCAATTTTTAATAGGAGTTAAACTCCAGTTTTTACTTATCTCTTTTTCTTTGTTAAACTTTCTGTAAAACCACCGTTTGTTTAATTTTAATGTAAACTTTAATCTTGACTTTATTTTTATAATATTTTTCTTGACCAAGCACCCACCAGAAGTTACTATTTTTATCTAAAGTCTGAAACTCTTTAATTTGAGATCGGATTAGATATCCTTAATTAATTATTATCGAAGGCCTCTAGCTCCCACATCACGCGCAGCTGAGGAATCAACGCGCAGCTGTTCATCCCACGCTAAAGAAGCGTCGTCATCATCTGGCTCCAAACCCAGTTTCAACTGTGGGTCATACAGCCCAGAATCCAGCCTCTTCGACCGCTTGAATTTAAAGGTCGAAATGTGGACCCTGAAAATATCTGCGGGCAGATATTAACGTCCACGAAATCATGGGCTGAGGACGACGAAAGAACCATCATCACCGAAGGATCACGTGAGCTGCAAACTTTTAATTCATCTGCTGAATTAAACGTCTGAGGTTCGGTAATAATTTGTATATCTAATCAGATGCAAATTAAGAAGCCCTTAACATAACTCTTCTTTTCATTAAAATTTCGTTTTTATTTTCTTAAGATTAATCCAGGACTTTTCATATAATTAGTAAACTTTCTCCATAAATTTGCGTTGTTTCCATAATCTGCTAACTCAAACTGATAGAAATTGGTTTCTCAAGTTAACCCTGGTTCCGAAAATATTGACATTGTTAATCTATCATTTACAAGATTGATTCTATGATTAATGAAATTACTGCAATGTCTGTTAATCATTTCGTTTAATAAATATGTGAAAATAAGAGAAGTTGTTGAGAATTTATTTCATTCTGAGTCTGTTCAAGCACAGGTATCGAATTCACGGAAATTTTTTGAGACTGATTATTGATTAATTTATTGAGTGATTAAACAGGTATAAAGTGAAATTAAAGATTAAATTGCTTCTTAGAGATAGAAGCTGGTGCCCCTACAAGTGTTATTGACTTTTCTGGTGTATATGAAATGAGATTTGATCTCAGATTACAATACATCAATATAAATTAAATAATTCATACCTGATCATATTCATATTTATTAATATTCCACTATTTCACGCAACATAGGACTCGCTATGACATCATCAAAGCTCAAACGCAGGCATCACACATGATCATAGGACTTGCTATGACATCATCAAAGATCATAGGACTTGCTATGAGATGAGATGAGATGAGATGAGATGAGATTCAACTTTATTGTCATTACACATGTATGAATACAAGGACATCAAATATCAAAGGCAGGCATCCCTCACACGATCATATGACTATGACAGAATCAAAGATCATGGAACTCGCTATGATATCATCAAAGATCATAGGACTCACTATAACATCATCAAAGATCAAAGGTAGGCATCACTGAAGGAGTTGTGATGTGCTTGCTTACACCTGCTTTCTACAGGCATGCAGAAATACTTGCCTGTACTTGGTTTCTATGGGCATGCGCAGGTATGTATATCAAATTCAAGAAATCTCTTGTGTGTGTGTCATATGCTCACACTGTATTCCTATGATTTCACATGACCACATAAGGAGTTCTGAACAACTCCTATGATGTCATATAGACATCATAGGCACATTGTGAAGTCAGAACACTTTCTACGGGCATGCAGAACTGCTTGCTTACACTTGCTTTTGACGGGCATGCAGAAATACTTGCTTTATACCATGTCAAAGATCAAAGGCAGGCATCACCATGGTACATGGTAACTTTCGACGGGCAAGCAGAAATGTTTGCTTACACCTGCTTTCTACGGGCGTGCCGAAATACTTGCTTATATTTGGTTTCTACGGGCATGCAGGTATGCACTAGTTTAGATTTGATTGGTGGATGGCAACCAGCCTACAGGTGCATTACCGCTACACACTTTATAAATGTTTGTCTTTCTGTGTGTCTGTTTTTCCTCATAACTTTGTGACGTGTTCCTCATAGCTTTGTAACGTTTTTCTCATGACTTTGTGACATTTCCTCAAGAGCTTTGCGTCAGCATAGACAGTCTTTTTAAGCAGTAGTAGTAGTGCATACCTGTGCATGCCCGTGCATGCCCATAGAATGCAAGTGTAAGCAAGCATTTCTGCATGCCCGTAGAACAGGGGTGGGTTACTGTTGCAAACCATGGTGAAACCTGCCTTTGATCTTTGATGTCACCACTCATTCAGTGATGACTGGCTTTGATCTGTGATGGCTGCCTTTGATCTTTGATGATGTCATAGCAAGTCCTATGATCTTTTAGCAAGTCCTATGATCTATATGACAATATATAGACATCATGCAGAGATCATAGGAACATCATAAGCGATCCTATGATCTTGTAACGAGTCCTATGGTTGTGACAGACATGCAGACACACAAGATGGACAGACAGACTTTGATGTCACCTCTTTTTCAGTGATGACTGCCTTTGAACTGTGATGGCTGCCTTTGATCTTTGATGATGTCATAGCGAGTCCTATGATAGTGAGTGATGCCTGCCTTTGATCTCATGGCGAGTCCTATGATCTTTTTGTGAGTCCTATAAACTATATGACATCATGTAGAGATCATAGGAACATCATAGTGTCATATGCAGGTGAGGGCGTGCCCCTTCTTTCCTGTTAAACTTTCCTTAGCTCCGCAGGCAATCAGCTCACCTGCGTGAGTGGACGCACTTGCTGCCTCTTCCTGGCCAGCACTTATAAGGACCATCAAGTGGAAGGGTAGGACACAGACAGGAAAAGATCAGTTGGACCACTGGGGTGGCAGACGGACTTCGACAGGTGGAAGGTTGAGACAGCATTTACGTCTGTGTTTGGTTGGTGGCAGGAGTGATTTGTTTGTGGCGGATAGCATAAACTGTATTCTGACTGTAACATTATGGCATCTAGCTCTGATGGGTTCAATAAAAATGAGATGGAGTGGATAATACCCAGGTCTGGGAGGCAGAAAAGAACAGCTAGGGATGCACCAAGAGTTAGAAGTGGGTCAGATGTGAGTGACGCGGGAGGAAGTTACAATGCGAAGAAAACACAAAGTAGCCAACATGGATGGCAGTTTGATGTATGGAATGTGTGGAAGGTTGTCATTGAGTTCAATAAGGGTGGGGGGCACTATCACTCTGTTAAGCTAACAAAAGCAATTGAGAAAGAAATTGGGAGAGTTAAAGTTTGCAAAGTTCTTGAATAATAATCGGCTGTTAATTCATGCATCAAGTAAACAGCAGCAAGAGAAAATACTGGCAATGACATGTCTACAAGGAGAACAAATGAAAGCACATGTTCCTGGTGCAACAGCAAACTTGAGGGGAGTTATATCAGGTGTCCCTTTGAGCATGACTATGGAAGAAGTGAAAAACAAGCTCCAAGGAGGAAAGGTGAAGGATGTGAAAAGGCTAAAGAGTAAAAGAGAAGGTTCACTGCAGGATACACTGCCTGTAATGATTCAGTTTGAGGAAACACTCCCCAAATCAGTCCAAATAGGATACCTGTATTACAGTGTCAGAGAATATGCCCCAATGTCACTCAGGTGCTACAAATGTCAAAGGATGGGTCACACTGCTCAACAATGTAAGGGAAAGCTAAGATGTGCTAGATGTGGAGGGGAGCACGAATATGGTAAATGTGACAAGGACACCAAAGTAAAGTGTTGCAACTTGGGGGCGTGAGCACAGTGCTGCATATGGAGGATGTGTTGTGTAGAGGGAAGCTAGACAAGCCCAGGAAATCAGAATAAGTAAATCTTGTATGCGGAAGCTATAAAGACAGAGGCAGGAATGGTTAGAAACACAACAGGCCTTGCTCAACGAAATTCAATTCAAAGGGAAGTACAGCCATCAACAAATCCCACACAAGCACAATGTCATGCCGCTGCAGGAAATTTTTGTGTTCACAAATGCAAAATGGATGATGACACATTGATAGTTAAGAGGACAAACTTTGTAGCTTTTATCTGCAACACCATTAATGTGGCAGCACAGCTAAAGAAGAAAAGTGACTGAATCAAAACCATTGTGGAAGCAGGAGGTGAAAGTATCAAAGCTGACCAGATTCATGCTTTATTGACAGCTGAAAATGGAGAGCCGCGTGTTGAAACTTAATATCTGATTATGGTACTACACATACTACAGTGGAATGCGAGAGGAGTCTTATAGCAAACGGACAAGAACTCAAGAAGTATCTTTATGAACTAGAAGTTATTCCAGAGGTAGTGTGTGTACAGGAAACATGGCTTCAACCTCACTTACATTTTGTCATTCCAGGATATAGTTCAGACAGGATAGAATTAACAGTGTAAATGGAGGAGGATGTGCCACTTTCATCAGCACTGCGGCAGCACAGTTTACCCTTGGCCGGGGGATTGTGGGGATCGTGGGATCGTGGGTTCGATCCCAGCCCCTGACCAACAGTGATCTGTGTGGAGTTTGCATGTTCTCCCCGTGTTGCGTGGGTTTACTCCGGGATTTCTACGGTTTCCTCCCACATGCCAAAAAAAAACATGCATGTTAGGTTAATTGGCTGTTCTAAATTGTCCCTAGATATCTGTTTCCTATAGGCCCTTAGAATAGAGGGTTAGTATTAATGAAAGCGCTTTGAGTGGTCTTTGTGACTAGAAAAGCGCTATATAAGTGCAGGTTAGTTAGTTAGTTAGTTAAAGATGGCTTGGCATATAGGGTGATTCCCTCCCCTGAGGATATAGAGTGTAATATTATTGAAATACGTAGGCCAAAAGGACAATGAAATATTAAGCTGATTAATTATTACAACCCATGTAGGAGGTTAACAGCAGATGCTTTGTGTTATGGCAGGGGAAGGACATATGAAAGAGGTATGGTGTGGAGACTTTAATGCCCATAATAGCTTGTGGGGAAGCACACATACTATCATGAACTGGGTTTGATGGTTTCAAGCCCAGTTCCTTGACGTATGCTCTTTTGTGTATTTGTTGCTTCCTATTTGCCTCCAGCGCTCTCAGGGAGCCTTGGGGTTTTGCTCAGCTCCCTGACAGCTCTTAGCCATGCCTCCCCCTCCTGTCAGTCGTGCCAGCTAGCTGTCATTATTATTTGTGTTCATTCCTTTTTTCACGCACGCACACACACACACACATACATACATTTCCGCTCATGCACACTTTGACATACATACACACACCCACTCTCACTCCTGTGCTCACAGACATCCACTCACACACCTGTTTCCACTTACACACACCCACACACTTCTACACACATGCACACTCCCTACACACCAGCAATCACTTCCTCATTATGTTGGCATTATTTAAGCCTTGTGTCTGCTTCAATTGTCGGGTGATTGTTGTTGTAAGAGTGTGTTTAATCTGTCTGTTTTTTGTTACTGCTCTACACTATCTGATGTGCTGTTCGCTTTTCTGCCGGCATTACCTGGTGTATCAGTTGTATTGCTCCCCGCACTTTGGATTTCACGGACTGCCTCGGACTGCTCCAGCCAGTAAGTTTATTTTGTCTTTCCCCTCTGTCCAGCTCTCCTGCAGCGTCTGGGGTTTCCCTGTGCTGTTCAGGTTTCCTGCAGCACTCATTATCTTTCCACTGAACTGTTGAGCGTCCTTGAGGTATCCCTGTTCTCCCTGTGCTCACCGTTATTATTTGTCTGGACTGTTACATTATTTTTCTGCACAATAAAATACACACAACGTACTCCTGCGAGTGGATTTATTATTTCTGCCTTTAAACGGCAGATAATTCATGACAGAATCACCTGACCTGTCAGAAACCCAGCGGAGATGTTGTGTGTGTGTTTTTTTACCTTTTGTGTTTCCACTCACCAGTTTTTGCAGCATGGACTTTTCTGTTTTTGGACTGAATATGGAGGACAGCGTGGCTGCCCAGCGTGCCATGGATTTCGACACAAGGGCTTGAGCCACCCGCTCTCCCGAAGCCAATCTTCGCCTGCTGGACAACGCTGTTGGAGTAATTGGGACGTTTCCCAGTCCGTGGAGATATCTGGGGCTCAAACCACTACTCACCCTGATATGTGAGTCCCGGCAGCGCATCGAGGAAGTGGTAAGAGGGTCCTCTGCAGCACATCCTTGGCAGCCTAAGGAGCGCTCCCGGAAGCCGAGAGCCCAACATACACTTCCTGAGCTGGTGTCCTCATCTCCCCACCAGATATTCCGTCTTACTCCCGGGGAGACGAAGTATGACATGATACAGCAGCTGACGTAATCACCTGTCAGGAATTGAATGAATGAATGAATGAATTTTATTTATTTCGGATAGTACATTACAGGTTAAAAGAAACTGTATAATATAACAACAAGGTCAAATTAGACAAAGACTCCTTCTACTATACAATTCCACGTGAGTTATCCGAAATGGGTGATGGCTGAAGCCGCAGCTTATATTGCCCACCCATATTCCATCCAAGAATTCAAAGGAGAAAAAAGAGAAAACAAGACAAGAGCGATTACAATTTAAAACAAGGCTAAGACAAAATGTGACTGAGAGAAAAAGAAAAACTGAGCTAGTCTAAGTTAAGCGGTTACTATTCAAAAACAAATCTAAGACAGTGTCACAAAGAAAAAGAGAAAAAAAGAAAAAACTAAGCTACAACACAACACAGGCTGGAAATGTCAATCCTTATGTGAGTTTACATGTCGTCTTGTAAATATGTTTGGAGTATTTCTTCCTTTAGTTTTTGTTTAAATTGTCCAAGCTTTGTACATGATTTTAATTCAGGTCCAAAATCGTTCCATAATCTGACTCCTTGCACTGAAATACAGTGTTGCTTGGTGGTTGTTCTCACTGTAGGCTTTTGAAATATACATGTTCCTCTGAAGTGATATCGTTTCTCCCTTGTTTGGAACAACTTTTGGATATTTGTGGGCAGTGATAGATTCTTCACTTTGAACATTATTATTGCGGTTTTAAAGTCAATCAGATCTTTCAACTTGAGAGTTTTTTGTTTAAGAAAAAGTGGGTTTGTTGGTTCCCTGTAAGCTGCTTTGTTGATTATTCTAATAGCTCTCTTTTGAAGCATAAAGAGTGGATATATGTTTGTTTTATATGTATTTCCCCATACTTCATTACAATATGTCATGTATGGGAGTATTAATGAATGATACAAGTTGTATAGTGTGGGTTGATTCAGCAAATTTTTCACTCTGTGTAATATTGCAATTGATTTGGATACTTTACCTTTTATATAATTAATATGTGGCTTCCAACACAGTTTGTTATCAATTATTACTCCAAGGAATTTAGTTTTGGATACCCTTTCAATCTCTACACCATTTACACTGAGTTTGGGTACTGGGTAGTCGTGATGGTTGTTAAAGACTATAAATTTTGTCTTGCTTAAATTGAGCGTTAATTTGTTTGAATCAAACCACAGTTTCAGCTTTCCTAATTCCTTTCCGAGTGTATCCAGAAGTTGTTCCAAATTGTTTCCACTGCATAGCAGATTAGTGTCATCAGCAAACAATATTAAGTCCATTTTTTCTGAAACTTTACATATATCATTTATATACATATTGAATAATAATGGTCCCAAAACTGAACCCTGTGGGACTCCACAGGTGACCTTCAGTAACTCTGAGTTTTTGCTGTTAACACATGCAAACTGATATCTATTCTTTAAGTAACTACTTAACCAGGACAGTGCTACCCCTCTAATACCACAATTTTGTAGTTTCTTTAATAATAGATTGTGATCTACTGTATCAAATGCTTTTTTAAGATCCAGGAATACTCCAACTGAATACTCTTTATTTTCAATGGCTGTTGATATTTTTTCTGTAAATTCCATTAAGGCATTGCTGTTGTCCTTTTGTGTCTGAACCCATATTGCTGCTCACACAATAAATCATTCTTCAGTATGAAGTTGTCAATTCTCTCATAGAATATTTTTTCAAGTATCTTGGAAAATTGCGGTAATAGTGAAATTGGTCTGTAGTTGGAGAGTTCCCCTCTGTCGCCTGTCTTGTAAATCGGAATTACTTTAGCTATTTTCATTGCATTGGGAAATATACCTGATTGGAGAGACAGGTTACAGATATACGTCAGTGGTTTCACTATGCATTCGATAACAGTTTTGACTAGTAGCATGTCAATACCATCGCAGTCAGTAGATGTTTTACTTTTGAACGATTTAACAATTTCAATGACCTCTCTTTCGTCTGTGTTCTTTATGAAGATGGTGTCTTTTACAGCAGTGTTATTGCATATTGTATCACCTGTAGGCGCCGTAGTGGGTATTTCTCGGGCCAGTTTAGGTCCAATGTTAACAAAAAAATTATTAAATTCATCTGCAGGTGAAGCTATATTCACATTCAGAGTCGATTTATTATTTTTTGGAATATTAGTTGGGTAGCTAGTATTTCTGCTTTTATTTCCAAGGATACTGTTGATTATTGTCCATGTATTTTTAATATTGTCTTTGTTTTTTTCCAGTTCTTTACTGTAATAGTCTCTTTTACTGCATCTTATTATATATGTTAACTTATTTTTGTATGTTTTATACCGTTGCTCTGCTTCTTTTGTCCTTTTCTTTATGAAAGCTTTATATAATAAATTTTTCTTTTTACACGCCTTTTGTAGTCCTTTGGTTAACCATGGTTTGTCAGCAAATTTGTGTTTAAGCTTTTTTTTAACTAATGGGCAGTTTTTTTCATAAAGAGTGGTTACAATGTTTATAAATGTGTCATAGGCTTCATTTACATCTGTTACATAGACTTCTGTCCAGTCTTGCTTCAGCAAGTCCTCTTTAAAAGAACTGATTGCGTTTGGTGATTTGTGTCTGAACGATTTTGAGATTTTTTCTGGGTTGGGCCCCGTGTGGCCATGGATAAGTGCAAAGATTGGCAAGTGGTCGCTTATATCATTTATCAATAATCCACTTTCTATTTTCTTATCGAGAACATTGACAAACAGGTTGTCAATAAGTGTAGCAGAGTGAACTGTGATTCTACTGGGATGTGTTATTGTGGGATATAGACTCATGCTGTACATAGAGTTCATGAACTCTGTAACTACATTTTGTTGATGTGGATTAAGTAGGTCAATATTGAAATCTCCACAAATTGCTACCATTTTCTTACTAGTAATATTATTGTACAGCTCGACTAATTTATCTCTGAATGTCTCAATGCAAGTTCCCGGCGTTCTGTATATGCAGCTTATGATTAGATTTTTTGTTTTGTCTAGGTCTGGTTATGAATATTATTGAAAAAGTGGTTATCAGGATCAATATCATTCTCCATCTCTTGTGGTTTATGTTCAGCATAGTGGCATATTTTTAGAGTTTGAGTTTCCTCACTCTGTGTTTCATAGTCATTGTTCATTTGTATTTATCTAAGTCAGTAGCATCTCTGATCATTATACTTTTTGCTTGCTCAGGTGTTCCATTTAGTTTAATCCAAATTCTACAATTTCTTGTCCAGGTTGACTGTATCCTACTTGAGTTTCCTTTAGTTTTTTGGCCTGCCTCAGTATGTCATTTTTCACCCTACTGTTCACAAAGCGCATCACAATTGATTTCTTTGTTTTGTTATCTTTCTTCGGTAAAGCATAACAGGCTGAGATCGCATTGGCTTCTACCTTAATGTCTTTATCATTAAGGAACTGAAGCACTTGGTTTTCTAGGGACATTGATTCACTTATGGAAGCATGTTCACCACTCAGTCCTGTTGCGGCATGGGCGTAGGACTGATATCTGATGTCTAGTCCACTTATAACTAGGTCATCAATGCGAGAACCTTGTTCAAGATCCTCGACGCGTTGCTCCAAAAGACGCCCGTGTTGCTCCAGGTCCATAATTTTTTTGTCTTTTTCTTTTATTATTGAATGTAGGGCTTGTACCTCTTGTATTAGGTTTATTATTTTGGCCTGTTGGTTAGTCATTTTGGCCAATTCTTCTAACACAAAGTTCAGAGATTTTTTAATTTCTTCCAATTCCTCAATTCAGACAAGTGCTTCTCCAATCTCTTGCACTCTTGCCTGATGTGATTAGCCAGATTCCTGCAGAGGAGCTCCAGATTTTACAATCTGCTGGGGCTCCCCAGTCAGCTGCTGTCCCCGCTCCTCAATCTTTTCCCTCTGTCTCCCCAAATTCTCCACCGGTCCTGGGAGGGAGTAGCCGGACGCTGAAGGAGCCAGGGGTTGCTGAGGAGCCTACACCATGGTAAGTGAGTCACCCTGCATGAAAGTGCCAGAAGAAGCCTCATTGGCGGCTGAATCCCAGATGTCATGCCCGACCACTTCTGTGGCAAAGCCTTCCCCAGTGCCAGCTGTTATGCCAGTCTGTGCCCTCTCTGCTTCAGCCACAGCCCTAGTCGGTGAGACGTTCTCTCCTGCCGCCAACGGGATCTCCAGGGCTTCCCCCGACACGCCCACCTCCGTGTCAGCTAAGCTGGCTCCTCCACTATCCTCTGTGGGGCCTTGGATGTCCCTGGATGCAGAGAAGGATGGCAGCTCGCCGCCAGCAGCAGTTTACACCCAGACCCAGGAGGTCAGGCAATTGTGTTTTCATTTTATCCCTGCTAATAATGATAAACCTTGTCAGTCTCCCGGGAGAGAACCTCAGGTTAGGCAGTCACCTGAGCGCTCTCCTCCTGCTGCCATTATTAAAGACTCACCTATCCCCTCCATGTTTCCTCCCTTCTTTCCTGAGTGCCCACCGGAACCTGGCCGCCGGACTGTGGAGGAGCCAGTGGCTCTGGATGATCCTACAATGGAGCCAACAGGGAGTGGACCCCCAGTCATCATGCCGGAAGAACCATCGGGGTGGGGGGATTCGCCTTGGGGGCATAAGGACTGCCACCACCATCATGTCTGCTGTGGAGGCCACCACAGCAGAGTCAGCACTTGAGCTGGACCACCCAGAGGCCGGGCCTGGGACATCCTCACCAAGTTCGTTGGAGTCCTGGACAGCGGTGGAGCTCGAGCTCAGGCAAGTGTTCAGTTTTGTTTTCCTCTTCTCAGTATTAGAGCGATCTTTCCTGGCTTTTGGTGAGGAGAACCGGGTGCAGCAGATAGCTGCACCCGAGCTTGCTTCGCCGGGCTCCACTGCTGCCGGCGACCCTGACCCTCTCACTTTCTCTGCCATTCCTGAGCCTTCATCTGGGGTCGCTGGAAAGGATCCGCCGCCACTGGGTCCTACCGAGGGTGCATCGTTGGCCCAGCTGGGGCCCACAGAGGGTGCATCGGTGGCCCAGCTGGGGTCCACCACGGGTGCAGCTATGTCCAGGACCGGAACCACTGCAGGTGCAGCAGGGGCCCAGTCGGGTTCCACTGTGGGTGCAACCATAGCTTGGTCGGGGTCCTCCATGGGTGCTACACAGGCCCAGCCGGAGTCTGCTGCAGGAGCAATGAGGTCCCAGGTTGGGATCACCGCAGGTACAACTTGGGTCTAGCTGGGGTCCACTGGGGGTGAAGCATTGGCACAGCCGGGGTCCACCGAGGGTGCAGCGGGGTCCCAAGCTGGGGCCATCAAGGTTGCTACCATGGCCCGGTCGGGGTCCACCTCGGGTGCCATGAAGCTCCAGCCTGGAGCCTCCGTGGGTGCAGCTTTGTTCTGGACTGGGACCACTGCGGGTGCCGCTATCCCTCAGCTCGAGGCCAAGGGGGGCAGGGCGGTCCCCCTCTCATCGCTGTCTGACGATGCTGGGGTTCCCCCTTCCTGGCTTTCCTCTTCCTGTTTTGGATTTTCCTGTGGGGAGGCCGCCTCTCGGACTGCCACTCTTGAACTGGTGGCTTAAGGACCCAGGCCATCCGCCCGGTGAAGTGTGCCATGGAGCTAGGTGGCCCAGTTTACCTGCCTGGCTACCTGACCCGCTTTCCCGGGCAGTCCATTTGGTCCTGAACTTGGACAGACCGCCTGACCGTTCTCCGCTTGCAGCCCTGTGGTTTTGGGACTTTGGTCGGCCCCCTGAACTTTTGAACTCTCTGGTCTTGGGGGCTCTGTCCTGGATTTTGTGGGGTTTGGGGAGATTCACCTTGTTTCTGTGTATTGTATTCCTATGTTATTTTACTCGTTGATTCCCTCCTGACCTGTTTCCCCCACCTCCCACCCTGGTTTGTTGTGGTAGTTCCCGGGGGGGGGGGGGTCCCTTTTTCTGTTTTTGTGTTTTTCTTTTGTTGGTTCAGGGGGTGACTGGAATCCACCCCTTGAGGTGGGGGGCTCTGCCATGAACTGGGTTTGATGGTTTCAAGCCCCGTTCCTTGATGCTGTGGCTGGATGCTCTTTTGTGTATTTGTTGCTTCCTATTTGCCTTAGGCGCTCTCAGGGAGCCTTGGGGTTTTGCTTGGCTCCCTGACAGCTCTTAGCCATGCCTCCCCCTCCTGTCAGTTGTGCCAGCTGGCTGTCATTATTATTTGTGTTAATTCCTTTGTTCATGCACACACACACACACACACACACACACACACACACACACACACACACACATACGTACATTTCCTCTCATGCACACTTTGACACACATACAGACACTCACTGTCACTCACGTGCTCACAGACATCCACTCACACACCTGTTTCCACTTACACACACCCACACACTTCTACGCACATGCACACTCCCTACACATCGGCAATCACTTCCTCATTATGTTGGCATTATTTAAGCCTTGTGTCTGCTTCAGTTGATTGTCGGGTGATTGTTGTTGTAAGAGTGTGTTTAATCCAACTGTCTGTTTTTTGTTACTGCTTGACATAGTTCTCGGCCCAGGAAACACGCACACAGGCTCAGGTAAGATTTGATAACTTTATTCAACAGTAAAGGGATGTTTGGATGCGTGTATGAGATATGGATGTGGATTGTGGGTGGACGGGTGGAGTCGGGAACAGAGCAGCACGCCGTGCGGCCAGGCAACCCTATGGGAGAAACAGAGACAGGGAAATTAGCTGGGCTAACCCACACGGGGAAGTAATGCAGAGTGATGCTTACTTGCAGAAGGGAAGGTGGCTGGCGTTGGCTAGGATCTTCGGCCTGGGAGACAGCGCCCTGCTTCGCCACGACGAGGCGTGGAGATGCGGGAGAAGGAGATGGCGAAGATGGGAGAATCCACCGCCAGGGAATCCACCTGTGCACAGGGGAAGGCTGATAGACAAGTAAGTGATAAACAGCTTACGTGAAGTAGCGAAGAGTGGCAGGATGGAAGAGACGATCCTGCTGAGGGTTTGAGCGCGTAGTAGAACAGACAGCTCCAGACTGATGCTCAGGGCGGAGTGGAATAAATAGCCCATCACTGACGAGGCGCAGGTGTGCGCGCAGCTGAGGTGGATGCCTGAGAGCGGCGAGTTGTGACACTGCTCTACACTACCTGATGTGCTGTTAGCTTTTCTTCCGGTGTTACCTGGTGTATCAGTTGTTGGCTCCCCGCACTTTGGATTTCATGGACTGCCTCAGACTGCTCCAGCCAGTAAGTTTAATTTGCCTTTCCCCGCTGTCCAGCTCTCCTGCAGCGTCTGGGGTTTCCCTGTGCTGTTCAGGTTTCCTGCAGCACTCATTATCTTTCCACTGAACTGTTGAGCGTCCTTGAGGTATCCCTGTTCTCCCTGTGCTCACCGTTATTATTTGTCTGGACTTATATTATTTTTCTGCACAATAATATACACACAACGTACTCCTGTGAGTGGGTTTATTATTTCTGCCTTTAAACGGCAGATAATTCATGACACATACAGATAACAATGGAAATGTTGTGGAAGAGATGTTAGATGAAAGATCGTTAATTTGTCTCAACAGTGGTGAAGGTACCAGGGCGGATATGCATAAGGGTACATCATCATATATTGACCTGACTCTGGTATCTTCTTCTTCTTCTTCTTCTCTCGGTTACTGGCCGATAGCAAACAACTGAAAGGTGCATACCGCCAACTACTGTTCAAGAGTGTGTAACATTATGTCATTTGAGCCCGACCCCTAAATTCTATGACTTAATCCTGTGTTATTAAAAAAGAGAAAAGAGCCCTTCTTGTGATTCTTAGTGCCTCTTCATCTCCATCTATTCCCAGAATCTCAGTTAAATCCCATTCCCTACCGGCCTTTCAAACTTTTCATTTTCTCTCTTTCATTTCCATACTTGTGACAGTGTAATAAGATGTGCTCGACATTTTCTTTTGCTCCCATTCTCTACATTTGTCACTTTCGCTTTTCCCATGGTGAATAAAGTGCCATTTAAACTTGTGTGAGTCTTGACATAATGATGTCTTCCCTCCTGTTTATTGTTTGATAATTCTTTATTGCAACAGATTTTTGTATTTTGTAATACGATCTACCTTTATGATCTTCATCCCATCTTTTTTGCTGTAGCCCAATTCCTTTTTTCTTGATTACTGCTTTCCCTTCACCTTTTCCAAGAGACAATGGTATAGTTATTTATTTCCCATGTGCACTTTTTGCTAATTTGTCTGCACAGTCATTCCCTTTCAACAAACTGAACTTCTCCACCACCCCTGTGTACCCTAAATAAACTGTGATATAGCTCAATTACCAAGTCTTCCCTTGTAGATTTTAGTGTCTGTATGATTTTTAAAGCTGCGAGTGAATCTGTGCACATGACCACCTGGTCCGGTCTGACCTCCTCCACCCACTGCAAACCAATAATTATTGCCACCATCTCTGTTGTAAACATGGATGTAGTGTTGCAGAGTCTTTTTGAGATGGTCACTTTAAACTCTGGAATGTATACTCCAGCTCCAACAGAGCCCTCTTTGTTCTTTGAACCGTAAGTATAGAGCTGTAAGTAGTATCTGATTCTTTAGTAAGAGCCTGTGAATGGACGGTTATGAACAGTGCAACTATAGGAAGTGATGACTTCCCAATACTTACAGTCATTAAAACTGAATTATGTATACAAGAAGGAAGATGTTTTACAAGATGGTGTTTTGACAAGGCAGATTGGGGAAAATTTAGGCAGTACTGTGTACAATCATGTCATTTGGTAACATTGGGTGGTGCGGTGGAGCAGTGGTTAGCACTGTGGCAGCACAGCAACTCACCCTTGGCCATGGGATCCTGGGTTCGATCCCAGCCCTTGACCAACAGTGATCTGTGTGGAGTTTGCATGTTCTCCCCATGTCTGTGTGGGTTTACTCTGGGATTTCTCCGGTTTCCTCCCACAGGCCAAAAACATGCAGGTTAGGTTAATTGGAGACTCTAAAGTGGCCCTAGGTGTGAATGTGTGTGAATGGTGAAGGGATAGCATCGTACCATGGCTGCTTCATCCATTCAGGTGGATGCCCTGAATTTCCCCTCTGGGGATCAATAAAGTACACAAAATTAAAAATTAAAATCAAATTTTAAAAAAAATTACAAGGTGGCATAGAAGAGTGCTCAAGTCAGGTAACCAATCATATTCTGAATGCTGCAATAGCAAGTATACCTAAGAAAACAACACAGGGTAGGAAGAAGGTTGTACCCTGGTGGAATGAGGAATGTAGTGTTGCAGTAAAAGAGTGAAACAAGGCATTCAGAGAGCTGAGGAAAAATATGAATAGTGGAAATTTAATAGATTATAAAAAGAAAAGGGCAGTAGCTCGAAGGATTAATAAAAACAGGAAAAGGTCAACATGGAGAGAATTTTGTTCCACCCTTGGTAGGAAAACATAACTAGGTGATGTCTGGGGTATGTTTAAAAAAAATGAGTCGGAAAAGGGTATCAGTTCAAGTCCTGGCTCTAGTGGATGGAGACAAGATGGCTGTATCAGGCAAAGAAAAGGTAAAAGTCCGAGGTAGAGCATTTGCAGCAGTGCAAAGAGGAGAACATCTTGGTGAGAGTCATAGACAGCAAAGGGAGCATAAACTTGGAGAAAATGCAAACTTAAAAAAGGAAGTGAAAGAAGATATGACTGCGTTAGACCTCAAGCTCACAATGTCGGAGCTTAAGAGAGCTTTGAAAGATAGTGGATACACAGCTCCAGGATATGATCAGTTAAACTATGCTATGTTCCGGCAGCTGCCTATGCAATCAATGGAACTGGTGCTGAAATTGTTTAACAGAATATGGAAGGAGGGGGTCATCCCAAGT
This sequence comes from Pholidichthys leucotaenia, assembly GCA_020510985.1. Taxonomy (NCBI): domain Eukaryota; kingdom Metazoa; phylum Chordata; class Actinopteri; order Cichliformes; family Pholidichthyidae; genus Pholidichthys; species Pholidichthys leucotaenia. The sequence goes on along the minus strand of CM035838.1, from coordinate 458,429,301 downwards.
GGGTGGAAAAAGGCTGTAATTTTCCCATTTAATAAGCCAGGGAAAGATCCAGCTCATCTAGGCAACTAGAGGCCAATAGCATTAACGTCACACTTAGGGAAATGGATGGAGAAGGTGCTAGTTTACAGACTGTTATACTGTATGTACTAGAGCAAAGACGATTAATAAACAACTATCAGAATGGTTTTAGAAGAGGAAGATCCACAGTGGATGCTCTAGTTAGGTGTCATGACTGATTAGATAATTCAGGCCACGTGCAAGACGCAGCAACAGAAAGACAATCACACAATAATACAAGTTTGAGAATGTTTATTGAATTGCAAAATACTATGCACAGCTACAGAGCAGTCACTCACCAGAGGAAGGAGCCTGTGGAGAGAAGACGAGAGCTGTAGGAGGAGGAATGGAGTAAGGGATAATGGGCCAGCCAAATTACTACTTACAGTACGTGGGCTCTGAGGGAGCACTGGCAGGACTCCAGCAGGGAATAGACGAACCAGTAGGGTAGGGAATGAGCTGGTGGTGCCTGACCGGGTGGAGGTTACTGTAGGCAGGGATAGTGTGGCAGGAGAGCACGTGCAGTCCCAGAGACACACCCGCACGATGGCAGCAACCTGAATGAGGGAATAAAGTACACAAGTTAATAATTTTCTTTACCCAGTGTTAATGACTTGCTGTCTTAGTGGCAGTATACCCAGACGAGCCAGCGTTGAATCACCGAAGGATGCTTCCTTAAATACGTTGGCTGATGAGAGGGCGCAGGTGTGTCCTCTGCCGCAGGTGTTCTGATGAGCCGGGGAGAGATGAACGGGAAGGAGGGGGTGTGCTCTCGCTGCCTATGACAGGGCCCCCCCCTTCTAGGAGCACCTCCTGGCAGTCCATACGGCTTATTGGGATGGGAACAATGATAGGACTGGAGCATCTGTTTGTCTAGGATCTGGGACAAAAGGACCCAGGAACACTCCTCCGGGCCGTAACCCTCCCAATCAACCAAATACTGGAGCCCCCGGCCGCAATGGCGAACATCCATAATCCAGTGGACTGTATGGGCAGGGTGACTGTCGATAATCCGGGGGAGAGGAGGCGACTTCGGGGGGAGGGGGGCAGAGAGGACCGACCGAGAGAGGCTTAAAATGGGACACGTGGAACGTCGGGTTCTCCCATAGAGTAGGTGGTAGCTTCAGCAGACCTGATGTGTCATTGACAATCTTGGAGATAGGGACGGGCCCCAGGAAGCGAGGAGACAGCTTCTTTGATGTTGTCTTCCAGGGACCTGGTTTGCCACCAACCAAACCTGCTGCCCCCCGTCGTCTGTCTGCTCAAGTGCGGTTGCGCTCAGCAGAGTGGGTGAGGGCGGCATCGTGGATCTCCAAAGGCGTCGGCAGTGGCGAGCATGAACTTCCACGGAGGGAACCACGACCTCTTTCTCGGCCATCGGAAGTGGGGGGGGGGACGTGTATCCCATAGACGTCTCAAATGGCATGAGCCCAGTTGCTGTGGAAACAGCCGAGTTCATAGTGTATTCCACCCAGGTCAGATGCGTGCTCCAGGTGGATGGGTGTTTGGCCGCTACACACTGCAGGGTGGCCTCCAAGGACTGATTAGTGTGCTCTGCCTGCTCGTTGCTCTGGGGATGATTACCGGAGGAAAGGCTCACTGTCATTCCCAGGGTGCGGCAGAAGGCCCTCCAAACCTGCGAGGTGAACTGCGGCCCATGGTCAGACACGATGTCCATCAGTAGCTCAAGGAGGTGGACCACATGGTCAGTCAGGAGGTTGGCCGTCTCCAAGGCTGAGTGGAGTTTGGGGAGGGCCACCAAATGCACAGCCTTGGAGAAGCGGTCTACAATGGTCAAGATAACGGTTTTACCATGGGAGGGGGGAAGACCAGTTAAGAAGTCCACAGCGATGTGAGACCACGGGCGACCAGGGATGGGAAGGGGATGGAGAAGTCCAGCCGGGGGAGATGAGTCAGACTTGCCCTGGACACAGGTCTAGCAGGCCCGTACATACTCCCGCACATCCCGCTGCAGTGTGGGCCACCAGAACACCTGCCGAACCAGGTCCATGGTGTGGATGATCCCACGATGACAAGCGAAGTGGCTGGTGTGACCCCACTGGATAACATCACTGCGGAGGGCAGTGGGGACGTACAGGCAGTTCTGGGGGCACCCTGCTGGCACAGGCTTCCGAGACTGGGCCTGATGGACCTTCCACTCGATATCCCACGTAAGGGTACCGAGGACGCAAGTAGAGGGAAGAATGGTTAGGGGGTGGGAAGGGGGCGCTATCTCCTCGGAATCAAAGTGGCGCGATAGCGCATCCGGCTTGGTGTTCTGAGCGCCAGACTGATAAGTGATGGTAAAATTAAAGCGCTGGAAAAACAAAGCCTAGCGAGCCTGCCTGGCGTTAAGTCGGAGGGCCGACCGCAAGTACTCGAGGTTCTTGTGGTGGGTCCACACGACAATGGGGTGAATAGCCCCCTCTAACCAATGTCTCCATTCCTCCAGTGCCAATTTAATGGTGAGCAGCTCTCTGTCCCCCATGTCGTAATTCCTCTCAGCTGGCATAAGCTGACGAGAGAAATACACACATGGGTGGAGCTTCTGATCAGAGGATGTGCACTGTGAAAGGACAGCTCCCACCCCCAAATCAAATATGTCCACCTCAAGGACAAACTGGAGCTGTGTGTCGACCTGTGCCAAGATTGGTGTTTCAGTGAACAGTCCCTTTAATTTAGAAAAGGCCTGCTTCGCTGCCTTGGTCCACCGAAAGGGGACCTTAACAGAGGTCAGCTGCATTAAGGGCAGTGCTACCCCACTATAGTTCCTGATGAACCGGTGATAAAAATTCATGAACCAGAGGAAGCGTTGAAGCTCCCTGCAGGAGTGGGGTGTTGCCAGTCTCCCTTCAGCCACTATGAAGCCCAAGAAGGTGGTAGATGTTGTGGAGAACTTACACTTCTTGGCCTTAACGTAGAGCTGGTTCTCCAAGAGCTGTTGTAAAACTGTTCTGACATGGACCTCATGTTCCTCTGGCGAGCGGGAGAAAATCAAAATGTCATCTAAATAGACCAGTGGTCCCCAAACTACGGCCCGCGGGCCATATACGGCCGGCCTCCACATTTGGCCCAGCCCCCTGAACAATACCAGAGACGCATTATGATTTTTTTTTTTCAGTCTGGCCACGCGATTGAGACTAATACACGCATAGAACGTGACATTCTATTCCACCCTTCTGCAGTCTGTGCCCCTATCTGAACACCCCCCCCCCGCCCCCGAAAAAAAAAAATCCTAGTGTTAACCTTTCCTGCTTTGGTCTCTTAACCGTGGTTGGGGGACGCAGGGGAGATCTGTCTTCTCCAGGGCCAGAGGCAGCTTTTCCTCCGGGGTTAACTCCCGAGTAAACCTCACGGTTGTTAACAGCAATATGGTGGTACACTGAAGAACAGGCCGTTTTGCTGAAGAGTTGGGGGCTTTATTATCAGACTGCACCGTTAATAACAGCAATTCTAGTTCGCTACCTGCTCCGGTCGCCTCTCTCTCTACTCACCCGCACACTTCACACACACCATCCGCTCCGTGGGGCCATTCACACGGGGGCGCGCCTCGGCTGGTGATTGTACTCGCCGACAGACTCACGGCATTAAAGACATCTTTCTTCTCGGGACACACCTCCTCCGCGACAGCATTCAAACATTTCTTGACAAATTCTCCCATCAGTGAAAGGTTTACCGCTGCTTGCTATCAGTTGAGCAACCTGAAAGCTGGCCCGAATGGATGACTGGCTCAGCTGAGCTTGGCGTACAAATGTATTCTGCTGAGATGTTACCTGTTAAGATTGTGCACGGCACAACAGAAAGTTAATGTTCCATGGACTTTTTTTCTGTGAAGAACCCAGAGAGGGTTTTTTGGTTATTATTTATTTCATAAATAGTGTTACTTATTTCATTAATAGTGTTATTATTTATTTTCTGACTTTTTTTCCTGTGAAGATCCCGGAAAGGGTTATTAATATTTGGTTATGTGTGGCTTTCTGGAAAACAATAAATGTTAACGTTTAGGCACCCCTGCGATCGTCACACTTTTTCTGTTACAAACTGACCCCGGCCCCCATCAGAGAAGGCAAAAGTTATGTGGCTCTCACAGGAAAATTTTGGGGACCCCTGAAATAGACGAACACAAATTGATAGAGCATATCGCGGAGGACGTCGTTAATTAACCGTTGGAAGACAGCAGGGGCGTTGGTTAGCCCAAACGGCATCACCAAATACTCAAATTTCCCCAGGTGGTTTTTAAATGCTGTCTTCCACTTGTCCCCCTCACGAATGCGAATTAGATGGTACGCATTGCGTAAGTCCAATTTAGTGAACACCCGTGAACGCTGAAGGAGCTCAAATGCGGAATTCATCAAGGGCAGAGGGTATTTGTCCTCAATACTTATAGCGTTGAGCTTGCGGTCATCAATACACAGGCACAGCGAACCATCCTTTTTGCCGACAAAGAAGAACCCAGCCCCGAGCGGAGCCAAAGATGGCCAAATAAGGCCGGCGTTCAGCAACTCTTTGGCATACTTCTCCATAACCTCTCCCTCTGGCTCAGAGATGCTGTAGAGCCGGCCGGACAGCTGCTTCGCCCCCGGGATGAGGGCCACAGCACAGTCATAAGAGCGGTGAGACGGAGGCAACAGCGCTTTCGACTTGCTGAAGACCTCCCCCAAATTGTGGTAAGCCTGGGGGACGAGGCTGAGGTCCGGCAGCTCGACCGGAGGGAGAGAGACAGGGAGAGAAGGGGCATGTTTGGCTGAACTTAAACAATTGACAAAACAGAACGGGCTCCAGGAGGAGATCAAATTATGCCCCCAGTTAATAAACGGGCTGTGCCTCCGGAGCCACGGATATCCTAGAATCATCAGGGATGATTAGGAACGTGAGTTCTTCCCAATGATTACCAGACAAGAGGATGGCAGCCGGCCTCATGCTTTCAGTGACTACTGCAACCTTGTGGCTGGATATGGTGGTAGTACATTGATGATGGGGCGATTTAAGAGCGGGAATATCCAGGTCCCGGATGAGCCGGGCTAACACGCAATTGCCCTCTGCCCCTGAATCAACTAACGCCAAAACCCTCCCCTCGACTCCTGGCAATTGCACGAGGGACGGAATAGAGAAATTGCTAGGGGAAGTTAACTTGGTACCGCCCACCAGACCACCTGTGGTTACTGACGGGCCACGTCTTTTTGGCTGCCAGGGGCACTCGTCCTGACCGTGCTCCGGGGAAGCACAGTACAAGCACGCACCAGTTCTCCTCCTTCGCCAGCGCTCAGCTTCGGTTAAACGAACCCGGCTGAGGTCCATTGGCTCGGGAGGAGAACCGGACCCCCGTGTCATTCCCTGCAGCAGGCACCCGCTTGCGGGCGGGTGAGAGGAGGCCTGTCTCCCCTTCTCCTGCTCACGATAACGGTTGTCCAACCCCACTGCCTGATCAATGAGACCATCGATCGTGTCGGGAATGGCATTAACAGCCAGGTCGTCATGGAGTTGGGCGTTTAACCCGTGAAGGAACGCGCTGCGTAACGCAAACTCGTTCCACCCCAAGTCCGCCACTTCCACCCGAAACTCCACAGACAACTCGGCCACAGACCGGGCCCCCTGGCGGAGAGTCATAAGGTGGCTCATTATGTTCCCTTGACTCTCGGTGTGGTCAAACGTGTGACAAAAAGCGGCCACAAATTGGTCAAATGTGTAACTACGGCCCTCTGGGCTGTCTGCTGTGGCCCAAGCCCAACTAAGGGCTCGGTCTTGCAACAGTAGGGTGAAGAATTGGATTTTTGCGACCTTCCCTGGGTACTCCCCCCGACCTGCTCCAAATACAGCCGTACCTGATGAAGGAACTCCTTACACTTCCCCACCTCCCCAGCGTATGGGGGAGGTGGGGAAGGAGGTGGGACGGTGCACTGGTGGTTGAACAAGGGGAGCAGGCTAAGGAGGAGGAGCTGGAGAAGCTGCCCCTGCCAAATGTTGCGTGATGGTGTCCAATTGCTGCATCATGGTTTGCAGCTGCTGGCCCATCACGGTAATTTGTTGCTCGGTTGCCTCTAGGCGATCCAGAGCTGATTGCCCTGCTGTTGCACCTGCTGAGCCGATGTTAAGGCTGGCTCGTTCTGTCATGACTGATTAGATAATTCAGGCCACGTGCAAGATGCAGCAACAGAAAGACAATCACACAATAATACTAGAAAAGCACTCGGATCTCCGCCAAGCGCCACAGTTCCCCCCATACAGTGTTTGTGTGTACGTTTTCAGATTCCTTGACCATGAAAACATATGACTAGCAATTGTATTGACAATGATAGGATTAGTGTTTCAGTAGTTATTCAGGAAAATGGCATTTTCCGTAATGGCGGCCACAGTTCCCCCCATACAGTGTTTGTGTGTACGTTTTCAGATTCCTTGATCATGAAAACATATGACTAGCAATTGGATTGACAATGATAGGATTAGTGGTTCAGTAGTTATTCAGGAAAATGGCATTTTCGGTAATGGCGGCCACAGTTCCCCCCATACAGTGTTTGTGTGTACGTTTTCAGATTCCTTGACCATGAAAACATATGACTAGCAATTGGATTGACAATGATAGGATTAGTGGTTCAGTAGTTGTTCACGAAAATGGCATTTTCCGTAATGGCGATTTTCTTCTGGACGGTGGTCCGGATCACCACCAAAATTTAATCAGTTCTTCCTTGTACCATTTCCAACAATGCCTGAAAGTTTCATCGAAATCCGTCCAAAACTTTTTGAGTTATCTCGCTAACCAACAGACAGACAGACAGACAAACAGACAGACAAACAGACAAACAGACAAACCCCGGCAAAAACATTACCTCCTTGGCGGAGGTAACAAGTTTGAGAATGTTTATTGAACTGCAAAAAACTCTGCACAGCTACAGAACAGTCACTCAACAGAGGAAGGAGCCTGTGGAGAGAAGACGAGAGCTGTAGGAGGAGGAATGGAGTAAGGGGTAATGGGCGAGCCAAATTACCACTTACGTGGGCACCGAGGGAGCACCGGCAGGACTCCAGCGGGGAATAGACGAACCAGCAGGGTAGGGTATGAGCTGGTGGTGCCTGACCGGGTGGAGGTTACTGTAGGCAGGGATGGTGTGGCAGGAGAGTGCGTGCAGTCCCAGAGACACACCCGCACGATGGCAGCAACCTGAATGAGGGAATAAAGTACACAGGTTAATAATTTCTTTACCCAGTGTTTATGACTTGCTGTCTTAGTGGCAGTATACCCAGATGAGCCAGCGTTGAATCACCGAAGGATGCTTCCTTAAATACGCTGGCTGATGAGAGGGCGCAGGTGTGTCCTGTCCCACAGGTGTTCTGATGAGCCGGGGAGAGGTGAACGGGAAGGAGGGGACGTGCTCTTGCTGCCCATGACAGTTAGGGTAAGTGATGATATTGAAAAGACTCTCAAAATGAAAGCAGTAATGGTTATAGTTTATCTGGATATTGAAAAGGCTTATGACTCACTGTGGAGGGATGAACTTCTTATCAAACTGAATAAAATGGGCATTGGTGGTAGGATGTATAATTGGATAATGGATTTTTTAACACACAGGACAATTAGGGTTAAAGTAGGATAAGAAGTTTCTTTTGACTTTGAAATAGAAAATGGTGTTCCTAAGGGGAGTGTGATAAGCCCAGTTTTATTCAACATAATGATTAATGACATGTTTGGGGATCAAGAGGGATACATCAAAACAGCACTATATGCAGATGATGGAGCCATATGGACGAGGGGAAGAAATGAGAAATTTGTGTTCAAAAACATCAGGAAAGCAATGGAGAAAGTATCATATCATAGGACATGATGTCCATCATAGGACATCATATGATGTCTTATGATGTCATAGGACATCATAGGCTGTCCTATGATGTCCTATAAACGTGACACACAGATTCCTGGCTTTTAATAGTGACTAGTACATACCCGTGCATGCCCGTGCATACCCGTGCATGCCCATAGAAACTAAGTATAAGTATTTCCGCATGCCCGTCGAAAGTAGGTGTAAGGGCGTAAGCAAGCATATCAGCACTCATTCATGGATGCCTGCCTTTGATCTTTGATGGTGTCTCAGTGAGTCCTATGATCATTGCTGATGTCATAGCAAGTGCTATGATCGTGAGTCATGCCTGCGTTTGATCTTTGAAGATGTCCTATGTCCTTTAATCTTTGATGATGGCATAGCGATGATGTACTGCTTCGAATGGGTGTAAGATTTCCAGATTTACACACAAACTGACAGATTTCTTGAATTTACTGAGTGATATATTTTTTAAGATTTCCAGATTTACTGCTTCAAATGGGTGTAGTTTAAAGTGCTGTGTCCTACTGTGTATCTTCTTCTTCTTCTTCTCTCGGTTACTGGCGGATAGCAAACTGAAAGGTGCATACTGCCACCTACTGTACAAGAGTGTATAACATTATGTGATCTGAGCCTGACCCCTAAATTCTATGACTTAATCCTGTGTTATCCTGTGTTATTTAAAAAAAGAGAAAAGAGCCTTTCTCGTGATTCTTATTGCCTCTCCATCTCCATCTGTTCCCGGAATCCCAGTTAAATCCCATTCTCTACCGGCCTCTCGAACTTCATTTTCCATTATCTGTCTTTCATTTCCGTATTTGTGACAGTGTAATAAGATGTGCTCCACATTTTCTTTGACTCCACATTCTCTACATTTGTCACTTTCGTTTTTCCCCATGGTGAATAAAGTGCCATTTAAACCTGTATGCTCCAGTCTGAATCTTGCCATAATGTCTTCCCTCCTACTGGTTTTTATGAAATTCTTTATTGCAATAGATTTTTGCACTTTGTAATATGCTCTACCTTTATGATCTTCATCCCATCTTTTTTGCCATAGTTCAGTTCCTTTTTTCTTGATTACTGCTTTCCCTTCACCTTTTCCAAGAGACAATGGTATAGTTATCTCTTTTCCAAGAGCACTTTTTGCTAATTTGACAGTCATTCCCCTTTCAGCCCCTCATGTGCAGGAACCCAACAAAACTGAACTTCTCCGGTGTAGACGCTGGGATTAGCATCTCAGACTGGATGCAGAGGGTAAATGAGGACAATAGGTATGGAGATGGGAGAGATTATGGTGAGGTAGAAGGAAGGAGTAGCTGGGGGGAGAAGGGTTGAATGTATTGTGATGTGAGATGTCATGCAGATGTGAGATGGGCAGATGATATAAAAGGAGAGACCCTGGTGTATTGAGATAATGCTTTTCTGTGTATGACTGATGTGAGAGTGAATAAAGTCGTCTGCTGCACGATGTCTGACTCCGTTATTTGCACTCTCCACACCACCACCCCTGTGTACCCTAAATAAACTGTGATATAGCTCAATCACCAAGTCTTCCCTTGTAGATTTTAGTGTCTGTATGGTTTTTAGCGCTGCAAGTGAATCCATGCACACCACCACCCAGTCCGGTCTGACCTCCTCCACCCACTGCAAACCAATAATTATTGCCACCATCTCTGCTGTAAACACGGATGTATTATTGGAGTCTTTTTGCAATGGTCACTTTAAATTCTTGGACGTATACTCCAACTCCAACAGAGCCCTCTTTATTCTTTGAACCGTCAGTATAGAGCTGTAAGAAGTTACAGTAACTGTTCCTGAGGTAAATGCTTGTTTTAACACCAACTTCACTCATATGCCAATCCTTTTTTCCTCATTAGCAGACTAGCGTCTACTTCTATTTCCAGAAACAGCCAAGGGGGAACATTACTCACTGAACTGGTGTTAGCTACTGTATATCAATAGTGTGCGGCCCATACATTCTAGTCCTTCTTTCAATTGTCCACCCAAACCCATGTCCTTGGAATTTTGAGTATTCCCAGCAGTCTTGTAGTGTTGTTTTTGAAATATTTGCTTCGTCACTTCTTTTCAGCTTGACCCAGTATGATGCGAGTTTATCTCTTCTCAAATCCATTGGCATTTCTCCTGCTTCTATTAAAACTGCATTGTTTGGTGTTGTTTTGACAACTCCAATGCACAGGTGAAGCGCTTTATGCTGCATTCTATTTTTCCAGTCGTCTTTGCCGCTGCTCCATAAATCATGCATCTGTAGTCCATTGTCGATCGCATTAGTGCTCTGTAAATGTCAATTAATGCCTGTTTATCTGCACCCCATTCACAAATTTCTCATTTGTCCCCATCGTGCTGTTTGCTCTCTACATGTCTGTTCTTTTCATTTTCTCTATCCCCTCACCCCCCAGCCAGTCGCAGCAGATGACTGCCCCTCCCTGAGCCTGGTTCTGCTGGAGGTTTCTTCCTGTTAAAAGGGAGTTTTTCCTCTCCACCGTCGCCAAGTGCTTGCTCACAGGGGATCGCCTGATTGCTGGGGTCTTTCTGCAACTGTGGGGGTTCCCCCTACAGTTGATAGTGCTATGAGATGACTGTTGTTGTGAAATGGCGCTATTATGGCGCATATTTAGGGCGCATATATGGCATGCTTGTATGGTACGCATTTTCTCCCACATGTATTTAGTAGGCATGACGGTGCATACTCTACAGGCTTCAAACGTCCAAAAGGACATGCCCCGGCAAGGACCTCGGCAGGTGTGAAGTGGTTGCTGGGGAGACGGGAAGTCAGAGACAATGTCCCAGCAGGAGCCCCCGAGGCGGAGGAGAGAACAGAGACGCCAACGAGCCTCGGAGGCTATATGTTACTGAAGGACTGTGGGTTCATATGTTTACTGAAGGACTGTGGGTTGAAGGTGTGATATATTTGATGTGGGGGGGTTTGTGTCTCTGGGGGTATAAGAGCTGTGAGGGAAGATTGTCCTGTCGCTTTTGTTGAGATGCTTGATGTTAGAGGATGAGACTCCAAATAAACCTTTCCTGAGAACTAAACTCAGTCTCGTTTGTGAAGGCATCCTCTACACTATATAAATAAAGTTGAATTGAATTGAATTGAATTGAATTTCTTCCCCTTGTCCATATGGCTCCATCATCTGCATATAGTGCTGTTTTGATGGATCCCTCTTGATCCTCAAACATGTCATTAATCATTATATTGAATAAAACTGGGCTTATCACACTCCCCTGTGGAACACCATTATCTATTTCAAAGTCATTAGAAACTTCTGATCCTACTTTAACCCTAATTGTCCTGTGTGTTAAAAAATCCATTATCCAATTATACATCCTACCACCAATGCCCATTTTATTCAATTTCATAAGACCATCCCTCCACAGTGAGTCATAAGCCTTTTCAATATCTAAATAAACTATAATCAATACTTCTTTCATTTTGAGAGTCTTTTCAATATCATTACTTACCCTAACTAGAGCATCCACTGTGGATCTTCCTCTTCTAAAACCATTCTGATAGTCGTTTATTAATCGTCTTTGCTCTAATACATATGAGAGTCTGTAAACTAACACCTTCTCCATCCATTTCCCTAAATGTGACGTTAATGTTATTGGCCTGTAGTTGCCTGGATGAGCTGGATCTTTCCCTGGCTTACTAAATGGTAAAATTGTAGCCTTTTTCCACCCACTTGGGATAGCCCCCTCTTTCCATATCCTGTTAAACAATTTCAGCACCAGTTGCATTGACTGCATAGGCAACTGCCGGAACATAGCATAGCTTAACTGATCATATCCTGGGGCTGTGTATCCACTATCTTGCAAAGCTCTCTTAAGCTCTGACATAGTGGGCTTGAGGTCTAACACAGTCATGTCCTCTTTCACTCTCACCAAGATGGTCTCCTCTACACTGCTGCAAATGCTCTACCTAGGACTTCCGCCTTTTCTTTGTCTGATACAGCCATCTTGTCACCATCCACTAAAGCTGGAATTTTAACTGATACCCTTCCTTTTGTCTATATGACGGCATCGCGAGTCCTGATGTTCACTAAAGACATCAAGGACAGCATCATATCATATGCTGTCAGGCAGGCATCACTGTATATGACATCATAAAGACATGAAGGCAGGCTTTATGTCCTATGATGCAGACATCATAGGGACATCATAGGAACATCATAGGCTCTCCTATGATGCAGACATCATAAGGACATCATAGGCACATCATAGGTGTCCTATGATCGTGACACACAGACACACACACACGCACAGATTTCTTGAATTTATAGAGTGATAGTGATTTCTGCATGCCTGTTGCTGAAGGGTCTCCTCCTGTCTCAGATGGCTGTGTTGTTCACAGTCATGCCTGCGACATACTGCTCAAACCTCAGGTGTTTCATCTTCACAGCATCTTTTCTGACGTGCAGCAGTTCTCCTCACTCTATTGCTCTCAATCTCGTGGGTCTTCTTCTTCTTTGTTCAGACCACTGGTTAAGGGATAGGTGCGTCGTAATTCCAGTTCATGGATAGGATCATGAAAATAGATCTGAGCAAAAAGTGGCTTTCGACCCTGTTCAGGAAGAGGAGCATCCATGTCATGATCAATGTTACCTTGTATACGTATGCTGGGTTGAAGCCAGGCAGAGGGATCTCCTTAATACCAATATTTGCCATTGCCAATACACTGTTGTATTGTTTTGCTTGTTTGACAATGTAATGATAAACTTTACCTTGTATACATATGCCTGGGTTGAAGCAGGGATCTCCTTAATGCCAATACTTGCCATTGCCAGTGCACTGTTGGTTTTCTTCTTCTTCTTCTCTTAGATTTGATTGTGGTTGGCAACCAGCTCAAAGGTGCATTACCACCACTGACTTGATTATATTTTCCTCATAGCTTTGTGACATTTTCATCATAGCTCCATGACGTCCTCCTCATAGCTTTGTGACATTTTCCTCACAGTTTTGTAACGTTTTCCTCATAGCTTTGTGATATTTTCCTCCTAGCTTTGTGACGTCTTACTCATAGCTTTGTGACACTTTCCTCCTTGCTTTGTGATGTTGTCCTCACTGTTTTGTGATAATTTCCTCATAGTTTTGTGACGCCCTCTTCACAGCTCCACGACATAATCCTCACAGCCCTGCGATGTTAAATTCATTGCTTTTTGACATTTTCCTTTAGCTTTATGACGTTTTTCTCATAGCTTTGTGACGTTTTGACGCGACAGTTCACATCATAACAGTTGTCGTCACCTGCATCACTGTTTATATCACTCTTCTTCTTTTTCTTCTAGATGTGATTGCCGACTGGCAACCAGCCCGCAGGTGCACCATTGCTACCCACCGTGTTAAGAGTGTGGACAAGAGAATGGAAGGAAAAAAAAAACTAAATTCTTTTAATTAATCCAGTTGCACTTAAATATCTAAATAGAGCTACATACTGTATATTTCTTTGACAGATTCCTAACATGTTTTCCAAACCAAAACTTAAATTAGATGAGATGAGATGAGATGAGATGAGATTCAACTTTATTGTCATTACACATGTATGAATACAAGGTAACGAAACGTGACTTGGCATTTGGGCACGCTCTGCAGAGCGCATCCAAGGCCGGGGCAGCCGCTAGGCGCCAGTCATAAAGAAGAAAGGAAAAAAAAAGAAAAGAGAGGATATGACACAATAGGCGAGAGAAATTAGCCCTTTCCATTACTGCAATCAGATGTTTCCTTTGTTCCTGGTATCCCTGACATTCCAACAAAATGTGCTGAACTGTTTCCGGAGAACCACAATGAGCACAGCTGCCTGTTGGGTGTTTACCTATTCTATGTAGAGTCTGGTTCAAAGTAGTATGTCCTATTCTTAATCAGGTGATGAGTATCTCCTCTAAGGCGGTGGACAAAAAATATAAGGTACAGACCCTCCCTTCCATCTGTTGTCATGGGAAATGTACGGTTGATACTGGGAAAGTTAGATGAGCTAGCGGCTATCTCCCGTTATGATAGCACTTACCGGGAGTGCTCTCTCCTTTTGTTTACTGAGACGTGGCTAACTGAACTAGCAGCAGATGCTAACATTGAGCTGGAGGGTTTTCACATGATACGAGCTGACCGAACACCAGAGAGTGGCAAAGCAAGGGGCGGTGGAGTGATAATGTATGTTAACAACAACTGGTGCAGACCGGGACATATCACTGTTAAACAACGACACTGCAGCAAAGACATTGAGTTGCTAGCTGTTAGCATGAGGCCTACATATCTCCCGAGAGAACACTCACACGTGATCTGCATTGTTGTTTATGCAAATCCGACGGCGAACGCTGGGACAGCGCGTGACGTCATCCATTCAGTAACCAGCAGGCTGCAGACAGAACACCCAGATGCTCTTCTCCTCATCTCAGGCGATTTCAACCACGTTTCACTGTCTCCCATTCTGCCCACTTTCACCCAGTATGTCACATGCCACACTAGAGACAATAAAACACTGGATTTGTTCTACGCAAACACTAAGGAGGCGTACACCTCATCACAACTCCCCCCACTTGGGAGATCGGATCACAACTTGGTTCATCTCCGGCCGGTGTACAAACCCCTAGTGCACAGACAACCTCCGGCCATGCACACTGTGGAGTTATGGTCTGAGGAGACAATGGACACTCTAAAGGACTGTTTTGAAGCCACTGCCTGGAAGCAGCTCTGCGATCCACATGGTGAGGACATCAATGGCCTCATTCACACCTTCACGGGCTACCTCAGCTTCTGTGTGGACAAATCCGTTCCCACCAAGACCATACGGCGTCACTCAAACAACAAACCCTGGATCAACCCTGAGATAAAAACACTTCTGAGAGAGAAGAAGAGGATCTTCAGGTCGGGGAACAGGGAGATGCTTAAGTCCGTACAGAGGGAGCTGAGAAGAAAGATCAGAGAAGGCAAGGACAGCTTCAGGAAGAAGATGGAGGACAAGCTGCAACAGAGCGACATCAGCGGGGTCTGGAGAAACCTCAAAACCATCTCGGGGCTCCAGAATACCTCCCCCCAGGCCACGGGGGGCAGGGAGTGGGCGAACAACCTGAATCTGTTTTTCAATAGATTTGACCAACCGCCCTCCCCCCTGTCTGCACAACAACCACTGCTGCCTCTAAGAAATCAAGTCCTGCTGCCCACTCCCCACTCCACCGACACCCCCCCCACTCCCAACACACAGCCCCCCATCCTGACCCTGACCAAGACCCAGGTGAGGACGGAGCTGAGGAAGATCAAGGCGAGGAAGGCGTCGGGACCGGACGGCATCAGCGCAAAGCTCCTCAAGTCCTGTGCAGACCAGCTGTGTGGGATTGTGACGTATATCTTCAACATGAGCCTGAAACTGGGGAGGGTACCACAGCTGTGGAAAACATCTTGTGTGGTACCTGTACCAAAAACTTCCCACCCCAAAGACCTGAACAGCTACAGACCGGTGGCCTTGACGTCCCACTTGATGAAGACCCTGGAGAGACTGCTCCTTGCTCATCTCCGCCCCCTGGTGGAACCAGCGATGGATCCACTCCAGTTCGCCTACCAGCATGGCATTGGGGTGGAGGATGCGGTGATCTTCCTCCTTCACCGTTCTCTGTCCCACCTGGAGAAGCCCGGGAATATGGTGAGGATCATGTTCTTTGACTTCTCCAGTGCTTTCAACACCATCCAACCGATGATCCTGAAGGACAAGCTGCTGCGCGCAGGGGTGGACCAGCACCTGTCATCATGGATCCTGGACTACCTCACGAACCGGCCTCAGTTTGTGAGAACCCAGGACTGTGTTTCCGACACGATCATCAGTAGCACGGGGGCCCCCCAGGGAACGGTGCTGGCTCCCTTCCTGTTCACTCTTTATACTGCGGACTTCTCACACAACACAACACATTGCCATCTACAGAAGTTCTCTGATGACTCTGCGATCGTTGGTCTCATCTCCAACGGAGATGAAGCTGAGTACAGAGGGCTTATCCAGGACTTTGTGGACTGGTGCCATCGGAACTGCCTCCAGATCAACGCGAGGAAAACTAAGGAGCTGGTGGTGGACTGCCGCAGGCATGGGCAGCCCCTCACAGCACCAGTAAATATACAGGGAACAGACATCGAGATGGTGACATCATATAAGTACCTGGGTATTCATCTGAACAATAAACTAGACTGGTCACACAATACTGACGCACTCTACAAGAAGGGACAGCGCAGGCTGTTCCTGCTGAGGAGACTCAGGTCTTTTGGTGTACAAGGGGCGCTGCTGAAGTCATTCTATGACACGGTGGTGGCATCAGCCATCACTTTTGGAGTGGTCTGCTGGGGCAGTGGCATTACTGCAGCCGATAGGAAGAGACTGAACAAACTGATTAAGAAAGCTAGCTCTGTCCTGGGGCAGCGCCTTGATCCGATGGAGGAGATAGGAGAGAGAAGGACGGTGGCTAAACTGTCATCTCTGCTGGAGTCCGAGTTCCACCCTATGCAGGACATACTGGATGCACTGAGGAGCTCATTTAGCAGCAGACTACATCATCCCAGGTGTACAACCGAGAGGTTTCGTAGGTCCTTCCTACCAATGGCTGTCAGACTGTACAACCTAAGCAGGGCTGCTCGCAGAGATAGCAAAAAGACGTAACAAACTAATAGTTTTTTTGAATGCAAAAGATGCAATAGACTTACACAATGGTCCTCTCCGGCATACAACTAGGAACATACCGGTCGCTATGGAGGGTGAGAATATGTATGGGCACATAATCATACCATGTAGGATAACTAAATAGACGGTTATGCTGTTTCATCCCACCTAGCAACAATGCTCTGCACTGTGTGTGTTTATATATTTACATATTTATTCCATCTAGCTACAATGCTCAGCACTGGGTGTGTTTATATTTATATATCTATATATTTATTCCATCTAGCTACAATGCTCCGCACTGTGTTTTTATATATCTACATATTATTCCATCTAGCTACATTGCTCCGCACTGTGTGTGTTTATATACTTGCATATTTATTCCACCTAGCTGCAATGCTCCGTACTGTGGGTGTTTATATATTTACATATTTATTCCATCTAGCTACAATGCTCTGCACTGTGTGTTCATATATTCATATATTTATTCCATCCAGCTACAATGCTCTGCACTGTGTGTCTGTGTGTGTGTGTGTATATATACAGTATACAGTATTTTATAGTAATATGTACATATGTATATTAGCTGCTCTTGCTTGCTTGTTTTTTTTTTCTTGCCTTCTCATTGTTGCTCTGAGTGTTGCTATCCCTGTGCTGTTGCAATCCTGGAATTTCCCCGCTGTGGGACTAATAAAGGCTAATCTTATCTTATCTTATCTTTCCTGTTTCTGCCAACTCCCATTCCAGAGTCCACCCACTTTTGAATGTCATAAAGATGTCTTCCTGTATCTATTGAGTCCCAATATTCTTGCCACTTTTCCACTGTATACTTTTTTGTCATGTTCACTGCGCAGCAAACGTAGGGAATGGCAGCAAGCCCAAAACGCAGAGTAAGTAACGTGTTTATCTACAATGGGTGAATGAGTAGGAAGTCCAAATACAATCACAGCAAAGGAAAAACACCCGGCTACAAACTTAATCGGTCAAAGGAAATGCCTAACGCACTCCAATGAGGCAGGAGCGGAGAAAAAAGGCACAAAAGGAAGACTTACAATAGTGTCGGCGCGGAAAGGCTCTAAGGGAACAGCACATTTCAGTCCAGGGGTTGACCAACAAAAGTGTGTCTGGATGTCCACGGTTGATATAGCTAAGCTGCCACACGGGCTGGTCGTACTGCACAGCTATTTGTACAAAGCCTTAATGACAGCAAGTAGACCCAGCCATGTGGCAACAGGTGCATGACTGATTGAACTATGTGTGTGTGCATGTGTGAGTGTGAATATGAGTGTGTGTGTATGTGTGCGTGCGTGCATGCATGTGTGTGTGTGTGTGTGTGTGTGTGTGTGTGTGTGTGTGTGTGTGTGTGTGTGTGTGTGTGTGTGTGTGTGTGGTGAACCATACCGCTGGCGGATGCCTGGTGAGGAGGAGGCATGGCTGTGGGACTGATGGAGAGCAAGGCTCAATCCATCAGCTGGAATTAATAATCAATAATTAAACCCAACAGCCACAAGTCATGCTCAGGGTGACGACCCCAAACATGACAGTGCCCTCCCCTCAAGGGGTGGATACTAGACACCCACCGTACCATTAAAGCAAAGAACAACCCGCCACCCCCACCCCCACCCAAAAACTCAACACGCCAAACCAGGGCGGGAGGTGGGGGGAAACAGGTTAGGAGGGATCAATTGAAGATGGGGAACACCACAAAACAACACAAAGGCAACACTCTCCCCAACCCCAAAACTAAACTAACCCACCCCACCCCCAAGAGTCCCACAGTTCAGGGGGCCACCCAGAGTCCAAGGCCCAGCAGGTACCATAAGTTCAGGGGGACGGCCAAAATCCCAGGGCCAGCAGGCAGCCTGCAGAGCAGTGTCTGGCGGCCTGCCAGGGCACACAGGCCACCCGGCGAGGGAACCCTGTTTTTCGGGCGGCCTGCCCACACGAGTAGGCCACCAGGACCGGAAGGGCAAATGAGGCAGTGGCCTACCCACTGGAAGACTAAGAGGTGGGTGGCCAGGCAGAGGATGAGGAACCCCTGCGGTCGCTGGTGGCGGAAGGGAAAGGACCCCGACAGTGCCCAGCAGAAGGAGGAGGAACACCCACAGGGCCTCCAAAAGGGAACGGAAGACCCCGGCGTCCCCAAACTGTCCTGTGGCACCCCCAGTGGTCCCGACGAAGGACAGGTACTTACTAGCACCCATGGTGGACTTGGACTGGGCCATTGCTGCTTCCGCGGTGGTCCCAACCTGGGACAATGTTGCACCCACGGTGGACCCCGACCAAGCCATGGTTGCACCCATGATGGAGTCCAGCTGGACCCCTGCTGCACCCGCGGTGGGACCCGGCTGGGCCACTGCTGACCCCAATGCCATCTTGGCCATGGGCCAGCCAACCCGTATGAGCGCCCAAGCGAGGAGGTGGTTGATCACTGGCACCCTGGACTGGAACTGGGTGCCCCCGACAACCACCTTGTCCGGAACCTTGGTGGCCTCTGGTTGCAAACCTGGATCCACGGACTTGTCCAGCGATGGAAGACCCTCTCCGACAACTCTGGAAAAGGACTCAGAAAGAGAGGGGGAAGGGTCAGAGTCGCCGGCAGCGGCAAAACCCGGCGAGGCAAGCTCAGGTGCAGCGTTTGGCTGCAGCTGGCTCTCCTCACCTAAAGCTAGGCAAAAATGCTCAATTATGGAAAGGAGAAAGTCAAAAGAGAGCACTTGCCTTAGCTCAAGCTCTACCGCCGTCCAGGACTCCGGCGAGCCAGGCAATGTCTCCTCAGGTTCAGCCTCCACGAGGTTCCGCTCGGGTGCTGATTCTGCTGTGGCGGCCTCCACAGCAGGCGTGATGGTCTCAACAGTCTTAATTCTCCCAGCTGCCATGATCCACGCTGGTGACTCCTCCAGCGTGACGGCTGGGACCTGGTTCACCATGGCTGCGAGAGGACATCCCTCCCGGACCTCTGGCTCCTCCTGATCCAGACTGCTCGGCTCCGTTTCGGGCAGGCACATCAAGGGAAGAGGAGAGAGGGCTGGTGAACAGTTTTTAACAGCAGCAGGTGGGAAGAGCTCAGGGGACTACTTTCCCTGAGCCTCCCTACCGGGAATCAGGCAAGACATTTCATTATTAATGTGAGTCAAATGAAAAATAACTTGCCTGCTTTCCCGGATTAAGATGTTGGGAGCTGCTCTTTGGACGTCATCACCCGTCCGTCCGGGAAATGCGGTGCTAGGCTCCTCTGTTGGGGATATGGGAGCCGCCCCTCTCGCCACAGGAACGGGAGACCCCGGTGAAGCAAGCAAGCGCCCCACTGCTGCCAACGAACAAACCGAGGAGGAAGACCTCGCAGCAGATGGGGAGGGAGATCCTGCAGACGAGACTGCTTGGGACTGATGATCTGCTGTGGAGGTGACTGGGCTCAGTGTCAGAGCTGGGGCAGTTAGCGGGGCTGAATCGTTCCTCCGGGATTCCGGCTGATGTTGACATTGCAGGCCTGGTGGCCGCCATCTTGGAACGGTGGATGGAGGAGAAGAAAAGATGGCTGCCGGCGGAGAAGGGTGTCTTTGTTTGGGCTTCGTCTGGGAAGCCCTTCTCTTCAGGTCGGGCAATGCCTGCTTGAGCACGAAGACTCTGGACAGCAGCTCGGAGTACTGGGGATAATTCCAGAGGCCCCGGTGAGTCCTCAGGATCCGGATTACTCCGTCAAGGCAGGCTAAGTGATCTCTGGGTCCGAAGGAGTCGTGCACCTCCTCCAGTAGCTCCCAGATTCGCCAGGCTGCCCGCTGCTCATCCATACTAGGCTGTCCTGCTGCCCATCCACTAAACCCAGCGTGGGAACGGCTAGACCAGGACATGACGCTCCAAGCAGGTGGGTGAAAAAAAACACAAAAAATGAATAACACGTTACTTACTGGTAGGGCTCCTTTTTGGTGGCAGCTTACTGTCATGTTCACTGTGTAAACTGCGCAGCGAACCTAGGGAATGGCAGCGTGCCCAAAACGCAGAGGAAGCAACGTGTTTATTTACAATGGGTGAATGAGTAGGAAGTCCAAATACAATCACAGCAAAGGAAAAACACCCAGCTACAAACTTAATCGGTCAGAGGAAATGCCTAACACGCTCCAATGAGGCAGGAGCGGAGAAAAAAGGCACAAAAGGAAGACACAATAGTGTCGGAGCGGAAAGGCTCTAAGGGAACAACACATTTCAGTCCAGGGGTTGACCAACAAAAGTGAGTCTGAATGTCCATGGTTGGCATAGCTAAGCCGCCACACTGGCTGGTCGTACTGCACAGCTATTTGTACAAAGCCGTAATGACAGCAAGTAGACCCAGCCGTGTGGCAACAGGTGCGTGACTGATTGAACTATGTGTGTGTGCGTGCGTGAGTGTGAATGTGAGTGTGTGTGTATGTGTGCGTGCGTGCATAAATGTGTGTGTGTGTGTGTGTGTGTGTGTGTGGTGAACCATACTGCTGGCGGATGCCTGGTGAGGAGGAGGCATGGCTGTGGGACTAATGGAGAGCAAGGCTCAATCCATCAGCTGGAATTAATAATCAATAATTAAACCCAACAGCTACAAGTCATGCTCAGGGTGACGACCCCAAACATGACACTTTTTTTAATTATTGATTTGCCTTCTGCCTTCCTGAGTGAGATCTGCAGATCCACCACCTCAAATTTCAATGATTGTTTTGCTAATAAGTCCACATCCTCATTACCCTCTATTCCAACGTGGGCTGGAATCCAAAGACAGTTTACTGACTGACCTTTACTGTAGAGGTTGTAAATTAACCCCTTGCACTCCGGGCAATTTTCCTAAAAATGCCAAAAAATAATGTGCCCAAAGTAAATCGAAAGCTGTTATTCAACCCTTTGCAGCATCTTCATGAGGTTGGTCTCATTTAAAAGAAAACACTTTGAATATTTTGGCAAAAAAAACATGATCTCTCTACGTGCTCCGGCCACTGAGTTACAGTCATCTAAACATACTGAACTTGAAGAAAATAAATTTGGACACGGTGTTTTTTTGGATACAAATGCTTGCAAATAATACACAGCTGTCCGATCCGGCTGGAAAATGCAACAGAAATGTAGAACCAAGTGTTATCAAGCTGAGATCCAAATTTGGTAACAATACCACAAAAAATGAATATTTTACACAGCTTTGTTCTCAGGCTGTTCCCAGGCGTTTTGGAACTGTGCCAAATTGTGCCAAATGGCACAGTTAGGAAAAACGTCTGTAACTTTTGAATAATTCAATGTAGAATCTTCATTTTAGGCTCTAATGAAAGGTCACACTCAGGGCTGTGTCTGTGTGTGTGTGTGGGGGGGGGGGGGTTCGTGTCCCCCTCCCCCGCTACCAAGGACGGAGTTCGGCCCTCGCTACATGACGGATTACACTCGTTGCATGTTTCCACAGCAACGCTGTCACAGCGGCTTCCCCCCCCTCGCTACTGTGTGTGTGGGGGGGGGGTTGTCCCCCCCCGCTTCAGAGGACGGCCATCGCTACATGAAGGAATAGACTCATATGTCTATGTGATGACCGCTGCGCAGTCAGCGTGGCTTCCCCCCGCGGACCGGGGGCGTTCGGACCGTGAATGCCCCCCTCCCCGCTCCTCTTCTGCAGCGGGGGGGCGTTCACGGTCCGAACACGGCAAATGAACCGTTTATCGCGGCGCACGAAGTACGAAGTGCGTGCGCCGTACAGTTGTAATTTACCGATCGGTCAAAAGTCATTTTTGGATTACAGTTTTCAGGGAGAAATAATAATTTAGCTTATAACACCTTACCTCTTCATAGCAGCAGAGTCCTGGCGAACTTCTCTTCCCCATTGTCAGACGAACGCGACGCTGCTCCGCTCGTGGATCCCCATCAAAACATAATTCCATTATTGCGGTTTTGGTGAATGATTTATGACCTTCGTCGTCGGTCAATGATGACGGAAGAGAATCCTAAACACTCTGCTGGAATTAAATAAAATAAATAAATAAACCACTGCTTGTGGCTGCTGAAAGTCTCTCTTCACCCAGCTTTAGACAACAGCTCAGCGAACTTCTGTGCTTCAATTGGCTCGCAGCCGTTGGGAGGCGGGTCCTTCTGGCTAGATTTTCATTCATTGGCTCTTCATGGTTTCAGAAACCCAATTCAAGGCTCTTATTAGTCGAATGACAGGTCAATTAGATGAACTAATCTGTTCTGTGTCTGCAGCTTTTTTTTCCCAGTGGCGCTTGGAGGCCAGCACCATCTCCATCTGCACCATCATCAGTATATCATGCGTCATGCGTCCGAGCGCGCACGAGCGCGCTCTTGTGCTCCCTCGTGCGTCCTAGGATGCAGAGACTTGCCCGCCCGCGGAACAACAGAGCGCAAGAGGTTAAGGAGTGGATTTCTGCAATTAGGTCCTGCCTACACGACTGCAGTGACTGTTGAGAGCTGTCCAACTATCTGAAGCAATGACTGCATTATTCTATAATTTCTCTCCAACCACCATAGAGCTAATATAATGGCAACTAGCTCAACTGTGTATACTGATAAGTGATTACTGGTTCTTTTATTGATTGATATTTTATACTGAGGAATGTATACCGCAGTTCCACTACGACCAGGTGTAGGGGTCCTTGGACCCATCGGTAAATGCTATCAGCATGTTTCTGAAGTTCTAGTCAATATATTTATGCATTAAATAATCTGTTGCTGATTGCTTATGTTGCCTCCTTAGTTGTTGTATTTCAAAATCTACTAGTGGCATCTTAAACAGCCATGGAGAAATAACAGACCACGGGACCATTGGGCTAAAATCCATGTGTTTTAATCCTGCCTGCTCAGCAATGGCTATCACTTATCCATCCAAAGCTACTAATGTTGGACTCACTGTGTTCCCAGCAACCATTAGGAATAGCTTTTGCAGGATGTGACCTCTTATGCCCCTTCAAGTTAATTAAGTATGCCAGCATTAATTTGGTTCTTCTTAATCTTAAGGGCATTTCACCCATCTCTACTTGGATCACTGATACTGGAGAAGTTTTAAATGCACCACAACATATCCTAAGAGCCTTTGTCTGCTCTATGTCCAGTTGGATCAGGTGACAATCAGCAGCCAACATGAACGCAACACATCCATAGTCGAGTGTTGCTCTCATTAGTCCTCGATACACCCTCAACAGAGAGGCCCTAGAGGCTCCCCAGTCCCGTCCTGCTAGACATCTCAAAATATTATTTATTTTCTTACATTTTCCTCTAGTTTTTTCAATATAGTGCTTCCAGGTTAGTTTTTCATCAAATAACACACCTAAATACCAAACTACCTTTACTTGCTCTAACTTTTGGCCATAAAGTTTTAAAGAAACTTCTTTGTGACTTTTAGAGAAGCAAATCATTTGTGTCTTTGAGACCGATAATTTAAAAGCCCACCGGTTTGCCCATTGTTCAACCTGGTCTATGGCTGCCTGCATTTTCCTCTGAATGTACACAAGATTACTGACAATGAGATGAGATGGGATTCAGACGATGAGCCAGGACATGGCTGTTGACGCGAGACGTGTTTTGTGGAGATTGACAGATGGCTCCGTGCTGAATCCTGGGCTGGCCTGGCTTTAAAGCCTGCTGGCGATTGGCAGCAGGTGTGCGTGCAGCTGTGGTTGATGACGGCCCTGAAGGAGCCATGACAGTACCCCCCCTCTCCGAGAGGTGCCTCCTGGCACCTGACCCAGCCTACCCGGGTGCGTCCGGTGGAAGTCCCTGATGAGTTGCTTATCGAGCATGAATGACAGAAGTACCTAGGACCTCCACTCGGGGCCATACCCCTCCCAGTCCACCAAGTACTGCAGGCCGTGACCCCAGCGGCGAACTTCCAGGATGGTATTGACTCTCCAAGCCGGGTCGCCATCTATCACTACTGGTGGAGGTGGAGTCTCGGGAGGAGGGCAGAGAGGGCTGGAGCAGACGGGCTTCACCTGGGAGACATGAAATGTCGGACAGATGCGGAAGAGGGGGGGAGGGCTAGGTGTACAGCCACAGGGTTAACAATGCGTGTGATGGGGAAGGGGCCAATGAAGCGCTGGGCCAACTTCCACTTTTCAGCCTTCAAATTAATATTCTGTGTCGATAGCCATACCTGTTGGCCCACCTGGTACCGGGGAGCCGGTCTCCTGTGGCAGTTAGCCATCTTGGTGTTGCGTTCTGCGGTGCAAAGGAGAGCTCTGCGGGTGGCAATCCAGAGCCGGCGGCAGCGCCTCATCTGAGTGTGGACAGAAGGCACCGCCACCTCCTTCTCCTCCTCCGGGAACGGTGGGGGGTCTACCCTAAGGAGGCTCTGAAGGGGGACATGCCGATCGCCGAGGAAACCATTGAATTATGGGCATACTCGATCCAGGGGAGGTGGCTACTCCACGATGATGTACTGGAGGCGATGACACAGCGCAGAGCGGCCTCCAGCTCCTGATTGGCCCGCTCGCACTGCCCATTGCTCTGCGGGTGGTATCCGGACGACAGGCTCACACACAAATTGGGGCCCACGATCAGAAACGACGTCGGTGGGGATCCTGTGGAGTCGTATGACGTGCTGCACTAACAGATCCGCTGTCTCCCGTGCCGTAGGCAGCCCCCGGAGAGGGATGAAGTGGGAAGCCTTAGAAAACCGGTCCACAATGGTGAGGACTGTGGTGAAGTGGTTGTAGGGTGGAAGACCAGTCACAAAATCCAGAGCAATATGGGTCCAGGGACGGCTGGGAACCGGCAGCGGGTGAAGGAGCCTGGGCGGCGGAGAAGAGTACGACTTCCCGGTGGCGCACTGAGCACAGGCATGGACGTAGGCGGTGACATCCTTCTGAAGCCCCGGCCACCAAAACGACCTCTGGAGAAGCTCTACCGTGCGGGACACCCCTGGATGGCATGAAAATTTTGAGGCATGAGCCCACTGAATCACCCCACCCTGAGTCGATGAGGGGACGAACAGCCGCTCCACGGGTCCACCTCCAGGATCAGGCTCAGCCTCCTGCACCTTCACGACCTTCTCCCTGATGCCCCACGAAAGGGCGCCAATGACACAGGATGCTGGAAGGATGGTCTGTTCATGGTCCTCAGTCACCTCCGCCGCAAACTGCCTGGAGAGGGCGTCCGGTTTGCCGTTCTTAGCCCCGGGGCGATAGGTGATTGTGAAATTAAAACGCCCAAAAAACAGGGACCAACGGGTCTGCCGGGAATTCAGCCGCTTGGCGGTCCTCAGGTATTCCAAGTTCTTGTGGTCGGTCCATACCACGAAAGGTTAAGCAGCCCCCTCCAACCAGTGGCGCCATTCTTCCAGGGCAAGCTTCACTGCCAAGAGCTCTCTGTCGCTGATGTTGTAGTTCCTCTCAGCCGGGGATAGGCGGTGTGAGAAGAAGGTGCAGGGGCGGACCACCACGTCTGCTGGAGAGCGCTGGGAGAGCACTGCCCTCACCCCGGAATCAGACGCGTCCACCTCGACCAAACACTGGAGGGACGGATCCACCTGCGTGAGAACGTGGGATGACGAGAACTCCCCCTTGAGGGTGCTGAACGCTGCTGCAGCCTCCTCTGTCCACTGGAAAGCCACCTTGGGGGACATGAGACGGGTCAAGGAGAGGGCAATCATGCTGTACTTGGGCACAAAGCGGCGATAAAAATTGGCAAACCCCAGGAACTGCTGGAGTTGCTTCCTTGATGGGGGGGGGGGGGGCATTCCACCACCACCTCGACCTTCGCCGGGTCAGGGAGAACCTGGTTATTGGAAATAACGAAACCGAGAAAAGAAGTCTTGTTGGTGTGGAACTCACATTTCTCAGTTTTAACAAACAACTTGTTCTCCAGGAGTCGTTGGAGGACCCGTCTCATGTGAACCTGATGCTCATCCAGTGATTGTGAGAAGATGAGGATGTCATCCAAGTAGACAAAGATGAAGGGACCCAGGAAGTCCCGGAGAATGTCATTTATAAGGCGTTGGAAGACGGCCAGAGTGTTGGTCAACTCAAACGGCATCACGAGATATTCAAAATGGCCGCTTGGGGTCCAAAATCCCGTCTTCCATTCGTCTCCCTCCTTGATTCGCACGAGATGGTAAGCGTTGCGAAGGCCGAGCTTGGTGAACCAAGAGGCCCCCTGGAGGGAGTCGAAGGCCGTGTCCATGAGAGGCAGGGTATATTTGTCCTTCACCGTTATGTCGTTAAGCCCTCTGAAGTCAATGCATGGCCGCAAGGAGCCATCCTTCTTGCCAAAGAAGAAGAATCCCGCCCCCACCACCAAAGAAGACAGACGAATAATGCCCGAGCTGAGCGACTCCTTAATATAGGCATCCATCGCCTCCCGCTCCGGAGCTGACAGGCTGTAGAGACTGCTCAATGGCAGCGGGGCACCAGCCTGGAGATTGATGGCACAGTCATGGGGCGGTGGGGGGGAAGTGACAGCGCCCGCGACTTACTAAATACCGCCCCCAGGTCATGGTATTCAGGCGGGAATCGGTGAATTCAAAAGGGGCCCAAGTCCCCTTTGAAAAAGTGTGGACTTGGGCCCTTTTTGAATTCACCGATTCAATTAAGTGTTTTAATCCCTAAGGTACTTTGTTTCCACTCTCACTCAAAGAAATAATGAACAAAAGCCTCACTCATGTACTTTCCACCTGAAATTGCAAGCATGATTCAAAAATGGCATCATGTGGTAGAAAAGCATCTCTCTTCACCCTGCCCACCTGCCCTGCCGACACGATGAGGGTACGGTCAGTTGCCAAAACGGGGTACAGAGATCTGCCCAGTGTCCTGGCCAAATGCGAATACGCCCAACGACTCAATGACCTTTGACAATGTAGATCTTTGGTATAACACTTGCTCACTTCATTGGTCAAGCAGGGTAGCAGTACGGGGGGAGACGTACTGTAAACCGTTGCATACTCAGAGTGTTAAGCTGTTGGAAAGGGGACATCACCACTTCAAAAAGAGGAGTTCCCTGATGAAATTAACCTTGCATTCGCAGAATAAGGAGTGTCATCATGTTTCTAATCAGTGGAGTGATGTGTTGTGTCAGGTGTGATTCAAAATGAAGTTTGCTATGTTATTTCTGTATATAGCCTTTCTTAAGAAACCAAGCAGTCTGTAGTAGCTGCATTATTTTAGCAATAAAGATATGTTGCCTAACTGTTAGTGTTATTAAGGAGCAAACATAACAATTCCCTACAGTGTATAAGCAATGGAACAACTTAATAACCAATATTAAGTATTACTAGAGGATGATGAGGATGATAAGGTAACAACACCAACCACACTTTTCTTTCCCTTGTATTCTTCCCTTGTCATGATAAACAGCCTGTTTCTCTATTAGCAGAGGCCGTTACTGGATGCCAAGTCATCAGCTGACACTTGCATAGAGAAACAGTTAAACAGTCATTTGTTGTTTTCTTTTTTTTTTCAAATAAGTATACAATATATATATTAAACAGTCTCTTGCTGAGGGTTTTATCTATTTTTGTGAGGATTGCTAATTATTTTTGCTAATTAATTTCTTTGGTACCCCCCTTTTGATGCATGGAGACGCACATGCAGCAAATTTACAGGGTATTTGCTTGATGGGTAGTGTCTTTTTACTAGAAGGAAGCGTGTTACCACTTTTTATGTGTTACACACAGGTAATTTACATGAAAATTTGTGAGTAGTATAGCTCCTTCAAAATGAGGTTTCAATAGTCATAGCTTCTTCTGTGTGTGTTGTCGCTTGACTT
Organism: Pholidichthys leucotaenia; assembly: GCA_020510985.1. Taxonomy (NCBI): domain Eukaryota; kingdom Metazoa; phylum Chordata; class Actinopteri; order Cichliformes; family Pholidichthyidae; genus Pholidichthys; species Pholidichthys leucotaenia. The sequence continues at coordinate 458,401,065 of CM035838.1, read as the reverse complement.
AGTCTAAAAAGTAATATAGCTGTCTGTGCAGATTTGATGTGATTTAGCATTTAGCGTGACCATTCTGAGTTAGTCACTTAGATCACATCTGTCTGTCCAATTGAACACAGACAGGTTGAATTTGTGTAAGTGACTCCTTGTGAAAGGTTGTGTCACACTCCTTCAGTCAATGGAAAGGTGGACATATTGCCTAATTAGAATTTGGCTTAATTTTGTACAAGGAATGCCTTATTTTATATATTCCCTGGTAAATTACGGGGTGGACTGTAGTCCCGAGGCCCAGCTTGGCCATGGCTGAGCACCAGGAGCACAGAAAACTCATTCCTTATTACTGTCACCTTTCTGAAATGTAATATTGTCACACCATTATGTGGTGAGTGGCATCAGATGTATCTTGCAGTGTGAAGTCATATGAACAATACATTTTTAAAGTCAGTCATTTAAATTGTTATGCTTTATGTCATTTGCAATGTCATTTGTTCTACTTAGCTTCAAAAAATGCTTGTCAACTGAGAGGTCCTTTCCCCTGTGGTCACTGTTGCCAATGAGCCCGTCACTCACACACTGTCCGGCCTCTTCCCAACTCCCACAAAGATCAAATCTCGGTGCCATCCTGCAAAGAAAAATTTGGGGAAACCTCACGGCTTCCCCGTCCTTACGTCAGTATTTACATCAACAGGAGTGCAAATTTTATCACCTCATAAATTGATTTTACTAATGTTCCAGTTATCATCATTAGTTTTGTTTCCCTTAAATGTTTATCCCAGCTGTTTATCCCACTGCTTATTATAACATGTAATGTTAAGAAACACAAGTGAATTATTGTTTTTTTATTATTTTATTACATATTACATATGTCACCAAGGATTTATTAAATTGAAAGGTAATGGTGATGTTATGATTCCTTGTTAATTGGAAAATCTAATTCCTGGTGAAAGCTAAAAAATTTTGTGAATGCTTTCCCTTTCCTATTGAAAAATGAAGAATGAAGAATAGCAAAAAAAAGCCTTTAAATTACACCTAAAGTTTCCACAATTTGAATGTGTTTTTGCTATTCACAGCAAGTATTCGCTAAATATTCTGTGAATCAGTAAATGTTTTACCAATTGACATGGGTAATCACTAGTTTAGGATTATGTTTAAACAAAACAGTGTCATATATTAGAAGCCTTAAACCAATGTAGCATTTAGAATTAGTAACTGCAGGTGTAGACCTAATCTCTGTTTTCAGGAATTTATGGCACAGGACCACAATCTGCGGGTTATATATATATATATATATATATACACACACTACCGTTCAAAAGTTTGGGGTCACTTAGAAATTTCCTTATTTTTGAAAGAAAAGCACTTTATTTCCAATGAAGATAACTTTAAACTAATCAGAAATACACTCTATAGATTGCTAATGTGGTAAATGACTATTCTAGCTGCAAATGTCTGGTTTTTGGTGCAATATCTAGATAGGTGTATAGAGGCCCATTTCCAGCAACTATCACTCCAGTGTTCTAATGGTACAGTGTGTTTGCTCATTGCGTCAGAAGGCTAATGGATGATTAGAAAACCCTTGTACAATCATGTTAGGTCTGCAATGCTGTAATTGCTGCAAATGGAGGATTCTTTGACAAAAGCAAAGTTTGAAGGAAAAAATTATTTCAAATACAAATCATTATTTCTAACCTTGTCAATGTCTTGACTATATTTTCTATTTATTTTACAACTCACGGTGGTAAATAAAAGTATGACTTTTCATGGAAAACACAAAATTGTCTGAGGTGACCCCAAACTTTTGAACGGTAGTGTATATATATATATATACACAGTGTATATACTGTATATATATATATATATATACAGTATATATACATATCCTAAAATCCGTCAGACCTTGAGTGTCATATATATCCTACTCCTTTTTATTACAAACATCTGAGTCCTTTGAAGGCTGATGCTGATTCTGTCTGTTCACCGTCACCTTATCTAGGTCAGTCTGACACGAGCTATATTTTTTTTCCCTCTACATGGACAGACTGAGGATCAAAATATAAATAAGATTGCATATGTCATTAATTAAAAAGTGAGTTTAGTGTTATTGAAACAAAGCAACAACAATAAGATAAGATAAGATAAGATAAGCCTTTATTAGTCCCACAACGGGGAAATTCCAGGATTGCAACAGCACAGGGATAGCAACACTCAGAGCAACAATCAGAAGGCAAGAAAAAACAAGCAAGCAAGAGCAGCTAATATACATATGTACATATTACTATAAAATATATATATACACACACACACACACAGACACACAGTGCAGAAACCAAAACCCGCGTTTGATAGTCAGTAGACTCTGGCAAATCACATGCACAATCACAGTAATCATCATCCTCTTCTGTGCTTTGAATCATGTAATATAATGTGTACACCAAGCCTTCAATAATTAGGCATTATTAAGTGACAGCATTATATTGTAATATTCAGTTAATTTCATCATTGTCGTGCTGGTAGCAGTGATTAAGATGTAAGCACTTGTACTTAACTTAGATGTTCTATGCGCCTGTGGTCTTGATGAGGGAGGCACGGACAGTGGCGAGAGGCCGGGTCTGAGAGGCTGGTCGTTAGTCCTGTGTCCTTTTTTCCCTGTAAAGTTCACTGTTATGCTTCAGTCAGAGAAATAAGGCAATTGAGTCAATAAAAGTCAGTGATACATCAAAAAATGTCATGACGGCCGCTGGGCTGTCATCCCTCTCATCAGCTCCAGCTGCGCACAGACCAGCAGGTGTTAATCAGCGGCTATTAAAAGCCGGCGTCGTTGACAGCCCGGCACGGAGTCGTCTGTCTACCTCGACCGAGTATGAGCCAGAGCTTCGTTTCACAGCCAAGTCAAGAACGCCACGACAAGACCCACCACATAAGAAAACCATTTGCTTTTCAACGCCAAACCTTTACCCCTGTGCACAGGTGGACCTCCCAGGCGGCGGACCGGTATCTCCAACTGACGGAGAATTACCCTCTCCTTCCCGGAGCGCCTCCTTGCCATCGCTACTTCAGGAACTCTCATCACCACAGCTGCAGGTACTGTTATTCTCTCAGCCACAGGAGCCACTATCACCACGGTTACGGACATTATCACCTCCACGGCTACGGAAACAGTCACCATCACAGCTGCCAGTGCAATCATTGCTCTCGCCACGATCACCACCACGGTTACAGGAGTTATCACCATCACAGCCTCAAGCACCAGCACCACCACAGCCCACGGACATCGGGGAACAGCAAGATACAATCAGTGACAACCTCAAGTAAGCTTCACACCTGCACTTGTCCTTTTGTGCTGAACAGCCTTAGCGGTTTCTGCTTGTGTGTTCCAGGGTTGCCAGGTCGTCATCTGTATCGCTCAGCTCCGGTGACCAGGCCACTATATCTGCACTCACACTTGCACTACACTCACTCTCACTTAACAATAAAGAATAACTATTTTGTATCTGTCCGTGTCTGTGTCTGTCTCTTGGGTCCTGAAACATGTCAGTACGACTCCGTCACGTTGACCCAACGGACAGCACACAGCCGCGTGGACTTAACACCCTTAGCGCCCGGGTAGACATGCTCGTACATCAGCAAACTGTTATTCTAAATCAGCTGTCACAAGTTAACGGTCGGCTGGATCGCCTGGAGGGACAACAGGCGTTTCCCCCGGTCGCTAGTGTTTCAATCCCTGCAGGTTTAGCACCAAGTCAAGCTAACACCACGTTCACATCTCACCTCACCCCTGTTCCCACACCTGCTCGTTTCAGTGGTAAACTCGGAGAGGCTTGGGGATTTATTCTACAATGCGAGTCAGTTTTTCTCTTAGTCCCGGGGCACTTCGCCATAGACTGAAACAAAATAGGATATATCATTAACCTACTGGGGGGTAGAGCCTTAGATTGGGCATACACAGTAATGGCGAGACCAGGTTATCCTATGTTGACTTACCAGCAGTTTTTGGCGGAGTTTATGTCCGTGTTTGATCATTCGGATAGGGGTGCGGTGTTGACTGAACGGCTGTTGAGCCTGCAGCAGGGCGCAAGATCAGCTGCTGACTATGCAATAGACTTCCGGGTCCTTGCCACTGAGATTGGGTGGGGGGAACCGGCACTGTGCGGTATTTTCCTCCACAGTCTCAACGCGGAGTTAAAAGACGAGTTAGCGGCACGGGACAAACCTGACAATTTAGGAGAGCTAATTGCCCTTGCCATAAGCATAGATAGTAGACTAAGGGAACGAGCGGCAGAACGGCAGTCTACCGCCCGTCCTGTAAAACCCCGCCCTCGTTCCACCAGCTCTCCCCTGCTCGCTCTACCGGCATCAGGGGAGCTTTCAGATCAGGAGGCTATGGTAATAGGACAATCTAAAGTGTCAGCGGCTGAGAGACAGCGCCGCAGAGATTTAGGCCTTTCTTTTTATTGTGGAAAGGAGTCACATGGGGTTTTTGAATGCCCAAGTCGGTTAAAAGGGAGGGTCCGTGGATTGCAGTAGGGGGATTCACGGACACGGACCTAGAAAGACCCCTCACGAGTTTTCGCATACCCATTAGACTTATCCACAAACACGCAGAACATTTCAAGTTAGCCTTAGTGGATTCAGGAGCTGAGCAAAACTTTGTTTCTAAGGACCTGGCAACCCAGATGGGCCTCAGCTGTCAGCCCTTGGATCCACCTGTCAAGCTTATTACGTTATCTAAGGCATCACTGACCACCGTAGCCTGTCAGACGGCCCCAGTGTCCGTGATCGTCTCAGGGAATCACAGAGAGGAGATTAGGTTTTTAGTCTTGCCTGTCTCTTCTTCGCCTGTCATCCTGGGTTACCCCTGGCTCCACCTTCATAACCCCACCATCGATTGGCAAGGAGGAAGTATTACAGCGTGGAGTACCTTCTGCTTAAGCGCCTGCCTCCAATCGGCGGCATGCGCCCCCTCTGTCAAGGTGCCACCCCCCTCGACGTCAACTCAGGAGCTGTCCAAGGTACCAGAGGTTTACCACGATTTAGGATTAGTGTTCAGCAAGTCATGGGCGTTGTCTCTACCCCCTCATCGGCCGTACGACTGCGCAATAAATCTGAAGGCTGGGGCCCCTCTCCCTGCGAGCCGCCTGTACAACCTGTCAGCCCCGGAGCGCGAGGCCATGGATACCTACATTAAAGAATCCCTGGCCTCAGGTATCATCCGCCCGTCGTCTTCAGCCGTGGGGGCCGGTTTCTTCTTTGTTGGAAAGAAGGACGGGTTGCTACGCCCTTGCATCGACTTCCGGGGCCTTAATGAAATCACTATTAAGGATAAATACTCTCTGCCTTTGATGAATACTGCCTTTGACTCCCTCCAGGGGGCAAATTGGTTTACTAAGCTGGATCTCCGCAATGCCTATCACCTGGTGCGCATCAGAGAGGGTGACAAGTGGAAGACGGCGTTCAGGACCCCAAGCGGCCGCTTCGAGTACCTGGTAATGCCGTTTGGGTTGACCAACGCTCCGGCTGTCTTCCAGCGGCTAATAAACGACGAGCTGCGGGATTTCCTTAACGCCTTTGTGTTTGTGTATCTAGATGATATATTGATATTCTCCCGCACTCTGGAGGAGCACCAGGTGCACGTGCGCAGAGTGTTACAGCGCCTCCTGGAAAATCAACTCTTTGTCAAAGCGGAGAAGTGTGAATTTCACACAAACCAGACCTCTTTCCTTGGGTTCATCATCGCCCGGAACCAGGTGCTTCCCGACCCGGCCAAGGTTAAGGCGGTAGTGGATTGGCCCACTCCGTCCTCTAGGAAACAGCTCCAGGGGTTCCTGGGCTTTGCTATCTTTTATCGCCGTTTTGTGCCCAATTTTGGGAACCTGGCTCGCACTTTGACTGCGCTCACCTCCCCTAAGTCCCCGTTTTGCTGGAGTGAGGAGGCAGCCAGGGCGTTTAAGAAATTAAAGGACGAGTTTGCTTCGGCCCGTGTGCTCACTCAGGTGGACCCGAATCTTCAGTGCTTGGTGGAAGTGGATGCCTCTGATTCGGGGGTGGGAGCGGTACTCTCCCAGCGTTCTCCTGAGGACGGCAAGATTCGGCCATGTGCATATTTCTCCCGTCGCTTGTCACCGGCAGAGAGGAACTACAGCATTGGAGACAGGGAACTGTTGGCAGTGAAGCTCGCCCTGGAGGAATGGAGACATTGGCTTGAGGGGGCCGCGCAGCCGTTTGTTGTTTGGACTGACCACCGCAACCTGGAGTATCTCAGGACAGCGAAGCGGCTGAATGCGCGTCAGGCTCGTTGGTCTCTCTTCTTCGGCCGCTTCAACTTCTCCATCACCTATCGGCCAGGAAGCAAGAACGGTAAGCCGGATGCCCTCTCACGACAGTTTGACGCACCATCTACCGAGGATCAGGATGCACCCATCCTACCACCCTCCTGTGTTGTGGGCGCGCTGTTCTGGGGTATCTGTACCAAAGTCCGGAGAGCGTTGAAGACGGAACCAGATCCGGGGGGGGGGGCAGGCCGCTTGTTTGTTCCACGCTCTATTCGGGGTCAGGTGATTGAGTGGGGTCACGCCTCCAAGTTGGCTTGTCATCCGGGAGTAGGCCGGACTGTGGACCTGCTCCAGAGGACCTTCTGGTGGCCAGGGCTACGGAAGGACATGGTGAACTACATCCGGGCTTGTGCTCAGTGCGCCACAGGGAAAACGACATCTTCTCCTCCGGCGGGTCTGTTGCATCCCCTGCCCGTTCCTTCCCGCCCCTGGTCTCATGTGGCCATGGATTTTGTGACTGGTTTGCCCCCTTCTGATACTTTCACCACTGTCTTGACTATTGTGGACCGTTTTTCGAAGGTGGCCCATTTTGTGCTTCTTCGGGGCTTGCCTTCGGCTCAGGAAACAGCGGACCTCCTTGTTCAACATGTGGTTCGCCTCCATGGCATCCCCGCTGACATAGTGTCAGATCGGGGACCACAGTTTGTCTCTCAGGTATGGAAGGCGTTCTGCGCAGCGCTGGGAGCCACAGCTAGCCTTTCTTCTGGGTACCATCCTCAAAGTAATGGCCAGTGCGAACGGGCTAACCAGGAGCTTGAGGCCGCGCTGCGCTGTGTTATCTCCTCCTGTTCTTCCTCTTGGAGCAAACATCTTCCCTGGATAGAGTACGCCCATAATACCATGATCTCTACGGCCACGGGCATCTCTCCTTTCAAGGCTTCTTTTGGGTTTGATCCACCACTATTTCCGGAGGAGGAGAAGGAGGTAGCGGTTCCGTCTGTCCAGGCCCATATTAAGCGCTGTCGGCGAGTTTGGTCCATCGCCCGCAGAGCCCTTTTGAAGACCACTGAATGCAACATCCAGGTGGCCAACCGTCACAGGAGACCTGCCCCGGACTACAAGGTGGGTCAGAAGGTTTGGTTATCCACCCGGAATATTGGTGTACCGGCCGAAAAGCGCAAACTCACTAAGGGCTTCATTGGCCCCTACACCATCTCACGTATTGTCAACCCTGTGTCTGTGCGCTTGTCTCTCCCCCCTTCCATGAGCATCTGCCCCACCTTTCATGTCTCCCAGGTTAAACCGTACGTCATGGACCCTCTGTGCCCGGACCCTGCGGCGCCTGCCCCCCCGAGGATGATCGATGGCCATCCAGCCTGGGGCGTGACTGCCATCCTGGACGTTCGCAGGCGGGGTCGTGGTCTTCAGTATTTGGTGGACTGGGAGGGCTTTGGACCGGAGGATCATTCTTGGATTCGCCCAGCGTTGACCTTGGATAAGCAGTTGATCCGCGATTTCCATTGGGCGAATCCAGGTAAGATTGGGCAGGTGCCTGGAGGCACTGCTAGAGGGGGGAGTACTGTCATGACGGCCGCTGGGCCGTCATCCCTCTCATCAGCTCCAGCTGCGCACAGACCAGCAGGTGTTAATCAGCGGCTATTAAAAGCCGGCGTCGTTGACAGCCCGGCACGGAGTCGTCTGTCTGCCTCGACCGAGTATGAGCCAGAGCTTCGTTTCACAGCCAAGTCAAGAACGCCACGACAAGACCCACCACATAAGAAAACCATTTGCTTTTCAACGCCAAACCTTTACCCCTGTGCACAGGTGGACCTCCCAGGCGGCGGACCGGTATCTCCAACTGACGGAGAATTACCCTCTCCTTCCCGGAGCGCCTCCTTGCCATCGCTACTTCAGGAACTCTCATCACCACAGCTGCAGGTACTGTTACTCTCTCAGCCACAGGAGCCACTATCACCACGGTTACGGACATTATCACCTCCACGGCTACGGAAACAGTCACCGTCACAGCTGCCAGTGCAATCATTGCTCTCGTCACGATCACCACCACGGTTACAGGAGTTATCACCATCACAGCCTCAAGCACCAGCACCACCACAGCCCACGGACATCGGGGAACAGCAAGATACTATCAGTGACAACCTCAAGTAAGCTTCACACCTGCACTTGTCCTTTTGTGCTGAACAGCCTTAACGGTTTCTGCTTGTGTGTTCCAGGGTTGCCAGTTCGTCATCTGTATCGCTCAGCTCCGGTGACCAGGCCACTATATCTGCACTCACACTTGCACTACACTCACTCTCACTTAACAATAAAGAATAACTATTTTGTATCTGCCCGTGTCTGTGTCTGTCTCTTGGGTCCTGAAACATATCAAAAAAATTGAATAAAAATAGCTCAATGATTTTCATTTTCCAAAGAAAAACTGGAGGAAATGAAAATTTTGTCTTTAAAAATATGTAAATAGTTCATCACGTACGCAACATTAGAGTCAAAACCCACAAAGTTAGACTGAAAAAAGTAAAACCCCAAAACTTTGCAAAAATACCCATACATAATTTTTTTTCTTCTCACTCCTCTTTTCTCTTCTTCTCACTCACTCACTGTTAAACACAAGGGCCCACACATACAACACACGCAGTGCAGTTCTGTTATCTCTCCAAGGTTACTGTCGGGCAGCTGTTTAGCAGAGTAACAGAACGAAAGCCTTAAAACAAGCTTGAAATGGCAACCCCAAAAACTTGCTTGGAAAAGCAAATGTGGCAACCCACCATTCTCTTTTTTTTTCCTACCGCAATGAAAACACAATAGAATTTCTCACCCAAAGTATAATTACAAACGTCCACATTTTAATCCTTTCCTAAAAGGATAATAAGTAATTAACCAACTCTTTTATGTCCACAAATGCCAGAAAAAAAAACACAAACAACAATTTTACAACCCGTTCTTTTTCCACCTCAGCAGAGAACTCTCACTTTTTCACACCGGAGCAGATTACACAGAGACAAAACAAACCAGACTGCAGTAACTTTTATCCAGCACTTCAACAAATTCTCAAAATAAAATCTACCAGTATTTCAACGGTCACGTAACCCCTCCGCTGTGTGCCGAAAGCCCCAGTAAGACCTCCTCTCCCGGTATCTTGCAATAGCTCACCATAGTGGGGGATGGGCGATAAGCAGACATGGTAAGGGCAGAAATCTTCTGTGAAAATCTACTTTTCTGGGATCACATAAACTCTTCCACAAGGCGTCGAGAGCCTAGTTATTTAGACAATAAAATGTCTATGGTTAACAGAGCACAAATCTTTCCCCTTTTTCTTTGCATGCAACTTCCGGCACCTCCACCACACTGACAGGATGCAGAGGACAGCGGACCCCTGGGAGCCTCCCCGGGTCTTGCGATAATGCTCACCGTTGCAGAGGAAAATCTCATTCCTCCCAAGGGATTATTGCAATATCGCTCACCATGGGCAGGAATGACCCAGCGATCAAGCCATAATAATGCATCCAAACAGCATCTGCAATGTTCAATCGGTCCGGGTAATCTCACTATCTTTTATCCATAAACAACAACAAATGTACTTACATCCAAGCCCCCTGTAGGATTCTCAGATCCGTCACCCAGTCGGTTCCAGCACCCTGGTCTGAAATGCCTTCACTGCAGTAACACTGAGCCTTTTTTTTTCACTCAGCCTCGGAAGGTCTTTTTATCAGCTGTACACTTGCTGGAATAAAGCAGAGGCACCGGAAAGACAGAGATATGTGGATCTGCTGTTTGGAGCGCCAAAATGTTAGAATAATTTTGAGCTTAAATTATTCAAAGTCAAAAATCAGGCAGAAAGTTGGATTTATGTACATTTATTACAAAAATATATAAAGTGTCACCCTAATGGCCACTTTGGGGGAGAGATTATAAAGCATGGCATTACACACCTAGAATCTCTAAAGGATTCATTTCTTTAGATCTGATATACTGTACATAGGTAGGAGAAAGGGGAGGGAGGATGAGGATAAGGGAAGGGACAGAATGGGACAGTCCTGATAATCAAAGTTTATCGGGGGAAACGTCACAGACACTCTGGAGACAAGAATGTAAATCTAACAGAACGTCCATAAAACACTAATCTATATAAGCTGAGGAGTTCCTGTGCATTCCTGTGACCCGAAACAGGACATATCAGAGAGATTATAAAAAGTGGCTTAGATCATTCTTTACGCATGTACTGATCCTGTACTGGTCTTCAGTCTGAACTCTCTGAAATTGCTCACAGAAACATGTCAAGAATATATGAACTTATCCTATATGGAATGCACATATAAATTTTAAACATGGCATATGAAAGGTATGATACTTCTCAAATATAATAATACATTATTAAAATAATAATAATGTAGATAATATGGAATTTTTCTATCAGCTTCCAAACAGGAGACCCAGAAAGAGGCCACGGTGTTTTCCTGTGGATCCAGACTTGAGACTGTGCAAAAAGACGCAAACCCCTCCAAAGGGTTTGGAAACGTCGGAGAGCTGCGTGATTTGACGGGTCTTCTAGAACTCGGACAAGGCGGCCCAAGTGTGAGTACATTTATTTATTTATTGAGTAAAAGATTCCCTGGGGTGAAAGATTCCCTGAGGGTGATGTATTTCTAAACGATTGACACCACAAAGCCTGGTTAAATTTCTGCTTGCATTAAATCTCTGGTTTGACCCAGGATTTTTTTGGTTTTGGGAAATTTTGTGTCGGCAAGGTGGATGCTCAGATGTGTGTTGCACGCAGGAATTAATGCAAGAGACTGTTTAATATTGCGCAGTGAACTCTTAGATATTAATCGGGGTAAGATTCTGTTGTCCAATATTGCAATGAGCGTTAATATATAAGTCTGGGAAGATTCTGTTGTTCCACTACAGTGAGCGTTGACTTTGAAGAGAAAAAAAATCAGTGCAAGATTGTGTGGGGAATTGCAGTGACCGCTGACTTGGGTGTACCACTAATTTTTCATTTTTGTTGTAGCGCTGGTTTGAATACAGTTACTGCAGTTTGTCTGTTTGTTTGTGTTTGTGTCCTGTGTTTTGGGACCTGTCCCGGTGAGACAGAGAGACGGGATATTCCGCAAGGGCGGAAGGAGCAGGGTGCACGGAGCTTTAAAGTTGTTGTGATTTTTTGTGGTCATTGTGGAGCATAAAAGAGTTATTACATAATTATTATCCTCTGGGGAAATGATTAAAATTATGGGCGTTTGCAAATAATGCTTTTGAGTAGAGGAGTTGTGTTTTCACAGCAGTGTAGAAAAAAGAGTAGGACTTTCATGCTGTGGTGTGTGGTTGCCAGATGTGTGCATTCTCCACTGAAGTTGCCAGTTTTGGAGATTAATTGAAGTAATTTTTGTATTGCTTTGTGTGTGGGTGTAAATCTGAAGCTTTTCATTGTGTGTGTATGTTTTGTCTAGCTGTAATCTTGAGTGGATAAGAGAGAAAGAAGCATTTGTGTGTGGGCCCTGTCTGTCCCTGTGTGCTTGTGTGAGTGTGGTTGGTTAAGAAAGAAAAAACGTCTAGCTGTTGATCTGTGTGAGAGAAAAGGGGGGAAAAAAAACTTTTCAAAATGGGTTGTTGTTGTAGCAATCAACAGAGCATAGGGGAACCTCAGAATATTCAGACAGGTAGAAAAAATAGCTTGTTTTGCTGTAAAGGTTGTAGAACACAGCAAGATGATAATGAGATTTATGTGTTGTCTGGTGATGGAAATATATGAACAGAAAAGACAGGAATAGCACGAGGTTTCTAGCAAAATGGAGAAAGAAATTTCACTGGCAAACTTAGGGTGACTGACTGCGAGAGCTTAGTCTCTGCCATTAGGTTAGCAACAGGTGGATGCAGATGAAAGGAGCTGCAATATAGACTTATTGAAGCTGAACAATGGCTTCAAGTTGCAAGGCAGTGTCAGGCTGATTTAGATAAGGTGGCAGTAAACAGACAAAACCAGACCTCCAAGGACTCAGATGTTTACAAGAAAAAAGACTTAACTGATTTGTCTTCTGTCTCTAATTTCCAAGGTGAGGATGACCTGGTGGGTCGGTACCTGACCCCTCCTCCCCTTTACCCCCGCCTTGAAGCAAGGGCACCCCCCACGGCTCCAACTGCGGATCCTCCTCCTCCCTCTCCTGCTGCTGCAGCTGCAACACCCCCTCCTCCTCACAGCCTGGATGTAAAGCCCAAGATTAAGGATTATGGCTCCAGACAACAGCCATCCAGGATCGCAAAAGAGATTAGTGTCTATGCACCTCACGCTATGCAACTTCAGATACACACCCATCTTCATCCACACCTCAACACATGAAGAAAGAACAGTGTGATGAATTTAACAGCATAGACCAGTTCCCTATGATTGAGCTTTCAAACCCAGCTTTAAACAAGTCCAGCTACAAATGGTGATCAGAATGCCATTCAACACCAACCCACAATTCTGGTCTATTGACCTTGGAAGGATGTAGACTTTTGAATAAGGTTTATTGTCAATACTACCATATGTAATACATACAGGAGAATTGAAATTTGACTTGACATTGGGCGCGCTCAGTAAGCGCATCCCATAGCCGGGGCAGCCCGAAGGCGCCAGTCGAATGGGGGGGGGGGGGTGAAGAGGGGGGGAGGGGGGTAGGATAGGGAAAAACACAATAGGAGAGAGAAAAAACGCATTGTTGATCAAAATAGAGCTCATTTATGACCAAAATTTTGATTACAAGAAAAAAAACTCTCAAATGCACAATTAGCAGACAATAGATCACACAATGACACAAAGAGAGCAGTGAGTGAATGTCTTCAGTCAGTATAAGTGAGCTGGGTGCATTGTGTAGTGTAGATGTGACAGTTGTTAGTGAGCAGCAGAGGGCGCCTCCTGGCAGTGGATAGATGTTATAATCATGTGACTTATAAACAAGTCCAGAGTCTATCTCTCTTGCTTGCAGAAGGTACATGGGCACTGTCCTTGAGGGTCCAAATCCACTGATACGACAACAACTGATTGTCGATTGTTTGGGTAAGAGCCGGTCCTTCCGCTTATCTCAATCAGGAGGAATGTAAACACGGGGCACCAAACAAGGTCAAATCAAATCAGCACAGCGCACTCAGAGAATAGAATTTGTCCTCACCCGTGCAAATTCAATTCAATTCAATTCAATTCAACTTTATTTATATAGCGCCATTTCACAACAACAGTCATCTCATAGCACTATCAACTGTAGGGGGGACCCCCACAGTTGCAGAAAGACCCCAGCAATCAGGCGATCCCCTGTGAGCAAGCACTTGGCGACGGTGGAGAGGAAAAACTCACTTTTAACAGGAAGAAACCTCCAGCAGAACCAGGCTCAGGGAGGGGCAGTCATCTGCTGCGACTGGCTGGGGGGTGAGGAGATAGAGAAGAAGAAAATAACAGACATGTAGAGAGCAAACAGCACGATGGGGACTCAATCTATGGGAGAGAACAAACAAATGTTAATGACCAGCAAAAAAAAAAAATATTTCATAGAGAGTGAGGAAAGGAGTGAGGCCCAGTGCATTACTGGAGGTCCCCCGGCTGACTAAACCCATTAGCAGCATAACTAAGGGAGGGTTCAGAAACACATGATCCCTCCCTAATTGTAGGCTAGATCAAAAAGGTAGGTTTTAGCCCTATTCTTAAAAACAGAGATCGAGTCTGACTCCCGAATCCAGATTGGCAGCTGATTCCACAGGAGAGGAGCTTGATAACTGAAGGCTCTGCCTCCCATTGTACTTTTGGAGATTCTAGGTATTACAAGTAATCCTGCATTTTGGGAGCATAGTGCTCTGTTAGGATAATACGGTAGTATCAGATCTTTTAAATAAAAAGGAGCCTGATTGTTTAGAGCTTTGTAAGTGAGAAGAAGGATTTTAAACTTAATTCTAAACTCTATGGGAAGCCAATGAAGGGAGGCCAGAACCGGAGAGATATGATCTCTCTTTCTAGTACCTGTTAAAACTCTTGCTGCAGCATTTTGGATCAGCTGAAGACTTTTTAAAGATGTTTTAGGACAGCCTGATAATAAAGAATTACAATAATCTAATCTCGAGCTAACAAAAGCGTGGATCAGCTTCTCAGCATCACTCTTGAGACAAGAGGCTCCTAATCTTGGCAATATTACGCAAATGATAGAAGGCAGTCTTAGAAACAAATTTAATATGTGAATTGAAGGACAAATCCTGATCAAAAATAACTCCAAGGTTCCTCACAGAGCTATTAAGAGAAAGAGTAACTGCGTCCAAACTGAAAGTTTGATTTGGAAAGGAATTTCTAAGGTTTTTTGGACCAACAAGAATGACTTCAGTCTTATCTGAATTTAATAGCAGGAAATTACAAGTCATCCAAGCTTTGATTTCCTTAAGACAGGCTTCTAACTTGGCTAATTGATTAGTATCATCTGGCTTCATTGACAGGTATAATTGTGTGTCATCTGCATAACAATGAAAATGTATACAGTGCTTTCTAATAATGTTGCCTAACGGAAGCATATATAAACTAAAAAGAGTAGGGCCTAGCACAGATCCCTGTGGAACTCCATGACTAAGCTTTGAGCTGAAAGAAAACTCATCATTTACATGAACAAACTGGAACCTATCAGATAAATAAGATCTAAACCACTGCAACGAAGTTCCATTAAGTCCAACATAGTGTTCTAATCTATCAAGTAGAATATTATGATCAATAGTATCAAAAGCTGCACTAAGATCTAAAAGGACAAGTACAGAAACTAGTCCATTATCAGATGCAATGAGGAGGTCGTTAGTGACCTTCGCTAAGGCTGTTTCAGTACTATGATGGATTCTAAACCCAGATTGAAACTCTTCAAGTAAACCATTTCCCTGCAGGTGGTCAAATAATTGCGTAGCAACAACTCTTTCTAAGATTTTTGAAATGAAAGGGAGATTAGAGATTGGTCTATAGTTAGCTAAAGCTCCTGGATCTAGCGTTGGCTTTTTGAGTAAGGGTTTAATTACAGCCATTTTAAAAGCCTGCGGTACATGGTCTAAAGTTAATGAAGAATTGATTATATGAAGAATAAAGCTACCAATAAGTGGGAAGACTTCTTTAAATAACCTGGTAGGAATAGGATCTAAAAGACAAGTTGAAGGTTTGGATGAGGAAACTACTTTGTCTAACTCACAAAGGTCGATTGGAGTAAACTCATCAAGACAGACATCAATAGAAGGAGTTGTAGTAGTTACAGTATTTAAGTTAACTGTGGGAAGAATCTGATTGATTTTATCTCTGATGGATGAAATTTTATTATTGAAAAAGTTCATAAAGTCCTGACTAGTAAGCTCTAAGGGGATGCTAGGATTGACAGAGTCCTGACTCTCTGTCAACCTGGCTACAGTACTGAAAAGAAACCTGGGATTATTCTTGTTCTCTTCTATTAATGCAGAGTAATAACTCGTTCTAGCTTTTCTAAGAGATTTTTTATAAATTAAAAGATGATTTCTCCAAGCTAAATAGATTTCATCTAAATTAGTAGAGCGCCATTTTCTTTCTAAGACGAGTGGTCAAATAATAATAATAATAGTCTTCTGTTTTAAGCTACGAGTTTCTGTGTTGAACCAAGGAGTTAAAAATCTCTGATTAGACTTTTTCTTTTTTAAGGGGGCCACCAAGTCTAGAGCCTGATGAAGAGAAGCTGAAACACTATCCACCATGTTATCAATTACAGAAGGAGCAAGCTGTCTATAGCTTATTTCCGTTGTGTTGACACATGGCATAGAGGAAACAATCTGCATAAATTTGGAAACAGCATCATCTGAGAGGCATCTACTGTGATAATATTTTTCTTTAGGAGCCAAATAGTCAGAAATAGTAAAATCAAAGGTTAGCAGACAATGGTCTGACAGTACAGGGTTATGAGGAGACACTACAAGATTTTCTATTTCTATGCCATATGTCAGAACAAGGTCCAATGTATGGTGGAGGTAATGAGTAGAATTTCCTACTTTCTGAGAAAACCCAATCGAGTCTAATATTGAATTAAAAGCCACATTAAGGCAGTCACTATCTACATCCACATGTATATTAAAGTCCCCTACTATAATTATTCTATCAGATTTCAACACTAAATCAGCTAAGAAATCAGCAAATTCGGATAAAAATTCTGAATAGGTTGATGGGGGACGATAAACAATGGCAAATAAAATTGGGTTTAACCTGAAATTGCTAAAATGCCCAATACTGAGGACCAGGCCCTCAAAGGAATTATAACATGTTTTTTGCTTTACATTAACTAGTAATTTGGAATGGTAAATTGTTGCTACTCCTCCTCCATGACCAGAACTTCTGGGATTTTGACAGTTTAAATAACCAGAGGGGGTTGATTCATTTAAACCAACATAATCCTCTTGCCCTAACCAAGTCTCTGTAAGGGAAATTAAATCAATCTGATGATCAATTAACAGATCATGGACTAACAGAGACTTGGGAGTTAGAGACCTAATATTTAACAAACCACATTTAATTTTTAAATTATGAGGAGGAACAGAGGCCAAATCATTCAATTTAGAGGCTTTATGTTTAATTTGAGTTTTACCAATATTTTGCTTTATCACTTTGGGATGCTTATACATTATATTTTTATTCACTTTGGAGGGAGCAGACAACGATTCTCTGATGGGGAAGACAGGGGCTAAGCTGAGGGGTGGCGGATGAAGAGGAGCTGCAGAGAGGCGTGTTAGACTGTGACTCTGCTTCCTGGTCCCAACTCTGAGTAGTCACGGTTTTGGAAATTTGGATAAAAAAGATGCCAGATTGTTAGATAAATGAGAAGCACCATCCAAAGTGGGATGAATGCTGTCTCGTCTCATAAGACCAGGTTTTCCCCAAAAAGAGCTCCAATTGTCAATGTAGCCCACGTCATTTTTAGGACACCACACAGACAGCCAGCGGTTCAAGGATGACGAGCGACTAAACATGTCATCACTGGTCAGATTGGGGAGGGGCCCAGAGAATACTACAGTGGCAGACATCGTTTTGGCAAACTCACACACCGATTCTATATTAAGTTTCGTGACTTCCGACTGCCGGAGACGGATGTCATTAATGCCGGCGTGAATAACAATTGTGGAATATTTACAGTTACTTTTAGCCAGCATTTTCAAATTTGACTCGATGTCGCCTGCTCTGGCCCCAGGAATACATTGGACTATGACCGCTGGAGTCTCTAGGTTCACGTTTCTGACTACAGAGTCGCCAATGATCAGAGTTTTTTCCTCAGCGGGTGTGTCGCTGAGCGGGGAAAAACGATTAGAAACGTGAACAGGTTGGTGGTGTACCGGGGCTTTGCGACTAGGCTTCCTTCTCACCGTCACCCACCCAGTCTCCTCGCTGCTGAGGAGAGCCGGGGAACCGCTGACAGGGGGGCCTAAGCTAGCTAGCTCCGCTGCAGCTAATGGGCGTCCGTCGAGATTAACTGGCGCAGACGGTGTTTCAATGCAGCGGAGCCGGGATTCCAAATCAGACAACCTCGCCTCGAGCGCCTCAAAAAGACAACATTTATTACATTTACCATTATCACTAAAAGAGGCAGAGGTGTAGCTAAACATCTGACAGAGAGAGCACACCAGAGGAGAGGAAAGAGAGGTAGTAGCCATAGCTAGTGGCTAGAGAGCAAACCACACAGGCAGACAGCAAAACAGGAAGTGACGATACGTTACCACAAGGAAGTGACATCAGGGCTACCAGTGCAAATTCTGTGCTATCACATATGCAGGCTTAAACTGTTTTTCCATGGAAAGCACAGGGCTCCAGATGTATTCCTCCACTGAATCACTGTCATTCAGTTCACCGTTTGCCGCTACTCGTGCCTTCCCCAACTGGTCGAATTTGATGAAGGAGCTTGCCGGGTCCGCTTTGATCAGCTCAGAATCTGAATCAGAATCAGAATCAGAATCAGGTTTATTGCCATTGTTCATGTAGTACACAAACTAGGAATTTGTCTCGGTACAATGCTGCAACATTAAACATGATAAGATAAGAGAAATAAACTATACATGTAATAAAGTGTAGGATAAGATTAAGTGATACTGGTCAACAGTTAAAATATATATTAGCCAGCAGCAGATACTGTGGAGAACTATATAGTGCAGTCGGTAATGCAGGAAGAAAACAGTGATGATTGACATGAGTCTGGTTGAGCTGCTGTACATGGTGCACGAGAGTCACTTAGTGTTCAGCAGTCTAATGGCAGAGGGGAAGAAGCTGTTCATGTGACGGGAGGTTTTAGTCTGGATGGACCGAAGTCTTCTACCAGAGGGGAGGGGGGCAAACAGTACGTGACCAGGGTGTGAGGGATCGGCTATGATCCGGCCAGCACGCCTCCGGGTCCTGGAGATGTACAGATCCTGGAGAGATGGGAGCTTGCAGCCGATCACCTTCTCAGCAGTGCGCACGACACGCTGCAGCCTTAGTCTGTCCCTGGCAGTGGCTCCTGCGTACCACACGGTTATGGAGGTGGTGAGGATGGACTCGATGATGGCTGTGTAGAACTGCACTAACATCTTGGTGGGTAGCTTGAGCTTCCTCAGCTGCCGCAGGAAGAACATCCTCTGCTGGGCTTTTTTGATGAGTGAGCTGATGGTCAGCTCCCATTTGAGGTCCCTGGTGATGGTAGTGCCTAGGAAGCGGAAGGAATCAGCAGTGGTGATGGGAGAGCCTGAGAGGGTGAGGGGGGCAGAGGAGTAGTGACTTTCCTGAAGTCTACAATCATCTCCACTGTCTTCAGAGCGTTCAGCTGCAGGTTGTTATTGCTGCACCAGGACGCCAGCTGGGCCACCTCTCTCCTGTAGGCGGACTCGTCGCCGTTGGAGATGAGCCCGATGAGGGTGGTGTCGTCCGCAAACTTGATCAACTTGACAGACTGGTGGCTGGAGGTGCAGGAGTTGGTGTAAAGGGAGAAGAGTAGGGGGGAAAGTATACAGCCCTGGGGTGATCCGGTGCTGATGCTAGTATAGTCTGAGACAGTCTTTCCCAGCCGCACATGCTGCCTCCGGTCCGTCAGGAAGTCGATGATCCACCTGCAGAGGGAGTCAGGCACGTTGAGCAGGGACAGCTTGTCCCGGAGCAGAGCGGGGCGGATGGTGTTGAATGCGGAGCTGAAGTCCACAAACAGGATCCTGGCGTAGGTTCCCGGGGAGTCCAGGTGCTGCAGGATGGAGTGGAGGGCCAGGTTGACTGCATCGTCTACAGACCTGTTGGCTCGGTAGGCAAACTGCAGCGGGTCCAGGAGAGGGGTGGTGATGGACTTGAGGTGGGACAGGACCAGGCGCTCAAAGGACTTCATGACTACAGAGGTGAGCGCTACAGGTCTGTAGTCATTAAGTCCAGTGATCCGTGGCTTCTTGGGGACAGGGATGATGGTGGAGCAGCAGCTCTCTCACCTCCCTTCAATTTCTGATGCATCAGGGAGCTTCACAGCCAAAAATATAAGTCCTGAGATCATAACCAATAATGTTTCCACGAAATCCAATGTCCATGAGTCTCCTCGCAGGTTCCAATTCTTGGGCTCCCCCTTGGCCCAATTCTTGTTGAAAAACAGTGACAATAGCACATTTAAGCCGCTTCCAAATCCATAATTTCCGATTAGATTAAGATTCAGCAGAAGAAGAGCGACTAGACACAGACAAAAACGCAACATTGCAAAGCTGGGAATAGGTCAGGAAGGCAGGATAGGGAGCTGGGAAGAAAGGCGTCTGCTCTCTTTGGAGGGCGGAGGTGAAGAAGCGGTTTCTGAAGCGGTTAAAGAAATTCCACACCCTAAAGATAAACCTACACAGTTTTTTTTTTTTTTGAAGGGATGGGAAACCTCCTTCAAAGTTTCAAATTAAATGGCCACAAGACAGAGAGGGCCTATAGAAAGGTCCTAAAAGGTGATTGGTGTGCAGTTTCAGGTGATTGGAACCCAAAAGCTGATGAAGGTCATATCCTGGCACCAACAGATACAGTATTGGCTCAACGAGAGACTCAATTAAATGACCACATTGGGAAAAGTGAAGATTAAAGCATGATTGGATGGTTATACAGAACACCACTCAGAACAAGGCAGAAGAAGGCATTGAAGCCTATAGGTGCAGATTACAAGATGTCTTTGACAATCATTCCGGTTTGGATAAACCTGCCACAGATACAGGTTCAGGACCCTATTGGCAACATTTGAAAAGCGTATTTCTGCAGAACATGCATCCCAATTTAGCACAGTACATATGCAAACATCTAGTGACATATCATACATTACATTTGCTGATGTGCTGACTTATGCTAAGCATGCAGAGAGGCTTGAGGAGGACTGGGTGGAGAGGGAGGAGAGGAAGTCTAAAGCAAAGCTCACTCCTGTTTATGTAATTGCCGACCCTCAGGGGGAGGCCTTTGCTTCCCCCACTTCTGTATTTTTTCAGGGTCCCCAATGTGGAGGAGGGAGGAGGGGCCGTGGAGCTGGGGCTGCCAACCCGCGATGGTGGGACCATGACACCTGTCGGCTTTGTGGACAGCGAGGTCACTGGCAAAAGGACTGCCCTGTCCGCCCGCTGAGCTGGGGGGAGGGGAGGGGACTACGCGCCACCCAGACACCACGACAAGAACCGACACATCCCAACATGTGACTAGCCAAATCAAAGCAAAGTACAGCAGCTGAAACTGACAGTGACACAGTTGACATTTTTCATTTACCTGACTTTGACCTGATGACACTAGAGTGTTTACCAGAAGTTACCCTTGAAGTCCAGGGAACCCCTTTGAGATTTCTTTGTAATACAGGTGCTTGTAGAGCAGTCATTTCAGGCCTGGATGTTGAGGGGTTCATAAAATCAGAACACAGTGATTGTTGAATCAGCAAATGGTAAACTGAAAATAGAATATCTCTCTGAAATTGTAAAAGTAAAGGATCCTGTCACAGGGGACATTGCAGAAGGTTCATTCATTTTGTCACAAGCATGTCCGGTTAACCTATTACATAGGGATTTACTTACAGCATCTCAATATCGCCATAATTCCGACAGAAGGTGGTATGAGAGCATCACACTTTCCACATGTGGCAGAAACTAACATGCTGCAGGGTTTTGCTATGCCAAGGTGCTCATACTCACTCCACTTGGTACCGGCGAACTGGGGTGATGGAGAACTTGGCAGCAAAAACAATGCAACATTTTAAAACACAGATTCCTACAACTAAGCTGGCCATTGCAACATCTATGACAGATATCTGAGTGGCCCAGTTGACAAATTTGAGAAAATATTTTTTGCAAACCCATCTTCCAGGATAGTCATTAAAAATCTATACTGGTCACCAAAGGGTTACGCAGGGGCATCTGTGAGATTATCTGATGAAGAGGGAGTCACCACACATTGCATTGATTAAGCCCAAACACATGCAGTGGAAGGATGTGGGCAGGTTTGTGAACACAGCAGAACAATGTGAGCAATCATGGAAGGACACACCTGATCCAAGAGTTCAATACTGTCTAAAGCTTGAAACCTACAGACTGCCTTTGAACTGGGTGGCACAAGTCCAAAAAGACGTCAGCATTGACGTCCCAGAATCACAAGCATGACTGCTTCCTCTGACAGAGGGAGAAAGAAGAGGATGAACTCTCAGAAATTCCAAATTCCTTGTGGTCAACAGGAAAGGAAGATGTAGGCTTAATGAAATATGCAGAATTGGTAACAATAAATGCAAAATCTCATTTTAGGCCTTATCAGAGAATATCCTCTACCCTCGGAAGCACAGGAAGGCATTAAACCTGTTATACAGGAATTGATAGAAGCAGGGGTCATTGTGACAGTGTCATAAGATGTGCTCGACATTTTCTTTTATTCTACATTCTCTACATTTGTCACTTTCGCTTTTCCCCATGGTGAATAATGTGCTGTTTAAACGTGTGTGATCCAGTATTACACTGTCACAAATACGGAAATGAGAAGCCGGTAGGGAATGGGATTTAACTGGGATTCTGGGAATAGATAGAGATGGAGAGGCAATAAGAATCACGAGGAGGGCTCTTTTCTCTTTTTTAAATAACACAGGATTAAGTCATAGAATTTAGGGGTCGGGCTCAGATGGAATAATGTTGCACACTCTTGTACAGTAGGTGGCGGTATGCACCTTTCAGTTGTTTGCTATCTGCCAGTAACCGAGAGAAGAAGAAGAAGAGTCTTGCCATAATGATGTCTTCCCTGCTATTGGTTGTTATGAAATTCTTTATTGCAATAGATTTTTGTATTTTGTAATATGATCTACCTCGATGATCTTCATCCCATCTTTTTTGCTATAGCTCAGTTCCTTTTTTCTTGATTACTGCTTTCCCTTCACCTTTTCCAAGAGGCAATGTTATAGTTATTTCTTTTCCAAGAGCACTTTTTGCTAATTTGTCTGCTTTTTTTCTCTGATTTTAGTGTCTGTAAGGACTTTGGTGCTGTAAGTGAATCCGTGCACACCACCACCCAGTCTGGTGTGACCTCCTCTACCCACTGCAAAGCAATAATTATTGCCACCATCTTTGCTGTAAACACGGATGTATTGTTGGAGAGTCTTTTTGCGATGGTCACTTTAAACTCTGGAATGTATACTCCAACTCCAACAGAGCCCTCTTTATTCTTTGAACCGTCAGTATAGAGCTGTAAGAAGTTATAGTAGTTAGTTAGTATAGCAGACTAGCGTCTACTTCTATTCCCGGAAACAGCCAAGGGGGAACATTACTGACTGGACTGGTGTTAGCTATAGCAATAGTGTGCAGGCCATACATCCTGGTCCTTCTTTCAATTGTCTACCCAAACCCATGTCCCTGGAAATTTGAGTATTCCCAGCAGTCTTGTAGTGTTATTTTTGAAATATTTGCTTTGTCACTTCGTTTCAGCTTGACCCAGTATGATAATGAGAGTTTATCTCTTCTCAAATCCATTGGCATTTCTCCTGCTTCTATTAAAACTGTATTGTTTGGTGTTGTTTTGACGGCTCCAATGCACAGGCCTGAGTCGTCTTTGCTACTGCTCCATAAATCATGCATCCCTACTCTATTGTTGATCGCATTAGTGGTCTGTAAATGCCAATTAATGGCTGTTTTATCTGCATCCCATTCATGTCCAGCTACAGCTTTTATGAGATTAATTACTTTTTTGCATTTTGTCTCCAGATTTTCAATATGGACTCTCCATGTGTATGCACTATCAAACCACAATCCTAGATATTTGAACTCACTGACTTTCTCTATTGGTTGATTATATAATGTTAATGGTTCTGTACCAGTTCTGGTTTGTTTTTGTTTTTTATTATTATTTGTTAAAGTCATATAGCAGGTTTTACTGTTTGAAAATTTAAATCCCCAGTCATATGACCACTTTTCCACTTTCTCCATTGCTTTCCTTATGTTTTTGAACACCAATTTCTCATTTCTTCCCCTCGTCCATATGGCTCCATCATCTGCATATATGTGCTGTTTTGATGGATCCCTCTTGATCCTCAAACATGTCATTAATCATTATATTGAATAAAACAGGGTTTATCACTATGAAGGATTCTTGCATTTAAAACTTCTCCAAGTAACTTAATTGCATTTGTGAGATTAATTGGGATCCACTCGCACAATGATGCCCCTTCCTGAGTAAGTTTAATGATTACTTTACACTCCTGATTATTCCAGGATTGATCATCTTCTGATTCATCAGCACTTGATAACACGCTTGATCGCATTTCCTTTCGTCTACATTTGCCTCTTTTAGACTTCACTGAATTCCAAACTTCCTCTTTCCCGCGTCCTACCTCCATTCCTCCTAGATCACACCCTGCTGTATCACCTTCTGCTACCTGCCATCACCTGTCCACTGACAATTGGCTGTGGCACTCCAGTTCAAAGTGTCTTCTTCTAAAAATCTCTTGGTGAAGTTCCAACTGGTCCTCTCCAAACATTCAGCAAGCTTCTTCTCCTTCTTCTCCTTCTCCTTCTCCTTCTTCCTCTTCCTCTTCCTCTTCCCCCTTCCTCCTCTCGGTTACTGGTGGGTAGCAAACAACTGAAAGGTGCATACCACCAGCTACTGTACAAGGGTGTGTAACATTATGTCATCTGAGCCCGACCCCTAAATTCTATGACTTAATCCTGTGCCATTTAAAAAAGAGAAAAGAGCCCTCCTCGTGATTCTTATTGCCGCTCCACCTCCATCTGTTTCCAGAATCCCAGTTAAATCCCATTCCCTACCAGTTTCTCAAACTTCCATTTTCCACCATCTGTCTTTCATTTCTATATTTGTGACAGTGTAATAAGATGTGCTCAACATTTTCTTTTACTCAACATTCTCTACATTTGTCACTTTCGCCTTTCCCCATGGTGAATAAAGTGCCATTTAAACGTGTGTGATCCAGTCTGAGTCTTGCCATAATGATGTCTTCCGTCCTATTGTTATGAAATTCTTTAATGCAATAGATTTTTGTATTTTGTAATATGATCTACCTTTATGATCTTCATCCCATCTTTTTTGCTATAGCTCAGTTCCTTTTTTCTTGATTACTGCGTTCCCTTCACCTTTTCCAAGAGGCAAATGGTATAGTTATTTCTTTTCCAAGAGCACTTTTTGCTAATTTGTCTGCACAGTCACTCCCTTTCAACCCTTCATGTGCAGGAACCCAACAAAACTGAACTTCTCCACCACCCCTGTGTACCCTAAATAAACTGTGATATAGCTCAATCACCAGGTCTTCCCCTGTAGATTTTAGTGGCTGTATGGTTTTTAGCACTGCAAGTAAGTCCGTGCACACCACCACCCAGTCCAGTCTGACCTCCTCCTCCCACTGCAAGGCAATAATTACTGCCACCAAATATTTTCTTCTTCATCTTCTGTTTGATTGATTGGCAGTTGGCAACCAGCTCAAAGGTGCATTACCGCCACTGACTTGATTGTTTTCCTCATAGCTTTGTGACGTTTTCCTCATAGCTTTGTGACGTTTTCCTCATTGCTTTGTGATGTTTTCCTCATAGCTTTGTGATGATTTCCTTGTAGCTTTGTGACGTTTTCCTCTTATCACTCTGTGACGTTTTCCTCATAGCTTTGTGACGTTTTCTTCATTGCTTTGTGACGATTTCCTCATAGCTTTGTGACATTTTCTTCATAGCTTTGTGACAATTTCCTCATAGCTTTGTGATGTCTTCCTCATAGCTTTGTGACGTGATCCTCATAGCTTTGTGATGACGTCTTCCTCATAGCTTTGTGACGTTTTGACCAAGATTCGGGATTCATCCAGGTTTTGTTGTCGTCACCCGCGTCACTGCTTATATCACTCTTCTTCTTCTTCTTCTTCTTCTTCTAGATCTAATTGCCGGCCGGCAACCAGCCTGCAGGTGCACCATTGAGATTGGGAGGGGCAAAAAAACCCCAAAAAACTAAATTCTTTTGATTAATCCAGTTGCACTTAAATATCTAAGTAGAGCTACATATATTTCTTTGACTGAAGTTGCTAACATGTTTTCCAAACCAAAACTTAAATTTCCATTACTGCACAGCTGCCTGTTGGGTGTTTACCTATTCTATGTAGTGTCTGGTTCAAAGTAGTATGTCCTATTTTGCTTGTTTAACAAAGTTTTAATGCATCACTGAGCCTGTGATGTGCCTATGATATCTATATGACCTCATCTAGACACCATAGGCATTGACACTGACACACGCACACAAATTTTATGGAATCAGTCTATACGGTGTCTATGTGATGTCATATAGACATCATGTAGACATCATAGGAGCATCATAGGTGACTCTATACTATGGTGTCTATCTGTCGTCATATAGACATCATGTAGACATCATAGGTAGGAACATCATAGGCAATCCTGTGATCTTTTAGCCAGTCCTATTGTCTATATGACGGCATCACAACTCCTATGATGCCTGGGTTTGGGTGGACAATTGAAAGGAGGACCAGGATGTATGGCCTGCACACTATTGATATAGCTAGCACCAGTCCAGTGAGTAATGTTCCCCCTTGGCTGTTTCCGGGAATAGAAGTAGACACTAGTCTGCTAATGAGGAAAAAGGATTGGCAGTGAAGTCATTCATTAATCATTTCCGTATTTGTGAATCTTGGTCAAAGCATCACAAAGCTATGAGGAAGATGTCGTCACAAAGCCACAAAGCTATGAGGATTACATCAGAAAGCTATGAGGAAGATGTCACAAAGCTATGAGGAAATCGTCACAAAGCTATGAGGAAAACGTCACAAAGCTATGAGGAAAACTAATCAAGTCAGTGGCAGTAGTGAGTTCAAATATCTCGGATTGTGGTTTGATAGTGCATACACATGGAGAGTTCATGTTGAAAATCTGGAGACAAAATACAAAAAAGTCATTAATCTCATAAAAGCTGTAGCTGGACACAAATGGGGTGCAGATAAACAGGCATTAATTGACATTTACAGAGCACTAATGCAATCAACAATAGACTACAGATGCATGATTTATGGAGCAGCAGCAAAGACGACTCTGGAAAAAATAGACAAAATGCAGCATAGAGTGCTTCGCCTGTGCATTGGAGCTGTCCAAAACAACACCAAACAGTGCAGTTTTAATGGAAGCAGGAGAAATGCCAATGGATTTGAGAAGAGATAAACTCGCATTATCATACTGGGTCACGCTGAAAGGAAATGACAAAGCGAATATTTCAAAAACAACACTACAAGACTGCTGGGAATATTCTTAATTTCCAGGGACATGGGTTTGGGTAGACAATTCTTCTTTTAGATTTGATTGGCGGTTGGCAACCAGCTTACAGATGCATTACCACCACGTACTTCACTCTATATCATCACTCTATCTGATCAGGAGCTGTAGTCCTATCATCATTGCTGTGTCAAATCGAACCTCAACTCTATCTTCAGACATCACTCTTCTTCGTCTCCTCGTACTTTACTCTACATCATCACTTAACTTTATATCATCACTCAACACATCCTGGCCGTGGCAACTGCCATGTCGACCAGTTTTGATAGCCTATAGATCATAGGACAATTGAAAGAAGGACCAGAATGTATGGCCTGCACACTATTGATATAGCTAACACCAGTCCAGTGAGTAATGTTCCCCCTTGGCTGTTTCCAGGAATAGAAGTAGATGCTAGTCTGCTGATGAGGAAAAAGGATTGGCACAAGAGTGAAGTTGGTGTTAAAACAAGCATTCACTTCAGGAACAACTATTATAACTTCTTACAGCTCTACACTGACAGTTCAAAGAATAAAGAGGGCTCCGCTGGAGTTGGAGTATACATCCCAGAATTTAAAGTGACCATCTCAAAAAGACTCTCCAACACTACATTCGTGTTTACAGCAAAGATGGTGGCAATAATTATTGCTTTGCAGTGGGTGGAGGAGGTCAGACCGGACCGGGTGGTGGTGTGCACAGATTCACTTGCAGCTTTAAAAACCATATAGACACTAAAATCTACAAGGGATGACTTGGTGATTGAGCTATATCACAGTTTATTTAGGGTACACAGGGGAGGTGGAACAGTTCAGTTTTGTTGGGTTCCTGCACACGAACGGTTGAAAGGGAATGACTGTGCAGACAAATGAGGAAAAAGTACTTGGGAAAGATTTTTTTTTTTTTTTCTCGAGTCTCCTTGTGAATTTCTTCCTTTCTTTAGCTTTTACAGGACAGGGATCGCCACGCCTCTCTGCCCACCAACAGTATGTTGTATGTTGGGTTTTTCCCTCCTCCATTCCTATATCGCTGAGCACCAAGCAGGACGGCAGGAAGTTCCACTTTTACCTGGTCTTTGGCATGACCCGGCTGGGATTTGAACCCCGGCCTCCCGGTTGTGGGGCGGATGCTGTACCCCTAGGCCACCACTCCGGTGTGGTATAGTTATTTCCTTCTCCGGGAAAGAATTAACTATACCATTGTCTCTTGGAAAAGGTGAAGGGAATGCACTGATCAAGAAAAAAGGAACTGAGCTATGGCAAAAAAGATGGGATGAAGATCATAAAGGTAGATCATATTACAAAATACAAAAATCTATTGCAATAAAGAATTATAAAATAGCAAACAGGAGGGAAGGCATCATTATGGCAAGACTCAGACTGGATCATAAATTAGGTTTAAACAGCACTTTATTCACCATGGGGAAAAGCGAAAGTGACAAATGTAGAGAATGTGGAGTAAAAGAAAATGTCAAGCACATCTTCACTGTCACAAGTATGGAAATTAGAGAGAGAGAGAATGAAAAATGAAGTTCGGGAGGCCGGTAGGGAATGGGATTTAACTGGGATTCTGGGAACAGATGGAGATGGAGAGGCACTAATTGATTGATTGATTGAATTTATTTGAACATTCCGACAAAAAGAAAAAAAAGAATTTAAAACAAAAATCAAGCCAAAAATAAAATGTTCAAAAGGAGTGGGAAGAAGCCAACACTTATATAGTCCCATCCATTTTCCATACCCAACAAATTACAACATCACTCTTAGTCATCATTCATCCCACAACCACATTCACCATAATACACCCCATAGTCAAATTATGCAACAGAAATTACACAATGACAGTCCATACTGACAACAATACCAACATCCATCAATAATTGTAACAATAATAAATAAATACTTCTGGTATGTTCAACACAAACACAGACAACACCAACACAATCACCATAACACAATAACACACACAATAACAACCTTTTTTCTATAGCTTTTTTTTTTTGTAATGTGCATATTGGCTGTAGGTTGGTCCTGTAGGTGTTTCCCCAGACCTCTACACAGTTGTTAAGATAAGGTAGAAACAGTGAATTGTACAGTAAGAACAATGATTTCTAGTCCAAGATGTGTCTTGTTTTCCCCAGTATCCCTATACATTTTGCCAACTTGGCCCGGATGTGACTGATGTGAGGTTTCCAGCAGATTATTGTCTAGCGTCATCCCCAGAAACTTATTTTCCTGTACTGTTTCTATTCTGGTATCATCTATTGTTACCATTATTTCATGATTTATTTTATAATTTCCAAACAACATAATCTTTGGGTTTGTTTTTTTTTTTTCAGATTTAGAGATAATTTATTTTTGTTGAACCACTGTGTTAACCTTTTCATTTCAGTTGTGACCACCTCTAAAACCTGCTGCAAATTCTCACCAGTGCAAAGGATATTTGTGTCATCTGCAAACAAAATAAATTTCAGAATTTTTGATACTTGGCATATGTCATTTATATACAAGATAAAGAGTTTGGGTCCCAAAACTGACCCCTGGGGCACACCACAAGTGATGTCCATGAAGGGTGATTTGTGCTCACCAATTTGTACAAATTGTTGTCTGTTACTTAAATAACTTTCCACCCAACTCAGTCCGACCCCTCTTATCCCATACCTTTCCAATTTCCTCTGTAAAATTCTGTGGTCGATAGTGTCAAAAGCTTTCTTTAAATCTATAAATACTCCTACAGCAAACTTTTTTTTATCTATACAACTAGTAATTTCTTCTATAAGTTCGATCAGTGCCAAAGATGTAGATTTATCTGCATTTGTTGTATTGACTTTGACAGTATGGGCATGCATTTCTCGGCATAACATGGGGTCCTCCGCATGTTTACATTTCTCAGCCATCCTCTTTTTTTATTTGATGTCATTCAACAGCAATGAATAAATTCCTCATGTTCAGCGCTAGCTACAGTGCAAGACTAAACAGGTCAGAGGTCATACACATAAATAAAATGAAAAACTTTTTTTCCAACAAATTTCATTAGTTAGATACATACGCTTCACAACATGTCCGCCTAGAAATTTGTGGATAAAAAAAATCCATATAAAATATATGCATTTTTTTTTACCCACGCACGCCATGACCTCAAAACAGACGGAGCTCCGCGCTTCCCCTGTAGGCTCAGATGCCCCCCTGGGGGGGGGGGGGGGAGGGTGCGGACCCCAAGTTGGGACACACTGCCAAGTGAAGTAAAAGGGCTCCATTTGTGTTTCCTACAGCCCCTGACCAGATAGAATGATGATATAGAGTGAAGTATGTGGCGGTAATGCACCTGCAGGCTGTTTGCCAACCGCCAATCAAATCTAAAAGAAGAAGAAGAAGAAGAAGAAGAAGAAGAAGAAGAAGAAGATTGGCGTACTGGGTTGGAGTGTGGACAAGAGAATGCCACGGGGGAAAAAGAACTAAATTCTTTTAATTAATCCAGTTGCACTTAAATATCTAAATAGACCTACATATATTTCTTTGACTGTAGTTCCTAACATGTTTTCCAAAACAAAACTTAAATTAGCCCTTTCCATTATTGTCATCAGATGTTTCCTTTGTTCCTGGTATCCCTGACATTCTGTTTTCTTCTTCTTTTAGATTTGATTGGTGGTTGGCAACCAGCTTACAGGTGCATTATCACCACGCACTTCACTCTATATCATCACGCTCAACAAGCCTGGTTATCAAAACATTCTTGTCCCCATCTCCCTGACATTCCAACAAAACATGCTGAACTGTTTCCAGAGAACCACAATGGGCACAGCTGCCAGTTGGGTGTTTACCTATTCTATGTAGCGTCTGGTTTAAAGGAATGTGTCCTAGTCTTAATCAGGTGATGAGTATCTCTTCTTTCCTGTTTCTGCCAACTCCCATTCCAGAGTTTACCTGCTTTTGAATGTCATAAAGATGTCTTCCTGTATCTACTGAGTCCCAATATTCTTGCCACTTTTCCTCTATATAATTTGTAATTATTGGTTTGCCTTCTGCCTTACTGAGATTTCCAGATTTATTGCTTCAGTGACCCTCTATTCCAACGTAGGCTGGAACCCAAAGAAGGTTTATTGACTGACCTTTACTGTAGAGGTTATAAATTAACCCTAGAACACTAACGTAGGGTGGTTTTCACCCGATGTTAATGGAGATGCTAGTGTTACTAGCTTTAACATTAGTGTTCTAGGGTTAAGGAGTGGATTTCTACAGTTAGGTCCTGCCTACACGACTGCAGGACTGAATACTCTTGCAAGCTGCCCAACTATCTGAAGCAATGACTGCATTATTCCTATAATTTATCTCCAGTCACTGTAAAGCTAATATAATGGCAACTAGCTCAACTGTGTATACTGACAAGTGATTACTGGTTCTTTTTTGATAGCTATTTTATACTGAGGAATGTATACCACAGCTCCACTACGACCAGTTGTAGGAACCTTGGAACCATCGGTAAATGCTATCAGCCTGTTTCTGAAGTTCTGTTCTTCTTCTTCTTTAAGATTTGATTGGCGGTTGGCATCCAGCTTACAGGTGCATTACCGCCATGTACTTCACTCTATCTCCTGAAGTTCTGTTCAATATATTTATGCACTATATACTGTAATCTGTTGCTGATTGCTTATGTTGCCGCCTCAGTTGTATTTCAAAATCTACCAGTGGCATCTCAAACAGCCATGGAGGAGTAACAGACCACAGGACCGTTGGGCTAAAATCTATGAATTTTAATCCTGCCTGCTCAGCAATGGCATCACTTATCCATCCAAAGCTACCAATGTTGGACTCATTGTGTTCCCAGCAATCATTAGGAATACAACACACACACAACAACACATCCATATTCTAGTGTAGCTCTCATTAGACCTCGATACACCCTCAACAGAGGCCCTAGAGGCCCCCCAGTCCCATCCTGCCAGACATCTCAAAATATTATTTATTTTCTTACATTTTCCTTTAGTTTTTTCAATGTGCTGCTTCCAAGTTAGTTTTTCATCAAACAACACACCTAAATTGTCATGGTTTAATAAGCTGACAGCTCACATGCACGATGCAACAGCACAGGAGATCAACCACACGAGGAGGCACGTTAGAGAGTTTATTAAATTTCAAAATAAACGCACAGCTATGGAAACAGTCACTCACCAGAGGAATCCACCTGCGGAGAGAAGACGAGAGCTGTGAGAGGAGGAACGGAGTAAGGGGAAATGGGCGAGCCAAATTGCCACTTACTTGGGTACCAAGGAAGAACCGGCAGGACCCCAGCGGGAAACAGATGAACCAGTAGGGTGAGGGGGATGAGCTGATGGTGCCTGACTGGGTGGAGGTTGGAAGCCAAGGAATGGTGGAGATGTGGCAGGAGTGCACGCGCAGTCCTGGAGACACACCTGCACAGTGGCAACAACCTGAGAAGGAGAGAAAAACAAGGTAAGACGATGTGTCAATACTTGTCAAATAATACTTGCATGTCCATTCACAGACAGTATACCCAGACGAGCCAGCGTTGAATGTATGGAGAGAGCCTCCTTAAGTATGCTGGCTGATGAGCGGGAGCAGGTGCATCTTCTGCCTCAGGTGCAGTGATGAATTAGTGAAGGTGAGACGGAACGGGAGGGGCGCACTCTCGCTGCCCATGACAGGGCCCCCCCCTTTCGAGGAGTGCCTCCTGACAGTCCAGAGAGCTTCTCCAAGTGAGCTTGGTGGAAGTGCCGGAGCATTTCTTTGTCAAGACCCGTGCAGAAGGAACCCAGGAGCATTCCTCCGGACTGTAGCCCTCCCAATCAACCAGGTACTGCCGGCCCTGGCCACGACGGTGAACATCCAATATCCAGTGTACCATATAGGAGGGGCAACCATCGATGATCCGGAGAGGAGGAGGCAGCTTCAGGAAGGGGGGCCAGAGAGGGCTGGCCGAGAGGGGCTTGATGTGTGAAACGTTGAAGGTCGGGTTCACCCGCAGGGTTGGCGGCAATTTAAGCTGAACCGACGCATCATTGATCACACGAGAGATGATATAGGGGCCCAGGAAGCAGGGGGTCAGCTTCTTAGACTTCTCCTTGAGAGGGATCTGGCTCGCTGCTAGCCACACCTGCTGACCTACAATGTACTTGGGGGCGGGCACTCGCTTCCTGTCAGCTGCAGCCTGAGTGCGTTCAGTGGAGCAGGCTAGAGAGGCCTGGGTGGCTCTCCAGACGCGCCGGCAGTGACGGGCATGGACCCCCATGGATGGAACTGCGACCTCCCTCTCGGCCATGGGGAGGAGTGGCGGCGTGTACCCCAGGGATGTCTCAAATGGGGTGAGTCCGGTGGCGGTGGAGACAGCCGAGTTCAACGAGTATTCCACCCAGGTCAGGTGTGAGCTCCAGGAAGATGGGTTGTTGGCTGCTACGCACCGCAGGGTGGCCTCCAAGGACTGGTTGGTGTGCTCCGCCTGCCTGTTGCTCTGAGGATGGTTACCCGAAGAGAGACTCACTGTCATGCCAAGAGTCTGGCAGAAAACCCTCCAGACTTGGGAGGTAAATTGCAGACCCCGGTCAGACACAATGTCCATGGGGATGCCGTGGATCCTGATTACATGATCGGTGAGGAGGAATGCCATCTCCAAGGCCAAGAGGAGCTTCGGGAGAGCAACCAGATGCACAGCCTTAGAGAAGCGATCCACTATGGCAAGGATTACCGTCTTGCAATGGGAGGGGGGGAAGTCCAGTAACGAAATCCACAGCAATGGGGGACCATGGATGGTGAGAGGTGGGGAGGGGATGGAGGAGACCTGATGGGGGGAAGGAGTCTGACTTTCTGCGGACGCAGGTCTGACAGGCCTTCACTTATTCCCGTACGTCCCGCCACAGTGTGCACCACCAGAACGCACGCCAGATGAGGTCCACAGTCCAAGTGATCCCGGGATGGCACAAAGCGACTGGTGTGGCCCCACTGGATGATATCACTGCAGAGGGCGGCCGGGATGTACAGACTGTTCTGGGGCACCCTACTGGCACAGGCTCCTGGGGACTGGGCCTGGTAGACCCTCCGCTTCATATCCCAAGTAAGGGCTCCAAGGACGCGAGAAGGTGGTATGATGGTTGGGGGGGGGGGGGTGCTACCTCTTTGGAATCAAACTAGCGTGATAGCACGTCCAGTTTGGTGTTGGAAAAGTTGAACCTCTGAAAAAACAGGCCCAACAAGCCTGCCTGACATTAAGTCGGCGGGCCGATCGCAAATACTCAAGGTTTTTGTGATCGGTCCACACAACAATGGGGTGAATAGCCCCCTCTAGCGAATGCTTCCATTCCTCCAATGCCAACTTAATGGCCAGCAGCTCTCTGTCCCCTACATCGTATTTCCTCTCGGATGGCATAAGCCAATGAGAGAAATGCGCACACGGGCGGAGCTTCTGATCGGAGCTTCTGATCGGAGCTTCTGATCGGAGGGTGTGCGATGCGACAGCACAGCGCCTACCCCCACATCAGATGTGTCCACCTCAAGAACAAACTGGAGCTGCGTGTCAATCTGGGCCAAGATTGGTGTTTCCGTGAACAGGCGCTTTAATTTTGCAAACGCCTGTTCAGCTGCCTCGGTCCAGCGAAAGGGGACCTTAATGGAGGTCAGCTGTGTCAAGGGCAGTGCCACCCCACTGTAGTTCCTGATGAACCGGCGATAAAAGTTTGCGAACCCGAGGAAGCGTTGAAGCTCCTTGCAGGAGTGGGGAGTAGGCCAATCGAGCACTGCCCTCACCTTGGCCGGGTCGGCAATCAGTCTCCCTTTAGCCACTATGAAGCCCAAGAAGATGGTCGTGCTTGTGGAGAACTCACACTTCTTGGCCTTGACGTAGAGCTGGTTCTCCAAGAGCCGGTGTAGGACGGCCCTGGCATGGGTTTCGTGTTCCTCTGGCGAGCAGGATAAAATCAAAATATCATCCAAGTAGACAAAGACGAATTGATAGAGCATATCGCGGAGGACGTCGTTGATTAGCCGCTGGAAGACGGTGGGGGCGTTGGTGAGCCAAAATGGCATCACCAAATACTCAAATCGCCCTTGGTGGATTTTGAACGGTGTCTTCCATTCATCCCCTTCGCAAATGCGGATCAAATGGTACGCATTTCTTAAATCTAACTTTGTGAAAACCCGTGAGTGCTGAAGGAGCTCAAGCACGGAATTAATCAAAGGCAGAGGGTACTTGTCTTTGGTGGTACTTGCGTTGAGCTCCTGGTAGTCGATGCACTAGCCATCCTTCTTTCCGAAGAAGAAGAACCCGGCTCTGAGCGGAGCCAAAGATGGCCGAATGAGGCCGGTGTTCAGCAACTCTTTGATGTACTTCTCCATCGCCTTCCTCTCCAGACCGGAAATCCTATATAGCCGGCTGGACAGCAGCTTCGCTCCTGGGATGAGGTCTATGGCACAGTCGTAAGAGCGATGAGACGGTAGCGACAAAGCTCTCAATTTGCTAAAGACCACTCCCAAATCGTGGTATGCCCAGGGAACAAGGCTGAGGTCCGGCGGCTCGACCAGAGAGAAGGAGACAGACAGAGATGGGGAACACTCCACTGAACGCATACAATTTGCCATACAAAATGGGCTCCAGGAGGAGATAGCATTTTGTCCCCAGTTAATAATCGGATTATGCCTCCAGAGCCAAGGACAGCCAAGAACCATTGAGGAAGATGATATTGGGAGAACCAGGAACGAGAGTTCCTCCCAATGGTTCCAGGAAAGGAGGATGGAGATCGGCACCGTGCTCTCAGTGACCACTGCAACCTCTCGGCCAGAAATGGTGGTGATTCTCTGATTGTGGAGCAATTTGCGTGTGGGAATACCCACCTGCCGAACAAACTGGGCAGAGACGAAATTACCCTCAGACCCCGAGTCTACCAATGCCATAGTCCTCCTCTCAACCCCCGGCAATTGCACGAGGGCCAAAATAGAAAAATTACTGGGGGGAGTAGATTTGGTCCCGCCCGCCAGATCCCCCATGGTTACTGACAGGCTGTCTTTTTGGCCGCTGGCGGCATTCGTCCCGACTGTGGTTCACCGAACCGCAGTACGTGCACGTGCCAGCCCTTTGCCTTCGCTCGTCATCGGTAGTGCCGAGAGAGCTCCATCAGCTCGGGCAGGTAGCCGGTGTCGCCAGTGTTAGTAATCATGGCGGGCGCGCACTCAGCGAGCAGGCAAGAGGAAGACTCACACTCCTTCGCGCGCTCATGGTACCGGTTATCTAACCCTGCAGCCTGATCTATAAGACCGTTGAGAG
This sequence comes from Pholidichthys leucotaenia, assembly GCA_020510985.1. Classification (NCBI taxonomy): domain Eukaryota; kingdom Metazoa; phylum Chordata; class Actinopteri; order Cichliformes; family Pholidichthyidae; genus Pholidichthys; species Pholidichthys leucotaenia. The sequence goes on along the minus strand of CM035838.1, from coordinate 458,364,802 downwards.
TCTCAGGGAAAGGGTGAACTGCCAGATTGTCACGGAGATGAGCATTCAACCCATGGAGGAACGCACTGCGTAAAGCAACCTCCTTCCACCCTGAGTCAGCCTCTTCAACCCGGAACTCCACCGAATACTCAGCTGCTGACCGAGTACCCTGGTGGAGCATCATCAGACGACTCATTACATTGCCCTGACTCTCCGTACGGCCAATCGCACTAGAGAAAGCGTCCACAAACTGCTCAAACATGTACTGCCGTCCCTTGGGATTATCTATTGTGGACCATGCCCAATCAAGGGCTCGGTCTTCAAGCAAAAGGGTGAAAAACTAAATTTTTGCCACATCCCCTGGGTACTCCTCCAAGACCTGCTCCAAATACATAAGAACTTGAATAAGGAAACCCTTGCATTTCCCCACCTCCCCCGAGTATGGGGGCAGGCATGGGAACAGAGGTGGTACGACACACCGTAGTGCGGGGAGCAGACTGAGGAGGAGGAGCCTGAGGAGGCGCATTGGACCAAAGCCGTATCATATTCAGAACTTGTTGAGTCAATACGGCCAACGGGTGCTAGGTCGCTGATAAGCGATCCAAGGCGGTGAGCTCCGATGCCGCTGCACCGGCTGAGCTGCGGTCCTGGCTGGCTCGTTCTGTCATGGTTTAATAAGCTGACAGCTTATGTGCACGATGCAACAGCACAGGAGAACAACCACACGAGGAGGCACGTTAGAGAGTTTATTAAATTTCAAAATAAACGCACAGCTATGGAAACAGTCACTCACCAGGGGAATCCACCTGCGGAGAGAAAACGAGAGCTGTGAGAGGAGGAATGGAGTAAGGGGAAATGGGCGAGCCAAACTGCCACTTACTTGGGTACCAAGGAAGAACCGGCAGGACCCCAGCGGGAAACAGACAAACCAGTAGGGTGAGGGGGATGAGTTGATGGTGCCTGACCGGGTGGAGGTGGAAGCTGAGGAATGGTGGAGATGTGGCAGGAGAGCGCGTGCAGTTCTGGAAACACACCTGCACAGTGGCAGCAACCTGAGAAGGAGAGAAAAACAGGGTAAGATGACATGTCAATACTTGTCAAATAATACTTGCATGTCCATTCACGGGCAGTATACCCAGACAAGCCAGAGTTGAATGCATGGAGAGAGCCTCCTTAAGTCTGCTGGCTGATGAGCGGGAGCAGGTGTGTCTTCTGCCTCAGGTGCAGTGATGAATTAGTGAAGGTGAGACGGGACAGGAGGGGCGTGCTCTCGCTGCCCATGACATAAATACCGAACTACCTTTACTTACTCTAACTTTTGACCGTAAAGTTTTAAAGAAATTTCTTTGTGACTTTTAGAGAAGCAAATTATTTGTGTCTTTGAGACCGATAATTAACCTACAAAACTGGGGGTTCTAAATCGTCCTTAGGTATGATTGTGAGAGTGAATGGTTGTCTGTCTCTCTGTGTTGGCCCTGCGATGGACTGGCGATCTGTCCAGGGTGTACCCTGCCTCTCGCCCAAAGATGCTGGGATAGGCTCCATCCCCCCAGCGACCTGAAAAGGATTAAGCGGAAGAAGATGGATGGAGACCGATAATTTAAAAGCCCACCGGTTTGCCCATTGTTCAACCTGGTCTATTGCTGCCTGTATTTTCCTCTGAATGTACACAAGATTACTTCCCCTTATCCATAAGGCCCCATCATCTGCATACAAGGCCTTCCCTATTCCACTATTGATTACTTCAAAAATACCATTAATCATAATATTAAACAAAATAGGCCTACACACGCTGCCTTGGAGAGTACCATTTTCAGCTTGATATATTTTGGAGTCCTCTGTACTAACTCTTACCTCAATCGTTCTATCATACAGGAAATCTAATACCCAATTGTATAACTTATCTTCACATGTCATACATTTTTTCTACATCAAAGAAGACAGCTATCACATTTTCCCTATTTACCTGGGCTTTCCTAATTTCAGATTCTAGGTGCAAAATGGAATCCATAGTATTTCTCCCTTTTTGGAACCCACTTTGAAAAGGAGAAAGACATTCCCTCCCTTCCAAAATGTAATTCAGCCTGTCAGTCACCATTCGTTCCATTGTTTTCCCTAACTGTGAAGTAAGAGCTATTGGTCTATAATTATTGGGATCTGATGAATCTGTCATGAATGCCCCTTTGGGGCAGAGAGAAAGGCACCACACACCAGCCGTGAGTTTGCAACATTTAATGAAAAAACAAAAAGACATACACAACACTTATGGAAAAAGGGCATACAGGCCTGGCAAAAATAGTTATGGCGAAGGCGAGCGTGATCGCCGGCTAACCTGGAAATAAACACAAGGAACAGGTAGCAAAATAGTCTCACCAAGGCAAGAGTAATTGGCAGCCAGACCTGCAGATAAACAGTTGTACATGCAGTGAGAGTCAGAGCACTTACATGATGGGAAATGGCTTGCTTGCGGTTCCCGCTCTGTCTGCAGTCTGCATGTTGAAGTGTCCTTGGGCAAGACACTGAACCCCCAGTTGCTCCTGGTGGCCAGGCTAGTGCCTCTGTGTGTATGGCAGCTCTGCCACCATCAGTGTGTGAATGTGTGCGTGAATGGGTGGATAGCAGGATCTGTAAAGCGCTTTGGTCATCCAGAGATGAGAAAAAGCACTATATAAGTGAATGCAATTTACCGTTTTACCATTTGAGAGTGACTTGAGAATAGGAGGCTACACTATACAATGGTGTAGCCCCCTTAAAATAGGCAGCAGCAGAATTAACACAATCAATAACAGATGTGAGCACCTGAGTGAGCAGGGGAAGGTGACCTAATTAGACAATCACCCACAGCTGAGAACTGGAGAGCAGACTGTGGGTGAAAGGTGAGTGAGTCTGGGAATTGAGGAAGGAGGCTCTGAAAGAAAACAACCAAAATGACAGAAAACAGACAAGAAAATAATAACAGACAAAAATACATAAAGAGTCTGAGCACTGGCTCAGACACATGACAGAATCTTTCCCTGGCTTTAAGATTGGTGCTATAACTGATTGTTTCCATGCCCTTGGAATCTTCCCAGTTTCCCAAACTTTATTAAATAGCTTTAATATTGTTTGAAGTGGACTCTCCTCCATGTGCGACAACATTCTATAACATACGCCATCCTTCCCTGGTGAAGACTGCTTCAATTTCAGAATAGTCCTTTTCAATTCTGACAGAATGAATGGCAAATCTATTGTGTCCCATAAAGTATTTTTCCTTATGTTTACATGTAGGTGTTTGGATAAAGTGCTTTCCCTGCTTAGTCTAATTGTGTTTGGTAGGTTTTCTGAGCTATGAATCTTCATTAATAAAGTTTGTGCCAAAAGTTCTGCTTTGTCTATATTAGTAATAGCTATTTCCCCATTACTGTCTAACACTGGTATTTTGTACTCTCTCCTAATACCACTCATTTTTCTTAATCATTCCCCACATATCTGATAGCTGTGTTTCACTTCCTATAGTATTACAACACTGTCTCCAAAATAAACACTTAGCTGTTTTGTTTTCCTGACAATTGCCTGACATTTGTGCTCAATCACTGCTTCCAAAGTATGACGCTTTTTCACTTGTCTGAATGCGCTATTTCTGTTTTTAATAGCTTTACTACAATTATCATCCCACCAAGGAAGATTCTTTCATTGTCTATATCCTGTGCTTTTTGGTATTGTTTGATCTGTAGACTCTATTATAATCGACACTTTTACTAAATTCCTCCCCATCAATAATGTCCTCACTATTTAGCTGCTCACATCTAGTCTTACACGGATATTTAAATTTATCCCAATCTGCCTTACCCAATGGTTTCCATCTTGTGCCAGATTGTATCTCTTCTTCTCCCACTTCTAGACCAATTTTAACTCTTATTGGGTAATGATCACTCCCATTAGCTGACCGACTTAACACCTCCCAAGATGTGATTCCTGCAATCACATTTGAAACCAAAGTTAGGTCTATCACACTTTCTGTGACTAGATTACTGCTAAATCTAGTACCTTTCCTACCATTCATGCATATTAAGTCTCTATCCTCTAAAAAAAAATCCTCAATTACTGTGCCATTTATATCTATATTCCTGCTACCCCAGTGTATTATGTGCATTAAAATCCCCACACCAAACCACCTTACCCTGTGCTTGTCTATGTACAGTGTTCAAAGTGTCAACTGTCAATCTGTTACATGGATTATAGTATTTAATAATTGCTATTTTGTCTTTTACTGCCCATATTTTTACCATTATTGATTCATGTTCTTTCCCTATGTCCATTATTTTGTAATTTGCTCCATTATGCACAAAAGTTGCCTCACCCCCTCCTCTACCAGTTTCCCTGTTGTTCCTTATATATGTGTATCCTTGAATGACAAAATCCCACTGAGGTTTTAGCCATGTTTCCTGTATACAGATTACCTGGGGGTTTGTTTTGCATATCAGATATAAACTTTTTGAATTCTTGCCCATTTGATATTGAACTCCTGGCATTCCATTGCAAAATCGTGACTACCATTATGACCCACTAGCCCATGATGTCTGTGAACTTAAAGATCCCCCACTTAACAAGTCTTCACTGAAGCCCCTTAATGGCAAAATATTTTTCTGCTGCTTTCACAATGATTTAGAATTTTTCTGTTTTCTTGGAAGTCTGCGCAGTGCAGTTTTTCACATCTACCACAAATAAGACAAAATTGTTTTTCTTCATAACCAGAGTATCTTCCTTAATTCTACTGCATACACTGCAAGCCTGCACATTTTCCCTGTTAGAGTCCACTCCCACTTTTTAGCTGGCATCTTTTTCACAGCTTCTGCATATGATAGTCCCTGGAAGACTTTTACCTGCTGAATTTCTGCTGCTCTTTTGTTGGCTTCACAACCTCGATATGCAGCGCTGTGTTCACCACCGCAGTTACAGGACTTTAATTTCTCTCCTCTTTCACACTTGCCATATTCATGTTCATGGGAGCATATGGCACATTGTTGTCTACCTTTGCAAATCACTGGTACATGACCAAACTTGACATTTGAAACATCTGAGTGGAGAAGGAACGTATAGTCTGACTTCATAGTTCATGTAGCCAATATATACCTTTCTTGGCAGTCTTGTTTCATCAAATTTTAACATTACCAACAGACTATCACATTTTTCACAATTTCTATTAGTTTTCAATCTTTGTACCTCTGTCACCTTTGCTTCAGTTTAATTTTTCATTATTTCATCAGCTGAGACAGCCGTTGAAATGTCCGATATCACTCCTCTCATTGCCTTATTTCCTTCCAATACTGAACACTGCACGTTTTCCCCCTCCATCTTATTGACTGATTGCTTTTCCTTGCTGAATACTATCTTTACATGTAACTAGTAACGAACCACTACGAAGAATTCTTGCATTTAAAACTTCTCCAATTAACTTATTAATTGCATTTGTAAGCTTAATTGGGTTCCACTCACGAAATAATGCTCCTTCCTAAGTAAGTTTAATGATTACTTTACACTCCTTCTGATTATTCCGGGATTGATCATCTTCTGATTCATCAGCACTTGATAACACTTTTAATTGCATTTCCTTTTGTCTACATTTGCTTCCTTTAGACTTCACCGAACTCCAAACTTCCTCTTTCCCGCTTTCTACCTCCATTCTTCCTTGATCACACCCTACTTTAAAAACCTTCCGCTGCCTGCTCTGCCATCTCCTGTCCATTCACAACCTGGCTGTGCCACTCCTGTTCAAAGTCGACGCCTTTCATCACCATCTTATATCGCTCTCGTTGAAACACTGTTGTCTTCTTTTCCGGAGGGGCTTCGACCTCTACATGATGTCTATATGACATCATATAGACACCATAGTATAGCATGATTCAAGAAAATCTGTGTGTGTGTCTGTGTGTGATCAAAGGCAGCCATCACTCACGATCATAAGACTTGCTATGGCATCATCAAAGAACAAAGGCAGGCATCACTTACGCTCGCTCCAGGTCATAGGACATCAAAGATCAAACGTAGGCATCACTCACGATCATAGGACTCACTATGACATCACCAAAGATCAGATGCAGGCATCATAGGACTCGCTATGCCATCAGCCTATGGTGTCTATATGATGTCATATAGACACCATAGGCACAAAGTGCTAACATTAAAGGACTCACTATGACATCATCAAAAATCATAGGACTTGCTATATATATGGTGTCTATGACTATGGCGTCTATAGTCATCATCATCTGTCTGTCTGTGTGTGTGTCACGACCATAGGACTCGCTAAAACATCATAGGATTCGCCTATGATGTGCCTATGATGTCTATATGTCTATATGACACCATATAGACACCACGTGTCTGTCTGTCATGACCACAGGACTCGATAAAAGATCATAGGACTCGCTATGACATCATCAAAGATCAAAGGCAGGCATCATAGGCAGGCATCACTCACAATCATGGGACTTGCTATGACATCATCAAAGATCATAGGACTCGCTATGACGGTAAGGACTACAGCTCCTGACCAGATAGAATGAAGTAAAGCTGATTGCCAACCGCCAATCAAATCTAGAAGAAGACTCACTATCATCATCAAAGATCAAAGGCAGGCATTACTGAATGAGTGGTAACATACTTTCTTACACCTGCTGTCTATAGGCATGCACGGGTATGCACTAGTAATCTAAAAATAAAGACATACAAATAGATAAAACAGCCAAATAAGTAAACATAAATTACAAAATTAGTTAAAACCTAAACTAAAAAGGTGGGTCTTGAGCCTCCTTTTAAAAACATCAACCCTCTCTGCATCCCTGAGGTCCTTGGCAGGCCGTTCCAGAGATGTGGGCCGGAAAACTGGATGTCATGAATTGCCCCTTGGGGCAGAGGAAGACCCAGATGCTGAACAGCAGTTTGTGAAATTTATTGAAACAACAAAACACAAAGTCCAAACAGTGCACCAACACAAAATCCAAATAGATATACAAAGCAAACTGACGGATTAAACGCACCAGAACAAGGGCAGGGTTCTGGTGGAGACGAAGGAAGCAACTCCGGCAATGAGGGAAGAAAATAACAATCCTTAAATAGAGCAAGAAACAAATGAACACAGTTGATGGCAGGTGTGGATACCATGAGCGAGCAGGAGGAAACAATGATAATAAACTCGGGTCAGCTGGGAGCAATGAGAAGGAGAAGACGGGACTGACAGCTGACAGGAGCACTGCCCACAACAGAGCAAAAAACCTGAAGTGCCACTGACAGCTACAGTCCTGGGAGGAGAGAAAACACAACAGAAAATGAATATCATGAGATGACAAGTAAAGTCCAGTAATCCACAAACTTTAAGATGACATTGTCCTTGTGGGAGGCAACACAGTCATGGGTGAAGAGGCTGTAGAGGATGGGGCTGAGAACACAACCCTCTGGGACCCCTGTGTTCGTGGTGATGATGGCTGAGGTCCTGTTACCCATCCTAACAGACTGAGGCCTGCCAGTCAGAAAGTCCAGTAGCCAGCCACAGAGGGTGGGGTGCAGGCCAAGTGAAGACAGTTTGTAGGTGAGTTTATGGGGGATGACCATGTTGAAGGCGGAGCTGTAGTCAACAAAAAGCATCCTGATGTAGGAGTCTTTATTTTCCAGGTGTGAGAAAGAATAATGGAGTGCAGCAGCAATGACATCTGAGGTGGACCTGTTGGGCTGGTAGGTGTATTGCAGGGGGTCCAGGGTATCCGGTATGCTGTGTTGAATGAGGGCCAGCACTACTCTCTTGAAGCACTTCATGATGGTTGGAGTGAGTGCTACCGGCCTGTAATCATTCAGGCAGGTTGGCGGGCTCTTTCTGGGGAGGGGGACGATGGTTGTGGTTTTGAAGCAGGAGGGGACTGACTATGCTCTGGTTGCGGAAGAGGTTAAACTCACATTGAAGAGTTTCAATGAGATAAAAACAAGATAAAGGCAGTGTGCTTTTTTCAGATCGTTCACTGTTTGGAAATTTTTTTAGATAATTACGTGACCAGTTGACACATTTGAGACAGTGAAAACCTACAAACACACCATTTTCAATCAATGACCCCTTTAAGGTCTCATATGTGAAAGTAGAGGGGGCGTGACTTAGGCGCTCTATGGTCTCATACGTTTATCATGTAAATAACTGTATTTTATTATTATTATTATTATTATTATTATTATTACTACTATTTTTTTAAAGCTTTGGAAAGAAATACCAACGGTCTCAAAATAGCATAACCTTTTAAAATAAAAGGCCCAAAGGTTAAAATCTACATCAGCATGACTGATTTGTGTCGAACTCATCACAGGACATCAAATAAAAACCATTGATTATATAAAAATGTAGATAGTCCATGGTGAAACAAAACAATGAAATCTAAGCGGATTTTTATCAACATTTTTAATCATTCTGCATTTTATGTGCCTTATTGTGAAGGGAGGCGGACGCACTGTTCCGGCCGCGGTCAAACGTAACGGAAACACTTCCCCGGTGTCAGAGCGTTTGTTGTCCGGGGTCGCCCGCTTTATCTGCCCGCCTGTTCAGCTCGGAGATTCAGGGATGCTGCTGCGGGGATGGAGCTGAAAGTGTCGGGCAGAGTTTGACAGACAAAGGCGGGGGGAGGTTTGTGAATGCTAACCAGACTATTTTGGTTGTTTTCGAGTAGATAAAAAAATAGATTGCTGGAAGGATGAAGTTGCTGAAGCCAAGCTGGGTGAGCCACAACGGTAAGTACGGAGCTAATGTGCCGGAATCTGATGGTACAAGTTGAGCTTTTGTTTTCGGAGGGGGGCGACGGAGGCATGATGGAGGAGGAGGAGGAGGTCGACACTTGTTTGACTTGTTTGTCTCTTCAGATTCGCGCAGAAATCACACTTGAGTCCACATTTGGTGACCTTAAAGGGATGGTTTTGTCGTTCCCTGCACCACTCCCACATTATCTGTGCTATGAATGCATTTGTTTGCTAATCTTCGACTAGCTTAGTTACCCCCCCCCCCCCCCCCAGCTAGCTGGGTGCCCCGGCGTTAGCTAACTTACCTGACACACAAATGTGCTGTGGTTAACTTCTGCTGTGAGAGTGACTCTTTCCAACGGAGATATTGTCACACCTGCGACATTATTTTCACATCTTACTCGGTTAGGTCTTGGCTCAAAGTCTTAAAAAGTGTCTGTTGGTGGAACGTCTGCGGTTAGGAAAGTTAATACTGGAAACGGCCTTAAATTTAGGCTGCAGCTGGTGATCACTGTCACTGAAGCACGTTTAGCGCTTAAAAGAATCGATATTATTTTTTAAATGTCCAGTAAGACTTCTAAACAAGCTCGTGCCATTACTAAAAACTACCGAGTAAATATAAGCAATGTATAAACTATTTATAGTTGTCATTGTTTACATGAAAACTGTAGGGGTCTGCAAGTCTTGGGGATACAGGTCAAGTATAACGCGTGTGTGGCCCGAGTGTGGGTCACAGGCTGCGGTCACACTGCAGCTTTTAATGCTCAATTCTGATTTTTTTGCACAAATGTGACCCATATCTGATTTTGTTTTTTTAATGACTGTCTGAACAGCACATATCCGATTTTTTTCACACCAGACCCAGGCCACTTTCATATGTGGCACTAATTCGGATACATATCTGAAATTTTCCAAAGTGACCTCAGTCTGAACTGTCATGTCGTATTTCATCCGACTTTTTCCTCATTGAAGTGAGACAGACGCTACAATTCTGTGGTCGAGGAGAGACAGCAGACACAGCTGATTTGTGCTCTCTTTTTAATCGATCTTCTTCCCTTTATCACTGCATTGTAATTTTGTCAGCACTGAGTGCACAATAACTTCAAAATTTTAGGGGGGGGGGCGGAGGTTCGGGGCTGAAAGCACCAGACAAGCAAGCGCACTAACAGCACATTTACTGGACGCTGCAAATTCCTTTTTCCCTGTAAACGGCACACCGTGAGTCCTGGCTGCTATAATATCTAAAATGTAAAGTTAACATGGACATGACTGTGGAACAGAATAGCCAGATAGCGGGACACACAGGAAAGGGGAGGCTGACGGCTCCTCCTTCCTGCCGCAGGATCGGTGTTACGCCGCTGGTATGAGCCGTGTAGTTTATTAGGGTAAGAGCCACTGACAACATCAGTGGGCAACAGCCCTATTGTAATTGCGAGGATTATTTATTATTAACCTCATTTCTATAGGTAATCTCATTGAGACATGGGGTCTCATTTTAAAGAGAGCTGTTTAATCGATCATTTCTGTTAAAGCAGAGCTGATCACAGCGGTCATCTGGTGTGTAGAGGGAGGGAGCTGGTCTCATATTAATGATATTAACATTTTATTTTGCTGCGCTGCATCAGGGTGAAGAAGTTCTGTCCCCCTAACACAACGCTGTGTCTGACGTTACGTTTTCTTCTGCGCATGCGGGTCACTTCATAACTGTAGATCGTTCACACTGGAGTCTGATGGGGGTCACATTTAAATAATAATGTGGATGCCCACAGAAAAAAAATAGGATCTCGGCAAAACATCGGAACTGAGCATCAAGACCTGCAGTGTGACCATAGCCATAGTGCTGTTGATACAACAAGACGTCTGGTTGTTGGCAAATTCATGGAGGAGTGTGGCATTCTGTGCCTTAAAGAAACCTGGCTTGCCAAGCAGGACTTGGACAAACAAAAGACTTTTCATAAGGATTTTCATGGTGCTGGTGAATCCACTACTGATCTCTGTACTAGGGGAACAGGTCAAGTGGGCCCCTGACCAAGTGAGCACCCCATGTGGCCCACAGGGTCCAGTTTGTACATGTACAATTACATTTTGAATCCAGCGATTTACAAACTGATTCAGAGCTTTTTCAAGCCTCATTCAAAACATTATAGTCCCACATACCTGTTCTGTGGATTTTCATCTGGGGGCAGCCAGCAGTAACGAGCAGCAGCGGTGGAAAATAAGTCTTTTGAATGCAGAAATGGAGCCAAAACCTTCTCTGGGGTCAGCTTAGTTGTCATCATACATACATTTTTTACACTTCTTGGTGACCGGGAAAAGTCTTTCCATCAGTTTTACACAAATTCTTGTTGTTGTTCTCCTTCTTCACGTTTACAAATCACTGGATTGAGAATGTACATGTACAGATTGGATCCCGGGGTCCACTTGGGTGCTGACTTGTCAGGGGTCCACTTGACCTGTATCCTTGTGCTAGAATAGTCCATGGTAGGATTTCCTCGTGGTGTGGCTATTCGATGGAACATACAGACGTGGACAAAATTGTTGGTACCCCTCTGTTAATGAAAGAAAAACCCACAATGGTCACAGAAATAACTTGAATCTGACAAAAGTGGTAATAAATAAAAATTCTATGAAAATGAACCAATGAAAATCAGACAATGCTTTTGAATTGTGGTTCAACAGAATTATTTTAAAAAACAAACTCATGAAACAGGCCTGGACAAAAATGATGGTACCCTTAACTTAATATTTTGTTGCACAACCTTTTGAGGCAACCACTGCAATCAAACGATTTCTGTAACTGTCAATGAGACTTCTGCACCTCTCAGCAGGTATTTTGGCCCACTCCTCATGTGCAAACTGCTCCAGTTGTCTCAGGTTTGAAGGGTGCCTTCTCCAGACGCAATGTTTCAGCTCCTTCCACAGATGTTCAATAGGATTAAGATCAGGGCTCATAGAAGGCCACTTTAGAACAGTCCAATGTTTGGCTCTTAGCCATTCTTGGGTGTTTTTAGCTGTGTGTTTTGGGTCATTATCTTGTTGCAAGACCCATGACCTGCGACTGAGACCAAGCTGTCTGTCACTGGGCAGCACATTTCTCTCTAGAATACCTTGATAGTCTTGAGATTTCATTGTGCCCTGCACAGATTCAAGACACCCTGTGCCAGATGCAGCAAAGCAGCCCCACAACATAACAGAACCTCCTCCATGTTTCACAGTAGGGACAGTGTTCTTTTCTTGGTATGCTTCATTTTTGCGTCTGTGAACATAGAGCTGATGTGCCTTGCCAAAGTTCCAGTTTTGTCTCGTCTGTCCATAGGACATTCTCCCACAAGCTTTGTGGCTTGTCAACATGCAGTTTGGCAAACTCCAGTCTGGCTTTTTTATGATTTGTTTTCAACAGTGGTGTCCTCCTTGGTCGTCTCCCATGAAGTCCACTTTGGCTCAAGCAGCGCCGGATGGTGCGATCTGACACGGATGTACCTTGACCTTGGAGTTCACCATGAATGTGTTTAGAGGTTGTTCTGGGCTCTTTTGTTACCGTTCTTCATCAAGTTTCCTCCTGCAGCCACGTCCAGGGAGGTTGGCTACAGTCCCATGGATCTTAAATTTCTGAACAATGTGTGCAACTGTAGTCACAGGAACATTAAGCTGCTTGGAGATGGTCTTATAGCCTTTACCTTTAACATGCTTGTCTATAATTTTCTTTCTAATCTCCTGAGACAACTCTCTCCTTTGCTTCCTTCTGGTCCATGTTTAGTGTTGTACACACCATGTCACCAAACAGCACACTGACTACTTGTCACCCTTTAAATAGGCCGACTGACTGATTAGAAGTTTGTAGACACCTGTGATGTTAATTAGAGGACACATCTTGGTTGAACATGCCCCTATGGTCACATTATTTTCAATCTTTTCTGGGGGTACCATCATTTTTGTCCAGGCCTGTTTCATGAGTTTGTTTTTTAAAGTAATTCTGTTGAACCACAATTCAAAAGCATTGTCTGATTTTCATTGGTTAATTTTCATAGAATTTTTATTTATTACCACTTTTGTCAGATTCAAGTTATTTCTGTGACCATTGTGGGTTTTTCTTTAATTAACAGAGGGGTATCAACAATTTTGTCCACGTCTGTAAAGTGACTCACGAGTAAATGTGATGAGATCTTCTTCTTCTTTTAGATTTGATTGGCGGTTGGCAACCAGCTTACAGGTGCATTACTGCCATGTACTTCACTCTAAATCATCACTCAGTATTCTGAACAGAATCCAAACCACGTACTTCACTCTATATCATCACTCTATATATCTTGGCCGTGGCAACTCTTTCCATTGACGCTTTCCATTGTTATCCACTCCGGCATTAACGATATCCGACTTCGGCAGTTGGAAGTCACAAAACTTGATGTAGAATCTGTGTGTGACTTTGCCAAAACAATGTGTGCCTCTGTAGTATTCTCTGGGCCCCTCCCCAATCTGACCAGTGATGACATGTTTAGCCACTTGTTATCCTTCAACTGCTGGCTGTCTGTGTGGTGACCTGCAAATGATGTGGGCTACATAGGCAATTGGAACTCATTTTGGGGAAAACCTGGTCTTATTAGATGAGATAGCGTCTATCCCACTTTGGATGGTGCTTCTCATTTATCTAGCAATCTGGTATCATTTTTATCCAAATTTCCAAAACCTTGACAACTTAGAGTTGGGACTAGGAAGCAGAGTCGCAGTCTTACACGCCTCTCTGCAGCTCCTCTTCATCCGCCATCCCTCAACTTAGCCCCTGTCTTCCCCATCAGAGAATCATTGTCTGCTCCCTCCAAAGTAAATAAAAATATAATGTATAAGCATCCCAAAGTGATTAAACAAAAAGTTGGTAAAACTCAAATTAAACATGAAGTCTCTAAATTTAATGACTTGACCTCTGTTCCTCCTCATAATTTAAAAATTAAATGTGGTTTGTTAAATATTAGGTCTCTAACTCCAAAGTCTCTGCTAGTCCATGATCTGTTAATTGATCATCAGATTAATTTAATATCCCTTACAGAGACTTGGTTAGGGCAAGAGGATTATGTTGGTTTAAATGAATCAACTCCCTCTGGTTATTTAAACTGTCAAAATCCCAGAAGTTCTGGTCGTGGAGGAGGAGTAGCAACAATTTACCATTCCACATTACTAGTTAATGTAAAGCAAAAAAACACCTTATAATTCCTTTGAGGGTCTGGTCCTCAGTATTGGGCATTTTTGCAATTTTGGGCCATACCCAATTTTATTTGCCATAGTTTATTGTCCTCCATCAGCCTACTCAGAGTTTTTATCCGAATTTGCTGAATTCTTTGCTGATTTAGTCCTGAAATCAGATAGAATAATTATAGTAGGGGATTTTAATATACATGTAGATGTAGATAGTGATTGTCTTAATATGGCATTTAATTCAATATTAGACTCGATGGGGGTTTCTCAGAAAGTAGGAAATTCTACCCATTATCTCCATCACACATTGGACCTTGTTCTGACATTGCCATAGAAATAGAAAATCTGGTAGTGTCTCCTCATAACCCTGTACTGTCAGACCATTGTCTGTTAACCTTTGATTTTACTATTTCTGACTATTTGGCTCCTAAAGAAAAATATTACTACAGCAGATGCCTCTCAAATGATGATGTTACCAAATTTATGCAGATTGTTTCCTCAATGCCATGTATCAACACAATGGAAATAAGCTATGGAGAGCTTGCTCCTTCTGTAATTGATAGCATGGTAGATACAGTGGGGCAAAAAAGTATTTAGTCAGCCACCAATTGTGCAAGTTCTCCCACTTAAAAGATGAGAGAGGTCTCTAATTTTCATCATAGGTACTGTATACCTCAGCTATGAGAGATAAAATGAAAAAAAAAAAAAAAAAAAAAACAGAAAATCACATTGTCTGATTTTTAAAGAATTTATTTGCAAATTATGGTGGAAAATAAGTATTTGGTCACTTACAAACAAGCAAGATTTCTGGCTCTCACAGACCTGTAACTTCTTCTTTAAGAGGCTCCTTTGTCCTCCACTCGTTACCTGTATTAATGGCACCTGTTTGAACTCGTTACCAGTATAAAAGACACCTGTCCACAACCTCAAACAGTCCGACTCCAAACTCCACTATGGCCAAGACCAAAGAGCTGTCAAAGGACACCAGAAACACAATTGTTGACCTGCACCAGGCTGAGAAGACTGAATCTACAATAGGTAAGCAGCTTGGTGTGAAGAAATCAACTGTGGGAGCAATTATTAGAAAATGGAAGACATACAAGACCACTGATAATCTCCCTCGATCTGGGGCTCCACGCAAGATCTCACCCCGTGGGGTCAAAATGATCACGAGAACGGTGAGCAGAAATCCCAGAACCACACGGGGGGACCTAGTGAATGACCTGCAGAGGGCTGGGACCAAAGTAACAAAGGCTACCATCAGTAACACACTACGCCGCCAGGGACTCAAATCCTGCAGTGCCAGACGTGTCCCCCTGCTTAAGCCAGTACATGTTCAGGCCCATCTGAAGTTTGCTCGAGAGCATTTGGATGATCCAGAAGAGGATTGGGAGAATGTCATATGGTCAGATGAAACCAAAATAGAACTTTTTGGTAAAAACTCAACTTGTCGTGTTTGGAGGAGAAAGAATGCTGAGTTGCATCCAAAGAACACCATACCTACTGTGAAGCATGGGGGTGGAAACATCATGCTTTGGGGCTGTTTTTCTGCAAAGGGACCAGGACGACTGATCCGTGTAAAGGAAAGAATGAATGGGGCCATGTATCGTGAGATTTTGAGTGAAAACCACCTTCCATCAGCAAGGGCATTGAAGATGAAACGTGGCTGGGTCTTTCAGCATGACAATGATCCCAAACACACCGCCCGGGCAACGAAGGAGTGGCTTCGTAAGAAGCATTTCAAGGTCCTGGAGTGGCCTAGCCAGTCTCCAGATCTCAACCCCACAGAAAATCTTTGGAGGGAGTTGAAAGTCCGTGTTGCCCAGCGACAGCCCCAAAATATCACTGCTCTAGAGGAGATCTGCATGGAGGAATGGGCCAAAATACCAGCAACAGTGTGTGAAAACCTTGTGAAGACTTACAGAAAACGTTTGACCTCTGTCATTGCCAACAAAGGGTATATAACAAAGTATTGAGACAAACTTTTGTTATTGACCAAATACTTATTTTGCACCATAATTTGCAAATAAATTCTTTAAAAATCAGACAGTGATTTTCTGGATTTTTTTTTTTTTCTCATTTTGTCTCCCATAGTTGAGGTATACCTATGATGAAAATTGGAGACCTCTCTCGTCTTTTAAGTGGGAGAACTTGCACAATTGGTGGCTGACTAAATACTTTTTTACCCCACTGTTGTGTTACAGCTTCTCTGCATCAGGCTCTTGACACGGTGGCCCCTTTAAAAAAGAAATAGTCTAATCAGAGATTTCTAACTCCTTGGCTCAACACAGAAGCGCATAGCTTAAAACAGAAGACTTGTCAATTAGAAAGAAGATGGTGCTCCACTAATTTAGATGAAATCTATTTAGCTTGGAGAAATCATCTTTTCATTTATAAAAAATCTCATAGAAAAGCTCGAACAAGTTATTCTGCATTAATAGAAGAGAACAAGAATAATCCCAGGTTTCTTTTCAGCACTGTAGCCAGGCTGACAATGAGTCAGGACTCTGTCAATCCTAGCATTCCCTGAGAGCTTACTCATCAGGACTTCATGAACTTTTTCAATAATAAAATTTCATCTATCAGAGATAAAATCAGTCAGACTCTTCCCACCGTTAACTTAAATACAGTAACTACTACAACTCCTTCTGTTGATATCAGGATGAGTTTACTCCAATTGACCTTTTAGAGTTAGATAAAATAATTTCCTCATCCAAGCCTTCAAATTGTCTTTTAGACCCTATTCCTACCAGGTTATTTAAAGAAGTCTTCCCATTTATTGGTATCTCTATTCTTCAAATAATCAATTCTTCATTAATATTAGGCCATGTACCACAGGCTTTTAAAACTGCTTTAATTAAACCCTTATTCAAAAAGCCAATGCTGGATCCAGGAGTTTTAGCTAACTATAGACCAATCTCTATTCTGCTTTTCATTTCAAAAATCTTAGAAAGAGTTGTTGCTACACAATTATTTGACCACTTGCAGGGAAGTGGTTTACTTGAAGAGTTTCAATCTGGGTTAAGAATCCATCATAGTACTGAAACAGCCTTAGTGAAGCTCACTAATGACCTCCTTTTCGCATCTGATAATGGACTTGTTTCTGTACATGTCCTTTTAGACCTTAGTGCAGCTTTTGATACTATCGATCATAATATTCTACTTGATAGATTAGAACACTACGTTGGACTTAATGAAACTTCATTGCAGTGGTTTAGATGTTATTTATCTGATGGGTTCCAGTTTGTTCACGTCAGTAATGAGTTTTCTTTCAACTCAAAGCTCAGTCGTGGAGTTCTACAGGGATCTGTGCTAGGCCCTACTCTTTTTAGTTTATATATGCTTCCGTTAGGCAACATTGTTAGAAAGTACTGGATACATTTTCACTGTTATGCAGATGACCCACAATTGTACCTGTCAATGAACCCAGACGATAGTAATCAATTAGCCACATTAGAAGTCTGTCTTCACCTCTTCGACTTATCAAGCTCCTCTCCTGTGGAACCAGCTGCCAATCTGGATTTGGGAGTCGGACTCAATATCTGTTTGTTCTCTCCCATAGATTGAGTCCCCATCATGCTGTTTGCTCTCTACATGTCTGTTCTTTTCATCTTCTCTATCCCCTCACCCCCCTGCCAGTCGCAGCAGATGACTGCCCCTCCCCGAGCCTGGTTCTGCTGGAGGTTTCTTCCTTTTAAAAGGGAGTTTTTCCCCTCCACCATCGCCAAGTGCTTGCTGACAGGGAATTGCATGATTGCTGGGGTCTTTCTGCAATTGTGAGGGTTTCCCCTACAGTTGAAAGTGCTATGAGATGACTGTTGTGAAATGGCGCTATATAAATAAAGTTGTAATTGAATTATGTCTTCAGAATCTCTTCTGGTAGTTCTTCTTCTTTTAGATTTGATTGGTGGTTGGCAACCACGTACTTCACTCAGTAAACATCACTATGTATCAAAAGTCAGAATTCTTCTCGGTTGCCAACCTCTTCTTCATCTTCTTCATTCTATATCTTTGTATAAAAAGTTCTTATAAGGAGTTCTGAACAGTCTTCTTCTTCAGTGAGATTTCCATGTCTTCACGATGTCTATAACACTCTAATATGATGAGATTGAATGTTGACTGGGCTTTGGGGTGAGAAATCAGTTTGAATGAAAAGAAGTTTATGCCTCTGTGTGTCTGTCACGATCATAGGACTTGCTTTGACATCATCAAAGATCAAAGGTAGGCATCAAAGATCAAAGGCAGGAATCACCGAACGAGTGGTGACGTCAGAGATCAAAGGCAGGTTTCACCAGGGTTACTGTTGCCATGGTAACCATGTCAAAGATCAAAGGCAGGCATCACCATGGTTACTGTTGCCATGGTAACAGTAACTTTCTACGGGCATGCAGAAATACTTGCTTATACTTGGTTTCTACTGGCATGCATGAGTCTGCACTAGTAAATATATACAGCGGGGAAAATGAGTATTGAACATGTCAACATTTTTCTCATTAAAAATATTTCTGATGGAGCCATTGACCCGAGATTTTCACCACATATCAGTAACAACCCAAGTAATCCATACATACAAAGAAATCAAGGCAACTGTGTTCACAAAACAAGTTATATTTAATAAAGTGGAACAACACAGGGAGTAACTGTTGAACACACTTGGGGAAATTCATTTAATATTTAGTAGAAAAGCCTTTGCTGAAAATAACAGTTTCCAGATGCCTCCTCTATGGAGAAACTAGGTGGAGGCATTGCTCAGAAGTGATTTTAGCCCATTCTTCCACACAGACTGTCAAATCTTGAAGCTTCTGTGGGTGTCTTCTTTGAACTCTGATTTTCAGTTCATTCCATACATTTTCAATTGGATTCAGGTCAGGTGACTGACTGGGCCATTCTAGCAGCTTTATTTTCCTTCTCTGGAGCCAGTTGTGTTTGTTTTGGCTGTGTGTTTGGGATCATTGTCTTACTGAAATATCCACCCTCGTTTCATCTTCAGCATGTTGGCAGATGGCAACACGTTCTTATCAAGAATGTCTCTGTACATGTGTCCATTCATCTTTCCTTCAATTATATGAAGTCTGCCTGTAGCATGTGCTGAAAAATACCCCCACACCATGACGGGATGTGCAGTGCCATTTCTCCTCCAAACATGCTGTGTGTTGTGGCATCCAAAAAGTTTAATTTTGGTCTCATCTGATCAGGCTATATTCTCCTAGTGTTTTACTGGCTTGCCCAAATGTTGTGCAGCAAACTTTAAACGAGCTTTAACATGCTTTTTCTTCAGCAAGGTGAGCGAGCATAGAGCCCATGTTGGTTGAGTGCATTACTTTTCGTTTTCTTTGAAAGAACAGTACCTGCTAACTCCAGGTCTTTCTGGAACTCTCCACGAGTGGTCTTTGGCTCTTGGGTAACTCTTCTAGTAATTCTTGTGATTCTTCTGTCAGAAATCTTGTGAGGAGCTCCTGGTCATGGCTGGTTCATGGTAAAATGATGTTCTTTCCACTTCCGAATGATAGCTCCAACAGTGCTCACTGGAACATTCAGCCATTTAGAATTGTGCCTGTAACAAATGCCATAATTTTGTTTTGCAACAATAAGGCTGTGAAGGTCTAGAGAGAGCTCTTTGCTTGTACCATCATGTGTTCTTTGGGGTGTGACAATCTGATATTCACAGACCTTTTTAAAGGCTATCAGTCAGGACTTAACCAGATGAAATTAATTTGTACTGATGGAGGATGGGATGGCTTCCTAAATTCTGATGGATTTCAGCTGGTTTCTTGGCTTTCTATACCTTTTTGCACCTCTTTTTCTTCATGTGTTAAATACTTATTCCCTGTGTCATTCCACTTCATTAAATATAAGTTTTTCTGTGAACACAGTCGCCTTGATTTCTTTGTATGTATGGATTACTTGGGTTACTGATAGCTGGTGAAAATCTCAGGTCAATGGCTCCATTAGAAATATGCTTAATGAGAAAAATGTTGACATGTTCAATACTTATTTTCCCCACAGTATATACAGTGGGGTAAAAAAGTACTTAGTCAGCCACCAATTGTGCAAGTTCTCCCACTTAAAAGATGAGAGAGGTCTCCAATTTTCATCATAGGTATACCTCAACTATGAGAGACAAAATGAGGGGGAAAAAAAATCCAGAAAATCACATTGAAGGATTTTTAAAGAATTTATTTGCAAATTATGGTGGAAAATAAGTATTTGGTCAATAACAAAAGTTCATCTCAGTACTTTGTTATATACCCTTTGTTGGCAATGACAGAGGTCAAACGTTTTCTGTAAGTCTTCACAAGGTTTTCACACACTGTTGCTGGTATTTTGGCCCATTCCTCCATGCAGATCTCCTCTAGAGCAGTGATATTTTGAGGCTGTCACTGGGCGACACGGACTTTCAACTCCCTCCAAAGATTTTCTATGGGGTTGAGATCTGGAGACTGGCTAGGCCACTCCAGGACCTTGAAATGCTTCTTACGAAGCCACTCCTTCGTTGCCCGGGCGGTGTGTTTGGGATCATTGTCATGCTGAAAGACCCAGCCACGTTTCATCTTCAATGCCCTTGCTGATGGAAGGAGGTTTTCACTCAAAATCTCATGATACATGGCCCCATTCATTCTTTCCTTTACATGGATCAGTCGTCCTGGTCCCTTTGCAGAAAAACAGCCCCAAAGCATGATGTTTCCACCCCCATGCTTCACAGTAGGTATGGTGTTCTTTGGATGCAACTCAGCATTCTTTCTCCTCCAAACACGACAAGTTGAGTTTTTACCAAAAAGTTCTATTTTGGTTTCATCTGACCATATGACATTCTCCCAATCCTCTTCTGGATCATCCAAATGCTCTCTAGCAAACTTCAGACGGGCCTGGACATGTACTGCCTTAAGCAGGGGGACACGTCTGGCACTGCAGGATTTGAGTCCCTGGCGGTGTAGTGTGTTACTGATGGTAGCCTTTGTTACTTTGGTCCCAGCTTTCTGCAGGTCATTCACTAGGTCCCCCCGTGTGGTTCTGGGATTTTTGCTCACCGTTCTCGTGATCATTTTGACCCCACGGGGTGAGATCTTGCGTGGAGCCCCAGATTGAGGGAGATTATCAGTGGTCTTGTATGTCTTCCATTTTCTAATAATTGCTCCCACAGTTGATTTCTTCACACCAAGCTGCTTACCTATTGCAGATTCAGTCTTTCCAGCCTGGTGCAGGTCTACAATTGTGTTTCTGGTGTCCTTTGACAGCTCTTTGGTCTTGGCCATAGTGGAGTTTGGAGTCTGACTGAGGTTGTGGACAGGTGTCTTTTATACTGATAACGAGTTCAAACAGGTGCCATTAATACAGGTAATGAGTGGAGGACAGAGGAGCCTCTTGGTCTGTGAGAGCCAGAAATCTTGCTTGTTTGTAGGTGACCAAATACTTATTTTCCAACATAATTTGCAAATAAATTCTTTAAAAATCTTTCAATGTGATTTTCTGGATTTTTTTTTTCTCATTTTGTCTCTCATAGTTGAGGTATACCTATGATGAAAATTGGAGACCTCTCTCATCTTTTAAGTGGGAGAACTTGCACAATTGGTGGCTGACTAAATACTTTTTGCCCCACTGTAAACCATATGTCTTACCAGTGTGAAGATGAATTTATGAACAGATTAGCATTTGTGAATTTCTTCATTGAGGATAACTAGTGCATGCCTGTAGAAACCAAGTATAAGCAAGTATTTCTGCATGCCCCTAGAAAGCAAGTGTAAGCAAGCATTTCTGCATGCTCGTAGAAAGTTACTGTTACCATGGCAACAGTAACCATGGTGATGCCTGCCTTTGAGCTTTGACATGTTTACCATGGCAACAGTAACCATGGTGAAACCTGCCTTTGCTTTTTGACGTCACCACTCGTTCAGTGATGTCTGCCTTTGATGATGTCTGTCTGGCAACAGTAACCATGGCAACATCTGTGCGTCTATGATGTCATAGCTATGAACGCCCATAGCTCCCTTATGGACGTTCATTTAATATTTCCCCTGCTAAACTTCTGCATATCCATGGAGACTGAAATTCCGGGATGCACACCCTCATAACCTCAGCACAGCATGTATCAAATTTTAGACCAGTCTGATGACTGGTTCAGGAGATACGCACGGAACAGACAGACACACAGATACCTTGTATTATAATATGACTAGTGTATGCCTGTAGAACACAAGTGTTCCTGTCTGAAACAGGTATCCCAATCAGGCTTTCCAGGCCCAAATGTAGGCTATGTTTGAAAGTGGAATACAAAGAGGTGTAGCCTATATGCAGGCAATCACATGTTAGACTTTGACAAATATAAAAGGGAGTAAATGGCTCTTAGATTTATTTGATTGTATGAATATTAATTACAGAATACCTAAATATTGAAAATGAATGAGACAGCCAATATTGGCGACTGTTTCAGATCTGTTGTTTGATCATCTTCTTTTAGATTTGATTGGCGGTTGGCAGCCGGCTTACAGGTACATTACCGCTACTGACTTGATTATCATCACTCTGTATCTTTGTATAAGGAGCTCTGAACAACTCCCCATGCGTGGAAAAAAAACTATCCGTCCCCAGACTGCGCCCTTGGCGTCGTCGTCAACCCGTACCTGTGGCTGTCTGCTGTGTGTCCGAACAGGTGTTTTATCACTTATATTCAAGATAATAGTGCATCTTGCACTTTGGGGAATGGGGGTTGTTCAGTCATCATTATAATTCTTCTTGGTTGTCCATCGATCCGATGATGACCGTCCCTCATGTGTTAAGTCCTCTTCTTGCGTGAGCCCGGAGATGGCTGTTTAGGCCGATCCTCGATCGGCAGACACGGCTGCAGTCGGGGCAAGGAAACTGCCCAGGTAATTTTTAAAAAAATTTTTTTTTATTTTTTTGTTACTTATTTGTACCCGTTGGTAGACTTGGTTTGCAGTCTGGTGACAAGCCACCGGCTGCTGGTCACTGCGTGCGCGAGCGCCCTAAACCTACATGTTTTTGGTGTGCGGGAGGAAACCGGAGAAATCCCGGAGTAAACCCGCGCAACACGGGGAGAACATGCAAACTCCACACAGCTCACTGTTGGTCGGGGGCTGGGATCGAACCCACGATCTCATGATCCCCGCGATCCCCCGGCCGAGGGTAAAAACTGTGCTGCCACAGTGCTAAACCACTGCGCCACCGTGCAGCCCTAATGCCTTTCTTCGTGCCCGTGCTTCAGCTACATCAGCTCACCTCTTCTCTTCAAAGTAGTGAGGGCGCGCCAGCCTGGCCTGTCCATAGCCCACAGCTCTAATTGTTTGGGGAGGATGCCAGTGTGTCTGATGTTGAGCTTCACGCAGTCTTTGAATCTTTTGCGTGGTCTGCCTTGGTTCTGCTTCCCAGAGCAGAGTTCGTCGTACATGAGCTGCTTGGGCAGCCTGTGGCCATCCATCCGGATCACATGACCAACCCATTGGAGCTGGGCTTTCATAATCATGGCCTCGATGCTGGTCATCTCAGCTCTGTCCAGGACCTCAAGGTTTGTGACCCGGTCTTGCCAGTGAATGTTCATGATCATTCGTAGACTTCTCATGTGGAACTTCTCCATCTGCTTCAGGGGTTTTTTGTACATGGTCCACGTCTCACATCCATAGAGAAGGCTGGTGAGGACAACGGCCCTGTACACTTTGAGCTTTGTGGACAGCTGGGTGTTGTGCTGGTTCAGGACGCAAGCTCGGAGACGACCGAGAGCTTGACTGGCCTTTCAGATTCTGGCGTTGATCTCCTTATCCAGGCTGCCATCGTTGTTGATGGTGCTGCCGAGGTATTTAAAGTCATCTACCGTCTTCAGTTGGGTACCCTCAATGAAGATAGAGGGGGGTAGGACGGTGGAGGCGGGTGCTGGTTGGGACAGTACCTCTGTCTTGCCGAGGCTGGTGGTAAGACCAAAAAGGCGGGAGGCTTCTGCAAACTTATTCATCATTCATCATCATTATAATTATTTTAGTATATCACTGTTCAGTGATGGAGTTCAGTGTAATATTGAATTTCTTCTGTGTATTGTCAGTAAACATGCAGTGCTGTAACAGTATGTTTACAAATATTTGAGACCCATTGTAGTGCATCAGTTTATATTTTGAGGTGGTGCTTTTATCGTGGGGCGATTACATATTAACTCATTGTAAACACGCAAATAGATATGAATTTGCCATCTGAGCCTGGTGAGTGTTAGTCTCATTTTCAACCTAGTTTACTCTCCAATGTTAATACTTTTATTCGGTGACGGCAGAATCTCAAGGCCATTACTAGCTAGTACTATGTCTCAGACGTGAATGTTCATGTGAGTGTAAGCACATGTACTTGCCTCTTTCCATTGACTTTGTCTGTATTTGTGCCATGTGAAAAATTTGCATTTGGTCTGAATACACCTTAAGGGTATCTATGACCGTAGCTTAAATGGTAATAGATAAAGGATCATATGCTACATATTTTGAATTCCTTAGATATTACAACCATAAAATGACTTAACCCTCTGAGTGTGTATGGTGCAGAACTGCGACATACCCCCTCGTGGTCAAGAGTGGTAAATATTTTTTGTCAATAAAATAGTTCAGATTTCCAAGGCTATAACTTGAAAGTGGTAAGAGATAATGGCTTACTGTCAATTAGAAAAATGTAAAATATGATCCAAAATTTCACATAGGAATAAATTTATGCAAATTGGATGCATAAATTTATTCCTAATGTCATGGGACCTCTTTAAATTCCATAACTCAGTCAAAGCTGGACTTTTGATGTATTTACACAAAAAATCGTTCGGTCTTTTGACACCATTTTTTGTTCAGCGGTACCTCATCATCTTATCTTCAAAGTATATGAACAAGAAATCAGTACATTTTAAAAAACCATGGAAATTTCTCACTTTTGACAAAGTCAGAGTGAGAAGGCAGGCACAGTGCCGCGTTCTGCCACTAGAGTCATGCAAATTCTCACACTCAAAGGGTTAAGACTTGACTTGGACTTGAGCGTTGAGATTTGACTTTGACTAGAGATCAGAGACTTGACTTGGACTTGCAAAAAATGACTTGCAAACATCTCTGAATATTTCATTGTGGAGTGCAGTGTGTTGATTGATTAATTGCAGCCACTTTAATCCTGTTATACAGCAGTGTGAAATACTAAAATCTCTGGCTGACAGGGTGGAGGAATTTCCCCTGTGGTGATGGTGGATAGCTCAACAGCGTGGTATGCGGTATTATTGCAAACGTTTTTAGGACTCAGTGGTCTAGTAATCTAGACAGGGTTCATAACTTACGTGACAAATGATGGAAGCTATGTTGAGACTTGCTGCAGCTCCACTCTCAACTTATGTGCGTGTGTGATGGAGCTCAGGTCTATACAGTCATGAATTGCTGATTCTGTGTTTAAAAAAAAAACAAACAAAAAAACTTGAATCATTTTCATAAAGCAGTGGCGGTAACTCCAGCATTTCAACTATAGGGTGTGTGGACTGGTTGGAGCCAGCTGCGACATTCAGCTTATTTAAACAGGACAGACTCCTTGCAGGACCCCGCATGGCTGTCATCGCCATGGCTGTCCATAGTGATTTTTGGATAATAAATGCCGCTGTCTGAAAAATCACGTTCACACAGCAAACCAGCAATGCACTGTGCAGTAGTTGTTTCGCTCTCAGAGCTTAATAGTCAGGATCATAAACACTCTGTTCAGAAGGAGCCTATGCAGCCGTTCTTCTTCTTCTGCTAGCCAGGACTTCCTCTGGAAACATTTCTCGGTGGTGGGCCACCTCGCCAGAAAATTTACCATAACTCCAAGAGGAGATATGAATTTAAGAAAAATATATGAAGCTTGCCACTACAATTGTCTGTCTGGAGTGAATGAATAATGCATCTGTAAAGTGTCTTTGAGTGTCTATGATAAAGCGCTATATAAATCTGATGCATTATGTTATATTTATGTTATGTTGCATTATTATGTGCAAAGTTACTGTGCAAAATTAAAAAAGAAATAAATAGTATAAAATTAACATATTCATACATACGTGTTTTCTGCTTTGCAAGCAGTTTCATGAAACGAACGGTCAGTCAGAAAGCAACTCATACCAGCTGACCTCACCCGGATTAACTGTTTGACTGTCTGGGGCACTCCGTTGTGCCGTCAGCCCCTAGTGGTCAAGGTTTTTTTCAAGAAAATATTCGTTCAGATGTCAGAGATTTCCAAAGCTATAACTTGAAAGTAGTAAGAGATAATGGCTTACTGTCAGTTAGAAAGATGTAGAGTATGATCCAAAGTTTGAGATAGGAGTAAATTTACACATCTAATTTGCATAATGCCATGGCAGCCATATTGAATTACATAACTTTCAGTCAAAAGTGGACTTTGGACTTATTTACACAAAGAATGGTTTTGTTTTTTGTCACCGTTTTTTGTTTTGGGCATTTTGTTATCTTCAAAGTATATGAACCAGAAAATCGGTACAATGTAAACAAACAAAAACATTTGTCACTTACCGCTGGCCAGGTGGCTCGCTTCGTCCATTTTCATCCATCCTGGTCATTATTTTGTTTTCTCCCGGTCATTTTTGCTTTCTCTCCCACATCCAGAAACTCTTAATGATTATTCCACCTCAATTTCGCTTTTATTCCGCTGCTATTTATCTTATATGATGACACGGAACTGGTGCGATTGTTCTGTCCAGTCACATGGTGCTGGGGTTGATGGCAGATGAACATCAACCAGCTTCGCTCTACCTCTGTTACAACAAAATCTAGATATTTACCTTCATAAGCTAAATAATCTTTTTCTTCTTCTTCTTCTTTTAGATTTGATTGGCGGTTGGCAACCAGCTTACAGGTGCATTACCGCCATGTACTTCACTCTATATCATCACTCTGTATATCTTGGCTATGGCAACTGCCACCAACATCACTATTTTTAGAATCATAGTTGGCAAATTTGGGAGCAAATGTCTCCTCAGTCTTGTAATTGAGCACATCAGCATTTGTTTACAAACTCTTCTTCTGTGGTGTCCAGAAGTGAGGTTTTGGGGGGGTGATTTGTGGGCCATGAGCTTATAATACTTAGTGCAACTGGGGATTTTTATTACATCACATGACTGGCACAGAACTGCACCACAGAGAGTGGGGGCGCTATCTGTCCATGAAACAAGGACTCACAAAGGGTTAACAAGGTCAGGAGTTGCTGGCAGCGGAAGGCGAAGGACAGAGCTGCATGGAGGAATCTGATCAGACCTAAATGAAACAGTCATTTTCGCCCCCAACAGACTGCTGTGATGATGTGATGATGCCCTGCAAACATGCTCCTGGCAATAAAAATACACTTAACAGTTAATAATTTATTTAATATTCAGTAGGGGCACATAAGTGAACAGCAAGATTTAGCCACAAACACAAAAAAGTGAACACTGCGGTTGTTATGGTTGCTCGTTATCCTCCGCGGTAGGCTTGTCCATAGTGCAGTACTACATAATTGTACTTATCACAACAGTCCTACTAAAATCTATTCATTTTTTTTGCTCTGTTAATTATTTTTGGTCCAGTATCCATTGGTACTGTGTGTGTATCCTGTAACGTCCTTAACACAATGAGGTGACAGTTCTGTGTTGACATGTGTTTTTGTTTTTCCCCCCCTCAGGCAAACCCATATTTTCAGTCGACATCCATCCTGATGGGACTAAATTTGCAACTGGTGGTCAAGGTAAGTCCAGTTCTGCTGAACAGAACATGCTCCCTGTCTGACCTTTAGTTTTATATCGAGAACCTAAGTCCCGCCCCTCTACTGGCCTAGTTGTCGAGCATCCGCCCCACAGGGAGGTCGTGGTTCAAGCCCCGGCCGGATCATACCAGAGACCACATAAAAATGGTACTTCTTGCCTTCTAGCTTGGTGCTCAGCATAATAGAATGTGGCGAAGGAAAAGTTGTTTGTGGCGGCGCCTTGCATGGCAGCAGCCCCTCTAATTCGAGATGATTAACATTGTAGATAGAAGAAACGTAATTTTGTTCTACTGCACATGATTGGATGTATGGATTGAATGATAATAAAGTTGGCCTCTTGTTCTTACTTCAACATCAGAAGACCCAAGTTCAGAAAAAATGTGTATAGGAGTAAATAGCAAGATGGAAATATTTTTTTGATCCCAGTTGGAGGTTCACCATAACTGTTGAAATAAAAGGTTAGTGTCAGGGGCTTGCAAAAGTATTCATCCTCCTCAGCATCATTCCTCTTTTGTTATGTTGCAGCCTGATGCTACAGTTGTTAAAACAGAATTTTAGGATTTTTTTTTTTTTTTTTTTTTTGTAAATTTACTGAAAAGAAAAAAAAACAACCTGAAATATCACATGCATAAGCATGCAGACTCTTTGCAAAAATACTTGAAATTTAGCTCGGGTGCCTCCTATTTCTTGAATTTTCCTGAGATGTTACTACACATTGATTGGAGTCCACCCATGGTAAACTAAAATGATTAGACATGATTTGGAAAGACACTCCTCTATATAGAAGTCCTTACAGCTGACGAAGCATATTGGAGCAAAAACTAAGCCATGAGGTCAAATGAACTGCCTAAGGAGCTCAGAGACAGGGTTGTTGCAATGCACGGATTTGGAGAAGGCTACAAGAACATTTCTGCTGCGCTGAAGGTTCCCAAGAGCACAGTGGTCTCCATCACACTCAGTGCAGTTTGGCACAACCAGGATTCTTCCAAGAGGGGGTTGCCCTGCCACACTGAGCAAGTGAGAGAGGTGATCACTCTGACTGAGCTGGAGAGGTCATGTGTGGAGATGGGACTGAGTTCCAGAAGGGTAACCGTCACTGTAGCCCTCCACAGATCAGGGTTCTCATGTATAAAGGATTGTGCAGCTTTCATACTGATAGATGGCGTACTCACAAAATTTGAAAAGTACATGTGCACAAAATTTTTCAGATGTATAAAACTGTGTACACACCTGATTCTCTGCTCCTTTTCTTTATACATCCCACCTCACGTGAAAACCAGTGCACGTGCATGATCTCTTTACTCTGCCTCGGTTCCTCCCATTAATGACTATGTAAATGAAGAAGGACCACCCCTTCTGTCACTCTTGTGTCAAACAATGATTGTCAATCCTGCGTGAAAGCACAACATAAAAAAAATAACGGAGTGTGACGCTGAGGTGTTGAAAACAGAGGTGGAGGTCAGAAAAAATATTGTGTTCTGACCCTCTAGAATCAACAATAAACCTAAGTTTACCGGGTGGACCGTGTTACAATGACAGTTCATTCATTTTTTTTTTTAAAATTTCTGTTGGATCATAACAAGACAAAAAGAAAAGGAAAGAGAAAAAGAACATATTTGGGACAGAAAGGATGTAGGCTGAAGCAACAGCTTGTGCCTACACCTCAGTTAATGCAGCCGGCTTAGACTGAAATAAAATAAAATGGTCCGGCATTAAAGT
Organism: Pholidichthys leucotaenia; assembly: GCA_020510985.1. Classification (NCBI taxonomy): domain Eukaryota; kingdom Metazoa; phylum Chordata; class Actinopteri; order Cichliformes; family Pholidichthyidae; genus Pholidichthys; species Pholidichthys leucotaenia. Next base: position 458,335,432 of record CM035838.1, on the reverse strand, counting down.
CTATAGACAGATAACTATATGACAGTGTGATGGTGGGGAGGCTGACACACAGGGAAAAAATGCTGTTAAAGAAAGCCCTCGGTAATCCACAGAAACATGTGATGTTACTGAGTAAAATAAACACTGCAGAATACCACTCCAATCTTACAGCTGAATTTATACTAGTTACAAACCAAATCTGTCTCAGAATCCAAATTATGCACGGCAGCCAGGGAGGAGCCTTTTATTTCCAGATTGTAATCTCCAAACAGATATTTTAGACTATGAAAACATGTCACCACTGCAGCTACCGGGGTTCACCTGCAGAGATCCGCAATCCAGCTGCCTCCAAGTAGTCTGCAGTCAGTCATTGGCTTGGCACTTATTGAGCTGGGGCTTGATTAAAGTGCATTTCGCCAAACAGAATTCCTGACAGGAGGGATGGATTTGTGTACGTTGCCTTATGAGTCAGTTGTGTAGTCTCTGGTAAATTATATGATCTCTGTCACATTTACAGAAATGGGATCCTGTTTTCAGTGGTGCTGGTTTTGGTCTATGAATGAGGCAGGTTACATCTGGGGGAAATTTTTATTCATCGGGGTTTCACTGCGCTCAATAAGCCGAGTTGTGGAGATACACAAATGACGTAATAATGTTTGTCACCCACTAATTCTTAGACAAATCATTTTAACTGAAGTAGAAACTAGAGGTGAGCCGATCTAATCCGAGGTATCCGTATCGGGTCCGATCCAGCTATTTTGCCTGGCTCGGTATCGGTGAAGAATAAGCCATTTACCAATCCGATACATTAATAATCATATTAAAATGAAAGTGCGGTAACCGTTCCCATCCATGCTGCGCGTGGCTTGCCATAGACGTAAACGAACAGTGCCACTAGAGCTGCGCCGCGGTGGGTGGGACTTGCCTGAACATGTCAACATGTCTGCAGTGTGGAACTAAAAAGCAGGACTGCAGAGTGCAACTACTTTGCCTGGTGGTACCAGCGTTTCCAATTTTAATACTACAAACTTGATAAAACACTTAGGGAAATATCACGGTAAGGAATATGCCGAATTCTGCCAAGCGCCGAGCACAAGGATAAGAAATCCTGCGATGCAACAGATACTGCTGGACTCTTTTCCAAAACGTGACAAACTACCTCCTGAGAGCAAAAAAGCAAAGATGATGATAACAGATAAAATTATCGAATTTATCTGCTGGATGACCAATGCTTTGCTCTTGTGGAAAATGAGGGTTTCCGCGTTTAATGGGAGTATTTGGAGCCTCGGTATACGCTGCCACACCAGGGCTGGTTTTCTGACAGCGGTCCCAGTTGCTCTAAGTAAGGAAGTCTGCACATTTATCTCAAGATATTTATCAGAAATCCCAGCTTTAAGCTTCAATGAACCAAAGTTTAAAATAAAAGCAGTAGCATTGCTGAACAGAGTCAAATTTGTGATACATTTCTTGTTTGACTTCTAGATTTACAGTTGTGAGAAAATTAGGACATCCTGTATAAGCCTGAGTGTGTGTTTTTAACATTTGGATATATGGATCTTTAATATCAATGTTAAAAATACTGGGAGACTCATGTACTATAATTAAACAATTAAAAATGAATTAAAGACTTTTTTCCAAATTTTCTGTAAAATGTAATTCTAAACAAATAGTGAGGAATAAATTAAGACACCCTCATCTTTATTATGACACCCCCACCTTCATTCCCACTTAAAATGGCTAATATAATTTAAATAAATGCAAATAAAAACAAAAACAAGATCAGACATAGATATATGAACATTTCTTTATAAAGAACTGAATATTTAAAGGGGTGTCCAAATTTTTTCACAACTGTATGTTTTTATGTGTGCAAAATGCAGCCAGTCATTACCAAATTATGTTCTATACTTAAGAGAGATGGTATCAGTTTTGGATCAGTATCTGTTGATACTCAAGGCCACGGTATCAGTATCTGACTTGAAAAAGTGGTATTGGCTCATCCGTAGTAGAAACGTTATTTTAACACATTCTGAGAGTTTCAGCTGTTTTGTAGTTTAACAGACCCACCTGATGGAGCCAGACAGAATTTTGCGGAGAGCCGCAACTTCTCACGACAGGTGAAAACTTTGCAGGTCGGCCCGCAGATTCTCACGTCACATTTGTTTTTATACATCCCACTGTGTGCGTGAAAATCAACATACGCCGTGTTTTTGTGCGTGCACACCATTTATACATGGGGCCCCTGGTCTTTATGGTAGAGTGGCTCCATAGAATTCTCTCCTCAGTGCAAAACATGAAAGACTGCTTCAGTCTTTCAGGTGTATTTTTTTGCAAACTCTTAGCAGGCTTTAATGTTTTGCACTGAGAAGCTTCTGTCTAGCCACTGTACCATAAAGTCCATATGTGATGTTACAGAGTGTTCTGTGGGCAGATGATGCATTTCAAATATTGGATGATCACGTAAATTTGACTACCGGAAGCCAAAATCGTGATCATGTTTTAATTTTGTGTTAATTGTGTAGCCCTATAGGAGTGGGCTTTGGTTTTCTGTACCACCACTGTTATGTTAGTATTGACCATTATGCATGTTTTCTGTCATTGGACTGTCACATCACACTAAACGATCACCAGCTGCCCAACTGAAATTTCTTTTGTTAGAACAGCCATGTGACTTCCTGTGTTTTTTTTGTTTTGTTTTTTTTAAAAAAATGTATTTACAGGAGAGAATTCTGGGAAGGTGATGATCTGGAACATGGCACCGGTCCTCAGAGAGGAGGATGAGAAGAATGAGAATATCCCCAAAATGCTTTGCCAGATGGACAATCATTTAGGTAACCAACCGCTTCAGTCCTCAAGACCCTATTAAATGTAGCTGTGGCAGCTTCATGGATTTAGTTGTCTTTGGTTTTTGTTCTTTCTCCTAAAAAATGAAAACTGAGCAAAATAAATAGGCCTTGAGCCAAATGTTTGATTGCCCAGATATTTGTTAAGTTGATGTTGAATTCCAGATTTGGTATTTGGTAGGAGTGTAATGGTGCATAAAAAGTTTGGTTTGGTGAGCACCTCAGTTTTGAAATTACAGCTCCATTCCTATTTGGTGCAATTAGGGCTGTGCGAGATGGAGAAAAAAAAATCCTATCACAATATGTCATCTTATATCACAATAACGATATACATCACAATATACATTTTCTGTAAATGCTACAGTTTAGATAATCATATAAAATGACCATCTCTTTTTTTTACATGTACCATTTTCCCTCATAATTTTGCAGTGTCATAAAATAGTTTTTGTAAATGATGTGCCTATGATGTCTATATGATGTCATATAGACACCATAGTATAGACTCTATACTATGGTGATTCAAGAAAGAGTGATATATAGAGTGATTATAGAAAGAGTGATACGTATATGAGTGTTATATAGAGTGATTATAGAAAGAGTGATATATAGTGATATATAGAGTGATTATAGAAAGAGTGATATATAGAGTGATTCAAGAAAATCTGTATGTGATCAAAAGCAGGCATCACTCACGATCATAGGACTTGCTGTGACTTCATCAAAGATCAAAAGCAGACGTCACTCGCGCTCATGATCATAGGACTTGCTGTGATCATAGGACATCAAAGTACAAAGGCAGTCAACACTCACGATCATAGGACTTGCTGTAAACATCATAGGACTCACTCAACGTCATCAAAGGATGTCACAATCATAGGACTCTCTAAAAGACCATAGGACTCGCTATGAGATCAAAGGCAGGTATCACTCCTGATCATAGGACTCGCTAAAAGATCATAGGACTTGCTATGACATCATCAAAGATCACAGGCATCAAGATCATAGGACTCGCTATGACATCATCAGAGATCAAAGGTAGCCATCACAGATCAAAGGCCATCATCACTGAATGAGTGGTGACGTCAAAGATCAAAGGCAGGTTTCACCGTGGTAACAGTAACTTTCTATGGGCATGCAGAAATGATTCCTCACACTTGCTTTCTAGGGACATGCAAGGGTATGCACTAGTAATTCAGACTGGTCATGATCTGAAAGGTAATGAAATACATCTGATGACTTTATCAGTACTTGACTAATTAAAATGATTAGAATTCAAATAAATTACATTAAGAGCCAACTTGCTCCTCTGACCCGTTTTAATTTATTATTTATTTTGCGTGTATGTGCCACCAACATACACTTTTGCAACTTAAATTTTTTTTCAGACAAAGCTAAGAAACTCAGCAGTAATTTACAAAAAAAAGATGGTCTGCTACATTTCCAGTTAGCACAACTTATCTTAAATGACGATCATTTAGCATTTTATAATTAGACATGGTGTTAATGTTACTTACCTCCTATTAAAACGAGGTTAGCAAGCTATCTTCTCTGACGCAGCACAATGGAAAAACAGTCTCACATCCCTGGCAAACAGGAGTAGCAGCGATCTGAACCGGTAGCTGGGAGTTGGCATTAGCAGCCACTGGACTGAAGCCTAGCCAGCCAGCCACCACACCTGTTCGGCTGTGCGCAGTGGCACACTGCAGGGAAGAGACGGGGAGCTGACAAGTAGTGGTGAGGTAGGCGCTTTACTGAATCAACGGGTGTATGGGCATTTTAAAGAACGATATAAATGATAGAGTATTCTATGAAATGATAGACGTTTTTCTTCTTTTAGATTTGATTGGTGGTTGGCAACCAGCTTACAGGTGCATTACCGCCACCTATGATATTATCGTGATCACCCTATATACACACACGTGAACAAAATTGTTGGTACCCCTCTGTTAATGAAAGAAAAACCCACAATGGTCACAGAAATAACTTGAATCTGACAAAAGTGGTAATAAAAATTCTATGAAAATGAACCAATGAAAATCAGAATTATTTTAAAAAACAAACTCATGAAACAGGCCTGGACAAAAATGATGGTACCCCTAGAAAAGATTGAAAATAATGTGACCATAGGGACATGTTCAACCAAGATGTGTCCTCTAATTAACATCACAGGTGTCTACAAACTTGTAATCAGTCAGTCGGCCTATTTAAAGAGTGACAAGTAGTCAGTGTGCTGTTTGGTGACATGGTGTGTACCACACTAAACATGGACCAGAGGAAGCAAAGGAGAGAGTTGTCTCAGGAGATTAGAAAGAAAATTATAGACAAGCATGTTAAAGGTAAAGGCTATAAGACCATCTCCAAGCAGCTTGATGTTCCTGTGACTACAGTTGCACATATTATTCAGAAATTTAAGATCCATGGGACTGTAGCCAACCTCCCTGGACGTGGCCGCAGGAGGAAACTTGATGAAAAATGGAAGAGACGGATAATACGAATGGTAACAAAAGAGCCCAGAACAACCTCGAAACACATTCATGGTGAACTCTAAGGTCAAGATACATCCGTGTCAGATCGCACCATCCGTCGTCATTTGAGCCAAAGTGGACTTCATGGGAGACGACCAAGGAGGAGACCACTGTTGAAAACAAATCATAAAAAAGCCAGACTGGAATTTGCCAAACTGCATGTTGACAAGCCACAAAGCTTGTGGGAGAATGTCCTATGGACAGACGAGACAAAACTGGAACTTTGGCAAGGCACATCAGCTCTATGTTCACAGACGCAAAAATGAAGCATACCAAGAAAAGAACACTGTCCCTACTGTGAAACATGGAGGAGGTTCTGTTATGCTGTTCTGGTGCTGCTTTGCTGCATCTGGCACAGGGTGTCTTGAATCTGTGCAGGGTACAATGAAATCTCAAGACTATCAAGGTATTCTAGAGAGAAATGTGCTGCCCAGTGTCAAACAGCTTGGTCTCAGTCGCAGGTCATGGGTCTTGCAACAGGATAATGACCCAAAACACACACCCAAGAATGGCTAAGAGCGAAACATTGGACTATTCTAAAGTGGCCTTCTATGAGCCCTGATCTAAATCCTATTGAACATCTGTGGAAGGAGCTGAAACATGGCACCCTTCAAACCTGAGACAACTGGAGCAGTTTGCTCATGAGGAGTGGGCCAAAATACCTGCTGAGAGGTGCAGAAGTCTCATTGACAGTTACAGAAATCGTTTGATTGCAGTGATTGCCTCAAAAGGTTGTGCAACAAAATATTAAGTTAAGGGTACCATCATTTTTGTCCAGGCCTGTTTCACGAGTTTGTTTTTAAAATAATTCTGTTGAACCACAATTCAAAAGCATTGTCTGATTTTCATTGGTTAATTTTCATAGAATTTTTATTTATTACCACTTTTGTCAGAGTCAAGTTATTTCTGACCATTGTGGGTTTTTCTTTCATTAACAGAGGGGTACCAACAATTTTGTCCATAAGAAATCGCTCACGATTTTCTTCTTCTTTTAGATTTGATTGGCAGTTGGCAACCAGCTTACAGGTGCATTACCGTCACGTACTTCACTATGATTTCCTTCTTCTTGTTCTTTTAGATTTGATTGGTGGTTGGCAACAAGCTTTCAGGTGCATTACCGCCACTGCCTTGATTATCATCACTCTATATCTTTGTATAGCCCACATGTGCATCACCGCCATGCACCTCACTCCACATCATCACTCCATCTGGTCAGGAGCTGTAGTCCGTATCTGCGTCTCATCTCATCATTCTTCTTGTTCTTTTAGATTTGATTGGCAGCTGATCCACCAGCCCATGATGACTGTGAACTTAAAGATCCCCCTCTTAACAAGTCCTCAGCTGCTTCCCAATGTAGCCCCTTAATGCCAAGATATTTTTCTGCTGCTTTCACAATGATTTTGATTTTTTTCTGGTTTTTTTGGAAGTCTGCGCAGTGCAGTTTAACACATCTACCGCAAATAAGACAAAATTGTTTTCCTTCATAACCAGAGGATCTTTCTTAATTCTGCTGCATGCACTGCAAGTCTACACACTTTCCCTATTAGTCCACTCCCACTTTTTTAGCTGGCACTTTTTTCACAGCTTCTGCGTATGTTAATCCCTTGAAGACTTATCTGCTGAATTTCTGCTACTCTTTTGCTGGCTTCACAACCTCGATATGCAGAGCTAAGTTCACCACCGCAGTTACAGCACTTTAATTTGGCTCCTCTTTCACACTTGCCATATTCATGTTCACGGGAGCATCTGGCACATCGTTGTCTACCTTTGCATATCACTGTTACATGACCAAACTTTTGACATTTGAAACATCTGAGTGGAGGAGGAATGCAAAGTCTGACTTCATAGCTCATGTAGTCAATATACACCTTACTTGGCAGTCTTCATACATCAAATTTTAACATTACCGACAGACTATCACATTTTTCATCATTTGTAGTAGTTTTCAATCTTTGTACCTTGGTCACGTTTGCGTCAGTTAAGTTTTTCATTATTTCATCAGTTGAGACAGCCGTTGAGATGCTTTATCACTCCTCTCATTGCCTTATTTCCTTCCAATACTGAACACTGCACATTTTTCCCCTCCGTCTTATTGACTGTGATTGCTTTTCCTTGTTGATCACTCTTTACATGTAACTAGTAACGAACCACTACGAAGAATTCTTGCATTTAAAACTTTTTCAAGTAACCCATTAATTGCCTTTGTGAGCTTAATTGGGTTCCACTCATGAAATGATGCTCCTTCCTGAGTAAGTTTAATGATTACTTTACACTCCTTCTGTTTATTCCGAGAGAGTTCATCTTCTGATTCTTCTGCACTTGATGACGCTCTTGATTGTTTCTTTACATTTACGTTTGCTTCTTTTAGACTCCACTGAACTCCAAACATCCTCTTCCCCGCTTCCCACCTCCATTCCCTCCTCTTCTTTTAGATTTCGACCAGCTTTTTTTTCAGGAATATATGTGTATCTTAAGTACTTCAAGCAGAGTTCTAAGGAATCTGTCTTAGACCTTGGTCAATTTCATCCTCCAATATATATTGTGATATAGCACAACCCTTCTTCTTCTTTTAGACTTGTACATACCCGTGCATACCTGCCCATGCCCGTAGAAACCAAGTATAAGCAAGTATTTCTGCATGCCTGTTGCTGAAGGGTCTCCTGTCTCAGACGGCTGTGTTGTTCAGTCATGCCTGTGGCGTACTGCTGGAACCTGAGGTGTTTCATGTTCACGGCATCTTTTCTGACGTGCAGCAGTTCTCCTCACTGTATTGCTCTCCATCTGGTGGGTCTTCTTCTTCGTTCAGACCACTGGTTGAGGGATAGATGGTTCGTAATTCCAGTTCATGGGCAGGATCATGAAAATAGATCTGAGCAAAAAGTGGCTTTCGACCCTGTTCAGGAAGGCCCGTGCATGCCCGTAGAAACCAAGAAACTGGAGCACCCGGAGAAAATCAGCGCTTTGCTTGGCATTTTACACATTTGTAGTGTAGACTGGCATTCTTCAAGGTTACACATTTTTACTGTGTCAGCACCTCTTTAAAAACCACATTGCTGAGAAAGCGACGCTTTTGCTTAGTTTCTTCATCTTGAGCAACAATACGAAGACTGCTTGATCTGGCAACTCTGCTCGCGGCCACATAGAATTGGCCATGGCTGCAGAAATCTGTTGTGCAGAAAACGCGCTGTAAAGACTGGCCCTGTGACTTATTCACCTTGCCAGTTTTGAGCCATATGACATCATTAAGACACATTAGTCTAGGCATCGTGAGTGATGGTCTGTATGACATCATAAAGACACATTTGACTATGTGCCGTCATATAGACGTATCTTTATGACTGCATCGCGAGTCCTATGATGCCTGAGTTCATAGGACATCCTATGATGATCAGGCAGAGATCATTGGCCGTCCTATGATGTCCCATCAACGTGACAGACACACACACACACAGACACAGAGATTTCTTGCTTTTATAGAGTGAAGTGATTCGATTGGCGGTTGGCAACCAGCTTACAGGTGCATTACCGCCACGTACTTCACTCTACATCATCATTGCTAAGTGTCCCCACTGCACAGCCCTAGGTGCAATCATCACTCTATATATAATTCAAGAGCTCTCTGTGTCTGTCTGTCTGCGTGTCTCTGTGTGTCACGACCATAGGGCTCGCTAAGAGATCATAGGATCGCCTATGATGTTCCTATGATCTCTACGTGATGTCTCTAGGACATCATATAGACACCATAGTATAGAGTGATTGAAGAAAATCTGTGTGATCAAAGGCACGCATCACTCACGACCATATAACATCAAAGATCAAAGGCAGGCATCACTCACGATCATAGGACTTGCTATGACCTCATCAAAGATCAAAGGCAGGCCTCACTCGCACAGTCACGATCATAGGACATCAAAGATCCTGGATTCCATTCTTGGAATTTCCCCGTTGTGGGACTAATAAAGGCTTATCTTATCTTATCTTATCTTAAGATCAAATGCAGGCATCACTCACGATCATAGGGCTCGCTATGACATCATCAAACATCACATGCAGTTATAGGAGTCACTATACTGTATATATGTCTGTAATTTCCCAGTTTGGGATCAATAAAGTCTATCTATCATCTATCTATCCCATCAGCCTATGGTGTCTATATGATGACATCATCAAAGATCATAGGACTCACTATAACATATTCAGAGCTCAAAAGCAGGCTCAAAGATCATAGGATTCGCGGACTCCCTATGACATCAAAGATCAAAGGCGGCCATTACTGAACGAGTGGTGACGGGCTTGCTTTCACCTGCTTTCTATGGGCATGCAGAAATACTTGCTGATACTTGGTTTCTATAGGCATGCACGGGTATGAATGGGCATGCACAGGTATGCACTTGTTAGGTAAAATGCTGCAAAACATAAGTTGGCTTGTCTTTTATTATAACCTTTATGAACACTTTGTCAGTAATATTTCAAGTAAACCAGAAACTATACAGTAAAATAGATAATAGAATACTAGCGCGAAATGTAAGTTGGATTTTTTTGAATGATAAACTGTCCCAGAAATTGTCACAATAAACGATACTTGTCACTTTAACATTATGAGATCGGGCCTTGGCGAAGGTATGTGCTCATGATATGTAAAGAAATAGAGGGCACCCAGCACACCTGCCAAGGCTGTATCTCGCATTGTAACGCCTTAGCATTCCCTAAGCTTGCCCAGTTTGACATGAGCGCGTCACCCATCTTAAACTTTTTGCACTGCTTTCAAATCACCCTCCATTGCATCGACCCATGGCCGAATGAAAGCTCATCCACTACAGTTCAATAATGAAAAATGCAATACACTAAACCCACTGTTGATGCACATGACAGCAGCCTTCCAAATGTGTCTGTTTTACCTGCAGCCTGTGTGAACTGCGTGCGCTGGTCCAACAATGGCCTATACCTGGCCTCAGGAGGCGACGACAAGCTGGTCATGGTGTGGAAGAGAGCCGCGTATGTATACACGCACATACATTTCCCACACATTTATGGTTCGTTTAGGAAGGGGCAATAACTTTTGGGAGACAGTTACTTTGGCATCTGCCAAGGCAAAGCATAGAGTGATGTAGCGACACAGTCCAGTCCAGGGATTGGTGATTTTTTTTTTTTTTTTTTTTTTTTTTTTTTTGCGCATGGGGGGTTGTTCAGAACTCCTTATAAGAACTCCTTACTGAATGGCTGCACCTTGGACACAGTCCAAGAATGGATAATTTTTAGAACTCCTTATCCAAAGATATAGAGTGATGACCATCTAGTAGAAGGAAAACTGTGTCAAGTATATATAGAGTGAAGGAGATTTCTTGAAAGCAAATCTCAAAGAAGAAGGGAAAAAGAAGAAGGAATGGAGGTAGGAGACGGGGAAGAGGATGTTTGGAGTTCGGTGGGGTCTAAAAGAAGTAAACATAAAGAAATTCAGTCAAGAGCGTTATCAAGTGCTGATGAATCAGAAGATGAACTATCTTGGAATAAACAGAAGGAGTGTAAAGTAATCATTAAACTTACTCAGGAGAAAGCATCATTTCATGAGTGGAACCCAATTAAGCTCACAAATGCAATTAATGGGTTACTTGGAGAACAAGAATTCTTCGTAGTGGTTTGTTACTAGTTACATGTAAAGAGTGTTCAACAAGGAAAAGCAATCGGAGTCAATAAGATGGAGGGGAAAACATGCAGTGTTCAGTATTGGAAGGAAATAAGGCAATGAGAGGAGTGATATCGGGCATCTCAACAGCTGCCTCAACTGATGAAATGATGAAAAACTTAACTGGAGCTAAAGTGACAGAGGTACAAAGATGGAAAACTAATAGAAATGGTGAAAAATGTGATAGTCTGTCGGTAATGTTAAAATTTGATGAAACAAGACTGCCAAGTAAGGTGTATATTGGCTACATGAGCTATGAAGTCAGACTTTGCATTCCTCCTCCACTCAGATGTTTCAAATGTCAAAAGTTTGGCCATGTAGCAGTGATATGCAAAGGTAGACAACGATGTGCCAGATGCTCCCGTGAACATGAATATGGCAAGTGTGAAAGAGGAGAGAAATTAAAGTGCTGTAACTGCGGTGGTGAACATAGCTCTGCATATCGAGGTTGTGAAGCCAGCAAAAGAGCAGCAGAAATTCAGCAGGTAAAAGTCTTCCAGGTATTAACATGCGCAGAAGCTGTGAAAAAGGTGCCAGCTAAAAAAGTGGGAGTGGACTATTAGGGAAAGTGTGCAGACTTGCAGTGCATGCAGCAGAATTAAGGAAGATTCTCTAGTTTTGAAGGAAAATAGTTCTGTCTTATTTGTGGTAGATGTGATAGACCAAGAGCTAGGGGGTGTTTATCTGCAAAGAATGAGAGGTTGTCTCATGGGTATTTCTGAAAAGGGTATCCCATAGGACATCCAAAACTGAGGTGCTGATGAGTCACAGCCGGGGCATCTAGGAGATATTAACCGTTTTCCACTTTTTGGGCCGCGTCACAATTTCCGCACTTTTGTGGGGTAGGGATACTTTAAAATAGAATAACTCGGGCACCCCTCCGGCTATATGCTGTTCTGTACCTCAAAATATTCACCAGGGAATGCTCTTTCACATGATATATCAACTTTGCAATTTTAACCCTTTTTCACCTCACCAGAGGTCAAAAGGTCACGTGACCATGAAAAATCATGAAATTTCGACCCTTCCTTCTTTGAAATTTATAATCATGGACAATACAGGACCAAATCCAAAAAACTTTATATTTTCTCATTGCCCAGACTTCTAGACAGATTTAGGTAGCATTTGGAGTGATTTCATGAATGTAGGGGAGGGGGACAAGGCTTTGAATGACAGGGACAAAATCAATGAAATTTCGTTTATTTGCACATTTCGTCTACAGATAGCTCTATTCACATAACCAAATCAACAGTTTGTAGGGACAAGTAAGCATCATCCCAGCTATTGTACACTGCTCAGGATGGAAATGACGCATTTTTTAAAGAGTTTTACTCAGTAATGGTCAATGTAACATGGGTCATATATCCATGTTTGAAGGTCATGCGTGTACAATACCTGAGATTTTCAGAGGATCCTTTCTTTAGGGGTACATGTGCCATACTGTATTAATACCCTGTAGCTAAGGATCCTCTGTGCTGTTGAACTGAAGGCAGTTTATCAAATCAAAAACCCAATAGTAAAGATTGTGTAGTTACATTTCACTACTATTGAAGATTTGCACCACACCCATTCCGCAATGCTAGACCTTTTGAAACAATACAACAAAACTGGTGACTGGCCATTTGCCCACATATCTGTCAAGTTAATGCATGGATAACTGTCCGTCAAGTAGATGTATACAGACTAGCTAGGCCCACTCAAACTCATCTCCAGAGTCGTCCTCATCTGACGACAGGCTTTCTGTAACCTCGTCATCGGTTTCCTCAGACTCATCTTCCTCTTCGACCACTGATTCTTCCACGACCAATGTTGGCGGCATCTGAAGGCCTTGAAACCAAACCATGTCCAATCTGTTGTTGTCCTTCTCGCTCAACTTCCAGCCATGGCCTACAGGCCCAAAGTCTACTGGTTTAACTTTCCTTGCATTCTTCCATAAGTAAGCTACATGATTCACTCTCTTCAGTTTTTCATCTAGGACAGATCTACATGGAGGCAGACAACATGGGTCCGATGTCTTTATCTTTCCATAAGGATCATCCTTTTTCTTGGGACCATACAACTTTCTGAACAGGTTGAGCCTGGCTTCATTCACCTGACTCACATTCTTCATGCCATACATGGAACAAACATAGTCCTCCAGAGTGGCAGAAACATCCATATCGATTCTGTCTGAGGTTCCAAGAGCACTCATGGCCTTGGTGAATGCTTCACTTTTCACCATGATCTCATATGGTTTCCATTTCCCCTTTCTAATCAGCGATGCAGTGAAATCACTGCCTGCGAAGGCATGATAACTAGGCAAAGTTTCTAGTCTCGCAGGGGTAATCTTCTCAGCCAATTCAGAAATGTCTACAAGACGTCTCGTATTCTTGGCATTTACTCCAGCATCAAGCCACAACTTTGCATTGATGTATTGTGAATGATAGAGAAGAAGTATGAGTACGTCTGTGTCATTGCTTCTGATAACGACCACTGGCTCTCCACTATCATGTAGCTCAGAGACAAACGGCACATGGAGGATCAATCTGGTATCTGCCTCTTCATGTTCACTCTGCAATTCAATGACCTGAGTTCTCTGCACCCCTCCAGCAACTGCTGTGTAGTGGAAACATTCTCCCCCTACAGCGAAATAGTAACTGTGGTCTTCAAGAATAGGTGCATAGATGGGATCTGTCCATTCATCCTTCAGGAAGGACAACAGCTCATTCTTAAACTCTGGTGAGAGCAATGCATTCCGAAAATCATTTGGTCGTGACTTGCAAGAATCACTTAGGCGACCCCGCCAAATGTAGGTGGCAATGTGTGAAGGGCACGAATGAAAAACATGGCATCAATCAGACAGGCATCTACTCTAGCTGGTTCTGTATTATGCGGACCCATTGCTTCAAGTTTCTCCATCAAGACACTCTTGGCACTTTTGTGCATGTTACCAGTGATGTGACAAAAAGAAAGAGGAATGGGAGTCAATGGGTATGACATAACAGTCGCCAAGTCGATACCCTGTTCAACTTAGAAACATAAAATTTGCATCTTTGCATGTGGCTTACCTACCCCAAGGGTCACATGTTGTCAGATGAGGAAGCTAAAATCTGGTTGTTGATCAGTAACATGCTATCTAGACAATGCTGCTGCATATATTAGGGCCAACTGCATCACTAAATGATCTCAGAGAAGGCTCAGTAAGGCAGAGCCATCTGTGGACAAAATATGCAACTAAATGAAATTTCATTGATTTTGTCCCTGTCATTCAAAGCCTTGTCCCCCTCCCCTACATTCATGAAATCACTCCAAATGCTACCTAAATCTGTCTAGAAGTCTGGGCAATGAGAAAATGTAAAGTTTTTTTTGGATTTGGTCCTGTATTGTCCATGATTATAAATTTCAAAGAAGGAAGGGTCGAAATTTCATGATTTTTCATGGTCACGTGACCTTTTGACCTCTGGTGAGGTGAAAAAGGGTTAAAATTGCAAAGTTGATATATCATGTGAAAGAGCATTCCCTGGTGAATATTTTGAGGTACAGAACAGCATCATAGAGGGGTGCCCGAGTTATTCTATTTTAAAGTATCCCTACCCCACAAAAGTGCGGAAATTGTGACGCGGCCCAAAAAGTGGAAAACGGTTAATATCTCCTAGATGCCCCGGCTGTGACTCATCAGCACCTCAGTTTTGGATGTCCCATGGGATACCCTTTTCAGAAATACCCATGAGACAACCTCTCATTCTTTGCAGATAAACACCCCCTAGCTCTTGGTCTATGATAAACTGCACTGCACAGACGTCCAAGAAAACAAAAAAATCAAAATCATTGTGAAAGCAGCAGAAAAATATCTTGGCATTAAGGGGCTACATTGGGAAGCAGTTGAGGACTTGTTAAGAGGGGGATCTTTAAGTTCAGTCATCATGGGCTGGTGGATCAGCCGCCAATCAAATCTAAAAGAAGACAAAGAATGAGATGAGACGCAGATATGAGATTAAAAAAGAAGAAGAGTCACAAAGCGATGAGGAAAACGTCATAAAGCTATGAGGAAAAACAGACAGTGTGTGTGTGGCGGTAATGTACCTGTGAGCTGGTTGCCAACCGCCAATCAAATCTAAAAGAAGAAGATGATTATTTTAAACGTTTGGTCACAGCTCGGGACAGCGGGTATCTTATAAATCTGCATTATCTGTATTGATCTCAGGCTTTTCTCCCAGCCATAGTGACCCAACCTCCCCCTGTTCTTCATCTCCATTTCCTGTCTCTTTACTGCTCCGATATACAGTGGTGTGAAAAAGTGCCCCCTTCCTGATTTCTCATTTTTTCTATGTTTGTCACACTTCAAAGTTCTTCTTCTTTTAGATTTGATTGGCGGTTGGCAACCAGCTTACAGGTGTATTACCATCACCTACTCTATCTTCAGACATCACTCTATCATGCATATCTCCTCACCATCTCCCAGCTTAAGTTTCTTCTTCTTCTTCTGTAGATTTGATTGGCAGTTTGCAACCAGCTTACAGGTGCATCATCACTCTGTACTAGTGCATACCCGTGCAAGCTCGTAGAAAACAAGTGTAAGCAACCATTTCTGCATGCCTGTAAAAAGTTACTGTTACCGTGGCAACAGTAACCATGGTGAAACCTGCCTTTGATCTTTGATGTCACCACTCTTTCAGTGATGACTGCCTTTGATCTGTGATGTCATAGCGAGTCCTATGATCATGAGTGATGCCTGCTGTTGAGCTTTGAAGATGTCATAGCAAGTGGGTTTACTCCGGGATTTCTCCAGTTTCCTCCCGCATACCAAAAACATGTAGGTTTAGGGCGCTCGTGCACGCAGCGACCGGCAGCCGGTGGCTTGTCACCAGACTGCAAACCAAATCTACCTACGGGTACAAATAAGTAACAAAAAAAAAAAAAAAAAAAAGTCCTATGATCGTGAGTGATGCCTGCCTGTGATCTTTGATGATGTCATAGCAAGTCCTATGATCCTTCAGCGAGTCCTATGATCGTGAGTGATGCCTGCCTTTGATCTCATGGCGAGTCCTATGATCTTTTAGCTAGTCCTATGGTCTATATAACACCATATAGACATGTAGAGATCATAGGAACATCATAGGACATCATGGAGAGATCATAGGAACATCATAGGCGGTCCTTTGATATTTTAGTGAGTCCTATGGTCGTGACAGAGACATTTCTTGAATTTATAGAGTGATAAAATGATATAATTCAAGAAATCTCGCTAAGAGATCATAGGATTGCCTGTGATGTTCCTGTGATGTCTGTTTGACATCATATAGATACTGGCACGACCATAGGACTCGGAAAAGATCATAGGACTCGTGATGACATCATCAAATATCATGCGGACATGCAGAAATGCTTGCTTATGCTTGCTTTCTACGGACATGCAGAAATGCTTGCTTATACTTGGTTTCTGTGGACATGCAGAAATACTTGCTTATACTTGGTTTCTACGGGCATGCATGGGTATCTGTTAATTCAAGACAACATAGCTCCTGGGATGACTTGGGCACACAAAACCCCCACCACGATAAGGTGACGATCCATGAGGGGATAGTTATTATCACTCTATATATAATTCAAGAAATGTCTGTGTTTGTCTGTCACGATCATAGGACTCGCTAAAAGATCGTAGGACTTGCTATGACATCATAAAAGATCATAGGACTTGCTATGATCATCAAAAGATCAAAGGCAGGCATTATAGGACTCGCTATGACATCTTCAAAAAATCAAAGGCAGGCATCACTGATTGAGTGGTGACAAAGATCAAAGGCAGGTTTCAACATGGGTTACTGTTGCCATGGAAACCATGTCAAAGAGCAAAGGCAGGCATGCAGAAATGCTTGCTTACACTTGCTCTCTACGGACATGCAGAAATACTTGCTTATACTTGGCCTCTACGGGCATGCACGGGTATGCACTAGTCCAGGGGTGTCCAATCATGTGCCATGGAGGGCCAAGACCCTGCAGGTTTTCTCTTCTACCCAGTCTCTTCAGCAGGTGTTTCCACTGATCAGCAATCAGTGGAAGAAATTCAGTGGAATCTGCTGTTGAAGACACTGGTTGGAGGTAAAGTCTGCAGGGTCTTGGCCCTCCATGGCACATGATTGGACACCAGTGCACTAGTCAAACAATTCTTCTTTTAGATTTGATTGGTGGTTGGCAACCAGCTTACACGTGCATTACCGCCACAGACTTGATTCTTCTTCTTTTAGATTTGATTGGCGGTTGGCAACCAGCTTACAGTTGCATTACCGCCACATACTTCACTCTGTATCATCACTCTGTATGATCATTGCTGTGTCCAATCGAACCTCAACTCTATCTTCAGACATCACTCTTCTTCGTCTCCTTGTACTTTATATCATCTCTTCACTCTATATCGCCACTCTGTACATCTTGGCCGTGGCAACTGCTACGGCCAAGATGTCGGCCACCCAGGCCTATTTTTTTTTTCCACAATATCTTTATTGAACCTTTTTTTTTTTAACAAACATGATACAAACAATCAAACACTAACACTAAAGTACTACAAAAAAAAAAAAATGCACTAAAAACACCAACAACCACCAACAAAATCAAGTCTTCAACAATGCTCCTCTGTTTAGTCTAGACAATCCAATACATAAGTATACATATTATGTTCACCAGTTTGGAATTTACAAGGTCCACACACATCATTCACCTTCTTCTTCAAGAGTTATGTTTAAATTTTTTACATAATCAATAAAAGGTCTCCATATATTCTCAAACACAATTTCCTTTGATTTTAGTATATATGTTATTCTTTCTAATGGAAGGTTTGTTAACATCTGTCTAAACCACTGAGTCACATCTGGTCTATGAGTCTTTTTCCATAATAGTGCAATACATTTTTTGGCATTAAGCAAACTGAGGTCTATGAATGTTCTTTCACTTTTATTAAAATTATGCTTTTCTGGGTACAGACCCAACAAAAACAGTTTAGGATTCAATATGATTTGTTTTGAGATTATTTTTTCAATTGTTACCCTCACCTCTTCCCAAAACATTCTTATTAATCTACATTCCCATAAACAATGAAATAGGGTTCCTTTACTTTCCATGCATTTTGTGCATGTATCTGGTATATTTTTGTTATATCTATTTAACTCTTCCGGTGTAACATACATCCGCATTAACCATTTGAAATGTATCAATTTAAGGCGTGCATTTATTGATTTGGTTTGAGCTTCTGTACAAGCCAATTCCCATTGTTCCTCTGAAATTTCAATTTGCAGATCTTCTTTCCAGTAGTTTAATCTTTTCAGTGAATTTTCACTTGAAGATAGTGTCAATGAGTTATAAAACTCTGAAATAATACCCTTTCTTTTACTATCTTTCATCATCATTTTTTCCAAGGATGAATAAATAGGTCGAGTGAGAGCTTTATTTTGATTTGATCGAATAAAGTTTCTAAGTTGAAGATATTTAAAAAAAATGTGTTCTATTGAGATTAAATTTGATCCTCAGCTCTTCAAAAGACATTATGTTGTCTGCACATGGCAAATATAAATCCTGAATCTTTTGTATCCCTTTTAAATTCCATACTTTAAATACAGCGTCTGCTCTCCCTGGTTTAAAATATTGATTACCCCATATTGGACTAAATTGTGACAATAACTGTGGTTCTTTTAAATAGTTTTTAGCTTCACACCATATTTTGATCATATGCTTTACAAATGGATTTTTAACTTGTTTTTGTAATTTTTTTGCCGAATCTGAGTATATGAATATGGGAAGAGGTAAAGGTAAATTGTATGATTCCATTTCAGTCCAGTGAGGGAGATCATTTGATGAAAAATAATATGTCATAGACCTCAGTTGTGCCGTCCAATAATACAACATAAAATTTGGACATTTCAGACCTCCACGATCAAATGGTAAATATAATAAAGACAAACGTAATCTAGCCCTCCTGTTGTTCCATATAAATTCCACTAACTTTTTTTTTATTCTTGAGAATAGATCTAAAGGTGGTGATAAGGGAATGTATTGAAATAAATAAAGTATTTTAGGTAAAATATTACTTTTAAGTATATTGATTCTCCCGATCATCGACATTGGTAGTGACATCCATCTCTGAGTTAACTCACTGATATCTGACATTAAGGCTTCATAGTTGACACTGGCGACTGATTCTAGCTTAGGCATAATTTGGATTCCTAAATATTTAAACTGATTTACAACATTGAATTGATTTACCTCAGGGGCTGGGTAATTTCTCTGGGTCTCATTTAGCATTAATATTGAAGATTTAGTTTTATTTATTTTATATCCTGATATTTCCCCAAAATTCTTTATTAAATTCAACAAGGTTGGAATTGATTTTTTTAGATTCGACATAAACAAAATTATATCATCGGCGTACAGGGAGATTTTATGTTCTGTTGGTCCAACTTTAATTCCATATATTTGTGAATGTAAACGTATCGCTATCGCTAAAGGTTCAATTGCCATAGTAAACAGTAAAGGTGAAAGTGGACAGCCTTGTCGACATCCTCTATTGATTTTTATTGGTTTTGAAATATTGTTATTTGTTAGGATTTCTGCTGTAGCATTATTGTATATTATTTGAACCCATTTTATGAAATTATTTCCAAGTCCAAACCTTTGTAGGACTTCAAAAAGAAAGGGCCATTCAACTCTATCAAAGGCCTTTTCGGCGTCCAATGATAGGAGAGCTGTATCCGGTGCTTCTTTATTAAAATAGATAATATTAAATAGTCTTCTTACATTATGGAAGCCTTGTCTACCCTTTATAAAGCCATTCTGATCTCGATTAATAATATTTGGTAAAATTTCTTGTATTCGTCTTGCTAAAATTTTACAGATTATCTTAAGGTCGGCGTTTAATAGGCTTATTGGTCTCATATTTTCACATTTATTAGAGGGCTTACCTGGTTTTGGCAGCAGTATAATTAAGGCATTATTTATGTATGATGGTAAATTATTATTTTGAAATGCTTCTAAAACCATTTCCAAAAAAGGTTTTATTAATTTATTCTTAAATTTTTTATAAAGGTCAACTGGAAGACCATCTGGTCCTGCACTTTTTCCTGATTTCATATTATCAATGGCTAGCCCAACTTCTTCTTGACTAATTTTAGACTCCAATATCTCCCTGTTTTCATTTGGAACACACGGTATAGATAGTTCGTTCAAAAACCCATTTAGTTTTGTTAAATCAGGTTCATTTTTGGTATCATATAATTTTTCATAGTAATCTCTAAAGGCTCTATTAATTTCTAAAGGATCTATAACTACCTGTCCGTTACTTATAATACTGGTAATTGGTGTTTTAATTTCCAATTGTTTAATCTGCCATGCTAATAATTTTCCTGATTTTTCACCTTGTTCATAAAAAGATTGTTTCAATCTTAGAAGACTCGAGGCAGCTCTATTCGCTGATTTTTTTGTCGTATTCAGCTCTCAAAATCAGTAATTCATTCTCCAACCTTGGGTCACTTCCTGCATACACTTTTTCCTGAAGATTTTTTATTTTATGTTCCAATTTAGCTCTCTCCTCTCGAGTCTTCTTAGATTTTGATCCTGTATAACTAATAATATGTCCCCTAATAAAAGCTTTGAAAGCCTCCCACTTTACACATGCTGATGTTTGTGTAGTATTGATGTCAAAGAACTCGTCTATCTGTTTTTCTATATACTTGACAAATTCCTCATCCTGAAGCCATTTATGCTGAAATTGCCATCTACCTGATTCCTTTGTCAATTTTTTATCTACATATATTAGACACCAGGGTGCATGATCAGAGATCACGATGTTATCATAAAAGCAGTTTTGAATCTTGGACCTTAATTCTGTGGAAATCAAAAAATAATCAATACGTGAGAATGTCTTGTAGGTACTGGAATAACAAGAATAGGCTTTAACTTGTGGTTTCATTTCTCTCCATATATCTAACAATCTCAATTCTTTCATAAAATGATTAATAGTCATCCTACATCCAATGTGCGTACAATCCAGTCCTGTTGATCTATCCACACCTGGATTCAATGTACAATTAAAATCCCCTGCTATTATATGTTGCCCTGTAAGTGATGATAAGATGAGAAATAAATTAGCAAAGAACTTCTGATCATCTATATTGGGACCATATAAGTTCACAAGATTTATATTTTCTAATAGCAAAGAACCTTGAATGATTACATATCTTCCAAATTTGTCTCCAATTACATTTTTCACTTGAAAAGGAACTGATTTATGTATGAGAGTCATAACTCCCCTGGCTCGGGATGAAAATGAAGAGGTGAATACACTTCCCTGCCATCTACTCCTAATTCTTTTAACATCCTCCTCTATCAAATGAGTTTCTTGTAAAAACACAATTCTTGAACCCATGTCCTTTATTTTATTCATAACTTGTTTAAGTTTTTTTAAATTTTGTAGACCTCTGCAATTCCATGAAGTTAAATTAAGATTAACACTTTGGTCCATGATCAATAGAGAGTTTGGGATTACCTTGCAGTGTAAACATGCTCATACAGAGAAGCAAAAACATGAGTGGTTGAACATTCATCCTACAAACTACACACAAACAAATTTCCCCTTGTGGCAAACCCCCCAAAATCAAAAGAAAAATTCTGTCTCCCGATATAGCCATCGACCGTTCCACACCCACGGGGAACAGCCTAAGCCACTCCTTCTTCATCCTCCCAATCACCCTAACTCTACTGCTTTTAATGACGTAACATTAACTCTCCTCTGTAGTTTTCCAACTTAACTCCAAAATTTTTAACAACTTTGTACATCATAGTTTTTTTTTTTTGTTTGTTTTGTTTTTGTTTTGTTTTTTAATATATAATACAGTCTATATTTTGTAAACTTACTATTTACTTCAAGTCAGTCAGATGCCTGTGCAAATGCTTAATTATTCTACCTTATATTTTGTTCATGCTTAGCTCCCACCAGTCTCTTCTTCTTCTTTGATCTTCTTGATGAACTCCTGCGCCTCCTCTGGGGTCTTGAAGATGTGGGTTCTGCCCTCATACGTGGTCAGCAGTCTCGCAGGATAGATTACACCATGACGAATCCCAAGGTTGCGCAGCTCCTTACGTACGGGATCAAACTGCTTCCTCAATTGCTGGATTCCTGTGGCCAAATCTGGGTAGAACCGCACCTGCTGGTCCTGGTGTTTAATCTCTCCTTTAGCACGTGCAGCGTTGAAGATCTTCATCCTGTCTCTGTTGCTAAGAAACTTCATAATTAAGGTCCTCGGCGGTCCCTTATCTCTCCGTGGGCCAATACGATGTGCTTTTTCCAGAACCACTGCTGATTGCAACTCCTCGCTGCCCAGCACCTCCGGAATCCACTTTTCCAGAAAGGAACATACGTCCCGACCTTCTGATTCCTCTGGAAGACCCACCAGCCTCAAATTATTCTGTCTCGACCGAGATTCCAAATCCAAAATATTATCTTCCAGAGATTTATTTTTTTTTTCCAAAGTGCGCACCTTTAATTGAAGACGGGTGACGTCATCTTCAGCACTAGCGAGACGGAGCTCCATCTGCGCCGTTCGTTCTACACAGTCACCCAATTCCTTTCTTATTCCTTCCAACGCTGTCATAATCCCATCAAATCTAGAGGAAAAGTCCGCTCTCATTGAACTCATGGCAGCCATCAGCGCATCTGCGCCATTCCCCGCAGAAATCGCAGCGTTGCCAGCCTCCTCCGCCATATATGGAGTTTTGTTTGCTGCGTCACAGACCTGAAAGTCCGTTAATTTGGACTGTTTCGGCGGCTCGCTTTTTCCTTTTCCTGGTTTTCCAGCCTTAGGCTTCGCCGACATATCCTCGCCCAAATGCTGGGATACGTTCTGTCCCAAATGAGAGAGTTATTTGCCGATTTTTTTTTTTCCAGGAGCAGAGCAGAGCGAGACACGTCCGTCCTACGTGGCAGCCATAACCGGACACCCAGGCCTATTTGACCCGAAGGCCCACTGACTTGATTATCATCACTCTATATCTTTGTATAAAGAGTTCAGAACAACTCCCTATGTGTGAAAAAAAATTATCCGTCCTTGGACTGTGTCCGAGATTAGTTAGTTAATTCCCTTCACACCATGTTGGTGTATGTGGGCGGCGCCTATCTCCGTTTCTCTGACCTTAGGCCACACAGCTACTGTAAGTAGTGAAAGCTACAGCGGGGGGTCAGTCCTCTGGTAGCTCTGTGTGTAACTTTACTTTTCCCGTTCCATTATGCGGAGCACCACGCTAGAAGGCAGAAAGTACCATTTTTATATGGTCTTTGGTATGACCCGGCCGGGATTTGAACCCCTGCCTCCCGGGTGTGGGGCGGATGCTCTACCAACTGAGCCACCACTTCGGTGTGTCCGAGGTGCAGGTGTCTAAACTGCCTGCAGACGTTTCAATTTTAAATCATCACTCCTATATATAATTCAAGAAATCTGTGTGTGTGTGTGTGTGTCTCTGTGTGTCTGTCACAACCATAGGACTCGCTAAAATATCATAGGATCGCCTATGATATTCCAATAATAAAGGTAAAGCCAACAATCCATACAGCCAATCATGTGCAGTAGAACAAAATTACGTTTCTCTTATATACAATATTAATCACATCTAGAATCAGAGGGGTCGCTGCTATGCAAGGCACCGCCACAGATTTCCCTTCTGATACAAAGATATACAGTGATGATATAGAGTGAAGTACGTGGCGGTAATGCACCTGTAAGCTAGTTGCCAACCGCAAATCAAATCTAAAAGAAGAAGATTTCCCTCCTCTGTTCCATTATTGCTGAGCACCAAGCTGGATGACAGGAACTTCAACTTTTTTTTTTTTTTTTTTTTGTTTTTTTTTTTTGTTTATATGGTCTTCAGCATGACCAGGCTGGGATTTGAACTCCGGCTTCCTGGGTGTGGGGCGGGTGCTCTACCAACAGAGCCACCACTCCAGTGATTTCTACATGATGTGTAGACACTGTCACGGCCATAGGACTTGCTAAAAGATTATAGGATCACCTCTGATGTTTCTATGCTCTTTACATGATGTCTATATGACATCATATAGACACCATGGTATAGAGTGATTCAAGAAAATCTGTGTGATCAAGGGCAGGCATCACTCACGATCATAGGACTCGCTATGACATCATCAAAATCAAAGGCAGGCATCACTCACATTCACTCACGATCATAGGACATCAAAGATCAAATGCAGGCATCACTCACGATCATAGGACTCGCTATGACATCATCAAAGATCAAATACAGGCATCATTGGACTCGCTATGCCACCAGCCTGTGGTGTCTATATTACACCATAGGCTGTCTTTGTGCCTATAGTGTCGCTATAGACACCATAGGCACAAAGCGGTAAGATTAAAGGAGTCACTATGACATCACTAAAGATCATAGGACTCGCTATATACAGTGGGGCAAAAAAGTATTTATTTAGTCAGCCACCAATTGTGCAAGTTCTCCCACTTAAAAGATGAGAGGTCTCCAATTTTCATCATAGGTATACCTCAACTATGAGAGACAAAATGAGGGGAAAAAAAATCCAGAAAATCACATTGAAGGATTTTTAATGAATTAATTGGTAAATTCCTCGGTAAAATAAGTATTTGGTTACCTATAAACAAGCAAGATTTCTGGCTCTCACAGACCTGTAACAACTTCTTTAAGAGGCTTCTCTGTCCTCCACTCGTTACCTGTATTAATGGCACCTGTTTGAACTCGTTATCAGTATAAAAGACACCTGTCCACAACCTCAAACAGCCAGACTCCAAACTCCACTATGGCCAAGACCAAAGAGCTGTCAAAGGACACCAGAAACAAAATTGTAGACCTGCACCAGGCTGGGAAGACTGAATCTGCAATAGGTAAACAGCTTGGTGTGAAGAAATCAACTATGGGAGCAATTATTAGAAAATGGAAGACATACAAGACCACTGATGATCTCCCCCGATCTGGGGCTCCACGCAAGATCTCACCCCGTGGGGTCAAAATGATCACGAGAATGGTGAGCAAAAATCCCAGAACCACACGGGGGGACCTAGTGAATGACCTGCAGAGAGCTGGGACCAAAGTAACAAAGGCTACCATCAGTAACACACTACACCGCCAGGGACTTGAATCCTGCAGTGCCAGACGTGTCCCCCTGCTTAAGCCAGTACATGTCCAGGCCCGTCTGAAGTTTGCTAGAGAGCATTTGGATGATCCAGAAGAGGATTGGGAGAATTTCATATGGTCAGATGAAACCAAAATAGAACTTTATTGTAAAAACTCAACTTGTCGTGTTTGGAGTAGAAAGAACACCATACCTACTGTGAAGCATGGGGGTGGAAACATCATGCTTTGGGGCTGTTTTTCTGCAAAGGGACCAGGACGACTGATCTGTGTAAAGGAAAGAATGAATGGGGCCATGTATCGTGAGATTTTGAGTGAAAACCTCCTTCCATCAGCAAGGGCATTGAAGATGAAACGTGGCTGGGTCTTGTAGCATGACAATGATCCCAAACACACCGCCCGGGCAACGAAGGAGTGGCTTCGTAAGAAGCATTTCAAGGTCCTGGAGTGGCCTAGCCAGTCTCCAGATCTCAACCCCATAGAAAATCTTTGGAGGGAGTTGAAAGTCCATGTTGCCCAGCGGCAGCCCCAAAATATCACTGCTCTAGAGGAGATCTGCATGGAGGAATGGGCCAAAATACCAGCAACAGTGTGTGAAAACCTTGTGAAGACTTACAGAAAACGTTTGACCTCTGTCATTGCCAACAAAGGGTATATAACAAAGTTTGAGATGAACTTTTGTTATTGACCAAATACTTATTTTACCGAGGAATTTACCAATTAATTCATTAAAAATCCTTCAATGTGATTTTCTGTATTTTTTTTTCTCATTTTGTCTCTCATAGTTGAGGTATACCTATGATGAAAATTGGAGGCCTCTCATCTTTTAAGTGGGAGAACTTGCTCAATTGGTGGCTGACGAAATACTTTTTTGCCCCACTGTATATGGTGTCTATGACTATGGTGTCTATAGTCATCTGTCTGTGTGTCTGTCACGACCATAGGACTCGCTAAAAGATCATAGGATTCACCTATGATGTGCTTATGATGTCTATATGTCATCATATAGACACCATGTGTCTGTCACGACCATAGGACTCGTTGAAAGATCATTGGACTCACTATGACATCATCAAAGACTGGCGTCATAGGCAGGCATCACTCACGATCATAGAACTCGCTATGACATCATCAAAGATCATAGGACTCAATATGACGAGAGTGATGAGAGAGTGAAGTGTTACAAGTGTTCAGCTGCTTCCCACTGTAGCCCCTTAATGCCAAGATACTTTTCTGCTGCTTTCACAATGATTTTGATTTTTTTCTGTTTTCTTGGAAGTCTGCACAGTGCAGTTTATCACATCTACTACAAATATGACAAAATTATTTTCCTTCAAAGCCACAGTATCTTCCTGAATTCTACTGCATGCACTGCAAATCTGCACACTTTCCCTGTTGGAGTCCACTCCCACTTTTTTAGTTGGCACCTTTTCACAGCAACTGCATATGTTAGTCCCTGGGAGACTTTTATCTGCTGAATTTCTGCTGCTCTTTTGCTGGCTTCACAACCTCGATTCACAGAGCTGTGTTCACCACCGCAGTTACAGCACTTTAATGCCTCTCCTCTTTCATACTTGCCATATTCATGTTCACGGGAGCATCTGGCACATCGTTGTCCACCTTTGCAAATCGCTGCTACATGACCAGACTTTTGACATTTGAAACATCTGAGTGGAGGAGGAACGTAAAGTCTAACTTCATAGCTCATGTAGCCAATATACACCTTACTTGGCAGTGTTGTTTCATCAAATTTTCACATCATCTTCTTTTAGATTTGATTGGTGGTTGACAACCAGCTTACAGGTGCATTACCGCCACGTACTTCACTCTATATCATCACTCTATCTGGTCAAGAGCTGTAGCCCTTACTGCCACGTGCTTCACTCAGTAAACATCACTCTTATGTATCAAAAGTCAGAAACAACTTCTTCGTCTTCGTCTTCTTCGTCTTCGTCTGACCAGATAGAGTGAAGTACGTGGCGGTAATGCACCTGTAAGCTGATTGCCAACAGCCAATCAAATCTAAAAGAAGAAGACTCGCTATCACATCCTCAAAGATCAAAGGCAGGCATCACTCACGATCATAGGACTCGCTGCACTAATATTTCACAATGACAACACAAGTATACACAAAATGCAGTTTTTAGAGGAAGGTGTTTATTATTAAGGGTAAAAAAAAAATCCAAACTTACATGGCCCTGTGTGGAAAAAGTGATTGTCCCTCTTGCTAAAACACACAAGTTAACTGTGGTATATCACATCTTTTGAAAACTGAGTTCAGTTTCTCGAGCCACACCCAGGCCTGATTACTGCCCCACCTGTTCTCAAGAAGAAGTGAAGTAGACCAAAGGACCCTCAAAAGAGAGACATCTTGCTGTGATCCAAAGAAATTCAGGAACAAATGAGAAACAAAGTAATTCAGGTCTATCAGTCTGGAAACTCACGGCTGCACCTCAGACACAGTCCAGGAACGGATAATTTTTTCCACACATGGGGAGTTGTTCAGAACTCCTTGTACAAAGATAAACTGTAGAGTGATGATAATCAAGTCAGTGGCGGTAATGCACCTGTAGGCTGGTTGCCAACTGCCAATCAAATCTAAAAGAAGAAGGTTATAAAGCCATTTCTAAAGCTTTGGGACTCCAGCAAACCACAGTGAGAGCCATTACCCACAAATGGCGAAAACATGGAACAGTGGTGAACCTTCCCAGGAGTGGTTGGCCGACCAAAATTACTCCAAGAGCACAGCAACAACTCATTCAAGAG
Organism: Pholidichthys leucotaenia; assembly: GCA_020510985.1. NCBI lineage: Eukaryota > Metazoa > Chordata > Actinopteri > Cichliformes > Pholidichthyidae > Pholidichthys > Pholidichthys leucotaenia. Next base: position 458,307,497 of record CM035838.1, on the reverse strand, counting down.
GTCACAAAAGACCCCACAACAACATCCAAAGAGCTACAGGCCTCGTCTCAGTTAAGGTCATAGTGTTCATGACTCCACCATAAGAAAGAGACTGGGCAAAAATGGCCTGCATAGCAGAATTCTCAGACGAAAACCACTGCTGAGCAAAAGAACATCAACGATGCTCATCACAGTTTTGCCAGAAAACATCTTGATGACCCCCAAGACTTTTGGGAAAATACTCTTTGGACTGATGAGACAAAAGTTGAACTTTTTGGAAGGTGTGTGTCCCACTACATCTGACGTAAAAGTAACATAGCATTTCAGAAAAGGAACATCATACCAACAGTAAAATATGGTGGTGGTATGATGGTGGTATGACCTGGAAGACTTGCTGTGGTAAATGGAACCATGAATTCTGCTGTCAACCAAAAATTCCTGAAGGAGAATGTCCGGCCATCTATTTGTGACCTCAAGCTGAAGCGCACTTGGATTCTGCAGTAGGACAATGATCCAAAGTGCACCAGCAAGTCCATCTCTGAATGGCTTAAGAAAAACAAAATAAAAACTTTGGAGTGGCCTAGTGAAAGTCCTGACCTGAATCCGACTGAGATGCTTTGGCATGACCTTTAAAAGGTGGTTCATGCTCGAAAACCCTCCATTGTGGCTGAATTACAACAATTCTGCAAAGATGAGTGGGCCAAAATTCCTCCACAGCACTGTAAAAGACTCATTGCCAGTTATCGCAAACGCTTGATTGCAGTTGTTGCTGTTAAGGATGGCCCAACCAGTTATTAGGTTTAAGGGCACTCACTTTTTCACACAGGGCCATGAAGATTTGGATATTTTTTTCCCCTTAATAATCAACACCTTCATTTAAAAACTGCATTTTGTGTTCACTTGTGTTATCTTTGTCTAATATTTAAGTTTGTTTGTTGATCTGAAACATTTAAGTGTGACAAACCTACAAAAAAATGAGAAATCAGGAAGGGGGCAAACACTTTTTCACACCACTGTAAATGAAGACTAGAAAGCCAAAAGTAAATTTAAATCATTTGCATCTTTTTGGGAAAAAAAAAAATCGTGATTTAGAAGCACAGGTAAAAAAACTGATTTACATTCCTTACTTTATTTTGTTTAAGATAAAACTCTGGATTAACTTGTCAGGATGTACAAATCTGGATCCTTTTTAAATGTGCAAGTTAAGATGTTTGAGCCTTTTCTCTGAGAAGAAGAAATTCATGGAAATTGTGTCAACATTATTTATGAATGTTTTAAGTGCAGATGAGCTTTATTAGTAACCCGTATACTGATTTTTCTGTTCTAATCATAACCCAGTCAGAACTATTATAAGAAAAAGAAGCACATGAATGCTTTAAATGATTTCTTACTGATCTGGAATGTTCAGATGTAGTTCAAATGGTTCATTAAGTCACAGTTGATAATGAATGTTGCATCATTCTCGCCTGTGTTGTTTTTTTTGTTTTTTTTTGGGTGGGGGGCAGAATGACCTGGGAAATTGTACCATTAAGTGAAATAATTCAGCTGCATGAGTTTGTAGGACCGCAGCAGTTTTCTACCCGAATAGACTTTTCAATGGTCGGCATGGCCCAGTCGATGAGGCTGCTGGCATTAGCTTAGCTGATCAATGGCACAGAGTCTTTTTGGAAATTTTCAAAATGATCTCTTCACTTCACAAGTCATCCGGGATTCCAGACGGATGATCTATCATTACATGACCATATACAGTGGGGTAAAAAAGTATTTAGTCAGCCACCAATTGTGCAAGTTCTCCCACTTTAAAGATGAGAGAGGTCTCCAATTTTCATCATAGGTAAACCTCAACTATGAGAGACAAAATAAGAAAAAAAAAAAAATCCAGAAAATCACATTGAAGGATTTTTAATGAATTAATTGGTAAATTCCTCGGTAAAATAAGTATTTGGTCAATAACAAAAGTTCATCTCAGTACTTTGTTATATACCCTTTGTTGGCAATGACAGAGGTCAAACGTTTTCTGTAAGTTTTCACAAGGTTTTCACACACTGTTGCTGGTATTTTGGCCCATTCCTCCATGCAGATCTCCTCTAGAGCAGTGATGTTTTGAGGCTGTCGCTGGGCAACACAGACTTTCAACTCCCTCCAAAGATTTTCTATGGGGTTGAGATCTGGAGACTGGCTAGGCCACTCCAGGACCTTGAAATGCTTCTTGCAAAGCCACTCCTTCGTTGCCCGAGCGGTGTGTTTGGGATCATTGTCATGCTGAAAGACCCAGCCACGTTTCATCTTCAATGCCCTTGCTGGTGGAAGGAGGTTTTCACTCAAAATCTCACGATACATGGCCCCATTCATTCTTTCCTTTACGCATTTCAGTCGCCCTGGTCCCTTTGCAGAAAAACAGCCCCAAAGTATGATGTTTCCACCCCCATGCTTCACAGTAGGTATGGTGTTCTTTCTCCTCCAAACACGACAAGTTGAGTTTTTACCAGAAAGTTCTATTTTGGTTTCATCTGACCATATGACCTTTTCCCAATCCTCTTCTGGATCATCCAAATGCTCTCTAGCAAACTTCAGACGGGCCTGGACATGTACTGGCTAAAGCAGCGGGACACGTCTGGCACTGCAGGATTCGAGTCCCTGGCGGCGTAGTGTGTTTCTGATGTAGCCTTTGTTACTTTGGTCCCAGCTCTCTGCAGGTCACTCACTAGGTCCCCCCGTGTGGTTCTGGGATTTTTGCTCACCGTTCTCGTGATCATTTTGACCCCACGGGGTGAGATCTTGCGTGGAGCCCCAGATCGAGGGAGATTATCAGTGGTCTTGTATGTCTTCCATTTTCTAGTAATTGCTCCCACTGTTGATTTCTTCACACCAAGCTGCTTACCTATTGCAGATTCAGTCTTCCCAGCCTGGTGCAGGTCTACAATTTTGTTTCTGGTGTCCTTTGACAGCTCTTTGGTCTTGGCCATAGTGGAGTTTGGAGTCTGACTGTTTGAGGTTGTGGACAGGTGTCTTTTATGCTGATAAAGAGTTCAAACAGGTGCCATTAATACAGGTAACGAGTGGAGGACAGAGGAGCCTCTTAAAGAAGAAGTTACAGGTCTGTGAGAGCCAGAAATCTTGCTTGTTTATAGGTAACCAAATACTTATTTTACTGAGGAATTTACCAATTAATTCATTAAAAATCCTTCAATGTGATTTTCTGGATTTTTTTTTTCTCATTTTGTCTCTCATAGTTGAGGTATACCTATGATGAAAATTGGAGACCTCTCTCATCTTTTAAGTGGGAGAACTTGCACAATTGGTGGCTGACTAAATACTTTTTTGCCCCACTGTATCTCATTCCTAAATGTTATTCTGGCTAAATTTGACAGGCTTGTCCAAATCCGGGTGAGCTCTCATCCCAGTTTTACATTACATTGTTCAGACTGGGTGTGTTATCAGAGCTAGTTTAGTTTAATGTTTATTTGAAAGGGACATTATACGTATACTAATGAACATCAATACAAAAGTAAGTATGCTAGATATAGCAGTACTGCTAATTTGCATCTGTAGTCCCCCGGTGGGTCACAAAAACACACAATCACACACGAGAAGAACAACTGCAATGAAACTGTGCTGAAGTGCAAGAATTAGGGCGCTATAAACCAAAACATTCAAATGTCACATGAGTGAAGTGCTGTGTATACATACACGTGCACCCAAGCACCTCACAGCAACAACAAACAGCAACAAATGAGGCGAGGCATGTGTGTGACACATGGGCACAAATACAAAGTGGTGTGAAAAAGTGTTTGCCCCCCTCCTGATTTCTCATTATTTTGTATGTTTGTCACACTTAAATGTTTCAGATCATCAAACAAATTTAAATATTAGACAAAGATAACACAACACCGCCATAGTGGTGGTCTAGTTGCTAGAGCATCCGCCCCTCGTGTGGGAGGCCGGGGTTCAAATCCCGGACGGGTCATGTCAAAGACCAGATAAAAGTGGAACTTCCTGCCGTCCAGCTTGTTGCTCAGCAATAATGCAACGGAGGAGGGAAATTTGTGGCAGCGCCTTGCATACGATGAGATAAGATCAGCCTTTATTAGTCCCACAACGGGGAAATTCCAGGATTGCAACAGCACAGGGATAGCAACACTCAGAGCAACAATCAGAAGGCAAGAAAAAAAAGGCAAGCAAGCAAGAGCAGCTAATATACATATGTACATATTACTATAAAATATATATATACACACACACAGACACACAGTGCAGAGCATTGTAGCTGGATGGAATAAATATATGAATATATAAACACACAGTGCGGAGCATTGTAGCTAGCTGGAATAAATATGTAGATATATAAACACCCACAGTACGGAGCATTGCAGCTAGGTGGAATAAATATGTAAATATATAAACACACACAGTGCGGAGCAATGTAGCTAGATGGAATAATATGTAGATATATAAACACACAGTGCGGAGCATTGTAGCTAGATGGAATAAATATATAGATATATAAATATAAACACACCCAGTGCGGAGCAATGTAGCTAGATGGAATAAATATGTAAATATATAAACACACACAGTGCAGAGCATTGTTGCTAGATGGGATGAAACAGCACAACCGTCTACTTAGTTATCCTACATGGTATGATTATGTGCCCATACATATTCTCACCCTCCATAGCGACCGGTATTTTCCTAGTTGTATACTGGAGGGGACCATTGTGTAAGTCTATTGCATCTTTTGCATTCAAAAAACTATTAGTTTGTTACGTCTTTTTGCTATCTCTGCGAGCAGCCCTGCTTAGGTTTTACAGTCTGACAGCCGTTGGTAGGAAGGACCTGCGAAACCTCTCGGTTGTGCACCTGGGATGATGTAGTCTGCTGCTAAATGAGCTCCTCAGTGCATTCAGTATGTCCTGCATAGGGTGGAACTCGGACTCCAGCAGAGATGACAGTTTAGCCACCGTCCTTCTCTCTCCTATCTCCTCCACTGGATCAAGGCGCTGCCCCAGGACAGAGCTAGCTTTCTTGATCAGTTTGTTCAGTCTCTTCCTATCGGCTGCAGTAATGCCACTGCCCCAGCAGACCACTCCAAAAGTGATGGCTGATGCCACCGCCGTGTCATAGAATGTCTTCAGCAGCACCCCTTGTACACCAAAAGACCTGAGTCTCCTCAGCAGGAACAGCCTGCGCTGTCCCTTCTTGTAGAGTGCGTCAGTATTGTGTGACCAGTCTAGTTTATTGTTCAGATGAACACCCAGGTACTTATAGGATGTCACCATCTCGATGTCTGTTCCCTGTATATTTACTGGTGCTGTGAGGGGTTGCCCATGCCTGCGGCAGTCCACCACCAGCTCCTTAGTTTTCCTCGCGTTGATCTGGAGGCAGTTCCGATGGCACCAGTCCACGAAGTCCTGGATAAGCCCTCTGTACTCAGCTTCATCTCCATTGGAGATGAGGCCAACGATCGCAGAGTCATCAGAGAACTTCTGTAGATGGCGGTGTGTTGTGTTGTGTGAGAAGTCCGCAGTATAAAGAGTGAACAGGAAGGGAGCCAGCACCGTTCCCTGGGGGGCCCCCGTGCTACCGATGATCGTGTCGGACACACAGTCCCGGGTTCTCACAAACTGAGGCCGGTTCGTGAGGTAGTCCAGGATCCATGATGACAGGTGCTGGTCCACCCCTGCGCGCAGCAGCTTGTCCTTCAGGATCATCGGTTGGATGGTGTTGAAAGCACTGGAGAAGTCAAAGAACATGATCCTCACCATATTCCCGGGCTTCTTCAGGTGGGACAGAGAACGGTGAAGGAGGAAGATCACCGCATCCTCCACCCCAATGCCATGCTGGTAGACGAACTGGAGTGGATCCATCGCTGGTTCCACCAGGGGGCGGAGGTGAGCAAGGAGCAGTCTCTCCAGGTCTTCATCAAGTGGGACGTCAAGGCCACCGGTCTGTAGCTGTTCAGGTCTTTGGGGTGGGAAGTTTTTGGTACAGGTACCACACAAGATGTTTTCCACAGCTGTGGTACCCTCCCCAGCTTCAGGCTCAGGTTGAAGATGTACGTCACAATCCCACACAGCTGGTCTGCACAGGACTTGAGGAGCTTTGCGCTGATGCCGTCGCTGCCCGACGCATGGCAGCGACCCCTCTGATTCTATATGTGATTAACATTGTAGATAAGAGAAATGTAATTTCGTTCTACTGTGCATGATTGGCTGTATGGATTGAATGGCAGTAAAGTTGGCTTTACCTTTACCTGTACCTTTAACACAAGTAAACACAAAATGCAGTTTTTGAATGAAGGTGTTTATTATTAAGGGTAAAGAAACCCAAACCTACATAGCCCTGTGTGGAAAAAGTGATTGCCCCCTCTGTTAAAACATAAATTAACTGTGGTTTATCACATCTTTGGAAAGCAGAGTTCAATTTCTCAAGCCATACACAGGCTTGATTATTGCCTCACCTGTTCTCAATCAAGAAATCACTTAAATAGGACATGCCTGACATGATAGGAAGTTGGATCACCAAAGCTTCAAATAGGAGTATATCTGAGCGTTGCCAACTGCCAAATAGAGTAATGATATAGAGTGAAGTATGTGGTGGTAATGCATCTGTAAGCTGGTTGCCAACCGCCAATCAAATCTAAAAGAAGAAGGAAGTGAAGTAGACCAAAACATCCTCAAAAGCTCGACGTTGTGCTGCAATCCAAAGAAATTTAGGAACAAATGAGAAACAAAGTAATTGAGATCTATCAGTTTGGAAAAGGTTATAAAGCCATTTCTAAAGCTTTGGGACTCCAGTGAACCACAGTGAGAGTCATTGTCCACAAATGGGGAAAACATGGAACTATGGTGAACCTTCCCAGGAGTGGCCGGCCGACCAAAATTACTACGACGACTCATCCAAGAAGACACAAAAGACCCCACACAACATCCAAAGAACTGCAGGCCTCACTTGGCCTCAGTTAAGGTCAGTGTTCATGACTCCACCATAAGAAAGAGACTGGGCAAAAATGGCCTGCATGGCAGCGTTCCAAGGTGAAAACCACTGCTGAGCAAAAAGAACATAAAGGCTCATCTTAGTTTTGCCAGAAAACATCTTGATAATCCCCAAGATTTTGGGAAAATACTCTTTGGACTGACGAGACAAAAGTTGAACTTTTTGGAAGGTGTGTCCCCCATTACATCCGGCATAAAAGTAACAGCATTTCAGCAAAGGAACATCATACCATCAATAAAATATGGTGGTGGTAGTGTGATGGTCTGGGGCTGTTTTGCTGCTTAAGGACCTGGAAGACTTGCTGTGGTAAATGGAACCATGAATTCTGTTGTCTACCAAAAAATCCTGAAGGAGAATGTCTGGCCAGCTGTATGTGGAAATTGTGCCAAATAAAAATTTGATAAAATATGGTGATACAGTGATGCAAGCCTTTAGTTCCACTAGACTTTGATCAGGCGAGCTGAAAAGCTGGTAACAAACAGACAGCTAGACACACAGATGCATGTAGTGATTATGGTATGCCTGCGTTGCTTTGCACTGAGGTGTAATGAATGTAACCAAGCAGCCCCCAGTATGGAAGAAAAATAGGACATTGGAAGAAAAGAAAGTGACTTAACATAAGCTTTAAGAATCAAACGTAGCAGTTGTAGGAGTTATTAGTGTTTTAATAGTGATATCGCTGTATAATTTAAGTACAAAACTTAATTGGAAAGGGTTTTTTTCCCCCTTCACTCAGTTATCTGCTGTGGTCCACCATGTTTTAGAGGGGAGGAGTGTCGGACTTGCAGTTTTTACCAATGAGAAAAATAATGACATAAAATGAGCTTTAAAAATGAAATGTTGCTGTGGTAGGACTTATTGGTGTTTTAATATTGAAATCACTGCATAATTTAAGCACGGAACTTAGTTTGAAAGGATTTTTTCCATTGCTCAGCGGTTCACTGTGGTCTGGCATGTTGAAAGTCGTCCATTACTGTAAAAAAGTTGCACTGCTGCCTCTAGTGGACCGGCATAGTTATTATAATACTTTCTTTTCGCGGCTTCATTACACGGCAACGGTGAGTTGAATTTGTGTTTATTTTGAAAACGAAGCCTTACGTTGAAGGTATTAGCGTTTTAATATTGAAATTGCTGCATAATTGAAGCACAAAACTTAGTTTAAAAGGGGTTTTTCCCTTGGCTTAGCTGTCCTCTATGGTCTGTCATGTTTAGGAAGTTGTCCATGTGCTGTAAAAAAGTCACACTGCCACCTGTAGTGGCCCGACATAGTTATTACAGTACCTTTTTCGTGGTTCCGTTACACAGCAATGGTGAGTTAAATTTGTGTTCATTTTGAAAACAAAGCCTTTTCTCGAAATTCTGGTAAGTTAAATGTTGAGAAAATATGGCAATACAATGATACAAGCCTTTACAGACGTGGACAAAATTGTTGGTACCCCTCTGTTAATGAAAGAAAAACCCACAGTGGTCACAGAAATAACTTGAATCTGACAAAAATGTTAATAAATAAAAATTCTATGAAAATTAACCAATGAAAATCAGACAATGCTTTTGAATTGTGGTTCAACAGAATTATTTTAAAAAACAAACTCATGAAACAGGCCTGGACAAAAATGATGGGACCCCCAGAAAAGACTGAAAATAATGTGACCATAGGGACCTGTTCAACCAAGATGTGTCCTCTAATTAACATCACGGGTATCTACAAACTTGTAATCAGTCAGTCGGCCTATTTAAAGGGTGACAAATAGTCACTGTGCTGTTTGGTGACATGGTGTGTACCACACTAAACATGGACCAGAGGAAGCAAAGGAGAGAGTTGTCTCAGGAGATTAGAAAGAAAAAAATTATAGACAAGCATGTTAAAGATAAAGGCTATAAGATCATCTCCAAGCAGCTTGATGTTCCTGTGACTACAGTTGCACATGTTATTCAGAAATTTAAGATCCATGGGACTGTAGCCAACCTCCCTGGATGTGGCTGCAGGAGGAGACGGATAATACGAATGGTAACAAAAGAGCCCAGAACAACCTCTAAACACATTCCTGGTGAACTCCAAGGTCAAGGTACATCAGTGTCAGATCGCACCATCCGTCATTGTTTGAGCCAAAGTGGACTTCATGGGAGACGACCAAGGAGGACACCACTGTTGAAAACAAATCCTAAAAAAGCCAGACTGGAATTTGCCAAACTGCATGTTGACAAGCCACAAAGCTTCTGGAAGAATGTCCTATGGACAGATGAGACAAAACTGCAACTTTTTGGCAAGGCACATCAGCTCTATGTTCACAGACGCAAAAATGAAGCATACCAAGAAAAGAACACCGTCCCTACTGTGAAACATGGAGGAGGTTCTGTTGTGTTCTGGTGCTGCTTTGCTGCGTCTGGCACAGGGTGTCTTGAATGTGTGCAGGGTACAATGAAATCTCAAGACTATCAAGGTATTCTAGAGAGAAATGTGCTGCCTGTGGCGGTTTGGTGTAAACCCCCACAAACAGACTGGACAGACACAGCGCTCGGCTAGAGCAATTAACAGAACAGTGAAATGTGTGTATTAATGTCTACAGGCAGCCCCGCTTCTTCTGGCTCTCTACTGTGATGTTAATGTCACCTTTCATGCATTGTGTTCATGCGTCCTGTCCTTACTGTGACCTAGAGACTGAGATCAATATGTAGATGTGCCTTGTAACCTCTTTGTTCTGCAGCTGGAGCAGAGTCTAGCAAATCTGCCTATTGTGATGTATGTCTCTCAAATGCAAATGTCTCGTGCCTGTTCTGCAATCTCTTTAATCATACCAACTGCTGGGGATTGCTCTTTGATGTATTGTTGTAGTTGGGTATATATGCTGCAACTCTGTAACTCAAACTGTCTCTCACTCTCACTCAACTGCTGCTGCTGGACACGCACATCGTGTCCCTCTTCTGAGAGCCGCTGGGCTCGCTCCCGGCGCGCATGCACGGCGCCGGGAGCGGAGCTCGTGACGGCGGTATGATTTAATAAACTCCACTTAAAACCTTCACCAACGCCGCTTTATTTCATGCCGCTTCACTGCCCAATGTCAGACAGCTTGGTCTCAGTCGCAGGTCATGGGTCTTGCAACAGGATAATGACCCAAAACACACAGCTAAAAACACCCAAGAATGGCTAAGAGCCAAACACTGGACTATTCTAAAGTGGCTTTCTATGAGCCCTGATCTTAATCCTATTGAGCATCTGTGGAAGGAGCTGAAACATGCCGTCTGGAGAAGGCACCCTTCAAACCTGAGACAACTGGAGCAGTTTGCTCATGAGGAGTGGGCCAAAATACCTGCAGAGAGGTGCAGAAGTCTCATTTGCACTTACAGAAATCGTTTGATTGCAGTGATTGCCTCAAAATGCTGTGCAACAAAATATTAAGTTAAGGGTACCGTCATTTTTGTCCAGGCCTGTTTCATGAGTTTGTTTTTTAAAATAATTCTGTTGAACCACAATTCAAAAGCATTGTCTGATTTTCACTGGTTAATTTTCATAGAATTTTTATTTATTACTACCTTTGTCAGATTCAAGTTATTTATGTGACTATTGTGGGTTTTTCTTTCCTTAGCAGAGGGGTACCAACAATTTTGTCCACGTCTGTAGTTCCACTTAAATTTGGCCGGGTGACAGACAAACAGATACAACCAACCACACACACACACACACACACAGATGCATTGAATGATTACCATATTTCTCTGTTTCACCAAGGCATAATTCAGCCCTGATGAGTTTCAACCAAAGCATGTCACTGACATTTCATGAACACTGTGGGGAAAATGTGTGTGTGGGGGTGGGGGGGCATCCTAGGAGAACTTCAAGACGTAAATGGTTGTTTTGTCCAGGTTGACATCAAGAGTGCTGCCCTGTCTCTGCAGGTTCATCGGTCCAAGCACGGTGTTTGGGTCGAGCAGTAAGCTGGCCAACGTGGAGCAGTGGAGGTGTGTCACCATCCTGAGGAACCACACTGGAGGTACACAATGCACACATGTAATTATCTGCACAACATACAAAGCAATGTAAAAATACGACATACTCGTAGTATTTTTTTTCATGCGTTTGCATTTATACCGCTCTAATTGGGGTCTGAAACCTCCATCTTTTTGCCTTTAGCCAGTGGCTTCCTGTGAATTTGACCAAAAAAGGAAAAAATTGCAGTGTCCTGAAAAGAAAGGTGCAAATTTTTGAATAATAAAGATGCAAATTTATGAGAAAATGTCTATTTAGGAATAAAGAATGACATGAAAAAATGCAGTTGTATAAGAAAAAAGATTGCATGGTCACAAAAGTCATAAATTTTCAAGAAAATTTGTAAATACACAAGAAATTTGTGGCTAAGTAAAGTTTATAAAGTGCATTTCACAGACATAGTCACAAAGCGCTGTACAGTGAAGTAGAGTTGAGAATGGGCGCATCATGTCACATGATGGAAAAACTGCACATTGTGGGAAAAGTGTTCCACTTGTCTGTGTTTAGTAGTGAGCAATGAATGTGGTTAAGCTGAAGTTTTTGAGGGTTGCTTCAGTCTATTTATTTACTTATTCGGATAAAAATGACACTGAATGTTATTCAAACATAGAAAGTGTAAATATACATATAAAATGTCATAGAAAATCCAGGATGACGCATGAAAGTGAAAACACTTATTCAGCCGAATACCACATAACGTTAAAATGGGGAAGTTTTGCTGCATTATCAAATGCAACAACTGCTCTCACGATGGGTGTGGGAAAAGATTGATAATGGCGTACGCTTTTTCTGACTTCCCAACTTGGAAGAAAAATGGAGAGAATTGGGTCTCCGAGCTAACAAAGAGGCATGGGATGGAATGGATTGCAGCGGTCAGAAGGAAAGACGTCAGCTTCGACAATATTCCTGCACACATGGTCGTGTGTTCACGGCATTTTCACAAAGGTAAGTTGCGATTTAAAAAATGTTTAGAAGTCAGAAAGAAGTCCCCTCTCCAGAGCAGCTGTCTTGCGTGCCATGCCTTTGGCTGCACTTCAGCCACGGCTCTCTGTCATCTCTCAATAGTGTGTAAAGACGCACAGGGCAAAATCAAATAATTTCCCCACATCATCTCTGCTATTCCCAATTTCTCTTGCTAATCTGGAGCGGTTGTTTTTTTTTTCTTAATGGGAGCTTTTCTGTGTGCTGACTTTCTTTGATTTTTCTGAAGTTGTGGTTACTTGTTGCCTTCATTACGCATGGATTTAATATCAGCTGGGGACTGAAGTCCATAGAATGTTTGGTATCTTTAAATTAAGCAGATTCTCCTCTTTCAGGTGACGATAAACGTCACTGTCCAGATTTAGTATGTTCTTATAGCAACTAATTATACTGGTAATTTTTTTCAGTGTGCGAGCATCGGGCTTATCACATTACTGGATTAGTATTTAATGTCCTATTGATAATAATGTGTATATACTTATCAAGCATCATATGAAAAATTTAAACATAAATCCAGCATTTCACTGCTGGGAGTTAGAAATGTCTGTAGCTGCAGAAACACATGGTAGTGCAGAAAACTGTAGAAACAATGGCTTCTTACCTTTGTGTTAAACAACAGTTTTCTGGTCGGTCAACCGAAGGAGTATAAGGAGATCAGATAAATAAGATGGGGCTTGCACATGTAGTGCTCTGTATGTAAAGGCCCTTTTCCACTCGGGTCAGTACGGTTCGGTACGGTACGGTTTGTCCGCTTTTCCATTAGGGACCGTAACTGCTTTCAGTTCTGTTTTTTAGGAACTGTTCCTTTTCTTCAGAACCCCTCGACTGAGGTTCCAAGCGTACCGTCCCGGTGACGTAAAAGCACTGCAGGCCACTGGTTGATCTGGGTGTAACGTCTTGAGAGTGGGCGTAACGCTGACTTTCCAGAATCGCTCGAGATCTGCCATTTGCAACGATTCGTCCGTGAGCCAGCCAACAAGTGATATTATAAACAGCGATAGAGTGGCTTCACAGAAATCAACACCGCGGTCCAGCAGAGTTTTCTGTGCGTTTCGGCTGATGAAAGAATCCAGAGGGAAGTAGACAGAGCTGCCCGAACTGAATTGAATGTATGGCTGCGGGAGCACCCAACTTCAGCAGTTGAAGCCGTGATATTGGGATATAGAGGACGGTGAGTGATGCGATATGCATATTTTACGTTATTTATCCCAGCAGTGGAAAGTTCACTTTGGACAGACGAAAACTTGATTGTGCTTAAACGATGATCTAGCTATTTAGCCATCAATGCTACGTCCGTCCTTGTATTTTGCGCATGTGTTTACAATATCTGATGAAATAAGCTAGTTGTAATCCTGGTTAAAAAGGTGTTTATTTTTTTTTTTTTTTTTTTTTTTTTTTTATACATGTTGCACTTTGCATGTACTTAAGTTGTGTATATTTTCATTGTAGAGTTGGACCAGGCTGCATTTGGCATGACACGGCAAGCAATGTATTCGGACTGGTAAGCTGCACATCTTGTTATTTATAGTCAAATCTTTTGCTTTTTAAGTTAAAGTATAGGTAAAGTGCCATATTTAAAGTAGCACAATTTCCACTTAAAGGGACTAAACTGAGATTTATTTGATTGTGTGAATATTAATTACAGAGTAATTGAAAATGAATGGCACATCCAATAATAGCCACTGTAAAATAATTTGCTTGTTTATTTATTTTTTTATCAGATCATTTCTGTGATCCTTTGAGTTATAGTCATAATAGTGTATCTTGCACTTTGGGGAATGGGAGTTGTTCAGTCACCATTAGAATTTAGTTTATATGTGTAGTCTCAGGTTCAGGTTCAGGTTACTTTATTTGTACCCGTAGGTAGATTTGTTTTGCCAGTCTGGTGACATCCATGTTTACAAGCCACAATTACATTCAACATAAACACAAACACAGGCACACATGAAGCTGACTATAAACATGGTAAAAATACTCAAGGCTCCATCAATCAGGATACAAAGACAAAGAGATGAGAGAAAAACCAGAGATAAGAGAGAAGGGTCATATTAAAAAGTTAAAGACTAATCAAAGAGGTTAAAAAATCAAAGAGGTTAAAAACTCAAAGGTCTAAAACCCAATAAAAGATTTAGAACCCAGATAAAATCCTACAAAAATAAGTAAATATAAAATGGAGTTAATAATTTATATGTGTGTGTTTATATACTTGCATATTTATTCCACCTAGCTGCAATGCTCCGTACTGTGGGTGTTTATATATTTACATATTTATTCCATCTAGCTACAATGCTCTGCACTGTGTGTTCATATATTCATATATTTATTCCATCCAGCTACAATGCTCTGCACTGTGTGTCTGTGTGTGTGTGTATATATATATATTTTATAGTAATACGTACATATGTTTATTAGCTGCTCTTGCTTGCTTGTTTTTTTTTTTTCTTGCCTTCTGATTGTTGCTCTGAGTGTTGCTATCCCTGTGCTGTTGCAATCCTGGAATTTCCCCGTTGTGGGACTAATAAAGGCTTATCTTATCTTATCTTATCTTATCTTATAAATGGGTACCTAAATTATGTGCAGTATATTGTTACAACTTGTTCAACTCTTTGACAGCAGCAGGAACAAAGCTGTTTTTGTAGTGCTGGGTTTTACTTTTTGGGACAGCAAACCTCCGTCTTGAGGGAAGAAGCTGAAAGTTGCAGTGCAAAGGGTGGGAGTCATCATTTAAAATGGAGGTCGCCATCCTCTGTACTTGTCTGGTGTACAGGGATGTCAGGCTCAGCTGTGACTCACCAAGCAAACGACTGGACCATCTAACTACCTGATCCAAGGATTTCCTCTGTTTCAGTTTTATCTGACCAAACCATGACACTAAAGAAAAGGATTTTATTTATTTATTTAGCGAATGCAAAGTCCTTAAGCCAAGCAGTTGCCTCCTGGTTTGCTGTATGGAGGGTGTGTAATCCTCCTTCCAGTCTTTGGAGCGGGCAGGCCTCTATGATGTGTTCCATTGTTTGCTCCTCTCCACATGCGCACAGTGGGCTAGGGCTACTGCCCCATCTGTAAAGGCTGGCCAAGCAGGGGCCATGTCCAGTCCTGAAGCGATTGAGTGTAGACCACTGTCTCCTTGGGAGGTTGGTGCCCGGGACCTGTTGGTTGGGGTTTATCACCAGCTGTTTGTTTGGGACCTCCTTGGTCTCCCATTCCTCTTGCCAAGCTGTCTGGATGGTAAAGTCAGCTGGGGGAGGGTTTTTCCAAATCGGCCGTCTGGATGAAAGTCGGGCAGTGGGTGGAGTGTAGATATCTGCATGGATTGGTAAGTGAGGAGAATCTTTAACTTTTTGGAGCATCCTTTGAGTTAATGCTGCTCGCCGGATGTGTGGAGGGGCTATGTTTGACAGTACAGAGAGCCAGGGGAGTGGTGTTGAGCGGATTGTTCCAGTTATAGTTCTCATGGTTGTGTTGAGCTGGGTGTCCACATGGTGTGTGTAAGATGACCTGGACCAGACAGGGGCACAATATTCTGCTACAGAGTATGAAAGGGCCAGTGCTGAGGTGCGCAGGGTGGAGACTGCCGCCCCCCATTTTGCACCAGCGAGCTTGCAGAGCAGGTTGTTTCGTACCTTCACCTTAGCAGCCGTCCCCTTTAGATGTTCCTTGAAGGATAAGGTCCTATCAAGGGTCACTCCAAGATAAGTTGAATTTGGGGCATGCTTAAGCTTGAGTCCGCTCAGGTGGATGTTTAGTTCTCTGGCAGCTTTTGCATTGTGGAGATGGAATACACTGGAGACGGTTTTTGCTGGGCTTGGTTTTAGGCGCCAGATTTTGCAGAACTGGTCCAGTTTGGCAAGATCTTCCGTGAGCACCCGTTCCAGTGGTTCAAAGTCTGGTGCTTGGAATGCCAAACAGATGTCGTCTGCATAAGTGAATTTGCGGGATTTTGTAGTAGGCAGGTCGTTTATGTAGAGGTTGAACAGAGTTGGAGCTAGAACTGAGCCTTGTGGGAGTCCGTTTTTCTGCATTCTCCATGCACTTGTCTTCTGACTGAGGTGGACTCTGAACCTTCGGTTGGTCAGCAGGGTTTTTATAATTGCTGTTGCCCAAGCAGGGATCGCCTTTATAAGTTTCAGGAGGAGGCCTTTGTGCCAGACCGTATCATAGGCGGCTGTAAGGTCGAGAAACACAGCCCCTGTCTTCAGTCTGCTCTCGAAGCCATTTTCGATGAAGGTGGTTAGGGCCAGTACTTGTTCTCCTGTACTGCGGTCCTTGCGGAAACCTGCTTGATCCACACTTAGAATATCCTCTACCTCTGGGGAAATGCGTTGCAGAATTAGGCGCTCCATGATTTTGTAAGGAACGCTGAGTAGGGAGATTGGGCGGTAGCTTGCTGGTAATTTGTGGTCTTTGCCAGGTTTTGGGATGGCAATGACCTTTGCTGTCCGCCATTTCTTTGGGATCGAGTTTGTTTGTGTGATCCTTGTGTAGAATTGTGTCAACCAGGTTAGGGCTCGGGGGCCAAGATTTTTCATGAATTCTGGGAAGATGTTATCGTATCCTGCTGCCTTTCCACATTTCAGGCTCTGTAGGACTTTCTCCAGTTCAGCAGCCTCGAAGGGTTCAGGGTTCGTTTCCTCTACAGGCATTTTTTGGTGTTTTTTTAGCTCAGTTGTAACTGCTCTTTTGGTGTCTTTGTCTTGGGGTGCTTTGGCGATAGTCAGTAGGTGGGATGCAACTTGGTTGGGTGTGACGGATGCTCGGCTTAGGCTAGGGGGCTTCTGTGCAGCTCCTAGGCGACGGATGAGGCTCCAACATTTCCTGCTAGAGTGGGTAAAGCTCCGGTCAGCAACTGTCTCCTCCCATTTCTTTCGCCGAGCTGTATTTAGCGATTCAATGAGATGGTCTGCTATCTCTGGGTCCCCTGATGTTTGATAGGATTGTAGGAGGGCAGCACTTTCTCCGTCCAAACATGGGACATAGAGGGGTCGGTAGCCTCGTGGGATTGCAGTATGGGCAGCCTTGAAGATTGCGCTGCAGAAGCGGTTGTATGCTTCATCTACAGTGATGGTGTGGAGTGGGATGGTAACAACGCTCCGGTCCAGAGTTTCACTGAATTTCTTCCAGTTGGCTTTGCGGAAGTTCCAGCGCATCTTCCTTGGGCTGTATATGACTGGAAGTTGTAGGCCAATGTGTACAAGCAGGGGCCGGTGTTGGCTGTGTGGAAAATCATCAAGAATGAGGATCTGTGTAGGATATGGCTCCCCATTCAAAGAGCTGACCCAACACAGGTCAGGAGAATAGTCCTTCTTCCACCTAGCAGAGTGGAAGGTTCCTCTTTGTTTGGGGTCGTATATCAAAGCGAGGTCATTTCTGGATGCCCAGTCTGAAAGTGCCTTCCCATCACTGTCCACTGCTGGGTACCCCCAGTCAGGGTGATGGCTGTTAAAGTCCCCCACATAGATGGCAGGGTGGGGTAGGGTGGGTAAGACCTGCAGATCCCAGTTGGCATTAGGGGGCTTGTACACATTGACAATATGGAAGCCACCAATGATTATGGTGTCTGAGAAATGTGTTGTTATCAGGTGATTTGCTTCAACTATGTCAGAACGCACATAGGTGGCACGTCCATGTTTAGCATGGAGAACATAGCACAGGAGGTCAAAGCCTTTGATGGTGAAGCGGCCAGCTTCCTCTGTGCCAATATGAGTCTCTTGGAGGCAGATTACATCAATCGAATGTTGGAAGGCGAGGACTTCGATAAGGCTTCGCTTGGCTGCAGATAGGCCTTCAACGTTTAGTTGTAATATGCGAAGGGCCGATCCTACCACAAAGTGCTCTTGGGGCTGTTTGCTTTCGGCTTTAGGACTGTGACTAGGATTCTTCTTTGACTTGGCACAGAGGCGTCGTCTCTTCGAATTTAGTCTGCTGGTAGGATCATTAGCTTCCCCAGGCGAGCCCGGGTACTGGCGGAGGGCGCGACGAGAACGCTGATCCATTGCCCCAAGAAAAGGAAGAAACGGATTCAATAAAAGCCCGATAAAACATTGTCATTATGGTTCGGTCAATTTGGAAGCGTGCAAGTTTTCCCAAGCAATGCAAATGTTGCTGACCCTTTTTGCACACCCTTTCACAGTTCTCTTCAAAGTTTAAATTACTATCAATAATCGTCTCAAGATATTTGTAGGATTGTACACATTCAGTGGTCTGGCCTTTTAGTACGGTGACTTTGTGCCTGGGATTTTTCCTCCTAAAGTCAATAATCATATCTTTAGTTTTTGTCGTATTCAGCTGCAGGTAGGAATCCTCACACCAGTGAACAAAATCATCAACTACTGGGCCGTGGCCACTCTCACCATCCTGGAGGAGACTGACGACAACTGAATCATCAGCATACTTTATAATGTGTCTGTTGTCATGTCTGCTCCGACACATGTTTGTGTACAGGATGAAGAGTAGTGGTGACAACACCCCCCCCCCCCCCCCCCCGCCGAGGAGAGCCAGTAGAAGAGCATTTTAGGTCAGACAATGTACCATTGACCCTTACTCTCTGCGTCCTGTTGGTTAAGAAATCCAGAATCCAACCCACCAGATTATTGCTCAAATCAAATTGTTGCAGGAGCCTTTCAACTAAGATATGAGGTTGGATTGTATTAAAGGCGGAGGAAAAGTCCACAAATAAAAGCCTGGAGTGTGTCCCATTAAAATCCAGATGTTTAAAAAGCATGTTAAACAGAGTGACAGTGGCATCCTCCACTCCTCTGTGAGGCCTATAGGCAAACTGCAAAGGATCCAATGCATGTTCAGTCTGCTTTAGGACCTCAGATCTGACCAGTTTTTCAAAAATTTTCATTAAAATTGAAGTCAAAGCAACTGGTCTAAAGTTGTTTACCGTTTTAGGACAGCTGGATTTTGGAACGGGAACAACCACAGCATCTTTCCAGATCTTGGGCACATGTGTCTGTAAGAACTTATTGAAAATGTAATGAAATACAGGACTCAGTTCATGTGCACAGGACTTTACCAAGCGCCCACATATATTATCAGGGCCCTGACTTTTGTTCACTTTTACAGCGCAGAACTCCCTTTTAACATCCTGCACCTCAATATTAAAGTGCTGATTGTCTTTGAGTTTCTGTTTCAAATTTTGGGTTTTTTGTGCTAAAATCAGAGGAATCAAAACGACCATAAAAACAATTAAGAGCATTAGCCAGCTCTGTGTCTGAATTAAAACCATCTAAAAACACACGATTACTGTGCTCTGTGCTCTGAAGGCCTGCAATAGTTTTCATACTGGCCCAGGCTGAACCAAGTTTCTTTGTTGCCATCTTACTTTCCAATTCTGATTTATAATTCTGTTTTGCTCTTAAAATTTCGGACTTCAGCTCTTTTGTGGCAACCTGCAGCTCAATAGTCTAGTGAAATACTAGTGAAATACTAGTCTATAGTATTTCATCTTTAAATTTATCCAGTAAAAGAACACATTACAAATATTTGAGACCCATTGTAGTGCTTCCTTTTATATTTTAGTAATACAAGCACAAAACACCACCCACACTTGAAACCAGGGTGACACAGCGGTGGCTAAACTTTGATAACGTTATTTCACAACATCACAACAACTCAGTATCTGAACTCAGTCTAAATGGTGTAGAGATTGAAAGGGTATCCGAACTTAAATTCCTTGGCGTAATAATTGATAATAAACTGTGTTGCAAGTCACATATTAATTTATATTAAAGGTAAAATATGCAAATCAATTGCAATACTACACAGAGTGAAATATTTGCTGAATCAACCCACACTATACACTTTGTATCATTCATTAATACTCCCATACATGACATATTGTACTGAAGTATGGGGAAATACATATAAAAAAACAAACATATATCCAGTCGTTATGCTTCAGAAGAGAGCTATTAGAATAATAAACAAAGCTGCTTACAGGGAATCAACAAACCCACTTGCTCTTAAATTAAAAGCTCTAAAGATCTGGTTGATTTTAAAACTGCAGTGATAATGTTTAAAGCGAAGAATCTTATCACTGCCCGCAAATATCCAAAGTTGTTCCAAATAAGGGAGAAACAATATCATTTCAGAGGAACATGTATATTTCAAAAACCTTCAGTGAGAACTACCACCAAGCAACACTGTGTTTCAGTGCAAGGAGTCAGACTGTGGAACGCTTTTGGACCTGAATTAAAATCATGTACAACGCTTGGACAATTTAAACAAAAACTAAAGGAAGAAATACTCCAAACATATATACAAGATGACATGTCAAATCACATTAGGATTGTCATATCCAGTCCGTGTTGTGCTGTTGCTTAGTTTTTGGTCACGTTTTGTCTCTGCTTTGTTCTGATTTGTAATCACTCTTAATTTATTTTATTTTATTTTTGAATTCTTAGATGGAACATGGGTGGACAATATAAGCTGCGGCTTCAGCCATCACCCATTTCGGTTAACTTATGTTGAACTGTATAATCTGAGGAGTTACTGTTTAATTTGACCTTGTTGGATTTTTTTTCCCCTTTGTTATATTATTCTGTTCCTTTCTTTTCATCTTTTAATCTAATCTATCCAAAATAAAGATTCATTCATTCATTCATTGATCAGATGTTTTAAACTTGCTTTAATTATTCACCACCCATTTCTGTCTTTCATCTAGGCAAGAGAAAAACGATACACCCAAACCAGACCTTGCCTCACTATTTACAGAGATGCAAGCTGAAGAGCTGCTGAACCGGACCAGGACGAGGGGCCGATCCAGTTGCTGCTCAGTGAGGCAGCGTGGCCGGCATGTGTGACCCATTCCAATTTCTTCTTTTTTTTTCTTTTCTTTTTTTTTCCAGTTTGAATTTTGCACATTCTAAATAATCTGGAATTTGCTGCTGATAGTAATAAACAATTTAGTGATTTATGTGTTTGCATCATGATTTTCTATTTTGTCTGTTAAGACACCGGTGTGAAGAGTCAACAGTACAAACCATTTATCAGTGACTTTGAAAATAATGGCTCATTTTTAAGAAAAGTAACCAAAACAATTACTTGCTGAAGACTGTATTGTTGGATGTGCCAGTGCAGAAGACGCTGCACATTTTAGTGATAGTCCCAGTATATGGAAGAATTCTGGGCCATATTAGCATCTGTTTTTCCTAATAATGGGATAGAAGAGAGAACCTGCAGGGTCTTGGCCCTCCATGTCACATGATTGGACACCCCTGAGTTTGGGTTTAATGGGATTTAACATTTTAACACAAACTGCTTTATGGTTCATAATTCTGTTGGCAGACTTACGCCAAACCAAAAGTGATTTCTCAAACTGCTGGATTGTTTTTAGACATCTTTTCCCAATCTTTTAGTATTTATGTCACTTGGTGGTAACCTTCACACATAAAACAAAAGTAGAGACACGTCTGCAAAAGTACAAAGGTTTATTGTCAAAATTCCCAGGGCAATACTATATGAATACATGTATAGTTCACTGCTGATGCAGAGAATATATATTTATACAGCACATGTAGTCAGCAATACTCAGTATGATATATTTCCAGTTAATAAGATAAGATAAGATAAGATAAGATAAGATAAGCCTTTATTAGTCCCACAACGGGGAAATTCCAGGATTGCAATCCAGGTATTTCTCCATGTAACCTTGTGACTGCATTATTTTAATTACTTTTAATCCTAGATCCATTTGTTTTGGCTTAAAATACATCATAATTGTTAAATATATCTTATTATGCCTAACTCGGTATTGTTTACCTGTAGAAATATATACTTTACGGCTCATATACTACAATATGGCATCTAGCTGATCAATGTTTTGCCACGACACCACTGGATGGAGCAGGTAAATCTCATGACGTCTCAACAGTCTCTCCATAATTTTGACAGATCAGAGCAATTTGTTGCACAGGAAGATAAACATTTCTACAGACATTCTGCAGTTCTGTAACCACTTCGCATTCCTGAAGCTGGGGTGACATCACTGTGTTGATTGTTCAGACTGACAATTTGAAGCGATATTTTTGCCACAAGAGAGCCATCTGAAACACACACACACAGAATACATATTTTAGTACCTAATACCGATAACTTGCCGACATTACAAGGTTGTACGGCGGACTTAAAAGCAAAGTAGCATTAGCAATCATTAGCTTACCGTCATATGTGATGTAGTTCGTATCCTCATGTCTTCCCCTTTATACTGCTCTATGGTTTCCTAAACGCTCCAGTACTTTTACAGTGTGTGTCGTATTGCCGCCTTTGCCTTCTGTTCTCCTTTTTTGCCTTTATTCTGGCAAAAAAAAGCCAGAGAGCACAGATGCCTCGTATCCTGCCAGCTTGTGTTTTGCATAACGTTACGCTTGTTTTACGCCAGTTACGCTTGTTTTACGTAACGGGAGGGAGAGGATTGCGCCGCCTCCCCTGTAACTATTCCCACCCACTTCAAGTGGGACCTAGTGCAATGGAAACACAAAGCGGACCGAACTGTACCGTCCCATCCCAAACCGTACCGTACTGACCCTAGTGGAAAAGGGCCTTTAGTGTCAGAACATAAAAACGAATCCTAAAATCCACTGGTAGCCAATGTAACGTACAATGGAGATCATACTTGGAGAACAATGTATTAATACTTGATTCTAACATGTTATTCTTCATTGTTCAGAATTTGACAGAATATCAGCTGTGGCTATACCACTGCTGTACTAACATGTTTATTTTTTTTTGTTTTTTTTTTTTAAATAACCAAGGCATTTCAACATAAACATTTATTTTGAAAAAAAAAAAAAAAAAACTGAGTAAAATCAGAGAACAGTGACCACTGTGTCAGAAGAGAAGATTTAAATTTTTTTTTTTTTTTTTTTTTTTTTTTTTTTTTTTTTTTTTTTTAGGGCTGTAGGATTCAAAAATTAATATGGCATGTAGATGTCCTTGCTTTGAATGACTTCAGCACATCTGCCGCCACAGGACATCACTAGTTTCTCACACTGCTCTAATTTGGAGGACAGGATTGTGCGAAGACTCAATGGGGAATCGGTTCAACACTGCAGCTGGAATTGCTCACCAGTTGACTGCTGAACATGGCAAGGACTCTTCTTGGCACACAGTGTCTCTCCGTTTAAGACAGTCTGGACTCAAAGCTCACTCTGCAGTGACTGAACCTCTGATCAGCAGAAAGAATAAAAAGACTAAACTTGCCTTTGTTGAGGAGCATGTTGTGTGGACAGAGGAGAACTGTTCCAGCGTACACTTCAGTGATGAGAGGAAGTTCAGTTTATTTGGGTCTGATGGGAAATGGTATGTTCGGAGTCAAACTGGGGAAAGACTGAACCCAAAGTCTGTTAAGAAGTCAGTTAAATTTGGAGGAGAAAGTGTCATAGTTTGGGTTTTTTTCTACAGCAGGAGTTGGGCCTCTTGTACAGCTACATGGCAAGGTGAATGCAAATGTTTATGTGAAATTGTTAATTTGTCGGTGGTGCGTGTACATGCAGCGGCCTCTCTCCTCCCTTTGTTTTTTTTTTCCTCTTTTTTTCTCTCTGTTTTTGTGTTTTGAGCTATTTAGTGTTGTGAAATTGTTTAATATACATAGAAGATGCTGTGCACAAGCTACAGTCGCCACAGCCTTCTGGATATAAGGAATTTGGCCAAAGATAATGTCTTGGATCCGAGCAGTAGAGAGGAGCTCCGTGGCCTAGGGATTTTCCACCAGCCCTCCACATCCTTGGATTCGACTACAATGCCCCATCCCAGATGGAGACGCCGTAGACAGTGTAAACAAAGACAAAAGAGAGGTAAATAAGGAGGGATCTGACCGAAGCTAACTACTAACCTTCACAAACCCCCGATTCCTTCACTGATTCTGGCCAACATGCGCTCACGAGAGAACAAAATGGGCCACATACAGCTCCTGAGATCCACAGAATGTGATACGCGGAACTGCTGTGTTTTTATCTTTATGGAAATGTGGTTAAATGACAATATGCTGGACTCTGCCATTCAGTTAGCTGGGCTAACATGCTATCGTAGTGACAGAGTGCTAACGGTTGGAGGGAAAACCCGGGGTGGAGGCGTGTGTGTTTACATCAGTGATGCCTGGTGCCATGACTCAGTTGTTGTCCACAGTCATTGCTCTCCCTTCATGGAGTTTATGATCATCAAGTGCAGACCCTTTGACACACCGAGAGAAATTTCATCTGTTCTACTTGCCGCTGTGTATGTCCTGCCCACCGGCACCAGCGAGAGGAGGGAAGCACTGAAAGTACTGTATCAGGCTATAAAGTGAGACACAAACAGCACATCCAGATGGATTTCTGATCACAGTACACGCAGTACACTACAGTACCACGCAGATTTAAAGGTCCTCCTACCAAACCTATATCAACATGTAAACTTTGCAACAAGAGGAGACAACCTTCTGGATCTGGTGTACACAACCCATAAGAATGCATACAAACCCTACCCCGTCCGGGCCTCTGTGATCACATCAGCATCCTGTTAAGGCCGGCATAGAAACCTAAAGTGAAAGCCATCAGACCAACAAAAAAGCAGGTACGTGTATGGCCAGAGGGGGCCTCTGATGCTCTGAAAGACTGCTTCAGCACCACAGACTGGGACATTTTCAAGCATGCAGCCACTCGTAATGGACACACAAACCTAGAGGAGTACACTGAGGTTGTTGTGGCTTGCCGTGGACAAAATTGTTGGTACCCCACTGTTAATGAAAGAAAAACCAACAATGTTCACAGAAATAACTTGAATCTGACAAAAGTGGTAATAAATAAAAATTCTATGAAAATTAACCAATGAAAATCAGACAGTGCTTTTGAATTGTGGTTCAACAGAATTACTTTAAAAAAACAAACTCATGAAACAGGCCTGGACAAAAATGATGGTACCCCGAGAAAAGATTGAAAATAATGTGAACATAGGGACGTGTTCAACCAAGATGTGTCCTCTAATTAACATCACAGGTGTCTACAAACTTGTGATCAGTCAGTCGGCCTATTTAAAGGGTGACAAGTAGTCAGTGTGCTGTTTGGTGACATGGTGTGTACCACACTAAACATGGACCAGAGGAAGCAAAGGAGAGAGTTGTCTCAGGAGATTAGAAAGAAAATTATAGACAAGCGTGTTAAAGGTAAAGGCTATAAGACCATCTCCAAGCAGCTTGATGTTCCTGTGACTACAGTTGCACATATTATTCAGAAATTTAAGATCCACGGGACTGTAACCAACCTCCCTGGACGTGGCCGCAGGAGGAAACTTGATGAAAAATGGAAGAGACGGATAATACGAATGGTAACAAAAGAGCCCAGAACAACCTCTAAACACATTCCTGGTGAACTCCAAGGTCAAGGTACATCAGTGTCAGATCGCACCATCCGTCATCATCTGTTTGAGCCAAAGTGGACTTCACGGGAGACGACCAAGGAGGACACCACTGTTGAAAACAAATCCTAAAAAAGCCAGACTGGAATTTGCCAAACTGCATGTTGACAAGCCACAAAGCTTCTGGAAGAATGTCCTATGGACAGATGAGACAAAACTGAAACTTTTTGGCAAGGCACATCAGCTCTATGTTCACAGACGCAAAAATAAAGCATACCAAGAAACGAACTCTGTCCCTACTGTGAAACATGGAGGAGGTTCTGTTATGTTCTGGTGCTGCTTTGCTGCATCTGGCACAGGGTGTCTTGAATGTGTGCAGGGTACAATGAAATCTTAAGACTATCAAGGAATTCTAGAGAGAAATGTGCTGCCCAATGAGAGACAGCTTGGTCTCCGTCGCAGGTCATGGGTCTTGCAACAGGATAATGACCCAAAACACACAGGTAAAAACACCCAAGAATGGCTAAGAGCGAAACATTGGACTATTCTAAAGTGGCCTTCTATGAGCCCTGATCTAAATCCTATTGAACATCTGTGGAAGGAGCTGAAACATGGCACCCTTCAAACCTGAGACAACTGGAGCAGTTTGCTCATGAGGAGTGGGCCAAAATACCTGCTGAGAGGTGCAGAAGTCTCATTGACAGTTACAGAAATCGTTTGATTGCGGTGGTTGCCTCAAAAGGTTGTGCAACAAAATATTAAGTTAAGAGTACCATCATTTTTGTCCAGGCCTGTTTCATGAGTTTGTTTTTTAAAATAATTCTGTTGAACCACAATTCAAAAGCATTGTCTGATTTTCATTGGTTAATTTTCATAGAATTTTTATTTATTACCACTTTTGTCAGATTCAAGTTATTTCTGTGACCATTGTTGGTTTTTCTTTCATTAACAGAGGGGTACCAACAATTTTGTCCACGTGTGTACATAGCCAAATGCATTGATGTCTCTCACTGCAAGACCATCAGTCTTCATGCTAACCAGAAGCCATGGATGACAGCAGAGCTCCACAGACTCCTGAGTGCTTGGGATGCAGCTTTCAAGGCAGGACTAACAACAGTTAGGGCCAACCTGTCCTGTGGCATCAAGGAGGCAAAACAACAGTACAGCAAGAAAATATTCGGCCACTTCAGCAACACCAGAGATGCACGTTCTCGCTGGCGTGGCATACAGACCCTCACCAACTGTAAACCTCCACCTCAGACCTATGTGAGTGACATCACACTGCTCAACAATCTAAATGACTTCTTTGGCCGATTTGAAGCACAAAACAGCATACCAGCACAGAAGACCACTCCTCCTCCGGACAAGCAGGCCTTGAATCTGGATCCGGCTAGTGTGAAGAGGACTGTCTACAGGATCAACCCACGCAAGGCAGCTGGACCAGACAACATACCGGGTCGCATCCTGAAGGATTACGCAGAGGAGCTTAAGAATGCCCTGGCCGACATCTTAAACATCTCCCTGTCTCAAGCTTTTGTCCCCACATGCTTCAAGACTGCCACCATAATACCAGTCCCAAAGAAGCCCGTCCCATCCAGCTACAATGATTACTGGCCGGTAGCACTGACCCCCACTATAATGAAGTGCTTTGAGCGGCTAGTCATGCAGAACATCAAGTCCACCCTGCCTCCCTCTTATGACCCATTCCAGTTTGCATAAAGGTCGAACAGATCCACAGTAGATGCTCTCGCCGCTTCTCTTCTTCCAGCCCTCACCCACCTGGATTCAGAAAACTCCTACGTGCACATGCTGTTCTTGGACTTCAGTTCAGCATTCAACACAATCATCCCCCAGCACCTGATACAAAAACTCAGACACTTAGGACTCAAAACCTCTCTCTGTAACTGGGTGCTGGTCTTTCTCACAGGGAGGCCGCGGAACGTGCGGGTTGGCAGCTTCACCTCCCTGACCATCACACTGAGCACAGGGGCCCCACAAGGGTGCGTGCTGAGCCCGCTGTTCTTCACCCTGCTGACCCATGACTGCGTACCAGCCTACAACACCAGCGACATCATCAAGTTTGCGGACGACACGACGGTGGTGGGCCTCATCACCAACAACAAGGAGGCCAACTACAGAAATGAGGTGAGCCAACTGGTACAGTGGTGAAAAGACTGTAACCTCTTTCTGAATGTGGAAAAAACCAAGGAGATTGTGGTCGACTTCAGGAGGGCTCACAGACAGCACCCGCTCTGATCATCGACGGCACAGCTGTGGAGAGGGTGAGCAGCACCAAGTTCCTGGGGGTGCACATCTCTGAGGACCTCTCCTGGTCCAGTAACACCACATCACTGGCCAAGAAGGCCCAAACTTGCCTCCATTTCCTCCGCAACCTGAGGAGAGCACGAGTCCCACCCCCCATCATGTGTTCTTTCTACCGGGGCACCATTGAGAGCATCCTCACCAACTGCATCAGTGTTGTATGGAAGCTGCACCGCCGCCTGTCGGAAGACACTACAACGCACAGTGGAAGCAGCCAGCAAGATCATCGGTGCCCCCCCCCCCCCCCCCCCCCCCGTCTCGGACATCTACCCCACCTGCCTCACCCGCAGAGCCATCAGCATCACAGGCAACACCTCCCACCCCCTACACTCCTTCAGCCCCCTGCCCTTGGGGAAAAGGTACCGAAGCCTCCAGGCCCACTCCACAAGACTGCTGAACAGCTTCGTTTATCAGGCCATGAGGACCCTGAACTCTGTTCACCCCCCCCACCCCCCACCCCAGACGGTAACACAATCACCCGCACCATAACTACCTCAGCTGTTGGCACAGAAAGACTGGCACATCAACTAAAATACTGTTCTGTTGTGCTTTTGCTGCTATGTCTCTGCACATTAACAGCAACCATTTGCACAAATGCCATATCTGCTGCTGTTTGTATGTCACTGCAATATTGACCACGTGCAATCATATCTGCCACTATCTGCACCTACACTACCACATTGAAATGCAACTACGGGTATTCATCTCGAGCTGTCTGTATATAGGATTGCTGGGTTTATTATCGCTAATCGTTTATCTCTATGGAGGTCAGGGTCCTTCTGGCTGCCATTAGCACCATGGGTTGTGTCACTATACATAGACTGCTGCTGTTGCTGTTTGTTTTCTTTTTTGCTAGCCTTATTCCTTTTCTTTTTATAAAATGCATGCCAATGAAGAGAGAGAAATGCCATTTCAATTCTCCTGTATGTCCTGCATATATAGTAGTATTGACAATAAAATATTTGAGTCTTGAATCTTGAACCTCCTTCAGCAACATGCAAGTCCTTCACTGCAGTGGTCTCCCAATCAGCCTGCAATTTTCATGCAAGATGATGCCCCCTGTCACACTGCAAAATGGGTTAAACAGTTCCTTGAATCATAAAACAATGAAATGGTCAGTACAGTGTCCAGATCTAAACCCCATAGAGAATCTCCGGAAAATCCTTGGTGACAAAGTAATGGCTAAGAAACCACTACAGTCACTGAAATGTGGAAGAGACTGCAAGAAGAGGGGACCAAGATCAACCCAGAGCAGTGTGAGAAACTAGTGATGTCCTGTGGGCGCAGATATGCCAAAGTCATTCAAAGCAAGGGCCTCTACACTTTGGATTAATTTTTGAATGCTATAGCCCTAAAGAAAGATTGTTTAAATCTTTTCTTCTGACACAGTGGTCAGTTCTCTAATTTTGCTCACTGGTTTTTTAGGTTTTTTTTAAATGTTTGTGTTGAAGTGCCTTGGTTATTTTAAAAAAGAATGTGCTAGTACAGCAGTGGTATAGCCACAGCTGATATTCTGTCACATTCTGAACAACGAAGAATAACATGGAATAAATCAAGTATTAATACATTGTTCTCTAATTTTGATCTCCACTGTACAGTGGTGTGAAAAAGTGTTTGCTCCCTTCCTGATTTCTTATTTTTTGTATGTTTGTCGCATTTAAATGTTTCAGGTCATCAAAAAAATTTGAATAGACAAAGATAACACAAACACAAAATGCAATTTTTAAATGAAGGTTTTTATTATTAAGGGTAAAAAAAAATCCAAACCTACATGGCTCTGTGTGAAAAAGTGATTACCCCCTGTTAAAACATAAATTAACTGTGGTTTATCACATCTTTGGAAAGCTAAGTTCAATTTCTCTAGCCGCACCCAAGCCTGATTACTCCCACACATGTTGTCAATCAAGAAATCACTTAAATAGGACCTGTGTGACAAAGTGAAGTAGACCAAAAGATCCTCAGAAGCTAAACATCTTGCTGCGATCCAAAGAAATTTGGGAACAAATGAGAAAGCAATTAATTGAGATCTGTCAGTCTGGAAAAGGTTATAAAGCCATTTCTAAAGCTTTGGGACTCCAGCAAACCACAGTGAGAGCCATTATCCACAAATGGTGAAAACATGGAACAGTGGTGAACCATCCCAGGAGTGGCCGGCCAACCAAAATTACCCCAAGAGGGCAGCATCGACTCATCCAAGAGGTTACAAAAGACCCCACAACAACATCCAAAGAACTGCATGATAGAGTTCCAAGACAAAAACCACTGCTGAGCAAAAAGACCAAAAAGGCTAGTCTCAGTTTTGCCAGGAAACATCTTGATGATCCCCAAGACTTTTGGGAAGATACTCTGTGGACTGATGAGACAAAAGTTGAACTTTTTTGGAAAGGGTGCGTCCCATTACATCCAACGTAAAAGTAACAGCATTTCAGAAAAGGAACGTCATACCAACAGTAAAATATGGTGGTGGTAGTGTGATGGTCTGGGGCTGTTTTGCAGCTTCAGGACCTGGAAGACTTGCTGTGGTAAATAGAAACATGAATTCTGCTGTCTACCAAAAAATCCTGAAGGAGAATGTCTGGTCATCTGTTTGTGACCTTAAGCTGAAGCGCATTTGGGTTCTGCGGCAGGACAATGACCCAAAACACACCAGGAAGTCCACCTCTGAATGGCTAAAGAAAAACGCAATGAAGACTTTGGAGTGGCCTAGTCAAAGTCCTGACCTGAATCCAATTGAGATGCTGTGGCATGACCTTAAAAAGGCAGTTCATGCTCGAAAACCCTCCAATATTGTGAATTACAACAATTCTGCAAAGTTGAGTAGGCCAAAATTCCTCCACAGCGCTGTAAAAGACCCATTGCCAGTTATCGCAAATGCTTAATTGCAGTTATTGCTGCTAAGGGTGTCCCAACCAGTTATTAGGTTTAGGGGGGAAATCACTTTTTCACACAGGGCTTTGTAGGCTTGGATTTTTTTTTCTCTTTAATAATCAACACCTTCATTTAAAAACTGCATTTTGTGTCAACTTGTGTTATCTTTGTCTAATATTTAAATTTGTTTGATGATCTTAAACATTTAAGTGAGACAAACATACAAAAAAGAGAACTCAAGAAGGGGGAAAACAGTTTTTCACACCACTGTATATGATATGGGGGTAATATGATCTTGCTTTCTGGAATGTGTAAGTAGTCTGGCTGCAGCATTTTGTATAGACTGTAGATGGGAAACGCACAATGCTACCAGAGGAGTGACCCCCCCCCCCCCCCCACTGTAGCTTTCACTACTCACAGTCGGTGTGTGGCCTTGGGTCAGTGAAACGGAGATAGGCGCCGCCCCATACACCACATGGTGTCTCACATGCTGTGGAAGGATAGATGAGAAAGAGATTTGTCTAAATTGGTAAACAAAGCGTTGCAATAGATGGGATGCGTTGGAACATGATTCTTGGCAGTTACAGGATAGTTGCCATAGTTACCCAGTACTGAGTGGCAAACACGTGGCAACTTTGGTTTGTTTGCAGCAAAACATAAAAATTACACAAAATATTTAGTCACAGTAGTTCACAGAGTGCCTTTTTTCACATTAGATGTTAATACCACACTGTTCACTTGACTGTAGTAGGGGGTCCTGTCTGTTTTCCTGAAATCCAGAATGAGTTTTTTGGACATTCAGTTCCAGGTTGTTTGCTTGACACCCCAGCAGCAGATTCTCAACCTCCGCCCTGTCTGCCTTCTCGTCGTTGTCGGTGATGAGCCCAACCAAGGTGGTGTCGTCTATGTATTCCACGATGGCGGTGGTTGGAATACAGTCAAAGGTGTACGGGAAGTACAGTTGAGGGCTTAACATGCAGCTGGGGTGGTGGTGGTGCTGAGGGACAGTGTGGAAGAGTGGTGGATGCCAAGTCTGATTGTTAGTGGGTGATTGGTGAGAAGGTTCTTTATCCAGCAGCAGGTAGGAGGGGGTGGGGTGGGGGTCTGGAGGAGGTGCAGTTTGTTGATCAGGATGTCCGGGATGATGGTGTTAGAGGTGCTACTGTATATGGTCTACAATGGAAAGAAAATTACTTTCAAACAAATACCTTGCCTGGTCCACTGAACTGGACTGTCCAATGCTTAGCTGTTGGGCCTACTAGCACTGGCTAACTAGGGTACACCAGGACGGAGCTGCTGAGCTTCCGGGACTACAGAGCACCATCATTACCAGCCCTGCTGAAGGATATGCCAAGGGAGCTGCTTCGACATCACCGACCAGACCCTCATGGAGGTGGGAAGGCCAGAAAAAGGGGAAGGAGAGGTGGTATCAGGCAGCATGTTTGGAGTGCTACCAAGCTGCCTCTGCCGCCTATGCTACTGTGCAACTCCCAATCCCTGAGAAGCAAACTGGAAGAACTGCGCTCACAAGCTGAAACAAGTTAGGAATAACGTGAGTCCGGTTTGATGGCCTTGATAGAGACTTGGCTTGGGGAGGATGTACCGAATAGTTTGATACAAACTGACGGTGTTACACACATACATCTGGACAGAAATGAAAATTCTGGTAAGCAGTGTGTGTGTGTGTGTGTATGGGGGGGGGGTGTTGGTGGTGCCGAAATATTGCCGTTAGAGACAGAGTACGCAACCCTGACCTTGAGCTGCTGTGCGTTGCCTTCCGGCCAAGCAGCCAGTCAAGTCTCAGACTGTGTCCACCATCATCTCCAGAACAAAACTGATGCTTCCTTGCTCATCCTCGGGAGATTTTAATCTTGCAGCCTCAATAAATTCTTGCCAGGTTTTTAATCAGTATGTTAAGTGTAGCACCAGGAACAATAACATTCTTGATAAGTGCTATGGGAACATCAAAGATGCCTACATGGCCAGAGCCAGACTACCCCTTGGCAACTCGGATCACAATCCAGCTCCTCCCTACCTATAGATCAGTTTTTAAGTCCAGCAAACCTGAAGTCCACTCTGTTGAAGTGTGGTCAGCTGATAAAATAGAGGAACTGAAATGACGCTTCCTATGTACTGATTGGGACATTTTCTTCCAGAATGCAGATATCAACACTGTTAAAGAATCAATCACTGGTTACATCTCTTTCTGTGCTGATTCAATCATTCCTATGAAAACCATTAAGAAATACCCAAATAACAAACCCTACATCACTAAGGAAATAAAGGAATGTATCATCAGGAAGAAAAGTTCCTTTAAATTGGGGGACTTCACAGGTGTCAGGACTGCACAAAAGGACCTTAACCAGAGGATGAGAGCAGCTCAGCTGCAGTTCAGGGAAGGGACTGAACAAGATCTTTCAAGGCCAAACACCAAGAGACTGTGGGACTCTATCTATGACCAACATGGATACAAAAAGAAAACGCATTTGCCAATGATGAGATCACAAAAGCAAATGAACTAATGATTATCTGCATTTTGAAAATGATAACCAGAAAGATTTTAGAGAGGGTTAAGTGTAATGGACATGAGGATATGCTCTTAATCAACCTGCAGTCAGTCATCGGGATTTTTAAATCAATGCAAACTAATACACTTTTATTTTTATTTCAGTCGTATGGCTAATCATGTGTTCTGTAACTGTGTTTTATTCAAATTCTTATCACTCTATTGCACAGTAGTCTGGTGGAGCACCCACAATTTCATTGTGCTGTACAACTGTACAATGACAATAAAGGCTATTCTATTCTAAAGTATGTTAGGGTCAAGCAACATACTGAACCCTGGATAACAGGAGAAATTCTCCATTTCATACATGAAAAGAATAGATCTTTTAGTAAATTAAAAAAAAAAATCCAAGGACCACAGCTGGCATGAAAATATATATTTACATTCAAAACCAAGTCCAGCATAAGAAAAAAATTGCCATGTCTGAATATTTACCAAATAAGATGAGCCTTTATTAGTCCCACAATGGGGAAATTCCAGGATTGCAACAGCACAGGGATAGCAACACTCAGAGCAACAATCAAGAAGACAAGAAAAACAAGAGCAGCGAATATATATAATGTACATATAAATATATAAACACACAGTGCGGAGCATTGTAGCTGGATGGAATAAATACTGTATATATGTGTATGTATTTTTTTTTTTTGTTACTTATTTGTACCCGTAGGTAGACTTGGTTTGCAGTCTGGTGACAAGCCACCGGCTGCTGGTCGCTGCGTGCGCGAGCGCCCTAAACCTACATGTTTTTGGTGTGCGGGAGGAAACCGGAGAAATCCCGGAGTAAACCCGCACAACACGGGGAGAACATGCAAACTCCACACAGCTCACTGTTGGTCGGGGGCTGGGATCGAACCCACGATCTCATGATCCCCGCGATCCCCCGGCCGAGGGTAAAACTGTGCTGTCACAGTGCTAAACCACTGCGCCACCGTGCAGCCTTATTACACATACCAAATGTATGTATGTATACACATACACCGTGTATGTATGTATGTATGTATATATATATATATATATATATATATATATATATATATATATATATATATATATATATATATATATATATATATACACACACACACACACACTACTGTTCAAAAGTTTGGGGTCACCCAGACAATTATTTTGTGTTTTCCATGAAAAGTCACACTTATTTACCACCATGAGTTGTAAAATGAATAGAAAATATAGTCAAGACATTGACAAGGTTAGAAATAATGATTTGTATTTGAAATAATAATTTTTTCCAGATACTCAACCTGCTCAAAGGAAGCTCAATTTTATAGCTTCTCTAACCAGCTAAACTGTTTTCAGCTGTGCTAACATGATTGCACAAGGGTTTTCTAATCATCCATTAGCCTTCTGACGCAATGAGCAAACACATTGTACCATTAGAACACTGGAGTGATAGTTGCTAGAAATGGGCCTCTATACACCTATGTAGATATTGCACCAAAAACCAGACATTTGCAGCTAGAATAGTCATTTACCACATAGCAATGTATATTAGATATTAGAGTGTATTTTTGATTAGTTTAAAGTTATCTTCATTGAAAAAAACAGTGCTTTTCTTTCAAAAATAAGGAAATTTCTAAGTGACCCCAAACTTTTGAACGGTAGTGTATATATATATATACACACAGTGCGGAACATTGTAGCTAGATGGAATAAACAGCATAACCGTCTGCTTAGTTATCCTACATAGTATGAATATGTACCCATACATATTGTCACCTTCCGTAGCGACCGATATTGTCCTAGTTGTATACTGGAGGGGACCATTGTGTAAGTCTATTGCGTCTTTTGCGTTCAATACTATTAGGTCGTCACGCTTCTTTTGCTATCTCTGCGAGCAGCCCTGCTTAGGTTATACAGTCTGACAGCCGTGGGTAGGAAGGACCTGCGAAACCTCTCAGTTGCGCACCTAGGATGATGTAGTCTGCTGCTAAATGAGCTCCTCAGTGCGTTCAGTATGTCCTGCATAGGGTGGGACTCGGACTCGGACTCCAGCAGAGATAACAGTTTAGCCACCATCCTTCTCTGTCCTATCTCCTCCACTGGGTCAAGGCGCTGCCCCAGGAAAAGAGCTAGCTTTCTTGATCAGTTTGTTCAGTCTCTTCCTATCGGCTGCTGTAATGCCACTGCCCCAGCAGACCACTCCAAAAGTGATGGCTGATGCCACCACCGTGTCGTAGAATGTCTTCAACAGCGCCCCTTGTACACCAAAAGACCTGAGTCTCCTCAGTAGGAACAGCCTGCGCTGTCCCTTCTTGTAGAGTGCGTCGGTATTGTGTGACCAGTCTAGTTTATTGTTCAGATGAACACCCAGGTACTTGTAGGATGTCACCATCTCAATGTCTGTTCCCTGTATGTTTACTGGTGCTGTGAGGGGTTGTCCTTGCCTGCGGCAGTCCACCACCAGCTCCTTAGTTTTCCTCGCGTTAATCTGGAGGCAGTTCTGATGGCACCAGTCCACGAAGTCCTGGATAAGTCAGTCAAATAAAGTTGAGGATTTTAAAAATCGACCTAAAAAGCTGTGGCAAACCGTCAAAAATCTGGGAACTTCCTCGCAATGCAAAACTTAACCTGGCAGTATTGGTCTAACTGTAGATGGAAACGCATGTTTTGACAAAAGTAAAGTATCTCAACATTTTATTTTTTTTTTTTTTAACCACTATTGCCTCTACACTTGTTGACAAGCTTCCACCTTCTGTTGGGAAATATGGTTGCCATCACATTAAGCAATTTTATCAATCTTTACATACTCCTGTTAACAATTTGATGCTTGGTGAGGTTATGGAGGACACGGTACTCAAGATATTGTCTCCTCTAAATTCAAGCAAGGCTACCGGTTTGATCATTTGTCACCCTGTTTTATTAAAGATGGTGCCAAGCTCATTGCATCTCCATTGATGCATATTCTAAATCTTTCAAATCAAACTTTATTGTCATATTGCTGTACATACAACTGTAGTGCAGGCAAGATGAAATTGCATTTCTCTCGGCATCCATATAAGAAGCAGCATGATTAAGACACACTCCCACATAGCTCCACCCCCCACCCCCACCCCCCTATCCATTCACACATCCCTGAGACATACTTGGGGGGAAAAAGAATAACTAACTATAATATACAAAATGTCCGTAGGTGCAGTAGTGTGCATGAGAGATTCCGGGTCAGCTGTTCAGCATCCTGACAGCTTGTGGGAGGAAGCTGTTGATCAGTCTGGTGGTTCTGCCTCTGATGCTCCGGAATCGTTTACCAGATGGAAGAAGTTCAAAGTGTTTATGCAGAGGGTGAGAACGGTCCTTGACAATGTTCAGTGCCCTGCTCCTACAACGGTTCTGAACAAGTTCTTGGACAGAGGGGAGGGAGACTCCAATTACCCTCTCCGCCCCCTTGACTATCCTTTGCAGGGCTTTTTTGTCTGACATACTGCAGCTGGAGTACCATGTAGCAATGCAGTACGTCAGAACACTCCACCACACCTCTGTAGAAGGTCCTGAGGATGCAGACGGGGAGAGAGGCCTGTTTGAGTTTCCTCAAGAAGTGTAGTCTCTGCTGAGCCCGCTTCCTGATCTCCAAGGAATTCTTGCTCCAGGTCAGGTCCTGCGAGATCTGCACTCCGAGGAACTTGATGTTCTCTACTCTCTCCACTAAACGGCCGCCAATGCTGAGGGGGACGTGCTCAGGCTGTGACCGCCGGAAGTCGATAGTCATCTCCTTCGTTTTGTCCACGTTGAGCACCAGATTGTTCTCCCTGCACCAGCACTCCAGGTCTCTCACTTCTTCCCTGTACATTGATTCCTCATCCCTCTGAATAAGTCCCACCACCGTGGTGTCATCTGCAAACTTAATAATCTGGTTCCCCTCGTGTTTGGATACACAGTCATGTGTTAGAAGTGTAAACAACAGTGGACTGAGTACACAGCCTTGAGGGGTTCCGGTACTCAGCGTGACAGAGTTGGAGATGTTGTTTCCAACCCGGACAGACTGAGGTCTCTCAGTCAGGAAATCCAGGATCCAGAGACATGTGGCGGTGTTCAGACTGAGGAGTAATTTCTCCATCAGTCTCTGGGGAATAATGGTGTTGACTGCTGAACTGAAATCAATGTACAGGAGTCTGGTGTAGGTGTCTTTCTGGTCCAGGTGGGTGATGACAGAGTGTTGGGTGGTGACTATAGCATCCTCCGTGGAGCGGTTTGAACGATATGCAAACTGGAGCGGGTCGTGTGATGCAGGGAGGCAGGCTGTAATGTGTGGTTTGACAAGCCGTTCAAAACACTTCATCACAATTGGTGTCAGTGCAACAGGACGATAGTCATTCAAACAGGACACCACTGGTTTCTTTGCCACCGGTACAATGATAGAGGTCTTGAAGCATCTGGGAACGATTTCCTGACTCAGGGAGATGTTATAAATGTCAGCCAGGACATCCGCCAACTCGCTCGCGCAGTCTCGGAGCACACGTCCCGGAATGTTGTCTGGACCTGCAGCTTTGCTTGGGTTGACTCTGGATAGGGTCCTCCGTGTGTCCGCTGTGTTGATGGTAAAAGCTGGTCCGACCGATGGTGGGGGTGGGCCGGCCCTCCCTCTGATTGTCGAGTTTGATGCTTCAAAACGTGCAAAGAAGTCGTTAAGCCTGTTTGGAAGTGAAGCGTCGTCATCATCGACCCCCTGCCTAGACTTATAGCCCGTCAGTGTCCGAACTCCCTGCCACATCTGCTTGGTGTTCCTAGTGTCACAGAGGTGTCCCTGGATTTTCTCCGCATAGGCGCGCTTTGCCGCCTTAATTCCCTTTGAAAGCGCAGACCTGGCTGAGCGGAGAGCGATCCTGTCCTTCGCTCTGAAGGCCGCATCTCTGGCTGTAAGCAGCGAGCACACCTCTGCAGTCATCCAGGGCTTATGATTACCCTGCATAGTGATGGTCTTCACTGTAGTGAAATCCTCTGTGCACTTCGCGATGTAGCTGGTGACCGTATCAGCATACTCCTCCACATCTGTCTTGTCTTCCTGGGAGGCTGCTATTTTGAAGATCTTCCAGTCTGTGTGCTGAAAACAGTCTTGCAGTGCAGAGGTTGCACTCTCTGGCAAAATCCTGATTTGTTTCACTGCTGGCCTGCTGCGCTTCAATAAAGGTTTGTAGGCAGGCACCAGCATCACGGACATGTGATCAGAACATGTAACATCTGGCAAAATTCCAGATGATTTAATGTCGGCTCGGGTGACTCCAATTCACAAAAAGAACAGTAAATTGGATGCAGACTGGTTTTGATTCTTAGCACAATATCCAAATTATTTGAGTCGTCTATAAACAACTTGATAACTATCTCAGAGACCATAAGCTCCTTTATGAATATCAATAAGGTTTTAGATCCGCTTATTCTACAGAGACCTGCTTGGTAGATCTGACTGATTATATCAAGCAAGAGCAAGACGAAGGACACTATATAGGCATGGTCCTTCTCGATCTTCAAAAAGCTTTTGCCACAGTAGACGATAGGATCCTATTAATGAAACTTGAAGCTCTGGGTTTCAGTCCTGTTTCGATGAGCAAAAACAAGTTGTTGAAATTAGTGGCACAATCTCATCATCTGCAATTATAACTTGTGCATACCATAGGGCTCGATCTTGGGGCCTTTACTTTTTCTCATATATGTGGATGACATTCCTTCCGTAGTCAATTGTAAGACTTTGTTATATGCAGAGGACACAGTCCTCATAGTTTCGGGCAGTAGTACCAAGGATATAGAGAGGATTCTTTCCTCAGACCTTGAATCAATCAGAGAATGGCTGATTGTCAATGTAACCAAATTTTATCTGAACACTTTAAAAGGTCCTGTAGCAAATAACCAGGCGGATCTGTAGGTTGAATAGCCTTTTATTGGTGACAGCAACAGGAGAAGTGAGAGCATGAAAAGTCAGCTCTGCTCTGCTCCCCGAGGGGAGAGAAGCACACCCTTTTGTTGGCCTTCAGTGAAGCTTCTGGAATGTCTAAGGCACAGATGTAGAACTCAGGGACATCATAAGATACAGACACAGAGCTCAAGGACATCAAGCAGTTTACTCCCTAATACGGTTCTAATAAACAATGTATAAAACAGTTCATATAAGGATAAAAGAACAACTCATATGATGTAGCACACACACAATTCATATATATAGAGAGACACTACATATGATCTCTAGTTACTCAACGGATAAATGCATAAAAAGAGTGGATTAATGCATAGACAGTAAATTTCCACTACAGACAACAAGCTTTCATTGTTTTTTTCTTTTGAATTCTTGGATGGAATATGGGTGGACAATATAAGCTGCGGCTTCAGCCATCACCCATTTCGGATAACTTATGTTGAACTGTATAATCAGAGGAGTTATTGTCTAATTTGACCTTGTTGGATTTTCTTTCCCTTTTTGTTATATTATTCTGTTTCTTTTTAGTCTGTACTTTTAATCTATCCGAAATAAATATTCATTGATTCTCGTTGTACAGCACTTTGTGTCGCGAATGTTGCTTTTTAAAGTGCTTTATAAATAAAGTTGATTGATTTCCCTCCACTTGGGAAAAACAGAGTCCATTATTTTCGGTTCTAAACATAAACTCCATAAGCATAATATCATTCAGGTGCAATGTCCCAGAAATGCATTAAAATGTCAAAATCAAGTGAAATACCTAGGTGCCACTATTGATCAATCTCTTTCTGGAGAAGGCATGGCAGAAATTCTTATCGATAAGTCACATGCCAAATTAAAATTTCTTTATAGACGAGCACAGAATGTCATCTTGAAAACCAAGAAATGGCTTGTATCAGCATTTATTCAATGTCGCTTTGGCTATGCCAGCACATCTTGGTACACTGGTTTAACCAAGAAATACAGTGGATATAAAAAGTCTTTACACCCCTGTTCAAATGTCAGGTTTTTGTGATGTAAAAAAAAAAAATGAAACCAAGCTAAATCATTTCAAAACTTGTTCCACTATTAATGTGGCCTATAACCTGTACAACCCAATTGAAAAACAAACTGAAATCTTTTAAGTGAAAAAAATAAAAAAAATAAAATTTAAAAAAAACTTGCAGTACCCTTAAACTAATACTTTGTTGCAGCACCTTTGACTTTTATTATTTGCCCACTCTTCTTTGCAAAAACACTCCAAATCTGTCAGATTGCGAGAGCATCGCCTGTGCACAGCCCTCTTCAGATCACTCCAAAGATGTTCGGTGGGATTCAGGTCTGGACTCTGGCTGGGCTATTCCAAAACCTTAATCTTCTTCTGGTGAAGCCATTCTTTTGTTGATTTGGATTTGTGCTGTGGGTCACTGTCATGCTGAAGGATGAAGTTCCTTTTCATCTTCAGCTTTCTAGCAGAAGCCTGAAGGTTTTGTGCCAGCACTGACTGGTATTTGGAACTGTTCATAATAACTCCACCTTGACTAAGGCCCCAGTTCCAGCTGAAGAAAAATGGCCCCAAAGCATGATGCTGCTACCACCATGTGTCAATCTAGGTATGATGTTCTTTTGGTGATGAGCAGTGTTGTGTTTGTGCCAAATATACCTTTTGGAATTATGGCCAAAAAGTTGAACCTTGGTTTCATTGCCCATAGCACATTTTCCCACATGCTTTTGGGAGATTTCAAATGTGTTTTTGCAAAATGTAGCCAGGCTTGGATGTTTTTCTTCATAAGATGAGGCTTCCGTCCTTGCCACCCTAGATGGGAGGTTGTTGTCACATGTACTAAACAGCCAGTACTTGCCAGAAATTCCTGCAGCTCCTTCAACGTTGCTGTCAGCCTCTTGGCAGCCTTCCTGACCAGTTTTTCTCTTCATCAATT
The DNA here is from genome assembly GCA_020510985.1 of Pholidichthys leucotaenia. Taxonomy (NCBI): domain Eukaryota; kingdom Metazoa; phylum Chordata; class Actinopteri; order Cichliformes; family Pholidichthyidae; genus Pholidichthys; species Pholidichthys leucotaenia. The sequence continues at coordinate 458,266,623 of CM035838.1, read as the reverse complement.
TTGGAGGGATGTCCAGTTGGTAATGCCACTGTTGTGCCATATTTTCTCCACTTGATGATGACTGTCTTCACTGTGTTCCATGGTATATTTAATACCTTGGAAATTCTTTTGTACCCTTCTCCTGACAGATACCTTTGAACAATGAGATCCCTCTGATGCTTTTGATGCTCTCTGTGGACCATGGCTTGTGCTGTAAGATGTGACTACAAAAATGTCAGGAAAAGCCTACTAGAAGAGCTGAACTTTATTTGGGGTTAATCAGAGGCACTTTAAATGGTGGCAGGTGTGTGCTGACTCCCATTTAACATGAGTTTTTATTTTACCTTTATTTAACCAGGAAAAAAACCCGTTGAGATTAAAAACCTCTTTTTCAAGGGAGTCCTGGCCAAGAGGCAGCAAAAAAATCACAAATACACTTACAATGACATACAAATCATATAAAACAGTTACAAATTAGTGAGGCCGTCTCAAGTGTTCTCAATCTGGTATTAAAGTCGTTCAATGAAACAAGTTCCGTTAGTTTCCAGTCTTTTTGCAACATGTTCCATGTAGAGGGGGCTGAGAACATGAAAGCTCTTTTTCCCAGCTCAGTACGGGCAAATGGAACAGAAAGCAACAAATGATCATTAGAACGCAAACCATAAGAATCAACACTTTTCAGTGTGATCAAATTACAAATGTAAGGGGGCAACAGTCCAAGCATGGCCTTGTAAATAAAAAAGTACCAGTGAGTCAACCTCCTGGTGGACAAAGAGGGCCATCCCACTCTAGAATACAGTTCACAGTGATGGGTCAAGGCTCTACAGTTTGTAACAAACCTCAAAACAGCATGATATACAGAGTCAATCTTACTCAGACACTGAGCTGAAGCGTTCATATACAAGAGGTCTCCATAAACTAAAATAGATAAAAAAGTTGCAGTAACAAGACGCTTTTTAACCTCAAAAGAAAAACATTTATTTCGAAATAAAAAACCCAGTTTCAGTTTAAGTTTCTTCACAAGTTTTTCAACATGGGGCTTAAAAGTCAGAGCGTCATCAAGCAAGATACCAAGATACTTGTACGAGTGAACCACCTCAATTTCATTTCCCTCAAAAGTGGACACTGTGGGAAAAATTTGTGGACTCTGACTAAAATTTGAAAACCACATCAGTTTAGTTTTGTCAGCATTAAGGACTAGTTTTAGCTGCAGAAGTGTGTGCTGCACCCCATAAAAAGCTTTCTGCAGAGAAGCAACAGCATTAGCAGGGGAAGAGCCAAAGCAGTAAATAATTGTGTCATCGGCATAAAAATGCAAACTAGCATCAGACACATTTTGTCCTAGATCATTAATGTACATAGTGAATAGGAGGGGTCCTAATACAAAACCCTTTGGCACCCCCTTGTGGACACTGACAATTTCAGAACACAAACCATCATATTTAATACATTGGGTCCTGTCACTCAAATAATTTGCGAACCAGGAGACTACATGTTCCGACAGACCAAAACTGATGAGTCTTTGCTTTAAAACTGTGTGGTCCACAGTGTCAAAAGCCTTTGACAGATCAATGAAAAGTGCAGCACAGTACTACTTTTTATCAAGAGCAAAAAGTATATCATTGACCACTTTTGTAGCAGCAGTAATAGTGCTGTGCTTTTTTCTAAAGCCCGATTGCAGTTTTGAAAGAAGTTCATTTGAGTATAAAAACTCTTTAAGTTGATCACACACGAGAGATTCAAGAATCTTGGACAAGACACACAAATTTGATATTGGTCTGTAGTTAGTTAAAACTGCTGGGTCACCTCCTTTTAAGAGAGGAACCACAAAAGCTGACTTCCATACTACAGGAATCTGAAGTTTGAAAGTGATTGGTTGATTCTGAACACAGCCACATCCCCAGTTATAACAGGGTGTACATATTTATGCAACCAGGTTATTGTAAGTTTTTTGTTTTTCCCCTTACAAGATTTCAGTTTGTTTTTCTAATTGGGTTGTACAGGTTATAGGTCATATTAATGATGGAAAAAGTTTTAAATGATTTATCTTGGTCTCCTTTTTACATCACGAAAACCTGGCATTTGAACAGGGGTGTGTAAACGTTTTATATCCACTGTATAAACACAGGTTACAGTGTACTCCAGTGTACCTCAGAACAAAATCATTTAGTATCTTTTGAATGCACCAGCCAGAAGTCATACTGGAGTGCAGCAGTTGGAACAAGTCCGTATGTTACCAGTGGAGTTACGAGTCAACCGGTTAAAACTCCATCTGGTCTAAAGTATCATTAATGGTACTGATCCAAATTATCTTTCGGAACCTTTTGTGTTGACTCGTAACCTCCACTCCATCAGTACAAGATCTAGTACCGTGTCTCTCCATGTACTCCAAGTAAAATGTCATGGCAAATTTTCTTTTAGTTTTCCCAGTATTTTTATTATGGAACGAACTGCCTAGTCATATCCAAAGTGCTGCAAGTAAAGTCCCAGTTCAAATTTCGAGTTAAAAACTTCTTATTTCAACGTCTCACTGAACAAGAGTTAAATCCTTTTATGTACTACTAATTTTTATTGTTAGTTTTGGATATATCCATTTCACTGTCATCATTCATGTTAATCATGTGATTATTTAAGGGACCACAATGGAAATAAGTGTGTACTTTTTGTGTTGTCCCATTGTTTAAATGTATGTTGTATTTTTATACAATGTTATTTTAATAATTAATTAAATCAATCAATACATGGAATTAGCACACCAATGCCTAGCAGCACAGTCTTCCTCAATTTCACTCTCGATGGAAGCCACATACAGTCCAAAGTACAACTTGCATTCAGTAGATTGCACATTGAGTCCACTGCTAGCAAACGATAAACAACCACTGAACTGTGGCAATAAAAACAAAACAAAGCAACATGCAGCAAGAGCCCTCCTCCATGTCCCCTGCAGAGCAGCACCATCAAGAGTCTGTGGTCATCAAAGATTTTATTTGTCAAAACTACTACACGTACAGGACATACAGGAGAGTTGAAATGGCATTTCTCTCTCTCTTCAGTTGTGTGCACAATATAAAAAAGAAAAAGGAATGAGGCTGGGAAAAAAAACGAGACTGTGGATGAATAAAACTCCCCCACCCTTACAGAAAAGTCCTCTCAGAAAGATATGAATAAAACCAATCTAATGCAGAACTAGATAAGATAAGATAAGCCTTTATTAGTCCCACAATGGGGAAATTCCCGGATTGCAACAGCACAGGGATAGCAACACTCAGAGCAATAATTAAGAAGATAAGAAAAATAAAAATAAGAGCAGTGAATATACATATGTACTCATAAATATGTAAATATACTGTATATACACAGTGCAGAGCATTGTAGCTAGATGGAATAAACAGCATAACCGTCTACTTAGTTATCCTACATAGTATGAATATGTACCCATACATATTGTCACCCTCCGTAGCGACTGATATTGTCCTAGTTGTATACTGGAGGGGACCATTTGTGTAAGTCTATTGCTAGTCTTTTGCATTCAATGCTATTAGGTCGTCACATTTTTTTGCTATCTCTGCGAGCAGCCCTGCTTAGGTTATACAGTCTGACAGCCGTAGGTAGGAAGGACCTGCGAAACCTCTCGGTTGCGCACCTAGGATGATGTAATCTACTGCTAAATGAGCTCCTCAGTGCATTCAGTATGTCCTGCATAGGGTGGGACTCGGACTCCAGCAGAGATAACAGTTTAGCCACCATCCTTCTCTCTCCTATCTCCTCCACTGGGTCAAGGCGTTGCCCCAGGACAGATCTAGCTTTCTTGATCAGTTTGTTTTTCCTATCGGCTGCTGTAATGCCACTGCCCCAGCAGACCACTCCAAAAGTGATGGCTGATGCCACCACCGTGTCATAGAATGTCTTCAGCAGCACCCCTTGTACACCAAAAGACCTGAGCCTCCTCAGTAGGAACAGCCTGCGCTGTCCCTTCTTGTAGAGCATGTCAGTATTGTGTGACCAGTCTAGTTTATTGTTCAGATGAACACCCAGGTACTTGTAGGATGTCACCATCTCAATGTCTGTTCCCTGTATGTTTACTGGTGCTGTGAGGGGTTGTCCTTGCCTGCGGCAGTCCACCACCAGCTCCTTAGTTTTCCTCACGTTGATCTGGAGGCAGTTACGATGGCACCAGTCCACAAAGTCTAACTAACTACTAACTAACCTGCACTTATATAGCGCTTTTCTAGTCACAAAGACCACTCAAAGCGCTTTCATTAATACTAACCCTCTATTCTAAGGGCCTATAGGAAACGGATATCTAGGGACAATTTAGAACAGCCAATTAACCTAACATGCATGTTTTTGGCATGTGGGAGGAAACCGGAGAAATCCCGGAGTAAACCCACGCAACACGGGGAGAACATGCAAACTCCACACAGATCACTGTTGGTCGGGGGCTGGGATCGAACCCACGATCCCACGATCCCCACAATCCCCCGGCCAAGGGTAAACTGTGCTGCCGCAGTGCTAACCACTGCGCCACCGTGCAGCCCACCACTGCGCCACCGTGCAGCCCACACTTATCCAAGTCCTGGATAAGTGTAAGGGCTGCACGGTGGCGCAGTGGTTAGCACTGCGGCAGCACAGTTTACCCTTGGCCGGGGGATTGTGGGGATCGTGGGATCGTGGGTTCGATCCTAGCCCCCAACCAACAGTGATCTGTGTGGAGTTTGCATGTTCTCCCCGTGTATGCGTGGGTTTACCTCGGGATTTCTCCGATTTCCTCCCACATGCCAAAAACATGCAGGTTAGGTTAATTGGAGACTCTAAAGTGGCCCTAGGTGTGAATGTGTGTGTGAATGGTTAAGGGATAGCGCCGTATTGTGGCTGCTTCGTCCATCCAGGTGGTGGATGACCCTCAATTTCCCCTCTGGGGATCAATAAAGTATTCTAAATCTAAAAAAAAAAAAAAAAAAAAAGTCCTCTGTACTCAGCTTCATCTCCGTTGGAGATGAGGCAGACGATCGCAGAGTCGTCAGAGAACTTCTGTAGATGGCAGTGTGTTGTGTTGTGTGAGAAGTCCGCAGTATAAAGGGTGAACAGGAAGGGAGCCAAAACCGTTCCCTGGGGGGCCCCCGTGCTACCGATGGTCATGTCGGACACACAATCTCGGGTTCTCACAAACTGTGGCCGGTTAGTGAGGTAGTCCAGGATCCAAGAAGACAGTTGCTTGACCACCCTTGCGCACAGCAGCTTGTCCTTCAGGATCATCGGTTGGATGGTGTTGAAAGCACTGGAGAAGTCAAAGAACATGATCCTCACCACATTCCCGGGCTTCTCCAGGTGGGACAGAGAACGGTGAAGGAGGAAGATCACTGCATCCTCCACCCCAATGCCATGCTGGTAGGCAAACTGGAGTGGATCCATCGCTGGTCCCAGCAGGGGGCGGAGGTGAGCAAGGAGCAGTCTCTCCAGGGCCTTCATCATGTGAGACGTCAGGGCCACTGGTCTGTAGCTGTTCAGGTCTTTGGGGTGGGAAGTCTTCGGTACAGGTACCACACAAGATGTTTTCCACAACTGTGGTACCCTCCCCAGCTTCAGGCTCAGGTTGAAGATGTGCTCCACAATCCCACACAGCTGGTCTGCACAGGACTTGAGGAGCTTTGCGCTGATGCCGTCCGGTCCCGAGGCCTTCCTCGCCTTGATCTTCCTCAGCTCCGTCCTCACCTGGGTCTTAGTGAGGGTCAGGGTGGGGGGCTGTGTGCTAGGAGTGGGGGGGTGTTGGTGGAGTGGGGTGTGGACAGCAGGTCTCGATGACTTTCGAGGCAGCATTGGTTGGTGGGCAGTCGGGGGGGGGGAGGGTGGTTGGTCAAACCTATTAAAAAACCGGTTCAGATTGTTCGCCCACTCCCTGCCCCCCGTGGCCTGGCAGGAGGTATTCTGGAGCCCGGAGATGGTTTTAAGGTTTCTCCAGACCCCGCCGATGTCGCTCTTTTGCAGCTTGTCCTCCATCTTCTTCCTGAAGCTGTCTTTACCTTCTCTGATCTTCCTCCTCAGCTCCCTCTGTACGGACTTCAGCATCTCCCTGTTCCCCGACCTGAAGATCCTCTTCTTCTCTCTCAGAAGTGTTTTCATCTCAGGGTTGATCCAGGGTTTGTTGTTCGAGCAACACCGTATGGTCTTGGTGGGTACGGTGTTGTCCAGACAGAAGCTGATGTAGTCCGTGATGGTGTGAGTGAGGCCATCGATGTCCTCACCATGTGGATCGCAGAGCTGCTCCCAGGCAGTGGTTTCAAAACTGTCCTTTAGTGCGTCCATTGCCTCCTCAGACCACAACTTCACTGTGCGCATGACCGGAGGTTGTCTGTGTACTAGGGGCTTGTACACTGGCAGGAGATGAATCAAGTTGTGGTCCGATCTCCCGAGTGGGGGTGGTGGTGATGAGGTGTACACCTCCTTAGTATTTGCATAGAATAAGTCCAGTGTTTTATTGTCTCTAGTGTGGCATGTGACATACTGGGTGAGCGTGGGTAGAATGGGGGACAGTGAAATATGGTTGAAATCACCTGAGATGAGGAGAAGAGCATCTGGGTGTTCTGTCAGCAGCCTGCCAGTTACTGAGTGGATGACGTCATGCGCTGTCCCAGCGTTTGCCGTCGGATTTGCATAAATAACAATGCAGATCACGTGTGAGTATTCCCTCGGGAGATAGGTAGGCCGCATGCTAACAGCTAGCAACTCGATGTCTTTGCTGCAGTGCTGTTCCTTAACTGTGATATGTCCCGGTCTGCGCCAGCTGTTATTGACATACATTATCACTGTCCCTCCTCTTGCCTTCCTACTGTCTGGTGTCTGGTCTGCCCGTATTGCTTGGAAACCCTCCAGTTCGATGTTAGCATCTGTTGCAAGTTCTGTTAGCCACGTCTCGGTAAACAACATCAAGCTACTCTCTCTGTACACGCTCTCGTAGCGGGAGATAGCCGCTAGCTCGTCAGTTTTATTGAGTAGCGATCGTACATTCCCCATAATAACGGATGGGAGAACGGGTCTGTACCTTATATTCCTCGCCCGCCGTCTTACTCCAGCTCGACATCCACGCTGTTTGTCTTATTTCTCCCGGTATGTCGAGTTTTTGCCTTAGCATCGTGGGCCAGTTAAGTGCTAACAGCTGATCTTTATTGTACTGCCTCCTGCAAGAAACAGTGGCTCCGTCCACTGGCTCAGGAGACATTTGGGCGATCTACGTGTCTGGATGGAATAAAGGTGTCGCTGGATCAGAAAGATTAGCAAGAGAGCCAGATAGTAAATAGAAATAGGAAGAAATTGATCCGCTGTTGCAAAAAGGCAGCCTACTCGTGTGGCGCCAGAAGTTGAGTACCAAAGAGCCCCAAGAAAGCTGCAAAGAGCCCCAAGAAAGTGGCCAAGAAGGCCCCTGCTGCCAAGAAAGCTGCGCCGATGAAAGTACCCAAAGCTAAAGCTAAGAAGGCAGCCCCCAAGAAGAAGTGAGCTGTCATGGCTGACACTCACATGGAAACTCAAGATATAGCTGCCAGAAGCTTTAGCCTATTAATTAAAATGTTGTAATCAGCAAAATGAAATCCTGCACTAAGGGCGCATTCATGCGACCACTGTTTGGTCCGGACTAAAGGACCAAAATGTATATTCCGTGGATAGCACTGTTTGTTTCGTGCCGTCTGAGCATGAGTTGGAACTCTGGTGCAGCACCAAACAAGCGAAGTCTGGTCCTTCTGAAAACGATGGGTCTCAGTTCGCTTGCAAATGCAATCTGGTGCACTTCACTTGCCGTGTGAATGCAAACAGAGTATCCAGAGGACTAAAGGACAGACGTGCCCCTCGACATTTGTGTAACCACAGCAGCATACAGTGAGAAGAGAAAGTGGCGTTTACTGTAAGGTGCCTTCACATCAAAACGCGAACGGGTGAATTTTTCATGCAGCCAGATTACGTTATAACTCAATGTAAATACATGAAAAGACATTATTCACAGTCTGGGTGAGATGCAGACAGATGAAGTTGCCACTCACCTGAAAAAGTTGAAAACATGACATGTGTTTCATGTCTGTGGCAGGAATCCATGGGTAAATAAATCCAACATCCTGATTCAGCTGAAGAGCTCCTGGTCCTTCTGCCCCATTTGGGGTAGAAAATACAATAAAGACAACCGCGCGGATCCAAGAAATACTTTTACCGGAGAAAACTGAGGAGAAAAGTTAAAAAAAAAAAAAAAAAAAAAAAAAAAGTCTCTTGGACTTTGGAGTAGTGAGGAGTGAGATGCTGGCTCTGATAGATATTTGGTCTGAGATCCAGATTGTGGCCACACACAAGAATACCGATGTTTTTAAAACGTTTAGCGACATGATGGCAACGCGGGGGGTTTATACAGACAGCGGAGCCCTTTATTTTTATGAGTTTGTGGCTGACAAACACCTTGGCTGAAGGGAATGGCGTTATGCTGAGAATTGCTCACTTGCCGAGAATTGCATCCCATCGTTGAATAAACATAATTTAAAGATAATTTACAAGAGGTAATAACAATTTTTACTTCTAAAAATGTATAATGGGTGCTTCTAGTTATATTTTATAGTTTTGGTGGATAGGATGCAATTCTTGGCAAGTGAGCAGTTCTCTGCATAACACGGTCCTGGCAAGTCGATGAGCTGGATTTCTCTTCTTCGCCGAGATTTTCTCTTCCTGGTCAGTGGTGGCTTCGGCTACAGCGCCACAAACCAGCAGCTGTTGTAACTGCATGACGTTGTCCAAGCAGTTTGGTCCGCTTGAATGAAGTGCTGTGTGAATGCAAACCAAACCAAACGAAGGTGTGAAAATTCTCGCCATTCCCCACTGAGTCGAACCGAGACCCCAGACTATCCTGGTGTGAATGCAGCCCACCAGCAGATGCCATTAAAAGGTCATTATACGGGGGGCTGAAAAGTTAATAGTAGTCAAATTTGATCAAATGTGGTTTATTTTTCAACATAGATAAATAGATAGATGTACTTTATTGATCCCAAACTGGGAAATTACAGCGTAATGGCTGCATGACAGTAGACGTCCAAAACAACAGGAATACACACAGCATAACAGGCAAAGGGATTACCCATGGAAAGTAAAACTGCCTAAACAACTTGTATACATTGTAGATGAATAGATGAAGAGCCATATAGAGGCAACGTAGAACATAGTTTCCCCTTCAGCCCACACACTTTTTCCATTGGCGTTGCAGCGCTTGGATCCCTGCGGTTGAAAAATAAACCGCATTTGGTTTACACTTTTCAGACCCCCCCATACACCTTTAAAAGAGCAGTCTCAGTAGAGTGCAGTTTCTGAAAACGAGATTGAAGAGGATCACTGATCTTAATTTGCATAATAAAGTTTTGAGCTGAAATTCCACAGCCTCTTCTAATATTTTACTAATAAAAGGCAATTTAGAAATTGGCCGATAATTAACAACTAAGCTAGAATCGAGATTTGTTTTTTTTTTTAAGTAACAGAATTAGCTCGGCATGTTTAAAATGGGAGGGAACACAGCCTTGTCTCAGCAAACTGTTAATGATAGTGAGTAATGAAGGACTGATGGTGGTTAAAGACCCAGTTAGGATAGAAAAGAGCATTTGAGATAGGTTTCCTACTACAGTGAAGGAAAAAAAAAAACCTATTCTGGTACAAATGTTGACATGCCAGCTCATTTGTGTAACTTTGTGGTTTTGCTCTCATTTGGAGGCTCAGGTTCATTTAAAGTTTGACAGAGTTTTTGTTTGCACATTGAATGCTCTGCCATGCTTCGATTGTCGATCTGGGCAGTTAGGTGAAACTATCCTCAGGTCTCTGTATTGTGTCTCTCTTCTGCATGCTGGTCCACGTTTGTCCCTGTGCATGAGTCAAAATAAAAAAACAGGAATCAAAACTCCTGAAGGAATGTCTGTCGGTGCTGTGCAGTGGTTTCAGTGTCGGTTGTTTTGTTCTCCTGTTTGCAGATGTGATGGACGTGGCATGGTCTCCTCATGACGTGTGGCTGGCCTCCTGCAGCGTGGACAACACCATCGTCATCTGGAATGCTCGCAAATTCCCCGGTAAAGTGGGCTGAAACTAGGGATGCAGCAATTGTAGAATTTTGGGCCAGTACTGACGTGGAAAAAAAGTTATCTATTTTTTCTTTTCTTTTTGTTTTTAACTATTCCATCTTTATTGTGAGGGAGACAAATAAATATGCATTATAAAAACTGACTGAGCAGAAATACTTTAAAATGGTTTAGACCCAGAAGATGTTGGAGGCACATGTGGTAGTTTATATTTTAGTACATCCATCCATCTTCTTCCGCTCAATCCTGTTCGGGCCGTGGGGGTGCTGGAGCCTATCCCAGCGTCTTTGGGCGAGAGGCAGGGTACACCCTGAACAGATTGCCAGTCCATCGCAGGGGGAAAAACAAAAAACAAAAAAAAAGTAAATTTACAATTAAAGAAAGGTGCAAATGTACAAGAAAAAAAATATGAACTTATGAAAATACGTAACAAATTTAAAAGGGAAAAAAGTAGCAAATTTTCTAAATGGTTACAAATATGCTTTAACATTCATCCATCCATCCATCTATCTTCTACTGCTTTTCTGGAGGTCCGGGTTGCGGAGGTAGCAGCTCAAGCAGAGAAGCCCAGACTTCTTTCTCCCCAAGCACCTGCTCCAGCTCTTCAGAGAGGATACCAAGACATTCCCAGGACAGCTGGGAGATGTAGTCTCTCCAGCAAGGCCTGGATCTGCCCCGGGGTCCCTTTCCAGTGGGACGTGCCCGAAACACCTCAAGTGGGAGGCGTCCAGGAGGCATCCTGATAAGATGCCCAAACCACCTCACTTGGCTCCTTTCATTGTGGAGGAGCAGCGGTTCTACTCTGAGCCTCTCCCAGATGACTGAGCTCCTCACCCTGTCTCTGAGGGTGAGTCCAGCAATCCTACGGAGAAAGCTCATTTCAGCTGCTTGTATCCGCGATCTCGTTCTTTGGGTCATTACCCAAAGCTTGTGACCATAGGTGAGGGTAGGAATGTAGATTGACCAGTAAATCGACAGCTTTGATTTAGAGCTCAGCTCCCTCTTCACCACAACAGATCGGTACAACGTCCGCATCACTGCAGATGCTGCTCCGATCCGTCTGTCATTGTCTTGCTCTGTTCTCCCCTCACTCATGAATAAGACCCTGAGATACTTAAACTCCTCCACTTGGGGCAGAGCTTGTCCCATGTTGTTGCATATTAATCTAAAAAAAAATTAAGGAAAAAGAAAAAAAAAATGGAAAAAATACGTATTTATGACAAAAGGTCTTAAATTTAAATTAAAAAGTTTACAATTTTTGAGGAGAAAAAAAAAATCCCCCTTCCCCCTTGGTCTTCGACTGGTGGCGGATTATGTTATGGGTCTGGCTGTTCGTCTATCGGTCAAGTTGGCACATTGTGTGAAATGTAAATAAAAACAAAATGCAGTGATTTAAAAATGCTTGTCAACTTGTATTCAAATGAATACACTACAAAGGTGAGACATTTAATGTTCAAACTGATAAACTTTTTTTTTATTTTTTTTTTTTTTTAATATTCACTCATTTTGAATTTGATGGCTGCAACATGTTCCAAAAAATTGGTACGGGGCAAAAATAAAAAAGACTGGGAAAGTTGAGGAATGCTCAAAAAACACCTTTTTGGAACATTCCACACAAGTGAACAGGTTAATTGGAAACAGGTGAGTGTCATGATTTGGGTGTAAAAGGAGCATCCCCCAAAGACTCGGGTGAGGGTGAGGTTCACCACTGTGTGAACAACTGACAAATAGTCCGACAGTTTAAGAACAATGTTTCTCATTGTACAATTGCAAGGAATTTATGGATTTCATTCATTCAGTTCATTATATCATCAAAAGATGAATAGAATCGGGAGAAATTTCTCCACATAAGCCAGTCCCTGCAGGATTTTGCGGGATGTTTTTATGATTGTTGCGGCCCAAAAAGCCTGAATTTGCAGAGCTTTTTTAAAAAGTTGCGATAAAAGTTGATGTTTTGAGTTGTTTGTTTTTTTTTTTTGGTTTTTTTTTTTTCAATAAAAGTTGTGGGAAGAATTACAAATTTTAAAGCAGATGCTTTTTTCCAGTTTACTGCAGTGATATTCTGTATAACAATTCAAGAAACGCACAGGATTGTCAAAAAATTCCTATTAACCTCTTGCACTCCGTTGTACCGCGGGCGGGCAAGTCTCTGCGTCCTAGATCGCACGAGGGCGCTCTCGTGCGCCCTTGTGCGCTCTAGGACGCATGATGGAGATGGTGATGTAGGACATGATGTAGATGGTGATGGGGTCCAAGCGCGCACTGAAAATAGAAGCTGCAGACACAGCCGCAAACAGATTAGTTCATCTGATTGACCTCTCATTCGACTAATAAGAGCCTTGAATTGGGTTTCTGAAACCTTGAAGAACCAATGACTGAAAACCTAGCAAGAAGGACCCGCCTACCAACGCTGTGAATGCAGTGAGCCAATTGAAGCAGAGAAGTTCGCCAGCTGTTTTTTTTTTTTTAAGGCTGGGTGAAGACAGACTGCTGCAGCGGATCAAAAAAGGACTCGCAGAAAGAACCGTCACAGACCCAGCAGCACGGAGACCACCCACAAATGCAACCTATGTGACAGCATTCGCGCATCGGCATGTTCGGCCACAGGCGGTGCTTATTTTGTTTTTGTTCCAGCAGAGTAGACGTTATGATTTTCTTCCATGGTCATCATAGACCGACGGAGGCTGACGATGAAGGCTGAGTGACACACACGCCTTCGCCAGTCTTTTTTTAATTACTACTGTTATTTGTTTTGAAAAATCGTTCGCCAAAAACCGCAATCATGGAAGCACAAAACCGCAATAATGGAATTATGTTTTGATCGGGTCGCGAGACCAGAACCACGAGCGGACCAGCGTCGCGTTTGTCTGACAATGAGGAAGAGAAGTTCGCCAGCTCCGCTGCTGCTGTGAAGAGGTAAGGTGTTATAAGCTAAATTATTCTCTATCCCTGAAAATTGTAATCCAAAATGACTTTTGACCGATTGGTAAATTACAGCTGTGCGGCGCACGAAGTCTGAAGTTCGTGCGCTGCGGTACACGGTTCGTTCGTCGCGTCCAGACCGTGAACGCCGCCCCCCCCACCCCGCTATTCTTCTGTAGCGGGGGGGGGGGCGCGGTGACTGAGCTGCTGTCCCACATCGCCATATGAGGCTAATCCGTCATGTAGCAATGGCCGATGTCCATCCTCTGTAGCGAGGGGGGGGACAACCCCCCCCCCCCACACACACACAGACACAGCCCTGAGTGTGACCTTTTATTAGAGCCCAAAATGAAGCTTCTACATTGAATCATTCAAAAGTTACAGACGTTTTTTCAAACTGTGCCATTTGGCACAATTTGGCACAGTTCCAAAACGCCTGGGAACTACCTGAGGAAAAAGCTGTGTAATATATTCATTTTTTGTGGTATTGTTACAAAATTTGGACCTCAGCTGTATAACACTTGGTTCTACATTTCTGTTGCATTTTCCAGCCCGGATCTGAAGCTGTGTATTATTTGCAAGCATTTGTATTCAAAAAAACACCCAGGCCAAATTTATTTTCTTCAAGTTCACTATGTTTAGATGACTGTAACTCAGTGGCCGGAGCACTTAGAGAGATTATGACTGTTTTGCTAAAAAAATTCAAAGTGTTTTCTTTTAAATGAGACCAACCCCATGAAGATGCTGCAAAGGGTTGAAGAACAGCTTTCAATTTACTTTGGGCATGTTATTTTTTGGCGTTTTTAGGGAAATTGACCGGAGTGCAAGGGGTTAAACGGTGATTTGTAATTTAAGCAGAAACTTCTGCTATACAGAAAAACTTTTGTGCAACAGCAAATACAGACTTTAACACAATATCCATTACAACAGCTAAATTGCATTGAATGTATGTTAAAGAGTATAGATTTCAAAATTATTGGCAGCACCTTCATTTGAAAACTCCCTACAGTCCCCAACCACTCTGTACCGAGGGGAGAGGAAAAAAGAAATAATTTATTCTGTTGCTCTGTATTGTCTATTGGAGTCTGTGCTATTCTGGAAAAAAAAAAAAAAATACAGACAATATTTTCTCTCTTTCCGTGCCTAACTCCTACCTGTCTATTTGCTGCGTGTTTTGAGACACACACTTGTCTCTTCAGACACACACCTTTCATTTACTTGGGGGGGTGGGGGGGGGGGCGGCGTTTGTCTGTCCAGACCGGAGATTCACAGCTTTAAAGGTCATTGACAAGATGGAGTAATGATTTTACCTCTACGGATGGATAACATGTTCAAACACTGGCTGTACTGTTAGATTTGCCCGTTTTGTTTGTGGTTTTATGGCGTCGATCCTCATGTGCGCTCCCGCGACGGGGTGGTTTTGGGACAGGCAGACGTTTTTCAGCACAAACCCAGCACTTTGTGCACGCCGTCAGGACAGAGACATGGGGAGATGTCCACCAGCAGGCTGGGGGAGACGGAGGAAGGGACGGTGTTGGAAACCTTGCGAGTGAGTGTTTTTTTTGTTTTGTTTTTTTTTTTTTAAATCGCACACTGTTTTTGTTGATGTGTTCTGTTAATACTCAGTGTAAACGGAAGTGAACGCGATGCAGCAATGCATTTGTTTGGTTAGACTAAGCGTTTGAGCACCACTCAAAGACAAATTTGGTGAAATTGACGGAAGTTGATGAGGATTGGCCAAAATTGTGGGAAGTTGCGGTGATTGGACAAAGTTGCAAGGTCGCGCAGTAGCTGCGCTGATTGGCTGATTTCGCGTGAATTGACGCGATCGCAACATTGCAAAATCCTGGAGGGACTTATAAGCAGCAAGACCTAAGACTAACATTGAATGGTGACCTTTGATCCCTCAGATGGCACTGTGTTAAAAACTGTCATGTGTGGGTGTTTGGGGGTGGGGGTGTTGGCCTTCTGGGGCCCGCCCAGGGACTGGCATTCGCCCCACTGGGGATGGGGGTGTAGTGCGCCGGCCTCCCTCAACCATCCCTCCTGGGGCAGTTGCATGGCTGTCACGGGGCTTGCTAGCGTTGAGAAATTTGTGCTCTGTGCGGGTTGGTGATGCTGCCTTGCTTGGCGTTTCCGAGGGATTGTTGTGACCTGCCACCCTCTTAAGATAAGATAAGATAAGCCTTTATTAGTCCCACAATGGGGAAATTCCAGGATTGCAACAGCACGGGGATAACAACAATCAGAAGACAAGAAAAAACAAGAGCAGCGAATATACATATGTACATATAAATATATAAACACACGGTGCGGAGCATTGTAGCTAGATGGAATAAATATATAAATATATAAACACACAGTGCGGAGCATTGTAGCTAGATGGAATGAAACAGCATAACCGTCTACCTAGTTATCCTACATGGTATGATTATGTACTCATACATATTGTCACCCTCCGTAATGACCAGTATTTTCCTAGTTGTATACCGGAGGGGACCATTGTGTAAGTCTATTGCGTCTTTTGCATTCAATACTATTAGGTTGTCACGTTTTTTTTGCTATCTCTTTGTATGTTTCCTGGCAAAGCACTCACACACTCACTTTGAACGTGCTCTCATACACGAGCATGCACACACACGGTAAATGGCGTCACTTATATAGCGGCTTTCTTCATCTGTGGATGGCCAAAGCACTTTACAGATCCTGCTATCCACCCATTCACACACTGAGGGCGGCGAAGGTGCCATGCACAGGTGCTGGCCTGACTCACCAGGAGCAATCAGGGGTTGAGTGTCTTGCTCAAGGACACTTAAGCATGCAGACTGCAGCCAGAGTGGGAATTGAGCCCTTGACCCTCCGATTAGTAGTCGGCCACAGTACACCTGCACCACATGCACACACACGTGTATTCTTTAAGGCTGCGTGTCCACCAAACGGGTTTTTTGTCGCCCGACCTCCCTGAACGTCGATTCCCCCCCCCCCCCCCCCCCCCCCCGTGCTTGCATTCTGGGGGAAAAAAAAAATCTGTGCTCCATATCCTAGCAACAGCTTGTCATTCACAGCTCAGCACTTCTGCTTTTGCTATGGTCAGACTTACTACTTATTTTCTAATAGCAGTCTCTAAATAAAAATGGACAGGACACGTATTCTGGCTTTGGTCGCAGCTCTAGATGCAAAATATGATGACACGGAAAAGAAAACAAGAGTCTGGGTACAGACTGTACTGGCATCCTATGTCCCGCCCTTCCTTAATTCTGATTGGCTGCTTAGAAAGGTCTAACATTGACGAGCTCAGCTGCCGTCTGAAAAGTTGAACTTCTTTCAGCCCTGAGCGCCATGACAAAAAGTGGCCACCGCCAAGTGTGGACTACATAGAGAATGAATAAAAAAATAGTCTCCCACAGCAGAAAAAACACGTTTGGTGGACACGCAGCCTTACAGGTGCAGATACCAGACTCATAATGAGACCTTTTCAGAAGAAGAAACAATTTGTCTGTTTGTTTCGGTTGTGTCATTTTGTTTGTTTTTTCTGCCCCCCCCCCCCAGTCGGGTCTATTGTGGGTAAAACAATTTAAATAAAGTATTAAAGGTTATTACAAGTCTATAAATAATATACAGTACACAGATATGTGCTGTATAAAGCTCTTTTTGCCGGAGTAAATCTGTTTGGCACAAAAAGGAAGTCGATTTGTGTTCTGCTTACCGAGCTGCTTGACAGGACAAGGGGAAAAAAACCCTGACTACTTCTTCTTTCAGCTGCTTCCTTTAGGGGTCGCCACAGTGGATCATCTGCCTCCATCTCACCCTATCCCTTGCATCTTCCTCTGTAACACCAACCCTCTCCATGTCCTCCTTCACTACATCCATGAATCTTCTCTGTGGTCTTGCTCTTCTCCTCCTGTCTGGCAGCTACCATCTCAGCCTTGCCTCTCTTACTTTGTCTCCAAACCGCTAAGCTGAGCTATCCCTCAGATATATTCATTTCTAGTCTTGTCCCTCCTAATCACTCCCAAAGAAAATCTTAACATCTTCAACTCTTCCACCTCCAACTCCATTTTCTGTCTTTTTGTCAGTGCCACCGTCTCCAAACCATACATATTTGCAGGTCTCACTACAGTTTTGTAAAGCTCCCCTTTCACTCTTGCTGCTACCCATCTGTCACAAGTCACCCCTGACACTCGTCTCCACCCACTCCTCCCTGCCTGCACTCTTTTTCACCTCGCTTGTGCATTTTCCATTGCTTTGGATGGTTGACCCCAGGTATTTAAACTCATCTACTTTCACTACCTCTACTTCCATCTTCACTGTTGCACCTGCCTCCCTCTCATTCACACTCATGTATTCTGTCTTGCTTCAACTGACTTTAATTCCTCTTGTCTCCAGAGCATACCTCCGCCTCTCCAGGTTCTCTTCCACCTGCTCCCTACTCTCACTACAGCTCACAATGTCATCTCCAAACATCATGGTCCGCGGAGACTCCTGCCTGAGGGGCTTAGAGCCAATTCCTGATGTAACCCTACCCCTACCTTGAACCCATTTGTCACTCCTACAGCTCATCTCACCACCGTCTCACTGTCCTCATACATGTCCTGCACCACCGTCACACATTTCTCTGCCACTCCTGACTTTCTCATGCAGTACCACACTTCCTCTCTTGGCACCCTATCATATGGTTTCTCTAGATCCACAAAAATACAGTGCAACTCCTTCTGACCTTCTCTATACTTCTCCATCAGCACTCTTAGAGCAAACATTGCATCTGCAGTACTCTTTCTTGTCATGAAACCATACTGCTGCTCACTGATTGTCACCTCTCCTCTTAACCTGGCTTCAACAATTCTTTCCCATATCTTCATAGTGTGGCTGATCAACTTTATGCCCCTGTAGTTACTACAGCTCTGAGCATCAACTTTGTTCTTGAAAACTGGTACCAAAACACTTCTCCACTCCTCAGTCATCCGCTCACTCTCCAAGACTGTGATAAACAATCTGGTTAAAAAGTCCACTGCCAACTCTCCTAAACATCTCCATACTTCCACAGGTATGTCACCTGTACCAGCAGCCTTTCCATTCTTCATCCTCTTTAAAGCTGCCTTCACTTCTGCCTTGCTAATCCCTGGGACTTCCTGGTTCACTATCACAAGTATGTGTTCACCACAGCCATTTCCATCCTTTTGGCAAAATCCACAACCATCTCTTCTTCCACATTTCTCTCCTTAAGACCATACCTACCCAGGACCTCCTCATCACCTCTGTTCCCTTCACCTACATGTCCATTAAATCCGCTCCAATCACCACTCTCTCTCCCTCCTGGGAACACTCTCTACCACTTAATCCAGCTTTCTCCAGAATTCCTCTTTCTCTTCTACCGGACATCCAACTTGTGGGGCATATGCACTGACAACATTCAACACCATACCTTTGATTTCTAGCTTCAGACTAATGATTCTGTCTGACTCCCTCTTCACCTCCTGAACACACGTCCTTACTCTCACCTCCACAGTTCTACCTTTCTTTTTCTCTCTCTCCCTCCTAACACGCCTTCCCCTTCTCCTCCCCCTCGGTCTTTGACCAACAGTAGCCCAATTTCCACTGGCACCCTGTCGGTTAACAGCACCGGTGGCGGTCGTTGTTAACCCGGGCCTCAACTGATCCGGTATGAAAGTTTTAATTCGTCATGATCCACATGTTTGATTTGGCCAAAGGTTTTATGTCGGATGCCTTTCCTGACACAACCCTCCCCATTTACCTGGGCTTGGGACCGGCACTCGGGAGTACACTGGCTTGTGCACCCCCTGTGGCTGGGCTGGGAAAAAAACTGACATCATTCTGTAAAAGATATTACCACGAGGGCTCAGGAACACTTCAGAAAACCATTGTCAGGTAACAAAGTTCGTCACTACTACTGTCGACAAGTGCAAGTTAAAACTCTACCATCTAAAGCAACAGTTATATATCACCAACACACAAAAATGTTGCTGGTTGCTCTGGGCCTGAGCTCATCTGAGATGGACTGATGCAAAGAGGAAAAGAGTGCTGTGGTTTGATGAATCCACATTTCATATTGTTTTTGGAAATCATGGATGTCATGTCCTCCGCGTTAAAGAGAAAAATGCTCATCTAGGTTGTTATCAGTGTTGAATTCAAAAGCCAGCATCAGTGATGGTATGGGGCTGTGTTAGTGCCCATGGCATGGGTGACTTGCACATCTGTGAAGGCACCATTAATGCTGAATGTACATACAGGTTTTGGAGCAACATATGCTGCCATCCAAGCGATGTTTTTTTCAGGGACATTTCACCTCACTTCATAGACAGCAACTGTCTTGTGAAATGAGCTCCTCCTACAGTTTTGTTCTGATTGTGTTGAAACTTGGTACCCTGGTTTAATATACACTGATGATGCGCATATTGTAATTTCACTCTCATTGGATGACCTTGAGGTCAGAGGTCAGATTTTCCCTAAATCGTCTAAACACAATAACTACTGAAAGAAATGATGTAGGCTTTTCAAATCGATACAGTAGTGGTGTCTGATGCACATCTTGGACGATTTACGCCCTGACCTCTGACTATGGGTTTGGGGTCAAAAGGTCAAGGTCAACATTCCCTGTGCCTTATTACTGTACAACAAGTAAAGTTAGGGTCACCAAACTTGGTACACAGGTTCACCTTGTGACCCTGAAGTGTGACTATGGTTTTGGGATTGCAAGGTCAATGGTCAACATCATAATGGCTTATAAACTATATCTCAACAACAAAGAGAGTTAGGGTTACCAAACCTGGTACACAGGTTCACTCTGAGACCATAACCTGTGACTGCAGGTTTGGGGTCACAAGGTCAAAGGTCAAGGTTGACACTCCCTATGATCTCTTGCTATAGAACTTGCAAAGCTCTCTAGGGTCATCAAACTTGCTGCACAGGTTCACCTTGGGATCTTGCCCTACAGCATTGGGTTGTATACTTTGTTGTATATTTGTGAATGATGGGCTTTTCATAATTTGGTTCTGCCACAGTAAGTATATTGAAAAGTGGAAAGCTGCTCTCCATCAGTAAGTATTGGGATCTTCAAAGAAAACAGAGGCGGAGAATATTACACTCAGGTTCAAGTTCAGGTTCAGGTTACTTTATTTGTACCCATAGGTAGATTTGTTTTGCAGTCTGGTGACATCCATATTTACAAGCCACAATTACATTCAACATAGACACAAACACAGGCACACATGAAGCTGACTATAAACATGATAAAAATACTCAAGGCTCCATCAATCAGGGTATAAAGACAAAGAGATGAGAGAAAAACCAGAAGTAAGAGAGAAGGGCCACATTAAAAAGTTAAAAACTAGTCAAAGAGGTTAAAAACTCAAAGGTCTAAAACCCAATAAAATATTTAGAACCAAAGTAACATCCTACAAAAATAAGTAAATATAAAATGGAGTTAATATATTGCACATAATTTAGGTACCTATTTATTGTTACAACTTGTTCAACTCTTTGACAGCAGCAGGAACAAAACTGTTTTTGTAGCGCTGGGTTTTACTTTTTGGGACAGCAGACCTCCGTCTTGAGGGAAGAAGCTGAAAGTTGCAGTGCAAAGGGTGGGAGTCATCATTTAAAATGGAGGTAGCCATCCTCTGTACTTGTCTGGCACTCACCTCAGAGTGCTCTTGTTAAATCATTGTATTTTGTTTTTATTTACATTTTACATGATTTCCCAACTTCACCGGACTTGGGGTTGTACTTACCTTCTTTAAATTTAACTGGAGGCCGAAGGCTTATGTTCCTGGGTGGGATACTCAAGATGGTGGCCTCCCTCGCCTGGCGGTCAATGTGGAATAGCTCTGGGGTCTATTCACGGGGTTATTTCGTTAATTTTTTTTGGATGTGGGTTGTGAGTGAGCAAGTGGTTATTGGTGTGATGCTTTTGGTAAAACAGCAAGCCTGTTAAACAAACCTTTTTGTTTGTGAACACTGTGCATGTGTAAAAGTGCATGGTAGCGGGCAGAAAATCCTTCCCGTGGTTTAGCTCATCATTCCTGCCTTTGGGTCTTGTCTGTGTCTCAGAGATGGTCACTTGTCTGCGAGGCCACACCGGGCTGGTGAAAGGGCTGACGTGGGACCCCGTAGGGAAATACATCGCCTCCCAGGCCGACGACCACAGCCTGAAAGTGTGGAGGACAGTCGACTGGCAGATGGAGGCCAACATCACCAAACCCTTCAGCGAGGTACGCCATCTGCTGACATCCTACATTGGTGGTTTCAAATTCACTACTGGGGCTGACAGGAGGGTCGTACATAAAGCCAGGGGCTGGCTGTTCATTTTTTTTTTTATGTTCAAAATAAACTTTATTGAAATTAAAAATAAGTATTTGTAGTTAATACTGTGAAAAATCCTGTAAATTAATTTGTCACAAATGTACCAGCTTTATTTAAAGGCTGACTCTAAAAATCTGGTGCACTTTAATTTGTAGTCAGACTGTCATTTACTCCACAAGCTCCGTAATTATCATCTTAGATTTTTTTTAATTAAATGTGGTGTTGCTGAGGTAGGGAAAATATCTGATAAGCACAAATTTACATTAGCTGTCATTCAAAAACACACAATCCAGCTTTCCTCTACCTGTTCACTGGGTCAGTCAAACAGTCTCTTAATAAGTTTGTTAGCCATTAGCATCGTTAGCCGCCACACTGTTCTCTGCTAATCTCCTCAACTTTTGTGTCTGGCAAAGTCATCCAGATCAGCGAGATCATCTTATTTCTGCTGACAATGGAGCGAGGACACCTGAAAATATATTTTCCCCTCCAACTCAGTCTTTGTATTTCCTCTGGTTAAATCAACAGCTGATCCCGGTGTAAACATTGACGTGGCTGTCTCTGGACCTCCACAAAAAACATCGTAATCAGCTAAAGCTCAAGAGCGTCTGTGTTAAAAGTGGAAGTTTCTGTTCAGAAAAATTTAGATGTCCTGATGACCCAGCGGTTGGTATGACTTGATCAAACACATAACTATTAATATTACCAGTAAAATACTGAGATATATTTTACTGCCACCACTGCTGTACAGAGAGAGCAGACACAGAGGTGTCCCTCCTTTTATGTAATTTGAAGCAGCTTGTGGAGCACTTCTGAAAACTGACACTTCAAATCAAAATTTCTGCCCTCAGGTGTAAACTAAAATGAAACCTGTTCTGACATTTAAACATTTGCATTGCCTCTCTGTTTTTGTTGTGGTTTGTCCTGTACTAAGTCACACCAGCATATTTCTGGCTCTAAATGGTGTTTTCTCTCCGTCAGTGTGGTGGGACGACCC
Source organism: Pholidichthys leucotaenia (assembly GCA_020510985.1). Lineage (NCBI taxonomy): Eukaryota > Metazoa > Chordata > Actinopteri > Cichliformes > Pholidichthyidae > Pholidichthys > Pholidichthys leucotaenia. The sequence continues at coordinate 458,244,324 of CM035838.1, read as the reverse complement.
ACGTCCTGCGTCTGTCTTGGTCTCCAGACGGTCAGTACCTGGTGTCAGCCCACGCCATGAACAACTCCGGCCCCACTGCGCAGATTGTGGAGAGAGATGGCTGGAAGACCAACATGGACTTTGTGGGCCACCGTAAAGCTGTCACTGTTGTGGTGAGGATTTACTGTTGTATGACCCTCGAAAGATAGGACATATTATGGTGTGATGTCTCTCTGTCTGTGCATCTGTCCATACGAGTTTGTCCAGTGAACTCCTCCTAGTATTTTTAGTTGAAAATGAAAAGAGCTTCCAGTCCAAAGTAACAGTTCACAAACACTTTACATTGCTGTGCAAGAATGTGAGCCTTCATTACACATGCAGTGAAATATTTAAGGTGTTTTAATTTTGATGATTATAGTCAGATCAAATACAGACGTTTATGATTACTTCAAGAAAGTGTTATGTCACTGTGAGTTTAAGAACGACTGGTGGGCTTTTATTCAAGTTGTTAAAGATCCAACGCAAAATACAAATGCCACCAGTTCTCACATTGACTTGATTTTTAGTAACCGGCCCAAAAAGATCATAAAATCACATAATAAGATAACTAGACTTCTTCTTTCGGCTGCTCCCTTTAGGGGTCTCCACAGTGGATCATCTGTCTTCATCTCACCCTATCCCTTCATCCTCCTCTGTAACACCAACTCTCTCCATGTCCTTCACTACATCCATCAGTCTTCTCTGTGGTCTTCCTCTTTTCCTCCTGCCTGGCAGGCCATCTTCAACATCCTTTGTCCAATATCTCCATTATCCCTCCTCTACACATGTCCAAACTAGGGCTGTCGCGATAATCGCAATTATGTAATACCGCGCTACGGACACGCCTACCACGGAGGAAGATGACCAACCGCAACAGCCGTGGTGTTTAATTTTTTGTGTGTGTGGCTATATCTCGTTGTTCACTTTTGTGCCCCTATTGATTATTAAATAAACTTGTACATACCATGTGCATGCCATACCCATCCATGCCCGTAGAAACAAAGTATAACCCAGTATTTCTGCATGCCCATTGGTGAAGGGTGTCCTCCTGTCTCAGACGGCTGTGTTGTTCACAGGCATGCCTGCGGCGTACTGCTCGAACCTGAGGTGTTTCATCTTCACGGCATCTTTTCTGACGTGCAGCAGTTCTCCTCACTCTATTGCTCTCCATCTGGTGGGTCGTCTTCTTCTTCGTTCAGACCACTGGTTCAGGGATAGGTGCGTCGTAATTCCAGTTCATGGACAGGAACATGAAAATCGGTATGAGCAAAAAGTGGCTTTCGACCCTGTTCGGGAAGACCCGTGCATGTAGAAACCAAGAAACCGGAGCACCCGGAGAAAATCAGCGCTTTGCTTGGTATTTTACACATTTGTAGTGTAGACTGGCATTCTTCAAGGTTACACATTTTTACTGTGTCAGCACCTCTTTAAAAACAACATTGCTCAGAAAGCGACGCTTTTGCTTAGTTTCTTCATCTTGAGCAGGAATACGAAAACTGCTTGATCTGCCAACTCTGCTCGCAGCAACATAGAATTGGCCATGGCTGAAGAAATCTCTTATGCAGAAAACACCAACGCGCTGTAAAGACTGGCCCTGTGACTTATTCACAGTCATGGCAAAGCAGGGTGTTCCTGGAAACTTTTACATTGCAAGGTGAATGGAAACATGTTGTCAGATGGTGTGAGTGTGATTCGTGGAATCAGGAGAGTGCGTCCAGCATTGACACCAATCACAGATGTTGCAAGCAACAGGTGAGGCTGTATTTGTTCAATGATGTATCTTGAGCCATTGTAATGTCCGTTTTGTTGGTTAAAGTTTGGCAGGCATCACTGTATATGACATCATAAAGACATCAAGGACAGCATGGTCTGTATGACTTCATATAGACATCAAGGCAGGCTTGCTGTCCTGTGATGCAGCCATCATAGGGACATCAGAGGGTGTCCTATGCATATGTACTAGCACAAAGACGATTCAGTGAAAAGTCGAAACAGATTCCTGCTGAGGAAGCTCCTGGAATTTTACAACTTTTAACACTTTTAAGGAAACCAGTTGGACCATTGGGGCAGCAGACGGACTTCGACAGGTGGAAGGTTGAGATTACATTTATGTCTGTGTTCGGTTGACAGTAAGAGTGATTTGTTTGTGCTGTACTCTGACTGTAACATTATGGCATCTAGCTCTTGACGGGCTCGATAAAAATGAGATGGGTTGGACACTACCCAGGTATGGGAGGCAGAAAACGAGTAGCTAGGGGGCCATCAAGAGGTAGAAGTGGGTCAGATGAGAGTGACGCGGGAGGAAGTAACAATGCAAAGAAAACCCGAACTAGCCAACATGGATGGCAGTTGGATGATGTCGGGAATGAGTGGAAGGTTGTCATCGAGTTCATTCATTCAGGGTGGGGGGCACTATCACCCTGTTAGTGTAACAAAAGCAATTGAGAAAGAAATTGGGAGTTAAGTTTGCAAATTTCTTGTATAATAACCGGCTGTTAATTCATGCATCAAGTAAACAACAGCAAGAGAAAATACTGGCAATGACATGTCTAAACAGAGAACAAATGAAGGCGCATGTTCCTGGTGCAACAGCAAACTTGAGGGGAGTTATATCAGGTGTCTCTTTGAGCATGACTATGGAAGAAGTGAAAAACGAGATCCAAGGAGGAAAGGTGAAGGATGTGAAAAGGCTAAAGAGTAAAAGAGAAGGTTCACTGCAGGATACACTGTCTGTAATGATCCAGTTTGAGGAAACACTTTCAAAATCAGTCCAAATAGGACACCTGTATTAGTGTCAGAGAATATGTCCCAAAGCCACTCAGGTACTACAAATGTCAAAGGATGGGTCACACTGCTCAGCAATATAAGGGAACGTTAAGATGTGCTAGATGTGGAGGGGAGCATGAATATGGTAAATGTGAAAAGGACGCCAAAGTAATGTGTTGCAACTGTGGGGGTGAGCACAGTGCTGCATATGGAGGATGTGTTGTGCAGAGGGAAGCTAGACAGGCCCAGGAAATCAGAATAAGCAAGAAAATTTCATGCAGAAGCTCTGAAGACAGAGAGGCAGGAATAGTCAGAAACACAACAGGCCTTTCTCAAAGACGTTCAGTTCAAAGGGAAGAACAGCCATCAACAAATCCCGCACAAGATCATGCCACAGCAAGGAATTTTTGTGTTGACAAATGCAAAATGGATGATGACACATTGATAGTTCAGAGGACAAACTTTGTAGCTTTTATCTGCCACACCATTAATGTTGCAGCACAGCTACATAAGAAAAGTGACAGAATCAAAACCATTGTGGAAGCAGCAGGAAGATTCTTAAGAGGTGAAAGATATCAAAGCCAACCAGATTCGTGCTTTATTGAATGCTGAAACAGATGTTGAAACTTAGTGGAATGCGAGGAGTCTTATAGCAAACGGACAAGAACTCAAGAAGTATCTTTACGAACTACTAGTTGTTCCAGAGGTAGTGTGTTTACAGGAGACATGGCTTCAACCTCACTTAGATTTTGTTATTCCAGGATATAGTTCAATCAGACAGACTACAAGTAACACTGTAAATGGAGGAGGATGTGCCACTTTCATTAAAGATGGCCTAGCATATAGGGTGATTCCCTCCCCTGAGGATATAGAGTGTAATATCACTGAAATATACAGTATAGGTCAACTGAACAAGGAAATATTAAGCTGATCAATTATTACAACCCATGTAGGAAGTTAACAGCAGATACTTTAAGTGCTATGGCAGGGAAAGGACATATGAAAGAGGTGTAGTGTGGAGATTTTAATGCTCATAACAGCTTGTGGGGAAGCATGCATACAGGTAACAATGGAAATGTTGTGGAAGAGATGTTAGATGAAAGGTCATTAATTTGTCTCAGCAATGGTGAAGGTACCAGGGTGGATGGGCATGGGGCACATGATCATGTATTGACCTGACTCTGGTATCTGATTCTTCAGTGAGTGCCTGTGAATGGACGGTTATGAACAGTACAACTATGGGAAGTAATCACTTCTCAGTACTTAGTCATTAAAAACTGAAGTATGTATTCAAGAGGGAAGATGTTTGACAAGATGGTGTTTTGACAAGGCAGACTGTACACAGTATTGCCTAAATTTTTTCCCAATCTTCTTCTTCTTCTCTCGGTTACTAGTGGATAGCAAACAACTGAAAGGTGCACTGCCACCTACTATACAAGAGTGTGTAACATTGCCATCTAAGCCCGACCCCTAAAGTCTATGACTTAATCTTGTGTTATTTAAAAAAGAGAAAAGAGCCCTTCTCGTGATTCTTATTGCCTCTCCATCTGTTCTGAGAATCCCAGTTAAATCCCATTCCCTACCGGCCTGTCAAACTTCATTTTTCATTCTCTTTCATTCCATACTTGTGACAGTGTAATAAGATGTGCCCGACATTTTGTTTTTCTCCACATTCTCTACATTTGTCACTTTTGCTTTTCCTCATGGTGAATAAAGTGCCGTTTAAACCTGTATGATCCAGTCTTGAGTCTTGCCATAATGATGTCTTCCCTCCTGTTTGTTGTTTTATAATTCTTTATTGCAATAGATTTTTGTATTTTGTAATACGATCTACCTTTATGATCTTCAGCCCATCTTTTTCGCCATTGCTCAAGTCCTTTTTTCTTGATTACTGCTTTCCCTTCACCTTTTCCAAGATACAATGGTATAGTTACTGTATTTCTTTCCCAAGTGCACTTTTTGCTAATTTGTGTGCACAGTCATTCTCTTTCAACCCTTCATGTGCAGGAACCCAACAAAACTGAACTCCTCCACCGCTCCTGTGTACCCTAAATAAACTGTGATATAGCTCAATCACCAAGTCTTCCCTTGTAGATTTTAGTGTCTGTATGGTTTTTAAAGGGCTGATGACACAATTTTGGCATTTTTTAGGATGTTGTGTAAACCCAAAAGTCATTGTCGATGATCAATATGACATTTACAACCGCGCCTGCATAAACTAGTTATCAAAAAACAGCAGCCGCTGACTGGACTGTGGTGCCACCCACCGAATTAAGGGTGGCACCCCCATGACGTAAGTGGGAGAACGGACTCCGGTGTTGTTGACTGGAATGACAGCAGCTTTGTAGCTCACAGTTTCTCTGGTTTTTTGTTTTAATTTTATGGCTGTGCCTTCGCGTTGTCGCAGGCTTAGATAAACAGCAAACCGTGAAAGACCACATCACACGCTTCAGCTCCAACTGTTATAAGTCTCCTCATGCGCTTTTATGCAGGAGGAGCAGAGGAGGGGAAGGATTAATGGATTTACGTGCAGCTTTGACCTACTTTCTGTGATCCCATGCTGACACCTCGCCGGTCCGGTCACGTCCCCTCTCTCATTATCACCAGCTGATTCAAACTCCCGCTGATCATGTTTCCCGGTCTTCACCCAGGTGCTTCTCATCACACCATCACCAGCAGTGCGTGTACTTGGCGGTCGTTTGCCAGTCGTGCACTGATGGTCCATAGTATTGTCATCTGAACTGTTTGTCTGCCAGTATTTTCAGCACTCTCATGATGCACTAGTCACTCCATGTTCGTCGTGGCTCTCGTGTGTCCTTGAAGCGACGTCGGCTCTGGGGCGCACCTGTGGCAAACACGTCTCCTCTCATTCGTTTGCTGGGCGATGCCGGCCCCCGAACGCCATCAGCAATTGTGTCTGTGTTTCTTGTACGTCTTCACCTTTCAGGGAACTGTCTTGTCTTTCTGCATTAAATGTGCTGTGGTGAACCCTGCACGCAAAGCCTCGTTATTTCATCCTCCCTTTCCCTGTCCTGTGTAAGAGCGCATGGAGGGTCATGATGAATGGATTTACGCGCAGAATTCAACATAGCATATGTATTGAACATAAGAATGATGACAACAGTTCCCAAAAAGGTGAAGACCCACAAAAATAAACGGAAACATCCACAGTTGGCATTCGGGGCCGACATCGCCCAGCGAACATGGAGAGGAGACTTGTTAACCACGGTTGCGCCCCAGGGCCGACATCGCTTCAAGGGGCGCAACAGAACCACTGCTGTGTGGAGTAGCCAACATGTCGTGATAGCGCTGGCAACATTGGCTGGCTGACAACACAGCAGATGATGCACACAAACCATGAACAGCTGACTGTCAAAAGAGAGAGGGCGCGTGTGTTCGGACTGGCGAAACTTGGACAGTGCCCACCTGAAAGTGGCTCAAAATGCACATAAAACACATGTACAAAACAAAAACAACAAGAACTCAAAATATAATCCATAATAAACGCGATGCCTGAGCCACAGAGAATACACTGCTATGATTTTATTGAAAAATCGGGTTTAAATAAATTATATTTATGAACAAATAATTTGTTGCAATATCTGTAACTAAAGAATAACACTGGTGTTCCCCTGCTGTGTGTTTGTCACTGCTGCTGTGGCAGGCATGTGTGCCTCTCCACCGTCACTCCCTGAGTGTGACTGACTTGGCACAATGCCCGCTTGGCACGGCTCAAACTTATATGGTCTGATGCCCCCAGATTCTTCATTATCATCCCATTCTTCGGGACTATAATCGTCTGAAGATTGGACAACACAAACCAATTCCAGACTACATGTGCTGGAACCATCGTCGATGTTTTCAACCACTTCCATCCTGTGTATACAATGGGCAGGCAAGCGCTGTGTTCTCCCGATGACGTGACCACATGGCAGCGGGGTTTTCCAGCCACTGACGTGCCACCATCTCTGCTGTAAACACGGATGTATTGTTGGAGAATCTTTTTGCGATGGTCACTTTAAACTCTGCAATGTATACTCCCAACTCCAACAGAGCCCTCTTTGTTCTTTGAACCGTCAGTATAGAGCTGAAGCTAAAGTAGTTATCGTAATTGTTCCTGAGGTAAATGCTTGTTTTAACACCGACTTCACTCACATGCCAATCTTTTTTCCTCATTAGCAGACTAATGTCTACTTCTTTCCCCGGAAATAGCCAAGGGGGAATATTACTCACTGGAGTGGTGTTCGCAATATCAATAGTGTGTAGTCCATACATTCTGGCTTTTCTTTCAGTTGTCCACCCAAATCCGTGTCCCTGGAAGTTAGAATATTCCCAGCAGTCTGTAGTGTTATTTTTGAAATATTTGCTTTGTCACTTCCTTTCAGCTTGATGCAGTATGATAATGCGAGTTTATCTCTTCTTAAATCCATTGGCATTTCTCCTGCTTCTAGTAAAACTGCATTGTTTGGTGTTGTTTTGACAGCTCCAATGCACAGGCGAAGCGCTCTATGCTGCATTCTGTTTTTCCCAGAGTCGTCTTTGCTGCTGCTCCATAAATCATGCATCCATAGTCTATTGTCGGTCTCATTAGTGCTCTGTAAATGTCAATTAATGCCTGTTTATCTGCACCCCATTCGTGTCCAGCTACAGCTTTTGAGATTGACTTTTTTGCACTTTGTCTCCAGATTTTCAACATGAACTTTCCATGTGTATACAGTATCAAACCACAATCCTAGATAATCTGAACTTGCAGCTTTAAAAACCATACAGACATTAAAATCTATAAGGGAAGACTTGGTGATTGAGCTATATCACAGTTTATTTAGGGTACATGGGGGTGGTGGTGAAGTTCAGTTTTTTGGGGTTCCTGCACATGAAGGGTTGAAAGGGAATAACAAATTAGCAAAATGTGCATTTGGGAAAGAAATAACTATACCATTGTCTCTTGGAAAAGGTGAAGGGAAAGCAGTAATCAAGAAAAAAGGAATTGAGCTATGGCAACAAAAGATGGGCTGAAGATCATAAAGGTAGATCGTATTACAAAATATAAAAATCTATTGCAATAAAGAATTATAAAACGACAAACAGGAGGGAAGACATCATTATGGCAAGACTCAGACTGGATCATAGAGGTTTAGAGGCCGGTAGGGAATGGGATTTAACTGGGATTCTGGGAACAGATAGAGAGGCAATAAGAATCATGAGAAGGGCTCTTTTCTCTTTTTTAAATAACACAGCATTAAGTCATAGACTTTAGGGGTCGGGCTCAGATGACATAATGTTACACTCTCTTGTACAGTAGGTGGCGGTATGCACCTTTCAGTTGTTTGCTATTCGCCAGTAACCGAGAGAAGAAAAGTGACGCCGACGAATACCTCAGTATGCCACCGAGAGTCCAGGGACGGATGGTTTTTTCATGCATGGGGAGTTGTTCAGAACTCCTTATAAGAACTCCTTATACAAAGATATAGAGTGATGATAATTAGGTCAGTGGCAGTAATGCAGCTGTGGGCTGGTTGCCAACCACCTATCAAATCTAAAAGAAGAGTGATGCCGATGAGAACTCCTTATAAGAACTCATTATACAAAGGACTACAGCTCCTGACCAGATAGTGAAGTATGTGGCGGTAATGCACCTGTAGGCTGGTTGGCAACCACCAATCAACTCTAAAAGAAGAAAAAGATATAGAGTGATGAAGAGTGAAGTACGTGGCAGTAATGCACCTGTAAGCTGGTTGCTAACCACCAATCACATTTGAAAGAGGAAGGCTGTCCTGTGATGCAGACACCATAGGGACATCCTAGGAATTTCATAGGCCGTCCTATGATGTCCTATGATCGTGACACACAGACAGACACACAAACAGATTTCTTGAATTTATAGAGTGATGATAGAGTGATTGTTAAATGAAGTGTATTTTTATTGCCAACAGCATGTTTGCACCCAGTACTCTAGAAGCTTCCCCAGCACCCGATGCTGCCGCTACCGAGTGCTGATGGCAGCAGCAGGGTCTTTCTCCAGATGGACTCCAGCAGGCAGTTAGTGGTGAAAGCGTTTGGACTCCTTGCTAAATACAGCAGTGACAGTGAACACTGAAAGGGCACAAAGTGTGTTATTTCCTTCTGAGCGGAATGTGTATGATCCTGACTGTGTATGCTCCTGTGTATGAGCTCCGAGAGCCAAAGCTTGTTTGAATGTGATTTTTCGGACAGCGGCAAAAATCATGGAGACAGTAGCCACGCAGGATCCTATAAGGAGCCTGTCCTGCTTAAATAAGCTGAATGTTGCTGCAGTCTCCAGTCCACACACCGTAGTTCCCGCTACTGCTTAATGAAAATCTTTTTTTTTTTTTTTTTTAAACAGAATCAGCAGTTCATGCCTGTAGAAAGACTGGCGCTGTACACAATTGTCACACACGCACATAACGTTGAGAGCGGAGCTGCAGTGAGTTTTTCACAGCTTTCATCGTGTGCCACATAAGTTATAAACCGTTTAAATTACGAGACCACAAGGTTCTAAAAACATTTGCAATAATATCACCTATTGTGTTGAGCCGTCCAATGTCACCGTAGGGGAAATTCCTCTACCGCGACAGCCCTAGTCCAAACCATTTCAGCCTTGCCTCTCTTGCTTTGTCTCCAAATTGCTCAACCTGAGCTGTCCCTCTGATATACTCATTGTCACTCCCATTGAGAATCTTAGCATCTTCAGCTCTGCCACCTCCACCTCCTGTTTTTTTGTCCGTGCCACCGTCTCCAAACCATACATATTTACAGGTCTCACTACCGTCTTGTCAATCTTCCCTTTCACTCTTGCTGCTACCCATCTGTCACAAGTCACCCCTGACACTCGTCTCCACCCACTCCACCCTGCCTGCACTTTCTTCTTCATCTCTCTTGTGCATTTTCCATTGCTTTGGATGATTTAAACTCATCTACTTTCACTACCTCTACTCTTTCCATCTTCACCGTTACACCTGCCTCCCTCTCATTCACACTCATGTATTCTGTCTTGCTTCAACTGACTTTCATTCCTCTTGTCTCCAGAGCATACCTCCACCTCTCCAGGTTCTCTCCCTCCTGCTCCCTACTCTCACTACAGCTCACAATGCCGTCTACAGACATCATGGTCCGCAGAGACTCCTGCCTGACCTCATCTGTCAGTCTGTCCATCACCATGGCAAACTAGAAGGGGCTCAGAGCCGATCCCTGATGTAACCCCACCCCCACCTTGAACCCATCTGTCACTCCTACAGCTCACCTCACCACCATCTCACTGTCCTCATACATGTCCTGCACCACTGTCACATATTTCTCTGCCACTCCTGACTTTCTCATGCAGTACCACACTTTCTCTCTTGGCACCCTATCATATGTTTTCTCGAGATCCACAAAAACACAGTGCAACTCCTTCTGACCTTCTCTATACTTCTCCATCAGCACATCAAACATTGCATCTGCAGTACTCTTTCTTGTCATGAAACTGTACTGCTGCTCATTGATTGTCACCTCTCCTCTTAACCTGGCTTCAACAGCTCTCTCCCATATCTTTATAGTGTGGCTGATCCACTTTATGCCTCTGTAGTTACTACAGCTCTGAGCATCAACTTTGTTCTTGAAAATTGGTACCAAAACACTTCTCCACTCCTCAGGCATCCGCTCACTCTCCAAGATTGTGTTAAACAATCTGGTTAAAAAGTCCACTGCCATCTCTCCTAAATATCTCCATACCTCTACAGGTATGTCATCTGGACCAGCAGCCTTTCCATTCTTCATCCTCTTTAAAGCTGTACTCACTTCGGCCTTGCTAATCCTCAGGACTTGGTAGTTTACTATCTTTAATTCGTCATGATCTGCATGCTTGATTTGGCAAGGTTTTACGCCGGATGCCCTTCCTGACACAACCTTCCCCATTTACCTGGGCTTGGGACCGACACTAGGAGTACACTGGCTTGTGCACCCCCTGTGTCTCGGTTTATATTTGATAACTGGACTATCAGTAGGGCTGCATTGATTAGTCGACGTCATCGACAACGTCAATCATAAAAATTTGTCGACACAGATTTTTATTGTTGACGAATCGTTTAATTTTAAAGTTTATATGCATGCCGCGGAAATGATGCAATTGTTCCAGTGAAGAAGGAGAGGAGCACATCATGGCGACACAGAAGAGAGAAAATCACGGCGAAGAAGAGGCCAAAACTTTCAAAAGTATGGAAGTATTTTACCAAAAATAAACAGATGAAACGAGTCAAATGCAAACTCTATGAAGCAGAGTTGTCATTATCACAGCACTACAGCAATGTGTCCATCCTTCTCCCCCTCCTCCTCCTGTTCTGTCTGCCAGTGTTCTGTTGATTTGTGCTGCTCTACCGAAAAATGCTGCTGGTAGAGCCAGTCGACAGCAGAGTCCATCACGTTATGCTTCTTTATCAAAAACTGCTACCGTTGCGTATTGGTATGATTTGTGTATATTCTGAAGATCATATTAATTGTCCAGTTCAGTCATTTTATTTTCCTTAATTTCTCTGCTGTCTGATTGCCGAATTTATCATAAACATAACAAATTCCAATTTCTGTATGTGACACATTATTTTCACAAAAAATCTTTATTGGTATTGATTTAAATAAACTATAAACAATATCATTTAGTTCATTTAGCCCACTAATGGGCTCGGCCGCCTGTCAGCAGGCTTCTGCTGCACTCTGGCCCAGTGATGAATGATTGAAGTTGGGGCACTTATACACACTGCACTGGTAAGGTTCGCACTTCTTGTTTTCAATGAGCGACTGTCTCCGCTTTAGAAAACTGATTAAACTGTTAGCATGTGCTGCTTATATTAGTTTACCTTTCGGACAACAATCTCTCTTGGATGATGGCTGGTGACGGCTGAGCTGTTTCAGTTCTGCTGGTTAATAAGATGGACTAGTTTGTTTTCTTTTTACTTTTATGGATTTGAATGCTACTGTAGTTTGTTTTAAACATTCAGAGTTACAACAGCTTTCCATGGTGCAGCAGAAGCTGATGTGAGTTTTTGGACTTTATTTTTGGGTTAAAAGACTGCATTTTAATTTATTTAATTGTGTTGCTCCAAACACTTGTTTTAAGCTGTCAAGTTCAAGTTTCCAACTTGTTTCATGGGTCGTTATATTATTTTGTTATGGGAACTTTTTATAATGAGCTACATAATATTAAGGCAGAGACAGACAACAAAGTGATTTTCACAGGTGTGCAGGCAAGCAGGTGAGGTTATAACATGACCTGGAGCCCGGAACAGGAGCCGCGCCAACAGGTAGCAGAGATGGCGAACATGACGGAAATAATTGTGATTAGTCGACTAATCAAAAAAAATAGTCTAATCAGATTAGTTGACTACAAAAATAATTGTTAGTTACAGTGCTAACTATGAGATCATAACGATTCACTGCATATTCTGGCAAAAAAGGAGCACTTTTGTACCCCAAAATACAAGCAAGATTTCAAAACGGCAGTAAAAAACATCAAATGGAGCAATTTATTAACTGACAGCAATCTTGGAATAATAATTCAGAATTTCACCGGGAAAAATAGAGGAATCACAGAGGGAAAAGACAGAGCTTTAAAAACTTGCTACAGTCCTCACAGATTAGCAGTACCCCACTAAAGCGGAGTGATGCATATCCAGTGAAGCATCTGAGTGCTGTTATTGGTGAATATAGTAATCCCTAATGTCTAGCCAGAGTGCTTGGTCAGAACTAGCTGCTGTATAAAACCATGTATGTACTGATATGTGTGTGTGTGTGTGTGTGTGTGCACGCAGAAATTCAACCCAAAGATCTTCAAGAAGAAGCAGAAGAATGGCAGCTCTCCCAAACCCAGCTGTCCGTACTGCTGCTGTGCTGTGGGTAGCAAAGACCGATCTCTCTCCGTCTGGGTCAGTTTACTCCTCATTTGATTGAAAATTTGACTTTTCGTGTTCTATTTGTTTGTCTGGTTGGTGTATCTGGTGTAAATGAGCATTGGGTGATGTGTTTGTGTGTTTTATTATTCCACATAGTGTCAGTCTACCAGCCACTGAAAGCAGAGATATTCAGTGAGGCTTGCAGACCTCTACAAATGTGTGCAAAGTTTTCCAACAACTAACGGAACAGCTCAATATTGCTCTATTGTCACTAAGCAGCGATTAGCCGATCTACATCTTAAGTCCCAAGTATAGGTAAACTCAATGTGCTTCTTAACCTAATACCACACAAAAAAATTATAATATTTCATGTGTTTATTGGACACATCCAATAAACATTCACAGTGCTGGTAGAAAAAGTAAGTGAACCCTTATTAATGACTTCACCAAAAGCCATGAGTTAGGAAACCTGGAGACCAAGCAAAGAAACACGATTGGAGCGAGGTGTAGAGCTACTTTGACTTATATATTAGGGCGGCTGTGGCGCAGGGGTAGTGTTGCCGACTACTGATCGAAGGGTTGGTGGTTTAATTCCCGCTCTGTCTGCAGTCTGCGTGTTGAAGTGTCCTTGAGCAAGACACTGAACCCCCAGTTGCTCCTGGTGGGTCAGGCCAGTGCCTTGCATGGCAGCTCCATCACCATCAGTGTGTGATTGTGTGTGTGTGTGGGTGAATAGCAGGATCTGTAAAGCGCTTTGGTCATCCAGAGATGAGGAAAAAAAGTGCTATATGAGTGAAAGCCATTTATTTAAAAAAAAAAAAAAAAAAAAAGCACTCAAACATTGGTTTGCTATTCACAAAAAAAAAATCTGCTGATATGAACCGTGTCTCGCAAAAAAAGAGATCTTAGAAGACCTACTATCAAGAATTGGTGATTTGCATCAAACTGTAGAGGGTTACAAAAGACTTCAGGTATTCACCAGTCCTCGGTTAGACAGATTGTCACACACGATGACAAATGGCGATAACCATTTGTCACCTGTGACTACTCTCTCTAGAAGGGTGCACCCAGCCAAGTAAGCTCCAAAGGCACAATGTGTAATGAGGTAAAAAAAAAAAAAAAGAACCCTAGAATAACAGCTAAAGCATTGAAGGAATCAGTGGAACTGGTTAACATCTCTGTTCATGAGTCTACCTTGCGCACATCATTGATCAGGCATGTCCATGGCAGGACACCACAGAGGAAGCTGCTGCTTTCCACAAAAACCATCATTGCACACCTCACCTGAAGTTTGCCAAGGAGCACATTGGCACTTTACAACACTGCTGGGAAAATATTCGTAGACTTGATGAACTGAGATTGAATTGTTCAGGAAGAACATGCAGCTCTTAAGTATGTGGTAAAAAGGACACCACATGCTAACATGAAAACATCATTCCCGCGGTGAAATACAGTGGAGGCAGCATCATGATTTGGGGCTGCTTTGCTGCCTCAAGGTCTGGACCATTTGCCATAGTTGAGGGGAAAATGAATTCTCAAGTTTATCAAGGTATCTTTCAGAAGTCAGGGTGGCTGCCAGCTGAAGCTCAGTAGAAGCTGGGTGATGTAGCAGGACAATGGCCCTAAACATCAAAGTATGAGAGCTGTTCATTAAAGATTTCCCCTGACTCATTTGTCATGGATGGAGAGCAACAAAACTTGGTACGGTTATTAGTGTTTCTCTGCATAGATACCACCAAGGACCACACACTTTTCCCATCACTTTATGCAGCTGTGCAGACCTTGCCTGTAGAAGTCTGCTGGTTGCTTCAGAGGCTACGACTTGACTGAGGAAATCAGCGTTTCATTGTCTTGGATGTGCTTGCCCTTGAAAAATGACTTCATGGTTGGAAAGATTTGGAATTCAGATGGTGCGAGTTCGGGAGACCAAGGGGAGTGAGGAAGGATTACATAGCTGCAGGACCATGCAGCTATGCACGCAGCGACCGGCAGCTGGTGAAAAAGTCTGTCGTCTGTGTGTCTTGTTTTTATGTACTTTAATGTGTGTTTACGAAATTCTCTGTGTCGTTTCTGTCCTGGAATGTTTGTGGACTGTATGGCAAAGAGCTCCCTGGTTCCATCAATATGGACTTCCTCCCCTTTTTTGCACTGCTGCTACTTTTCCTCCGGCTCTTTGTCTCTGAGGTAAACGCGATCGGCATCATGGCGGGCAGAATACATTATTCCAGGGACATGTTGCTGCATTTAAACATGGTTGATGCAGCGGCTGTGATTGAGCCTAAGCCGCAACTGCCGGACCTTATTTTGAGAGACGGACACAGCGGTGAAAAGAGAGACGGGAGAAGGAAACGCGGAAAGCGTGGAGGCGTGAAATTGCGCCTGAGAAGACGTCAGTTTGGTAACATTCCTCTTCCTTCTATGATTTTTGGGAACGTACAATCTCTGAGAAACAAGGTGGATGAAATTCAAGGGAATGTACGCTACCAGAAGGACTTTAAGAACTGCTGTGTCATGGCTTTCACCGACTCTTGGCTTAATGTGCATGACCGAGACGCAGACCTGTGGATTGACGGCTTTGGAGCCCCACTGCGCTCGGATCGGCAGGAAGAGGTAACGGGGAAAC
Source organism: Pholidichthys leucotaenia (assembly GCA_020510985.1). NCBI lineage: Eukaryota > Metazoa > Chordata > Actinopteri > Cichliformes > Pholidichthyidae > Pholidichthys > Pholidichthys leucotaenia. Next base: position 458,229,036 of record CM035838.1, on the reverse strand, counting down.
GTCAGGGGGGCGGGGTATGTTTATACATTAATAAGCAGTACTGCACATCTGTCACGGTCAGAGAGCGCATCTGTACACCCGATGTGGAGCTGCTGTCTGTGTCACTACGCCCCTTTTATTTGCCTCGCGAGTTCCCCCAGCTTTTCATCACAACTGTGTACATTCATCCGAGGGCAGACACTGACTCCGCCTCCAGCACCGTCTTTGATGTGATCCAGCGGCTGCAATCAATTTCTCCAGAGGCGCCAAACTTCATTCTTGGGGATTTTAACCATGTTTCTTTAAAGAAGACACTTAAAAACTTTTATCAGTATGTCTCCTGCCCAACCAGGCGAAAAAAGACATTGGACCTGTGCTATGGATCCATAGAGAGGGCCTATAAATCACTCCCCCTTCCTCCTGTAGGATCCTCAGATCACAACTGTGTACATTTGCTGCCCACATATAAAACTGCTCTCAGAAGAGGCAAGGTGGAGATGAGAGACACTGATGTGTGGACAGAGGATTCAGTGCACAGCCTCCAGGAATGCTTTAACTGTACAGACTGGGAGATGTTCACACTGTCCTGCGGGGATGATTTGGACTCTTTGGTGGACGTGACATGCTCATACATGGCTTTCTGTAAAAATAAGATAGTTCCACGTAAACGTGTCAAAATATATCCCAACAACAAGCCATGGGTTACAAAATCAGTTAAATCCTGCTTACAGAGGAAAGCACTTGCCTTTAAACAGGGGTCTGTTTCTGAGCTACAGGTTGCCACAAAAGAGCTGAAGTCCGAAATTTTAAGAGCAAAACAGAATTATAAATCAGAATTGGGAAGCAAGATGGCAACAAAGAAACTTGGTTCAGCCTGGGCCAGTATGAAAACTATTGCAGGCCTTCAGAGCACAGAGCGCAGTAATCGGGTGTTTTTAGATGGTTTTAATTCAGACACAGAGCTGGCTAATGCTCTTAATTGTTTTTATGGTCGTTTTGACTCCTTTGATTTTAGCACAGAAACCCAAGATTTGAAACAGAAACTCAAAGACAATCAGCACTTTAAGATAAGATGAGCCTTTATTAGTCGAACAATGGGGAAATTCCAGGATTGCAACAGCACAGGGATAGCAACACTCAGAGCAACAATCAGAAGGCAAGAAAAAAACAAGAAGAGCTAGTATACATATGTACATATTACTATATATATATATATATATATATTATAGACACACAGTGCGGAGCATTGTGGTTGGTGAATGTGCAGCAGAAAGTCTAAGCTCTCTCTCCCTCCGCGGGTGCGGCGGGCCAGCTGGATGTCTTTGGGCATGATGGTGGTGACCCTCTTGGCGTGGATGGCGCACAGGTTGGTGTCCACGAAGAGACCCACCAGGTAGGCCTCGCTGGCCTCCTGCAGAGCCATGACGGCGGAGCTCTGGAAGCGCAGGTCGGTCTTGAAGTCCTGAGCGATCTCTCTCACCAGGCACTGGAAGGGCAGCCTACGGATGAGCAGCTCCGTGGATTTCTGGTAGCGACGGATCTCTCTCAGAGCCGCGGTACCGGGCCTGTAACGGTGAGGCTTCTTCACTCCGCCGGTGGCCGGAGCGCTTTTTTCGAGCAGCCTTGGTGGCTAGCTGCTTCCTGGGGGGCTTTTTCCTCCAGTAGATTTACGGGCAGTCTGCTTGGTTCTTGCCATCGCTCTTTATTATTCTGTCTTATATTTCTTGCACGCCGCCTAAACTCCAGCCCGGCACCCGCGTCGTTTTCGCCACTGTTCCTCGGCATGTCGAGCTTCTCCGTTAGCACTGGGTGGCGGTTGGAGCTAGCTAGCCAGCTCTTCCCTGCTGTATCGTCCCCCGCTGCAAACAGTGGCTCCGTCCACCGACTCAGGAGATCCTTGGGGCGATCTGTGTGTCCGTGATATATATATATAGAGTGAAAGGTGTAGAAAGAAGAAGGAAGATGAGAAAAAGGCAGTTGCAAAAGGCAGCCAACTCGTGTGGCGCCGCCGGTCCGGCGGAACCGGAAAAAAAAAATATTGAGGTGCAGGATGTTAAAAGGGAGTTCTGCGCTCAGGGCCCTGATAATATATGTGGGCACTTGGTAAAGTCCTGCGCACATGAACTGAGTCCTATATTTCATTACATTTTCAATAAGTCCTTACAGACACAACATGTGCCTAAGATCTGGAAAGATGCCGTGGTTGTTCCCGTTCCAAAATCCAGCTGTCCTAAAACGGTAAACGACTTTAGACCAGTTGCTTTGACTTCAATTTTAATGAAAAGTTTTGAAAAACTGGTCAGATGTGAGGTCCTAAAGCAGACTGAGCATGCATTGGATCCTCTGCAGTTTGCCTATAGGCCTCACAGAGGAGTGGAGGATGCCACTGTCACTCTGTTTAACATGCTTTTTAAACATCTGGATTTTAATGGGACACACTCCAGGCTTTTATTTGTGGACTTTTCCTCCGCCTTTAATACAATCCAACCTCATATCTTAGTTGAAAGGCTCCTGCAACAATTTGATTTGAGCAATAATCTGGTGGGTTGGATTCTGGATTTCTTAACCAACAGGACGCAGAGAGTAAGGGTCAATGGTACATTGTCTGACCTAAAGTGCTCTTCTACTGGCTCTCCTTAGGGGTGTGCGTTGTCACCACTACTCTTCATCCTGTACACAAACATATGTCTGAGCAGACATGACAACAGACACATTATAAAGTATGCTGATGACTCAGTTATTGTCAGTCTCCTCCAGGATGGTGAGAGTGGCCACGGCCCAGTAGTTGATGATTTTGTTCACTGGTGTGAGGATTCCTACCTGCAGCTGAATACGACAAAAACTAAAGACATGATTATTGACTTTAGGAGGAAAACTCCCAGGCACAAAGTCACCGTACTAAAAGGCCAGACCACCGAATGTGTACAATCCTACAAATATCTTGGGACGATTATTGATAGTAATTTAAACTTTGAAGAGAACTATGAAAGGGTGTGCAAAAAGGGTCAGCAACATTTGCATTGTTTGAGAAAACTTGCACGCTTCCAAATTGACCGAACCATAATGACAATGTTTTATCGGGCTTTTATTGAATCTGTTTTATCCTTTTCTTTAGTGTCATGGTTTGGTCAGATAAAAGTGAAACAGAGGAAATCCTTGGATCAGGTAGTTAGATGGTCCAGTCGTTTGCTTGGTGAGTCACAGCTGAGCCTGACATCCCTGTACACCAGACAAGTACAGAGGATTGCTACCTCCATTTTAAATGACTCCCACCCTTTGCACTGCAACTTTCAGCTTCTTCCCTCAAGACGGAGGTTTGCTGTCCCAAAAAGTAAAACCCAGCGCTACAAAAACAGCTTTGTTCCTGCTGCTGTCAAAGAGGTGAACAAGCTGTAACAATATATTGCACATAATTTAGGTACCTATTTATTAACTCCATTTTATATTTACTTATTTTTGTAGGATGTTACTTGGGTTCTAAATATTTTATTGGGTTTTAGACCTTTGAGTTTTTAACCTTTTTTTTTTTTTTTTGTTACTTATTTGTACCCGTAGGTAGATTTGGTTTACAGTCTGGTGACAAGCCACCGGCTGCCGGTCGCTGCGTGCGCGAGCGCCCTAAACCTACATGTTTTTGGTATGCGGGAGGAAACCGGAGAAATCCCGGAGTAAACCCACGCAACACGGGGAGAACATGCAAACTCCACACAGCTCACTGTTGGTCGGGGGCTGGGATCGAACCCATGATCTCATGATCCCCGCGATCCCCCGGCCAAGGGTAAACTGTGCTGCCACAGTGCTAAACCACTGCGCCACCATGCAGCCGGAGAAGACCCTTCTCTCTTACCTCTGGTTTTTCTCCCATCTCTTTGTCTTTTTATACCCTGATTGATGGAGCCTTGAGTATTTTTATCATGTTTATAGTCGGCTTCATGTGTGCCTGTGTTTGTGTCTATATTGAATGTAATTTGCGGCTTGTAAATATGGATGTCACCAGACTGCAAAACAAATCTACCTACGGGTACAAATAAAGTGACCTGAACCTGAACCATTCTTCTATTTGGCAACGTGTGAGTTGTGAATTGGGGTATCGTCTTCCAGGAAGCATGCCACACCTCTGAGTTTTGATGGTCTTCCACAATTTCTGCAGCAGTGAAGTGTAGTAAGTCCCAGTAGTTGTGGTACCCTTTGCCAGGAAGTCATTGATACTCCATGCTGGTCCCAAAAGACCATGTGCATGACCTTGCCCACCCATGGTTGGACATGTGCCTTTCTCGGGGGTGCTGAGTCATAATGTTTCCAATGCTTTGACTGGGCTTTAGTCTCTGGATCATAGTGATGGACGACTGCTTGTCCAGTCATCTCCTCCCCCTGCACACTCCTCATCCCGTCTGAATACAAGTCAGAGGTAGAAGAACTCAGCGTCAGAATAAAGTTTCCCGGCCTCTGTGACTGATTCCAGCCCTCTTGTTAGAGCAGATGAACAGAGGGTTAGATGTATTCTGGTTGGGTGTCGGCATTTCTGTTGTTCATAAAATTGCTAAGTGGTCCCATTGATGTTCGCAACCTTAATTATAGTTATTGCTGTGGTGTGGACTCTTCCATCCACTTGAGTTAGAACGATTTTTTTAAAATTATAATTTTATAGTTATCTTTATCGTGCTAGGTGTGGACGGCCCTTAATCTACTCATTAGCAGATGTCAGACATGGACATTGTCAGTGTGCAGTGTTCCATTCTAACCTCTTCAGCAGATAATTATGTTTACTCATAAATATTGATGTGACTGTGAGAACATTTCAACCCTGAACTGTAGTTAAAAAAAAAAAAAAAAACCTAGTGCAAATTGAGTGCTTCTCATTTGAAAATTGAATTTTTGAGGAGTGAAAATGATGAGTCTATTTCTTCTTTCAGCTCACCTCTCTGAAACGCCCCCTGGTGGTTATTCACGATCTTTTCGATAAGTCGATTATGGATATTTCCTGGTGAGTTAAGGCAGATGTTGTGTTGCCTTCAATAAAAGTGCATTAGCTTCTCTTTTGTCAGAACTGGGCTGACATCTGTTCTGTTTACTGCTGCGTTTGAACATAAAGTACGTGTTGAGGAAAACATTGATGGTGATGGTTGAATGTGTGTTCTTCAGGACTCTGACAGGCCTGGGGATGTTGGTCTGTTCAATGGACGGCACCGTGGCCTATCTGGACTTTTCTCTGGATGAACTCGGAGACCCGCTGAACGAAGAGGAGAAGGTACGCCTGAAGAAAGTGTGTCATTGTTTTGTAGATCCACTAGGTTGAACAGAATACGGACCTTTAACTCAGAGAAATCAGTCTGAACTTGAAACTAAACACACATCTTCTTCAGCTCATGAATTATACCAGGACAGCTTCGCCAGAGTATTCCAGCAGGAAATGGTCTTAAAAAGCCTTAAATTTTTTCAACCAAAATTAAGGTCTTAAGCATCTTTAAAATGAAAATTAAATCTGCATTTCAAAGGCCTTAAATTACCACAGACATAAGAATTTTCATCATAGGTATACCTCAACTATGAGAGACAAAATGAGGAAAAAAATCCAGAAAATCCCATTCTGGTTTTTTTTTTTTTTTTTTAAGAATTTATTTGCAAATTATGGTGGAAAATAAGTATTTGGTCTCCTACAAACAAGCAAGATTTCTGGCTCTCACAGACTTGTAACTTCTTCTTTAAGAGGCTCCTCTGTCCTCCACTCATTACCTGTATTAATGGCACCTGTTTGAATTCGTTATCAGTATAAAAGACACACTTGTCCACAACCTCAGTCAGACTCCAAACTCCACTACGACCAAGACCAAAGAGCTGTCAAAGGACACCAGAAACAAAATTGTAGACCTGCACCAGGCTGGGAAGACTGAATCTGCAATAGGTAAGCGGCTTGGTGTGAAGAAATCAACTGTGGGAGCAATTATTAGAAAATGGAAGACATACAGGACCACTGATAATCTCCCTCGATCTGGGGCTCCACGCAAGATCTCACCCCATGGGGTCAAAATGATCACGAGAACGGTGAGCAAAAATCCCAGAACCACACGGGGGGACCTAGTGAATGACCTACAGAGAGCTGGGACCAAAGTAACAAAGGCTACCATCAGTAACACACTACGCCGCCAGGGACTCAAATCCTGCAGTGCCAGACGTGTCCCCTTGCTTAAGCCAGTACATGTCCAGGCCCGTCTGAAGTTTGCTAGAGAGCCTTTGGATATTCCAGAAGAGGATTGGGAGAATGTCATATGGTCAGATGAAACCAAAATAGAACTTTTTGGTAAAAACTCAACTTATCGTGTTTGGAGGAGAAAGAATGCTGAGTTGCATCCAAAGAACACCATACCTACTGTGAAGCATGGGGGTGGAAACATCATGCTTTGGGGCTGTTTTTCTGCAAAGGGACCAGGACGACTGATCCGTGAATGGAAAGAATGAATGGGGCCATGTATCGTGAAATTTTGAGTGAAAACCTCCTTCCATCAGCAAGGGCATTGAAGATGAAACGTGGCTGGGTCTTTCAGCATGACAATGATCCCAAACACACCGCCCGGGTAACGAAGGAGTGGCTTCGTAAGAAGCATTTCAAGGTCCTGGAGTGGCCTAGCCAGTCTCCAGATCTCAACCCCATAGAAAATCTTTGGAGGGAGTTGAAAGTCCGTGTTGCCCAGCAACAGCCCCAAAACATCACTGCCCTAGAGGAGATCTGCATGGAGGAATGTGCCAAAATACCAGCAACAGCGTGTGAAAACCTTGTGAAGACTTACAGAAAACGTTTGACCTCTGTCATTGCCAACAAAGGGTATATAACAAAGTATTGAGATGAACTTTTGTTATTGACCAAATACTTATTTTCCACCATAATTTTCAAATAAATTCTTTAAAAATTAGACAATGTGGACCGACTTCCGGGAAGATGGCGGAGAGACATAACACTTAAACAAAGAGCTCTCCCTAGCCGGATTAAAAATCATCGGTAAATGGCCAACTCGACATAAACGAATCAATAAACTAAGGGATGAAAACACGAAGGAACCGGGCACAAGGACAAAAACAGGGTAAAATTGAAGAATTCCTCTCCAACAACGCAGGAAAAACCGCTGTACGCAAAGCCCAAAAAAACGAGATGTCCACAGCAGAGAAAATGGAGGACACCAGACTCGACAACATGAACGCTGGCATCGCCAGTTTGGGTGAAGAGTTGAGAGAATTCAAGCGACAGCTACAACAGGATTTAGCGGCTCTTAAGGAGGAACTGAAAAAAGAAATTAAGGAGGAAATCATGGACCTCCGAAGAGAAATGGAGCGTAAATTAACGGAAAACATGGAGGAGCTGCGCTCCCAGCGGGCGTGTATGACAGAAGCGCAGACCCGAATTTCGGAACTAGAAGATTGGAAAAGCGAGGCAAACGAACAACTACAGACCCTGACGACGCAAACGCAGAGGATGCAGGAGAAAATAAACGACTTGGAGAGCAGATCCCGACGAAGCAATATGCGCATCTTTGGAATTCCGGAGGGCATTGAAGGCAACTCGATGACAAAATTCATGGATCAGTTCTTAAAAAAAGAACTGGAAATACCCGGAGAAACGGATCTGCAGATTCAACGGGCGCACAGAACACCGGCACAGAACCCGAAAACAAACTCTCCACCCAGGTCAGTTGTGGTAAACTTTGTGAAATATGACATAAAGGAAAGAATCCTGACGCAAGCATGGAAAAAAAAGATACGAATCGGCGACAAACAGGTATTTTTTGACCATGACTACCCGACAGAAATCGTGCAGCAGCGGAAGAAATATGCCAATATTAAAAAAACGCTGAAAGAGAAAAAAATTAGATTCCAAACGCCGCTAACGAAAATGAGGATTCATTGGGAGGAAGGCACAAGAACCTACAACACGGCCGAAGAGGCAGCGCGGGATATGATGGAGCGGGGCCTTGAGGTGAGCGTGCCGAAGGAGACGGCTGGAGCAGCGGCGGCCCTGAACGCACCACGACAGACGGAGTGGAGACGAGTGAACGGCGGAAGAAGGGGGAGAGACGTAGAGCAGCGGGCCCAGGACAAGCTACAAGGCTTTCAACTGAAAGCCTAGATCATAACAAAGATTAAGAAAGGCACAGAAGAAATGAAGGCCAAGAAGACAAGGTAAAAGAGAAACAGACGGCTAGGAGAGGTTTAAGTGATATTTGTTGGACATTTCTAGACTTATGACTATTACTTTGATAGTAATTAGAAGTCTAGGGAGGGCCCTTCACTCTGTGAAGACAAACCCCCCACCCACCAACAGGGACCAGTGGGCAGAAGAAAGGCCCAAAGTACGGAGGTCGAGTTTTTTTAATGTGTTTTTATATAAATATGTGTTATTTTTGTTGTTAAAGGGGCTAGGAGCACAAGTTAAAAAAATGGAAAAACATGAATATGGGTAAAAATCTTAAGATAATGACACTAAACGTGAATGGTCTGAACTCACCTGTTAAAAGGGAAAGAATAATAAGAAAATTCAAGAAGGAAAAAGCTGAAATTATATTTATGCAAGAGACACATTTGAGCAAGGCAGAACATGTGAAACTAAAGAGATTTGGCTATAAGAACTCCTACTACAGTTCATTTAAGGGAGGAGCAAAAAGGGGGGTTATGATACTAATCTCAAACAAAATACAGTTTGAAAGTGAACAGGAAATCCAGGATAAAGAAGGCAGGTATGTAATAATAAAGGGAAGAATAGATGGTATGCAGATCACATTAGTGAACATCTATGCCCCACCAGAAAGTGACAAGGGTTTTTTTCAACATCTGTTTGATCTCATAGCAACACACAGTGAAGGAGTCCTAATTTGTGGAGGAGACTTAAATGCTGTCATGGATCATGAAGTTGACACAAGTGTTAAGAAGACAAAAAAACATGTAACAAAGTTCATAAGAACCTCACTGGCAGAAATGGGTATGGTAGACATATGGAGGGACCTACACCCACTCGAAAAAGACTATACACATTATTCAGCAGCCCATAAAGTACACTCTAGAATAGATTACTTCCTTATGAATGAAGGTGACAGACACAGGGTGAGAAATTGTTGGATTGGAGGGGCAGAAATATCAGATCATAATCCTATATACATGGAAATATATTTAAACAATAGAAAACGACAAACAACATGGAAACTTAACGTAGGACTGTTAAATGATGAGAAAATGAAAGAAAGAATAAAAATAAACATAAACGAATATATCCAAGAGAATGACAATGAAGAAGTGGACCCAACAATACTATGGGACGCACTAAAAGCCGTGTTAAGGGGTAAATTAATTGTTGAAACAGGAAAAGCAAATAAGACTAAACTGGAAGCGTATGAACAAAGATGTGAGACACTGAGGGAATTAGAACGTAAACATCAAAGCACAAATGATCCAAAAATATATCAAGAAATTAAAGAAGAAAAAACAAAGATAAAAGAAACACAAATGGATGAAATTGAAAGGAAAAATAGATATCTAAAGCAAAAATATTATGAAACGGGGCCAAAAGCCACAAAACTGCTGGCAAAACGGTTAAGAAAACAACAAACAATGAATAATGTATACAAGATTAAAGACCCCACCACAAATAAAACCACAGTTAACCCAGAAAACATCGAAGAAATTTTCCATAATTTCTACCAAGAACTATACTCGCAACCTGAAGAAACAAATACTAAAGATATCAAAAAATTTCTAGACACATTGGACTTGCCATCAATAGGAAATCAACAAAATGAAAAACTAACAGCAGAAATAACAACACAAGAGATCAGAGATGTGATTAAGTCACTTAAAAACGGTAAATCACCAGGTAGTGATGGATACCCATCTGAGTTTTATAAACTGTTTATAGAAGAACCCACGCCACAACTCCTAAAGTCATTTAATTGGACGCTGAACAACAACAAAATACCTCCAACATGGAACGAAGCAATCATTTCAGTTATTTTAAAACCAGGGAAAGATAAAGAACAATGCGGAAACTATAGACCAATCTCTTTATTAAATGTAGATTATAAAATATACACAACAATTATATGTAAACGAATAAAGACATTCTTGACGGAATTGATAGAAGATGATCAAACTGGATTCATAGAGGGACGCCAAACACATGACAATATCAGGAGAACAATACATATAATTAACCAAATACATAAAGAAAAGAAAAGCGCAGTAATAATGAGTTTAGACGCAGAAAAAGCATTTGACAGGGTTAACTGGAAATTCCTATATAGTGTACTGGAGCGCTTTGGATTTAACGAAAAATCAGTACAATGCATAAGGACGCTATATCAAGAACCTGTGGCAAGAATCAAGATAAACGGTAGCTTAACAGACAAAGTAAATATACAAAGATCAACTAGGCAGGGATGCTGCTTATCGCCCACCTTGTTTGCTCTGTTCATAGAACCATTGGCTCAAGCGATACGACAAAATAAGAAATTAAAAGGTGTAACAATAAAGGGGGCGGAACACAAGATTGGGCTATTTGCAGACGATATTATAGTTTACCTTGAACAACCAGATAAATCAATAATGGAAATGATGAACTTGATAGAAAATTTTGGAAAATTATCAGGATACAAGATAAACATAACAAAAACACAAATACTGACATTCCACTATAACCCTCTAAACCAGATAACTGATAAGATCAAACTAAACTGGAAGCAAAAAGAAATAAAATACCTTGGAGTGAACATACCTAAAGACCTAAGCAAAATATATAAAGCAAACTATGATAGGTTGGAACAAGAAATAAAAAAAGATATTGATAGATGGTCAATCTTAAATATGGATCTGAATTCAAAAATTGAGACAGTCAAAATCAGCATACAACCTAGATTACTTTACCTCTTCCAGGCTATACCAACAGAGATTCCAGATGCCCAATTCTCAAAGTGGGACAGGATGATATCGAGATTTGTTTGGGGAGGTAAAAAACCAAGAGTGAAATATAAAACCCTCCAATTACCAAAAGAGAAAGGAGGCATGGGCCTACCGAGTCTAAAGGAATATTACTACTCAGCACAAATAAGATATATCATATGTTGGTGCGACGAGGGATATGAGGCAAAATGGAAAGAAATGGAAAAGGAAATTGAGGGACTCCCAGTACAAAGCATAATAGGGGATAAAGATGCATATAAGCAAATCAAACAAATAGACCCAATCACTAAATTTACTTTAGAACTGTGGTATAAAATAGTACAAAAATATAATATAAGGGAAGACATAAAACTATTGAAATGGGTAGCATTTGACAGTCAGTTTGAACCGGCAAAACAAGATAGGGGATACAAAAATCTGGTGAACAAGGGAATCACAGCATGGGGCAATATCGGAAAAAAAGATCTCGGGAGCTTTGTAAATATCAGGAGAAATTTTAAATTAGAAAGATCGGAATTTTTCAGATATCTGCAGATGAGAGATTACTATATGAAGAAGATTAGGCATAACCTCCAAACAGATGTGAACGAGATTATACAACTTATTTTAAGCTCATATGCAGGAAATAAAATAAGAATTATTTCAAAACTATATCAGAAACTTATGACAAACAATCATACAAGTAACTATATAAAGGAGAAATGGGAGAAAGAGCTCAATTTAAACATAACAGAAGAAAGCTGGCAGGAAATATGGAAAACACAACACACATCAACAAATTCAAGGGCATGGAGGGAATTTGGATGGAAAAACCTGATTCGCTTTTTCATTACACCACAGATTCAAGGAAAATATTCAAATACCCAATCTTTATGCTGGAGGGGATGTGGGGCTCAAAATGCAGACCACTCACATATGTTTTGGAAATGCTACAAAATATCATCATTTTGGAAATCTATGCATGTGACAATACAGAGGATATTAGGATATAATATACCAATGAACTGTAACCTGATGTACTTATGTGATCTTAAAAAAGACAGTGTTATACAGGCTGAGGACAGATATCTAGTTAAAATCTTGTTGATTGCATGTAAAAAAACTATCACAAAAAAATGGCGATCAGAAGTTCTTCCTGACCAAGAACAATGGACTGACATTGTTGAGGACATACGTATGATGGAAAAACTAACATATCGACGAAGAATGCAAGAAGGAATATGGGAGAAAAAATGGCGGAAATGGACACACTACAAAGTGCAACAACGAGGCAGAAATTGAAAGAATAACCAAAGACACTGAAAAAACCAGAAGAATTAAGAGATGGAAACTAAAAACTTGATGCTCCAACATTTGTCCCCCCCCCCTTTTATTTTTTATTTTTTATTTTTATTTTGTTTATTTTTTTTTATTTTTCCCTACCCTAACCCCTTTGTTTTTTAAATGTAGAATGTGATCTGAATGCATTATATATGATGAAAAATGAATAAAAATCTAAGTTACAAAAAAAAAATTAGACAATGTGATTTTCTGGATTTTTTTCCCCTCATTTTGTCTCTCATACTTGAGGTATACCTATGATGAAAATTGGAGACCTCTCTCATCTTTTAAGTAGGAGAACTTGCACAATTGGTGGCTGACTAAATACTTTTTTACCCCACTGTACCTTATCACAGTATGTTGGACAGTTGTGAATTGGACAAACTGTGTCAGATTTTCACTGTAATTGCCATGATGGACATTAGTCTCACTCTGCACGCACCTACATAAGAGTATTTGACAAAAGTTATAGCGCCACTTACTGCTTAAAGGAAGTTCTTGCCAAATGGTTTACTTTATTATTCCCGCTGTAGGAGTCAAGAATTGACAAGACTGGGTGTCTTTCCAGTATTTTCTTTAATTCTCTCACATCCTACGTCCTCTCTCTCAGAGTAAAAGAGACAGAACGCAGTCACTCACATCCATTTATACACACCTCCAATACTACATCACATACAAAGTCACACACTTCAGTTACATTCTCCCATTTGCATTATAAAACTCCAGAGTCCTTCTGTTCTCCTGTCTGACCCCAGATGGTCAGACGCGAGGGATCCTCTCCTTTCTCTCGAGCCGTAGGTGGTCCAGACATATTGTCCTCTTGAGGTGTGATGTCAATACACATTGCCAGCTTAAAGTCTCTCTAGGCTGAATTCAAGCATGCATCCATGTGAGTCACATACATTTACAATTATGGACGCCACACCCGCAACCCTTGCAGCGACAGCGGGAAATTTTCCGAGCCAGCAAGATACAACGGGCGCTGGGTTGCGCGGGTGCATGGAGGGCGAAGGCCTGCTTGCAGGTTTAATTATTATTATTATTAGGGATGTGATTTTTCCGCTAATTTGCGGAATTCCGCTTTTTTTTATCTTCCAAAAATTTTCAGACCAGATGGCGGCACTTGCACAACGCGAGGCTCAGCGTCTCTTCAGATTTTGTGGATTAGCAGCGATATTTCTGCTCATTTCGACTCTGTTCGTTCAGAACAGCTTCGCTTTTACATCCTACACCCGAAATGAACTTTTGGACATTGGATTACAAAATAACGACCTTTTTTATCAGCAACCTACGTTTCATCCCTGAGCTCTGAAGAACACCCGACGCTAAGTAAGCTACCCGGCCGACCGGAAGTGCTCGCAGGCGGCGTAGAGACCGTAAACAAAGGCGGGGGAAGCGCGGAGGGCTAAGAACTAAGCTAAAGCTAACACTGCACCGGCTTTCTCTACCCAGCATTTTCCTCGCTAATGTACGGTCAGTGGCGAACAGAATGGATGAGCTACGGCTTCAGATCACTAACAATAAGAAACTTATGAACTGCAATATCATGATTTTCACGGAAATATGGCTACATAGTGGAGTACTTGTGTGGCGCCACAAGACGGCTTTTGTTGTGATGTGGCGCATTATAAATAAAGCTGAATTGAATTGAATTGAATTACTTGACAGTACTATCGAGCTGGCCGGACGGCACACTCTCCGGGCAGACAGAGCAGCTAATGACTCCGGTAAGACCAGAGGTGGGGGAGTATGCATTTATATTAACAAGGCTTGGTGCACGAACTCTGTCACTGTTGAGAGACAATGCTCAGCTAACCTGGAGTTTCTCATGGTTAAATGTAGACCTTTATATCAATCAATCAATCTATCAATCAAAGACTTTATTCCAGACTCATGGTCCATCAAAAATAAAATAAAATTAAATAAATAAATAAATAAAATAAAATAAAATAAAACAAGACAGTTGAAAACAGATAATAAGAAAAACAATCAAAAAGTTACAAAACAATAAGACACAACTACTAAAAGAAGTACAAAGACAGTACAGACTTTAAAAAGACTACTGTACCAGTGCCTTCTAAACTGTGACTGACAGCGAATAGAACTGAGCTTAATGCTAGACATGACTTGAATGATTTCATTTCTAGATGCATCAAGCCGACAGATGAATTTATACATAAGATTCCTTATTACTGCATGCAGTGTATTTACACGTGATGAGACAAATAACTCGGAAGCACTGCACCATCAAGGCTTTTTAAGTAAAATTCTTAAAGCATCATTGTAAGCAACCTGTAATTTCTGCATACTTTGTTTTCTATAATTTGTCCATAAATGAGCAGTGTATAAAGGTGTACAATAGGTTTTAAAAAGAACCAGTTTCACCTCATCTGAACAAAAACCAAACCTGCGTACAAGAATATTTGCTTGCATGTAGATTTTGCAGCGTTGTCTGAAAATATCATCATTGTGGGGAGCGTGGAATAAAGAGGCTGAATTGCTTTTTAATTCAGGTTTATTCAAGCATCACATCATCCCCAGCCTTCTCTCTCAAACGAGCAAAGAGCCTGAGCTACATCCAAGCCTCACATTTATACCATTTCTCACAAAGGCTTTTCACTCAAAGGATTCACACAAAGGGAGAATCACGTATCCCTGTCAAAACCCTTTATTGACATTTCTTCCCCCTTCAGACCTTCAGTCCCCCACCTGTCTCCAGGGGGTCGGGAAGTCCTTTCATCGTACCCCCGTCCTCTTGTTGTTCCTCACAGGTGGTCCACATCTCTTGTCCCCTTCGGTCGTGAGGTCAAACCCAATATGTAATCTCAGCATCTCCTTTATGCTTAAACATATGTAGTCACAAATACACGGGCTACGGCTACATAACCCCCCCCCCCCCAAACGACGAAGAATGGACAATGTATTAAAATTCAGCAAACATGCTACCATCAACAGTACATCAAACATCAAACACTCAGTCCGTGCGCCGCCTGGGCTTCAACCGTCTTCCAAATCTGCTGTAAGCTGGTCTCAGCTTCTCTGTGGTGCCCTTCAGCAAAGGCTCTGTTGACTGAGGAAGAGAGTGGTTATTTGATCCCTGCGGGGGCTCCAGGACGCCTCCCCTGGGGGGGTCTGCCGCGTCGAGGTGCCCTCGCTACCCGTACAGACTCGTCATTCGTCACAAAAGCAAGTTTTTGCCTGTCAATACTAACTGTCTCTTTTCTGTTTCCCAAATCCAGCACAAAATGCTTATCACCTGTCTCCAGCATTCTATATGGCCCATCATATGGCGGTCTGAGGGTTGATTTTAGAGCCTCGTGCCTGACAAAAACGAACTCAGCATTTTTTTAAAGCTTTGGGAACGAAAACACGCGGAAAAGCGTGATGAATGGGGCCCGGGAGCATGTCCGCTCCCGTGCAGACTAGCGGCCCAAGAGCCGAGAGGTGGGCTGGCTCTGGGTGCTCTGGTAAAAACTCGCCTGGCAGCCTGAGAGGTTGTGCGAACACTAACTCTGCTGGGGAGGCGTCTAAATCCTCCTTGGGCGCAGAACGCAACCCTAATAAAACCCATGGTAGTTTGTTTACCCAATCTGCATCCGTGAGTGACGCTCTGAGGGCTGCCTTCAAAGACCTATGAAAACGCTCGCATAAACCATTAGCCTGAGGGTGATAAGCGGTAGTGCGGTGAATTTTTGCTCCTAAGCCACTGGCCATCGCTGACCAAAGCTCAGAAAAAAATTGAGGCCTTCTATCGGACGTAATATCCGATGGAACCCCAAAACGCGCTACCCAGGCCGTTAAAAAAAGGCGAGCCACCTCCGCAGCCGTGGTCAATGCCAGTGGGACCACTTCCGGCCAACGTGTGGTTCGGTCCACCATTGTCAAAAGATGTGTGAACCCCTGCGATGATGGTAGGGGGCCCACGAGGTCGACATGCACGTGATCGAATCTTCTGGCTGGAATGCGAAACGGTTCTAAAGGGGCTCTTGTGTGCTTGTGAATTTTGGCCCGCTGACAGGACATGCAGGCCTTTGCCCACTCTTTCACGTGCTTGCGCAGGCTCGGCCAAACAAACTTTTCCGCTACCATTTTCACCGAAGCGCGCACTCCCGGGTGTGCCAGGGAGTGGACAGAGTCAAAAACGCGGCGGCGCCATGCGGCCGGGACCACCGGGCGTGGGCGCCCGGTCGACACATCGCAGATTAAGGGGGGCGTACCGGTTTGCAAACATCTGCTCTCCAGCCGTAACCCTGTTGGTCCAGACTGGAGCGCGCGCACGTCCGCATCTGCACCCTGCTCCGCTGCCATGGCTGCGTAATCTATCCCCACGTGAACTGGGGCCGCGCGCGCTCCCGCGCTGCTACCTTGCTGCTACCTTGCTGCGCGGTTGCGGTGGTATCCTCTGCTTCTGCGCGCACTGGTGCCGTGACCGCGCGCGAGAGGCAGTCTGCTACTACGTTGAGTTTACCCGCTACATGCCGAATGTCGGTGGTAAATTCCAAAATTGCGGCCAGCTGCCTCTGCTGCCGGCCCGACCACGGATCTGAAATTTTGGACATTGCGTACGTGAGCAGCTTGTGGTCCATGAAAGCGGTGAACCGCCGCCCTTCCAGCCAGAACTGGAAATGATGAATAGCCAAATGAAGCGCCAACAGCTCCCTGTCAAACGCACTGTATTTTTGCTCGGCCTTGCTCAAGGATTTGCTGAAGAAAGCCAGCAGCTGCCAAACTCCAGCAACATGCTGCTCTATTACGGCCCCTATGGCCACATCTGATGCGTCGGTCGTTAGCGCGATACGTGCCGATGGGTCAGGATGAGCTAGGAGCGCAGCGTCAGCCAAGGCTTTTTTTATCTCCGTGAACGCGCGCTCCCGCTCTGGGGACCACTCGATGGTATTGGGTGGTTTTTGTTTTTTGAGCGCGGTGTATAATGGCTGCATGAGCTGCGCTGCGTGGGGCAGGAAACGGTTATAAAAATTCACCATCCCTAAAAATTCCTGCAATGACTTGACCATTTGTGGTCGGGGGAAATCTGCCACTGCGCGCACCTTATCCGGTAACGGAACTGCCCCTTCTGGGGAAACGCGGTGGCCCAAAAAATCGATCTGCGCGACGCCGAACTGGCACTTGGCTGGGTTAATTATTAAGCCGTGCTCTCCCAACCTCCTAAAGACCACAGTGAGGTGTTTTTCGTGTTCTTCCTCTGAATTACTGGCGACCAAAATGTCGTCGAGGTAAACAAACACAAACGGGAGATTGCGTAACACGGCGTCCATCATCCGTTGGAATGTTTGCGCCGCTCCTTTAAGACCAAACGGCATGCGTAGAAACTCAAAAAGTCCGAACGGGGTTATTACCGCTGTTTTAGGAATGTCCTCAGGTCGGACTGGAACCTGATGGTAGCCGCGAACCAGGTCTATTTTGGAAAAAATGCGCGCCCCCGCTAGATGTACTGAAAAATCCTGGATGTGTGGAATGGGGTAGCGATCGTGTGCTGTGGCGTTGTTCAGCCTGCGGTAATCGCCGCACGGTCTCCAGGAGCCATCGGCTTTCGGGACCATATGCAGCGGCGAAGCCCATGGGCTTTTCGAATGGCGAATGATGCCCAGCCTCTCTAGGCTGGCGAACTCCTCGCGCGCTATGGAGAGCTTGGCAGCATCCAAGCGCCGAGCCTTCACGAAGACAGGGGCCCAGCTGTAGTGATAAAATGCTCCACCCTGTGTTTCGCGACCGTTGCTGAAAAAGTGGGTACCGTGAGTGCTGGGAACTGGGTGAGGAGTGTGTGGAACTTACCACCTGCTGTGGTGACGTTGGTCTTTACTGGTGGCGGGGACACTCGAGCTGAACAGGGGAGAGAATAAAAAGAGAGTGCATTTACCAGCCGCCTTTTGGCAAGATCAACTAACAGACCATGTGAGCACAAAAAAATCAGCACCTAACATGTTGAAACTCACCGTCGCTATGACAAAAGTCCATTCATACGTGCAGCCATGTAAGTGCAAAGACAAAGTCCTTTTCCCGTAGGTGTTGATGCTCGAGCTGTTTGCCGCCGTTGCTCCGCTACCACGGGGTCCAGCCAACCGGTCAGCGTAGGTTGGGGTGATGAAGCTAACTTGGGCTCCGGTGTCCATGAGGAACTCCCGCCCGGAGCCCGCATCTCTGATGTAGAGCAGCTTGTTGTTTTCGCCGAGAGTCGAAGCTGCTAACGACTCTCGGTCTTGCCGTTTCCCGAACTCCTGAAGCTGCATGGCGGCACACACCTGCGTGCCCTCTCGGCGAACCTCCGATGATAAAAACAGAGATCATCTCCTCCGCTGCGTCGGGGCCGCGCCTCTGCCACTGAACCATCACCTCCATCACGTCTAGGCCGCGCCGCTGCCGTTGTTGGTAGGATTGGGTCTGCTGCCTCCGGCTCACCGCTGCCTTGGGTCGCCGCTGCAGCCGTCTGCTCGCCGCAGGCGTCCAGGAGCCTCTCTGCCTCCTGGGCCAGCTCCCGGAAATCCTCCTGGGTCTCACAACATATGCTGGACAGCGTTCCTCTCATGTGCGTCGGGAGGTTAGTTAGGAAGATGTACTTGAAGAGGAAATTATCGTCGTCTGACCCCCTCAGCTGCAGCATGTCCTCCATCAGGGTGCCTGGCCTGTGTCCCCCTTGGTCGAGCAAAGCCAGGAGCCTCCTAGCCCTCTCTTCGGCTGAGGGCGTGAAAAACTTGGTGAGGGCAGCTTTCAACCTGCTGTATCTGTCGCTGGCGGGTGGCTGCTGTACCAAGCTCTGCACGCACCGAGCTGTGCGGTTGTCGAGCCTAGCGATGACATGGTGGAACTTAGTGTCATCCGCTGTTACCCCTGCGAGCGCGAACTGTGACTCCGCTTGTAGGAACCACGACTGTGAGTTATCCTGCCAGAATTCTGGCAATTTGACGGCTACGGCGCTCGCTAGGGCAGACTCCAGCGAGTCTGGAACGCGGAGACCCTCTCCAGGCATTCTCCACGTCACTGGGTCACCAATGTGGGGAGCGTGGAATAAAGAGGCTGAATTGCTTTTTAATTCAGGTTTATTCAAGCATCACATCATCCCCAGCTTTCTCTCTCAAACGAGCAAAGAGCCTGAGCTACATCCAAGCCTCACATTTATACCATTTCTCACAAAGGCTTTTCACTCAAAGGATTCACACAAAGGGAGAATCACGTATCCCTGTCAAAACCCTTTATTGACATTTCTTCCCCCTTCAGACCTTCAGTCCCCCACCTGTCTCCAGGGGGTCGGGAAGTCCTTTCATCGTACCCTCGTTCCCTTGTTGTTCCTCACAGGTGGTCCAGATCTCTTGTCCCCTTCGGTCGTGAGGTCAAGCCCAATATGTAATCTCAGCATCTCCTTTATGCTTAAACATATGTAGTCACAAATACACGGGCTACGGCTACAATCATCATCAGTCATTCTATCATTAATAAAATGTCCCAGATATTTAATTTTATCTGTGACAATTAATTCCCTGCCTGCCAATTCAAAGACAGGAAATTTCATTAACAAATCTTCTTTAGTGCGGCAAATCAGCACACAACTCTTATTTGTATTATATTTTATGTCATTTTCCTCTCCATAAGCAGTACACACTCTTAAAGTAGAACTGAACTGAACGGCATTGAATGGCACTGGGTGATAGTACATACAGTTATAAAGATAATTTATCATTGGCACCCCCTCCACAAATCCCGGAATCTTGGAGAAAATCGCGATTTAGAATTTCCCGCCCTGAAAAATCAGACAAATCCGCCGAAGTGCAGCCGGAGTTCCGCGTGACGTCACGAGTGTGACCCAGTCCTCATGTTTACCATTGCGAGCACGTCGACACTGGTTGTTTTTGGTGCATTTTGTCGTGATAGTCGACTACAAAACACTTCCAACACCTGGGAAGATCTGTTCAGTGGCCAAGGAAAGCTGTCATGGCGACGAAAGAAAAGAAAGGGGGAGGAAAAGCGACCGGGAAGCGATGCGTTTCTAGATATACAGTGATCCATCACTTATTGCGTTTAATGGGGACCAGAACCGACCGCGAAAAGTGAAAAACCGCGAAGTAACGTCACCCCCCCCCCCCCCAAGGGCGTCACAAGCACTATTTTGCACAAAAAGGCACAAGAGAACAGCGAAAAGTGCCACTAAGCAACACAAGCGATAAAGAACAATGAATACGGTCTTCCTTCGCTGGGTAAAACGTCTCGGCCAATCAGCTTGCGAGGTAAAACGTCTCGGCCAATCAGCTTGTGAGATTCCCGAGCGGTGAAGAGGTGGGCGGAGAGGAGTGGAGCGGTGGTCAGAGAGGTAGATTTTGAGCTGTGCGGGCTCTCCGTGTTGATACCTGATGTTCTAATGAGAAGGCAGGGAGACTACATTAGAACATCAGGTATCAACACGGAGAGCCCGCTCTCCCCAGCTCCCCAGCCCGCTCGGGAATCTCGCAAGCTGATTGGCCGAGACGTTTTACCTCGCAAGCTGATTGGCCGAGACGTTTTACCTCGCAAGCTGATTGGCCGAGACGTTTTATCTCGCAAGCTGATTGGCCGAGACGTTTTACCCAGCTTCGCTCCCTGCCGAGCGCCTATACCGAGCGAAGGAAGACTGCATTAAACGCGATAAGTGAGGGATAACTGTAATAAGTTGGAAAAATGCTGATGTTTTTTTTCCCTTTCTTTTTTGTTAATTTTCCTTATCCTGACACCCCAAACATGCCAAAGTAAAGACTCACCATTCTGTATTCAATAAGCGACTCTCCTCCCCATCACTGCTGCGGTCTGAGTCGGTGCTGGAATCCCCCGAAAATTCTGGCTCTAATCTGTACGGTTCGATGCCTCCCTCGCTCTCTTCCTGTTCACTTGACACTCCTGCATCCTCCTCTGTCTTGTCACCGATCCTGAATGCCTCTTCACTCTGAAAACTCTGGTGTTCTTGACTGCTGGAACTGCTATCATCTGCCATTGTGTTTTGATAAGGGTCACACTCGTGACGTCGTCTGCACTACTTCCGGTTTGTTTGGCACTGCCAGCCAGAGGCAAAAGTTTATCAGCTTATAGCTTGGCCATCGCACGGCCTAAAAATTTCTTTTATGTGTTGAAAAATACAATAGGTAATAAGGAATTAATCTGCCATTCTACTTTTTTGGCAAAAAGGTGAGTTCAGTTCTACTTTAATAACTCCTGAAGACCAGCACTATTTGGACTGAGAATAACTAGATCATCAGCATACATAAAATGATTCACTAACTTATTCCCTATTAAACACCCAGTTTTACAGGCATTCAGTTGTTTTGACAACTCATCCATATAAAGATTAAATAGAATAGGGAACAATATACTGCCCTGTCTGACACCACTGCTCACACCAAATGGGGATGAATGACTCTTCCCCCATTTCACCAGCATCTTCTGATGTGCGTACCAGTAAATCAGGATACGTACTAAGTACTTGGGAACCCCCCTGTCAATCATTTTCCTAAACAATATCCTGTGATTAACACGATCAAACGCCTTGGAGGCGATCAAACACCTTATATCTGCCACAGAAGTTCACTTTTCACTTTTCTTCATCTTGCCTGCTGAAGATGTTTTGGACTTTATTTAAAAAATATTTTTAACGCCACACATGTGATAGATAATGCTTGTTGGAATATTTTAGGAATGCTATCTTCTTGGAACATAAGTCAATATTATACAGTAATAAGTGACATTCAGCTGTTTGTTTTATGTCATTTAAGCACAGTTCTGGTACTTAAAAATCATAAAAACCCAGGAGCTTCGGGGGGCTTCGCCCCCCTTGCCCCCCCAAAGGGGCTCTGGCCAGGACCTTTAAGATAATTTCCCCAACCCCAAATCACATCCCTATATTATTGACATCTGCTCACCATGCAGTCTTGACAATTTCCTCCTGTGAACCAACGCTGCCAAAATGCCATTATACGGTACCTGTAATTTAGAAACCCTTTCAGTAAGTTACACATAGGTGCAAAGTGCTGGAGCCTTATGCTGGATAAGTCTAAAAGTTTTGTGCATGAACAAAGTTTTTAGGTGACCTTGCTGTACTACGACATACACCAGCATGCTTCAGCGTGCTCTTAACTTATACAAAACTTACCCATAACTTACTCGACATATGCTAGCATATTCACCAAATGTTTTAAACATCGGCATACCCTGCCGAAATCAGCAAGGTGTGACAGGGGCTTGAGCTGTTAGCCCCTGAACTAACACTGGTACTAGGAGGCACACCGAGCGTGGCTTATATTATTTTCTTCCAATCTTAGTCACCCTAATAGCCATTCCTGTTGCCACCTGGTTCACTGATCCCCATTCGACAATATACCTTGCATCACTCTGGACCATCTCCCAATAATTTCGCCGTGATTCCACAGCAAATCGCCAGCACTGCCGTGCCAATCACTGCAATTAACCTGACCCGGGATTCGAGGCTTCTGGCTGGAAGATGTTGGTTCTCACAGCATGCTCCCCCACCCTCCTCCGGGGCACCGCTCTCGCGGGCAGCATGGGATCGGGGTGGGTCGCCTTGTGATGGGGTGTCCCCCAGCAGGCCTGGGAGTGGAGTGGTGTCCCACAGAGTGGGACACTGCCCCTTTGAGTTCCCGTGGCTTGGCAGCTCGGCTTGGCCAGCAGCCTTGGTTCCTGGGCCGGGTAGGTTGCAGCGATTGGGGGGCTGACCGGCGTGCGGTGCTAGTGACTTGTTGTGGAATAATCGTAAAATTATTGGGAGATGGGCTGGAGTGAGGCAAGATGCACCATCATGGGTCAGTAAACCAGTGCCGCTGATCCGAGCTAAATGGAGGCTAAAAGCTAGAACCTAGTCAGCTAATGGCTAACAGTCGTAAGAGGGAGGGCGGAGTTGAATAGGTGAAGGATGTTTCTTCAAGTGACACACTTTAAATCAGAGTATTTCAAGAAAGCCAGGAAAAATGCAAAACAAATTTGCTTCAGTAATTAAAAAAAAAAATAATAAAGAAAATGTGAACAAAACATGTCACACCATGTCATGTCCACCATCTCTGCTTCCTGTTGGCACAGCTCTTGTTTGGGGCTCTAGTGCATGTTGTACCTCACCTGTTTAAGCCTGCACACCTAAGTTTACCTTGTTGTCAGTTCCTGCTTTAATATAAGATTTTTAAGCAGTTTCCAGAGCTCAATAAAATGACCCATGAAACACAAATTTGAACCTGAAGCTCAACAGCTTACTGAAATGTATTTTTTGCCAAACAACTGATACAAATTAAAAGAGCGGTCTTGAACAAAAAAGGTAAAGGGCAAAAGCAAAAAACATCATCCTCTGCCTAAGTCTGCCCACCCAGTCTCTGTCTTAACATAAAAAAAGGTATAGGACCTCATATATACAAGGTACGATATTCTAATTAGCTCAGATGCACTAATATTCATAATGAGGGCCAATATTAACTAAGATGAAAAAAGATAGCTATTCCTGTAATTCACTCATGTACTGCATTCAGCACGTTAGCCATGACAGCTCAGCTGTCAGCAACCATCCTCCAAGAGAGCTGATTGTCAAACAGGTAAGCTAACATAAGCACCGCATACTAACAGTATTGTCATTTTCTAAAGCTTGAATCAGTTGGGTATTGAAAATAAACCGGGCTTACTTTCTTTACTCACTAAAACTTATCAGTCAGAAGCAGCAGTCAACGCTACATCTCCGGGGTGTCTCTGTTTCAGGTGCTCATGCATCACGGTAGTGCTGCCATTATAAGCCTGCTTTGCAGAGCCTGCATTTTACTTGTTTATTTCTTGATTTTCAGTAAAATGTTCCCATACTTTCGAAAATTAGGTCTCCATATTTTTAGCCCATTTTCTCTGTGTTTCTTTCTGTGCTGGGAATTGTTCACGCATGCCGGACGACAGAAGCTCTACTGCCCTTCAGCAGTTCCGGTCGTGCATTGCAGTTACAACAGAACATTTCTCAGGCATGTCCATAAACTTTAAAATTAAATGATGCCTCGATAATAAAATTTTGTGTCAACAAATTATGATCAACGTTGTCGACAACGTCGACTAATCATTGCAGCCCTAGTACAGAAGTCAGTGTTTATATACGTACCTCATCCTCTTGTGCCATTTTTGTAGGTCACATGACTTAAGCTATCTTGCAGTTTGCTTTTTAGGATGTTAACTGTTAGAATAATTTTGAGCTTAAATTATTCAAAGTCAAATATCAGGCGGAAAGTTGGATTTATGTACATTTATTACAAAAACATTAGGAGTCACCCCAGTGGCCACTTTGGGGGAGGAATCCCAAAGCATGCCATTCAGATACGCTTAGGATCCCTAAAGGATCCATTCTTCTAATTCTGATATATAGAGGTAGGGGAGGATGGGATGAGAGAAGAGGAAAGGAGAGGGACAGACAGAAAGTCCTGATAACTGAGCTTATCCGTCACAGACACTCTGGAGACATGGGGTCGTGGAGACATGAAATCCATAAAACTAACAGAATGTTCATAAAACACTAATCTATGTAAGCTGAGGCCTGTGCATTCCTGTGACCCGAAACAGGACATGTCAGAGAGATTATAAAAGTGGCTTAGATCATTCCTTACTCATGTAATGATCCTGTACTGATCTCCAGTTTGAACTCTCTGAAATTGCTCACAGAAACATGCCAAGAATGTATAAACTTATCCTATATGGAATGCACATATAAACATTAAACATGGCATATGAAAGGTATGATACTTCTCAAATATAATAATACATTATTAATATCAATAATGTTTATCCACCCATGTACTCCTGCTATGGATGTACTAACGAAGGCTAGCAGGTTGGCAATGTAAACAGTTGTCATCCAGGTGCAGTTTTGGAGGAGGAAGTGTGATTTTTCCCAGGAGAGAGCCTTGTTGGATTAACATTGCAAACCTAAACATGACGGCGTTTTGGAGGTGTCCACAGCAGGTAGAAAGCAGCTGCCGAAGTTGTGAAGGCAAATCTGGTACTCTGCAACTCAGTCGAATGCGAATTTGCATCTGTTCACATTAGGGATGCAAGTTATCAATTAATTCATGAATTGTTAATTGATTCACATTATCATCCAATTAACAGTTAATTGATAATCAGCTTTTTTCCTGAGAATTTGAATTTCCCTTGGTACATAATGGTCTATAACAGGCCTATTCAATTAGCAGCCTCCGGGCCACATGTGGCCCAGAACCAACCTCCTCCGAGTGGCCCAGGCCACGCCAAGGAAATGTAAATTTAAGAACAAAATATGAAGGAATGACGGTCCACAAGCACACACACGAACAATGCGCGTGACCGTCATCTGTGTGGAATTCAGAAGCGCTCTGCCCATGTAACCGTTCCAGTCGGCAGGCAGAGTGTCTTTGTAGTGTTGCTATCCAAGAGAACCATGAGCTTATTAAAACAGAGTACTTTAAATGTGGAAAAAAAGCAGAGGAGGTATGTAAGCAGTGAAGGCATTTATGGTGGTTTTAACCTGCTGGTAACGGGAACAATAATGAAGAGTTGCTTAGCAGACATGTGGTTAGGATTCTTATGCATGGAAAGGCAAGAGTGACTGAATCGCTGAGGATTGACTTCACCAGCTGCTAAAATATCCATCCATCTGTCCATCCATGATGGGTGGATGGATGGATATCATGTACCTGGCAAGACAATATTACCGAAATTCACGAAGTCAATGACTTTAATCCGTCAACAGCCTTCAGACAAACTAAACGTGCCAACATTTGGATTTCAAAATAAGGTAGGTTTTTCCTGCTGTCTGGGTGGTGAGGAGAGTTCTAAAATACGATAAATATATAGAAATATTTTAACAGAAATGACTGCATCTTTGGTCATTTCATTAAATAGTTTTATTAATATTTTTTTCTTTGAAATCAGAGTTAAATTATTGTTCTGGCTCTGCAAAATTATGGTTAAAAGTTTAAATTGTATGAGGAAAAAAAGTCAAAATTAGACCACAATTTGTTTCAAATTTATTAAAAAAAACCCCAGTAATTTTATTTAAAAAAAATAAACAAAAATTAGCTGTGAAAATCCACAAATCTATAATAAAGTCTCAAGTGTACAAGAAAAGTCAATTTTACAAGAGGAAATTACAAATTAGAGGAAAATGGTTTCAAATTTAGATAAATTTACAGAGAAAAGTCAAAAATTATAAAAAAACAAATTGTTATAAATTTTGGAGAAAACCCTCAACCCTTCAAGACTGAAGTCATTACTCAAGTTTTTAAGTTAGGGCTTTTTGCATCCTTAACTCTACTAGAGATTTTTGGTTGACTGATATGTGTGTGTAATGGAATGTGTAGTTATAAAAAGAGGTTCCTATTCACACATGTGGGAATTTAAAATGTAACAAACCACAATGGTGGATGTACAATGTTTGTTAATGCTGAATCAGTCTTTTCTTGGGGTGTTTGTGCACTGAAGTGTTTTGACAGTTCATTTTTTATTCAGCTAAATGCAGTTTGTGCTATGCCAAGGTCAGTTATGACCAGGATGTAGTATATTTTATTTCACAAGGGAAACCAATGTTCATGCTACTAACAGTGCACATTGAGTTTTTAATGTACTTTGAGATATGCCTGAGTAAGATGTGACCAAAGTGGTTATTTACAGAATTTTTTTCATTCTATTTAATTGTTGTTCAAGAAGAAAAATATTTCTACTCCTTCAAGTTCTGCTCAACCCCAGCACTGTTATTGTGTTTTTATGCACTTTTGATGCGTCTTTGTCATGTGCCAAGCGCACATTTAAAACCAAGACAATGAATAAAAAGTGCTTATTTTTCGTCATATTGATCTGTGTTGGTTTGAAATTTGTCATTCAGCAGAATGCGCGAACATGCATGGCCCAGCTACATGTCTTGATTTCAAATTATGGCCCAACTGATTCTGTAATTCAATAGCCCTGGTCTGTAGCATAAAAAGCCAATTATTGTTTGATATACTGAATAAAAAATGCAAGCCATATTCCTCAAAGATTTGATTTATTTATGTAATCTGTTGCATGTTAAACATTAACAACAAAATAAAGTCAGAAAAAATAAATGTTAAGGTTACTATAACATTAAAGTGTGTGCATTGGCTGATATTAAACTTCAACAACATAAATTCTGAATAAAGAAATATGTAAACTTAGTCCACATCATATTAAAAACTACATAGTCGAACATGCTCTCTGTGAGAAGAACTGTTCATTTTACATGCCAGTTATTGTCAATGTAGTGGCAAGTGACTGTAATGTAGCTTTCTGTAGTTACTGCAGTCCAAACAATCCGTTGTCAGCGCCACGTTTTCAGTGGCTAGCTGTGTTTTCAGGTCAGCTTTTTTCTTCTTGTAGCATGCTTCAAAGCGGGTAGTTATCATTCCTCTAGATGGAATATTATACCCTGGCTCTAAAAAGTTTATCAGCTCCTGAATGTCCTCTCCTTCAACATCACTTACTGGCATCATGCCTTTTTCAATCATCTTGCAAATCCTCTGAGTAATGCTCTCCGCCTTCCTCTCATCACATACCCACCGCCACCCCAAGGCTGCAGTAACTGTCAGTTGTGATGAAGCCAAACTAGTCGCTCTTTGCAGCACGGCTGAATGTGAGTTCTTTAGGTGGTAACTTATCGAGCTGGTTGAGCTGCTGTATTTCAGTGTAGTACTACATAGTGTACATTTAGCTTCGTTGTTAGTGTTTCCCATTTTAAAATGATCCCACACAGCACTCCGTTAGACCGCTTCATTTTCTTGAGTGAAGTACATCAGGTGTGGTAGAGATTTGGCCATAGCGCCCTCGCCAGGACTGGCGATGCCACTACATTTAATGAAAATAAACTTGAAAAGAACAGCACCACTTTTAATTGATAACGAATTTAATTTTGTCAACTAAATTCTTATCGACGATCATTAGCATTCCTAGTTCACATGTTTACATTGAGTAAACATGTAATTGCATCACCTGGATCATTTGTGCTTTCGTATTTAGTCTGAATGCATCTTTACAGTTAGCTATTTGGGATGATCAAGTCAGCCTCAGTTTGTACATTTGGGCAAGAGCTGACACGGTCATTGGGTAACTGTAGTTTAGCACTGAGCCATTTCCATGTTAGTTTATGTTCCTGACGCTTGTTCTTGACACGTTCAGATGATGTCACTTCACAGGTATTATGGTTGGCTTTTTAGGATGATTTGGATTTTGACGACTGTCTCTATTCAAACAGTGTCTCACTATGGATATTAAGGTAGACATCACAACATTACAATCCTCACGTATTGTAAGAAGCCACCAACAGTTATTATAATATAAAGATTATAGGAACACCCCTAAAGGGATTGTATCTGGAGAAACATCAGATGTTACTGGGGAATTTAATAACTCCTGGAATCCCTATTACGATAAGATAAGATAAGATGAGCCTTTATTAGTCCCACAATGGGGAAATTCCAGGATTCCCAGGACTGTCCAATCAAATTGCTTGGTCAGAACTAACTGTTGTATATCAGCTTTTAAAAGCTAAATGCTCTGAAAGAACCAGCTGAAGAGCAGATGGGGAATTTGTTGAAATCCTGAGCCATGTGGTTGATGGATGTGTCTGTGTCTCTGCGGCCTGCAGAACACCATCCATCAGAACATCTACGGCAAGAGTCTGGCTATCACCAACACCGAGGTACAGCTGTCCACCACTATCATCGAGAACCCCGAGATGCTCAAATACCAGCAGGAACGTCAGAACTCGGCTCAAACCAACTCTGGAGTGGGCAGCACCGGGCCAGAGTCCTCAGCACCCAAACTCAACAGTGTGATGAATGGAGAGTCTCTGGAAGACATCAGGAAGGTAACCAGGACTTTTAACCAGCTGCTCAAACAGCCTTTAAAAGGCTTTAAAAACCTTAATTCATTTATTCAAAACTAAAGCCTGAGGCTGTGTGTCCACCAAACGTGTTTTTACCGCTATTTTCCATTCATTCTCTATGTAGTCCAGTGTTTACAGCGCTGAGTGCCCTTGGTGCAGAAACGCTCTTGGCGGTGGCCGTTTTTTGTCGCGGTGCTCAGAGCTGAAAAAAGTTCAACTTTTCAGAGACTGCAGCTGAGCTCGTCAATGTCAGACCAAGCAGCCAATCAGAACTGCTGCGTGAGCGGGACATAGGATGCCGGAGCTCAGGGCGGTTGGGCGACAAAAAACGCGTTTGG
This sequence comes from Pholidichthys leucotaenia, assembly GCA_020510985.1. Lineage (NCBI taxonomy): Eukaryota > Metazoa > Chordata > Actinopteri > Cichliformes > Pholidichthyidae > Pholidichthys > Pholidichthys leucotaenia. The sequence continues at coordinate 458,199,588 of CM035838.1, read as the reverse complement.
TGGTCACGCAGCCTTAATTATTCTAAAAAGGTCTTAAAATACCACAGCTGTGATGAACATGAGCTGTTTTCTTCCATTTATGTGAAATCCTCAAATTTGTAGCTTCTGATTTTTGAGTTTTAACACTTTTTTATTCGCATTTTTTAAAACTGTTGCAATTGTTTTTCTTGAAAATTTGCATCTTTTGTCCTAAATTGACTTTTTTTTTTTTCAAATTTGCAACCGTTTTCTTTAAATCTATTTTTTTTCTTCCAAATTGTGACTTTTCTTGTAAAGTTGCAACTTTTTTTTTCTTCATAAATCAACAGTTGTTTTTTTTTTTATCCCTTGGAAATTTGCACCTTTTTTTTTTCCTAAATTGACATCTTTTTTCTTTTAAATCTTCTTTGCCTCTTTTATCTGGCAGCTCCATATTCAACATCCTTCGTCCAACATCTCCACTGTCCCGCCTCGGCACATGTCCAGGAGGTGGAGCTGGAGGTGGCAGAGTTGAAGATGTTAAGATTCTCATTGGGAGTGACTAGGAGGGACAAGATTAGAAATGAGTACATCAGAGGGACAGCTCAGGTTGAGTGGTTTGGAGACAAAGTAAGAGAGGCAAGGCTGAGATGGTTTTAACATGTGCAGAGGAGGGATAGTGGAGATGTTGGACAAAGGATGTTGAAGATGGAGCTGCCAGGCAGGAGGAAAGTGGAAGACCACAGAGAAGATTCATGGATGTAGTGAAGGAGGACATGGAGAGGGTTGGTGTTGCAGAGGGAGATGAAGGGAGAGGGTGAGATGGAGGCAGATGATCTGCTGTGGAGTCTCCTAAAGGGAGCAGCCGAAAGAAGACTTGTATCTTTTTTCTCATTGTCTTTCTTGTAAATTTGGGGCTTTTTTCTCATAAATTTGCAACTTTTTTCCTGAATTTGTAACTCTCCCCGATAAGTTGCGAGTTTTGATTGTGGTTTTACCATCAAGTTAAATGGATTTTACGTGAGTGACCTAATTACAACATCAAGTGGCAACGCCAGTCTGTGGGACATTTCCATTTAATGTGAAGTGAACTGATGACCCAGAATTTTCACTTTCACCAAATAATTGGGCAGTGCTTCTTCTCGTCTTTAGAACCTTTTGAAGAAGCAGGTGGAGACGAGGACGGCTGACGGCAGACGACGAATCACGCCGCTCTGCATCGCTCAGCTGGACACAGGGTAGGAACTCATGACCCTCACTCTGGTGGACACAATCAAAATCACATCATGACTGATCAAAATACTGTTTTATTGCTGTTATTTATATCTCCAGTTTATAAGCACTAGCTTGGATTGAGTTTCAAATATTTGTTAATTCTGTATCAAATATTACAAGAAAATGATATAAACTGCCACATCTTAAGTGCACTTTTAGGTGTCGGGGTTTATATGCTGAATCAGTTTACCTGTGTTAGAAGTCTCCATAGCACAGACCTCCTCAGGAATTTTGGCTCTCTTCGTTTTTCTTCCGGTGGCTGAGTAAGAAACAGAACAAAATGGAACTCTGTACTCCGCCAACTTTGCACTGGAGCGGTGTTGTTGATGTGTGAAAAAATTTGCAGGCAGACTCTGAAACAGTCTTAAAAACAAAATATTTTCATAAGGGATATACTGACAGTTTGGTCAGATAGCCACTGCTTCTGTTTGCCAGGGATGTGGGACTGTTTTCCACCGTTCTGTCACAGAGGGTAGTCCTCTAACCCCGTTTAACTATTAACACCAACTCACTTTTATCATTGTAAAACTAGGGACGGGAATTGATAGGCTTTTATCAATATCAATGGCATTGTCAATTTTGCTTCTCGAGCCGATATGTTATTGATCCCCTTATCAGTTCTTGATCAGTTTTCTGTGTGGCCGTCACAGGACTTCAGCATCATTGCAGGAGTTTTGTTATTTTTCTGATTTTAAAGCAATGCTTCTTCTCTTAAGATATAATAAAATCAAATATAAAAGACTGGGAACATGCTTTCCTTAGAAAAATAGCCATTTATGCCTTGTAGCATTTGTAATGTTTAAATGCTGAAAAGCAATATAAGTAAAAGCAGTATAAATGGAATACTGAAATGATTAGAAACAACTGCACAGTTATGTTATTTTAGCAGTCACGCAAATATACATGCTGCACTTGGGTGTAAATTATGCATTTTTTAAAAAAAAAATATATACAGCATATACTGTATGCATGGTGTATGCACCCACATGCATAAAATACTCAATTGTGTATGTGACCCATGCTGGCAAAATATGAGTCACTTTGAGGAAATTATCAAAACTGAGGTAATGGTTTTCCATATTCTGTATTGAAAAATGATATTTAATTTGTAGGAAGTGTGCAAAAACAGACACCAGAAAAAGACGATTTGTTGATATTTTAGCTAGATTTAAAACTCGCGTTCGGTTGGAAGTTGCATCTTCCGCAAAAACATATGTATTTTTAGAAAGTACGTTTTCTAAGCTTTCCAAATGATACCAGGCACTCATGGGTTCCTTCCCAGGACTTGCCGCTAGCAAACAAAGAAAGGGTCATGATTTACGACTTCTCCTGCCTGCAGCTCGTAATGACGCTGTGCGCATTCTGACTCATTTTGCCAGCACGGGTCACATATTAACATACTGGTAAAACCTCAAGACTGCTCAGTGTGGGAAGGAGTCTAGTTCAGTATTCATCTGTAACCTCCATCCCACGCACCATCTACCCAAACTCCCAACTGCTCTCTGGTCATGAATAGATGCAAACCTTTAAATACAAAGTTCATTACCGCTCCGTGAGCAGCTAGCATCAGTGGGTTGTCCTAGCAAGGACTGGAGAGAGAGCAGGTTGGTGAAACCTCAGAGCTACCTGTTGTTGTCATCATCTAAAAAGCATGAGCTCATATCTAAATATCAGGCATTTTTGGTTGGGTTTTGTGAGTTAAAAAACTGGATTAAGAAAATGGATTTAGCCTGCAAGGCTGCTAGCATTGCACTAATACTCTACTACTATCCATCCATCTTCTACCGCTTTTCCGGAGGTCCGGGTTGCAGAGGCAGCAGCCCAAGCACTGAAGTTCAGACTTCCCTCTCCCTGGCCACCTGCTCCAGCTCTTCAGAGAGGATCCCAAGACAGTCCCAGGCCAGCTGGGAGACGTAGTCTCTCCAGCGTGTCCTGGGTCTGCCCCGGGGTCTCCTCCTCCTTCTACTACTAATAAGAAGGAAATATTACCATCACTAACAGAGATGCTGCTGTTTGGAAATCAAGTGCGGGCACACTTTGTAGACTGTCGAACACATTGCAGTCTTTCATTTTATGCCGTGCTGCTCGTGTTTCCACACACTTCCGCCATTATCCCGTGGTAATGATTGCGTCATGGTGTTGCTTGGTAACGGCAGCGTGTGACGTCATGGCATGTGCTGTTTTTAGAAAAAATACAAAAGTGTTTAAGCCTGCAGCATCGAAAAGAAGAATTAATAACATCAGCGACGTATGATTCAGGGGGCTCGAAAAATGTAAAACAGCAAATGCTAAATCATGATGCTAAGGTGTCACTAATTGGAAACATTATTAGCAGTGTTAGCAGTGAGTTAGTGTATCAGACCATCATTTCTTTGCTTTAAATTACTGCTGTTTCTTAATTTTGTTTGAGAAAAATTGTATTGAAGCAAAAATACATGATAGCCTCACATACACACAAATATTAAATAATATTAATTTGCCAAGTAGCAATAATGAATAAAGTTGAAGTTATTCAGTGTTTCCTTGGTGCGATGGCAACATAGTTTTCTGGGGGGGGGGGGGGCAGAAAACACATGACACGATTGTAACCAGAATATGTTAATTTTACACTATTTATCTTTTTTTAAATTTTGCACAGTAATATTGCATAATGGAACTTACCATTTGAAGTATTGTACTACAAAGGCTTGAATGTTGGAATATTGGGCCAGTTGGGGTACCACCCAGACGTCCTGTGTTTGGACTTTTTACTGGTGTCATCCTTCTCTTGTCCCTCTGCTCTCACCTCTCCTGGACCCTCTGCCTGAACACTTTCCTCTCCTTGGCTTCTCTCTTCTGTCTCATCTTTCCCTCTCTGAGCTCTGTCTAATTCAGGTTCTCTCTCTCTCTATGGTGGTATGCAAACAGGTTAGAAAATATCAAGTGTCATGTTTTGTCCTGCAGGATTTTTTTTTCATGGTTTACATAAATAACCAAAATGTGATTTTTGTATTTTTATTCTTGTTTGTTTTTTCCATTGACGAAGGGTAGGAAAGGGAAGGGAAAAACATTCATAATAGTAATTTACTCATGCATACTTAAATTATATGATCAGAGGTGGGTATAGTAGCCAGAAATTCTACTCGTGTAAAAGCAGTGCTATTATTATTTAGCGAATGCAAAGTCCTTAAGCCAAGCAGTTGCCTCCTGGTTTGCTGTATGGAGGGTGTGTAATCCTCCTTCCAGTCTTTGGAGCGGGCAAGCCTCTATGATGTGTTCCATTGTTTGCTCCTCTCCACATGCGCACAGAGGGCTAGGGCTACTGCCCCATCTGTAAAGGCTGGCCAAGCAGGGGCCATGTCCAGTCCTGAAGCGATTGAGTGTAGACCACTGTCTCCTTGGGAGGTTGGTGCCCGGGACCTGTTGGTTGGGGTTTATCACCAGCTGTTTGTTTGGGACCTCCTTGGTCTCCCATTCCTCTTGCCAAGCTGTCTGGATGGTAAAGTCAGCTGGGGGAGGGTTTTTCCAAATCGGCCGTCTGGATGAAAGTCGGGCAGTGGGTGGAGTGTAGATATCTGCATGGATTGGTAAGTGAGGAGAATCTTTAACTTTTTGGAGCATCCTTTGAGTTAATGCTGCTCGCCGGATGTGTGGAGGGGCTATGTTTGACAGTGCTATGAAATGAATAATTAAAAGTAGACAACCAAAAATTTCTAGTTGAGTTAAGGGTGTACAGTGGGGGGGGAAAAGTATTTAGTCAGCCACCAATTGTGCAAGTTCTCCCACTTAAAAGATGAGAGAGGTCTCCAATTTTCATCATAGGTATACCTCAACTATGAGAGACAAAATGAGAAAAAAAAAAATCCAGAAAATCACATTGAAGGATTTTTAATGAATTAATTGGTAAATTCCTCGGTAAAATAAGTATTTGGTCACCTACAAACAAGCAAGATTTCTGGCTCTCGCAGACCTGTAACAACTTCTTTAAGAGGCTCCTCTGTCCTCCACTCGTTACCTGTATTAATGGCACCTGTTTGAACTCGTTATCGGTATAAAAGACACCTGTCCACAACCTCAAACAGTCAGACTCCAAACTCCACTATGGCCAAGACCAAAGAGCTGTCAAAGGACACCAGAAACAAAATTGTAGATCTGCACCAGGCTGGGAAGACTGAATCTGCAATAGGTAAGCAGCTTGGTGTGAAGAAATCAACTATGGGAGCAATTATTAGAAAATGGAAGACATACAAGACCACTGATAATCTCCCTCAATCTGGGGCTTCACACAAGATCTCACCCCGTGGGGTCAAAATGATCACGAGAACAAAAACACGTGAGCAAAAATCCCAGAACCACACGGGGGGACCTAGTGAATGACCTGCAGAGAACTGGGACCAAAGTAACAAAGGCTACCATCAGTAACACACTACGCCGCCAGGGACTCAAATCCTGCAGTGCCAGACGTGTCCCCCTGCTTAAGCCAGTGCATGTTCAGGCCCGTCTGAAGTTTGCTAGAGAGCATTTGGATGATCCAGAAGAGGATTGGGAGAATGTCAGATGAAACCAAAATAGAACTTTTTGGTAAAAACTCAACTTGTCGTGTTTGGAGGAGAAAGAACACCATACCTACTGTGAAGCATGGGGGTGGAAACATCATGCTTTGGGGCTGTTTTTCTGCAAAGGGACCAGGACGACTGATCCGTGTAAAGGAAAGAATGAATGGGACCATGTATCGTGAGATTTTGAGTGAAAACCACCTTCCATCAGCAAGGGCATTGAAGATGAAACGTGGCTGGGTCTTTCAGCATGACAGTGATCCCAAACACACCGCCCGGGCAACGAAGGAGTGGCTTTGTAAGAAGCATTTCAAGGTCCTGGAGTGGCCTAGCCAGTCTCCAGATCTCAACCCCATAGAAAATCTTTGGAGGGAGTTGAAAGTCCGTGTAGCCCAGCGACAGCCCCAAAACATCACTGCTCTAGAGGAGATCTGCATGGAGGAATGGGCCAAAATACCAGCAACAGTGTGTGAAAACCTTGTGAAGACTTACAGAAAACGTTTGACCTCTGTCATTGCCAACAAAGGCTATATAACAAAGTATTGAGATGAACTTTTGTTATTGACCAAATACTTATTTTCCACCATAATTTCAAATAAATTCTTTTTTTTTTCTCATTTTGTCTCTCATAGTTGAGGTATACCTGTGATGAAAATTGGAGACCTCTCATCTTTTAAGTGGGAGAACTTGCACAATAGGTGGCTGACTAAAATACTTTTTTACCCCACTGTATGTACATGTGATTTCTTAGTTTTTTATCTTTAATAAATTTGCAAAAATCTCAAATTTTTTTTCATGTTGTCATTATATGGTGTATTGTGGGTAGAATTTTGAGGAAAAAATATTTATACATTTTGGAATAAGGTTGTAACATACGATGTGGAAAAAGTGAAACGCTTTGAATACTTTTTGGATGCACTGTAAATCAATGTTATGTAAGTAAAAGAAGAATTGAGGTTTTCTAGTTATAGTTGGGATTAGCACAGCAGTGCTGCTGTGGTGCAGCTAATATCTGCAGTTTGGATCTTAAATCTTAAATCACCTTGTTAAAGCTGTTGGCCTTTTTCTGCAGGGACTTCTCCCCAGCTCTGTTCAACAGTGTTCCCATCCTGCCATCGGGCTCTTCCATGTCCACCCCGCTCAATCCCCAGCTCAGCTCAGAGTCCAGCACAGGACAAGTAGCATCTGTGGGGCTGAGGCCCACTCCTGACGCCATGCTTACTTCACCCCCACCTAACAGCACCACCAAGGGACTGGAGGACAACAATGATGGGTACGAGATTTTTACCCTTCTGTCTCAGCTTGTTAAATCTAGTTTATGTACTAAAGTAATTTTCACATTTTTAAACTTTAAACCTCAAATTTAGAGATGTCCTGATCAAAACTTTTTGTCTCTGATCCGAGTCATTTAAGATTGAGGATAAGCCGACACCTAGTCACAATCCAGTACTTAGATTTTCCTACAACAAATTATTGCCAACTACACACCATTAAGTACATTAACGTTTTTTTTTTTTTTTTTTAAATACTTGAGATCTGATCTGGACATCCCTAATTAAGTTACTGTTTTCAGCCAGTACAGTTACTTCATATGTTAATTTCTTTGACAGGTTTAAAAAAAATGGATCAAATTTTGGTTTCAACAACCTCAGGATGCATTATTTACATCCGAGGTGTTCGACTCATTTTTTTTTTTTTCCACAATATCTTTATTGAACCTTTTTTTTTTTTTAACAAACATGATACAAACAATCAAACACTAACACTAAAGTACTACAAAAAAAAAAAATACACACACTAAAAACACCAACAACCACCAACAAAATCAAATCTTCAACAATGCTCCTCTGTTTAGTCTAGACAATCCAATACATAAGTATACATATTATGTTCACCAGTTTGGAATTTACAAGGTCCACACACATCATTCACCTTCTTCTTCAAGAGTTATGTTTAAATTTTTTACATAATCAATAAAAGGTCTCCATATATTCTCAAACACAATTTCCTTTGATTTCAGTATATATGTTATTCTTTCTAATGGAAGGTTTGTTAACATCTGTCTTAACCACTGAGTCACATCTGGTCTATGAGTCTTTTTCCATAATAGTGCAATACATTTTTTGGCATTAAGCAAACTGAGGTCTATGAATGTTCTTTCACTTTTATTAAAATTATGCTTTTCTGGGTACAGACCCAACAAAAACAGTTTAGGATTCAATATGATTTGTTTTGAGATTATTTTTTCAATTGTTACCCTCACCTCTTCCCAAAACATTCTTATTAATCTACATTCCCATAAACAATGAAATAGGGTTCCTTTACTTTCCATGCATTTTGTGCATGTATCTGGTATATTTTTGTTATATCTATTTAACTCCTCCGGTGTAACATACATCCGCATTAACCATTTGAAATGTATCAATTTAAGGCGTGCATTTATTGATTTGGTTTGAGCTTCTGTACAAGCCAATTCCCATTGTTCCTCTGAAATTTCAGTTTGCAGATCTTCTTTCCAGTAGTTTAATCTTTTCAGTGAATTTTCACTTGAAGATAGTATCAATGAGTTATAAAACTCTGAAATAATACCCTTTCTTTTACTATCTTTCATCATCATTTTTTCCAAGGATGAATAAATAGGTCGAGTGAGAGCTTTATTTTGATTTGATCGAATAAAGTTTCTAAGTTGAAGATATTTAAAAAAATGTGTTCTATTGAGATTAAATTTGATCCTCAGCTCTTCAAAAGACATTATGTTATCTGCACATGGCAAATATAAATCCTGAATCTTTTGTATCCCTTTTAAATTCCATACTTTAAATACAGCGTCCGCTCTCCCTGGTTTAAAATATTGATTACCCCATATTGGACTAAATTGTGACAATAACTGTGGTTCTTTTAAATAGTTTTTAGCTTCACACCATATTTTGATCATATGCTTTACAAATGGATTTTTAACTTGTTTTTGTAATTTTTTTGCCGAATCTGAGTATATGAATATGGGAAGAGGTAAAGGTAAATTGTATGATTCCATTTCAGTCCAGTGAGGGAGATCATTTGATGAAAAATATGTCATAGACCTCAGTTGTGCCGACCAATAATACAACATAAAATTTGGACATTTCAGACCTCCACGATCAAATGGTAAATATAATAAAGACAAACGTAATCTAGCCCTCCTGTTGTTCCATATAAATTCCACTAACTTTTTTTTTATTCTTGAGAATAGATCTAAAGGTGGTGATAAGGGAATGTATTGAAATAAATAAAGTATTTTAGGTAAAATATTACTTTTAAGTATATTGATTCTCCCGATCATCGACATTGGTAGTGACATCCATCTCTGAGTTAACTCATTGATATCTGACATTAAGGCTTCATAGTTGACACTGGCGACTGATTCTAGCTTAGGCACAATTTGGATTCCTAAATATTTAAACTGATTTACAACATTGAATTGATTTACCTCAGGGGCTGGGTAATTTCTCTGGGTCTCATTTAGCATTAATATTGAAGATTTAGTTTTATTTATTTTATATCCTGATATTTCCCCAAAATTCTTTATTAAATTCAACAAGGTTGGAATTGATTTTTTTAGATTCGACATAAACAAAATTATATCATCGGCGTACAGGGAGATTTTATGTTCTGTTGGTCCAACTTTAATTCCATATATTTGTGAATGTAAACGTATCGCTATCGCTAAAGGTTCAATTGCCATAGTAAACAGTAAAGGTGAAAGTGGACAGCCTTGTCGACATCCTCTATTGATTTTTATTGGTTTTGAAATATTGTTATTTGTTAGGATTTCTGCTGTAGCATTATTGTATATTATTTGAACCCATTTTATGAAATTATTTCCAAGTCCAAACCTTTGTAGGACTTCAAAAAGAAAGGGCCATTCAACTCTATCAAAGGCCTTTTCGGCGTCCAATGATAGGAGAGCTGTATCCGGTGCTTCTTTATTAAAATAAATAATATTAAATAGTCTTCTTACATTATGGAAGCCTTGTCTACCCTTTATAAAGCCATTCTGATCTCGATTAATAATATTTGGTAAAATTTCTTGTATTCGTCTTGCTAAAATTTTACAGATTATCTTAAGGTCGGCGTTTAATAGGCTTATTGGTCTCATATTTTCACATTTATTAGAGGGCTTACCTGGTTTTGGCAGCAGTATAATTAAGGCATTATTTATGTATGATGGTAAATTATTATTTTGAAATGCTTCTAAAACCATTTCCAAAAAAGGTTTTATTAATTTATTCTTAAATTTTTTATAAAGGTCAACTGGAAGACCATCTGGTCCTGCACTTTTTCCTGATTTCATATTATCAATGGCTAGCCCAACTTCTTCTTGACTAATTTTAGACTCCAATATCTCCCTGTTTTCATTTGGAATACACGGTATAGATAGTTCGTTCAAAAACCCATTTAGTTTTGTTAAATCAGGTTCATTTTTGGTATCATATAATTTTTCATAGTAATCTCTAAAGGCTCTATTAATTTCTAAAGGATCTATAACTACCTGTCCGTTACTTATAATACTGGTAATTGGTGTTTTAATTTCTAATTGTTTAATCTTCCATGCTAATAATTTTCCTGATTTTTCACCTTGTTCATAAAAAGATTGTTTCAATCTTAGAAGACTCGAGGCAGCTCTATTCGCTGATTTTTTGTCGTATTCAGCTCTCAAAATCAGTAATTCATTCTCCAACCTTGGGTCACTTCCTGCATACACTTTTTCCTGAAGACTTTTTATTTTATGTTCCAATTTAGCTCTCTCCTCTCCAGTCTTCTTAGATTTTGATCCTGTATAACTATTAATATGTCCCCTAATAAAAGCTTTGAAAGCCTCCCACTTTACACATGCTGATGTTTGTGTAGTATTGATGTCAAAGAACTCGTCTATCTGTTTTTCTATATACTTGACAAATTCCTCATCCTGAAGCCATTTATGCTGAAATTGCCATCTACCTGATTCCTTTGTCAATTTTTTATCTACATATATTAGACAACAGGGTGCATGATCAGAGATCACGATGTTATCATAAAAGCAGTTTTGAATCTTGGACCTTAATTCTGTGGAAATCAAAAAATAATCAATACGTGAGAATGTCTTGTAGGTACTGGAATAACAAGAATAGGCTTTAACTTGTGGTTTCATTTCTCTCCATATATCTAACAATCTCAATTCTTTCATAAAATGATTAATAGTCATCCTACATCCAATGTGCGTACAATCCAGTCCTGTTGATCTATCTATACCTGGATTCAATGTACAATTAAAATCCCCTGCTATTATATGTTGCCCTGTAAGTGATGATAAAATAAGAAATAAATTAGCAAAGAACTTCTGATCATCTATATTGGGACCATATAAGTTCACAAGATTTATATTTTCTAATAGCAAAGAACCTTGAATGATTACATATCTTCCAAATTTGTCTCCAATTACATTTTTCACTTGAAAAGGAACTGATTTATGTATGAGAGTCATAACTCCCCTGGCTCGGGATGAAAATGAAGAGGTGAATACACTTCCTTGCCATCTACTCCTAATTCTTTTAACATCCTCCTCTATTAGATGAGTTTCTTGTAAAAACACAATTTTTGAACCCATGTCTTTTATTTTATTCATAACTTGTTTAAGTTTTTTTAAATTTTGTAGACCTCTGCAATTCCATGAAGTTAAATTAAGATTAACACTTTGGTCCATGATCAATAGAGAGTTTGGGATTACCTTGCAGTGTAAACATGCTCATACAGAGAAGCAAAAACATGAGTGGTTGAACATTCATCCTACAAACTACACACAAACAAATTTCCCCTTCCCACACTTGTGGCAAACCCCCCAAAATCAAAAGAAAAATTCTGTCTCCCGATATAGCCATCGACCGTTCCACACCCACGGGGAACAGCCTAAGCCACTCCTTCTTCATCCTCCCAATCACCCTAACTCTACTGCTTTTAATGACGTAACATTAACTCTCCTCTGTAGTTTTCCAACTTAACTCCAAAATTTTTAACAACTTTGTACATCATAGTTTTTTTTTTTTTGTTTTGTTTTTTTAATATATAATACAATCTATATTTTGTAAACTTACTATTTACTTCAAGTCAGTCAGATGCCTGTGCAAATGCTTAATTATTCTACCTTATATTTTGTTCATGCTTAGCTCCCACCAGTCTCTTCTTCTTCTTTGATCTTCTTGATGAACTCCTGCGCCTCCTCTGGGGTCTTGAAGATGTGGGTTCTGCCCTCATACGTGGTCAGCAGTCTCGCAGGATAGATTACACCATGACGAATCCCAAGGTTGCGCAGCTCCTTACGTATGGGATCAAACTGCTTCCTCAATTGCTGGATTCCTGTGGCCAAATCTGGGTAGAACCGCACCTGCTGGTCCTGGTGTTTAATCTCTCCTTTAGCTCGTGCAGCGTTGAAGATCTTCATCCTGTCTCTGTTGCTAAGAAACTTCATAATTAAGGTCCTCGGCGGTCCCTTATCTCTCCGTGGGCCAATACGATGTGCATTTTCCAGAACCACTGCTGATTGCAACTCCTCGCTGCCCAGCACCTCCGGAATCCACTTTTCCAGAAAGGAACATACGTCCCGACCTTCTGATTCCTCTGGAAGACCCACCAGCCTCAAGTTATTCTGTCTCGACCGAGATTCCAAATCCAAAATATTATCTTCCAGAGATTTATTTTTTTTTCCAAAGTGCGCACCTTTAATTGAAGACGGGTGACGTCATCTTCAGCACTAGCGAGACGGAGCTCCATCTGCGCCGTTCGTTCTACACAGTCACCCAATTCCTTTCTTATTCCTTCCAACGCTGTCATAATCCCATCAAATCTAGAGGAAAAGTCCGCTCTCATTGAACTCATGGCAGCCATCAGCGCATCTGCGCCTCCCCGCGCAGACATCGCACCGTTGCCAGCCTCCTCCGCCATATATGGAGTTTTATTTGCTGCGTCACAGACCTGAAAGTCCGTTAATTTGGACTGTTTCGGCGGCTCGCTTTTTCCTTTACCTGGTTTTCCAGCCTTAGGCTTCGCCGACATATCCTCGCCCGAACGCTGGGATACGTTCTGTCCCAAATGAGAGAGTTATTTGCCGATTTTTTTTCTCCAGGAGCAGAGCAGAGCGAGACACGTCCGTCCTACGTGGCAGCCATAACCGGACGTTCGACTCATTTTAGTTTGGGGGGCCATATTCAGACCAATTTAAACTCAAGGGGTCCAGACCAGTAAAATAATGGCATAATCTCAAAAATTTGTTTCTGTGTTTTAGTGCAAAGAAGTGAATGTACAAGTAAATTATGAAATGTTTTCATTTAATGAGTCATTCTTTTACATAACATTCCATTTGCACTATCACTCTATACAGTATATAATTCAAGAAATCTCTGTCTTCTTTTAGATTTGATTGGCGGTTGGCACCCATCTTACAGGTGCATTACCGCCACTGACTTGATTATCGTCATTCTGTATCTTTGTATAAGGACTTCTGAACAACTCCTTATGCTTGGAAAAAAATATCCGTTCTTGGACTGTGTCCGAGGTACGGACAAGATGAATTATCCATCTGTCCGTATATCTTCTTCTTCTTTTAGATTTGATTGGCAGTTGGCAACCAGCTTACAGGTGCATTACCACCACTGACTTGATTATCATCACTCTATATCGTCGTCGTCTTCTTCTTTTAGATTTGATTGGCGGTTGGCAACCAGCCTACAGGTGCATTACCACCACTGACTTGATTATCATCACTCTATATCTTTGTAAAAGGAGTTCTGAACAGCTCCTTATGTGTGAAAGAATTATTTGTCCTTGGACTGTGTCCTAGGTGCGGCTGTTTCTCTCAGCGGTATCGACCCGGATGCTGCTGCTTCTTCTCCTTCTTTTAGATTTGATTGGCAGTTGGCAACCGGCCTACAGGTGTATTACCGCCACATACTTCACTCTATATCGTCACTATCTGGTCTGGAGCTGTAGTCCTTCTATCATCATTGCTGTGTCCAATCGAACCTCAACTCTATCTTCAGACATCACACTTCATCTCCTCGTACTTCACTTTACTCTCTATCATCATGTTGTATAAGGAGTTCTGAACAACTCCTTATGTGTGAAAAAGTTATCCGTCCTGTGGGACGTTCAGAGACCGTGCCTAGCCTATTGTTCCTGTGATGTCTCCACGATGCCCTATGATGTTCCTATGTATAAGGAGTTCTTAACAACTTGTGTGAAAAAATTATCCATCCTTGGACTGCATCACTCACGATCATAGGACTCGCTATGACATCATCAAAGATCAAAGGCAGGCATCACTCATGCTCACGAACGATCATAGGACATCAGAGATCAAAGGCAGGCATCACTCACGATCATAGGACTCGCTATGACATCAGCAAAGATCTTAGGACTCGCTATGACATCAGCAAAGACCAAACACAGGCATCACTCACGATCATAGGACTCGCTATGACACCATCAAAGATCAAAGGCAGGCATCACTGAATGAGTGGTGACGTCAAAGATCAAAGGCAGATTTGACCATGGTTACTGTTGCCATGGTAACAGTAACTACAGGCATGCATAAATGCTTGCTTGCACTTGCTTTCTGTGGGCATGCACGGGCATGCCCATATTGTATAAGGAGTTCATGTGTGAAAAAAATTATCCATCCTTGGACTGTAGTGCAAATCACTATAAATTCAAGAAATCTCTGTGCTTGTGTCTGTCTGCGTGTCTGTCTGTCACAACCATAGGACCCACTAAAGGCGCTTTTCCACTAGCCCCGCTCAGCCCCGATTGAAAACCCGGCTCTACTCACTTCGGTTCGGTTCAGCCTCAGTTGCTTTTCAACTACTGCTGGCACACCTGCTGGCACACCTGCTGTGGGTGGGATTTCTTGAACAGCAGGCGGCGCCACACCCTCGTGACGTGAAACACGTGACTGAATCCTCCACAACAAACAAAATGGCTGATGACGAGGAGAGAAGGAGAGAGGAATGACTGACATGAAACTGGTTAAATCTATGGTGCTGACTTGTACTCTGCACAATCTGTGTGAGAGTCATGGAGAGACGTTTGACACTACATTGGATGATGCAGTAGATGAACCAGTGGTGGCAGCGGCACAGAGAGCAGAGGAGCAGGGTGGTGATATTGTAGCGAACTCAATATAAGCACCCTACTTGGCTTGCCAAATGGGTTGACCCTATTGGCGACACAGGTAGAGTGCAGAACTCCGGAGCGGGAGGCGTGACTTCGAACCTGCCGGTGGGACGTCGCCATGTCGAGCTGCACGTTACAATATAATACAAGATGCTGTGATGCAATACTTGTACATTTCATCCACATTTATGTGCATACATATTTCAGAAATGTTTTTTGTAAATAAAATGTTGTGCATGGTCCATCTACCTGTCCTCTTGTTCATAACGCTTATCTGTTAAGAAGGTGCGAAGCCATCAGCCTAATGATGAGTCCACACTTCGTCACTGTTGTGATAATTGCTCACGCTGAGCGCTCTGACAGCCCCGTATGCTGTGGGGGTCACACACACGACGTGTTCCTCCCCACACTCTCAATTTTTTTTCCCGTATATTTTTCTCTTTGGCGTACAGAAATGGCAATACGCCCGTATTTGCTAAAATTGCATTTTCCCCGTATTAAAATATGGCGAAACCGTATCACTTGACAGGTATGTAATTACATGCAGAAACACCGCACAGGCCATCTTCACAAAAATCCAGCTCGACAAGCCACTTTTGCTTAGGTGGAAATGCAAATTGAACTATAAATCATGCGCTGATACATGTCATATTTTCCCATGTAAAGGTCTCCCACTTTTACTTACAAATTGATTTTTAATTTTTGGGAAAAGGGAATATAAATTTTGCACTTGTTGGTGACAACAGTTGTGTGCAACAAAAACACAGTTGTGTATCCTTGTCCGATTTGTCTACTGTTATTAGTGCCAAATTTTTGCGAATTCCTTCTTAATTTATTAAATTTTGACTGGTGATGCAACATTCAACTTACACGTACTTACCTTTATCAGTGTCTACAAGTTCAAGCACACCTGTACAACTGCTTATAACATAAAAAATGTACCCGTTCAAGAGAAATGGATTCAGCATTGCAAATTTGTTTAAAATTAAAAAAAAAAACCTACCAAGACATTACGTTTCGTTGTGTTGTTAAAAATTAAATTACCATTAGAAGGCTATACACCTGACCTGATGAACAGCAGCATGTGGAGTGAACAGAGAATGGAATGTGTATGTAATTATTGGCTTTTCTCATACGGTGTCATAACAGATAAACCAGACTTTTGATGCAAACAATACAATTTTATTCCAGAAGCCAAATTTACAAACAAAAAAACAGACTGGGTGATGACATCTCTGCGAGCTCACGCTCTTCCCTTCGTAAACGCAGCGTCCTGCTCCAGGGCTTCACGCACATCTGCCCGCACATCTGCGGCCACCTGTCGCAAATGCTGCATGTACTCCTGATTCTTGCCGCTGGTCATGTTGCCGTTCCAAGAGCCGCATCTCTTCGTCATGCATGTTGGCCATCACTAATGTAAGGTCAGCGATGGGAGTTGTCTGTTTTCGTCTTGCCTAGATGGAAAGACAGAAAGGCATGGTCGTTAAAGCTGGATCACTACATATATTATGGAATTACACAGGTGAAAGTCTGTGGTGGAATGTCACTATTATATTATGCTTCATTGCTGTATATAAGCTGAACTGTCATGTTGCTGCCCCTCAGTAGAGCAGATTTTGCAACACGCAGGGTGCTGTCTTCGGCTGCAGCCCCCCTGCAAAACTAAAAAGGATTAAGATTAAGAATATGGATGGATGGATGGGTAATGTTTAAACTAGTTGCTTGTAGTGTGGCCGCAGAAATCTGAATGGGTTAATACAGTCAGCTGACACGAAGCATTTCAATGAAGCATGTTGATTTCAATGGCAGTTCATGAGCTTTAGTTGTTTTTATAAAACTAGAATTACAGCACTTCAATCACCACACCTAAAAATGGTTGTGGAACACCGATAAGTGAAGACCAAAGAATAACCTTTTTGCACATTTAAAAAGACATTTTCAATTAATTAATATGCAGCTACAGGAAATTGCATTAATCAATTTGGTACATAACTTGTTAGGCTCCAGCCCCCCCGCGATCTGTAAAGGATTAAGCGGTAGAAGATGGATGGATGGATTTTCGACCCTGGTTTCTGCTGCTGGACCTGTTTCAACCCCCAAAAAAAATCGTGGTTATTGTGCCTTACCGGCACTTGAACGTGATCCAGATGGAGCTGGTGATGTGGCTGACATGGGAGTCGATTCAGCTGGCGCTCTGGCAGACGCAGACGCAGGAGAGTCCGCTGTGTCCATCATGTCCGCTGAGGTGGACCCCTGTGATATGAAATGCAATTCTAGAAAGAAAATGCACGCAATTTAAAACTTAACACCAAAGTGCAACATGTACACAACACTCACCGGAATACAATAAGCGTAATTCAGCGTTTTGTTCGCGCTAATACTTAACACAAAGCGTGAATCTGCAGTTGGCTGCAAAACAATAGGAAAGCCTCAGTAACAACCATTACTCACAATCTAACAACCTTCCTATTTCTTAAAAACAGTGAGCTTGGCACAGAAAGGATCAAGTGGCGAAAAGATGCGCAATATCAAAACAACACTCACCATCCACGGTTTCCAAGACTGTGACAGTGACCGTGTCGAGCCCAATGTCTCTCAGCGAACCACTTCCATTCCTTCCGATCCGCTGAACTTCGAGCAATGTGGTCCTTCACTGCTCGGTAATCGCTTTTCAGCTTTTTCAGCTTCTCCCGACACTGTTTGGCAGTACGGATGTGCCCTTGGGAAGCCATCTGCTCGGACACCTGCATTTCAAGTAGATCCGTCCAACTCGCGCTGGATGCGATCGTCGCCTAATATAGAAAGAAAATTGCGCACCTCCTAATATATAATATTAGGAGTATATTATTATATAAGTATATTATACAGTATATTAATATAATATACCGTATTAAAGGGGCGCACTGTGTTAACTGGCTGAACAATTACAAATGGCGGTCGTGGAGTAAATTCAGCAGAAAAAGTCGCTTTCATGACGTTACGACCTGACCAATCAGCGGCGACCAGTCTCTTAAAGTCATATCACAGCCCTACTCAGCTCGGTTAGACCCTGCCCTGGATCAGGTACGAAAAAAGTACCTGCTAACCGGTGCTGGGGCTAATGGAAAAGCGCCTAAAGCGGGCTGAGTGGTGCGGTGTAGGGCTAAGTGAGGCTAGTGGAAAAGGGCCTATGATGTTCCTATGTCTACATGATATCTATATAACGTCATATAGACACCATAGTATAGAGTGATTCAAGAAAATCTGTGTGATCAAAGGCAGGCATCACTCGCGATCATAGGACATCAAAGATCAGAGGCGGGCATCACTGAATGAGTACTGACGTGCTTGCTTCCACCTGCTTTCTACGGGCATGCAGAAGTACTTGCTTGTATTTGGTTTCTGCGGGCATGCACAGGTATGCACTAGTAACCATAAAATGAGTAAAGCTAGGGTCACCAAACCTGGTCCACAGGTTCACTCTGATTCCATAACCTCTGACTGCAGGTTTGAGGTCAAAAGGTCAAAGGTCAAGGTTGACACTCCCTATGATCTCTTACTATAAAACGTGTAAAGCTCTCTAGGGTCACCATACTTGCTACACAGGTTCACCTCAGGATCCTGCCCTACAGCTATGGTTGTATACTTTGTTGTATATTCGTGGATGATGGGCGTATCATAATTTGGTTCTAGCAAAGTAATTATATTTAAAAGTTGAAAACTGCTCTGGGATCTTGAAAGAAAACGGAGGCGGTGGATATTGCCCTCACCTCAGAGTGCTCTTGTTTTCTCTGTCATAAGAAAACTCACATGTGCAACTGCCTGTGGACAATATTGCCCCAGTGCTGTGCTGCCCGCCGCCTGCCTGTCTGTTTTGTCACCAACCGGCCACAGAATGAATCCACCGTGGACGGGACTGTGGGCCCAGTGCAGGAGAAGCCGTGGACTCGCTCCACTACTGGTCCGCCACACGTCCTGCCCCAGTCCTTTTCCATGGCAGCCTGGCAGGGAGAAATGTGTGGTGGGTGACAGACAACAGAGCACAACCTCTGCTCCCCATATATCAGCATTTTTTTTTTCTTATTTATGTTTAAAAAGTTGCTCTTATTTCAAACCATTCTGATTGGTTCTCGTCTCTGGAACATTTTCGTTTTTATCCATTGATGAAAAGTGTCAGTACATTTAGTCATAATTTTTCCTCTCAAATCACTTTAGTTATCATCTTGCTTTCTTCAGAAAAAATATGTTGTTGAAGAAAACTATGACAAATGTTATTAGCCAGCGAAATTAACACTGTTCTGATCGGTTTGGTTAATCTCTCAGCCCTAAGTTGCAGTATGGGCAATGTTCCTCCCAGGAACATGGATGTTACACAGTGGGGCTTTAATTAAAGATGGCATGTTGATTTGATTTTGTGATTTTGTTTTTTCCTTTAAATAATTATGCAGCCCAACACAGTGCTTTGATTTCTCAATTTCTTCCTCATCTTTTACCTTATTTTCCTGCTTCAGTGCAAAGCCCAACCTGCTGCTCACTTCAGCCTCCAAGATCGAGCCCATGAAGGCTTTAGATTCCAGATTCACTGAGAGGTCAAAGGCCACATCGGGGCCTGCGTCTGCCATCTCTTCCACCGCTGGACTCATACCTGTCGAGAGGTGATCCTATCTGGGTCCGGCTGAAGCTGTTGAGGGAAAGTGGTCCGAACCAGCGCTCACATCACCGTGATGTTTATGTGCTTTGTGTTCACACAGCCGGCCGAAGGACAGCATGTCGGTCCTGAAAGAAACAAAAACCAAAGAAGACACCAGCAGCGACAGCGAGGACAAGATGGCTGCCATCAACAAAAACCTGGCATTCACCAAGAGGAAGCCTGAGCTGCTGATGGATGGAGGAGAGGTGGTGGAGAAAAGGAAGAAGGGAAGGCCGAGGAAAGACAAGATGGCTGCTCCCATAGCCCAGTCCTTCACCCAGGTACCGGTGAGCTGTTCACAGCTCACCTCACAGGGTGTCCACACATCCTGAAAAGGTCTTAAAGTAGTCTAGCCAAAATTAAGGTCTTAATTATCCTGAAAATTATGGTTAATCCATAAATATGCATCTTCGAGGATAAACTTTAAGCGCATGATAAAATTCTCATATTTAGTCCATGTGTAGTTACAGCTTTTGCATTTTAATGTAATACAATATGATACAGCTTTATTGTCAGTTATTACTGAAGTTTGTTTTGCAGTTCATGGGACATTCCTTTTTCAAACATACAGGAAAAACAAAACGTATAGATTGGACAAACAGAATATACCAGTTGGACACACCATACAAATAAAGCTAAAACGGTGAGGATAGGCATGACAGCACGTTTACAGTAAAAATGAGTGGAAGGAACAGTGTTCATTTTTCATACATTTGCAACTTTTTCTTTTTAAAGGTAGAATATAAAATATTTTCAACGCAAATATTCCAGAAATATCTAAAAAAAAAAAAAAATAGAGTCTAAAACATTTCTTTTGTTTTCATGCCAAATATGATAATTTATGATATTGCAGAGCTATGAATTAATTAGTCCCTCCAGGATTTCATGGAATGTTTTTATGATTGTTGCGGCCCAGAAAGCCTAAATTTGCGGGAACTGTTTCAAAAAGTTGCGGTCAAAGTTGCGATGTTTTGAGAGGTTTTTTTGTACTAGAAGTTGTGGGAAGAATTACAAATTTTAAAGCAGATTTTTTTCCCACAGTTTATTGCAATGATGTTTTGCATAACACCACAAGAAAAGCACAGGATTGTCAAAAATTTCCTATTAAACAGTGATTTGTAAATTAAGCAGTAACTTCTGCTATCCACCTTATTCCTCGGCCCCATGATGCCTTGCGTGAATTATGGTAGCAACTTCCAATATTAGTTTAGAACATATGGTTGTCACTGAAACGGGACACTTTTCCTTGTTAAAAAACAATGACTTCGGCATCAGGAATGCGGGAACACGGCCTCTTGCACCTCAAAACAGTAATACAGTGATCCCTCACTTATCGCGGTTAATGGGTTCCAGAACCGACCGCGAAAAGTGAAAAACCGCGAAGTTGCGTCACCCCTAGTGACGTCACCCATAAATAATACGTACGTTCATTCTCTCACTCTCTCTCTCGTGTGATACGTGTGTGTGTGTGTAAGTGTACATACATACGTAGATGTAAATAAAGTGTACATAAATATGTTTTTAGAACTCTTTTATTCTTAAAACAAGATACGTAACTCAAGATGAAGATGATTTACTGCACAGGTTAATGAGAGCTTTACTGCTCCTCAGGTGACGCCTCATCGTCAGGTGCTAGAAGCGCAGGATCGTCGAGGGCAGCTTCCGATAGAGCTGGAGAAGCTGCAGGAGGCGGCGTAGTGGCTCGACGGGAAGACTATTTTGCACAAAATGGCACAAGAGAACAGCAAAAAGTTCCACGCGGCGAGACTAAAGCAACACGAGCGATAAAAAGCAATGAATGCGGTCTTCCTTCGATGCATTGGCGCTCGGCAGGGACAGAAGCTGGGTGAAACGTCTCGGCCAATCAGCTTGCGGGGTGAAACGTCTCGGCCAATCAGCTTGCGAGATTCCCGAGCCGAGCCAACAGGAGAACAGCGAACAGAGAGGTGGGGCTCTCAGTGTTGATACCTGATGTTCTAATGTAGTCTCCCTGCCTTCTGCTAGCGCCCGCCCATTATTTCTCAATTTTGAATTTTTGATGAATATTTTTGAAAAATCCGCGATGCACTGAGGGCGCGAAAGGTGAAGCGCGAAGTAGCGAGGGATCACTGTATAATCATACCACTTCTCACGACTATCGAGGGATGGGAAGATGGTCTTATAAAGTGGTCTTGTACTAGTTAGCGCTGCTGCTAAGATGCTAATGCTGTAAACAAATGACCCGTGCTGACAAAATGAGTCACTTTGAGGACATTTTCAAAACTGATGTAACGTTATTTCCATATTCTGTATTGAAAGACCTTCAAAATAATACTTAATTTGTAGGAAGAGGACAAAAACTGACCCAGAAAAAGACGATTTGCTTATATTTTGGCTAGGTTGAAAACTCGCGTTTGATCGGTTGGGAGTTACATCTTCCACAAAAGCATAGGTATTTTTAGAAAGTACGATTTCTAAGCTTTCCAATGATACCAGACACTCATGGGTATTTTCCTGGGACTTTGCCACTACCAGACAAAGAGAGTCATGATTTATGACTTCTCGTTGCCTGTACTCATAATGACGCGGTGCGCATTCCAACCATCACGTCTCCACCGCAGTAAAGTCAGCTGCATTTTGTTAAAGTATGTTGGACATAATCAAATTTACCTTAGAGCAGACGTACGCCACAACACCGTGCTTGGATGTCATCTGTCACCGTGTGGTGAGAAGCCTCCATTTATTCCAAAAATACAAAAATTAGAAGGACTGAAATTAGCTGCCACTTGAGTGCAAAACATGCATGTGAACTATACATTAAAATGAATTTGAACAGCTTTTAAAAACGCTATTTTAAATGCCTCTGCTACTCCACTCTTATTGACTGATTTAACACTATGTCAGCCAAAACCGGAACCTCCGCCCAGAATCGTTCCTACAGCGGCACCCCCATGAATAAGGTGGATACAGAAAAACACTTTTGTGTAACAGCAAATACAGACTTTAACACAATTAAATGAGAATAAAGTAGCTACTCATAAATGTGTCATAAAAATGACCCAATACTGTCAGCTGCTCTTGCTGAGAACTTGAATAAAAAGGATGAAAAAATAGTTATCCATTACAACAGCTAAATTGCACTGAATGCATGTTAGAGTATAGATTTGGAAATTATGGCAGCACCTTCATTTGAAAACTCCAGAACCACTGCGTTCCCCAACCACTCCACTACCAAGCGCAGAGGAAAAAAAGAAATGATTCTGTTGTTCTGTATGTCTATGGAAGTCTGTGTTTTTCTGAAAAAAAAAAAAAAAAAAATACTGAATTTTTCCATGCCTGACTCCTACCTGTCTGTCTTGTCTGCTGCATGTTTTAACACTCACCTGTCTCATCAGATACTAATCTTTATCTTTATCCTTTACTGGGAGTCATACTGGGAGGAGGGGCTCTCCTTTGGGAGTTTGCCGGAGGCGCACGTTGGTCTGTGTCCAGACCAAAGGTTCACAGCTTTAAAGCGTATTGACCAGATGTAGTAATGATTTTACCTCTCAAGTTGTATAAAATGTTACAACACTGACTGTAGTGTTAGATTTGCTCATTTGTTTGTGGTTTTACGGCATCTCTCCTCACGCACGCTCTCGCGACGTGGGTGCTTTCTAGCATGCAGACTTTTTTTCAACACAAACCCCGGCACTTTGTACATGTGGTCAGCACAGAGACGTGGGGAGATGTCCACTGGCAAGCTGGGGGAGACATAGGAAGGGATGGTGTGTGAAAATTCACGGGTGAGTGTTTCTTTAAATCGCACTCGGTTTTGCTGATGTGTTCCATTAATACTCACTGTAAACACGGAAGTCAGCACAGTACAGCGACGCATTTGATTGGTTAGACTGAGTGTTTGAGCGCTACTCAGGGACAGATTTGATTTACGAAATCAGCGGAAGTTGACGAGTGGCCAAAATTGCGGGAAAGTTATGGTGATTGGGCAAAGTTGTAAGGTCGCACAAAAGATGCTGTGAATCACTGATTTCACGTGAATTCGTGTGATCACAACATTACGAAATCCTGGAGGGACTGATTAATTTATGATGTTTGTGGACTGACAAAGTTGCTTGGAGAGCAAGAATGGATGGAATGACAACTTGGAGAAGTCATTGTGGGTCATCAGTAAAAATACTTCAACCTCTAGTGCAGGGATGGGCAACTGGCAGCCTACAGGCCACATGTGACCCGCCCCTTCATCCACTGCAGCCCGCCAGTCCATTTCCAATAATCAATTATTTATTTATATCACATTTGCTGTATTTGGAACCTCATTCTTGAATGTAATTATAGAGTCCGCCAGCAGAGAGAGCACTAATTGAAACCTAGGTGCCGCTCTGTGCAAGTGGTCAAGCGAGTGAGTAAGGGAGTCATAGAGAGAACAGTGCAGTGGTGGAGAATGTGTTTTTAAGGTATGTTGCCTGCCAAGACCACATTAATAGGCTGTAAACAGCAGTAGATGTGCACAATAGGCTGCTTGTAAACAAGAATAAATACTGCTGAGGAGCTGTAGCATTTATTCTTGTTTGGCAGATGAAGCCTCATGGAGATCAGAAACTTTTCTTCTAATTGTGCAGAATCTCAAGGCTTTCAGGTTTCTTTCTAAAGAGCGTGACTGAAGCACTGACAGTTTCAATCCCATGTCAGCAGTAAAAGTTCAGAGATTGGTCGTTGTAATCTGCTGATTTTTTTTTTTGTCGTTGTTCATTTATACCAGTGGCTCTTAAACTTTTTTTTTTAGAGGCAGGGTACACGCTGGACAGATCGCCAGTCCATTACAGGGCAAATATAGTTTTATCAGTAATTTTATTTCAAATATGATAAAATACTGAGTGACTTTTATTTTCATTTGCATCTTCAGTTTTATTTGTGAAACTTTTGACTTTGCAGGAAATAATAACCCCCCAACCCCCACCCCCCCAACCCCACACACGGGAGGTTTACAACCACCAAAGTTGCCCATCCCTGGCCCAGTGGATGATGTTGTTCATTACTGCCATCTGGTATTGCCAGTAGTTACCGGCAATTCCTGCATAATCCATGGACCTTTAGGCAGCGTGTCCACCAAATGCATTTTTTGTTGCCCAACCATCCTGAGCATTTTTTCGCAGCGTTTGCGCACAACGCTCTGTGGACAAAAAAGGCTGTGCCCTGTATCTCAAGCAACAGCTTGTCACTCTCAGCTCAGCACTTCCATTTTTCCTTTTGTCAGACTTTCTACAGATTTTTTAATAGCAGACTCTAAATAACAGTGGACAGGAAACGCTTTCTAGCCACTCTGGATGTAAAATACAATGACACGGAAAGCAGGAGTGTGAGTACAGACTAGTATCGGTGTCCTTTGTCCCGCCCACACAGCAGTTGTGATTGGCTGCTTAGGTCTGGCATTAACGAGCTCAGCTGCAGTCTCTGAATAGTTGAACTTTTTTCAGCTCTGAGCGCCGCGACGAAAAACAGCCACCGCCGAGAGCATTTCAGCGCTGAGGGTGCTTAGCACTGTAAACGCTGGACTACACAGAGAATGAATGGAAAATAGCTGCCCAGAGCAGAAAAAACATGTTTGGTGGACACGTAGCCTGAAGGGACTTTTTCCACATAAATTTGCTGCTTTTTCCTTGTCAATTAATGATTATTTTTTTTCTCGTAAGTCTGAAACTTTTTTGAAAGTTTGCAACTTTTTCAGATAAATTTGAAACTTCTTTCTTGTGTACTTGCAGCTTTGTTCATAAAGTTGCAACATTTTTCTGTCATGAACTTGGGACTTTTTTTTCCTGTTGTGAGTTTTGGTTGTGGGGGTAGAGACTAATTTCAGGTATTTTCCTTTAGTGGCAACATCAGTCCTGGGAAAGTTAGAATTTAATGTGATCTGAACTGAAAACCAAAGATTTACAGTAACTTCTTTTCCTGTGAGTAATTGGACAAGGCTCATTTTTACCCTTTTGCAAATGTAACATCTTAAATTTGATGAAATGGCCTTAAAAAGATCTTAAATGTCTTAAAGGCAACTTCTTTATAGCTGTAGAAAGCCTGTGTTCAGCACTAAATAAAGCATATTCAGACTTAAAAATATTTTGGCACTATTTGAACTCCTTTGTAAAGGCTTCTGTTGTTCACATGTCCTTCGGGTGGAGTAGAGGGAGATAACCGTTTTGTCCTTCCTCCTCCTGTCAGATCACTCCTCCTGTGGAGCGGGAGCCCAGCAGGCTGCCAGCACCTCCTGCTCCTGTAGCGCTCCTCAAACTAGCCACACCCAGAACACAGAAGGCCTTCAGTGTGCAGGTAAACGAGGGATTTCATTTCAGCTAAATTCACCTTCATGTTCTGTTTGCTCTGTCACCATAAATGTGCACAGAAAGCTCTTATTTAAATTGATATTTTGCAGGTGCGGAGTGACATCACCAGCATTCAAACTGGATGTTTATAAACTTCGGTCCGATACAAAATGATATGATATGCAATGCAAACCAGTTTCTTTAAGAACAGTCGACATTAGGGGTGACTTAAAAAGATCAATTATCCTATTTAGATTGATTCCTGTTGGGATGAGCCAATATTGGTTCACAGAATCAGCAGATCAATCTGATTTCATGTAATGGGTACAAAAAAAATGTAAAGATTCAAAGTATGTTTGGACTGGGTGTGGGCCGAGGACTCGCGTCACTACATTCGTGTGGTAGCTCATGTTTATTGGGGCAGTGGTAGCCTAATGGGTAGGGATGTGGACTGGTGAGCAGAAGGTCAGGATCAGATCTGGGTGGGACAGATAATGCAGCAGTGTTTGCTTCACCCTCCTAAACCCCACTGTGGTGCCCTTGAGCAAGGCCCTTAACCTCAGCTGCTCCAGTGGAGCTGCTCAGTGGCCACAGGTCAGTCTGTGGTTGGACTGGGCAGCTTCCTGGTATGAATGTCTCACGTTATGGATGTCATCAGGGTGTCCTTGAAAAAGAGAGTTTGCCTCTCAATGAAGCTCCCCTTTATAAATAAAAGTTGAATTAAAAAAAAAATCTAATAAATAAAAATGTGAGCACAGCTGCTGGAGTCGAGACCGGCATGCAGGGGTTCATGTGGTGAATTAAATTAATGTTTAATTCACAAAGTTAGAGTTTTCCTGGTACAGTTTACAGCATTGGGTCTCCATTTGCACTATTACTATAAAACAAGTAACGCTAGGGCCGCCAAACCTGCTACAGTTTCACCCTGAGACCATGACCTCTGACTATGGGTTTGGGGTCAAAGGTCAAGGTTAGCATTCCCTTTGCTGTCTTACTAGAAAAGCTCTCTCGGGTCACCAGACTTGCACAGGTTCACCTTGGGATCCAACAACTATGGGTTGTATACTATACTAACAGTAGCACCGCTAGCCCAACAGACAGCCTGCCGGATGATCTCAACATCTTTTACACCTGCTTCGAGACCATCAGCCACAGCACAGAAAAGAGACACACACTCGTGCACCCCCCCACCCCACCCACTAAGAGTCTCACCAGACCAGGTAAACAAAGCACTGAGAAATATCAAACCCCGCAAGGCAGCAGGACCAAACAACATCCCTGGGCGGGCCCTCAGAGCATGCGCTGCAGAGCTGACTGATGTTCTCACAGCAATCTTCAACCTCTCCCTCAACCAGAACATAGTCCCCTTGTGCTTCAAAACAACAACTATCATCCCCGTCCCCAAAAGGAGCCCACCAAACCGTCTGAATGATTACAGACCAATAGCATTCACTCCAATCATCATGAAGTGCTTTGAGAGAGTGGTGCTGCCCCTCATTCAGGACAGCATACCAGGCACCGTGGACCCCCTGCAGTATGCCTACCGGCCCAACAGATCCACCTCAGATGCCATCGCTGCAGCATTCCATTATTCTCTTTCCCACCTGGAAGGTAAAGACTCCTACATTAGGATGCTCTTTGTCGACTACAGCTCCGCCTTCGACACGGTCACCCCCTACAAACTCACTGACAAACTGTCTTTACTTGGCCTGCACCCCACCCTCTGCGACTGGCTACTGGCCTTTGTAACTGGCAGGCCCCAGTCTGTCAGGATGGGTAACAGGACCTCAGCCAGCATCATCACAAACACAGGTGTCCCACAGGGTTGTGTTCTCAGCCTCATCCTCTACAGCCTCTTCACCCATGACTGTGTTGCCTCCCACGAAGACAACATCATCCTAAAGTTTGCAGATGACACAGCAGTGACAGGACGCATCACTGATGATGATGAAGCATCCTACAGGAGAGAGGTGGCCAACCTGGTGTCATGGTGTGAGGACAACAACCTCACCCTCAACACGGACAAGACAAAGGAGATGATAGTGGACATGAGGAAAGGGAGGAGGAGACCCCATCGGCCACTGCTCATCCGGAAGCTTGAGGTGGAGAGAGTGAGCAGCTTTAAATACCTGAGCATCCACATCAGCGAAGACCTTAAGTGGACACACAACACCACACAGCTGGTAAAGAGAGCTCAACAACGACTGTACTTTCTGAAGAGGCTGAAGAAGTTCGACATGTTTTCCAGGATCCTCAACAATTTCTACAGCTGCATCATCGAGAGCATCCTGACCAACGGCATCACTGCGTAGTATGGAAACACTACTGCCCTGGAGCGCAAACGCCTGCAGAGAGTGGTGAAGACAGCAGAGAAGATCATCAGGACTCCACTCCCCTCTCTGCAGAGCACCTACCACCGCAGAGTCCAAAAGAGAGCTGACGCCATCCTCCAGGACCCCACCCACCCCCAGTACAGACTGTTCACACTTATACCCTCAGGTCGGAGGTACAGAAGTGTGAAATATCGGACAACCAGACTGAAAAACTCCTTCTTTCCCACTGCCATCAGACTCATGAACAGACAACAACTCCCAAAACTCTGTAACACAGCTTCACATATAGGAACTCACACACCGGCTGCTAAATTTGCACACTGCTCACCTGTACAGTAGATATAGTATCACCTGTCTGATGTCCATATAATCTCTGCTGCTACTTACCAATAATTTGTAATTATGCACTGCTTGTTGCACACTGTACATAGTTCATGCCATCTCAGGTTCACATCATCTGATATCTATATACCACTATCACTTTAGTCATCTGGTGACTTCATTTTCATTCCTCTACTGCCTAACTGTGTGTTGGTGTATGTGTCTTAGCATCCATCAGTACTAGGATTGAGTTACTGTGTTAGTGTGTCATGACCTGTTAGAATTGTTGTTTCTGTACCTTTAACTTGGCATTCGCTCGGAGAGCAAAGTAAGAATTTCATTGCTCAGGAAATGTAGCATTTCTTAACTGTGCACATGATAATAAAGCCTTTGAGTCCTTGAATCTTGAATACTATACTATATACTACTAACTATTTTTGTTGTGTATTCATGGAAGATAGGCTCGTCATAATTTGGTTCTGCCCAATAATTATATGGAAAAGTTGAAAACTGCTGTCCTTCAGTAACATTGGGATCTTCAAAGAAAACTGAGGCGGGGAATACTGCACCCGCCCCAGAGTGCTCTTGTTTTCTGTTGCTTTTGCCTACACACAGCAAAGTGTTTCCTGTTCTATTTTATGTCTTTTTATAAATACACTGTTATAGACCTAAATGGAAAGTGTGTGTGTTTGTGTAGGTGAGCATGGAGCCGTCAGTCTTCCTAGAGGTGGAGAACGAGGTGTCGGTGGTTGCGGGTGCGAAGCTCAGCCAGCTGCGATGCTCCAGAGATGGTCGGGACTGGAACACGCTGCTGCCCAGCTCAGTGGTGGCTGCTGCAGGGAGCAGGTGGGAGCCGAGGCTCTGCCTTCTGTCACTGTGGAGATCAACTGACTTTATTTCTTCTTTGTAGTGAACAACAAGTTACTGTCCCTCCATACAGCGCTGACATTGACTCTTTAACAGAAGAAGTCCTGTAAATGAAAATGATGAGTGTTGATGCTCTTCCTGTCCCTCAGTGACGTTCTTGCGGCTGCCTGTGAGGACAGAATGCTGTCGGTGTTCTCTTCCTGTGGGCGGCGTCTCCTTCCAGCCATCCAGCTGCTAACGCCTGTGTCAGCCTTGCATTGCTCTGCCCACTTTGTCATGGTCCTCACGACTGGAGCCACCCTATCTGTGTGGTCAGTGTTGATCCTGGTTCATGTCTGTTAATTGGGGATGTTTATCTTTTTTGCTTTGTTGTCTTTTCTCAGTCTCTACTCTGAAAATAGTTTTGTAATTCAGTTTTTTTCTTTTTCAAAAGTTAACCCATTTATTTGCCCTCTCCTTTTTTCCTCATAGCTGTGTTTTCTTGGGTGTATGAAGTGAAACTCCTTGCATTCATCTTTGTAAATCTCTAGTAACTGTTTTTACATCTTAACATAATGGAAAGTGAAATGAGAAGAACAGACCCCAGTCATTTCTCACAGATGCAACATAGCCAGTTTTATACACGGTGACCCAGGATAATGACTGAAACTGCATCGGTCCCTAAAAGCTGTTCAGTGGTGAAATTCATCTTCCTTTGGGCCAAGTTTTCAAAGCAGCTGTCCAGACATGCTAACTGGCCCTGGAGGCTAAGTTGACTCCTTAGATCTGCCCTCTTCCTCTTCCTCTGAAGTCATAGCCGGTGCTTAGTCCTGACTGGTTCATCTGTTATAGTGCAGTGTTTCCCCTGGGTTTACAGCTTTTGGGGCACAAACGCTTAAAAAAGCAGGGGTACGCGGATGTTTCCAGGGGTCCGCATTTGTTTTTTCCAGTAGACTGGAGGTCCAGAGCAGTGTTAACATGGTGCATGGGCACATACTTCATTTCCCTGTTGGGAGGGACAATAAACAGAACATTTTCTCCAGAGTAAATATTGAGGGGACTAACTATTATTATAGTCGGTCACAAATTTATTAGGAAAAAAAATTAGACGGCTGGAAAAAGCTGCAAATTTACAAAAAGTGAAGTTGCTTAGAAAAAAGTTGCAAATTTATGAGAAAAATATGTAAATTTGCAAAACACCCCTGACAAATTTATTAAAGTTACCCCCCGCCGGTCAAAGAGCCCTTTGGGCTTCGACCGGCGGGGAATATGCTATGGGTCAGTCTGTCCGTCTGTCCCACGTTTGTGAAATCAACTCCTCCTACAGTTCTGTTGCAATTGTTTTGAAATTTGGTATCATGGTTTGATATACACTGATGATGCTTATATTGCAATTTCATTCTCATCGGATGACCTTGAGGTCAAAGGTCAGATCAGATTTTTCTCTAAATCTTCTAAGCACAATAACTACTGAAAGAAATGATGTAGGCTCTTCAAATCAATACTGTAGTTGTATCTAATACACATCGTAGATGATTTACACCCTGACCTAACTATGGGTTTGGGCTCAGAGGTTCTAAGTTAACATTGCAGTTGCATTACGGTAAATGGTAGGGCTGTCGCGGTAGAGGAATTTCTCCTGCAGTGATGGTGGACAGCTCAACACCGCGGTATTATTGCAGATGTTTTTAGGACCCTGTGGTCTTGTAATTTAAACAGGTTTCATAACTTATGTGGCAAACGATGGAAGCTGTGAGAAACTCGCTGCAGCGCCGCTCTCAACTTTATGTGCGTGCGTGACAATTGTGTGGAGTTCTGGTCTTTCTAGGCATGAACTGCTCATTCTGTTTAAAAAAAAAAACAACCAAAACATATCATTTTCATAAAGCAGTGGTGGTAACTACAGGGTGTGTGGGCTGGAGACTGCAGCGACATTCAGCTTATTTAAACAGGACAGCCTCCGTACAGGACCCTGCGTGGCTCTTGTCTCTGTGATTTTTGGATTTTTGCCGCTGTCTGAAAAATCACGTTCAAACAAGCAATGCACTATGCAGTAGTTGTTTAACTTTCGGAGCTCAATTGTCAGGATCATACACAATCCTGCTCAGAAGGAAATGACACGCTTTGTGCCCTTTCAGTGCTCACTGTCATGGCTGTGTTTAGCAAGGAGTCCAAATGCTTCCACCACTAACTGCCTGCTGGAGTCTGTCTGGAGAGAGACCCACATGGTGCTACAGAAGCTTCCGCAGTACCGGGTGCAAACATGCTGTTGGCAATAAAAATACACTAAACATTTAAGGCACATAAGTGAGCAACGCGATATAGCCACACACAAAACAGTGAAGACCGCGGTTGCTCGTTTTCCTCCGCGGTAGGCTTGTCCATAGTGCGGTATTACATAATTGTGGTTTTGGCGGCAGCCCCAATAAATGGTAAATGCTACATTTACTATTACTATAAAACGAGTAAAGCTAGGGCCACCAAACCTGATACACAGGTTCACCTTGGGATCTTGAAATGTGACTGTGGTTTTGGGATCGCAAAGTCAAAGGTCAACATCAGAATACCTTTTAAAGTATATCTCAACAACAAAGAAAGCAAAGGTTACCAAACCTGGTACACAGGTTCACTCTGAGACCATGACCTCTGACTACAGCTTTGGGGTCAAAGGTCAAGGTTGGCACTCCCTATGATCTCTTATAGAGCGTGTAAAGCTCTCTAGGGTTACCAAACTTGCTACACGGTTTCACCTTGGGATCCTGACCTACAGCTATGGGTTGTGTACTTTGTTGTATGTTCATGGATGATGGGCTGATCATAATTTGGTTCTGCCACAGTAATTATATTGAAAAATTGAAAACTGTTCTGTCAGTAAGTATTGGGATCTTCAAAGAAAACTGAGGCGGGGGATATTACATTCACCTCAGAGTGTGTGCTCTTGTTTCTCTTGTTAACATGTCTGTAACATGGTTTTTTTGTCTTACAAGACATGGAGTGCTAGCTACTCTTAGCCTTTGGTATGTGGTTTGGCCTAGTAATCACAGATTCTGGTGGGTTTTTTTAGGGGGGGTGAAAGGATTTTGACCTGAAACTGTATGACAATGAAAAGTTCTTTGTAGAAAAAAGGGTGTCAAATACCATTTTAGACTATGTAGATTTTTATAGGGGATTTATGTCCACTGGAGTGCGTCTTGAAGAAAAAAGGTTACAAATTTTCATGAAAAAAACTGGAGATTTATGATGCAAAACTAGCAGATTTATGAGGAAAAAGTGACACATTTACAAGAAAAAGGTTGCAAATTTACAAAAAAAGTGGCAAATTTAAAAGAAAAGTTAATTAAGATACAAAAAGTTAATTTACAAGAAAAAAGTATTACATTTACAAACGAATGAAAGTACCCAGGTGCAGCTACCTCAGTACCTGTGACATGGTAGCATCATCATCATCGCAGTCTGTCGGGGGCGACAATGACTGTTTCATTTAGGTCTGATCAGATTGGAGGGCTGTAAAAAAAGTGGCTCTCTGACCTCTACTGGCTTGGCCTAGTTATTACAATACCTTTTTTTTTTTGCAGCTCCATTTACGATATAATGGTGAGTTTAATTTGTTTGTTTTGAAAACAAAGCCTTATCTTGAAATTCTGACAAATTAAAAGTCAAGAAAATATGGCGATACAATGATACCAGCCTTCAGTTCTACTTGATTTTGACTGGGCACGCTGAAAAGCCGGTAATGGAGAGACGCAGCCACACACAGATACGTTGAGTGATTACCATACATTTTGGTGATGATACGAGAACACATACCTCCACCAAGGCTCTTTTCTCCTCAGTGTGCTTGCAAGAATCCTCCAAAAACTACTGGATAGATTTTGATGCAATTTTCACCAGAACTGGCTCATGGCCTACACATGAACCAATTATATTTTGGAGGTGATCCATGAGGGACGGAAGGAGCCTTGGTGGAGGTATGCGCTCTCGGAGTGCTTTTTTTTTTTTTTTTTTTTTTTATTTGTGGTCAATATTAGTGGGACACTTTTAGCTATATTGTTGTCACACACATTTTGCTCTTTTGCAAAATGTCATAAATTTAATCAAGTGGCTTAAAGGTTTTAAAAAAAGTCTTAAATTTAAAATCTTTGTAGCTGCAGAAACAGTTACGAGTTGTGTACTATTTAATGATAAAAGATTGTTGATCTGTTTTGTGTTGTTTTTAACTGTTAATTTCTGCAGGGACGTTCATAAACAGAAGGCTCTGGTGAAGAACGAGTCTCTGCTGACCATTTTATCTGGTGAGAAAATGAATTCAATAAAAATACAAATGCCTTCATTATTGCACAGAGCACAGTGAAACTGAGAGGACTGCCCACAAGAGTTCATATAAATGTCTGCATATATACACAAACCCACGCTTACGTAAACACGGTTTTCATTTAAACAGGAAGGACTGTGATATGGAAGCAAACTTCCAGTGTAGTCAGAAATTCTTCCTATTTTCCCCATATGTGGAAAAACTGTCCTGCAAGGCAATGCAAGCCAGAACAAAACACTGACTATGCTGTGTGCAGTTTGACGTAGGAACGGTGTTGTAGACATCCTCAGACCAAAAGAGAGCATATAGCTCAGCTTACTGTATGCGTTTGGTCTGACACTGTTGTGTGCATGGGAAATGTTCAGGCCGGGGTTAAAGTGGCCATGGCATCCCCGTTCTCCACATGTTGACACACTTCCCAGAGGTGTTAAAGAATTGTTTGACATTTATGGTCAAAAACACCTCAGGATTGAATTACTGTAGTACCATTTTACACCAAGTTAAGACTCTAATGGACTGTTTTGGTTGAGTTTTTGCTTTAAAGACTAATAAGCCCCGCTTCAGCTCTAACCCCACCCACTTTGTTTGTCATTGCTGATCTCTGTGGCTGATGACGCCCTCGTATAGTTAAGGTTAGCGCATAGCTCCAGTAGCTAACAGAGTCTGAGCTATCTAATGTATTGGTTGAGTGTGAGAGTTTAAAAGCCCAAATAAAGCATTGTCAGAGACAGGTGTGTTGTTTAAGTGGATAGGACCGATCCCTGGGATCGCGTAAGCACAGAAGAAAACCCTGAATAACTGAATGGCTAGTTCTGCTGATGGCTGCTAACGGTTTCCTGTCTCAGCCAGAGAATCATAAACTGTAGTAAAGTAAGCTATGGGTGTGCTCACACTGTAGGGCCTGCTCCATGCTGATCGAAGTTTGACCGACACAGTCTGGAATGCCTGATAAGTGTGACCACTCTCTACTGTTCTGGAGAACGGAACATTTCCCCAGTTTTGGAATGGTTGGAAGAGGTAGCTGCGCTTCTGTCGTTGGGGATTCCTTAAGGAAGTCTGGGAAGTATACTAAAGAAAACAACACGAGCGCAGCCCCCCCCCCCCAAGCCCTAAAATAATACTGTGAATGAGATCTGTGATCAAAGGTTAATATCTAGTAGGGTGATTAGATTATATACAGTTCTCAAAAAAGAGACCACTGTGAAATCTTTCCTAAATTAACATCTGTGCATGGTGCATGTATGGCAGCCATTCAATTTGAGTACTGTTGAATTCCAACACAAGGACACCTCAGAGTACTTTCACACCTAAATTCATTTACTTTGGTCCCAGTCAATTGATAAGTTTGTTACTTTGTATCATTTTCTCCTTGGTTCACTTCCCTTTCGCACAGGCAGAAATTCAAGTGGACCAAATTCCCTCACGTTAAATCCCACGAGACTTGCGTCAGAACGTTCTCTGTTCTTATTGGTCAGATTTTTTTGCCACGAGAACAGGAAAGATAAATACAACATTTATGGATTTCTGGGGAGAAAATAATACAATGGAGCGTAATTTACGGGGGATTTTCATCGCCCTGGTTATCCTTTATTACATTACGTGCACGGCTGGGAATCCTCACCAATTTACAGAATTGATTCTGATTCTTGAGGTTCTGAATCAGTTTAATTCCGATTCAATCTGATCCCAATTCAATCAGGGATATTACCATTTTAATAGCTATTTTACTAGCCAGGAAAAAAAAAATCTAAGAGACGCTGCAAATTGTAGCAGAAATACTCAATATTAACTTTAATACCCAAAATCCGCTACATTAATGCACTTTTTATTTAACTTATGATTTCACTTTACAAAGTGCTAACAAGTGCTTTCTTTAGTGCAAAGGGTGTGTAGTGTCAAGTTAACAACCCAGAGTCCGTTAGCAGATTCAATACATGAAGCATGTAGACATAATCTCACTGGATTTCAGTCCCTCCAGGATTTCATCGGCTGTTTTTGTGGTCATTGTGGCCCAAAAAACCTGAATTTGTGGGAGCTTTTCCAAAAAGGTGTGATAAGGGTTGTGACTTTTTTAGTTTGTGTTTTTTTTATTTTTTTGCACTGAAACGTGTGAGGAAGTACAGATTTTAAAGTAGCTGCTTTTTCCATAGTTTAGTGATGCTGTTTTATGTAACACTGCAAGCAAAGCACAGGATTGCCAAAAATTTCCTGTTAAACAGTGATTTATGTAGAATTGAATGCTTAGGAAAATTGTCAAAAAATGACCAACATTGTAGTCTTGCTGAGAGCTTAAATAAAAAAGATTAAAAAAAAAAAAAGCCATTACAGCCATTATAAAATGCACTGAATCAATGTTAGAGTATGGAGAAAATTATGGCAGCACCTTCTTGAATCTTGAATTTGAAAATTAAGACCCCTGAAAAATTTGAGATCTTCTGTGCTGAAAGCTGTACTGAAAGCCATCCCTGCTTGCACAAGGAAGCAGGGATGGCTCCTCCACTGACAGCTTCTTTCCTACAGTTAACTACTGTAGCCGTAGTTTGTAAAAGAAAACATCATCATGCTGATTAAATTATTAATTTACGGCACAAATGTTAAAATAAACAAACGATATTTTACTTAAAATCTCAGCAGCTCCAACAGTCTCCCTCTCTGTCTGGGTCTGTTCACGAGTTTCAGCCAGTCTGTGTTTTCCGTTTGAAGTGTTTATCCATCATCAACATTTATGTTCCAATACAGTGCTGCACGTAGTACAAAACTGTTTATCCCCACTTCATGAAAAATATTGAGAAACTGTTGAGGACAGTCTTTAGCGGTGACTTTTGTTGATAAATTGAGAGACACGCACGTTGACAACTCCGCTCACTTAAACACAGAAGTAAAGATGTGAGCGTGCGCTGCAGGGATTGCGCAAGAGTTCGAGGACCGCAGCTGTTCACAGACGTAAAAGCATTATATTAAAAGATCCATCCGCAGACTTTGTGGATCAATATCGGCTCAAACGTGGATCGATTTGAATCGATCTTTTGAACCCACCCCTTATTACATGCATATACAACTTTTGTTAAATCGTACAGTTTGAAAATGAAGTGCAGCTATGGAAGGAAAATGACATGTTAACGTCCATTAATCTCCAGAATCGTGAAGCCACAGATTTTTTTGAAGATCCATCAGGTATGTACTGTGGCATAAAATGTTTTACCATTTGCTGCTGGTCCTGTTTTAGTACAGGACCGCACCAGAGTTGGTCAGTTGATTCAAATGGAGACCACCTCTTTCAGGGGGTCTCAGCACGGTTGGTTTGGTGCGCAACTGAGTGCGATTACCGTGTTCTCACCAGACAAAACGAACCGCACTAACGGAGAAAATGAACTTGAGTTCAATTGAAATGAACTAAAGCTTGTAGGTATGAAAGCACCCTCGGTCTACTTCAGGAGGTACTGATTAGGTGATCATCTGAGCATGGTAACGAATAAAAATCAGAGTGATTCCACAAATACAGATTTCTGAGTTATTAAGTTAAAACCTAAGTATTGTAGTGATTAGAATTAACAGGAACTTGTTTTATTATTTGATCTAAAAGAACATCAAAAAGCTTCTCTAAAAGTAAACTCTTTTATGTTGGTTTGGTCAGTTGTCATTTACTGTAAATAAATGCTGTAAATGATATTTTCATTTGGAATTTGGGTGAGGGTTTTTTGTTTGTTTTTTTTACAGTAAGTTGGAGAATAAAACAAAATTGTTTTTCACTCAAACGCATGTGTATAAATAGTAAAACCAGATAAAATGATAATTTTGCAGTGGTCTCTTCAGCCTCTTAATTTTTTTGCTGGAGCTGTGTATAGAAAACTTTCAAAAAGACCTATTCCATCCAGCTACAATGCTCTGCACTGTGTGTCTGTGTGTATATATATATTTTATAGTAATATGTACAAATGTATATTAGCTGCTCTTGCTTGCTTGTTTTTTTTCTTGCCTTCTGATTGTTGCTCTGAGTGTTGCTATCCCTGTGCTGTTGCAATCCTGGAATTTCCCCGTTGTGGGACTAATAAAGGCTTATCTTATCTTATTTAACTTGCAGCTGTCCCACCAGCCCAATCTGCTGAGCTAACTGTCTTAGCAGCACAGTTTTGAGGCCATGACGGCCAGAAAAATAACATCGGCCAGAATGAAGTGAGATGTATTGTTGACTGTGATTTATTGAACCCAGATGTCTAGTAGGTTGGCCAGGTGTTGTGTAGGAAAGCCATAATCCAGTCGGATTGCGATGCTACCAATGGCAGTGTCAGGATGGTTTAGACGGATACACCCAGGGTTTCTTGGATCCGAGCTTCCTGGAAAAT
Organism: Pholidichthys leucotaenia; assembly: GCA_020510985.1. Classification (NCBI taxonomy): domain Eukaryota; kingdom Metazoa; phylum Chordata; class Actinopteri; order Cichliformes; family Pholidichthyidae; genus Pholidichthys; species Pholidichthys leucotaenia. Next base: position 458,161,523 of record CM035838.1, on the reverse strand, counting down.
CAACACACCAATTGCTGGGACTTCATAGTAGCAAGTGTCACTTATGCAAAATGAGTTTATTTTTAATAGAATTACTAAAGCATACATATAGGTCATCTTTTAAGCCGTTGGGTACTTTTAAGATGATAGACTGTCATTGTGGATAAGACATTGTGGATAAGTCACAACATGGAAAAGCATAACCTCTAGGCCCTGTGACGTTTTTACAGACCCAGATTAGCCTTGGCGTGCTTCACTGCTACCTGAGATATTAATGGTGATAATTAATGAATCCACACCTCGGTGTTGTTCTGCCCTATAAAACCCCCACATTTGTGTGTGCAGGTGCTGACACCACGGTGTCTCAGTCTCTGCTCACCCAGCAGGGTGTCCCCATCATCGGGCTGTCCAACGGGAAGTCGTACTGCTTCAGCGCGTCCCTGGAGACATGGTGAGAGACTAAAGAGCCTCACAGATTCACTGGAAAAATAATAAAGTTGCAAAATATACAACAAAGAAATTGAACATTGTATTTAATTAACACCCTGACTGGTTTGAAATTAATGAAAAAAATTATTTGAATAATTTACAAATTTATTGGGAAAATTGTATTTAAAAAATATGAATATTTAGAAGGGGTCAAAATATATATTATGAAACTGCAAATGTATGAGAATAAAGTCATAAATTTGTGTGAAACAAATAAGTCTTTTGTGTGGAGAAAAGTTGCAGCTTTATGGGGGAAAGTGGCAAAATTCTTTAGATGAATATGAGGGAAAAAATTGCAATTTTGAGGTGGAAAAAAATGCAGTTTTATGGGAGAAAGTAACAAATGTATGCACATGTCACTCAAATTTATGGATGAAATGGTGAACATTTAGGGAGAAAAAATACATATTTATATATAAAAAGTCAAACATTTATGGGGAAAGTTACAAATGTATGGGTTAAAACAAGTAGGAAAAGAATGGTAAATTTATGGGGATAAATATAGGGAACAATAAGAAAAACTTGGCATATTTGCAAATTGAATTGGCTGCAAAGTTATTTTTATCAAAGAATGATTTGAATTAGAGGAAAAAACACCCTCTCCAATGTGAACATTCTGATGCTGTTTTCCCCTCGCCTCAAGGTTATGTATTATGCATGTTGTGTGGCTCTGTGCAGTTTATTTTTAACAGAAAATTTGATCCAAGCGTCTTTGCACAATAGAGGTTGCTGACCCCTGGATTAGCAGATTCTTTGAGACAATGACTTGAGTTAAACAGCCAGAATAACCAACCTCCTTCTCTCTCAGGACTCTGATAGCTGATAAGAGCGACTCTCTCGTCCAGTGTGCCGACTTCAGGAGCTGCCTGCCTTCCCATGATGCACCTGTGTCCTCTGGGCCACTGGCTGTCATGCAGGGGCGCAACCTGAAGTATGTCTTGATTCTTTAATCTACACTTTGCTGCCACCATGAAGGCCGTGAATAACAAAAACACTGTTCCCTGCAGTGCCGGTCGGCTGGCGTCCCGTCTCTCCTCCACCCCCCACCAGCTGCAGCAGAGTATGACCCTGGCCTTCCTGGAGAACCAGCTGGTGTCTGCTCTCACTCTGCAATCAGCACAGGAGTACCGCTACTGGCTGCTCATCTATGCACGCTTCCTTGTCAATGAAGGTGGGCATCTATAGAATTCCCACTCTGACATATCGGCTGTCACTGTGTCCCGGCTGGGCACGATGGCGAGCAGACATGCATGGATCCTCCTATCAGTCTGAAGATTTTAACAACAAACCTCTTCTATGAAAAAGTTTTCTGTCCACTAATCTGTTGTGTGTTGAGTCGTATCACATCATCATATCCCGTGTCCGTTTGGACTCACACGTCCCGATTAATGAAAAAAACCCACTCAGCTGGTGTTTTCTGTTAAATGAGGACAGTTAAATACAAACTATTTCCAGACACAACATGGTTTTTCACTACACAGAGGAAAAAAAAACGTTAGGTGGGTTAGTTTTTAATTTAACTGCTGGACCACAGCCGGACCAGGAAAACGGCTGTCACCATGACCCTGGAGAAGAGCAGGTAGGTGCACACAAAACCGATATTCATTATTATCCAGTAGGGGTGGGAATCATTATTCACCCAGTGATTCAAGCCAATTACGATTCTCGGTGCATCTTTTTTTTTTTTTTTTTTCTATTCAGGATTTTTTTCTCCCACTGTGTGACAACTTCCTCCTTTTAAAGCATTTGCAATGGCCCATTAATTCACTTCCAATATCTTTTGTTTTTAAAAAAAAAATAGCACAAAATGTTCAACTGTAGCAGCACATTTGCTGCTATAAAGATAGTTAACGTATCCTGAATTTGAACAAATAAGATTTATAACAAAAAATATAATGTATAACAATATACAGTGGGGCAAAAAAGTATTTAGTCAGCCACCAATTGTGCAAGTTCTCCCACTTAAAAGATGAGAGAGGTCTCCAATTTTCATCATAGGTATACCTCAACTATGAGAGACAAAATGAGGAAAAAAATCCAGAAAATCACATTGAAGGATTTTTAATGAATTAATTGGTAAATTCCTCAGTAAAATAAGTATTTGGTCACCTACAAACAAGCAAGATTTCTGGCTCTCACAGACCTGTAACTTCATCTTTAAGAGGCTCCTCTGTCCTCCACTCGTTACCTGTATTAATGGCACCTGTTTGAACTCGTTATCAGTATAAAAGACACCTGTCCACAACCTCAAACAGTCAGACTCCAAACTCCACTATGGCCAAGACCAAAGAGCTGTCAAAGGACACCAGAAACAAAATTGTAGACCTGCACCAGGCTGGGAAGACTGAATCTGCAATAGGTAAGCAGCTTGGTGTGAAGAAATCAACTGTGGGATCAATTATTAGAAAATGGAAGACATACAAGACCACTGATAATCTCCCTCGATCTGGGACTCCATGCAAGATCTCATCCCATGGGGTCAAAATGATCACGAGAACGGTGAGCAAAAATCCCAGAACCACAAGGGGGGACCTAGTGAATGACCTGCAGAGAGCTGGGACCAAAGTAACAAAGGCTACATCGGAAACACACTACGCCGCCAGGGACTCAAATCCTGCAGTGCCAGACGTGTCCCCCTGCTTAAGCCAGTACATGTCCAGGCCCGTCTGAAGGTTGCTAGAGAGCATTTGGATGATCCAGAAGAGGACTGGGAGAATGTCATATGGTCAGATGAAACCAAAATAGAACTTTTTGGTAAAAACTCAATTTGTTGTGTTTGGAGGAGAAAGAACACCATACCTACTGTGAAGTATGAGGGTGGAAACATCATGCTTTGGGGCTGTTTTTCTGCAAAGGGACCAGGACGACTGATCCGTGTAAAGGAAAGAATGAATGGGGCCATGTATCATGAGATTTTGAGTGAAAACCTCCTTCCACCAGCAAGGGCATTGAAGATGAAACGTGGCTGGGTCTTTCAGCATGACAATGATCCCAAACACACCGCCTGGGCAACGAAGGAGTGGCTTCGTAAGAAGCATTTCAAGGTCCTGGAGTGGCCTAGCCAGTCTCCAGATCTCAACCGCATAGAAAATCTTTGGAGGGAGTTGAAAGTCTGTGTTGCCCAGCGACAGCCCCAAAACATCACTGTTCTAGAGGAGATCTACATGGAGGAATGGGCCAAAATACCAGCAACAGTGTGTGAAAACCTTGTGAAGACTTACAGAAAATGTTTGACCTCTGTCATTGCCAACAAAGGGTATATAACAAAGTATTGAGATGAACTTTTGTTATTGACCAAATACTTATTTTACCGAGGAATTTACCAATTATTTCATTAAAAATCCTTCAATGTGATTTTCTGGATTTTTTTTTTTTCCTTATTTTGTCTCTCATAGTTGAGGTATACCTATGATGAAAATTGAAGACCTCTCTCATCTTTTAAGTGGGAGAACTTGCACAATTGGTGGCTGACTAAATACTTTTTTACCCCACTGTATACTTATAACAAATGTGACCCATGCTGGCAAAATGAGTCTGAATGAGGCAATTTTCAAAACTGAGGTATTGTTATTTTCATATTCTGTATTGAAAGACCTTCAAAATGATATATAATTTGTAGGAATTGGGCAAAAACTGACCAGCCAGCAACAGGCCAACTTTGTTTATGTCTTGGCTGGTTTGAAAACTCGCATTCTATTGGTCCTGAATTACATCTTCCAGAATTCCATGTGTATTTTTAGAAAGTAGGAGTTCCAAGCTTTACAATACCAGGCACCAACGGGGGTTTCCCGGGACTTGCTGCCAGCGAGCAAAGAAATATACAAATTTTCTAAGGATAATTGAAACAACGGACTAATTTCTGAAGACATGATTTGTACAGAACCTTCAAATAAAGGTGATTTAAGGTATTTATTTACTATTTTGACCGTTTGGATTGGTAGATGATGCTTTTATGGATTCATTTTTGTCAAAATCTTAATTTCGACCAAAATCATTTTGACTTTGAGTGTCTGTAGCTCGTAATTACCCTGTGTGCATTCTGACTCGATTTTGCCAGCATGGGTGCGCGGTGGTGGAGTGGTTAGCACTGTGGCAGCATAGCAACTCACCCTTGGCCAGGATCCTGGGTTCGATCCCAGCCCTCGACCAACAGTGATCTGTGTGAAGTTGGCATGTTCTCCCCATGTCTGCGTGGGTTTACTCCGGGATTTTTCTGGTTTCCTCCCACATGCCAAAAAACATGCAAGTTAGATTAATTGGCATCAAACTGGGTCTGAGTCTTTGCCAGTCACGCCCTCAAGGTTCAGATCATTATTTGGCCTCAGTATCGCCCCAGTGCAACGATATAAGCACCGCTTCAATCTTAGCATTAAAGCTTTGAAAAACCTTTTAACCCTTATAGTGGCAAGATTTCATGGACAGATAGCAGCCCCACTGGCACAGGCGCAGTGCGGCGCCTGTCATGTGATGTTGTGACATGGGCAAAAAAAAAACCCAGTTGATTGAAGTTGTACAAAGTATTCCACTTCACAAGGTGGCAGACAAATATAACTTACTGCTCTTGCCTTGGAGGAATTATGACGGACATAGAACCATCCTGAAACCTCATCAGAGAAGAAGAGTTTGTAAACAAATCTAGAGCTTACTCGATCGCAAGACTGAGGAAGCATTTGCTCCTGAATTTGCCAACTATGATTCTAAAAAGAGATTATTTAGCTTATGAAGGTAAATGTATACATTTTGTTATAACAGAGGGTGGGTGAAGTTGGTTGATTTGCACCTGCCATCGCCCCCAGCACTATGTGACTGGAGACAACAATCGCGCCGGTTCCGTGTCGTCATATAAGATGAATAGCGGCGGGATAAAAGCGAAATTGAGGTGGAATAATCATAACAGTTTCTGGATGTGAATGGGGGAAAAAAAAGACGGACAGAAGAGAAAATAATGACCAGGATGCCGCAAAAGGACAAAGCGAGCGAGCCGCCCAGCCAGCGGTAGGTGACAAATTTGTTTTTGTTTACATTGGAACTGATTTTCTGGTTTATATACTTTGAAGATAAGATAACAAAATGCCCAGAACAAAAAACGGTGACAAAAAACAAAACCATTCTTTGTGTAAATATGTCCAAAGTCCACTTTTGACTGAAAGTTATGTAATTTGATATGGCCGCCGTGGCATTATGCAAATTACAGTTAGGCCCAGAAATATTTGGACAGTGACGCAATCTTCATGATTTGGGCTCTGCATGCCACCACAATGGATTTGAAATGAAACAACTACAACGGAATTGAAGTGCAGACTTTAAGGTTTAATTCAAGGGGTTGAACAAAAATATATGATTAAACATGTAGGAATTGTAGCTATTTTTATACAAACGCTCCTCATTTCAGGGGCTCAAAAGTAATTGGACAAATAAACATAACCCTAAGTAAAATGTTACTTTTCAATATTTTGTTGAGAATCCTTTGCAGGCAATGACTGCCTGAAGTCTGGAACCCATGGACATCACCAAACGCTGGGTTTCCTCCTTTGTGATGCTTTGCCAGGCCTTTACTGCAGCTGTCATCAGTTGTTGCTTGTTTGTGGGTCTTTCTGCCTTAAGTTTTGTCTTGAGCAAGTGAAATGCATGCTCGATTGGGTTGAGATCTGGTGATTGACTTGGCCATTGCAGAATATTCCACTTCTTTGCTTTAAAAAACAACTGGGTTGCTTTTGCAGTATGTTTTGGATCATTGTCCATCTGTACTGTGAAGCGCCGTCCAATCAACTTTGCTGCATTTGGCTGAATCTGAGCAGAAAGTATATCCCTATACACTTCAGAATTCATCCGGCTGCTTCTGTCTTTTGTCACATCATCAATAAACACAAGTGACCCAGTGCCACTGGAAGCCATGCATGCCCATGCCATCACACTGCCTCCACCATGTTTTACAGAAGATGTGGTGTGCTTTGGATCATGAACTGTTCCAGTTCGTCTCCAAACTTTCTTCTTCCCATCATTCTGGTACAGGTTGATCTTAGTCTCATCTGTCCAAAGAATGCTGTTCCAGAACTGGGCTGGTTTCTTCAGGTGTTTTTTGGCAAAGTCACTTCTGGCCTTTCTGTTTAAAGGCTGATTAATGGTTTGCACCTTGTGGTGAATCCTTTGTGTTTACTCTCATGAAGTCTTCTCTTTATGGTAGACTTAGATACCGATACACCTACTTCCTGGAGTGTTCTTCACTTGAGTGGATGTTGTTGATCCTTTCCATGGTGATCTACCACTGTTGTCTTCCATGGACATCCAGGCCTTTTTGAGTTCCCAAGCTCCCCAGTGCACTCTTTTTTTTTTCTCAGAATGTACCAAACTGTTGATTTGGCCACTCCTAACATTTCTGCTATCTCTCTGATGGATTTCTTCTTCTTTTTTTTTTTTTCAGCCTCAGGATGGTCTGTTTCACCTCCTTTGAGAGCTCTTTTGACCGCATGTTGTGTATTCACAGCAGCAGCTTCCAAATGCAAACGCCACACCTGGAATCAACTCCAGACCTTTTAACTGCTTAATTGATGACAGGTTAACGAGGGAAGATCCCATGCAGCCTTGTTATTTTTTTTTTTTTTTTTTTTTTTTTTTTTGCAGCCTTCTGAGTCAGTTGTCCAATTACTTTTGGTCCCTTGAAAAAGAGGTGGCTACGTATTAAAGAGCTGTAATTCCTAAACCCTTGCTCCAATTTGGATGTGAATACTCTCAAATTACAGCTGAGAGTCTGCACTTTAAGCTCATATTGATTATATATTTGTATCCTGAATATGTTTTCGTAAACAGCTAAAATAACAACTTGTCACTGTCCAAATATTTTTGGGCCTAACTGTAGATGTGTAAATTTATGCCGATCTCAAACTGTGGATCATATTCTATATGGGTGATTCCATTTATTTGGGGTCCAGTGCACTATATCAGGGGTATCCGACTTTCAAGCGCTCTCTCCTTTTCTGTAATTTGCAGATGTCGGTTTCGTTTTTATAATATGCAAGGGAACATAAGAGTTTCAGACTTGCATTGCAATTTTTAAAAAAAATCATTGATTTTGCCATTAGAATCGAAACTATTGGTCGTGTCCCCTCATTTTTCCCAGTTTTTGTGTGACATGACAATCACATCAATTTCAAAGTACCTGAAAGGGATCTCTGAGTAACTCCTTCTACTCATTTATGCTAGAAATAACAGAGTTGTAATGCAAATTCAAAATAAAACATTCCCCAATGTGATCGGATCTATGGTTTTTGTACGGTGACCCCTGCAAATTTACTCGTACGACGTAAATTTCCGTGTCCCCGAATTTACGCAGCAACATGCAAGTTATTTGGTAAAGTAACAAGAAAAAAGGAAGTGCTGATGCTTTTCACTTTGCACCTTTCAAATCCCAAACCATACACGTAAAAAGGAGATCAGTCTTTGTGAAGCTCAGATGTAGAATATTTCAATAAAATCTCAAACATTTATGACACATCGAATATGGTGTCCTTTAAAAAATTTACGTCTTCGGTCTTGGTTGGCCGCGCGCAGCCCCGTCTGGCGAGGTGACCGCCCTGGGAAAGCACTTTTATTTTCTCTACCCCGGATGTGCTCAACCCATGTGGAGAGGATTAACCGTGGCCACTTTATATTGAAGTTATCGAAGGTCCAAACTTCCGTGTCCCGCATTTACAAGCCTTTTGTGATTTTACGTCTTATCCAACAAACAGGGAGAATTTGAAGGTATGTATACACGATATCACATCTTAATATGTCATGAAAATGTAGCTGTTGATGAGTTTTGATGCGTGAAAAATACCGGAAGTGTTGAAGTTGTTTCGTGTAAAACATGTGCCATTGCAAAGTGCATTGGCACACGGGGAAACAAAAGCCCGAGTGTCCCTTTTACGTCCCCATTTACAAGAAGTTAAAGTGAGCTCTCATCCTCAAGAGTTCCTGAACGCGAATGCCGTTACGAAAATAGTTAATAGTTTCATAAACCTGACACAATTGGATAGTGATTAGTCAATTTCATGTGCAGATTTGATCAATTTTAAATTTTGCCACCAATGTCACACATTGGACCCCTAATAAATAGAAGCACCCATATCTTACTAATTGACAGTAAGCCATTATCTCTTACCACTTTCAAGTTATAGCCTTGGAAATCTCTTGACATCTGAACTGAATATTTTCTTGAAAAAAGTCTTGACCACTAGCCACTTATGGTGCAACGGAGCGCCTGTGCCAGTCATTGGGTTAACAACAAAATATTGCTAAAATATAAAGTGGTGCACTACAATGGATCTCAAATATTTTTAAACGTGTCCTCACTGTCCTGTTATAGTACTGCATGAGTTTATTGACTATACACAGAAGAAATTCAATATTACACTGAACTCCATCACTGAACAGTGATATAAACTAAAATAATGGTGACTGAACAACTCCCATTCCCCAAAGTGAAGATACACTATTATCTTGAATATAAGTGATAAAAGATCAAGCAAGGGATCTGAAACAGTTGATCTATCTATCTAATATTGGATGTCCCATTCATTTTCAATATTTAGGTATTCTGTAATTAATATTCACACAATCAAATACTAAATTCCAGACTATTGGGCGCACCTGAATATAAGCCGCACCAACTAAATTTAAAAAGAAAAAAAAATGTACATATATAGGCCACACTTGTCTATAGGCCGCAGGTATCCACGTTGTAACATGAGATATTTACACAGAAAGATTTTTTTTAAAATTTTAATTAAATAAATGCTTTTTTCCGAACAGTGCCTGTAACACGACAGTAAAACGACTGCCGGCAGTAACACGGCCGTCTGCTCTCTTGTGTGTTCACCCAGTGTCCAACAGCGTTTTCAAGTTCGGGCCATCTGCTTTTATTACCTCTGAAAGCTTTTGTCGTCTTTTTGCATTGGGTCAGTTTTTCACGCTGCCGTCTCCATCGTCTCACCATCGATTCATTGATACCAAGCTTACGTGCAGCAGCTCGATTTCCTTCTTCAACAGCCAGATCGATTGCCTTTAACTTAAAAGCTGCATCATATGCATTTCTTTGTGTGTTTTCCATGATGAGGGTGTGTGCATGATGTGCAAAATGACAAAACAGTAAAACTAGCGTCAAAACTAGCATCTTCCTCAGCACATCATCTCTTCCACCAGTCTGTCTTGCTCTTGCGCTTCCCTGGAGGCCATTGGCCCGTACAAATCCATAGATTAGCCACATCGTTGTTTAGGCTGCAGGGTTCAAAGCGTGGGGAAAAAAGTAGCGGCTTATAGTCTGGAATTTACGGTAAATCTTAGTGCCATTTACTCTCTTTTATATTTGTCAAAGTCTTAACATGTGATTGCCTACATATAGGCTACACCTCTTTGTATTCCACTTTCAAACACAGCCTGCATTTGGGCCTGGAAAGCCTGATTGGGAAACCTGTTTCAGAAAGGAATACTTGCGTTCTATGGGCAGTGCAAAAGTATCTCAACAACAAAGAAAGCTAGGGTTGCCAAACTTGCTACACAGGTTCACCTTGGGCTCTTGACTTCCAGCGATGGGTTTGGGGTCAAAAGGTCAAAGGTCGGTTATGCCTTATTACTGTACAAGTAAAGCTACAGTCATGTGAAAAAATTAGGACACCCCATTAAACATTCAGTTCTTCATTAAGAAATGTTCACACATCGTCTAATCTTGCTTTTATTTATCTCTGGAAAAGAAGGTGATTTAATTGCAGGTAAATAACAAAAATTAACTATGTTTTACTCATTAAACGGTGGCAATGGATCAGCGTTCTCGTCGCGCCCTCCGCCAGTACCCGGGCTCGCCTGGGGAAGCTAATGATCCTACCAGCAGACTAAATTCGAAGAGACGACGCCTCTGTGCCAAGTCAAAGAAGAATCCTAGTCACAGTCCTAAAGCCGAAAGCAAACAGCCCCAAGAGCACTTTGTGGTCGGATCTGCCCTTCGCATATTACAACTAAACGTTGAAGGCCTATCTGCAGCCAAGCGAAGCCTTATTGAAGTCCTCGCCTTCCAACATTCGATTGATGTAATCTGCCTCCAAGAGACTCATATTGGCACGGAGGAAGCTGGCCGCTTCACCATCAAAGGCTTTGACCTCCTGTGCTATGTTCTACATGTTAAACATGGACGTGCCACCTATGTGCGTTCTGACATAGTTGAAGCAAATCACCTGATAACAACACATTTCTCAGACACCCTAATCATTGGTGGCTTCCATATTGTCAATGTGTACAAGCCCCCTAATGCCAACTGGGATCTGCAGGTCTTACCCACCCTACCCCACCCTGCCATCTATGTGGGGGACTTTAACAGCCATCACCCTGACTGGGGGTACCCAGCAGTGGACAGTGATGGGGAGGCACTTTCAGACTGGGCATCCAGAAATGACCTCGCTTTGATATACGACCCCAAACAAAGAGGAACCTTCCACTCTGCTAGGTGGAAGAAGGACTATTCTCCTGACCTGTGTTGGGTCAGCTCTTTGAATGGGGAGCCATATCCTACACAGATCCTCATTCTTGATGATTTTCCACACAGCCAACACCGGCCCCTGCTTGTACACATTGGCCTACAACTTCCAGTCATATACAGCCCAAGGAAGATGCGCTGGAACTTCCGCAAAGCCAACTGGAAGAAATTCAGTGAAACTCTGGACCGGAGCGTTGTTACCATCCCACTCCACACCATCACTGTAGATGAAGCATACAACCGCTTCTGCAGCGCAATCTTCAAGGCTGCCCATACTGCAATCCCACGAGGCTACCGACCCCTCTATGTCCCATGTTTGGACGGAGAAAGTGCTGCCCTCCTACAATCCTATCAAACATCAGGGGACCCAGAGATAGCAGACCATCTCATTGAATCGCTAAATACAGCCCGGCGAAAGAAATGGGAGGAGACAGTTGCTGACCAGAGCTTTACCCACTCTAGCAGGAAATGTTGGAGCCTCATCCGTCGCCTAGGAGCTGCACAGAAGCCCCCTAGCCAAAGCCGAGCATCCGTCACACCCAACCAAGTTGCATCCCACCTACTGACTATCGCCAAAGCACCCCAAGACAAAGACACCAGAAGAGCAGTTACAACTGAGCTAAAAAAAACACCAAAAAATGCCTGTAGAGGAAACGAACCCTGAACCCTTCGAGGCTGCTGAACTGGAGAAAGTCCTACAGGGCCTGAAATGTGGAAAGGCAGCAGGATACGATAACATCTTCCCAGAATTCATGAAAAATCTTGGCCCCCGAGCCCTAACCTGGTTGACACAATTTTACACAAGGATCACACAAACAAACTCGATCCCAAAGAAATGGCGGACAGCAAAGGTCATTGCCATCCCAAAACCTTGCAAAGACCACAAACTACCAGCAAGCTACCGCCCAATCTCCCTACTCAGCGTTCCTTACAAAATCATGGAGCGCCTAATACTGCAACGCATTTCCCCAGAAATAGAGGATATTCTAAGTGTGGATCAAGCAGGTTTCCGCAAGGACCGCAGTACAGGAGAACAAGTACTGGGGACTTCCGGTTATGGCTGCCACGTAGGACGGACGTGTCTCGCTCTGCTCTGCTCCTGGAAAAAAAAAAATCGGCAAATAACTCTCTCATTTGGGACAGAACGTATCCCAGCATTTGGGCGAAGATATGTCGGCGAAGCCTAAGGCTGGAAAACCAGGAAAAGGAAAAAGCGAGCCGCCGAAACAGTCCAAATTAACGGACTTTCAGGTCTGTGACGCAGTAAACAAAACTCCATATATGGCGGAGGAGGCTGGCAACGCTGCGATATCTGCGGGGAATGGCGCAGATGCGCTGATGGCAGCCATGAGTTCAATGAGAGCGGACTTTTCCTCTAGATTTGATGGGATTATGACAGCGTTGGAAGGAATAAGAAAGGAATTGGGTGACTGTGTAGAACGAACGGCGCAGATGGAGCTCCGTCTCGCTAGTGCTGAAGATGACGTCACCCGTCTTCAATTAAAGGTGCGCACTTTGAAAAAAAAAATAAATCTCTGGAAGATAATATTTTGGATTTGGAATCTCGGTCGAGACAGAATAATTTGAGGCTGGTGGGTCTTCCAGAGGAATCAGAAGGTCGGGACGTATGTTCCTTTCTGGAAAAGTGGATTCCGGAGGTGCTGGGCAGCGAGGAGTTGCAATCAGCAGTGGTTCTGGAAAAAGCACATCGTATTGGCCCACGGAGAGATAAGGGACCGCCGAGGACCTTAATTATGAAGTTTCTTAGCAACAGAGACAGGATGAAGATCTTCAACGCTGCACGAGCTAAAAAAGGAGAGATTAAACACCAGGACCAGCAGGTGCGGTTCTACCCAGATTTGGCCACAGGAATCCAGCAATTGAGGAAGCAGTTTGATCCCGTACGTAAGGAGCTGCGCAACCTTGGGATTCGTCATGGTGTAATCTATCCTGCGAGACTGCTGACCACGTATGAGGGCAGAACCCACATCTTCAAGACCCCAGAGGAGGCGCAGGAGTTCATCAAGAAGATCAAAGAAGAAGAAGAGACTGGTGGGAGCTAAGCATGAACAAAATATAAGGTAGAATAATTAAGCATTTGCACAGGCATCTGACTGACTTGAAGTAAATAGTAAGTTTACAAAATATAGATTGTATTATATATTAAAAAAACAAAACAAAAACAAAACAAACAAAAAAAAACAAAACTATGATGTACAAAGTTGTTAAAAATTTTGGAGTTAAGTTGGAAAACTACAGAGGAGAGTTAATGTTACGTCATTAAAAGCAGTAGAGTTAGGGTGATTGGGAGGATGAAGAAGGAGTGGCTTAGGCTGTTCCCCGTGGGTGTGGAACGGTCGATGGCTATATCGGGAGACAGAATTTTTCTTTTGATTTTGGGGGGTTTGCCACAAGTGTGGGAAGGGGAAATTTGTTTGTGTGTAGTTTGTAGGATGAATGTTCAACCACTCATGTTTTTGCTTCTCTGTATGAGCATGTTTACACTGCAAGGTAATCCCAAACTCTCTATTGATCATGGACCAAAGTGTTAATCTTAATTTAACTTCATGGAATTGCAGAGGTCTACAAAATTTAAAAAAAACTTAAACAAGTTATGAATAAAATAAAGGACATGGGTTCAAGAATTGTGTTTTTACAAGAAACTCATCTGATAGAGGAGGATGTTAAAAGAATTAGGAGTAGATGGCAGGGAAGTGTATTCACCTCTTCATTTTCATCCCGAGCCAGGGGAGTTATGACTCTCATACATAAATCAGTTCCTTTTCAAGTGAAAAATGTAATTGGAGACAAATTTGGAAGATATGTAATCATTCAAGGTTCTTTGCTATTAGAAAATATAAATCTTGTGAACTTATATGGTCCCAATATAGATGATCAGAAGTTCTTTGCTAATTTATTTCTCATCTTATCATCACTTACAGGGCAACATATAATAGCAGGGGATTTTAATTGTACATTGAATCCAGGTGTGGATAGATCAACAGGACTGGATTGTACGCACATTGGATGTAGGATGACTATTAATCATTTTATGAAAGAATTGAGATTGTTAGATATATGGAGAGAAATGAAACCACAAGTTAAAGCCTATTCTTGTTATTCCAGTACCTACAAGACATTCTCACGTATTGATTATTTTTTGATTTCCACAGAATTAAGGTCCAAGATTCAAAACTGCTTTTATGATAACATCGTGGTCTCTGATCATGCACCCTGTTGTCTAATATATGTAGATAAAAAATTGACAAAGGAATCAGGTAGATGGCAATTTCAGCATAAATGGCTTCAGGATGAGGAATTTGTCAAGTATATAGAAAAACAGATAGACGAGTTCTTTGACATCAATACTACACAAACATCAGCATGTGTAAAGTGGGAGGCTTTCAAAGCTTTTATTAGGGGACATATTATTAGTTATACAGGATCAAAATCTAAGAAGACTCGAGAGGAGAGAGCTAAATTGGAACATAAAATAAAAAGTCTTCAGGAAAAAGTGTATGCAGGAAGTGACCCAAGGTTGGAGAATGAATTACTGATTTTGTCCACTTTCACCTTTACTGTTTACTATGGCAATTGAACCTTTAGCGATAGCGATACGTTTACATTCACAAATATATGGAATTAAAGTTGGACCAACAGAACATAAAATCTCCCTGTACGCCGATGATATAATTTTGTTTATGTCGAATCTAAAAAAATCAATTCCAACCTTGTTGAATTTAATAAAGAATTTTGGGGAAATATCAGGATATAAAATAAATAAAACTAAATCTTCAATATTAATGCTAAATGAGACCCAGAGAAATTACCCAGCCCCTGAGGCAAATCAATTCAATGTTGTAAATCAGTTTAAATATTTAGGAATCCAAATTATGCCTAAGCTAGAATCAGTCGCCAGCGTCAACTATGAAGCCTTAATGTCAGATATCAATGAGTTAACTCAGAGATGGATGTCACTACCAATGTCGATGATCGGGAGAATCAATATACTTAAAAGTAATATTTTACCTAAAATACTTTATTTATTTCAATACATTCCCTTATCACCACCTTTAGATCTATTCTCAAGAATAAAAAAAAAGTTAGTGGAATTTATATGGAACAACAGGAGGGCTAGATTACGTCTGTCTTTATTATATTTACCATTTGATCGTGGAGGTCTGAAATGTCCAAATTTTATGTTGTATTATTGGTCGGCACAACTGAGGTCTATGACATATTATTTTTCATCAAATGATCTCCCTCACTGGACTGAAATGGAATCATACAATTTACCTTTACCTCTTCCCATATTCATATACTCAGATTCGGCAAAAAAATTACAAAAACAAGTTAAAAATCCATTTGTAAAGCATATGATCAAAATATGGTGTGAAGCTAAAAACTATTTAAAAGAACCACAGTTATTGTCACAATTTAGTCCAATATGGGGTAATCAATATTTTAAACCAGGGAGAGCGGACGCTGTATTTAAAGTATGGAATTTAAAAGGGATACAAAAGATTCAGGATTTATATTTGCCATGTGCAGACAACATAATGTCTTTTGAAGAACTGAGGTTCAAATTTAATCTCAATAGAACACATTTTTTTAAATATCTTCAACTTAGAAACTTTATTCGATCAAATCAAAATAAAGCTCTCACTCGACCTATTTATTCATCCTTGGAAAAAATGATGATGAAAGATAGTAAAAGAAAGGGTATTATTTCAGAGTTTTATAACTCATTGACACTATCTTCAAGTGAAAATTCACTGAAAAGATTAAACTACTGGAAAGAAGATCTGCAAATTGAAATTTCGGAGGAACAATGGGAATTGGCTTGTACAGAAGCTCAAACCAAATCAATAAATGCACGCCTTAAATTGATACATTTCAAATGGTTAATGCGGATGTATGTTACACCGGAGGAGTTAAATAGATATAACAAAAATATACCAGATACATGCACAAAATGCATGGAAAGTAAAGGAACCCTATTTCATTGTTTATGGGAATGTAGATTAATAAGAATGTTTTGGGAAGAGGTGAGGGTAACAATTGAAAAAATAATCTCAAAACAAATCATACTGAATCCTAAACTGTTTTTGTTGGGTCTGTACCCAGAAAAGCATAATTTTAATAAAAGTGAAAGAACATTCATAGACCTCAGTTTGCTTAATGCCAAAAAATGTATTGCACTATTATGGAAAAAGACTCATAGACCAGATGTGACTCAGTGGTTAAGACAGATGTTAACAAACCTTCCATTAGAAAGAATAACATATATACTGAAATCAAAGGAAATTGTGTTTGAGAATATATGGAGACCTTTTATTGATTATGTAAAAAATTTAAACATAACTCTTGAAGAAGAAGGTGAATGATGTGTGTGGACCTTGTAAATTCCAAACTGGTGAACATAATATGTATACTTATGTATTGGATTGTCTAGACTAAACAGAGGAGCATTGTTGAAGACTTGATTTTGTTGGTGGTTGTTGGTGTTTTTAGTGCATTTTTTTTTTTTTTGTAGTACTTTAGCGTTAGTGTTTGATTGTTTGTATCATGTTTGTTAAAAAAAAAAAAAGGTTCAATAAAGATATTGTGGAAAAAAAAACAAGTACTGGCCCTAACCACCTTCATCGAAAATGGCTTCGAGAGCAGACTGAAGACAGGGGCTGTGTTTCTCGATCTTACAGCCGCCTATGATACGGTCTGGCACAAATGCCTCCTCCTGAAACTTATAAAGGTGATCCCTGCTTGGGCAACAGCAATTATAAAAACCCTGCTGACCAACCGAAGGTTCAGAGTCCACCTCGGTCAGAACACAAGTGCATGGAGAATGCAGAAAAACGGACTCCCACAAGGCTCAGTTCTAGCTCCAACTCTGTTCAACCTCTACATAAACGACCTGCCTACTACAAAATCCCGCAAATTCATCTATGCAGACGACATCTGTTTGGCATTCCAAGCACCAGACTTTGAACCACTGGAACGGGTGCTCACGGAAGATCTTGCCAAACTGGACCAGTTCTGCAAAATCTGGCGCCTAAAACCAAGCCCAGCAAAAACCGTCTCCAGTGTATTCCATCTCCACAATGCAAAAGCTGCCAGAGAACTAAACATCCACCTGAGCGGACTCAAGCTTAAGCATGCCCCAAATCCAACTTATCTTGGAGTGACCCTTGATAGGACCTTATCCTTCAAGGAACATCTAAAGGGGACGGCGGCTAAGGTGAAGGTACGAAACAACCTGCTCTGCAAGCTCGCTGGTGCAAAATGGGGGGCGGCAGTCTCCACCCTGCGCACCTCAGCACTGGCCCTTTCATACTCTGTAGCAGAATATTGTGCCCCTGTCTGGTCCAGGTCATCTTACTCACACCATGTAGACACCCAGCTCAACTCAACAATGAGAACTATAACTGGAACAATCCGCTCAACACCACTCCCCTGGCTCTCTGTACTGTCAAACATAGCCCCTCCACACATCCGGCGAGCAGCATTAACTCAAAGGATGCTCCAAAAAGTTAAAGATTTTCCTCACTTGCCAATCCATGCAGATATCTACACCCCACCCACTGCCCGACTTTCATCCAGACGGCCGATTTGGAAAAACCCTCCCCCAGCTGACTTTACCATCCAGACAGCTTGGCAAGAGGAATGGGAGACCAAGGAGGTCCCAAACAAACAGCTGGTGATAAACCCCAACCAACAGGTCCCGGGCACCAACCTCCCAAGGAGACAGTGGTCTACACTCAATCGCTTCAGGACTGGACATGGCCCCTGCTTGGCCAGCCTTCACAGATGGGGCAGTAGCCCTAGCCCACTGTGCGCATGTGGAGAGGAGCAAACAATGGAACACATCATAGAGGTTTGCCCGCTCCAAAGACTGGAAGGAGGATTACACACCCTCCATACAGCAAACCAGGAGGCAACTGCTTGGCTTAAGGACTTTGCATTCGCTAAATAAAAAAAACTCATTAAACAAAAGATATCAACAAAAATGTGTATTCTGAGGAAAAAGTTAGGACACCCTATCGCTTAATAGCTAGTACTACCCCCCCTTTGGCTGAAATAACTTCAGTGAGACACTTCTTGTAGCCATCTACCAGTCTCTGACATCGGTCTGAGGAAAGTTTTCCCCACTCTTCAACACAGAATTCTTTCAGCTGTGAGATGTTTGAGGGGTTTCTTGCATGTATAGCCCGTTTCAAGTCACCCCACTGCATCTCAATGGGATTAAAATCTGGGCTTTGACTTGGCCATTCCAGGACTCTCCATTTCTTAGTCTTTAGCCAGTCCTTACTGGATTTACTGGTTTGTTTTGGGTCATTGTCGTGTTGCTGGGGCCAGTTTTGCTTCAGCTTTAAGTTTTTTATAGATGGGCTCACATGGTCCTCAAGCACCCTCTGATACACGGTAGAATTCATTCAAGAGATTCAGAGGCTTTATTATCATGTGCACAGTTAAGAAATGCAACATTTCCTGAGCAATGAAATTCTTACTCTGCTCTCCAAACGAATGCCAAGGTAATAGATGCACATCAATACTAATAAAGGTAATAAACGCACCTTAATACTAAAATACTAATACTAATGAATACTAATAACACACATTAGGCAATTAGGACACCTTAAACACACTTTAATACTAATTACTTATATCAATGAATATAAAAACACACATTAGGCAATTAGGACAGTTAAAACAGTTAAACTAGAGGCAACAAGAAGAATGAAAATTGAAAAATCACTGGATGACTATAATGGACAATGCTATATTAATATCAGAGATGATATGAACCTGAGATGGCATAAGCCTATGCACAATGTGCAAGTGAGCAATGTACAAATTAGCACCCAGTGTGAGAATTTCTCTGTAATGATAATACCCAGAAGACTGTACAATGATAATTTAGCAGCAGAGGTGATATGGACATTAGACGGAGTGAGACTATGTGCAGTGTGCAAATTTCACAACCAGTGTGTGAATTTCTATTTGCAAAGCTGTGTCCGGAGTTTGTTATTTATTCAGGAGTCTGATGGCAGTAGGGAAGAGAGTTTTTTAGACTGGATGTCCTGCATTTCACACCTTTGTACTGCCGGCCTGAGGGTAGAAGTGTGAACATTCTGTGCTGGGGGTGGGTGGGGTCCTGGAAGGTGGAGGCAGCTCTCTTTTGGACTCTGGTAGATGCTCTGCAGAGGGGGGATTGGAGTCCTAATGATCTCCGCTGTCTTCACCACTCTCTGCAGGCGTTTGCGGTCCAGAGCAGTAGTGTTGCCATACCACGCAGTGATGCAGTTGGTCAAGATGCTCTCGATGATGCAGCTGTAGAAATTGTTGAGGATCTTGGGGGACATGCCAAACTTCTTCAGCCTCCTCAGAAAGTACAGCCACTGTTGAGGTCTCTTAACCAGCTCTGTGGTGTTAAGTGCCCATGTAAGGTCCTCGTTGATGTGGATGCCCAGGTATTTAAAGCTGCTCACCCTCTCCACCTCAAGCTCCTGGATGAACAGCGGCCGATGGGGTCTCCTCCCCTTCCTCATGTCCACTGTCGTCTCCTTCGTCTGGTCCATGTTGAGGGTGAGGTTGTTGTCCTCACACCATGACACCAGGCTGGCCACCTCCCTTCTGTAGGATGCTTCATCACCACCAGTGATGCATCCTATCACTGCTGTGTCGTCCGCCAACTTTTAAGATGAAGTTGTCCTTGTGGGAGGCAACACAGTCATGGGTGAAGAGGCTGTAGAGGATGGGGCTGAGAACACAACCCTGTGGGACACTTGTGTTTGTGATGATGCTGACTGAGGTCCTGTTACCCATCCTGACAGACTGAGGCCTGCCAGTCAGAAAGTCCAGTAGCGAGTCACAGAGGGTGGGGTGCAGACCAAGTGAAGACAGTTTGTCGGCGATGACCGTGTTGAAGGCGGAGCTATAGTCAACAAAGAGCATCCTAATGTAGGAGTCTTTATCTTCCAGGTGGGAGAGAGAATAATGGAGTGCTGCAGTAATGGCATCTGAGGTGGACCTGATGGGCCGGTAGGCGTACTGCAGGGGGTCCAGGGTATCCGGTATGCTGTCCTGAATTAGGGCCAGCACCACTGTCTTGAAGCACTTCATGATTGGAGTGAGTGCTACCGGCCTGTAATCATTCAGGCAGGTTGGCGGGCTCTTTTTGGGCAGGGGGATGATGGTTGTGATTTTGAAGCAGGAGAGGGACTATATTCTGGTTGAGGGAGAGGTTGAAGATGGATGTGAGAACATCAGTCAGCTCGGCAGCACATGCTCTGAGAGCCTACCCAGGGATGTTGTCTGGTCCTGCTGCCTTGCGGGGGTTGATATTTCTCAGTGCTTTGTTTACCTGGCCTGATGAGACTTTTAGTGGAGGGGAAGGGTGTGTGTGTGTCCTCTCTGCATTGTAGCTGGAGGTCTCAAGCAGGTGTCAAAGATGTTGAGATCATCTGGCAGGCTGTCTGTGGAGCTAGTGGTGTTGCTGTTGGTCCTCTTGTAGTCTGTGGTGTGCTGCAGGCCTTGCTACATGCTCCCAGGGTCAGGAGTGGAGTAGAGGCTGTCCAGCTTTTCTCTGTACTGCCTTTTGGCTGTTGTTATAGCCTTCCTCAGTCCATACTTTGCACCTTTGTACTCGGCCTCATTGCCTGATTTAAATGCAAGAGTGTGAGCACGCAGCATCTGACGTACCTGACTGTTGATCCAGGGCTTCATGGTGGATTCTGTGATGGTGAGCTGGCCAGGTCCTGCTGCAACAAAGCATCCCCAAACCATGACAGTTCCACCTCCATGCTTCACAGTTGGTATGAGGTTCTTTTCCAGGAATGCTGTATTTGGTCTATGCCAAACACGTCCTCTGTTCTGGTGTCCACACAATTGAATTTTAGACTCATCTGTCCAAAGAACATTATTCCAGAAGTGCTGGTGTTTGTCTACGTTGTCTCTCGCAAACTTCACTCTGGCCTTCATGTTTCTCTTAGAGAGCAAAGGTTTCCTTCTTGTATGCCTCCCATGCAAGTTAAATTTGTGCAGTCTCTTTCTGATTGTAGAGGCATGCACTTTCACATCAACAGTAGCAAGAGCCTGCTGTAGGTGCCATGATGACATTTTAGGGTTTTTGGAGACTTCTGTTCGCATCTTGTGCTCTCCTCTCAGTGTGAACTTACTTGGGCGGCCAGACCTGGACGTGTTGGCAGTTGTTTTGAATATCCTCCACTTGTAGACGTTTTCGGTCAGTGGAATGGCTGATTTCAAATTCCTTTGAGATCTTTTTAAATCCCTTAACAGACTCATAAGATGCTACAATCTGCTTTCTCAAGGCCTCAGACAGCTCTTTCGATCTCACCATGGTGTTCACTCTCACTTCAACAGTCAGAAGCACATCAAACTAAATGTCTGAGGTTTAAATAGGACAAGCCTCCTTCAAAATGCTGAGTAATGATGTTCTAATTATGTGCACCTGATGTGATGATACACCTGTGATTTTAGCCATTTTACATGGGAATAAATGTGGGGGTGTCCTAATTTATTCCTCACCAGAAATTGCATGTTTTTTAGAATTACATTTTCCACAATTTTTTTTTTGTTTTAATTGTTTATATTACTTGAATCTCCCAGTATTGTTAAAATTGATATTAAATATCCATATGTCCAAATATGTGAAAAAAACACAGGCTTTCATGGGGTGTCCTAATTTTTTTCACATGACTGTAGGGCTATCAAACCTGGTACACAAGTTCACCTTGGGATCCTGAAGTGTGACTAAGGTTTTGGGATTGCAAAGTCACAGGTCAACATTAAAGTGGCTTATGAACTATAGCTCAACAACAAAGAAAACGAGGGCCACCAAAACTGCTACACAGCTTCACTGTGAGACCATAACCTCTGACTACAGGTTTGGGATCAAAAGGTTAGGGTTGGCACTCCCTATTCTCTCCCTATGCTCTCTTACTATAGAATGTGTAAAGCTCTCTAGGGTCACCATAATTGCTACACAGGTTCTTCACCTTGGGATCCTGCCCTACGGCTATGGGTTGTATACTTTGTTGTATATTCGTGGATGATGGGTTTATCATAATTTGGTTCTGCCACAGTAATTATATTTAAAAGTTGAAAACTGCTCTCCGTCAGTAAGTACAGTGTATCTGGAAAGCAGTCCCTCCAGGATTTCGTGATGTTGCGATCGCACCAATTCACACGAAATCAGCCAATCAGTGCAACTATTGCGTGACGCGTGACCTTGCAACTTTGTCCAATCACCGCAACTTTCCTGCAATTTTGGCCAATCCTCATCAACTTCCGCCAATTTCACCAATCAAATTTGTCTTTGACTGGCACACAAATGGTCCGTCTAATCAACCAAATGCATCACTGCACCACGTTCACTTACGTGTTTACAGGAGTATTAACGGAACACATCAGCAAACAGTGTGTGATTTAAAAAAAAAAAAAAAAAATTCACCCGCGAGGTTTCCAACACCGTCCCTTCCTCCGTCTCCCCCAGCCCTGCCGATGGATGTCTCACCGCGTCTCCGTCCTGACTGCGTGTACGAAGCACTGGGTTTGTGTTGAAAAACATCTGCCTGCCCCAAAAGCACCCTGTCGCGGGAGTGCGCGTAAGGAGAAATGCCATAAAACTATTAACACTACAGCAAGTGTTAACATTTCACACATCTTTAGAGGTAAAATCATTACTACGTTTGGTCAATGAGCTTTGAAACTGTCGATCTCCGGTCTGGACGGACAAATGCACCCTCCCCCGTTCCGCCGTAAATGAAAGATGTGTGTCAAGACCGACGTGCAGCAGACAGACAGGTAGGAATTAGGCACAGGAAAGAGAGAGAATATTCTGTGTATTTTTTTTTTTTTCCGGAAAAAACACAGACTCCTGTAGACCATACAGACTAACA
Organism: Pholidichthys leucotaenia; assembly: GCA_020510985.1. NCBI lineage: Eukaryota > Metazoa > Chordata > Actinopteri > Cichliformes > Pholidichthyidae > Pholidichthys > Pholidichthys leucotaenia. The sequence goes on along the minus strand of CM035838.1, from coordinate 458,138,630 downwards.
GAATAAATTGTTTATTTTTTACTCTAGGCTTCATACTGAGTGCTTGGGGACCGGATAGGAAGTTTTCAAATGAAGGTGCTGTCAGTAATTTCCAAATCTCAATTTAGCTGTTGCAATTTAGCAATTTAGCTGTTGTAATGGATATTGTGTTAATGTTTGTATTTGCTGTTGCACAAAAGAGTTTATCTGTATAGCAGAAGTTTCTGCTTAATTTCCAAATCACTGTAATGGGAAATTTTTTGACAATCCTGTGCTTTTCTTGTATTATGTAGAATATCATTGCAGTACACTGGAAAAAACCATCTGCTTTAAAATTTGTAATTCTTCCCACAACTTTAGAGCAAAAACACTCTAAAAACATCACAACTTTTATTGCAACTTTGTAAAAAAGCTCTCGCGAATTCAGGCTTTTTGGGCCGCAGCAATCATAAAAACATCCCGTGAATTCCTGGAGGGACTGGGAATGAATTCACAGGGCTTCACTTTTTCCACATTTTTTGTTTCAGCCTTATTCCAAAATGGATGAAATTCATTTTTTTCCTCAAAATTCTACACACAATACCCCATAATGACAATGTGAAAAAGTTTGGGTTTTTTTAGATTTTTGCAAATTTATTAAAAAATAAAAAAATAAGAAATCACATGTACATAAGTATTCACATCCTTTGCCATGAAGCTCAAAATTGAGCTGAGGTGCATCCTGTTTCCACTGATCATCCTTGAGATGTTTCTGCAGCTTAAGTGGAGTCCACCTGTGGTAAATTCAGTTAATTGGACATGATTTGGAAAGGCACACACCTGTCTATATAAGTTTGCACAGTTGACAGTGCATGTCAGAGCACAAACCCAAGTATGAAGTCAAAGGAATTGTCTGTAGACCTCCAAGACAGTCGGGGAGGCGACCAAGAATCCGATGGTCACTCTGTCAGAGCTCCAGTGTTCCTCCGTGGAGAGAGGAGAACCTTCCAGAAGGACAACCATCTCTGCAGCAATCCACCAATCAGGTCAGTATGGTAGAGTGGCCAGACGGAAGCCACCCTGTAGTAAAAGGCACATGGCAGCCCACCTGGAGTTTGCCAAAAGGCACCTGAAGGTTTCTCAGACCATGAGAAACAAAATTCTGTTTGGAGGAAACCAGGCAACACTCATCATCAGGCCAATACCATCCCTACAGTGAAGCATGGTGGTGGCAGCGTCATGCTGTGGGGATGTTTTTCAGCGGCAGGAACGGGGAGACTAGTCAGGATAGAGGGAAAGATGAATTCAGAAATGTACAGACACATCCTGGATGAAAACCTGCTCCAGAGCACTCTTGACCTCAGACTGAGGTGACGTTCATCTTTCAGCAGGACAACGATCTTAAGCACACAGCCAAGATATCAAAGGAGTGGCTTCAGGACAACTCTGTGAAATGCCCTTGAGTGGCCCAGCCAGAGCCCAGACTTGAATCCAATTGAACATCTCTGGAGAGATCTGAAAATGGCTGTGCACCGACGCTTCCTATCCAACCTGATGGAGCTTGAGAGGTGCTGCAAAGAGGAATGGGTGAAACTGCCCAAAGATATGTGTGTCAAGCTTGTGGCATTTCCAGATGCACTGTATTGGGATCTTCAAAGAAAATGGAGGCAGGGGATATTGCACTCGCCTCAGAGTGCTTTTGTTACCATTTTAACCTCATTCACTGTCATTCTTATAACAGAATAATTCAAAATGAAAATATCCCGACAGTTGTTTTGAATTAAAACTACAATTTGCATCCAGTAGAGCAGAAGTTTACGAGAGAAGCTTGAATGAACAATAATATAACTGAAGGAAATTTTACAACTGTCAAAATCATGGACCAAGAGTGAGACTGGCATCATTTCTGAATTGTAGCCGACAGCTCTCATCCCTGTGTAAGCAAGGCTGTTAGTTATAAAGCTTCTTAAAAGCTCCTTGCTCTTAAATGGTTTTTCACTTTGTGAATGAGCCGGCATTGTCCTCGTCGGAAAACCAGTCCCTCCAGGATTTTGCGATGTTGCGATCACGTCAATTCACATGAAATAAGCCAATCAGTGCATCTTTTGCACGATCTTGCAACTTTGTCCAATCACCGCAACTTTCCCACAATTTTGACCAATCCTCGTCAACTTCCGCCAATTTCGCCAGTCAGATTTGTCCCTGGGTAGCGCTAACCAATCAAATGTGTTGCTGCACTGTACTCACTTTTGTGTTTACAGTGAGTATTAACGGAACACATCAGGAAAAAACGGTTTGTTTTAAAAAAGACACTCATCCGCGAGGTTTCCCACACCGTCCCTTCCCCCGGCCTGTTGGTGGATGTCTCACTACTTCTCATTCCTGACCGCGTGTACAAAGTGCTGGGTTTGTGTTGGAAAAACGTCTGCTTGCCTCAAAACCACCCCATCAGGGGAGCACGTTTGAGGAGAGACGCTGTAAAACCACAAACCAGCAAATGTAATACAGCCAGTGTTTGAACATTTTATACATCTTTAAAATCATCTTTAAAGTAAAATCATTACTACATCTTGTCAATGAGCTTTAAACCTGTGAATCTCCGGTCTGGACATGGATAAACGCTGCCACAGACTGCAGCAAGTGAAAAGACTATACAGATGGTAAATGGCATTCACTTATATAGCGCTTTTATTCTCATCTCTTGATGACCAAAGCGCTTTACAGATCCTGCTATCCACCCATTCACACACACATTCACACACTGATGGCGGCATGCTACCTAACATGGCGCTTCCAGACCCACCAGGAGCAATTGGAGGTGAATCTTCTTCTGCGCAAGATGGCGCCCACAGTGGTCGCCTTGGTGCTTCGCTGCGCCCTTTGTTTGTTTTTGTTTGTCAATTGTGTATCTGCGAGCTCTTATACCCGTGAAGAGCTTCTAAATATCAGGACTTTCACTCCCACGGACCTACTCCCAGTTTTTTTAGCTCCTGCCACCGATCTGGTTCATTGTTTGGCTTGAAAAGTGAGACGGCGGAAGAGAGGAAAACGAGCGGGCGCTCTCGTCCGGCTTCGCAGGAGAGGCACGCGCACGGCTTTGCCTGGCATATTTCTGTCCAATACCAACTCTCTCTCTAACAAGGTAGATGAACTGAGACTGCTGATGCGTTTTAAGGACCTCTCTTCCTCGGCTGCCCTCTGTTTTACCGAGACCTGGCTCAAGGAAAACACTCCGGACAGCGCGCTGCGCCTCGAGGGATTTCTGCTGTTTCGTGCTGATCGTGACACAGAGCTCTCCGGTAAATCCTCAGGAGGCGGAGTCTGCTTTTACATCAACAGCAGCTGGTGCTCTGATGTAACGGTAATTTCCAAACACTGTTCTCCCGCCCTGGAATTTCTTTTTATTAACTGCAAGCCATTTTATTCCCCGCGGGAGTTTGCCTCATTCATCCTCGCCGCTGTGTACGTCCCTCCCGACGCGGACACGCGAGAAGCTCAGCGCGTGCTCGCGGATCACATCCAACACACAGAGCGGATTTTTCCAGACTCTCTGGTTATTGTGGTTGGCGACTTTAACCAGAGCAATCTGAGCCACGATCTCCCCCGCTACAAACAGTTTATTAAATGCCCCACCAGAGGAATAAACACGCTGGATCACTGTTACACCACAGTGAAAGACGCATATCGCGCTGTCCCCCGCGCTGCGCTCGGATTATCTGATCACGTGATGGTCCACCTCATTCCCCCATACAGACAGAGATTGAAGCTCACTAAACCTGTTGTGAGCACTACAAAGAAATGGACCAGTGAAGCTGAGGAGAAGCTGGAAACGTGCATGGAAATAACTGATTGGGGCATGTTTAAAGGAGCCACGCATGATCTGGATGAGTACACGGACACTGTGAACTCTTATATCCACTTTTGTGAGGAGAGCATTCTTCCATCGCGCACCAGGGTGAGGTACTCTAATGACGAGCCCTGGTTCACAGCTAAGCTCAGACAGATCAGGAAGGAGAAGGAAGCAGCGTTGAAAAGTGGAGACAGGGGCTGCTACAGGGAGGTTAAATATCGGTTTAACAGAGAGCTGAAGAGAGCTAAATCTTTGTATTCTGAGAGACTCCAGCAGCAGTTCACTGCTAATGACTCGGCTTCTGTGTGGTGAGGACTGAGGCAAATCACCAATTATCGGCCTCAGGCTCCTAAAGGTCAGGATGACAAAGCCCTTTGTCAAAGACTGTCCCAACAGTATGCCCGTTTTGACACCCCGTCATCTGTGTCCAACTCCCCCCCCTCCCTCCAGCTCCACAGCCTCCACGATCCCTACTTCATCAAAGGCGCCCCCCCTCCTCCCCCCCTGCCCTTGTCATCAGTGAGCAGGACATGCTCAAACAGTTCTCCAGACTGAACCCGCGCAAGGCCCCCAGTCCGGACGGCGTGTCTCCCTCCACCCTGAGACACTGTGCGAAAGAGCTGGCTCCTGTCTTCACAGACATTTTTAACACCTCCCTTAAGCTATGCCACGTGCCGTCCTGCCTCAAATCCTCCACCATCATCCCTGTCCCCAAGAAGCCACGGATCACTGGACTTAACGACTACAGACCTGTAGCGCTCACCTCTGTAGTCATGAAGTCCTTTGAGCGCCTGGTCCTGCCCCACCTCAAGTCCATCACCACCCCCCTCCTGGACCCGCTGCAGTTTGCCTACCGAGCCAACAGGTCTGTAGACGACGCAGTCAACCTGGCCCTCCACTCCATCCTGCAGCACCTGGACTCCCCGGGAACCTACACCAGGATCCTGTTTGTGGACTTCAGCTCCGCATTCAACACCATCCGCCCCGCTCTGCTCCGGGACAAGCTGTCCCTGCTCAACGTGCCTGACTCCCTCTGCAGGTGGATCATCGACTTCCTGACGGACCGGAGGCAGCATGTGCGGCTGGGAAAGACTGTCTCAGACTCTGCTAGCATCAGCACTGGATCACCCCAGGGCTGTGTACTTTCCCCCCTACTCTTCTCCCTTTATACCAACTCCTGCACCTCCAGCCACCAGTCTGTCAAGTTGATCAAGTTTGCGGACGACACCACCCTCATTGGGCTCATCTCCAACGGCGACGAGTCCGCCTACAGGAGAGAGGTGGCCCAGCTGGCGTCCTGGTGCAACAACAACAACCTGCAGCTGAACGCTCTGAAGACAGTGGAGATGATTGTGGACTTCAGGAAAGTCACAACCCCTCTGCCCCCCCTCACCCTCACAGGCTCTCCCATCACCACTGCTGATTCCTTCCGCTTCCTAGGCACCACCATCACCAGGGACCTCAAGTGGGAGCCGACCATCAGCTCCCTCATCAAAAAGGCCCAGCAGAGGATGTTCTTCCTGCGGCAGCTGAGGAAGCTCAAGCTACCCACCAAGATGTTAGTGCAGTTCTACACAGCCATCATCGAGTCCATCCTCACCACCTCCATAACCATGTGGTACGCAGGAGCCACTGCCAGGGACAGACTAAGGCTGCAGCGCGTCGTGCGCACTGCTGAGAAGGTGATCGGCTGCAAGCTCCCATCTCTCCAGGATCTGTACATCTCCAGGACCCGGAGGTGTGCTGGCCGGATCCTAGCCGATCCCTCACACCCTGGTCACGTACTGTTTGCCCCCCTCCCCTCAGGTAGAAGACTTCGGTCCATCCAGACTAAAACCTCCCGTCACATGAACAGCTTCTTCCCCTCTGCCATCAGACTGCTGAACACTAAGTGACTTATTGACTCTCGTGCACTATGTACAGCAGCTCAACCAGACTCATGTCAATCATCACTGTTTTCTTCCTGCATTACCGACTGCACTATATGGTTCTCCACATTATCTGCTGCTCGCTAATATATTTTAACTGCTGACCAGTATTACTCTCTTATTCTACACTTTATTGCATGTATAGTTTATTTCTTTTATTTTATCATGTTTAATGTTGCAGCATTGCACCGAGACAAATTCCTAGTTTGTGTACTACATGAACAATGGCAATAAATCTGATTCTGATTCTGAAGTGTCTTACCCAGGGACACAACGGCAGGATATCCGGGGAGAGCGGGATTCGAACCACCAACCATACGGTTATTGGACAACCATTTCTACTTCCTGAGCCACTGCCGCCCCCCAGTGGCTCAAGGGCAAAAGCCTGTCCCTGCTGCCCTCAATCTGCCGCTAGATGGGAAAGCAGGCTGGGTTCAAGTTCCCACTGAGGTAACAGACAACAGAAGAGCCCAGATCGTACTGGGTTTATCTGGATTTCCGGGGTACTGTGATAATGTTTAACATGCAACAGATGAAGCAGCTCACAATTTATTTTCCTGTTAAAAGTCTACCAGTAAATTAGAATGTGAAAGTTTTTTTTTTTTTTAATACAACTAAAAAAGATCAAATTTATGATATCGGTAGTAGTTTTTTAAAATAAAAAGTCATGACATTTGTAATTTACTGAGATGTACCATTACATCATCATCACCATCATCATAGCAGTCTGTCGGGGGCGACAATGACTGTTTCATTTAGGTCTGATCAGATTCCTCCACGTAGTACACACTATATAGTACAAAATTTGTTAAACTACAAAACATGCCATTGTCTGTAGTAAAAAAAAAAAATGCAAATGGTACTGTAAATCATTGAGAAATATGATGTTCATGTTTTATTTAGTATATATGAGAAATGGCAACTTTTCATAGCTTAAAGATAGACCGTCTTGTACTGAGGGAAATTCAGATTCTCAGGAAAAAAACTCAGCTTATCAGTTAAATCGTTAATCGATTGATAAGGTGAATCAGTTTTCAGTTAATGACTAAATTGATAGCTTGCATCCTTACTTCCTATTTATACAGAAGCTTTTGACTCAAATGAGGGATTCCCATTTTGGGAAGGGGGACTTATTTTTTTCAGCCCCATTTTATGTTGATCACATTTGTCATTAGGGGCCACTGATATGCAGATGCGTGGGGTATGTGAGCTTGCTCCCTAAGGTTTTTCATTTTTGATTGATGTTAGGGAATATTGTAATAATTTGAGATATCAGATTTCTAATTTTTGTAAGCTATAAATTATAATAATCAAAATTAAAATAAAAAAGGCTTGAAATATTTCCCTTTATTGTAAGGAACTATATGAAAATTTACTTTGGGAATCGGTTCATTAAAAATATATGAAATGTACAGTGGTGTGAAAAAGTGTTTGTCCCCTTCCTGATTTCACGTTTGTCACACATAAATGTTTCAGATCATCAAATAAATTTAAATATTAGACAACACAAGCAAACAGAAAATGTAGTTTTTAAATGGAGGTGTTTATTATTGAGGGTAAAAAAAAAATCCAAACCTGCATGGCCCTGTGTGAAAAAGGGACCCCCCCCCCCCCCTTCCCGGTTAAAACATAAATTAAGTGTGGTTTATCACATCTTTGGAAACCTGCGTTCAATTTCTCTAACCACACCCAGGCCTGATTACTGCCACATCTGTTCTCAAGCTGAAGCGCACTTGGGTTCTGCAGCAGGACAATGATCAAAAACACACCAGCAAGTCCACCTCTGAATGGCTTAAGAAAAACAAAATGAAGACTTTGGAGTGGCCTAGTTAAAGTCCTGACCTGAATCCAATTGAAATGCTGTGGCATGACTTTAAAAATGTGGTTCATGCTCAAAAACCCTCCAGTGTGGCTGAACTGCAGCAATTCTGCAAAGATGAGTGGGCCAAAATTCCTCCACAGCGCTGTAAAAGACTCATTGTCAGTTATCGCAAATGCTTGATTGCAGTTGTTGCTGCTGAGAATGGCCCAACCAATTATTAGATTTAGGGGGCAATCACTTTTTCCACACATGGCCATGAAGGTTTGGATTTTTTCTCCCCTTAATAATAAACACCTTCATTTAAAAACTGCATTTTGTGTTTTCTTGCGTTATCTTTGTCTAATTTTTAAATTTGTTTGATGATCTGAAACATTTAAGTGTGACAAACATACAAAAAAACGAGAAATCAGGAAGGGGCAAACACTTTTTCACACCACTGTATTTGATTATAATTATTATGATTATATTGTAAGTGTTGGACATAAACCTCGTATGTTGAAGACAGACATACAACTGAAACCAGAACTTTCCATACACTGTATAACCCCCCCATCCCCCCCACTGTCAGACATTTGACATTAAATCAGAATAAACTTTTCTTATTTTAGGTCAGTTATGATTACCAAAATTATTTCTATTTGCTAAATAATTTTTTAGAGTTATTACTTTTTTCAAAGTCAGAAGTTTCCATCCATTTCTTCAGTATTTGGTAGCATTGCCTTTATACAATGATTAAGAAAGCTAGCTCTGTCCTGGGGCAGCGCCTTGATCCGATGGAGGAGATAGGAGAGAGAAGGACGGTGGCTAAACTGTCATCTCTGCTGGAGTCCGAGTTCCACCCTATGCAGGACATACTGGATGCACTGAGGAGCTCATTTAGCAGCAGACTACATCATCCCAGGTGCACAACAGAGAGGTTTCGTAGGTCCTTCCTACCAACGGCTGTCAGACTGTACAACCTAAGCAGGGCTGCTCGCAGAGATAGCAAAAAGACGTAACAAACTAATAGTTTTTTGAATGCAAAAGATGCAATAGACTTACACAATGGTCCCCTCCGGCATACAACTAGGAACATACCGGTCGCTATGGAGGGTGAGAATATGTATGGGCACATAATCATACCATGTAGGATAACTAAGTAGACGGTTATGCTGTTTCATTCCATCTAGCAACAATGCTCTGCACTGTGTGTGTTTATATATTTACATATTTATTCCATCTAGCTACAATGCTCTGCACTGTGTGTGTTTATATATTTACATATTTATTCCATCTAGCTACAATGCTCCGCACTGTGTTTTTATATATCTACATATTATTCCATCTAGCTACATTGCTCCGCACTGTGTGTGTTTATATACTTGCATATTTATTCCACCTAGCTGCAATGCTCCGTACTGTGGGTGTTTATATATTTACATATTTATTCCATCTAGCTACAATGCTCTGCACTGTGTGTTCACACTGGCTTTTCCCTGCACTGTGTGTTCATATACTCATATATTTATTCCATCCAGCTACAATGCTCTGCACTGTGTGTCTGTGTGTGTGTGTATATATTTATTTTATAGTAATATGTACATATGTATATTAGCCGCTCTTGCTTGCTTGTTTTTTTTCTTGCCTTCTGATTGTTGCTCTGAGTGTTGCTATCCCTGTGCTGTTGCAATCCTGGAATTTCCCCGTTGTGGGACTAATAAAGGCTTATCTTATCTTATCTTATCTTATACTGTATGACTTGGATCAAACATTTTGGGTCTCCTTCCACCAGCTTCTCACAACAGTTTGCTGGAATTTTGGCCCATTCCTCCTAATAGAACTGGTGGAACTGAGTCGGTTTGTAGGCCGCCTTGCTCGCACACATCTTTTCAGCTCTGCCCACAAATATTCTATGAGATTAAGATCAGGGCTTTGCGATGGCCACTCCAAAACTTTGGGCCGTATTATGACATTCTGTTCACTCGTTCGTTGTCAAATGTGCATAGCGCATTTGTGAGTGTGGCTCAGTCCGTTTTGTTATTACGGGCGTCGGGGAAAACAGTCTGTGCAGAGAGGCTGGTCTAATTATTCAGAGGTGTGTTTTGGATAATCCAATCCAAGCAATCCTGCATATTCCTTTAATGCACAGAGGTGCATTATCTAAAGTGAATGTAGATCATGATGGCTTGTTGAAGATGAGTTTTGCAACGGCCAAAGGGTGTGCACGTGAGTGAAAATGCACCCAATAGTAACACTGCTTGGCATTAAGCAGGCATTAATCACAACTGATGCCCAGTTATTTTAGAGAAGGCAAGTGGGGAAGAGGTGATGTTGGGCTAAATAATTGAGCTAACTAACTACTAACTAACCTGCACTTATATAGCACTTTTCTAGTCACAAAGGCCACTCAAAGCGCTTAAAAGCTGAATGGCTTAACGTAGTGTGCACAGGTGCCACACGCAGGCATCATGCCTCATCCACTCATGTGGATGCCCTGTAATTTCTCCATTGTGAGAGTAATAAAAGGATTCAAAATTTAAAAAACAAAATGATTTCGGGGACACAGACAATATAGATTATGTGTGGACAGAATACTTTGTCAACCTCTTTCTCTCGCTTCCGTTTTGAGGTTTGGTTCAGTTTCTCTGTTGCTCACAGTTCTCTTTAGCGGCCACTTATGTGCAGATGCTTGCTCATCAAGGTTCTTTAATTTTCAAATACTTACCACTGTTTTGATATCTCTCTGAACAGGTAGCTCATGGGTGAGCTACTGTGACGTAGACTACATTGCGCCACAGATCTCTGTTCTCTGTCTTTCTGGTTGCTTCCCCAATGTTTTTTCCAGTCCATCCCTCAAGTTCTAGGGGTTCTCCCTCTGCCCTTTTTCCTTCTGTGATTTTCTCACATAAGGTGGCCGCGGATACAAGCAGCTGAAATGAGCTTTCTCCGTAGGATTGCTGGACTCACCCTCAGAGATAGGGTGAGGAGCTCAGTCATCCGGGAGAGGCTCAGAGTAGAACCGCTGCTCCTCCACATTGAAAGGAGTCAGTTGAGGTGGTATGGGCATCTGATTAGGATGTCTCCTGGACGCCTCCCATTTGAGGTGTTTCGGGCACGTCCCACTGGGAGGAGACCCCGGGGCAGACCCAGGACTCGGTGGAGAGACTATGTCTCCCAGCTGGTCTGGGAACGCCTTGGTATCTTCTCTGAAGAGCTGGAGCAGGTGGCTGGGGAGAGGGAAGTCTGGGCTTCTCTGCTTGAACTGCTGCCTCCGCGACCCGGACCTCCAGAAAAGCGGTAGAAGATGGATGGATGGAAGGTGGCCACTAGGTTTACTAAAAAAAAAAAAATAAAAAAAATAAAAAAAGACTAAACATTGAAATACAAGGTTTTTGTCTTATGCTGTAATTTGAAGAGTCAGCAGGGTTTTTTAGGTCTTAATTTAAGCTACAGTCACAAAGATCATTTGTAAGAATCTCCCAGTTCCTACGAATTCTGGAGTTCGCAGACATTCATGGAGGGGGGCATAGTTTTTTTGGCCTTCTTAGAAAGTTGGTATGGCTGCCATTCAGTTCGCAAGAGCAACTTTAGGCCCTCTTGAGAAATGAGGTCCTTTTCTGTCGTACGAGCTTCGTAAGGGTGCCTACAGCATACTTACTGCCAGCTTACGAAAAACATTTTTCTTTAAGGGGGGCGTACGGCACACCTGTGTGCAACTCACAGCACTCTGAAGTCATTGGTAGGAAGATCTTATGGCTTTCTGCACATTTTGTCGGGGTATATAAGTGGCGGTCGTCCACTCTCCAGTGTTCTGTGTCCGAGTGATACTATACCATACCACATTTATTTATAAAGCACATTTAAAACCAATAAAGTAATAACCTAAAGTACAAATAGACAAAAGATAAATAAAAGACAATAAAAACATAAGATGCAGCAGAAAAAGATGTGACTCAACAAATGTAAAAACAAAATGCCAAACACGGCAGACAATAAAATTAAGGCGAGTTAAAAGCCAAGGAAAACAGATGTGCTTTTAAATGAGATTTAAAACACATGGTGAGGAGGCCTGCCTAACATGTAATGGCAACTCGTTCCAGAGCCTAGGAGCTCCAGCAGCAAAGGCCCGATCCCCTCTGAGCTTCAGCCTTGTTTTAGGGATTGCCAAGGGCAGCTGATCAGCTGATGGTAGGGATCGTGATGGAACATAAGTCAGAGAGGTAGGGTGGAGCAAAATAGCTGCGGGATACAAGCGGAATTTATGTGGGATAATCACAAGACTTTGTAGATGTGGTAGAGAGCATAAATGACCAACAAAACGCAAAACAACAACCACGATGGGCGAAAACAGACCAACCATGGCAGCATGGGAGTCCCCTTAGCTGCCAGTAAGTGACAAATTTCTTGGTTTTGTTTTTTTAACATTGTGCTGCTTTTTTGTTCATATACTTTGAAGAAAAGATGATAACGTACCCCTGTACAAAAAACGGTGTCAAAAGACTGAACCATTTTTTGTGTAAATATGTCCAAAGTCCAGTTTTGACTGAGTTATGGAATTTAACCTCGTGCACTCCGGGATACCACGGGCAGTCACGTCTCTGCGTCCTAGCGCGCCCTCGTGCGCACACTGTGCATCTCAGAGCGCACTGAAAAAAAAAAAAGCTGCATTTCCGTTCTTCCACTACAGACATAGCCGTGAACAGAAAGCCAAAGGAGTGCTTTGATTGGTTTAGATTTGATTGACCTCTCATTCGACTAATAAGAGCCTTGAATTGGGTTTCTGAAACCTTGAAGAACCAATGACTGAAAACCTAGCAAGAAGGACCCGCCTACCAACGGCTGTGAATATAGCGAGCCAATTGAAGCAGAGAAGTTCGACGATTGAAAGCGTGCATCCCGTGCGTAAAATCTGTTTTGTGTAAGCCGCTGGGTGACACACGCGTGTTTGCCAGTCTTTTTTTTCTTACTACTGTTCTTATTTGTTTTGAAAAATCGTTCGGCAAAACCGCAATAATGGAATCATGGTTTGACCGGGTCGCGTGACCAGAACCACGAGTCGTAACAAGCAGACCAGCGTCATGTTCGTCTGACAATGAGGAAGAGAAGTTTGCCAGCGACACTGCTGTTGTGGACAGGTAAGTGTTATAAGCTAAATTATTCCTTATCCCTGAAAATTGTAATCAAAATGACTTTTGACCGATCGGTAAATTACAACTGTGCATCATCGCCACATGACGGACGTGCGCCGCGGCCGGACCGTGAACCCCCCCACCCCCACCCCGATACTCTTCTGTAGCGGATTGCAGATATTTTAGTACAACTGTGCGTAGTAGACCACAGCGCACCGTCACCGTGGTCCATCATGTGGCGATGGACGATGTCCGTCCTCTGTAGCGGGGGGTGGGGGTGGGGGAGTTATTATCCTCTACATTACAGATATTTTAGTATAATTTTTAGTGCACTGTAGGTTATTTTTTCTTGTAAAAAAAAAAAAGCCACACATTTTTTACGTGGCATGCTTCTTTGTGTGTGGGGGCTGGCTTGTTTGTTCATTCAGTCATTCATGAATGAATAAACAACCCCCCCCCCACACACACACACACAGCCCTGAGTGTCACCTTTCATTAGAGCCCAAGATCAAGCTTCTATATTGAATCATTCAAAAGTTAGACGTTTTTCCAAGCTGTGCCATTTGGCACAATTTGGCACAGTTCAAAAACGCCTGGGAACAACCTGACAAAAAAGCTGTGTAATATATTCATTTTTTGTGGTATTGTTACAAAATTTTGACCTCAGCTGGATAACACTTTGTTCTACATTTCTGTTGCATTTTCCAGCCCGGATCTTACAGCAGTGTATTATTTGCAAGCATTTGTATCCAAAAAAAAACACCCAGGCGAACTTTATTTTCTTCAAGTTCAGTATGTTTAAATGACTGTTACTCAGTGGCAGGAGCACTTAGAGAGATTATGACTGTTTTGCCAAAAAATTCAAAGTGTTTTCTTTTAAATGAGACCAACCCCATGAAGATGCTGCAAAGGGTTGAAGAACAGCTTTTGATTTACTTTGGGTACGGGTTTTTTTAGGCATTTTTAGGGAAATTGACCAGAGTGCAAGGGGTTAAAGAGGTGCCGCAACATTATGCAAATTAGATGCATAAATTTATTCCTATCTGAAACTTTGGATCATATTTTACATCTTTCTAATTGACAGGAAGTCATTATCTCTTACCACTTTCAAGTTATAGCCTTGGGAATCTGAACTATTTTATTGACAAAAAATATTTACCACTCTTGGCCACTAGGGGTTATGTCGCAATTCGGCGACAGTCACATTCAAAGCCTTAAGACATTTAAAAACATAAGGGAGAATTTTAAAATCGTTTCTGTAATGCACAGGGAGCCAGTGAAGAGAAGCCAGAATAGATGAAATGTGCTTGCGCATGTGGGCTTTTGTTAAAAGGCGGGTGGCAGCATTTTGTACAAGTTGAAGATGAGCAATAGAAGCTTAGCTGATCCCAAGAAAATCTGCATTACAGTAATCCAAACGAGTCATGATAAAAGCATGCAATAGTTTTTCAAGTTCTTTCCTTGACACAATGGATTTGACTTTAGCTATTTGTCTTAACTGATAAAAACTATTCTGAAGGACACAGCTGATGTGATCATCACATCTGCTAGAAAATTTGTGGAAAAGTTTGTTTTTTTATTACTTTCAAGATGGCAGTAATGCCGAGAAGGACTTCAGGACTTGGCTGTGGCTCTTCTCTCCCTCTATCCTCCTCATCTTCCTCCTTTCACTTCCCCCCTTTTCTTGTTTTGGTGGCTTCTCCTTGCTGCTCTTTCCTTTGAGTCCCATGTCTCAACTAGGCCTAGTAAAAGCATGGTCGACATCTTAAAACAGAAATAAGAAATTTTGCAGCTGTTCTCTCCTTGAAAACATTACGCTGAATGATGATTTGTACGGGGTGTATGTGGCCTACCCCTGAAGAATGCCACAAATGTCGCACGAATGACATATTTCCACCCTATGAGCACCTCACTACCGCCTTGCACACGCCTTATGAATCTCTGTACAAGCGGAGATTGGTAGGGCATTTCCTACGACCACTGTAAGGGGCCCTCCAGAACAACTTGAGGTTTTTTTGCAGCATACTTATGGCCACCATAGGAATTTGGGGTTCTGGAATCGTCTTCTCACCCTAAATAATCCATGAACATCTTAAGTAGTTCTTACATTGTTCCTATGGCATTTTGTACGGCTGCCCTATGATGAGGGGTTTTCGTGGGGCCTTCATAGAAAATCTTGGACAAGACCATTGACCTGGCCACGAACTTACAGTCTATGAATGCTGGATTATCCCAAGGCTGCCTTAAGAAGGCCTTAAGAAATGGTCCAAAAATCATTCATTCAGTGTTCTCAGCCATTCATAAGGGTATTTTGGACTGCAGCATTATGTTAATCAACCCTTGGATTTTGGTTTGAAAGCAGCTTCTGTCTCAGTCTAAAGAAAACCAGCTGACTGTGTGTGTGTGTTCCTCTCCAGGTTCCGAGTACCGTCTTCGTGAACTCTGTAAGGAGCTGCTGGGTCCCGTCCACAAATCGGCAGCTTCATCCTGGGAGCCAGCTACTTTGGTAAGAGGGCACCAACCTGCCATTACACACAAACAAGAAAGACACTGTCTTTCTCCATGACAGAAAGACTTTTTTTCCCTTGAGTTTTTTTTTTTTTTTTAAATTACTGACATTGGTGAAGTTGAAAACAAACCGTTCATTGACTGTTGAAAGACGAACTCGGTGTCCATGCAGGTTCGACTTTTCCCTGTACAGCTGTGGTTGGAGCACCCTTTCTCAGAAAAAACCTATTTCAGTGCATGTTTCTTTAAAGGGATGATTGCCATTTTTTGTGGGTTAATTTCAAATTCTGACATCATCATGAACATAGAGTGGATATAAAACGTCTACACACCCCTGTTCAACTGCCAGGTTTTTGTGATGTAAAAAAATGAGACCAAGATAAATCATTTCAAAACTTTTTCACCATTAATGTGGCCTATAACCTGTACAACCCAATTAGAAAAACAAACTGAAATCTTTTAAGGGGAAAAATAAAAAACTTACAATAACCTGGTTGCATAAATGTGTACACCCTGTTATAACTGGGGATGTGGCTGTGTTCAGAATTAACCACATTCAAACTCATGTTAAATGGGAGTCGGCACACACCTGCCACCATTTAAAGTGCCTCTGATTAACCCCAAATAAAGTTCAGCTGTTCTGGTAGGCTTTTCCTGACATTTTTGTAGTCACATCTTACAGTACAAGTCATGGTCCGCAGAGAGCTTCCAAAACATCAGAGGGATCTCATTGTTCAAAAGTATCAGTCGGGAGAAGGGTACAAAAGAATTTCCAAGGCATTAAATATACCATGGAACACCGTGAGGACAGTCATCATCAAGTGGAGAAAATATGGCACAACAGTGACATTACCAAGAACTGGATGTCCTCCAAAACTGATGAAAAGATGAGAAGAAAACTGGTTTGGGAAGCTGCCAAGAGGCCGACAGCAACATTGAAGGAGCTGCAGGAATTTCTGGCAAGTACTGGCTGTTTTGTACATGTGACAACAATCTCCCGTCTAGGGTGGAAAGGACGGAAGCTTTATCTTGTGAAGAAAAACATCCAAGCCTTTTGAAATCTCCCAAGCACATGTGGGAAAATGTGTTGTGGTCCAATGAAATCAAGGTTGAACTTTTTAGCCATAATTCCAAAAGGTATATTTGGCATAAACACAGCACTGCTCATCACCAAAAAAAAAACACACAAAAAAAAAAACACCACACCTACAGTGTAGCGTGGTGGTGGCAGCATCATGCTTTGGGGCCATTTTTCTTCAGCTGGAGCTGGGGCCTTAGTCAAGGTGGAGGGAATTATGATCAGTTCCAAATACCAGTCAGTGTTGGCACAAAACCTTCAGGCTTCTGCTAGAAAGCTGAAGATGAAGAGAAACTTCATCTTTGAGCACGACAGTGACCAAAAACACACATCCAAATCAACAAAAGAATGGCTTCACCAGAAGAAGATTAAGGTTTTGGAATGGCCCAGCCAGAGTCCAGATCTGAATCCAATCGAACAGCTTTGGGGTGATCTGAAGAGGGCTGTGCACAGGAGATGTCCTCACAATCTGACAGATTTAGAGCGTTTTTGCAAAGAAGAGTGGGCATATATTGCCACATCAAGATGTGCCACGCTGATAGACTTCTACCCAAAAAGACTGAATACTGTAACAAAAGCCAAAGGTGCTGCAACAAAGTATTAGTTTAAGGATGTGCATATTTGTGCAAACAGGTTGTTGGAAGTTTTTTATTTTTCCCGTTAAAAGATTTCACTTTCTTTTTCAATTGGGTTGTACAGGTTATAGGTCACATTAATGGTGGAAAAACTCCAAAACATTCCAGTGTATTTTCAGCAATGTCAAGTTGTGTACACTGATAATCATCCTTTACATATCATGACCCCTCCTCCCCTGCCACCTTTTCTGTCTTATCTGTAGATATTGTACCCTGGTACATTGAAAACAGCTTGAGGTGTTGTTGGGGTTAACCAGGTTTCTGAGAGGCGTAGGTAGTCAAGATTTGAATTTGTCAGTAGTTGTTATATTTGTTCTGTTTTAGAGACGATGCTCCTAATATTGAGATGACCTCCAACATGGGTTTCATAGTCGAATCCCACAATACCTTGGCATGATTTACAGTTTGAAACATTTTAGTAGTTTGTTGTTTTTCAGTTACAGTTTAAGGCACTTTTAAAGGGTATCTGTAGTGAATTTTAATCAATAGCTATTTCACAGGATCAAATATGGTACTAGTGGTTCCATCCGGTAATTTTGGTCACAAGTCCATCTCAAATACACCCGAGTTTCAAGTCAATGCTCTGTCAGTCAGTCAGTCATGGTCCGGGACATCTTGTCTCCTCCATGGGCTGTTTCAGCACAGTAGTGACGCACAGTCGTTGCTTTGTGCGATTGACTGGGCTGTGGTATAGCAGTCAAAGTTTTAACATCAGCATTTTATGTAATTCTTTGCAACCATGTACAAGCAAATCAATCTGCGTATAATTTAATGAAATAAAATTCTCGTATATCAAGATTGAGTCAATGTGTTCTGAAGTTACTTGACTGGGAACTTGCCTGTTCCTCAGGTCCCTTTCAGCTGCTTGTCCCTGGAGGTACTTGCGGGTCATGCCGTCAATGAAGGCCATTTCCAAGGACGGTTTGTGCAGTATATATTCGTGCAGATTTTGTGCCGTTTTCAGCTCGGCTCTCGACCCACTGAGCATCTGCTGAACATGTTTATGCATCCGTGGTAAACACGTTTCTCGTCCGCTGTAAAGCCAGAAACGACGAGTGTACGTCACTTCCGGCTGGCGATGGCTGCTCCCCATTGGTTTTGACTGAGCGGTTTTCATGGGATGAAATTATTCAGTATACTGACTCTAGGGGGTTATTTTACTGAATAAGCACATTTTTGGTTTATAAGTAATACAGTGGGGCAAAAAAGTATTTAGTCAGCCATCAATTGTGCAAGTTCTCCCACTTAAAAGATGAGAGATCTCCAATTTTCATCATAGGTATGCCTCAACTATGAGAGACAAAATGAGGAAAAAAAATACAGAAAATCACATTGTCTGATATTTAAAGAATTTATTTGCAAATTATGGTGGAAAATAAGTATTTGGTCAATAACAAAAGTTCATCTCAATACTTTGTTATATACCCTTTGTTGGCAATGACAGAGGTCAAACGTTTTCTGTAAGTCTTCACAAGGTTTTCACACACTGTTGCTGGTATTTTGGCCCATTCCTCCATGCAGATCTCCTCTAGAGCAGTGATGTTTTGGGGCTGTCGCTGGGCAACGCGGACTTTCAACTCCCTCCAAAGATTTTCTATGGGGTTGAGATCTGGAGACTGGCTAGGCCACTCCAGGACCTTGAAATGCTTCTTACAAAGCCACTCCTTCGTTGCCCGGGCGTTGTGTTTGGGATCATTGTCATGCTGAAAGACCCAGCCACGTTTCATCTTCAGTGCCCTTGCTGATGGAAGGAGGTTTTCACTCAAAATCTCACGATACATGGCCCCATTTGTTCTTTCCTTTACACGGATCAGTCGTCCTGGTCCCTTTGCAGAAAAACAGCCCCAAAGCATGATGTTTCCACCCCCATGCTTCACAGTAGGTATGGTGTTCTTTGGATGCAACTCAGCATTCTTTCTCCTCCAAACACGACAAGTTGAGTTTTTACCAAAAAGTTCTTTTTTGGTTTCATCTGACCATATGACATTCTCCCAATCCTCTTCTGGATCATCCAAATGCTCTCTAGCAAACTTCAGACGGGCCTGGACCTGTACTGGCTTAAGCAGGGGGTCACGTCTGGCACTGCAGGATTTGAGTCCCTGGCGGCGTAGTGTGTTACTGATGGTAGCCTTTGTTACTTTGGTCCCAGCTCTCTGCAGGTCATTCACTAGGTCCCCCCGTGTGGTTCTGGGAGTTTTGCTCACCGTTCTCGTGATCATTTTGACCCCACGGGATGAGATCTTGCATGGAGCCCCAGATTGAGGGAGATTATCAGTGGTCTTGTATGTCTTCATTTTCTAATAATTGCGCCCACAGTTGATTTCTTCACACCAAGCTGCTTACCTATTGCAGATTCAGTCTTCCCAGCCTGGTGCAGGTCTACAGTTTTGTTTCTGGTGTCCTTTGACAGCTCTTTGGTCTTGGCCATAGTGGAGTTTGGAGTCTGACTGTTTGAGGTTGTGGACAGGTGTCTTTTATACTGATAACGAGTTCAAACAGGTGCCATTAATACAGGTAACGAGTGGAGGACAGAGGAGCCTCCTAAAGAAGAAGTTACAGGTCTGTGAGAGCCAGAAATCTTGCTCGTTTGTAGGTGACCAAATACTTATTTTCCACCATAATTTGCAAATAAATTCTTTAAAAATCAGACAATGTGATTTTCTGGATTTTTTTTTTTCTCATTTTGTCTCTCATAGTTGATGTATACCTATGATGATTGGTATTGGCTGGAATGGTAAGGGGGTTAACTGTGTTTTGAATATGATGGTATCCTGCTGAGTGTTTTGTCATAAAAACAAGTCCTTTTCTCCTTCCTTGGTGTCCAGCCTCTCATACAACTCACTATATGCATTTTCCTTTGCACCTCTCTGTTTGCCATGTGCCTAGATTCCAAATACTCCTGTCTACTTTCTTCATCTCCCCAACTATCCCACTTTTTCTTTGCGAACCTCTTCCTTTGAATACTTTCCTGTACCTCTTCATTGCACCACCAAATCTCCTTGTCTTCCTTCCTCTGTCCAGAGGATACACCACATACCTTTCTACCCGTTTCCATCAATACTTGAACTGTACTGTCCCAGTCATCTGGTAATTCTTCCTTAACTTCCCCCATTTAATCTTTGGCTCTGCCTTCACTGTTTTCTTCTTCTTGCTTTCCAAAGTCATCCTACAGACTACCATCTGATGCTGTCTAGCTACATTCTCCCCTGCCACCACCTTGCAGTCTCCTATTTCTTTCACCCTCTGCATAAGATGTAGTCCACCTGTGTGCATGTTCCTCTCTCTTCTTGAAGTATGTGCTCACCACAGCCATTCCCATCCTTTTAGCAAAATCCACAACCATTTGTCCTTCCACATTTCTCTCCTTAAGACCAGTACCTACCCAGGACCTCCTCATCACCTCTGTTCCCTTCATCTACACACGTGGACAAAATTGTTGGTACCCCTCTGTTAATGAAAGAAAAACCCACAATGGTCACAGAAATAACTTGAATCTGACAAAAGTGGTAATAAATAAAAATTCTATGAAAATCAGACAATGCTTTTGAATTGTGGTTCAACAGAATTATTTTAAAAAACAAACTCATGAAACGGGCCTGGACAAAAATGATGGTACCCCTAGAAAAGATTGAAAATAATGTGACCATCGGGACATGTTCAACCAAGATGTGTCCTCTAATTAAAACATCACAGGTGTCTACAAACTTGTAATCAGTAAGTCGGCCTATTTAAAGGGTGACAAGTAGTCACTGTACTGTTTGTTGGTGACATGGTGTGTACCACAATAAACATGGACCAGAGGAAGCAAAGGAGAGAGTTGTCTCAGGAGATTAGAAAGAAAATTATAGACAAGCATGTTAAAGGTAAAGGCTATAAGACAATCTCCAAGGAGCTTGATGTTCCTGTGACTACAGTTGCACATATTATTCAGAAATTTATGATCCACGGGACTGTAGCCAACCTCCCTGGACGTGGCCGCAGGAGGAGACGGATAATGCAAATGGTAACAAAAGAGCCCAGAACAACGTCTAAACACATTCATGGTGAACTCCAAGGTCAAGGTACATCAGTGTCAGATCGCACCATCCGTCATTGTTTGAGCCAAAGTGGACTTCATGGGAGACGACCAAGGAGGACACCACTGTTGAAAACAAATGGAAAAGAAGCCAGACTGGAATTTGCCAAACTGCATGTTGACAAGCCACAAAGCTTCTGGGAGAATGTCCTATGGACAGACGACACAAAACTGCAACTTTTTGGCAAGGCACATCAGTGCTATGTTCACAGACGCAAAAATGAAGCATACCAAGAGAAGAACACTGTCCCTACTGTGAAACATGGAGGAGGTTCTGTTACGTTCTGGGGCTGCTTTGCTGCATCTGGCACAGGGTGTCTTGAATCTGTGCAGGGTACAGTGAAATCTCAAGACTATCAAGGTATTCTAGAGAGAAATGTGCTGCCCAGTGTCAGACAGCTTGGTCTCAGTCGCAGGTCACGGGTCTTGCAACAGGATAATGACCCAAAACACAGCTAAAAACACCCAAGAATGGCTAAGAGCGAAACATTAGACTATTCTAAAGTGGTCCTCTATGAGCCCTGATCTAAATCCTATTGAACATCTGTGGAAGGAGCTGAAACATGGCGTCTGGAGAGGGCACCCTTCAAACCTGAGACAACTGGAGCAGTTTGCTGATGAGGAGTGGGCCAAAATACCTGCTGAGAGGTGCAGAAGTCTCATTGACAGTTACAGAAATTGTTTGATTGCAGTGATTGCCTCAAAAGGTTGTGCAACAAAATATTAAGTTATGGGTACGATCATTTTTGTCCAGACCTGTTTCATGAGTTTGTTTCTTAAAGTAATTCTGTTGAACCACAATTCAAAAGCATTGTCTGATTTTCATTGGTTAATTTTCATAGAATTTTTATTTATTACCACTTTTGTCAGATTCAAGTTATTTCTGTGGCCATTGTGGGTTTTTCTTTCATTAACAGAGGGGTACCAACAATTTTGTCCTCGTCTCTATAAGGAACTGTCCATCTTATTCCACCTTGGAAAAACAAAACCGCAAATTATATAATCACAGAAAAATTAAACAATGTTGAAACTGACACAGTGTTCGAAACCAAGTTCCTTGGGGTCATTGTTGATAACAAACTAAACTGGAAATCACACATAAATTATGTCAAAACTAAAATGTCTAAATCCATTGCCGTACTGTATAAAGTTAAGGATCTCCTGTATCAAAAATCTCTTTGCATTTTATATAATTCACTGATAGTTCCTTATAGAGACGTGGACAAAGTTGTTGGTACCTCTCTGTTACTGAAAGAAAAACCCACAATGGTCACAGAAAAAACTTGAACCTGACAAAAGTGGTAATAAATAAAAAGTCTATGAAAATTAACCAATGAAAATCAGACAATGCTTTTGAATTGTGGTTCAACAGAATTATTTTAAAAAAACAAACTCATGAAACAGGCCTGGACAAAATGATGGTGCTCTTAACTTAATATTTTGTTGCACAACCTTTTGAGGCAATCACTGCCATCAAACGATTTCTCTAACTGTCAATGAGACTTCTGCACCTCTCAGCAGGTATTTTGGCCCACTCCTCATGAGCATACTGCTCCAGTTGTCTCAGGTTTGAAGGGTGCCTTCTCCAGATGCCATGTTTCAGCTCCTTCCACAGATGTTCAATAGGATTTAGATCAGGGCTCATAGAAGACCACTTTAGAATAGTCCAATGTTTCGCTCTTAGCCATTCTTGGGTGTTTTCAGCTGTGTATTTTGGGTCATTATCCTGTTGCAAGACCCATGACCTGCGACTGAGACCAAGCTGTCTTGACACTGGGCAGCACATTTCTCTCTAGAATACCTTGATAGTCTTGAGATTTCATTGTACCCTGCACAGATTCAAGACACCCTGTGCGAGATGCAGCAAAGCAGCCCCAGAACATAACAGAACCTCCTCCATGTTTCACAGTAGGGACAGTGTTCTTCTCTTGGTATGCTTCATTTTTGCGTCTGTGAACATAGAGCTGATGTACCTTGCCAAAAAGTTCCAGTTTTGTCTCGTCTGTCCATAGGACATTCTCCCAGAAGCTTTGTGGCTTGTCAACATGCAGATTGGCAAATTCCAGTCTGGCTTTTTTATGATTTGTTTTCAACAGTGGTGTCCTCCTTGGTCATCTCCCATGAAGTCCACTTTGGCTCAAACAACGACGGATGGTGCGATCCGACACTGATGTACCTTGACCTTGGAGTTCACCATGAATGTGTTTAGAGGCTGTTCTGGGCTCTTTTGTTACCATTCGTATTATCCGTCTCCTCCTGCGGCCACGTCCAGGGAGGTTGGCTACAGTCCCATGGATCTTAAATTTCTGAATAATATGTGCAACTGTAGTCACAGGAACATCAAGCTGCTTGGAGATGGTCTTATAGCCTTTACCGTTAACATGTTTGTAATTTTCTTTCTAATCTCCTGAGACAACTCTCTCCTTTGCTTCCTCTGGTCCATGTTTAGTGTGGTACACACCATGTCACCAAACAGCACAGTGACTACTTGTCACCCTTAAATAGGCCGACTGACAGATCACAAGTTTGTAGACACCTGTGATGTTAATTAAAGGACACATCTTAGACTGTGACTAAGGTCACATTATTTTCAATCTTTTCTAGGGATACCATCATTTTTGTCCAGGCCTGTTTCATGAGTTTGTTTTTTAAAGTAATTCTGTTGAACCACAATTCAAAAGCATTGTCTGATTTTCATAGAATTTTCCATAGAATTTTTATTTACCACTGTTGTCAGATTCAAGTTATTTCTGTGACCATTGTGGGTTTTTCTTTCATTAACAGAGGGGTACCAACAATTTTGTCCACGTCTGTATGACATACTGTGTGGAGATCTGGGGAAGCACATACAAAACAAACACAAACTTAATCTTTTTACTACAGAAAAAAGCCGTACACATAATATCAAAGAAACCTTACTGTGAACCAACAAATCCAAAATTCATTCAATTACATACTCTTAAATTTAGAGATCTGGTAGATTATAATGTCATTCAAATCATGTACAAAGCAAATAATAACCAATTACTTATTAATATTCAGAGACTATTTTAAAAAAGGGAAAGCAAATATGAGCTAAGAGGTAACTCTTGTTTTTAATAAGCCAAAGGTTAGAGCAAATGCACGGTGGCGCAGTGGTTTAGCACTGTGGCAGCACAGTTTTACCCTCGGCCGGGGGATTGCGGGGATCATGAGATCGTGGGTTCGATCCCAGCCCCCGACCAACAGTGAGCTGTGTGGAGTTTGCATGTTCTCCCCGTGTTGCGTGGGTTTACTCCGGGATTTCTCCGGTTTCCTCCCGCATACCAAAAACATGTAGGTTTAGGGCGCACGCAGCGACCGGCAGCCGGTGGCTTGTCACCAGACTGCAAACCAAGTCTACCTACGGGTACAAATAAGTAACAAAAAAAAACAAAAAAAACAAAAAAAAAAATACAAAGTATCATTGCATGTCTGTCACTGGAGTTAAACTGTGGAACTGTTGCTCTGAAAATATTAAAACATGTTCAACTCCGAAGCAATTCAAGAAATTGTGCAAAGATGAGAAAATCTCCCAGTATCTCACTGTAAATGCTGGGAAATAAATTTGTAATAACTTAAAGGTTTTTGTTTGGTTTTTTTTGTCTACTTGTTCTACTTGATTTTCTTTGTTGATTTTGGGTATGACTTAAACTTTTATGTTATTGATTTTAAAATTGTAATGGGGTAGGCACTATATAAGCACTAGCTTCAGCCTACACCCTTTTGGTTGTTCTTTTGTGTGTTCTTATTGTATTGTTTGTATGTTTATTTTATTACCAAATAAATTCATTCATTCATTCATTCAAATATTTCAGATTGGGCATGATCTGAAAATCAAAAATACAAATGGTAATGTAGTAAAATACATATGATGACTTTAACTTTATTCATTATCACTAGTTGACTAATTAAAATTATTAGAAATCAAATAAATTACATTCAGAGCCAACTTGCTCCTCTGACCCGTTTTAACTTATTTATTGTTTTGGATGTACTGTATGTGCCACCATCATGCACTTTTGTGGCTTTAATAAAAAAAAATTTCAGACAAAACTTAAGAAACTCAGCTGTAATTTACACTAATGTTTCCTCTTAACACAACTTAGCATCATTTAGCATTTGCTGTTTTATAATGAGACGTGGTGTTAAAGTTACCTCCTATTAAAGCGAGGTTAGCGGACTATCCTCTCTGACACAGCACGATGGAAAACAGTCCCACATTCCTGACAAACAGGAGTAGCAGCTACTTGACTGAACCAGTAGTTTGGAGTTGGCAGCCACCCACACACCTGTTCAGCTGCACCACTGTGGGGAAGAGGTGGGGCGCTGACAAGTAGTGTGTGAGGAGCTTTGCTGAATAACTGAGAGTATGTGCAATGTAAATCACGAATATAAACAGCAGAGTGTTCTGTTAAACGATAGACGTTTTTATATTGTCATCCGATTAAAAATACCCCCCAGAACGTGGTCAATTTATGTGCCATTTCCAAAATGTGATGTCTTAAATTTGACCAAATGGCTTTTAAAAGACGCTCTTAAAAACTCTTAAATTTAACTTCCTCAGAGCTGCAGAAACCCTGTCACTGGGACAAAGACATTTTCTGGTCCCTTTCCGCTCTTTTATTATACATGCCTGTGTGTGAATGAAAACCTCGGACGCTCCGGTATGAATTAACTGTTTATTAACGGTTTGCCTCTGTGTGTTCGTTCAGGGTCTGCATAAGCGGGAGCTGCTGCAGGAGGTTTTACCAGTCATTGGTGAAAACCTTCGATTCCAGAGACTGTTCACGGAGTACCAGGACCAGCTGGAGCTGCTGCGCAACAAATGACACACGCTGCTACACGGGCACAAAGAGAGAGACTGGTTCAAACACTCACATATGGACACGAACTGGTTTGGTTTCCCTCAGCTAACCTGGGTTTAGCTCGGGCAAACATGAACTCGGGAAGTTTGGAACGCCGTCGGGCTCCGAGCTGAAAAACCACAGCCAGTCCACAGCTTTTCAACCACCGTCATGTCTCAGTGTCAACACTCACACTGGGGACACTGTCTTTTTTTAACGTTGTGCTGTCTTGGTATGTCTTTTTTTTCCCCCATGTAAGGCTGTGCGTCCACAGAGAGCTTTTTTTCTGCTGGCAGCATCTACTTTCTGTTCATTTTTTTATGTAGTCCAGTGTAGGGCTGGGCAGTTAACCGAAAAAAAAACAAAACCAACAGTTGCGGCGTTTAACAATGTAATCCTGCTCATGTCTGGTTTTTTTTTTTCCTCGGTTCTTCCCCTGTCCCTGTTTGAGAGCTTTCATGTCCTGCCCCTTTAACGTGTCTCCTGCGTGCACAATCATGTGACTCAGCAGCTTGCAAGCAGCGCACTCACAGCAGGAGAGCATGGTCGAGACATTAAAGCAGCTTATACTGAAAAGAAATGTGGTCTCCATATGTGGTGGCGAAGTGTGCGGAAACTAATACGGAAATGTGGCAAAGCTAAATTGCTGTCAGTTTCTAACCGCTATCCGAGTCAGCGTGACCATTTTATAGTGGGAATGGATGACAAAATGGACAAGATGAGGATGGATTTACCATTCTGATCAGAGATTAGTAATCCCTGTGTGGTGGTAACATAATCACAGCACACGAAAGACTCACACAATGCCAGCTAACTAGCTACCGGCGCGAGTCACAACCCCTTAAGAGGTATGTATAAAAACACTGACTTCTGCACTTGACAGTATTTAATTTGGTTACATGTGTGTTCTGTGATGATAGTCCTATTCTTTATTATGCTCATTTACTACCAAATCACCACAGTGATATACAAGAGGGGGGCTGAAAAATTCATAGGCTGACCATGATGTCGTGGTCAGATTTGACTAAATGTGGTTTATTTTTCAACATAATTTTCAACATTGGTGTTGCAGCACTTGGATCCCTGCAATATATACGTATATATATATATATATATATATATAAGCTCTCTTCTTGCTCCTCAAAGACATAACTCCTTCTTAGTCAGCCAGTGAACTTTTCAGCCCCCCCCCCTTAATTGATATCACACTCTTGTGTAATGTTGCTTAATTATGAGGCTTGGCAGTGAACTATAAGGGAGAAGAGAGTAGAGAAAACAAAATGAAACCCCCAAACCAACATGAAGGGTTCAGTTAACCACAATGATGATTTAAGGTCAAATCGCCCAGCCCTAGTCCAGTGTCTCAACACCCTTGCTGCAAAAATGCTTGGTTTTTGTTGCCGTGTCCAGAGTGCTGAAAGTTGAAAAAAGTTCAGCTTTTGGAATGCTGCATCGCTCATCAACGACACAACTCTCAGCTTTTTCATTAAAAAAAAAAAACTGTCTGTGGACATGCAGCCTAATTGTGCTTTTTCTGACCTATGCAGCCCTTCCCGAATCACAAACTTATGAAATCAGAATGCAGAGGATTGTAGATCGATGACAGAGAGAATGACGCAGCGTGCTCGGACCAAAGTGACAAATGAAGGGCATCCAGATAACGTTGAGCCTTTTTTTTTTTTTTTTTTAAATGATTCTCTATGTCAGTACTGTTACCAAAACTCTTAACTCAATCACAGAGATACAGGGTGGATCCCTGGTCGAGTCAAAAAGGATTAGGAAAAAAAAATTCTAACAAGTGAAGATGTCCAGCTGTTCTTGGCGAGCACTGAGAGAAGGTCAGACGATCACAGCTGTCTGATGCTACCGCTGTTCTCCAAAGGAGGCCACGCTTCAGGCAGGAAAACCAATCAGCACAAAGACTATAAATAAAGAGAATCCTCTGTTGATTCTGGTGTCATTTGTACAAGCTGTTTATACTAGAGACTATTTATGAATTTTTAAAAAGTCACCACCTTAACTTTGTCAGCTTCTCTAAAATCAAGATCATTCAGTATTTAATCTGAGACAATTTAATGTTGGATAATTGGTAGGAAATTTTAAATAATACTGTGCTTGCCACAGACTCAGAGGAACTCAGTAAAGTTTGCAGTGACTCCATTCTGTCTCTCCATTGTCAGTTTGTCAGTGACAGTTACAGCAGCTTTGTTTAAAGGAGATCTATGTAACGATTCTCTTAATCCAGATGAATCCATCACTTCTGTGCTGTAAATGTACAGAAGACATGGTAACACATTTCTGTGTTGCCTCCTTCACCCTGTATTCTGATTTTATGTAGAGGCCATTTTTGTGACATACCACGCATGATCCTGATAGTCTGTCCTGATTGGCTCTCCATGTGTTGGTACAGGACTGACACAGAAGTTAGTTTTATACCGAGATGGAGCCTAAAAATGAACAGACTCTTACACAAACACCAAGAAAGCATAAAAATGGGGGGGGGGGGAATTTCACAGTTCTACACTGTAAAAAAAACTGGGCACTTTGGCAATATTTTCAGCTGACAGTGGAGCAGTTTTAAAGCTATGCTTTGTGCGTCTATGATGTGCCTACGCTTTGGACACAGCCGGCGCGCACGTGGCTGCATATATGCCTCATTTGCGCCTGCTGTTCAACCAAGTTTTTGACGCTTGCACAGGACCATCATCTGCAGTTTCACCCCAGCTTGATAGACGGCGCAAATGCAGTGAAGCGCCAGTTTGTTCACTAGCTATATAAAAGAGAAAAGCAAGACAACAACAACAGCATCGGCACAAAGACAAGAAAAAGAACTCCTGTGTTTACTTTTGCCACTAATTGTCTGTTACTTTCTTTGGTCTCGTCACGTTTCTTTTCAATTCTTCATCTTCTTTTCATCTTTGTATGCTGTGTCAGTGGTGCCACCTTTTGAACAGGAGGTTTGATCTTGCACATGCATAGTCACTGCACACAGGCACCATGACCCTGTGGAGCTTAGTGGACTGGAGAGGATAACGAAATTTACGTCACACAGACATGCAAAGCGTAAAGCCAGCTAAAGCATACTAGCCCAAATCTGATTTACATTCCATCCCATTCTGTTGCAAAGTGTTTAAGTTCCTTGTGAACTTCAGATGTGATGCTGTATGCTAGCTGCTGTGACTAACTTTAGCTCCTCTGTACCAGCATAAAAAGAACATCAGCTACATACCGTCATTGTAGCGCAGCTTCTGTCCAATCCTGAGTCGCATGCTGTCCTTGAAGAGTGGTATTTATTGTATAACTTTATTGTTTTCATTACTTTATTAATAAGGCCACTGTCAACAAGGTCTGGACAGACATCTTTTTTGTATCTTCATAAGAACCTGTTCATCCATCCATCTTCTTCCGCTTAATCCTTTCCGGGTCACGGGGGAGACTGGAGCCTATCCCAGCATCTTTGGGCAAGAACCTGTTCAATCTGTTCACATTAAGTTTGGGACATTATTTTGCACGAACAACCACACTTGGTGTGAAATGACCTGAATTTATAGAGGGCCTTTGTCACGCCCCCTCTACTTCCACACATGGGACCTGAAATCGGAAAAATTCTCCATTGAAATGAATGGCGAGAGCGAAATGATCTTTGAGTCCCAATCGAATTTTGCCACGACTTACACATATGATGTCTCAAATAGGTTAATTTTGTCTTCTTAATGATAAAACTGATATTGTTCTTCTGTTAACCGGAGTGGTGGCCGCGTTGATAGAGCATCTGCCCCACAACCGGAAGGCTGGGGGTTCAAGTCCTGGCCGGGTCATGCCAAAAGACCATATAAAAATGGTACTACCCGCCTTCTAGCTTAGTGTTCATTCAGCATAATAGAATGGGGGAAGGAGAAGTTGTTTGTGGTGGCGCCTTGCATGGCAGCGACCCCTCTTGATTCTACATGTGATTAACATTATAGATAGGAGAAACATAATTTCGTTCTACTGTACATGATTGGCTGTATGGACTGAATGACAATAGAGCTGGCTTCTTCTATTAAGATGAAGCGAAGAGATGTCTCATACCTTTTGACATGTTTCAGTTGAAACAATTTCAATTTAAAAGATAATTTTCCACGTTAATAACAGTGTAGGTTGTCTAATTGTTCAGGTATAAGCTTATGAAAATATGTAAATTAAAAAAACTACAAACACAGAGGCACATACCTGACATCACATTATCAAAGTGCTCCCAGGGTGAAGTAACGAACAGTCCTCTGGATCAGCTGCAGCGCTCGCAATACAAAACAATCCCTTTGTGTTTTTTGCTCCTCTTTGGATCCTTCTTTCATCAGTCAGGAAACGGGAGGTGAGGTTTTAGCAATCTCCCACCTTGATTTTGTTTGGTGATGTGGGTTAATGGGAGTTAATCATTTTCACAAAAACTAAATATTACTCAGTTATTATACGACAACCGGCCACTTAAGTTACGTGGAAAATTATCTTTTAAATGACATCCAATGTGTAACTCGTGGCAACATCTGATGGGGATCAAAAGATAATTTTCCTCTTAATTCATTTCAATGGAGAATTTTTCTGATTTAAGGTCCCATATGCAGAAGTACGGGGGCGTGACTTAGGCTCTCTGTTGTCCAACCAGCTGTTGATCAGACACGCAATGCAGCATAAATGATAAAGCCGTATTTTTTTTTCTACTGCTTCTCACTCTCCAACAGAGAAGTGTGAGCACGCGCATCACCATGAACAGGTAGTCTTGAGCCTGTAGTTCACATGGGTCACCAAATACAAACAATATTGTAGCATTACATACATCTCCTTTAAAGCTCAGCACAAAGAAAGTGTTTGTGTGTGATGTCTGTTGTCCAAAACGTTTGTTGCACTTGAGGCAATGAGTGGCGTTCGGCCACTTTCACAGCAGTCTTTCTGACTCATGACAGTAGAGTTCTCTGCTTGGCCACAGAGTCTTGCTGCGAGTCATTAAACTTGGTTTGCCTTATAGACTACACTAAAGACGGAGGCAGTTGCTGTCATGTCACATCCAAGCTGAGTGTGGCCTGCGTTGACAAGTGGGGGCTGAACCCTGGTAATTTAGGATTTTCTGTTTTTTTCTGTTTAGAGTTTCAGTAGAGTTTTGCTCAGTGCATACACAACTGAAGTGCTCTGATGCACCATTTTACTTGTTTGAAACATTGACGGGTAATTTAGCACTCTGAGGAAAGGCACGCTGATTTCCCAACTTTAATAT
This sequence comes from Pholidichthys leucotaenia, assembly GCA_020510985.1. Lineage (NCBI taxonomy): Eukaryota > Metazoa > Chordata > Actinopteri > Cichliformes > Pholidichthyidae > Pholidichthys > Pholidichthys leucotaenia. The sequence continues at coordinate 458,107,552 of CM035838.1, read as the reverse complement.
GTAGGCCTCTTCCGCAATGTACCGTACGTACATAAATCTATGCTGCCCATCAAGGCCAAAAACCATTGTTTTCACTCTCTACGAGGCGTTCTCGTCATTAAATCAATGTATCCACATTCAGTCATTGCTTATATTGTGGAGTACTGACAGCTTGTTTTTTGAATATAAAGTTTGCATTTTGCATTTTGATTTATTTTTTTTTTTGTTATCCTAAGCTTTTATCGGTGGCCTGTAGCATCAAGCTAGTTAGCTCATATCTGTTGTGCTTTTTGTTTTAAACCCAGTGCTTGAAACAGCTGTCAGTCAGCACACATCGTCTTGTGTAAATCCTAGTAACTAATATTAGCTGGGTCAACTGATTGAACTACACTGGTAAGGACAGTTATTACAAAAAATGATCGGAATGCAAAATCTTTAGTGAGCCACCCTCATATATCCAAAAAGAACAGTTGTGAGTGAAAGCACTGTTGTTTGTCCTTGACCGGAAGTGAATTGACCGGCAGAACCACGTCATGCCATATTGTACAAGAGGTCTATGAAACAGATTTTGTCCTGTAAGAGCTCAAACTAGTGTTTGAGGTGATGAACACATCAGGAAAGTGTTGGGTTCATGGAATATCAGTGTTTTTGTTTTTTTTCTTGCAGCTACAGTTGTCTCCACCTGCTGGTTAGTAGATGGAACGAGCGGTTTAAGGAACTTCCACTTTGGCTTCACTTTTCAGACCCCAAAACTATGTCCAGGTTTCTTTGACCTAAAAAAATGACTTTGTGAGAATGTTTTTGTGACTTTTTAAGGAAAAAAGGCTTATTTGAGTGTCATCAGATGAGTGGAAATTTTGGTTGTTGATATTCAGATACTAATTGATACTGAAAATTACCATTGGATTAGATACTCGTCTGAAACAGTATCAGTACTTAACAGTATTTTTTTTTCACTACATTAGAGAATCTGAAAATATTCTTCACCTTATATACTTAGTTCTGTCACTGTTACCACCTTTGTCATGTAAATTTGCAGCTTTATGTTCATAATTTGCAGCATTTTGTAAATTACTGACATCCTCATAAATTTTACTTATTCATTTTAAATTTGCATTGTTTTCTTGTACATTTTGCAAAGTTTTTCTTGGTAAATGAGCTTCTTTTTTTTTTCCTCACAAATTTGTGATATTCTTTCTTGTAAATGAGCAACTTTCTTAAGTTAATGAACTTTTTTATTTTGTGGCTTTGGCTCTAAGTTACTAACTTTCTCATAATTTACAACTTTTCCATCAAATTTATGACTTTTCCACATAAAATGCTCTTTTTTCATAAAGTAGCAATTTTTCCCTTAAATTTGTGACTTTTCCCTCCCATAAATGATAAAAAAAGGTGCCACCGATGTTATTTTTGATGTTTGAAAAAACATGAATGCCTTTTAATTTTCTTTTTCACTTTTCCCTTGTAGTATCAAAAATGATACTGATTATTGGAATATTTCCCCAGTATTGGTATTGCGTTTTAAATTCTAATACTGTGACAACCCTAGTAGAAATAAGAGAGTAAATCATCTTTCTGAACCTCACATGTCCACATCGTCTGCAGCTTTATGAATCATGAAATGGTTCCAGTGTCTGATAAATGTTTTATATTTTTATTAATCATGTGACCAGACTGTGATGTCTTTATCTGACTGTTTCCTTTTGTAAATAAGCCAAACTCAGAAACACAACCATGTTTTGTTTTGTTTTTTTTAATAACCCAGGTCTTCTCTTCTGCTGTTTAAAAAAACAAAAAACAAAAAAAAAACTGCTAGAAAATCAGGAGTACAGAAGCCGAGCTGTTTAGTTTCTCTCTCACATCCATTAAAGGGCTAGTTCACGTCTTCTAAAGTGGAGTCATGGAATACTGAGTAGTCATGGGCTTACCTTTGTTATTTGGTGGTTTGGCTTGTCCTTATAGAGAACAATGGAGGACAGCTTAGCACAGAGTCGAGACTTCACTGCAGTCTGAGAGCACCATGTCAAACTGATTAATACGCACTGTAAATACAAACTAGGTGGCATTAAGTGCTCAGTGTCTGGTTAGGTCGGCACAGCAAAGATGAGACTGGTGAGATCTAGCCAGGAGTTGGACAAGAGAATGGTCAGCATGGGACATCCAGTACTACATAGATGTACTTTATTGATTCCAAACTGGGAAATTACAGTGCAACAGCAGCATGACACAGTAGATGACCAAAACAATAGAAACACACACAGCATAATAGAAAAAGTTACCCAGGGAAGTAAATATGCTTAGATAACTTTATATACTACATAGGTTACTACTAGAGTAAATAGATGATGATTCTTATGAGTCTATGGATAGTACTGACAATACAAAAGATTATAAGGTGCAGGGTGAAATGTGAGGCACCAATTATACTGTAAGGTGCAGTATGGCAGCATAGTTATGACCAAAATTCAACATCAGAGTGAGTTATTGTATAGTGAAATGGCATGCGGAAGGAAAGATTTCCTGTACCTGACCATTAAGCAGGGAACTGTAGCAGTCTGCTGGAGAAAGTGCTCTGCTGTCTGTCCAGTGTGTGGTGGAGGGGGTGATCAGGGTTGTCCATCATAGACCGCAATTTGTTCAGTGCCCTCCTCTCCACCAGTCTCAAAGGTCTCCAGCCTGAGACCAATTACAGAGCCAGCCTTCTTGATAATCTTGTCAAGTGTGTTGGTGTCACTGGCTCTTGATGCTGCTACCCCAACAGACAGCAGCAAAGAAGATGGCGCTGGTAACAACGGCCTGGTAGAAAAGCTCCAGTGTCTTGTTGCATACGTTGAAGGATCTCAGCTTCCTCAGAAAGTAGAGTCTGCTCATCCCCTTCTTGTACACAGCATTGGTGTTAGATTTCCAGTCCAGTCCGTTGTTGATCATGACGCTCAGGTATTTGTAGTCCTCCACCCCCCCCCCCCACACCAATCTGCAGTGGCTGTGAAGGCGTCCTCTTCTTCCTGAAGTCAATGACCATCTCTCTGGTCTTGCTGACGTTCAGCCTCAGGTGATTCTTCTTGGTCCACTCCACAAATCTGTCTGCCAGTGCCCTGTACTTCCCCTCTTATACACCCAACAACAGCCGAGTTATCAGAGAATTTCTGCAGGTGGCATGACTCAGTGTTGTACTGAAAGTCAGTGGTGTATAAGGTGAAGAGAAAAGGAGAAATCACAGTCCCTCAGTGTCTTCATCCAGGTGCAAATGAGCTTGTTGCAGTATCATGATAATATTGCATCAGGGCCCAAGTATGAGGGCTGCTAATGAAAGATTTCCCCCTGACTCATTTTCCATGGACTGAGAGGAACAAAACTTGGCACAGTTATCAGTCTTTCTCTACATAGGTACTACCAGTGGTCACACACTTTTCCCATCACTTTATGCAGCTGTGGAGACCTCTCCTATAGAAGTCTGCAGGTTGTGTCAGAAACCACAGTTTGACCTCAGAAATCAGTATTTCATTGTCTTGGAAGTACTTATCCTTCAAAAATGACTTCCTGTTTGAAAATAGGTGGAAGTCAGATGGTGGTGGGTTCAGAGCCACAGAACCGTGCTTCCATCTGTGCAACATGTGATTTGTGAACCAGAGTGTTTTCTTGCAGGAGGTCAACACCTTTGGTTACAATTTCTGCAGCAATGAGCCATACAAAGTCCTGATGATTGTGTTACCCTTGCCTGGGAATCCATCGTCAATACTCCATGCTGGTCCCAAATGACATGAGCAGGACCTTGCCCACTGAGGGTTGGGCACGTGCCTTCCTTGGAGATGGTGAGTCCTAATGCTTCAATTGCTTTGGTCTCTCGATCATAGTGATGGACCCATGTTTCACCCTGTGTGATTTGTCTGCAGAAGTCCTTGTTTTCTTTTGCACATGTCCAAAAGAGTCTGGGAGCACATAACTCATTCCTGCTTCTGGAAAGGTGTGTGCAACCGATGAATCCATCATGCAGAGAACTTCCATATGTGCAAATGGTCATGGATGATTTTTTTTTTTTCCCCCACATACTCCACTGATCTTGGCATCTTGGGCAAGATGGGTGAAAAGGTGGTGCTGAAGTAAAGCTATTTGATACCAGTTTGAAATGGTCTTAATTATTTTGAGATGGCACCCTGTAAAGCTGCAGTAAAGTTTTTGAAGTTTCACTGTTTTTAGATTTAGATAAACACGTTTTTAGATAAACACGAGTCCATCCCACCCCCCCAACTGCAGCACTGACTGTCTTCAGCCCCCACCCGTTCTCTAAAAGTAAAGAAGCCAACCAACTAGTTAAGGTAATTTCATGACTGCTTCGGTGTGTTTCACAACCCCACTTCAGAAGAATTGAACTATCCCTTAAACTTATGGCCAGGCTTCAGCACATTAATGAGGTTGAGGGTCAAATGTGTGTCTGCAGCAGCACTGTTGCATACAGGATCAATTCCAGCTCTTTTATAGTATGTCTGCAGCATTTCCTGCTTTGTTTCATTTTTATTTCTTCAGCATTGGTCATTTTTAAATGTTTTTATGTGATATTTTGTTTTGATTTTCTATAAGAAAAAGGAAAAATTAGCAGAGATAAGCTGACATTTTGCTTTGTGTAAAAAATGTAATAAAACTAGACAAATGAACAGTTGGTTTTGTCGTCATTTCCTGTGTAATCATTAACTCTGGGTCAGAGAGGGTGTCAGGGAATTTATCAGCTACTGCTTTTATGTGGTCAAATATAAGTAAATGTAAGACTTTTTAGCCCCTGCCGGTCGAAGCCCAAAGGGGGATTATGTTATGGGTCCATCTGTCCCACTTTTGTGAAATCAGCTCCTCCTACAGTTTTGGTCCGATTGTTTTGAAACTTGAATCATGGTTTGATATATTCTGATGATGCACATATTGCAATTTGACTCTCATCGGATGACCTTCAGGTCAAAGGTCAGAAGTCAGATTTTCCCCTCAATCTTCTCAACACAGTAACTACTGAAAGAAATAATGTAGGCTTTTCAAATACAATAGTTGTATTTAATAGAGAATGGGCATTGATGTCATGCCATCCTGCATTCTGGGCCGTTGTCGCCATCATCATTGTCAGGCTTCTTTGTTTACCTGTTGTCTGGGCAGCTGCTAACGTGAACAGACATATGTTTGATGGAATGCAGCAAACAGAAAATTCAAATTCCTTATTCAGAGAAGCAGAATAAGGAAGCAAAGGAGCGCTACCTCTAAAAAATTGAAGGAATAAACAGGATCGATCAATATGAGCACAAGAAATGGACCATGGATCTCAACCAACTGCCTGGAGTCAAGCTGTCAGATGTGTTTGCCTACCTGGTTTGTGGAGTGAGCACAGAAACCCACGAGCAATTTAAAAACTATGAATCATTAGAGGCTCATGTTCAGTTCACCAATGGATGGTCCCACCACCTCAAATATAATGGGTGAACAACCAGAAAACCGTTGTTTTAACACAAAGGTAAGCAATCATTGTTTCTACAAAGTTGAAATATGTCGAGATTAATGTCTAGTGTACCCAAAAATTAACATAAGTAACACTCTTTGAACCCATGTGTAACTTACTGAACAGGTTTCTAACTTACAGCTACCATATAATGGCGTATTTGCAACGTACAGGGCTCTGCTGCTGCCTGCTGCGTATACACACACAGGGCTAAACGCGTACTTGTAATGGGAACTAAAGAATTTTATCTTTCACTACAATCTGCAACATCAGCTGTCCAGTGTTGTTCTGATAAATATGCCAAAATGTCAGAACACTGGAGGAGGTGGATCAATCAACTGATCGTGCTGGCACACGGGAAAAAAAATTACCGGTATAATTAGCTGCTATCAAAGCATCCTAAACCAGGACAGTGACATTTTTATAGTCACCTGAAAGGAGAATCTGCTTAATTTAACGATGCCAAACATTTTCTGGACTTCAGTCACCAGCTGATATTAAATCCGTGCATAATGAAGGCAACAAGTAATCACTTCAAGAAAAAAAAAAAAAAAAACATTGTTCCAGATAAGCAAGAGAAATTTGGAATAGCAGAGATGATGTGGGGAAATTATTTGATTTTGCCCTGTGTGTTTTTACACATTATAGAGAGATGATGGAGAACTGTGGCTGAGGTGCAGCCCAAGGCACGGCGCACGAGACAACTGCTCTGGAGAGGGGACGTTTTTCTGCACTTCTAAATATTTTTTAAATCACAACTTACTTTGGTGAAAATGCTGTGAACCCACCACCATGTGTGCAGGAATGTTGTTGGAGCTGATGTCTCTCCTTCAGACCGCTGCAATCCATTTCATCCCATGCCTCTTTGTTAGCTCGGAGACCTGATTCTCTCCACTTTCTTCAAAGTCGGGAAGTTGAGGGAGAAAAAAAAAAGTGTACGCCACTATCAATCTTTTTCCACGCCAATCATGAGAGCCGTTGTTGTATTTGATAACGCAGCAAAACTTCCCCATTCTAACATTGCGAGGTATTCAGAGGAATAATGTGATTGAAAGGACCACACTGGAAATAAGTGTTTCACTTTCTCGTGTCATCCTGGATTTTATGACATTTTATATGTATATTTACATTTCCTGTGTTTGAATAACATTAAGTGTCATTTTAATAAGGCTGCATGTCCACAGGAAAAAGAAAAATGTTCTCAACCTCTCTTCCTGAGCACTTTTCAGGCACATATTAAGAAAAAGTACTCTCCCCAGTATCCTGGTAACCACTTGACCTGTCACTCAAAGTGCACCAGGGATTTCACAGATTTTGCTCTGAAATGCTCCAGTCACTGGAATAAATCACATCAAACTGGTAAGAAAATACACATTCCTCCAAGCTTTGGCTGTTAAATATTGATCATGGTGTACTTTTAGGCTGATTTTGATCGGCTGGTGAGAGAGGTGTGCAGCTGATGAGTGCTGTGACGCTTTGAAAGTTGAACTTTTTTCAGCTTTCAGCGCCATGAGCACAGCGCTGACTGCTGAGTGTTTTTGCGCTGAGGGCAGTGAATGCATTGGACTATATAGGAAATGAATACAAAAGAGTCGCCCACAGCAGAAAAAACACATTTGGTGGACACACAGCCTAACCGCATTCATTGCTCACTACTAAGCACAGGCAGGAACACTTTTCCCACAATTCCTTGCGGTTTTTCCGTCAGGTGACGTCACGCGCCTAGTCCCTATACACATCTTGGACGACTTACACCCTCACCTAACTACAGGTTTGTGGTCAAGGGGTCAAAGTTAACATTGCAGTTGCCATCCATTCATCCATCCATCTTCTACTGCTTTTCCGGAGGTCCGGGTCGCGGAGGCAGCAATTCAAGCAGAGAAGCCCAGACTTCCCTCTCCCCCACCACCTGCTCCAGCTCTTCAGAGAGGATACCAAGGCGTTCCCAGACCAGCTGGGAGACATAAGGCGCTTTTCCACTAGCACCGCCCAGCCCCGATTGAAAACCCGACTCTACTCACTTCGGTTCTGTTTGGCCTCGGTTGCTTTTCAACATTACTGCTGGCACACCTGCGGTGGGTGGGAGTTCCTGAACAGCAGGCGGCGCCCCACTCTCGTGACGTCAAACACACGACCGAATCCTCCACAACAAAGAAAATGGCTGATGGAGAGGAGGAAGGAGAGAGGAATGACTGTGACATGAAACTGGTTAAATCTATGGTGCTGACTTGTTGTGCTCTGCACAATCTGTGTGAGAGTCATGGAGAGACGTTTGACACTACATTGGATGATGCAGTAGATGAACCAGTGGTGGCAGCGACCCAGGGAGCAGAGGAGCAGGGAGCAGATATACGAGATGCTGTGCTGTGATGCAGTACTTGTCTATTTCGCCCACATTTATGTGCATACATATTTCAAAAATGTTTTTTGTAAATAAAATGTTGTGCGTGGTCCATCTACCTGTCCTCTTGTTCATAACGCTTATCAGTTAAGAAGGTGCGAAGCCATCAGCCTAATGATGAGTCCACACTTCTTACCGTTGTGATAATTGCTCACGCTGAGCGCTCTGACAGCCCCGTACGCTGTGGGGGTCACACACACGACGTGTTCCTCCCCACACTCTCAATAATTTTTTTTCCCGTATATTTTTCTCTTTGGCATACAGAAATGGCAATATGCCCGTATTTGCTAAAATTGCATTTTCCCCGTATTAAAATATGGCGAAACCGTATCACCTGACAGGTATGTAATTACATGCAGAAACACCGCACAGGCCATCTTCACAAAAATCCAGCTCGACAAGCCACTTTTGCTTAGGTGGAAATGCAAATTGAACTATAAATCATGTGCTGATACATGTCATGTAAAGGTCTCCCACTTCTACTTACAAATTGATTTTTAATTTTTGGGAAAAGGGAATATAAATTTTGCACTTGTTGGTAACAACAGTTGTGTGCAACAAAAACACAGTTGTGTATCCTTGTTCGATTTGTCTACTGTTATTAGTGCCAAATTTTTGCTAGATTCCTTCTTAATTTATTAAATTTTGACTGGTGATGCAACATTCAATTTACATGTACTTACCTTTATCAGTGTCTACTGTACAAGTTCAAGCACACCTGTACAACTGCTTATAACATAAAAATTGTACCCGTTCAAGAGAAATGGATTCCGCATTGCAAATTTGTTAAAAATAAAAAAAAAAAACTACCAAGACATTACGTTTCGTTGTGTTGTTAAAAATTAAATTACCATTAGAAGGCTATACACCTGACCTGCTGAACAGCAGCATGTGGAGTGAACAGAGAATGGAATGTGTATGTAATTATTGGCTTTTCTCATACGGTGTCATAACAGATAAACCAGACTTTTGATGCAAACAATACAATTTTATTCCAGAAGCAAAATTTACAAACAAAAAAACAGACTGGGCGTGGGGAGACATGGTTAGACACGCCGACTGCTAAATGCGTCCACAATGCGTCCACAAGCCTGGGCTGCACGGTGGCGCAGTGGTTTAGCACTGTGGCAGCACAGTTTTACCCTCGGCCGGGGGATCGCGGGGATCATGAGATCGTGGGTTCGATCCCAGCCCCCGACCAACAGTGAGCTGTGTGGAGTTTGCATGTTCTCCCCGTGTTGCGTGGGTTTACTCCGGGATTTCTCCGGTTTCCTCCCGCACACCAAAAACATGTAGGTTTAGGGCGCTCGCGCACGCAGCGACCAGCAGCCGGTGGCTTGTCACCAGACTGCAAACCAAGTCTACCTACGGGTACAAATAAGTAACAAAAAAAAAAAAAAAAAAAAGCCTGCCAAATAGGGTCAGGAAATCTCTGTTGAATGATGACATCTCTGAGAGCTCTTCCCTTCGTAACACAGCGTCCTGCTCCAGGGCTTCACGCGCATCTGCCCGCACATCTGCGGCCACCTGTCGCAAATGCTGCATGTACTCCTGATGGTGTTCTTGCCGCTGGTCATGTTGCCATTCCAAGAGCCGCATCTCTTCGTCATGCATGTTGACCATCGCTAATGTAAGGTCAGCGATGGAGTTGTCTGTTTTCGTCTTGCCTAGATGGAAAGACAGAAAGGCATGGTCGTTAAAGCTGGATCACTACATATATTATGGAATTACACAGGTGAAAGTCTGTGGTGGAATGTCACTATTATATTATACTTCATTGCTGTATATAAGCTGAACTGTCATGTTGCTGCCCCTCAGTAGAGCAGATTTTGCAACACGCAGGGTGCTGTCTTCGGCTGCAGCCCCCCTGCAAAACTAAAAAGGATTAAGATTAAGAATATGGATGGATGGATGGGTAATGTTTAAACTAGTTGCTTGTAGTGTGGCTGCAGAAATCTGAATGGGTTAATACAGTCAGCTGACGCGAAGCATTTCAATGAAGCATGTTGATTTCAACGGCAGTAAATGAGCTTTAGTTGTTTTTATAAAACAGGAGTTACAACAGCACTTCAATCACCACACCTAAAAATGGTTGTGGAACACCGATAAGTGAAGACCAAAGAATAACCTTTTTGTACATTTAAAAAGACATTTTCAATTAATTAATATGCAGCTACAGGAAATTGCATTAATCAATTTGGTACATAACTTGTTAGGCTCCAGCCACCCTGCGACCTGTAAAGGATTAAGCGGTAGAAGATGGATGGATGGTTGGATTTTCGACCCTGGTTTCCGCTGGACCTGTTTCAACCAAAAAAAAAAAATTGTGGTTATTGTGCCTTACCGGCACTTGAACGTGATCCAGATGGAGCTGGTGATGTGGCTGACATGGGAGTCGATTCAGCTGGCGCTCCGGCAGACGCTCACGCAGAGGCAGAGGCAAGAGAGTCCGGTGTGTCCATGTCCACTGAGGTGGACCCCTGTGATATGAACTGCGATTCTAGAAAGAAAATGCACGGAATTTAAAACTTAACACCAAAGTGCAACATGTACACAACACTCTAAAGTTTTTAACCGGAATACAATAAGCGTAATTCAGCGTTTTGTTCGCGCTAATACTTAACACAAAGCAAGCGTGAATCTGCAGTTGGCTGCAAAACAATAGGCAAGCCTCAGTAACAACCATTACCCACAATCTAACAACCTTCCTATTTCTTAAAAACAGTGAGCTTGGCACAGAAAGGATAAAGTGGCGAAAAGATGCGCAATATCAAAACAACACTCACCATCCACGGTTTCCAAGGCCGTGGCCGTGACTGTGGCCGTGTCGAGCCCAATGTCTCTCAGCGAACCACTTCCACTCCTTCCGATCCGCTGCACTTTGAGCATTGTGGTCCTTCACTGCTCGGTAATCGCTTTTCAGCTTTTTCAGCTTCTCCCGACACTGTTTGGCAGTACGGATGTGCCCTTGGGAACCCATTTGCTCGGACACCTGCTGGTATATTTTTTCATTTCGAGTGGATCCGTCTCAACTCGCGCTGGATGCGATCGTCGGCTAATATAGAAAGAAAATTGCGCACCTCCTAATATATAATATTAGGAGTATGTTATTATATAAGTATATTATACAGTATATTAATATAATATACTGTATTAAAGGGGTGCACTGTGTTCACTGGCTGAACAACTACAAATGGCGGTCGTGGAGTAAATACAGCAGAAAAAGTCGCTTTCGTGATGTTACGACCTGACCAATCAGCGGCGACCAGTCTCTTAGTCATATCACAGCCATACTCAGCCCTACTCAGCTCGGTTAGACCCTGCCCTGGATCAGGTACTAAAAAAGTACCTGCTAACCGGTGCTGGGGCTAATGGAAAATGCTCAAACGCGGGCTGAGTGGTGCGGTGTAGGGCTAAGTGAGGCTAGTGGAAAAGGGCCTATAGTCTCTCCACCGTGTCCTGGGTCTGCCCCGGGGTCTCCTCCCAGTGGGACGTGCCTGAAACACCTCAAGTGGGAGGCGTCCAGGAGGCATCCTAATCAGATGCCCATACCACCTCAACTGACTCCTTTCAATGTGGAGGAGCAGCGGTTCTACTCTGAGCCTCTCCTGGATGACTGAGCTCCTCACCCTGTCTCTGAAGGTGAGTCCAGCAATCCTACGGAGAAAGCTCATTTCAGCTGCTTGTATCCGCGATCTCATTCTTTCGGTCATTACCCAAAGCTCGTGACCCTAGGTGAGAGTAGGAACGTAGATTGACTGGTAAATCGACAGCTTTGCCTTAGAACTCAGCTCCCTCTTCACCACAACAGACCGGTCCAACGTCCGCATCACTGCAGATGCTGCTCCAATCTGTCTGTCGATCTCTCGCTCCATTTTCCCCTCACTCGTGAACAAGACCCCAAGATACTTAAACTCCTCCACTTGAGGCAGGAGCCTGTCCCTAACCCAGAGAGGACAATCCACCTTTTTCCGGCTGAGGACCATGGACTCGGACTTGGAGGTGCTGATTCTCATCCCAGCCGCTTCACACTCAGCGGAAAACCATCCCAGCAAGAGCTGTAGGTCATTGCTGGATGAAGCCAACAGGACAACATCATCTGCAAACAACAGAGATGAGATCCTGTGGTCACCAAGCATGACACCCTCCATTCCCTGGCTGCGCCTAGAAATCCTGTCCATAAAAATTATAAACAGGATCGGTGACAAAGGGCAGCCCTGGCGGGGTCCAACTCTCACTGGGAATGACTCCGACCGAGTGTTGGCAATACGAACCAAACTCTCACAACGGTCGTACAGAGACCGAATAGCTCGTAACAACGAGCCCGATACCCCATACTCCCGAAGCACCCCCCACAAAAATCCATGAGGGACGCGGTCAAATGCCTTCTCCAAGTCCACAAAACACATGTAAACTGGTTGGGCAAACTCCCACGAACCCTCAAGAATTCTCGAGAGGGTAAAGAGCTGGTTCGATGTGCCACGGCCAAGACAAAAACCACATTGCTCCTCCTGAATCCGAGGTTCGACCAACAGCCGGACTCTCCTCTAGACCTTCCCAGGGAGGCTGAGGAGTGTGATCCCTCTAAAGTTGGAGCACACCCTCCGGTCCCCTTTTTTGAAGAGAGGAACCACCACCCCGGTTTGCCATGCCAAAGGCACTGCCCCCGACCCCCACGCAATGTTGCAGAGGCGTGTCAACCATGACAGCCCAACAGCATCCAGGGCCTTGAGGTACTCAGGGCAAATCTCGTCCACCCCCGGGGCCCGGCCACCAAGGAGATTTTTAACCGCCTTGGCGACCTCAGCCCCTGTGATAGGCGAGTTATCCCCCTCGTCCCCAAACCCTGCTTCCTCTGTGGAAGGCGTATCAGTGGGATTGAGGAGATCCTCGAAGTATTCCTTCCACCGCCTGACGATATCCCCAGGCGAAGTCAACAGTGTCCCATCCGCACCATACACAGTGTGGACGGGGAGCTGCTTTCCCCTCCTGAGCCGCCGGACAGTTTGCCAGAATCTCTTCGAGGCCGACCGAAAGTCTTGTTCCATGGCCTCACCGAACTCCTCCCATACCCGGGTTTTTGCTTCAGCAACCACCCGAGCTGCACTCCACTTGGCCTGCCGGTACACCTCAGCAGCTTCGGGAATCCCACAAGCCAGCCAAGCTTGATAGGACTCCTTCTTCAGCTTAATGGCCCCCCTCACCACTGGTGTCCACCACTTGGTTCGGGGGTTGCCACCACGAGATGCACCGACCACCTTGCGACCGCAGCTCTGTGCCGCCGCTTCAACAACAGAGGTGGAGAACATGGCCCATTCAGACTCCATGTCTCCAGACTCCCTCTGAATGTGGTTGAAGTTCTTCCAGAGGTGGGAGTTGAAGACCTCCCGGACAGGGGCCTCAGCCAGACGCTCCCAGCACACCCTCACTATACGTTTGGGTCTACCAGGTCTGAATGGCTTCCTCCCCTGCCATCGGATCCAACTCACCTCCAGGTGGTGATCAGTTGACAGCTCGGCACCTCTCTTTACTCAGGTGTCCAAGACATACGGTCGCAGGTCTGATGATACGATAACAAAATCGATCATCGACCTGCGACCTAGGGTGTCCTGATGCCAGGTGCACATATGGACACCCTTATGCTTGAACATGGTGTTCGTTATGGACACACTGTGGTTAGCACAGAAGTCCAATAACTGAACACCACTCGGGTTCAGATCAGGCAGGCCGTTCCTCCCAATCACCCCCCTCCAGGTTTCACTGTCGTTGCCCACGTGCACATTGAAGTCCCCCAGTAGGACAATGGAGTCTCCAAGACATTGCAGTTGCACAATGGTAAATGCTACATTTACTATTACTATAAAAAGAGTAAAGCTAGGGCCACCAAACCAGGTATTCAGGTTCACCTTGGCATCCTGGCCTCTGACTATGGGTTTGGGGTCAAAATGTCAAAGGTCAAGGTTAACATTCCCTGTGCCTTATTACTGTACGAGTAAAGTTAGGGTCACCAAACTTGGTACACATGTTCACCCTGTGACCCTGAAGTGTGACTATGGTTTTGGGATTGCAAGGTCAAAGGTCAACATCAAAATGGTTTATAAATTATACTTCAACAACAAAGAAAGCTTGGGTCACTAAACCTGGCACAAAGGTTCAATCTGAGATCATAACCTCTGACTACAGGTTTGGGGTCAAAAGGTCAAGGATGGCACTCCCTATGATCTCTTACTATAGAACGTGTAAAGCTCTTTAGGGTCACCATACTTGCTACATGGGTCACCTTGGGATCCTGACCTACAGCTATGGGCTATATACTTTGTTGTATATTTGTGGATGAATCCAAAGACATGCATGTTAGGTTAATGGGTTGTTGTAAATTGTCCATAGATATGTCTCTTATAGGCCCTTAGAATAGAGGGGTTGTACTAGTGAAGCTCTTTGAGACTAGAAAAAGCACTCTTTAAGTACAGGTCCTTATCCTTATCCCTTTGCCATAATTTGGTTTGCCACAGTAATTATATTGAAAAGTTGAAAACTGTTCTGTCAGTAAGTACTGGGATCTTCAAAGAAAATGGAGGCGGGGGATATTACACTCACCTCAGAGCGCTCATGTTGAGTTGATTTTAAATCGGTTGTTCGCTGGAAAATCGTCTTTGTAGTTTTAATCTTGTGAAATGCATCTGTTGGTAATGTCGTCAGAAAAACAAAAGCAACCAGTTATCATACAAAAAACAGAGCCTTTATACTGTTTCTGTCTCAGGAGCTGTTTTAACTCTTCTGGGTTTGGAACGGAACATCATGAACATGGTAAATCCAGCCTTGACACCTGCCTACTGCGCTTTCATTGGTCAGCTCAGCTATGTCTTCAAGCATGTAAAAGAGTGGGAAGCCCAAGGCAGTAGCTTCAGAGCTAAGTGCTACTAGGGAGTTAGCTTACGAAGCAGAGCTTACATTTTTATTTTCTTCAGATTTCAGTCACCCTAACAGACATTCTTGTTTCCACCTGGTTCACTAATCCACAGTCGATAACATATCTTAACATCATTCTGGCTTATTTTATTATATTTTCTCTTTGATGCTACATCAAACTGTTAGCATTAGCTTAGCTAGGTTGTCGGAGTCGCACAGTCTAGCAGCATTAGAGCTCACCTCAATGGGGAGAGGCTGACAGGCCCCCTGGCGTCGGCTTAACTGTTATCTGGCCAGTCTTGATCCCTGTTTTCTATACATTCTGTCCCCCCCCCAACTTGAATCCTTGTTCCACTAACAAAACATGACCATATACATTGTCCTTCGACATTCAAAGCTACGACCAAAGGCAGCGAGCTGAAGCTATCAGTTTAGCCACTCATTATTTCCGCCAAGGAGGTTGTTTTTGCCAGCACTGGTTTGTTTGTTGGTTTGTCTGTCTGTAAGCAACATAACTCAAAAAGTTTTGCACCGATTTTGATGAAATTTTCAGGAAAGGTTCAGAAAAGGTGTGTAATGGCACGGGGAACAGATGATTAGATTTTGGTGATGATCTGAGAGTGCATGCCTCCACCAAGGGCTTTGTTTGTATTTGTGCAGCAGGATAACACAAAAACTACTGGATGGATTTGGATGAAATTTTCACCAGAGGTGGTCCTTGGGCTAGAAAGGAAGCCGTTACATTTTGGTGATGATCTGAGAATGCATACTTCCGCCAAGGCTCTTAACTTCTCACAGAGTGTTAGCAACAATACTCCAAAACTACTGGGTGGATTTGGATGAAATTTTCACCAGAAGTGGCTCTAGGCCTACACAAACCCATTACATTTTGGAGGTGCTCAATGAGGGACAGAAAGAGCCTTGGTGGAGGTATGTGCTCTCTGAGTGCTTTTCTAGTTCAGCGTTTCTAGTCTTATTGTACTCAAGGGACAGGTCATATCCTATAAACCACTGAAACCACACTCCTGTCCACCAGTGATGCTTTATCCTCATTCATTCTTTCAGACAAATTTATGTTAGTTGGCTCAGGCTAGCTCTGAGCGAGCAGCTAAGATTAGGAATAGTGATGTAAGGCTCTTGGGAATTTTAGACACAAGCAATGAAACCAGCCATTCTGAAGAAGGCTGCAAAAGATGATGCTGCAATGATTAAATAATTAAAGAAAATTTGACAAAAACATGTCACAAACATTTCATTAACATGTGGGAAAAGTGCAGTCAGTGATCCCTTTAACAGGAATGACTGCAACTTTAGTCATATTGATAAATTTATCATTTCACTGAAGTCGGACTTGAAATCATTGTTCTGTTTTAATAAATAATCCCCTCCATGGATCACCACCTTATCGTGGCAGAGGGGTTTGAGTGCCTGAATGATCCCAGGAGCTACATATGTTGTCGGGGGCAACTTGCCCCTGGCAGGGTCTCCGGAGGCAAGCTGGTCCTGGGTGAAGGGCCAGATTGAGCGGTCCAGTAGATCTCCATAAAAAATGTTACATCAAGAACCCAGTGTACTCAAAGGAGGCACGTGGGTCCACCCTCCAGTGGGCTCACTACCTGCAGGAGGGATCGTGGTGCTATGTGAACTAGGCGGAAGTCTGGGCTACTCTGCTAGGACTGATGCCTCCGTGACCCGGATTTCCAGATTAGTGGTAGAAGATGGATGGATGGAATAAATAATAGATAAAATACTAATGCAATCTTAAGTATATGTGTCTGTGTGCATGCCTGCTAAAAATATGAGTGCAGCAGTCTGTCTACTGCGCTTGGAGAGAAGCTCTTTTTCATTGTCAGTCTGGGTTTTGATGAGTCTGAGCCTACCTGAAAGGAGGGTGGAAAACAGGTAATTTCCTGGGTGTATTGTGTCATTCTTGATGTTTTTAGCTCTTCTAATGAGGCGTGTGGAGTAGATGTCCTCCATGCTCGGGAGCGAGGAGCCCACAATCCACAGGGCTGTCTTTATGACCCACTGCAGCTCCTTCTTTTCTGCCTCTGTACAGCTGGAGTACCAGAGTGCAGCCGTACATCTGGACACTCTCTACTGTGCAGCGACAGAAGTTCTTAAGCAGAGCTGGAGGAAGTTTGTTGTGCTTCAGAGTTCTGAGGAAGAAGAGTTGTTGCTGGGCTTTCTTGATGTTGTGGGTTGTATTCACACTCCAGCTTAAGCCTTTAGATACAGTGGGGCAAAAAAGTATTTAGTCAGCCACCAATTGTGCAAGTTCTCCCACTTAAAAGATGAGAGAGGTCTTCAATTTTCATCATAGGTAAACCTCAACTATGAGAGACAAAATGAGAAGAAAAAAAAAATCCAGAAAATCACATTGAAGGATTTTTAATGAATTAATTGGTAAATTCCTCGGTAAAATAAGTATTTGGTCAATAACAAAAGTTCATCTCAATACTTTGTTATATACCCTTTGTTGGCAATGACAGAGGTCAAACGTTTTCTGTAAGTCTTCACAAGGTTTTCACACACTGTTGCTGGTATTTTGGCCCATTCCTCCATGCAGATCTCCTCTAGAGCAGTGATGTTTTGGGGCTGTCGCTGGGCAACATGGACTTTCAACTCCCTCCAAAGATTTTCTATGGGGTTGAGATCTGGAGACTGGCTAGACCACTCCAGGACCTTGAAATGCTTCTTATGAAGCCACTCCTTCATTGCCCGGGTGGTGTGTTTGGGATCATTGTCATGCTGAAAGACCCAGTCACGTTTCATCTTCAATGCTCTTCCTGATGGAAGGAGGTTTTCACTCAAAATCTCACGATACATGGCCCCGTTCATTCTTTCCTTTACACGGATCAGTCGTCCTGGACCCTTTGCAGAAAAACAGCCCCAAAGCATGATGTTTCCACCCCCATGCTTCACAGTAGGTATGGTGTTCTTTCTCCTCCAAACACGACAAGTTGAGTTTTTACAATAAAGTTCTATTTTGGTTTCATCTGACCATATGACATTCTCCCAATCCTCTTCTGGATCATCCAAATGCTCTCTAGCAAACTTCAGACGGGCCTGGACATGAACTGGCTTAAGCAGGGGGACACGTCTGGCACTGCAGGATTTGAGTCCCTGGCGGCATAGTGTGTTACTGATGGTAGCCTTTGTTACTTTGGTCCCAGCTCTCTGCAGGTCATTCACTAGGTCCCCCCGTGTGGTTCTGGGATTTTTGCTCACCGTTCTAGTGATCATTTTGACCCCACAGGGTGAGCTCTTGCGTGGAGCCCCAGATCGAGGGAGATTATCAGTGGTCTTGTATGTCTTCCATTTTCTAATAATTGCTCCCACAGTTGATTTCTTCACACCAAGCTGCTTACCTATTGCAGATTCAGTCTTCCCAGCCTGGTGCAGGTCTACAATTTTGTTTCTGGTGTCCTTTGACAGCTCTTTGGTCTTGGCCATAATGAAGTTTGGAGTCTGACTGTTTGAGGTTGTGGACAGGTGTCTTTTATACTGATAACGAGTTCAAACAGGTGCCATTAATACAGGTAACGAGTGGAGGACAGAGGAGCCTCTTAAAGAAGAAGTTACAGGTCTGTGACAGCCAGAAATCTTGCTTGTTTGTAGGTGACCAAATACTTATTTTACCGAGGAATTTACCAATTAATTCATTAAAAATCCTTCAATGTGATTTTCTGGATTTTTTTTTTTCTCATTTGGTCTCTCATAGTTGAGGTATACCTATGATGAAAATTGGAGACCTCTCTCATCTTTTAAGTGGGAGAACTTGCACAATTGGTGGCTGACTAAATACTTTTTTGCCCCACTGTATATACACCCAAGAATTTAAAATTGACAACCTGCTCCACCTTCTCCCCTTTGATGCTCAGTCCTACATGCTGTGCCTTTGATTTCCTGAAGTCGACGATTATTTCTTTAGTCTTCTTTGTGTTGAAGCACAGGTTGTCTCTGCACCATGCCAACAATGTCTTGAGTCTCCTCGCTATACAGTGGATATAAAAAGTCTACACACCCCTGTTCAAATGTCAGTTTTTTGTAATGTAAAAAAATGAGACCAAGATGAATCATTTCAAACTTTTCCCTCCATTAATGTGACCTGTAACCTGTACAACTCAATTGGAAAAACAAACTGAAATCCTTTAACGGGAAAAATAAAAAAAACAAAAAAACTTCCAATAACCTGTTTGCATATTCACACCCTTAAATTAATACTTTGTTGAAGCATCTTTGGCTTTTATTACAGTACTCAGTCTTTTTGGGTAGGAGTCTATCAGTGTGGCACATCTTGATGTGGCAATATATGCCCACTGTTCTTTGCAAAAATGCTCCAAATCTGTCAGATTGTGAGGGCATCTCTTGTGCACACTCTTCACCCAACAGATGTTTGATCGGATTCAGGTCTGGACTCTGGCTGGGCCATTCCGAAGCGTTCATCTTCTTCTGGTGAAGCCATTCTTTTGTTGATCTGGATGTGTGCTTTGGGTTATTGTCGTGCTGAAAGATGAAGTTCCTCTTCATCTTCAGCTTTCTAGCAGAAGCCTGAAGGTTTTGTGCCAGCACTGACTGGTATTTGGAACTGTTCATAATTTCCTCCACCTTGACTAAGGCCCCAGTTCCAGCTGAAGAAAAACAGCCCCAAAACATGATGGTACCACCCCCATGCTTCACTGTAGGTATGGTGTTCTTTTGGTGATGAGCAGTGTTGTGTTTCTGCCAAATATACCTTTTGGAATTGTGGCCAAAAAGTTCAACCTTGGTTTAATTGGACCATAACACATTTTCCCACATGCGTTTGAGAGATTTCAAATGTGTTTTTGCAAAATGTAGCTGGGCTTGGATGTTTTTCTTCGTAAGATGAGGCTTCCATCTTGCCACCCTACCCCAGAGCCCAGACATATGAAGATCGGAGATTGTTGTCATGTACTAAACAGCCAGTACTTGCCAGAAATTCCTGCAGCTCCTTCAATGTTGCTATCAGCATATTGGCAGCCTCCCTGACCAGTTTTCTTCTTGTCTTTTCATCAGTTTTGGAGGGGCGTCCAGTTCTTGGTAATGTCACTGTTGTGCCATATTTTCCTCTACTTGATGATGACTGTCTTCACGGTGTTCCATGGTATATTTATTGCCTTGGAAATTCTTTTGTACCCTTCTCCTGACTGATACCTTTGAACAATGAGAGCTCTCTGATGCTTTGGAAGCTCTCTGCGGACCATGGCTTGGGCTGTAAGACGTGACTACAAAAATGTTGGGAAAAGCCTACTAGAACAACTGAACTTTATTTGGGGTTAATCAGAGGCACTTTAAATGGTGGCAGGTGTGTGCTGGCTCTCATTTAACATGAGTTTGAATGTGATTGGTTAATTCTGAACACAGCTACATCCCCAGTTACAACAGGGTGTGCATATTTATGCAAACAGGTTATTGTAAGTTTTTTTTATTTTTCCCCTTAAAGATTTTAGTTTGTTTTTTATTGGGTTGTACAGGTTTTAGGTCACATTAATAGTGGGAAAAGTTTTGAAATGATTTACCTTTGGTCTCATTTTTTTACATCACAAAAACCTGGCATTTGAAGAAGGATGTGTAGACTTTTTATATCCACTGTAAGCCGTTTCATCATTGTTTGTCACCAAGCCCACTATGGTTGTATCGTCTGCAAACTTAATAATTGTGTTGGAGCTGTGGGTGGGAGTGCAGTCACGGGTATACAGGGAGTACAGGATTGGACGAAGAATACTGCCCTAGTGCTTGGAGGGGGGGTGGGCACTATCCTTCTGGCACCCGTGGCCCGGGTCTGGCGTTGGCCCCGCTGTGGTGGCAGGGGTGTGCCATGCCAGCCGCTTGGCAGCCCAGCCTCCCTCAGCCATCCCTCCTGGGGTGGATGCCTGGTTGTCCTGGGGCCTGTTGGCTTTGGGACATTTGTGCTCTGTAGGGGTTGGTGGCACTGTTCTGCTTGCTCTGGGTTTCCAGGGTGGTGGTGGGGGGTTGCTGTGATCTGCCCCTCATCGTATGTTTCCTGACAAACCACTCACATGCACACACTTATTTTGCACACACTCTCATACACACGCATATGTATGTATACACACACACACACACACACGTTTCTCCTTTAACAGGTGCAGGTACCAGACTTGTGATGAGACTTTTTCAGTAGAAGAAACAGTTTGTCTTCTGTTTGTTTCAGTTGTGGTAGTCTGTCTTCATTGTCTGTTCCTCTCCCTTTTCTTTCCCACACCCCTCCTCTCCCCATTCGCCCCCCCCCCCCCCGACGGATCCTTCATGGGTAAAACAATTTCAAATTATTGAAAGCTATTACAGGAGGAAGTTCGAAATAATATACAGTACATATACGTATATGTTATGTATAAAGCTCCTTTTGACAAAATAAATCTGTATGGCACAATAAGAGAAGCAGATTTCTGTTCTGCTGACCTAGCTGCTTGACAGGACGGGGGGGGGGGGGGGGACACTACCCTGAGGTACACCAGTATTGAGAGTGATGGTGGAGAAGGTGAGACTGCCCAGCTTAACATGCTGGGGTCGGTTTGTGAGAAAATCATTGATTCACAGACAGAGGGATGTTCCAAGCTGTCATGATTGCAGATTGCTGACCAGTCTATTGGGGCTGGTGGAATTAAAGGCAGAACTCAAGTCAATAAATGGCATCCGGACATAAGTATTTGGATTTTTGAGGTGGGTAAGAGCTGTGTGTAGTGTTGTTGAAATAGCATCATCTGCTGATCTGTTTGACCTGTAGGCAAAGTGATGTTGGGGATTCAGGATTTGATGTGTTGCAGCACCAGACTTTCCATGCATTTCATGATTATTGGTGTGAGTGCAATGGGTCAATAGTCATTTAAGCCTGTGACAGCTGAAGCTTTGGGCACAGGGATAATAGTGGCAGTTTTGAGGCAAGTGGGGACTGTGGCCTGTTGAAGTGATTGGTTGAAAATAGTTGTTAATACTGCAGCTAGCTGGCTAGCACATGTTTTCAGTACCCGACCTGTAACTCCATCTGGCCCTGGAGGTTTCCTGGTATTGATGTCACACAGGACCCGCTGAACTTGATGTGACTGGAGAATGAGTGGCTGGTCGCTCTTAAATGTTGTCATAGTCATGTCTGATTCTTGTCTACGATTCTCCTCAAATCGAGCAAAGAACGTGTTAAGGTTGTGTAAGAGGGAGATGTTGATGGGAGTGCTGTGGTTTTGCTTATAATCAGTAATAGTCTTGATACCTTGCCACGTAGCTCATGGGTTATTTTCTCTGAAATTGTCTTTAATGAGCTGTTTGTATTTCATTTTTGCTGCTTTGATGCTCCTGTTCAGGTCTATTCTTGCTATTTTTAATAGGTCTCTTTGGCCCCCGACCTGAATGCTGCACCTCTGGCCTTAAGCAACTTTCTCATGTTGTTGTTGAACCATGGTTTTTAGTTGTGGTACAGTATCTCACAAAAGTGAGTACACCCCGCACATTTTTGTAAATATTTTTATTATATCTTGTGAGTTTTTGGAGAGTTTCTGCTTCCTGTATGGTAACGTATCGTCACTTCCTGTTTTGCTGTCTGTCGGTGTGGTTTGCTCTCCTCACTCTCCTGAGCTTTTGGGTTAGCCACTAGCTATGGCTACTAGCTCTCATTCCTCTCCTCCTCTGGTGTGCTCTCTCTGTCAGATGTTTAGCTACACCTCTGCCTCTTTTAGTGATAACGGTAAATGTAATAAATGTTGTCTTTTTGAGGCGCTCGAGGCAAGGTTGTCTGATTTGGAATCCCGGCTCCGCTGCATTGAAACACCGTCTGCGCCAGTTACTCTTGACGGATGCCCCTTAGCTGCAGCGGAGCTAGCTAGCATAGCTAACTCTGTTAGCGTTCCTCCGGCTCTCCTCAGCAGCGAGGAGACTGGGTGGGTGACGGTGAGAAGGAAGCCTAGTCGCAAAGCCCTGGTACACCACCAACCTGTTCACGTTTCTAATCGTTTTTCCCCGCTCAGCGACACACCCACTGAGGAAAAAACTCTGATTATTGGTGACTCTGTAGTCAGAAACGTGAACCTAGAGACTCCAGCGGCCATAGTCAAATGCATTCCTGGGGCCAGAGCAGGCGACATTGAGTCAAATTTGAAAATGCTGGCTAAAAGTAACTGTAAATACTCCACAATTGTTATTCACGCTGGCATTAATGACATCCGTCTCCGGCAGTCGGAAGTCACGAAACTTAATGTAGAATCGGTGTGTGAGTTTGCCAAAACAATGTCGGACTCTGTAGTATTCTCTGGGCCCCTCCCCAATCTGACCAGTGATGACATGTTTAGCCGCTTGTCATCCTTCAACCACTGGCTGTCTGTGTGGTGTCCTGCAAACAATGTGGGCTACATTGACAATTGGAACTCATTTTGGGGAAAACCTGGTCTTATGAGACGAGACAGCATTCATCCCACTTTGGATGGTGCTTCTCATTTATCTAACAATCTGGCATCTTTTTTATCCAAATTTCCAAAACCTTGACTTCTCAGAGTTGGGACCAGGAAGCAGAGTCACAGTCTTACACGCCTCTCTGCAGCTCCTCTTCATCCGCCACCCCTCAACTTAGCCCCTGTCTTCCCCATCAGAGAATCATTGTCTGCTCCCTCCAAAGTAAATAAAAATATAATATATAAGCATCCCAAAGTGATGAAGCAAAACATTGGTAAAACTCAAATTAAACATAAAGCCTCTAAATTGAATGATTTGGCCACTGTTCCTCCTCATAATTTAAAAATTAAATGTGGTTTTGTGGAGAGCCTGAAATGAAGAGGCTGAATTTATTTCTCAATTCAGGTTTATTAACAATCACGTGTCTCCAACATCTTCTCAAACAGAAAGAGAACTAACTTCTCACATCTCCCCTTTTTATACCCGGGACATCAGAGTACAGAATCACATTGTCACTCACTCCCCAGAGACAATACATCACCCCCCCAGGTCCTCTCTTCTCCACCTAAACCCTGGTGGTCAGGAAGTCTTCTCAGAGCCATTTCTAAAGACACATTTCACACCCTCCTGTCACCCCCAGGAGGTCCAGACATATTGTTCCTTCTAAGACGTGAGGTAACAGTGATATACATATGCAGCCTAAGCATCTCAAAAGTAATATACATATGCAGCTTAAGCATCTCAAATATGTGTGCCACATAACCCCCCCCCCCCCAAACGTCGAAAATGAAACAATACAACATAGTCTAGACAACATGATAAAATCACAAACATCAGTCCATATGCTGTCTGGGCTTCAACCTTCTTCCGAACTTGCTGTAGGCGGGCTTCGCCGCTCCCGTGGCGCCATCCTGCAGTGAATCTGCTATCTGAGGATGAGAACTGTTAGTTAATCCCTGAGGAGGCTCTGGGGCCTGCTCCCTGGGGGGTCTGCCGCATCGAGGAGCCCTCGCCACTTGCACAGTTTCACCAGCCGTCACAAAAGCAGGTTTAAGTCTGTCTATAGCAATTGTTTCCCTCCTGTCCCCTAAATCTAGCAAAAAATGCTTATCACCTGTTTCCAGCACTCTATATGGGCCGTCATAAGGTGGTCGCAGGGTTGGGCGCTGAGCCTCGTGCCTGACAAAAACAAACTCGGCGTTTTTTAAAGATTTAGGTACAAAAACATGCGGAAAAGTGTGATGAACGGGGCCCGGAAGCATGTCCGCCCCCGTGTCGTTCAGTGACCGCTGAGCAGGGGGACGCTCTGGCGCCGGGTTATCAGGAAGAAACTCCCCTGGCAGCCGGAGTGGTTGCGCAAACACCAACTCAGCTGGGGAGGCTTTTAAATCCTCTTTAGGTGCAAAACGCAACCCTAATAAAACCCATGGTAGTCTGTTTACCCAATTTGCATCCGACAGCGACGCTCTGAGGGCTGCTTTCAATGACCTATGAAAACGCTCGCATAAACCATTAGCCTGGGGGTGGTACGTGGTAGTGCGGTGGATTGTTATCCCCAGGCTTTGGACCATCGCTGACCAAAGCTCAGAAACAAATTGAGGCCCCCTGTCGGACGTAATATCCGACGGGACCCCAAAACGCGCTACCCAAGCCGTTAAAAACGCGCGGGCCACCTCTGCGGCTCTGGTTGATGCCAGTGGGACCACTTCAGGCCAACGCGTGGTGTGGTCCACCATCGTCAAAAGATGCGTGCACCCCTGCGACGAGGGTAGGGGGCCTACGAGGTCGACATGCACATGATCGAACCTCTTGGCCGGGATGTGAAACGGCTCTAAGGGGGCTTTCGTGTGTTTGTGTATTTTGGCCCGCTGGCAAGCCATGCAGGCTCTTGCCCACTCCTTAACGTGCTTGCGCAGGCTCGGCCAAACAAACTTCTCTGCTACCATTTTTATGGATGCGCGCACCCCCGGGTGCGCCAGAGAGTGAATCGAGTCAAAAACACGGCGGCGCCACGCTACCAGCACTACCGGATGCGGTCGTCCTGTAGAGACATCGCAGATTAGGGGGGGCATACCATTTTGCAGCCTCCTGCTCTCCAGCCTTAACCCTGTTGGTCCAGACTGGAGCGCACACACGTCCGCGTCGCTACCTTGATCCGCAGCCATGGCTGCGTAATCTATCCCCACATGGACTGGGGCCGCGTACTCTTCCGCGCTGCTATTTTGCTCTGCGGCCGCGGTAGTATAATCTACCTCTGCGCGGA
Organism: Pholidichthys leucotaenia; assembly: GCA_020510985.1. Taxonomy (NCBI): domain Eukaryota; kingdom Metazoa; phylum Chordata; class Actinopteri; order Cichliformes; family Pholidichthyidae; genus Pholidichthys; species Pholidichthys leucotaenia. Next base: position 458,082,103 of record CM035838.1, on the reverse strand, counting down.
CTGGAGCGGTTACAGCGCGAGAGAGGCAGTCTGCCACCACATTAAGTTTACCCGCTACGTGTTGAATATCAGTAGTAAATTCTGAAATTGCAGCCAGCTGCCTCTGCTGCTGGCCCGACCATGGTTCCGAAACTTTGGCCATCGCAAAAGTGAGCGGTTTGTGGTCGACAAATGCGGTGAAACGCTGACCTTCCAGCCAGAACTGGAAGTGACGAATGGCTAAGTGGAGCGCTAACAACTCCCTGTCGAACGCGCTGTATTTTCGCTCGGCCTTGCGCAAGGTCCTGCTGAAAAAGGCCAGCGGCTGCCAAGCCCCGGCAACCTGTTGCTCCACTACCGCCCCTACGGCCACGTCTGACGCATCAGTGGTGAGCGCTATGCGGGCCATTGGATCTGGGTGAGCCAACAACGCAGCGTCCGCAAGGGCTTTTTTTACCTCCGAGAATGCCCACTCCGGGGACCATTCGATTGCATTTGAGGGTTTTTGTTTTTTAAGCACGGCATACAATGGTTGCATGAGCTGTGCTGCGCGGGGGAGGAAACGGTTATAAAAATTCACCATTCCCAAAAACTCCTGTAGTGCTTTGACCGTTTGTGGCTGGGGAAAATCTGCTACTGCGCACACTTTGTCCGGCAGCGGAACTGCTCCCTCTGGGGAGACGCGGTGCCCCAAAAAATCAATCTGCGCCACCCCGAACTGGCACTTCGCTGGGTTGATTATTAACCCGTGCTCCCCCAACCTCCGGAAAACTGCCGTGAGGTGCTTTTCGTGTTCTTCTTCGGACGCACTGGCTACCAAAATGTCGTCCAGGTAGACGAACACAAAAGGGAGATCGCGTAACACCGCATCCATCATGCGCTGGAAAGTTTGCGCGGCGCCTTTAAGCCCAAACGGCATGCGCAAAAACTCAAAAAGTCCGAACGGAGTTATTACCGCTGTTTTGGGAATGTCCTCAGCGCGCACTGGGACTTGATGATAACCGCGGACTAAGTCTATTTTAGAAAAAATGTGCGCCCCCGCCAGATGAACCAAAAAATCCTGAATATGGGGGATTGGGTAGCGGTCGTGCGCTGTGGCGTTGTTCAACCTGCGAAAATCACCGCAAGGTCGCCACGAGCCGTCAGCCTTAGGGACCATGTGGAGCGGGGAAGCCCATGGGCTATTCGAACGTCGAATGATGCCCAACCTTTCCAGGTTGGCGAACTCCTCGCGCGCTATGGTCAGTTTAGCTGCATCCAAGCGCCAAGCTTTTGCAAAAACGGGGGGACCCGCGGTAGTGATAAAGTGCTCCACCCCGTGTTTAGCAACGGCTGCTGAAAAAGTAGGAACCGTTAGTGCTGGAAACTGAGTGAGGAGTGTGTGAAACTTACCGCCTGCTGTGGCGACGTTGGCTTGTGCTGTGGGCGGGGACACTCGAGCTGCACAATGGATAGAGTAAAACGAGAGTGCATTAACCAAGCATCTATTGGGGAGATCAACCAACAACCCATGTGAGCACAGAAAATCAGCACCCAACATGTTGAAACTCACCACCGCTATAATAAAAGTCCACTCATATGTGCGGCCGTGCAGGGACAGAAGTAGGGTCCTTTCACCGAAGGTCTTAATGCTCGAGCCATTCGCCGCTGATGCTCCGTGACTCCTGGGGCCCGCCAGACGGTCCGCATAGGTTGGCATGATGAAACTCACTTGGGAGCCTGTGTCCACGAGGAATTGCCTCCCAGAACGCGCATCCGTCAGGTAGAGCAGCTTGTTCTGTTCACCGAGGGCCACAGCTGCTACTGACTCCCGGTCCTGGAGTTTCCCGAGCTCTGGAACTGACACGGCGGCATACACTTGCGTGCCCTCTCTGCGAAGCAACGATGGTAAAAACAGAGGTCATCTCCTGGGCGGTGTCGGGGCTTCGCCGCAGCCGTTGTTGGTGCATCTGCCTCTGTCGCCTCTGGCCCTTTGCCGTTCCTGGTCATCGCGCCGAGATCTGCCGCTGCTGCGGTGGCCGTGTGCCGTCCGCTGGCGTTGAGGATCCACTGCGCCTCCTGGGCTAGCGCACGGAAGTCCCGCTGGGTCACAAACTGGGAGCCCACCAGGGTCGCCCTCGTCTGCGACGGTAGAGTTCTCAGGAAGATGTGAGTGAAGAGGAAATCGTCGTTATCTGAGCCTCTCAGCTTCAGCATGTCTTACATCAGGTCAACAGGCGTGCTTTCTCCCAAGTCGTGCAGGGCCAGGAGTCTCTCAGCTCTCTCCTGGGCTGAGGGAGTGAAACGCTGGATGAGGCCAGCTTTCAACCCGCCGTATTTGTCGCCAGCGGGTGGGCGCTGCACCAAGCTCCGCACATGTCGAGCTGTGCGGCTGTCGAGTTTGGCGATGACGTGGTAGAACTTTGTGTCATCTGCTGTTATTCCCCCGAGAGCGAACTGGGCTTCGGCCAGGAGGAACCATGAGTCCGGGTTGTCCTGCCAGAATTCTGGTAGCTTGACTGAGACTGCGCTTGCCCGGCTGGTCCCTGGCGAGTCTGGTTCGGGGGAATTGTCTCTGCCCATTATACGTCTTAAGGTCACCAGTGTGGAGAGCGTGAAATGAAGAGGCTGAATTTATTTCTCAATTCAGGTTTATTAACAATCACGTGTCTCCAACATCTTCTCAAACAGAAAGAGAACTAACTTCCCACATCTCAACTTTTTATACCCGGGACATCAGAGTACAGAATCACATTGTCACTCACCCCCCAGAGACAATACATCACCCCCCCAGGTTCTCTCTTCTCCACCTAAACCCTGGTGGTCAGGAAGTCTTCTCAGATCCATTTCTAAAGACACATTTAGATCTACACATCTTATCCTACACTTTATTACATGTATAGTTTATTTCTCTTATCTTATCATGTTTAATGTTGCAGCACTGTACCGAGACAAATTCCTAGTTTGTGTACTACATGAACAATGGCAATAAACCTGATTCTGATTCTGATTCTGATTCTGACATTTCACACCCTCCTGTCATCCCCAGGAGGTCCAGACATATTGTTCCTTCTAAGACGTGAGGTAACAGTGATATACATATGCAGCCTAAGCATCTCAAAAGTAATATACATATGCAGTTTAAGCATCTCAAATATATATATATATATATATATATTTTTTTTTTTTTTTGTTACTTATTTGTACCCGTAGGTAGATTTGGTTTGCAGTCTAGTGACAAGCCACCGGCTGCCGGTCGCTGCGTGCGCGAGCGCTCTAAACCTACATGTTTTGGTATGCGGGAGGAAACCGGAGAAATCCCGGAGTAAACCCACGCAACACGGGGAGAACATGCAAACTCCACACAGCTCACTGTTGGTCGGGGGCTGGGATCGAACCCACGATCCCCGCGATCCCCCGGCCGAGGGTAAACTGTGCTGCCACAGTGCTAAACCACTGCGCCACATGTGTGCCAGTTTATTAAATATTAGGTCTCTAACTCCCAAGTCTCTGCTAGTCCATGATCTGTTAATTGATCATCAAATTGATTTAATATCCCTTACAGAAACTTGGTTAGGGCAATAGGATTATGTTGGTTTAAATGAATCAACTCCCTCTGGTTATTTAAACTGTCAAAATCCCAGAAGTTCTGGTCGTGGAGGAGGAGTAGCAACAATTTACCATTCCAAATTACTAGTTAATGTAAAGCAAAAAACATGTTATAATTCCATTGAGGGCCTGGTCCTCAGTATTGGGCATTTTAGCAATTTTAGGTTAAACCCAATTTTATTTGCCATAGTTTATCGTCCTCCATCAACCTACTCAGAATTTTTATCCGAATTTGCTGATTTCTTAGCTGATTTAGTGCTGAAATCTGATAGAATAATTATAGTAGGGGACTTTAATATACATGTGGATGTAGATAGTGACTGACTTAATGTGGCATTTAATTCAATATTAGACTCGATTGGGTTTTCTCAGAAAGTAGGAAATTCTACTCATTATCTCCACCATACATTGGACCTTGTTCTGACATATGGCATAGAAAATCTTGTAGTGTCTCCTCATAACCCTGTACTGTCAGACCATTGTCTGTTAACCTTTGATTTTATTATTTCTGACTCTTTGGCTCCTAAAGAAAAATATTATTACAGTAGATGCCTCTCAGATGATGCTGTTACCAAATTTATGCAGATTGTTTCCTCTATGCCATGCGTCAACACAACGGAAATAAGCTATAGACAGCTTGCTCCTTCTGTAATTGATAACATGGTGGATAGTGTTACAGCTTCTCTGCATCAGACTCTAGACTTGGTGGCCCCCTTAAAAAAGAAAGTCTAATCAGAGATTTCTAACTCCTTGGTTCAACACAGAAACTCGTAGCTTAAAACAGAAGACTCGTCAATTAGGAAGAAAATGGCGCTCCACTAATTTAGATGAAATCTATTTAGCTTGGAGAAATCATCTTTTAATTTATAAAAAATCTCTTAGAAAAGCTAGAACGAGTTATTATTCTGCATTAATAGAAGAGAACAAGAATTATCCCAGGTTTCTTTTCAGCACTGTAGCCAGGTTGACAAAGAGTCAGGACTCTGTCAATCCTAGCATTCCCTTAGAGCTTACTAGTCAGGACTTTATGAACTTTTTCAATAATAAAATTTCATCCATCAGAGATAAAATCGATCAGATTCTTCCCACAGTTAACTTAAATATTGTGACTACTACAGCTCCTTCAATTGATGTCTGTCTTGATGAGTTTACTCCAGTTGACCTTTATGAGTTAGACAAAATAGTTTCCTCATCCAAACCTTCAACTTGTCTTTTAGACCCTATTCCTACCAGGTTATTTAAAGAAGTCTTCCCACTTATTGGTAGCTTTATTCTACATATAATCAATTCTTCATTAACTTTAGGCTATGTACCACAGGCTTTTAAAACGGCTGTAATTAAACCCTTACTCAAAAAGCCAATGCTAGATCCAGGAGCTTTAGCTAACTATAGACCAATCTCTAATCTCCCTTTCATTTCAAAAATCTTAGTTGTTGCTACGCAATTATTTGACCACCTGCAGGGAAATGTTTACTTGAAGAGTTTCAATCTGGGTTTAGAATCCATCATAGTACTGAAACAGCCTTAGTGAAGGTCACTAATGACCTCCTCATCGCATCTGATAATGGACTGGTTTCTGTACTTGTCCTTTAAACCTTAGTGCAGCTTTTGATACTATCGATCATAATATTCTACTTGATAGATTAGAACACTATGTTGGACTTAATGGAACTTTGTTGCAGTGGTTTAGATCTTATTTAGTAGTAGTAGATTAGTTTATTTGACAGGGACAGTGCAATAAACATAGACAATTAATCAAAGACAATCAATCTGATGTGTTGCACATAGAGTGTATAGCTATTAGCTAATTTGCAACTCTTGTCCCTGGATGGGCTTTAGAAAAAAGAATCAAGTAAAGATGGGAAAAAAAAAAAAATATACACAATAACCACATACATCAATGCAGAAAAATTATAAATACACAATTATAAATATTATAAATATTATAAATACACAAATATAACAGCCTGACTCATACTTAACATAAATATTATAAATATTATAAATACACAAATATAACAGCCTGACTCACATTTAACACATATAACATAACTCACATTTGTCTATTTCAGGCCTTCCTCCCTCCGTCACTCACTATAAACAAACACATTTATTCCTTCCCTTCATTCACTCTCACTTTGCAGACAATTAATTCATACATGAGTACATTCTTGTTTATTTTTAAGCCAGTTTTTAACATTTTTAGTGAATGTTTTAAAGTCCGTTATTATTTTAATTTCATTTGGCATTGTGTTCCAGATGTGACTGCCCTTTATAGAGAAAGCTGTTTGTCCAAATGTGGTTCTGCGGTGGAATATTTTACAGTTATTGTTAACAGAACTCCTGGTGGCTCTGCTGCTGTCCTGTCTTTGGACGAAACCAGCAAGTGGCTCGGGTGCTGATTTATGGAAACATTTGAACGTTAATTTCAGAAGACAGAGGTCAATGAAGCTCTCAAAACTCAACAGGTTGTATTTTTTTAAAACATTACAGTGATGCCACCTAATGGGCTTTTTGTCCAAGATTTTTAGGGTTTAATTATATAATGAACCTATATGTCTTATTGTGGAAGGGGCTGCTTGAGCCCAGACTGTCAAACAGTATGATATATGAGAAAAAACCATAGAATGCATATACAGTGCAGCTGCTTTGTAAGGTATGTAATATCTAATTAATTTAAAGCAGTTCAGATTTTTTTTTACTGTTTTTGAAATTTTCTTTATATGAAGATTAAATTTGAGTTGAGGATCTAGTACAATGCCAAGGTATTTGAATTCTGTAGCTAAACTGATGTCATGATCATGTATATTAACTTTAAAATGTTGCAGGTTACATTTTTTGATTGAAAAGCACATTGAGACTGTTTTCTGAAGGTTCAGCAATAGATGGTTCTTGAGGAGCCACTCTTGGACATCAACCATACTTGTAGACAGTACATCTGCAGCCTGTGCTGGAGTCTTGGCAGCTGTGTAAATAACTGCATCATCTGCATAAAGTTGGCATGTTGCAGCTGAGCAGTGTAACGGCAAGTCATTAATAAAAATGCTGAAAAGTAAAGGACCAAGAATGGACCCTTGTGGGATACCCATGCGGTTGTTTAAAAATGAGGATTTATCCTGGTGAACTTTTACACACTGTTCTCTATTCTGGAGATAAGATGCAAACCATTCTAATGTATTTGGGGAGAAGTTAAAAGATACCATTTTGGATAAAAGCAAACTGTGGTTTACAGTATCGAAAGCCTTTTTGAGATCTAGAAAAACAGCTCCTACCACATTACCCCTGTCCAAGGACTGTTTGACGTTTTCAATAAGGCAACAATTTGCTGTTTCTGTTGAGTATCCTGGTCTAAAACCAAATTGATGTGGATGAAGAAGTTGACTGTCTTGTAAGTAGTCTATCAGCTGTGTAGCTACAACTTTTTCAAGAACCTTAGATAGGACTGGTAAGATAGAGATTGGGCGGTAATTGCATATATCGTCTTTACTGCCTGATTTATGAACTGGTATGACGACAGCTTTTTTCCAGCCAGATGGAAATGTACTAGACCTAATGGAGAGATTAATGAGATGGGTCAGTGGTTTGATTAATATTTTGCTGTGCATTTTGAGAAAGGAGGTGCTCATATTGTAGATATCATTAGTTTTTGAGTTTGACAGTGTTTTAACAATACCAGCAATTAACTTCTCATTTACCTCATTGATGTGAAAAGTATCTGTTAGAAGTATGGAATTTGTGTTGTTGAGCACATTTGGCAGCACAAAAATTTTTGTTAAGTCTTCCACAGAGCCCACAAAGTGTGAATTAAATTCATTTGCCAAAGTAGCCTTGTCACTGACGGTCTTGCCATTGATTCTAAGTTCCTTTACCCCCTTCTGATCGTTTTTTTTATTAGTTAAGTTATTTAAATGCCTCCATAGGGAACTGTTGTTACCCTTTGCATGATCTATCAGTTTATTGTAATAAGATATTTTTGATTTTCGCAGCTCATGTACCACTTTATTTCTTAAACTTTTGTACACAAGGTGATCATTTTGTAGTTTGGAGGTTAGTGATGTTTTCAGTGCATAGTCTCGTCTCTTCATAAGTTTTCTTATTTCATTATTTAACCATGGTAGGCTAATCTTCTGTTGTCTACTTTTAATTTGCTTTGAAAATTTTTCTATAGACTTTGTGATTGTTGCAGTTATAAAATTACAACAATCATCTACTTCACATGTTGACATGAGCTGCTCCCAATTTTGATTCTCTAAGTAATGTTCAAACTCCTCATTTTTTGATTTGGGGATAATAAAATTTGATTTGTCAATATCGACTCCCCCAAAATACTGTAGTCGCTTTTTAGTAAGTTTCCTGACAGCAAGAACCATGTTATGATCTGAGAGACCAGTTACAAGATTATAGGTTCTGGTTATTCGTTCTGGTTTATTAGTAAATACCATGTCAATAAGTGTTCTGGATTGTTTGGTTATCCTGGTGGGTCCTTTGATGATTTGCTGGTAATTAAATTTAGTCATGAGGCTTTTCAGTTTTTGTTTGTCTTTTTTATCAGACCAGTTGATATTAAAGTCACCATGAATTATTGTTTCTCTGTTCTTCTCAAGTTGTTTAACCAGATCACTTAATTCATTATAAAAGGAAGAGTTGTGTGACGGTGGGTTGTACACTACTGCAATGTTGAAATTCATTACCGGAGAGAGACATACATTAACAGCTAAACATTCAAGTGAAGTATTCAAATCAACCAGTTGACATTTATATTTCTCTTTGATGTAAATTAAAACACCTCCTCCCCTCCCTACCTGCCTGTCTTTTCTAAAACACTGGTAGCCCACAATATCGATCATATTAGTGTCTATGTTCCTGTGTAGCCAGCTTTCTGAGAGACAAAGGTAGTCCAGATTTGAGTCCAACAGCAACACCGAAATCTCATCTCTTTTGGGGATTATGCTCCGTATGTTTAAATGACCACCGAGGATCCCCTTTGGTTTAGCCTTGGTGTCCCAAAGAACTCGTGCATGATTAACAGTTTGGAAAAATAAATGTTGTTTTTGCTTTTGTACAGCTCGGTTTTGTGCTAACCCAGTGGTCTGCTGTTTAATAGTGGCAGGTCCAGGGTTAAGGTGAATATCTCCTGCCAGAAGTAGCAGAACTAACAGAACTTTAATTGTATATCCTCTGTCATAATGTGATTTTTGCTTAACAGCCATGTTTGCCTTAATTTGGAAGTTTTTGCTCAGGGCTTTTAAAGACCACATAGAGTGTAGGGTGAGATGTCCAAGCCCAAATCCATACAGATAAAACTTTTTAACTTCACCTTTGGTTGAGTTTGTCGGAAAATCCTTCTTGTTGCAGGTCCAGACACACAAAGACAAAACGAAGAGGAAGTAGATAAGTAGAGAAGGCTTATTAGTGGTGCCCATCAGCCCACTTTTTAATCCGGTGGCAGCCATCTTCAGTCTTTCTTGGAAAGAAGGAAAAAGAAAATCTGTGGATAGTAAAATAAATTCTGCTTATATCGCCAGAATCTGATCCGATCGTCCTCGAATCCAGCTGGGCCTCAGCTAGCCAACTAGCCCCTTCCGTTGCTGGTCTCGTTGCTCATAGCCGCCGTAACTGGTCTCCCGTCCCGCTCCTCCAACCGAGTCTCGTCGCACACCGCCGCTGCCACCGAGCTCCGCTGAGGTCACGGTAAGTCCTCCGCTAGGCACCGCCACCTACCGTCGTCTGCCTGGGTGAAATCTCTGCTGAGCCCCGTCAACAAATAGCCGCTTGCCTGGTAGTATCTCCGCTGGGCCTCGCAACTGGGCTTCGATTCAGGCTGGTGTAAGGTGGAATGACTGGCGCCAGCATTAAGCTAACTAGCGTTAGCTTAGCAATCGCTTCGGGTAGTCTCGTCGCACACCGCCGCTGCAGTCACGGTAAGTCCTCCGCTGGGCACCGCCGCCTACCGCCGTCTGCCTGGGTGAAAACTCTGCTGAGCCCCGTCAACAAATAGCCGCCTGCCTGGTAGTATCTCCGCTGGGCCTCGCAGCTGGGCTTTGATTCAGGCTGGTGTTAGGTGGAATGGCTGGCGCCAGCATTAAGCTAACTGGCGTTAGCTTAGCAATCGCTTCAGGTAGGGCACATCAGTGAATCACAAGGAAGCGCTGGAATCGCTGGTCAGTTTACTCACAGTGGCCGGATAAAAGCGATCAAAGGGGTAATCCACCGGAGGTATATCCGATCGCTGTAGGTTAGTTATTTAGAGACTGGCACCAGCATTAAGCTAACTAGTGTTAGCTTAGCAATCGCTTCAGGTAGCATTAAGCTAACTAGTTTATCTGATAGGTTCCAGTTTGTTCATGTAAATAATGAGTTTTCTTTCAACTCAAAGCTTAGTCATGGAGTTCCACAGGGATCTGTGCTAGGCCCTACTCTTTTTAGTTTATATATGGTGCGGCGGCATGAAATAAAGCGGCGTTGTTGGAGGTTTTAAGTAGAGTTTTATTATATCATACCACCGTCACGAGCTTCGCTCCCAGCGCCGTGCATGAGCGCCGAGAGCGAGCCCACGGCTCTCAGAGGAGGAGAGGCGGGCACAAAGCTTGTGCCCCACCAGTTGCAGGGTCAGAGTGAGAGAGAGTTTGCGTTACAGAGTTGCAGCATATATACTTGACCATAACAATACATCAAAAGGACATACCCCCGCAGTTAGTATGATCAAAGAGATAACAGAACAGGCATAAGACATTTGCATTTGAGAGACCTATTGATCCCAGTCCCTAGGTCACCGTGAGGACAGGACGTATGAGTACAATGGATGAAAGGCAATCATCAACATCACAGAGGTGCGCCAGACGAAACGCATCTGCCTGTAGACATTAATACACATTACACTGTTCTGCTATTTGCTCTAGCTGAGCGCTGTGTTTGACCAGTCTTTTTGTGGAGATTTACCTCAAAGCACATCTACATATGTAAGATGCTCAGAAAAAGCACAGTAAGGACAAGACGCATGAACACTATACAGAATGGCGCATTACATCACAACACATGCATATTTGCATCACAAATACATGAATGGCACATTGCATCTCAGTAGTGCAGCGGGAAAAACAGAGACAAGAGAGCTGAGTGTCCTTATCTGTTGTGGGGTTAACCGAACCGCCACACGCCCCCCCCCCCAGAGGGCGCGGCAGGGGGCCGAGACCTCGATAATCCATCTGTGTGAGCGAGCTGTGGGAGAAGCTCGCTGCAGGCGGAGGGGGAGGGAGGGGAGGGGTAGTAAGTGCCGGCAGGAGCTGTAAAATCGTCCTGAGCCGCGCAAAAATTGCTTGCTGCTCCGCGACGTCGAGGGGTTGTCCCGTTGCACGTGCGGAGATCACAAGAAGAAAAATTAGTCTCTGACTCCTCTCGTGGCCATGAAGAAAAGCAGGAGCGGCTGTAAGAAAAAAAAATAAACAAAAGCAGAGGGACTGGCGTGTTGGTCTTAGGTGCAGAAGCAACCCCAAAACCCCCCGGAAACAGCTGACGGCTGAAATCCCTTCGTGCCGTGGCTGAGACCATTAAAAAATCCAGTGGCGAGCTGCGTGCTTGCTTCAGGTGAACGGGCAGCCCTGAAGGTTCCGAGGGTGGCGATCGGCCGTTTTTCTCGGGCATGTGCAGCGGCGGAGGACGATGGCGGTCTCTTGTAGCCTTTAATGTCCCGTGCGTGATGCGCCGTCCTCGTAACTCCCTGATGCGTGCGCGGGGGTTCCGTGCGTGGGTGGGCCGCTGGAGAGGAGAAACAGGGTGCTGAAACTTGGTGGGGGTCGGCGCAGACGGCGCCGATAAAAATCCAGGTTGAGCTGTGGCTGTAGATTGGCCATGGTGCGTTGGAGCGGTGAGAGGAAATAGACGATCTTTTGTCCCTCAGGCTCGTGCAGATGCGTTGGAGCAGCGGGAGGGAATAGACGATCTTGGGCACCGCTCGGCCGTGGTGCGTTCAGGCCCGCGTGTTGCGTTCTCCGCCGGCCCTGGAGGTTGCCGTCGTGGAGAAGGGACGAGGTGCCCGCGCTCTCGTGTGAAGGAACTGCGAGCGCGGCCGGTCCAGCGTGGATGAGCAAATCTCAGACGTGCAGATCTCATCCTGTAGAACGGGTCACCAACGCAGCTGTGCGGCTGTCCAGCTCAGAAGGTTGCTTTCGCACAAAACGTGTGCATGTTCGAGGGGTCACCAGTGCGGCGGCATGAAATAAGGCGGCGTTGTTGGAGGTTTTAAGTAGAGTTTTATTATATCATACCACCGTCACGAGTTCCGCTCCCAGCGCCGTGCATGAGCGCCGAGAGCGAGCCCACGGCTCTCAGAGGAGGAGAGGCAGGCACAAAGCTTGTGCCCTACCAGTTGCAGGGTCGGAGTGAGAGAGAGTTTGCGTTACAGAGTTGCAGCATATATACTTGACCATAACAATACATCAAAAGGACATACCCCCACAGTTAGTATGATCAAAGAGATAACAGAACAGGCATAAGACATTTGCATTTGAGAGACCTATTGATCCCAGTCCCTAGGTCACCGTGAGGACAGGACGTATGAGTACAATGGATGAAAGGCAATCATCAACATCACAGAGGTGCGCCAGACGAAACGCGTCTGCCTGTAGACATTAATACACATTACACTGTTCTGCTATTTGCTCTAGCCGAGCGCTGTGTTTGACCAGTCTTATTGTGGAGATTTACCTCAAAGCACATCTACATATGTAAGATGCTCAGAAAAAGCACAGTAAGGACAAGACGCATGAACACTATACAGAATGGCGCATTACATCACAACACATGCATATTTGCATCACAAATACATGAATGGCACATTGCATCTCAGTAGTGCAGCGGGAAAAACAGAGACAAGAGAGCTGAGTGTCCTTATCTGTTGTGGGGTTAACCGAACCGCCACAATGGTTCCGTTAGGCAACATTATTAGAAAGCACTGTATACATTTTCATTGTTATGCAGATGACACACAATTATACCTGTCAATGAAGCCAGATGATAGTAATCAATTAGCAAGTTAGAAGCCTGTCTTAATTAAATCAAAGCTTGGATGGCTTGTAATTTCCTGCTATTAAATTCAGATAAGACTGAAGTCATTCTTGTTGGTCCAAAAAACCTTAGTAATACCTTTCCAAATCAAACTTTCAGTTTGGATGCGGTTACTCTTTCTCTTAATAGCTCTGTGAGGAACCTTGGAATTATTTTTGATCAAGATCTGTCCTTCAATTCACATATTAAATTTGTTTCTAAGACTGCCTTCTATCATTTGCGTTATATTGCCAAGATTAGGAGCATCTTGTCTCAGAGTGATGCTGAGAAACTGATCCACGCTTTTGTTAGCTCGAGATTAGATTATTGTAATTCTTTATTATCAGGCTGTCCTAAAACATCTTTAAAAAGTCTTCAGCTGATCCAAAATGCTGCAGCAAGAGTTTTAACAGGTACTAGAAAGAGAGATCATATCTCTCCGGTTCTGGCCTCCCTTCATTGGCTTCCCATAGAGTTTAGAATTAAGTTTAAAATCCTTCTTCTTACTTACAAAGCTCTAAACAATCAGGCTCCTTTTTATTTAAAAGATCTGATACTACCGTATTATCCTAACAGAGCACTACGCTCCCAAAATGCAGGATTACTTGTAATACCTAGAATCTCCAAAAGTACAATGGGAGGCAGAGCCTTCAGTTATCAAGCTCCTCTCCTGTGGAACCAGCTGCCAGTCTGGATTCGGCAGTCAGCCTCGATCTCTATTTTTAAGAATAGGGCTAAAACCTACCTTTTTGATATAGCCTACAATTAGGGAGGGATCATGTGTTTCTGAACCCTCCCTTAGTTATGTTGCTAATAGGTTTAGTCAGCCGGGGGACCTCCAATAATGCACTGGTCCTCACTCCTTTCTTCACTCTCAATGAAATATTTTTTTTTGCTGGTCATTAACATCTGTTTGTTCTCTCCCATAGATTGAGTCCCCCATCGTGATGTTTGCTCTCTACATGTCTGTTCTTTTCATCTTCTCTGTCCCCTCACCCCCCAGCCAGTCACGGCAGATGACTGCCCCTCCCTGAGCCTGGTTCTGCTGGAGGTTTCTTCCTGTTAAAAGGGAGTTTTTCCTCTCCACCGTTGCCAAGTGCTTGCTCACAGGGGATCGCCTGATTGCTGGGGTCTTTCTGCAACTGTGGGGGTTCCCCCTACAGTTGATAGTGCTATAAGATGACTGTTGTTGTGAAATGGCGCTATATAAATAAAGTTGAATTGACTTGAATATCTTCATGGGACAACACTGAAGATATGACACTTTGATACAATGTAAAGTAGTCAGTGCACAGCTTGTATAACAGTGTAAATTTGATGTCCCCTCAAAATAACTCAACACACAGCCATTAATGTCTAAACCGCTGGCAACAAAAGTGAGTACACCCCAAAGTGAAAATCCAAATTGTGCCCAAAGTGTCAATATTTTGTGTGGCCACCTTTATTTTCCAGCACTGCCTTAACTCTCTTGGGCATGGTGTTCACTAGAGCTTCACAGGTTGCCACTGGAATCCTCTTCCACTCCTCCATGATGACATCACAGAGCTGGTGGATGTTAGAGACCTTGCGCTCTTCCACCTTCCGTTTGGGGATTCCCCACAGATACTCAATAGGGTTTAGGTCTGGAGACATGCTTGGCCAGTCCATCACCTTTACTCTCAGTTTCTATAGCAAGGCAGTGATCGTCTTGGAGGTGTGTTTGGGGTCGTTATCATGTTGGAATACTGTCCTGCAGCCCAGTTTCTGAGGGGAGGGGATCATTCTCTGTTTCAGTATGTCACAGTACATGTTGTTGGCATTCATGGTTCCCTCAATGAACTGTAGCTCCCCAGTGCCGGCAGCTGTCATGCAGTCCCAAACCATGACACTCCCACCACATGACTGACTGTAGGCAAGACACACTTGTCTTTGTACTCCTTACCTGGTTGCAGCCACACATGCTTGGCACCATCTGAACCAAATAAGTTTATCTTGGTCTCATCAGACCACAGGTCATGGTTCCAGGAATCCATGCTCTTAGTCTGCTTGTCTTCAGCAAACTGTTTGTGGGCTTTCTTGAGCATCATCTTTTAAAGGGGCTTCCTTCTGGGATGACAGCCATGCAGACCAGTTTGATGCAATGTGCGGCGTACAGTCTGAGCACTGAAAGGCTGACCCCCCCACCCCTTCAGCCTCTGCAGCAATGCTGGCAGTACTTATACATCTATTTTCAAAAGACAACCTCTGGATATGACGCTGAGTATGTGCACTCAACTTCTTTGACCGACCATGGCGATGCCTGTTCTGAGTAGAACCTGTCCTGTTAAACTGCTGTACGGTCTTGGCCACCGTGCTGCAGCTCACTTCCACGGTGTTGGCAGTCTTCTTATAGCCTAGGCCATCTTTATGTAGAGCAACAATTCGTTTTTTCACATCCTCAGAGAGTTCTTTACCATGAGGTGCCATGTTGAGCTTCCAGTGACCAGTGTGAGAGAGTGTGAGAGTGATAACACCAAATTTAACACAGCTGCTCTCCATTCACACCTGAGACCTTGTAACACTAACAAGTCATCTGACACCGGGGACGGAAAATGGCTAATTGGGCACAATTTGGACATTTTCACTTAGGGGTGTACTCACTTTTGTTGGTAGCAGTTTAGACATTAATGGCTGTGTGTTGAGTTATTTTGAGGGAACAGCAAATTTACACCGTTATACAAGCTGGACACTGACTACTTTCCATTGTATCAAAGTGTCATATCTTCAGTGTTGTCCCCTGAAAAGATATAATAAAATATTTACAAAAATGTGAGGGGTGTACTCACTTTTGTGAGATACTGTATGTTTTAAGCTGTTTTTCTGTGGTTACGTTGTCTGTACAAAATTTGATATAGGATAGTATTGTAGTGGTGTGATATTCAATGTCTGGATGTTGTCAAAAAAATGTCAAAAAATCTCCCACTCTGTATCCTCAAAGCAGTCATGTAAGGATGATGAGGCCTCCTTGGTCCAGCACCGCGCAGTCCTACAGCATATTGTGGTTTCATTCTGCAAATAAGGAGGTTGTAGGCTGGTGTTAGAAACAGAGCTAGGTGGTCAGAGTGTCCTAAGTGGGGAGATGAGTGAGTTTTGTATGCTCCAGGGATGTTGGTGTACACCTGGTCTAGAGTGTTATTTTCCCTTGTTTTAATATCCACATTTTTGTGAAATCTGGGTAAAACAGTCTTGAGGTTTTAGTTATTAAAATCTCCTGCCACAACAAAAACACTCTCTGGTAGTCTGTTAAGTTGTTTGCAGATGGCGTCGTGCAGTTTGCACATGGCTACAGTTAGGCCCCAAAATATTTGGACAGTGACACAAGTTTTGTTATTTTAGCTGTTTACAAAAACATATTCAGGATACAGTTATATAATCAATATGGGCTTAAAGTGCAGACTCTCAGCTGTAATTTGAGAGTATTCACATCCAAATTGGAGCAAGGGTTTAGGAATTGCAGCTCTTTAATACGTAAATACGTAGCCACCTCTTTTTCAAGGGACCAAAAGTAATTGGACAATTGACTCAGAAGGCTGCAAAAAAAAAAAAAAAAAAAAAAAAAAAGGGCTCTTCCCTCCCATGGGCTCTTCCCTCGTTAACCTGTCGTCAATTAAGCAGTTAAAAGGTCTGGAGTTGATTCCAGGTGTGGCGTTTGCATTTGGAAGCTGTTGCTGTGAACACACAACATGTGGTCAAAGGAGCTCTCAATGGAGGTGAAACAGACCATCCTGAGGCTGGAAAAAAAGAAGAAATCCATAAGAGAGATAGCAGAAATGTTAGGAGTGGCCAAATCAACAGTTTGGTACATTTTGAGAAAAAAAGAGTGCACTGGTGAGCTTGGGAACTCAAAAAGGCCTGGATGTCCACGGAAGACAACAGTGGCAGATCACTATGGAAAGGATCAACAACATCCACTCAAGTGAAGAACACTCTCCAGGAAGTAGGTGTATCGGTGTCTAAGTCTACCATAAAGAGAAGACTTCATGAGAGTAAATACAAAGGATTCACCACAAGGTGCAAACCATTAATCAGCCTCAAAAATAGAAAGGCCAGAATTGACTTTGCCAAAAAACACCTGAAGAAGCCAGCCCAGTTCTGGAACAGCATTCTTTGGACAGATGAGACTAAGATCAACCTGTACCAGAATGATGGGAAGAAGAAAGTTTGGAGAAGAATTGGAACAGCTCATGATCCAAAGCACACCACATCTTCTGTAAAACATGGTGGAGGCAGTGTGATGGCATGGGCATGCATGGCTTCCAGTGGCACTGGGTCACTTGTGTTTATTGATGATGTGACAAAAGACAGAAGCAGACGGATGAATTTTGAAGTGTATAGGGATATACTTTCTGCTCAGATTCAGCCAAATGCAGCAAAGTTGATTGGACGGCGCTTCACAGTACAGATGGACAATGATCCAAAACATACTGCAAAAGCAACCCAGGAGTTTTTTTAAAGCAAAGAAGTGGAATATTCTGCAATGGCCGAGTCAATCACCAGATCTCAACCCAATCGAGCATGCATTTCACTTGCTCAAGAGAAAACTTAAGGCAGAAAGACCCACAAACAAGCAACAACTGAAGACAGCTGCAGTAAAGGCCTGGCAAAGCATCACAAAGAAGGAAACCCAGCGTTTGGTGATGTTCATGGGTTCCAGACTTCAGGCAGTCATTGCCTGCAAAGGATTCTCAACAAAATATTGAAAAGTAACATTTTACTTAGGGTTATGTTTATTTGTCCAATTACTTTTGAGCCCCTGAAATGAGCGTTTGTATAAAAATAGCTACAATTCCTACATGTTTAATCATATATTTTTGTTCAACCCCTTGAATTAAACCTTAAAGTCTGCACTTCAATTCCGTTGTAGTTGTTTCATTTCAAATCCAATGTGGTGGCATGCAGAGCCCAAAACATGAAGATTGTGTCACTGTCCAAATATTTCTGGGCCTAACTGTATCTTAGCATTAGCGTGAGGATGAACATGCCCATGCTACGGTGAACACGACTGGAAACTCCCTTGGCAGATAAAAAGGTCTGCACTTAACCATCAGAAACTCCAAGTCTGGACAGTGATACATTTCAATAACTGTTGCATCTGTGCACCAATTGTTGTTTATATATGCACACACTCCACCTCCTCTCATCTTACCCGAGTCTTGTTGTGCAGTCCGCCCAGTAGATGGTGTGGCCTACTAGCTCTACGGCTAGGTCGGGGATGTTTTCATGCAGCCAGATCTCTATTATTACCATAACGCAACTGTTCATTTGGTTGTTCATAATCCGTAATTTAATGTCGTCCATTTTATTGACAAGAGAGAGCGGGCGTTGGTGAGGAAAACGCTGGGGACAGCCGATTTGTAGAGAGACACTCTCAGCCTTGCCCAGATCCTGGCTTGCTTGCCCCGCTTTTGCGTTCTTTCACACCGGTGTTTCGCCTCCTCTTCAGCCTTAGCTTGAACCAGGTGCCTGGATGCTCCTGTGTGGCTGGGCATTGAATCACCTTCGGAAATGTAGCCAAATTTTCTGGAGCCCACCCGGTCCAGAAATTCTTCAGGCTCATAAGTTAATTTTGGGTATAAGTCCTATTGCCATAAAAATGCCATAAATGCCATAAAAATCATTGACAAGAAAGATCCCGCATGTCATAGCTGTCACATTTGCAAGAAATACAATCTTCTGTCTTTTGAAAATTATAAAGCTCTCAAATTTGCCTGTTCAATCAATAAAATCTTAAATGGCTATGCATCCCCCCCCCCCACTTCCCTGGGAGAATATGTTAAACTGAGAACTGTCATTGGTACAACCACCAGAGCAATCACTAGAGGAGACTGAGGACCCCTCACACTTGTTCAATCTGTGCTATCAGTGAGGGGCATCAAGATCTGGAATAACATACCACCTGCAATCAGAGAGCGTACCACACTAAACACTTTTTAAGACACATTGTAAAAATTGGCTTTTAAACAACCAAAACTACCTATAAGTAGTGGTTGCTCTGCGGCACACACACACACACACACACACATATATATATATATATATACTTTAGCACCACCTGCACCGATGGTGCAGGTGGTGGTCGGTGCAGGTGGTGGTCGGTGCAGGAAGGTGGTCGGTGCATCTCGTGGTGGCAACCCCCGAACCAAGTGGTGGACACCAGTGGTGAGGGGGGCCATTAAGCTGAAGAAGGAGTCCTATCAAGCTTGGTTGGCTTGTGGGACTCCCGAAGCAGCTGAGGTGTACCGGCAGGCCAAGCGGAGTGCAGCTCGGGTGGTTGCTGAAGCAAAAACCCGGGTATGGGAGGAGTTCGGTGAGGCCATGGAACAAGACTTTCGGTCGGCTTCAAAGAGATTCTGGCAAACTGTTCGGCGGCTCAGGAGGGGAAAGCAGCTCCCCGTCCACACTGTGTATGGTGCGGATGGGACACTGTTGACTTCAACTGGGGATATCGTCGGGCGGTGGAAGGAATACTTTGAGGATCTCCTCAATCCCACTGATACGCCTTCCACAGAGGAAGCAGGGTTTGGGGACGAGGGGGATGACTCGCCTATCACAGGGGCTGAGGTCGCCAAGGTGGTTAAAAATCTCCTTGGTGGCCGGGCCCCGGGGGTGGACGAGATTCGCCCCGAGTACCTCAAGGCCCTGGATGTTGTTGGGTTGTCATGGTTGACACGCCTCTGCAACATTGCGTGGAGGTCGGGGGCAGTGCCTTTGGCATGGCAAACCGGGGTGGTGGTTCCTCTCTTCAAAAAAGGGGACCGGAGGGTGTGCTCCAACTTTAGAGGGATCACACTCCTCAGCCTCCCTGGGAAGGTCTATGCCAAGGTACTGGAGAGGAGAGTCCGGCCGTTGGTCGAACCTCGGATTCAGGAGGAGCAATGTGGTTTTCGTCCTGGCCGTGGCACATCGGACCAGCTCTTTACCCTCTCGAGAATTCTTGAGGGTTCGTGGGAGTTTGCCCAACCAGTTTACATGTGTTTTGTGGACTTGGAGAAGGCATTTGACCGCGTCCCTCGTGGATTTTTGTGGGGGGTGCTTCGGGAGTATGGGGTATCGGGCTTGTTGTTACGAGCTATTCGGTCTCTGTACGACCGTTGTGAGAGTTTAGTTCGCATTGCCAACACTCGGTCGGAGTCATTCCCAGTGAGAGTTGGACTCCGCCAGGGCTGCCCTTTGTCACCGGTCCTGTTCATAATTTTTATGGACAGGATTTCTAGGCGCAGCCAGGGAATGGAGGGTGTCATGCTTGGTGACCACAGGATCTCATCTCTGTTGTTTGCAGATGATGTTGTCCTGTTGGCTTCATCCAGCAATGACCTACAGCTCTTGCTGGGACGGTTTGCCGCTGAGTGTGAAGCGGCTGGGATGAGAATCAGCACCTCCAAGTCCGAGTCCATGGTCCTCAGCCGGAAAAAGGTGGATTGTCCTCTCCGGGTTGGGGACAGGCTCCTGCCCCAAGTGGAGGAGTTTAAGTATCTTGGGGTCTTGTTCACGAGTGAGGGGAAAATGGAGCGAGAGATCGACAGACGGATTGGAGCAGCATCTGCAGTGATGCGGACGTTGTACCGGTCTGTTGTGGTGAAGAGGGAGCTTAGTTCTAAGGCAAAGCTGTCGATTTACCAGTCAATCTACGTTCCTACTCTCACCTATGGTCACGAGCTTTGGGTAATGACCGAAAGAATGAGATCGCGGATACAAGCGGCTGAAATGAGCTTTCTCCGTAGGATTGCTGGACTCACCCTCAGAGATAGGGTGAGGAGCTCAGTCATCCGGGAGAGGCTCAGAGTAGAACCGCTGCTCCTCCACATTGAAAGGAGTCAGTTGAGGTGGTATGGGCATCTGATTAGGATGCCTCCTGGACGCCTCCCACTTGAGGTGTTTCAGGCACGTTCCACTGGGAGGAGACCCCGGGGCAGACCCAGGACTCGGTGGAGAGACTATGTCTCCCAGCTAGTCTGGGAACGCCTTGGTATCCCCTCTGAAGAGCTGGAGCAGGTGGCTGGGGAGAGGGAAGTCTGGGCTTCTCTGCTTGAACTGCTGCCTCCGCGACCCGGACCTCCGGAAAAGCGGTAGAAGATGGATGGATGGATGGACTTTAGCACCTTGGGGGAGCCAGATTATTTAGCATCTCAGACAAGAGACAGTGGATAAACATGGGAGAACAATGCTCAGGAGGTTCCTGGCGAGATAGCAGGAAGGAGTCAAGGACGAAGGGGGTTGAATGCAGTGTGATGCAAATGTCATGTTGTGTGTGGAGAAATGCCATGAAACTTAAGAGGAGAGTGCCTGCTGAAATGTTCAGTCTGTTTTGTGCTAGAGAGATGTGAAGTGTGTAATAAACTGTGTGCCATGAGCCCGACAATTATTTCACACACTCCACAATACATACATATACAGCCGTGGACAAAATTGTTGGTACCCCTCTGTTAATGAAAGAAAAACCCACAATGGTCACAGAAATAACTTGAATCTGACAAAAGTGGTAATAAATAAAAATTCTATGAAAATTAACCAGTGAAAGTCAGACAATGCTTTTGAATTGTGGTTCAACAGAATTATTTTAAAAAACAAACTCATGAAACAGGCCTGGACAAAAATGATGGTACCCTTAATATTTTGTTGCACAACCTTTTGAGGCAATCACTGCAATCAAACCATTTCTGTAACTGTCAATGAGACTTATACACCTCTCAGCAGGTATTTTGGCCCACTCCTCATGAGCAAACTGCTCCAGTTGTCTCAGGTTTGAAAGGTGTCTTCTCCAGACGGCATGTTTCAGCTCCTTCCACAGATGTTCAATAGGATTTAGATCAGGGCTCAAAGAAGGCCACTTTAGAATAGTCCAATGTTTCGCTCTTAGCCATTCTTGGGTGTTTTTAGCTGTGTTTTGGGTCATTGTCCTGTTGCAAGACCTGTGACCTGCGACTGAGACCAAGCTGTCTGACACTGGGCAGCACATTTCTCTGTAGAATACCTTGATAGTCTTGAGATTTCATTGTACCCTGCACAGATTCAAGACACCCTGTGCCAGATGCAGCAAAGCAACCCCAGAACATAACAGAACCTCCTCCATGTTTCACAGTAGGGACAGTGTTCTTCTCTTGGTATGCTTCATTTTTGCGTCTGTGAACAAAGTGCTGATGTGCCTTGCCAAAAAGTTCCAGTTTTGTCTTGTCTGTCCATAGGACATTCTCACAGAAGCTTTGTGGCTTGTCAACATGCAGTTTGGCAAATTCCAGTCTGGCTTTTTTAGGATTTGTTTTCAACAGTGGTGTCCTCCTTGGTCGTCTCCCACGAAGTCCACTTTGGCTCAAACAACGACGGATGGTACGATCTGACACTGATGTACCTTGACCTTGGAGTTCACCATGAATGTGTTTAGAGGTTGTTCTGGGCTCTTTTGTTACCATTTGCATTATCCGTCTCCTCCTGCGGCCACGTCCAGGGAGGTTGGCTACAGTTCCATGGATCTTAAATTTCTGAATAATATGTGCAACTGTAGTCACAGGAACATCAAGCTGCTTGGAGATGGTCTTATAGCCTTTACCTTTAACATGCTTGTCTATAATTTTCTTTCTCATCTGAGACAACTCTCTCCTTTGCTTCCTCTGGTCCACTTTTAGTGTGATACACATCATGTCACCAAACAGCACAGTGACTACTTGTCGCCCTTTAAATAGGCCGACTGACTGATTACAAGTTTGTAGACACCTGTGATGTTAATTAGAGGACACATCTTGATTGAACATGTCCCTATGATCACATTATTTTCAATCTTTTCCAGGGGTACCATCATTTTTGTCCAGGCCTGTTTCATTATTGTTTCATTCATGAATTTGTTTTTTAAAGTAATTCTGTTGAACCACAATTCAAAAGCATTGTCTGATTTTCATTGGTTAATTTTCATATAATTTTTATTTATTTCCACTTTTGTCAGATTCAAGTTATTTCTGTGACCATTGTGGGTTTTTCTTTCATTAACAGAGGGGTATCAACAATTTTGTCCACAGCTATATATATATAATATGCCTGGCATCACACACATATGCCCCGCCTCTTGTTTGTTGCTGTCTGTTGTTGCTGTGAGGTGCTTGGGTGCATGTGCGTGTACCCATACACAGCACTTCATGCATGTGACATTTGAATATTTTGTTTTGTAACACCTTAACTCTGCGCATTGTACAGTTTCATTGCAGTTGTTCTGCTCGTGTATGATTATGTGTTTGTTTTTATGACCCGCCGGGGGTCTACAGATGCAAATTAGCAGTATTGCTAAATCTGGCGTACTTACATTTGTATTGATGTTCATTAGTACGTAATGTCCCTTTCAAATAAACATTCAACTAAACTAAACTATTAATCCCGTTAGCACTAATGCTAAAGAAGCTGCTTGTGAAGAGAGAGCACTGGGCTGCTGCGTTGGCACGCGCCGCCATCTTACGATATGATTCAAATTAGGTTATATATGGATAGCTTATACTTAATTTTCATCCAACTAAACACATTTAAACAAACAATATGAACAAAAAATGTGTATTCTAACTGAGGAAAAGGTTAGGACACTCTCCCCCCTAATAGCTAGAGTTACCCCCTTTGGCTGAAATAACTTCAGTGAGATGCTTCTTGTAGCCATCTACCAGTCTCTGACATTGGTCTGAGGAAAGTTTGCCCCACTCCTCAACATAGAATTCTTTCAGCTGTGAGATGTTTGAGGGGTTTCTTGCATGTACAGCACGTTTCAAGTCACCCCACAGCACCTCAGTGGGATTAAGATCTTGGCTTTGACTCAGCCATTCCAGGACTCTCCATTTCTTAGTTTTTAGCCAGTCCTTGGAGGATTTACTGGTATGTTTTGGGTCATTGTCATGTTGCAGGGTCCAGTTCCGCTTCAGATTTAATTTTTTACAGATGGGCTCACATTGTCCTCAAGCACCCTCTGATACACGGTAGAATTCATGGTGGATTCTGTGATGGTGAGCTGGCCCGGTCCAGCTGCAGCAAAGTATCCCCAAACCATGACACTTCCACCTCTATGCTTCACAGTTGGTATGAGGTTCTTTTCCTGGAATGCTGTATTTGGTCTACGCTAAACACGTCCTCTGTTCTGGTGTCCAAATGATTCAGTTTTGGACTTATCTGTCCAAAGAACATTATTCCAGAAGTCCTGGTCTTTGTCTACATTCTCGCTGGCAAACTTCAGTCTGGCCTTCATGTTTCTCTTAGAGAGCAAAGATTTCCTCCTTGCAAGCCTCCCATGCAAGTTAAACTTATGCAGTCTTTTTCTGATTGTAGTCGCATGCACTTTCATATCAACAGAAGCAAGAGCCTGCTGTGGGTCCCATGATGACATTGTAGGGTTTTTGGAGACTTCTTTTTGCATCTTGCAGTCTGCTCTCGGGGTGAACTTGCTTGACAGCCAGACCTGGGCATGTTGGCAGTTGTTTTGAATATCCTCCACTTGAAGACTATTTTCCGGACAGTGGAATGGCTGATTTCAGATTCTCTTGAGATCTTTTTAAATCCCTTACCAGACTCGTGAGCTGCTACAATCTTCTTTCTGAAGGCCTCAGACAGCTCTTTGAATCTCACCATGCTGTTCACTCTCACTTCAACAGTCAGGAGCACACCAAACTAAATGTCTGAGGTTTAAATAGGACAAGCCTCCTTCAAAATGCTGAGTAACAATGTTCTAATCATGTGCACCTGATGTGATGCACCTGTGTGATTTTAGCCGTTTTAAGTGGGAATAAATGTGGGGGTGTCCTAATTTCTTCCTCACCAAAAATTGCATGCTGACGTTGAGCAGAAATGATGGCCACCAATGATGTTGGAGACGTTAAGGAGACCGCTATGCATCAGCCACTGTTGTCACCAGACGAGCCTTTGGTGGTGGTGGTACAGTCTGGTCGGGTATGTCTAGTCAATACAGAACTGCCCTACACCTTGTGAATGGTACAGCAACAAGCCGATACTACCTGAATAACATCATTAATCCAGTCACTGTGCGCCTGCATGAACAACACAGGCCTAATTTCATCTTCATGGACGACAATGCTCCAGCTCATCGAGGTTGCATCGTTAGGGAACGGCTGCTGAAGGTTGGGGTACCTCAAATGGAGTGGCCTGCACTTTCTCCGGACCTGAATCCCATAGAAAACCTATGGGATCAGCTGAGTCGCCGTGTAGCGGCTCGTAACCCTGCGCTCCACAATCTCAATGACCTGAGGGCCGCCCTTCAAGAAGAGTGAAATGCCATGCCTCAGCAGACAATAAGTTGACTTGTGAACAGCATGAGATGTCATTGTCAAGCTGAAATTGATGCTCAAGGGCACATGACAAGTTATTGAAACACTGACATTTTTTGTTGGGGTATACCCACCACTGTTATTGGCTTTTGTTTCAATAAATTGTTTGAGATGAGGAAATCACCATTGCATGCTTCTACTTAAATGCCCTACTTTCATGATATAATATCACTGTAGCATGAACGTTATACATTTTCAGTAAATTTCACCTGAGAGCCAAATATCCCTAACCTTTTGGGAGTAGTGTACCTTTTCCAAATTGGCTTATGATTGCAGCATCATTGAGAAGCTGTCAGGGCTGCTGCCTCTGCAGCAGCTCAGTAAATGACAGTACTGGTTTCAGGTGTGTCTCATCAAAGGCAGCAGCTTGTAGCAGTCAATTCATGTATGTCGGGGGTTGGGTTTTCCCTTTCACCCAACCATCTACAGTGGTGTGAAAAAGTGTTTGGTCCCTTCCTAATTTCTCATTTTTTTGTATGCTTGTCACACTTAAATGTCTCAGATCATCAAACAAATTTAAATATTAGACAAAGATAACACAAGTAAACACAAAATGCAGTTTTTAAATTAAGGTGTTTATTATTAAGGGAAAAAAAAATCCAAGCCTACATGGCTCTGTGTGAAAAAGTGATTGCCCCCCTAAACCTAACAACTGGTTGGGCCACCCTTAGCAGCAACAACTGCAATCAAGCGTTTGCAGTAACTGTCAATGAGTCTTTTACAGCGCTGTGGAGGAATTGTGGCCCACTCATCTTTGCAGAATTGTTGTAATTCAGCCACATTGGAAAGTTTTTGAACATGAACCACCTTTTTAAGGTCATGCCACAGTATCTCAATCAAATTCAGGTCAGGACTTTGACTAGGCCACTCCAAAGTCTTCATTTTGTTTTTCTGAAGCCATTCAGAGGTGGACTTGCTGGTGTGTTTTGGATCATTGTCCTGCTGCAGAACCCAAGTACGCTATAGCTTGAGGTCACGAACAGATGGCCGAACATTCTCCTTCAGGATTTTTTGTTAGACAGCAGAATTCATGGTTCCATTTACCACAGTAAGTCTTCCAGGTCCTGAAGCAGCAAAACAACCCCAGACCATCACACTACCACCACCATATTTTACTGTTGGTATGATGTTCCTTTTCTGAAATGCTGTGTTACTTTTTTGCCGGATGTGATGGGACACAGACCTTCCAAAAAGTTCAACTTTTGTCTCAGTCCACAGAGTATTTTCCCAAAAGTCTTGGGGATCATCAAGATGTTTTCTGGCAAAACTGAGACGAGCCGTTATGTTCTTTTTGCTCAGCAGTGGTTTTCGTCTTGGAACTCTACCATGCAGGCCATTTTCGCACTGACCTTAAGTGAGGCCTGCAGTTCTTTGGATGTTGTTGTGGGGTCTTTTGTGCCCTCTTGGATGAGTTGTCGCTGTGCTCTTGGGGTAATTTTGGTCAGCTGGCCACTTCTGGGAAGGTTCACCGCTGTTCCATGTTTTTGGCATTTGTGGATAATGGCTGTCACTGTGGTTCACTGGAGTCCCAAAGCTTTAGAAACGGCTTTATAATGTTCTCCAGATTGACAGATCTCCATTATTTTGTTTCTCATTTGTTCCTGAATTTCTTTGGATCGCAGCATGATGTCTAGCTTTTGAGGACCTTTTGGTCTACTTCACTTTGTCAGGCAGGTCCTATTTAAGTGATTTCTTGGTTGAGAACAGGTGTGGCAGTAATCAGGCCTGGGTGTGGCTAGAGAAATTGAACTCAGCTTTCCAAAGATGTGATAAACAACAGTTAATTTATGTTTCAATGGGGGGGGGGGGGGATCACTTTTTCACACACAGCCATGTAGGTTTGGATTTTTTTTCCATTAATAATAAACACCTTCATTTAAAAACTGCATTTTGTGTTTACTTGTGTTATCTTTGTCTAATATTTAAATTTGTTTGATGATTTGATTTGAAATATTTAAGTGTCACAAACACACACACAAAAAAAGAGAAATCAAGAAGGGGACACTATTTCACACCACTGTGCATCTCCCCCTCCTATAAATCTGCTCACTCTTTTCAGTGTGGGGCAGATTGTTGACCTGCATGGTAGTCACTCTCCAGCCTATGTATAATTATATCTAGCTTTCTCTGTTATTTGCCCTGAACCTGATAAGCTCCTTGTATGTCTTCTTATCCCTGACCCATGTTTAGTTCCACCCTGACTGATCCCCAGACCTGGGTTTCCCCTGGCCTGTATCTTGAGCCCTTCTTTCATCTAGCTTCTTTGTTCCCCAGCCTTAGACCTGGTTTTCCTCCTTATTACACTCACCCCTGGTGCCCTTAGCTCCCCAGCATACACCTGTCCCAGCTAACTATATCTGCACATGGGTTCCCTAGCCAGGCCTGCCTGACAGAATGATCTTTTGCAGCCTTCCTCAGCTTGTTTCAGTCCATCCGGAGACCCTTTACAGAGGATTAATATACTTGAAAATTCAAAATTTCAACCCTAAACCATTACTGGCAGATATTAGAAGATAGTTTCAATGATTACTATGACTATCATATTATTATTATTATTATTTTCCATCCATCCATCTTCTACCGCTTTTTTGGAGGTCCGGGTTGCGGAGGCAGCAGTTCAAGCAGAGAAGCCCAGACTTCCCTCTCTCCAGCCACCTGCTCCAGCTCTTCAGAGAGGATACCAAGGCGGTCCCAGACCAGCTGGGAGACACAGTCTCTCCAGTGAGTCCTGGGGCTGCCCCGGGGTCTTCTCCCAGTGGGACGTGCCCAAAACATCTCAAGTGGGAGGCGTCTAGGAGGCATCCTGATCAGATGCCCAAATCACCTCAACTGGCTCTTTTCATTGTGGAGGAGCAGCAGTTCTACTTTGAGCCTCTCCCGGATGACTGAGCTCCTCACCCTATCCCTAAGGGTTAGTCCAGCAATCCTACGAAGAAAGCTCATTTCAGCCGTTTGTATCCGCCATCTCATTCTTTCAGTCATTACCCAAAGTTGTGGCATAGGTGAGGGTAGGAATATAGATTGACCGGTAAATCGACAGCTTTGCCTTAGAGCTTAGCTCCCTCTTCACCACAATGGACCAGTACAACGTCTGCATCACTGCAGATGCTGCTCCAATCTGTCAGTCTCTCACTCCATTCTCCCCTCACTCGTGAATAAGACCCTGAGACACTTAAACTCCTCTACTTGGGACAGGAGCTTGTCCCCAGCCCGGAGAGGACAATCCACCTTTTTCCAGCTGAGGACCATGGACTCGCACTTGGAGATGCTGATTCTCATCCCAGCCGCTTCACACTCAGCAGCAAACCATCCCAGTAAGACCTGTAGGTCATTGCTGGATGAAGCCAACAGGACAACATCATCTGCAAACAACAGAGATGAGATCACGTGGTCACCAAGCATGACACCCTCTGATCCTTGACTGTGCCTAGAAATCCTGTCCGTAAAATTATGAACAGGATTGGTGACAAAGGGCAGCCCTGGAGGAGTCCAACTCTCACTGGGAATGAGTCCGACCAAGTGTTTGCAACAGAAACCAAACTCTCACAACGGTCATATTGAGACCGGATAGCTCGTAATAACAAGCACGATACCCCATAATCCCGAAGCACCCTGCACAAAAAACCATGAGGGACACGGTCAAATGCCTTCTCCAAGTCCACAAAACACATGTAAACTGGTTGGGCAAACTCCAACAAACCTTTGAGGATTCTCGAGAGGGTAAAGTGTTGGTCTGATGTGCCACGGCCAGGACGAAAACCACATTGCTCCTTCTGAATCCAAGGTTCGACCAACGGCCAGACTTTCCTCTCCAGTTCCTTGGCATAGACCTTCCCAGGGAGGCTGAGGAGTGTGATCCCTCTAAAGTTGGAGCACACCCTCCGGTCGCACTTCTTGAAGAGAGGAACCACCACCCCAGTTTGCCATGCCAAATGCACTGTCCCCAACCTCCACACAATGTTGCAGAGGTGTGTTAACCATGACAGCCCAACAACATCCAGGGCCTTGAGGTACTCAGGGCGAATCTTGTCCACCCCCGGGGCCTGGCCACCAAAGAGTTTTTTTTACCCACTTTGGCAACCTTAGCTGCTGTGATGGGCGAGTTATCCCCCTCAACCACAAGCTCTGCTTCCTCTGTGGAAGGCATGTCAGTGGGATTGAGGAGATCCTCAAAGTATTCCTTCCACCGCCCGACAATATCCCCTCTTGAAGTCAGCAGTGCCTCATCTGCACAGTGTGGACAGGGAGCTGCTTCCCCCTCCTGAGCCGCCAGACAGTTTACCAGAATCACCTCGATGCCAACCAAAAGTCTTGTTCCATGGCCTCACCAAACTCTTCCCACACCCGAGTTTTTGCTTCAGCAACCACTTGAGCTGCACTCTGCTTGGCCTGCCGGTACACCTCAGCTGCTTCAGGAGTCCCACAAACCAGCCAAGTTTGATAAGACTCCTTCTTCAGCTTAATGGCCCCCCTCACCACTGGTGTCCACCACTTGGCTCGGGGGGTTCCACCACGAGATGGATTGATAACCTTGTGCCCGCAGCTCTGGACAGCCACTTCAACAATGGAGGTGGAGAACATAGCCCATTCTGACTGTATGTCTCAGACTCCCTCGGAATGTGGTTGAAGTTCTTCTGGAGATGGGAGTTGAAGACCTCCCGGACATGGGCCTCAGCCAGACGTTCTCAGTACACCCTCACTATATGTTTGGGTCTACCAGGTCTGAATTGCATCCTCCCCTACCATCGGATCCAACTCACCACCAGGTGGCGATCTGTTGACAGCTCTGCATCTCTCTTTACCCCAGTGTCCAAGACATACGGTTGCAGGTCTGATGACATGATAACAAAATCGATCATCGGCCTGCAACCTAGGGTGTGCTGGTGCCAAGTGCACATATGGACACCCTTATGCCTGAACATGATGTTCGTTATGGACAAACTGTAGTTAGCACAGAAGTCCGATAACTGACCACCACTCGTGTTCAGATTGGGCAGGCCGTTCCTCCCAATCACCCCCCTCCATGTTTTACTGTTGTTGCCCACGTGCGCATTGAAGTCCCCCAGTAGGACAATGGAGTCTCCAAGAGGCGCACTCTCCAGAACCCCAGTCAGAGACTCCAAAAAGAGTGGATACTCTGAACCGTCATTTGGTGCATAGGCACAAGTGATGGTCAAGACCCATTTCCCAGTCCGAAGGCACAGGGAAACAACCCTTTCGTCCACTGGGGAAAACTCCAATATAGAGGCAGCAAGGTGGGGAGATACAAGAATACCCAACCCTGCTCATCGCCTCTTGCCCGGGGCAATTCCAGAGTATGCCAAGCTCCAGCCCCTCTCCAGAAGACTGGTTCCAGAAATGGAGCTGGGTGTTGAGGTGAAGCCGACAATATCTAGCCTTTATCTCTCAACCTCATGCACTAGCTCAGGCTCCTTCCCCACCAGAGAGGTGACATTCCATGTCCCAAAAGCCAGTTTAGGAAGCTTGGGATCAGACCAACAAGGTCTCCACCTTCGACCACCACCTGATCCACATAGCACCGGACCCCCATGGTCCCTCCTGCAGGTGGTGAGCCCACCGGAGGGCAGGCCCATGTAACTCCTTTGGGCTGAGCCCGGCCAGGTCCCATGGGCGGAAACCCGGACACCAGGTGCTAGCCATCGAACCCCTCCCCCAGGCCTGGTTCCAGGGTGGGGCCCCGGTAACCCCATACCGGGCAGGGTACACTGAATGCTTGTTCAAACATTCATCATGAGAGTCTGTTGGATCGTTCTTAGTCTGGCCCTTCACCCAGGACCAGTTTATCTTGGGTGACCCTACCAGAGGCAAATTGCCCCGGACAACATAGCTCCTGGGATCACTAGGGTGCGCAACCCACCCACCACCTCCACCACGATAAGGTGACGATCCATGAGGGGGCAACTAACATAAATTCATCTTAAAGGATGAATAAAGTGCCACTGGTGTGGTTTCAGTGGTCGATGGGGTGTGACTGGTCCCTGGAGTGCAGTAAACACAGAAACATTCATCCCATGGTGGCTAGATAATGCTAGCTTGCTTCTAGCATCAGCTTGCTACCTTGGGTTTCAGTTCAAGAAAATAAAGTTATTGTAAACTAAAATTAAAAAAAGATCTATGAATGACATACGTGTACTGTCAAATGTTAGTAGATGAACAAGGATGCCAGTGGGGGTGGATAGAAGTTATAGAAAATAATGATCAAAACCGTCCAGTTCCATGGTTAAGCTAACGTTAGGTGGCCTGTCTGTTAGCCTCTTTATGCTGAGGTGAGCTGTAAAGGTGCGTTCCGACCAAATGCTAAGTGAATTTTTTGCACGGCACAAATACATACAAAGTCAATGGAAAGACGTGAACACACGCAAATTTGCGCATTCGTGTCCGAGGGATGGTGCTAGCTATTAATGGCCTTGAGATTTTGCCTTCACTGGAGTAAAAGTACAGTGCATCCAGAAAGTATTCACAGTGCTTCACTTTTCCCACATTTTATGTTACAGCCTTATTCCAAAATGGATTAAATTCATTTTTTCCCTCAAAATTCTACACACAATACCCCATAATGACAATGTGAAAAAAAGTTTTTTTGAGATTTTTGCAAATTTATTAAAAAAAAATAAAAAAAACAAAACAAGAAATCACATGTACATAAGTATTCACAGCCTTTGCCATGAAACTCAGAATTGAGCTCAGGTGCATCCTGTTTCCACTGATCATCCTTGAGATGTTTCTACGGCTTAATTGGAGTCCACCTGTTGTAAATTCAGTTGATTGGACATGATTTGTAAAGGTACATACTTGTCTATATAAGGTCCCACAGTTGACAGTGTATGTCAGAGCACAAACCAAGCATGAAGTCAAAGGAGTTGTCTGTACCCCTCTGTGACAGGATTGTCTTGAGGCACAACTATGGGCAAGGGTACAAAAAAAATTCTGCTGCTTTGCAGGTCCCAATGAGCACAGTAGCCTCCATCATCAGTAAACAGAAGAAGTTCTGAACCACCAGGACTCTTCCTAGAGTTGGCCGGCCATCTAAACTGAGCGATTGAGGGAGAAGGGCCTTAGTCAGGGAAGTGACAAAGAACCCAATGGTCAGTCTGTCAGAGCTCCAGTGTTCCTCCGTAGAAAGAGGAGAACCTTCCAGAAGGATAACCATCTCTGCAGGAATCCACCAATCAGGCCTGTATGGTAGAGTGGCCAGATGGAAGCCACTCCTTAGTAAAAGGCATATGGCAGCCCACCTGGAGTTTGCCAAAAGGCACCTGAAGGGCTCTCAGACCATGAGAAACAAAATTCTCTGGTCTGATGAGACAAAGATTGAACTCTTTGGCATGAATGCCAGGCGTCATGTTTGGAGCAAACCAGGCACCACTCATCAACAGGCCAATACCGTCCCTACAGTGAAGCATGGTAGTGGCAGCATCATACTATGGGGATGTTTTTCAGCGGCAGGAACTGGGAGACTAGTCAGGATAGAGGGAAAGATGAATGCAGCAATGTACAGAGACATCCTGGATGAAAACCTGCTCCAGAGTACTCTTGACCACAGACTGGGGTAGGTCAAATAGGTTCATTTTGTCTTCTTTTAATTATTTATCTTTTGTTCATATAAAAGACAAAAAATAAAATAGAAAGGAGATGACTTTACCTTCTTAACATGTTTCGACTGTACACTGCAGCCTTCGTCAGAAGAGTCAGCTGATTGCTGCCAGGTGACATTTATCAGCTGATTTTTGTAGGCGGGGCCAGCTCAGCAGATCTGTTAGATCCACCAAGTTGGCCCCGCCTCCCGCCGTCAGATGGTCTCTGGAGAATGTGGTCCCAGGTGTGGGAAAGCATAAAGGCCCCCTCATCTTGGTTCATGGTGTCTTTTCCCCGCTTCCTAATGTTTCTTGTTCTGCCTTTTCTTTTTGTGATCTTGTGAGTCGTCCTTGTGTTTCCTTCTCACATTCCTTCCGGTGTTCTTTTTTTCTTGTGGTGAATGGTCTTCCAGTTTCTTCAATGTAGGTTTTGTTGCATGATCTGCATGATATTTCATATATTACACTGCATTTTTTGTCTTGTTCTATTCTGTCCTTGGGGTGTACAAATAACACAGACTGGGGTGACGGTTCATCTTTCAGCAGGACAATGACCCTAAGCACAGAGCCAAGATATCAAAGGAGTGGCTTCAGGACAACTCTGTGAATGTCCTTGAGAGGCCCTGCCAGAGCCCAGACTTGAATCCAATTGAACATCTCTGGAGAGATCTGAAAATGGCTGTGCACTGATGCTTCCCATTCAACCTGATGGAGTTTGAAAGGTGCTACAAAGAAGAATGGGTTAAACTGTTCAAAGATAAGTGTGCCAAGCTTGTGGCATTATATTCAAAAAGACTTGAGGGTGTAGTTGCTGCCAAAGGTGCATCAACAAAGTATTGAGCAAAGGCTGTGAATACTTATGTACATGTGATTTCTTAGTTTTTTTTATCTTTAATAAATTTGCAAAAATCTAAAAAAAACAACTTTTTTTCCACATTGTCATTATGGGATATTGTGTGCAGAATTTTGAAGGGAAAATGAATTTAATTCATTTTGGAATAAGGCTGTAACATAACAAAATGTGAAAAAGTGAAGCGCTGTGAATACTTTCCGGATGCACTGTATCAACACTGGAGAGTAAACTTGTTTGAAAATGAGTCTGACACTCACCTGGAGGCAGAAGGACCGGGAGCTCTGCAGCTGAATTGGAGTGTTGGGAGTTATTTACCCACTCCTGTCACAGATGTGCTAACAAGGGCTAGCAGGCTAGCAATGTAAACAACTATTATCCAGGTGAAATTTAGGAGGCGGGGCAATTTTTTCCAGGTGAGAGCCCTGTCTGATAATGTAAACCTAAGCATGATGGTGCTTTGGGGATTTCCACAGCAAGTTGAACACAGCGGCAAAAGTTATAAAGGCAACTTCGCCAGTCTGCAACTCACTCAGATGGTGAATTCACATCTATTTGCATGTTTACAGTTACAATGTAATCATGCTGTGCCAAAAATTTGCCTGTTCGTGTTTGGTCTGAATGCACCTTGATGCAGTTACAATGACCGACTTTGATCATGTAGCCAAGCCAATGCTAATTGTTTGATGTAGCATCAGGGCAAAAATATAACAAAAATAAGACAGAATGACACAAGATATCTGTTGTGAAGCTGCAGCTTACAACAGACTGTGCGGACGTGACGACAGATGTACAGGTGAAGTCATCACGCCATGCATACAGTTAGGCCCAAAAATATT
The DNA here is from genome assembly GCA_020510985.1 of Pholidichthys leucotaenia. Lineage (NCBI taxonomy): Eukaryota > Metazoa > Chordata > Actinopteri > Cichliformes > Pholidichthyidae > Pholidichthys > Pholidichthys leucotaenia. The sequence continues at coordinate 458,047,890 of CM035838.1, read as the reverse complement.
TGGACAGTGACACAAGTTTTGTTATTTTAGCTGTTTACGAAAACATATTCAGGATACAATTATTTAATCAATATGGGCTTAAAGTGCAGACTCTCAGCTGTAATTTGAGAGTATTCACATCCAAATTGGAGCAAGGGTTTAGGAATTACAGCACTTTAATACGTAGCCGCCTCTTTTTCAAGGGACCAAAAGTAATGGACAATTGACTCAGAAGGCTGCAAAAAAAATAACAAGGCTGCATGGGCTCTTCCCTTGTTAACCTGTCATCAATTAAGCAGTTAAAAGGTCTGGAGTTGATTCCAGGTGTGGCGTTTGCATTTGGAAGCTGTTGCTGTGAACACACAACATGCGGTCAAAGGAGCTCTCAATGGAGGTGAAACAGACCATCCTGAGGCTGAAAAAAAAGAAGAAATCCATCAGAGAGATAGCAGAAATATTAGCAGTGGCCAAATCAACAGTTTGGTACATTCTGAGAAAAAAAGAGTGCACTGGTGAGCTTGGGAACTCAGAAAGGCCTGGACGTCCACGGAAGACAACAGTGGTGGATGATCACAGAATCCTTTCCATGGTGAAGAACAACCCTTCACAACATCCACTCAAGTGAAGAACACTCTCCAGGAAGTAGGTGTCTCAGTATCTAAGTCTACCATAAAGAGAAAACTTCATGAGAGTAAATACAAAGGATTCACCACAAGGTGCAAACCATGAATCAGCCTCAAAAATAGAAAGGCCAGAATTGACTTTGCCAAAAAACACCTGAAGAAGCCAGCCCAGTTCTGGAACAGCATTCTTTGGACAGATGAGACTAAGATCAACCTGTACCAGAATGATGGGAAGAAGAAAGTTTGGAGAAGAAATGGAACAGCTCATGATCCAAAGCACTACATCTTATGTAAAACATGGTGGAGGCAGTGTGATGGCATGGGCATGCATGGCTTCCAATGGCACTGGGTCACTTGTGTTTATTGATGATGTGACAAAAGACAGAAGCAGCCAGATGAATTCTGAAGTGTACAGGGATATACTTTCTGCTCAGATTCAGCCAAATGCAGCAAAGTTGATTGGATGGTGCTTCACCAATGATCCAAAACGTACTGCAAAAGCAACCCAGGAGTTTTTTTTAAAGCAAAGAAGTGGAATATTCTGCAATGGCCGAGTCAATCACCAGATCTCAACCCAATCGAGCATGCATTTCACTTGCTCAAGACAAAACTTAAGGCAGAAAGACCCACAAACAAGCAACAACTGAAGACAGCTGCAGTAAAGCATCGCAAAGCATCACAAAGCATCGCAAAGGAGGAAACCCAGCGTTTGGTGATGTCCATGGGTTCCAGACTTCAGGCAGTCATTGCCTGCAAAGGATTCTCAACAAAATATTGAAAAGTAACATTTTACTTAGGGTTATGTTTATTTGTCCAATTACTTTTGAGCCCCTGAAATGAGGAGCGTTTGTATAAAAATAGCTACAATTCCTACATGTTTAATCATATATTTTTGTTCAGCCCCTTGAATTAAACCTTAAAGTCTGTACTTCAATTCCGTTGTAGTTGTTTCATTTCAAATCCAATGTGGTGGCATGCAGAGCCCAAATCATGAAGATTGTGTCACTGTCCAAATATTTCTGGGCCTAACTGTATATTAAGAGACTGTTGGCGGAAGTTGTGGTCTTTTTGGCACCTCACCTCCAAACTGACCAGAGCCTGTACCAGTCTAGTGTTAGCTAAATGCAATATTGATACAACACATGTAACACCTTTTGTGTTTGTAGTAAAATTCGTGTTCGGTTCGACTCCTGCCTCCGCTGTCCTATTTCCAGACATAACAATTAGCGACGATAAGAAAACTTAATCTTCTGGAGGAAAACTAAACATTTTCCCGAAGATGGATGTGTATCAGGAAGAGTGCTTCTTATTCCCACCACCATTCTTCATGACCCCAGATGAGCTACCCATCCCATGGCCATATTGGTTTGAGTTGCTTCAGTCATTTGTGTCAGCTAGGGATCTAGCTAACGCTAGCGAGTGTCTACGTGCTGTGATGAATTTTTGCCTTGGCTTCGAGGGACAGCGTACATTGGAAGCACTGGGCCCTGCGGAGACCTTCAGTGAATGTGCCGCCTTGATAGCTGAACATTTCACTGCTCCACAGAATGTGATGGCCCAGAGGTTTGTGTTTTACCAGCACTAACAGCGACCGGACGAGTTGATCCTACAGTATGTAGCCACCCTTCACTGTTTGGCTAGCATGTGCGAGTTCAGACATGTGGAGGACAGATTGATACAGTCACAGCTGAAGTGGTACGCTGCGGATTCAGTGATAAGGGGCATGCTGGAGGAGGGGCCAGACGACTAGACAGTGGCAGACACGATGAAAGAACTACAGGAGACGCTGTTGGAGATGATGCACCTCCTATCAGAGACGGAGGTGATGGAATTAGCGTCCCAGCTGGAGATGATGGCCCAGGTAGCATCGCGGCTAATGGGTCCCAGCCCATGCCCCCAACAGCCAGTTCTGTTGGTACAAATGGTTGCCCCGGCTGTTGAGTCTGCCGACCCCACGCCTTGTTGGGAGGGCCCCAAGGTAGACACCGCGGGACAGCAGGGTACCCCAGCACAACATCCCAGTGGTAAACTCAATTTGGACGATGATGACTCAAGTCCACTGCACTCGAACGTGGACGCAGCCACTCCCTGCCTCGCACCAGAACCCAGCAGAACCAGAGCAGCCACAAGAGCCCCAGTCCACAGCCACACAGGACCCGGAGCCGGTCCCCATGCAGTATGAGCATTCTCGAGCTGCAGCCTCATCGCAGGAGGGAGAGTATGATTTCGTGGACGTGGGTACAGCCAAAGATCAGAGCATGAAGAAAGAACACAGCATAGAGAGAGAGCACAAACCGGACTCACCTCTGATTCTCGCCCAGCATGGGCTTCAAGCAGCCACCGTGAAGTCGCAGGAGAGGGAGTTTGTGGAGAAACGGGACCCCGGTGACCGAAGACAGCCTGGCATGCATCCCGTCACCAATGACAGCAACACATCATTGTGACCACAACCAGCACCAGGAGAGAGAGGACAGAAGCCAAACTCATCTCACATCCTCACCGAACATCAGCCTCAGGGAGCCACTGCAGCACAGCAGGGTGGAGGGTTCGTGGCTCAGCAGGACCCAGCAGAACAACGCCAACCGAGGGCATGTCCTGTTGCTGGCAAGGATAGCACGCCGCCACAGCAGCAACCAGCATCAGCGATAGGAGAAAAGCAGCGCCAAGTGCAGCTGAACCGATCAGTCCAACGATCCGACCGCCTGGATCCACAGATGGTCTTGTCATCGTGGATGAGAATCGCCACATGAAAGAGGCCAGCTGCCGTCTAGATGGCCGATGGTTTGAGATGGCACGCCAGCCATCTGCGGAAGGTAGGAGTACTTGCCTCGGATCAAGATGCAGCGCTGGAGTCAATCTGGCTGGTGTGGGACCTGGGCTGGGACGTTGCAGACGAGCAAGCCATGATTCCAGCAAGAGGACACCAAGGTCCACTGCAGCTGGCACCTCCAGGGGCGCACTTGCCACAGGCTCGACTGAGGCCCCTAATAGCTAAAGTAGGTTTATTTTGTCTTCTTTTAATTATTTACCTTTTGTTCTTATTAAAGACACAAAATAGAAAGGAGATGTTTTTACCTTCTTTACATGTTTCGACTATTCACTGCAGCCTTTGTCAGAAGTGTCCAGTGGAGGCCCCTAATGGTGAACTGTTGAAAATGATTGGGGTTAACAACAGGGAGCGGCGTGATGACGCAGCCGGCTGGTGGCATCATCACGCCAGCCCATGTAGAGAGAGTGTCAGCCATTTCAACTCTCTCTGGACTCATAGCGACCTAGGGGGTTCAGTGTGCAGTAAGCCTGTATTGTAGTTCTAACACAACATGTAACTAGAAAAGCACTCGGAGAGCGCAGACCTCCGCCAAGCGCCACAGTTCCCCCCATACAGTGTTTGTGTGTACGTTTTCAGATTCCTTGACCATGAAAACATATGACTAGCAATAGGATTCACAATGATAGGATTAGTGGTTCAGTAGTAAAAGCATTACCTCCTTGGCGGAGGTAATAAACTGAAGTGTTGGTGTTGTGTCCATCTCCCCCATCTGCAAACTCCCAGGCTGCGGGCGTTGCAATTCATCGTACAACCGCGTACAACCCACAGGCCAATGGGTTATGCGAGCGTTTTCATAGATCACTGAAAGCAGCACTCAGGGCTTCACTGACGGATGCAAATTGGGTAGACAGGGTGCCGTGGGTTTTATATTGGGGTTGCGCTCCGTGGCAAAAGAGGATTTGGAAGCTTCCTCGGCAGAGAGCTTGTTTGTGCGCAGCCCCTATGGCTGCCCGGGGAATTTCTGCCAAATAATCTGGCGCCGGACAGCTGCCTGTCTCAGCTTTTGCAGCGTAGCGCAAAAAACACAGGCACGCTGCCGGGCCCTGCCCACCACTGTTTTCTGCATGCTTTTGTGCCTAAAACTTTGAAGAACGCGGAGTTCTTGTTCGTCAGACACGTCGACCAGCGCCCTCCATTGCGCCTGCACACATGTTGAAAATGGCCGTATCTCACAATGTTAAAGAATCCTTTAAAAAATTCCTGTATCCAGACGGTGATCCGGATCATCCCCAAAATTTAATCAGTTCTTCCTTGTACCATTTCCAACAACGCCTGAAAGTTTCATCAAAATCCGTCCCAAACTTTTTGAGTTATCTTGCTAACCAACAGACAGACAAACAGACAGACAAACGCTGGCAAAAACATAACCTCCTGCAGCCTGCGGCCTGGCGGAGGTAATAAAGTTCGAGTTCCAACACAACATTCTTGTCTGTCTTCTCTGCCAGGTTTGTGGACATAACACTTAGTAAGCTAACTCCCTAGTAGCACTGTTAGTAGCTCTTAAGTTAACGCCTTAGACTAAGAAACCTTTGGCCAGGGACTGGATCAACACAGTGACTGTGATGGTTGTAACGGAAGCCCGAAACACTTGTCAGTGATGTAGGGAAAAAAGATCCACAAGAGCAAAACTAGTTTCTGCTCATTCTGCTGAAATGTTAAAATATATATTTTTTCTAAGTGAAGAGAGATTTTAGCATTTTTACTGTAGTCATGACCCAAGAAGAAATAAAAACCCACAAACACACTATGATTGAGAGAATGGGACCTTTAATGGGTTTGAACTTCCCCATCACAAAAAAATAGTAATTCTGTGCAGGTTTGTCTTTCCTGAAGTGCTGCTGAAGCTAATTTCTGAGAAACGGATGTTTGTAACTGACTTCTTAAGTGCATGATGGGGCAACTTCCTGAGGTGAAAGTTGATCTGAGTTACGTCTTCATCTTCCTCATCCTCCATTCTCACACACACACACACACACACACACACACACACACACACACACACACACACACACACACACACACACTGCTTTTATCATGTGTTTAATCAGTTCTGACAGGACAGGCTGTGCAGAACAAGGCTCACAAGCCATTTTCATTTGTGAAGATGGACGTCTGGTGTCTCAAGCATGCCCTCTGCACCTGGACACTGCTGAGCCTCCTCACCCATGCGTTTGCTTATGGTGAGTCACCCACAAACTTTTCACAATAAAAGCCATTTAAATGGTAAATGGTGTTCACTTATATAGCGCTTTTATTCTCATCTCTTGATGACCAAAGCGCTTTACAGATCCTGCCATTTAGCCACTGTTGGTCTGTGAATAAAAAGACTTCTTATACTTGCATTATGGTTTATGTCCTAATCCATCAAATAAAGACCTTAAAATCTGTTGCTCTAATAGGATTTACATAAAGTTGTGACTGTAAAGGATAACATGACAAACATTGCTTAAATTTATTTGGTGTCAGGACTAAAATTTGTTGCATGTTTTTACACATTGTAGCTTTTGTCACAGGTTTAATGTAAGAGTAAGACTTAAAAGTTTGAAAAGTTTTTTTTTTACTTTAGAAAGCAAAAAAGACATCAGTAAAACTGCTATGTTAACTCATTGACAGAAAAATTTATTTTAGCTGTTTACCTAAACATATTCAGGATACAGTTATATAATCAATATGGGCTTGAAGTGCTGACTCAGCTTTAATTTGAGGGTATTCACAACCAAATTGGATTTATGGTTTAGGAATTGTAACCATTTTTATACAAAATCTCAATTCAATGGCTCAAAAGTAATTGAACAATTGACTCAAAAGCTATTTCATGGGCTGCATGTGCTATCCCCTCATAATCCATCATCAGTCAAACAGGTAAAGGTCTGGAGTTGATTCCAGGTGTGGTATTTGGAAGTTGTTGCTGTGAACCTATAACATGGGGTCAAAGGAGCTCTCAATGGAAGTGAAACAGACCATCCTTAGGCTGAAAAAAGAAGAAATCCATCAGAGAGAGGGTGGAAATATAAGGAGTGGCCAAATCAACAGTTTGGTACATTCTGAGAAAACAGAGCACATCGGTGAGCTCAGGAAGTCGAAAAGGCCTGAACTTTCCATTTAAGACAATAGTGGTGAGATTGTAGGATCCTTTCCATGGTGAAGAAAGACCCCTTTACAACATCCACCCAAGTGAAAAACACTCTCTAGGAAGTAGGCGTATCAGTATCTAAGTCTACCATAAACAGAAGAATTCACAAGCGCAAATACACAGCGTTCACCACAAGGTACAAACCACTAATCAGCCTCACAAATAGAAAGGCCAAATTAGACTTTGCCAAAAAACATCTAAAGGAACCAGTCCATTTGTGGAACAGCATTCTTTAGACAGATGAAAACTAGTGGTGTGCAATACTGCAAGATTTGGTATTGATCCGATACCAAGTAAATACAGGGTCAGTATCGCCAATACTGATACAATAGAATCAGAATCAGAATGAGATTTATTGCCATTGTTCATGTCGTACACAAACTAGGAGTTTGTCTCGGTGCAATGCTGCAACATTAAACATAGAGTAACACTAAAGATAAAAACTATGCATGCAATAAAAGGTAGAGTAAGAATAAGTAATGCTATTCTATGCAATTTTTAATATATTAACAAGAGCAGCAGATATTGTGGAGTTCCTCATAGTGCAGTCAGCAGTGCAAACAAGTGATATTGTTCATGAGTCCGGTTGAGCTGCTGTACATAGTGCACGAGAGTCTAATAAGTCACTTAGTGCTCAGCAGTCTGATGGCAGAGGGGAAGAAGCTGTTCATGTAGCAGGAGGTTTTAGTCTGAATGGACTGTAGTCTCCTGCCTGAGGGGAGGGGGGCAAACAGTGCGTGTCCAGGGTGTGAAGGGTCGGCTATGATCCGACCTGCACGCCTCCGGGTCCTGGAGATGTACAGGTCCTGGAGGGATGGGAGCTTGCAGCCGGTCACCTTCTCAGCAGCGCGCACAACGCGCTGCAGTCTTAGTCTGTCCCTGGCGGTGGCTCCAGTACTGATACTAAATACTGATACTTTTTAATAATTAAGGTGGATGCATCATCAAGTTACTAAATCTGAATGAATTTTCATGATCTTGTCATGTTTCATGATCGTGTGCACGCTGGCAGCTGCTGCTTGCTAGCTTGTTTAAGTCCAATTCATAGTGGCAAAAACGTGCTGGTACGGGGAGTGAGCGCAGGGGACACATTTGTGCGCAAACCCTATGCAGCGGGTGAGCAGTCACTGAGTGCATGCAAACTCCAAAGCTGTATTCATGCTGCATTTCCCCTCTGGGCCACTTTGGTCCGCGTGCGCTTTGGATGAGCCCAGCGTGCACGCGGTGCTGGACATGCTCACTTTTATCGTCGACCAGGCTAAGCGGTTGATGCATGCGCACAACTGTTATTTACAGTTTTGTCCCAGCCCTATGGGTAGCACAAATGCGCTAACACACCAGCTTGTTCACCGGCTATAAACATAAGAGCGATGCACATTTTTTTTGTAGCAACAACAAGGGCACCGTTTCAAGGAAAAGGAGGAATTATCGTTTTTCACTGGTCTTCTCCACTCAAACTGCTGCTGCAAAACGATTCATGTATGTTTATTCTTGTTTTCCACTTCCTCTTCGTCTACTCTGACACCCTATGCTGTGTTGGTTGCGCCACCTCATGAAAGGGACGTTCAGTCTTGTGCATGTGCAGTCAATGCGGTGAGGCTGCAGTCAGTCCGCTGTGTCAGAAAATTTGGGCTGGACGTGGCTGTCCACTAGCGGACTGGAGGATATGATGTAAATTTTGTCACACAAGCTTTCCGGTTGCACATACACGGACAATAGAGGTGCAGCATGAATCCAGCTCAAAAAGTGACCATGCATACAAGAACGCAGTGGTCGCAGTGAACTGCACATGCGCCAGGAAACGCCTGCCATCCCAGATGGTGAAGTATTGTTTTTTTAATGTTATTTTATTTGAACAATTTACAGTCGTGGGGAAATAAACTTTCACATACACAGATCTATACAAGTGTAAACAACAACAAAGAAAAAATGGGAACATGGGGGTATGAAATGTTAAATATTAAGGCTTTTGTTCAATCCTGTATCAGAATAAAGAATATTTTGTCATTAAACCAACTAAATCTGAGATTTGTTGATTTTCTTTGGATAATATTCTTAAAGATTGAATATGCCTTTAAATCTGACTAAAGAGGAGAGTGTAGCTGTGTATTTGTGCATACATATGTTTAGACATAAAAGGGGTGTATTTGTGCATACGTATGTTAAACATAAGAGAGATGCTGACAGCACATATGTGGATTGACCTCACGACGAAGAGGACAGTAAGTCTGGACCACCTGCGGAGGACAACGAGAGAGGACAGGGGTGCGAACGAAGGACTTCCTGACCTCCAGGACGTAGGTAGAAGACGGAAGACTGGAGGGGGGAGAAATGTCAATAAAGGGTTTTGACGGGGATATATGACCCCCCCTGTGTGTCAGAAGTCTGTATGAGAAAAGGTATAAATGTGAAACTCTGATGTGGCTCAGCCTCTTGTCTTCCTGCTTATTGGAGAGAGCAGGCTGGGGAAATGAATGTTGGAATAAACTGGAATAAAACACAATTCAGTCTCTTTATTCCACGCTCCCCACAAGAGGATGTTTTTCCACTTGCTAATATTAATATAGTATTTACCCAGAGCAACTATAATATTGACTACTTTCTGTATTTTCTGAATACATTTTCTGTATTGTTGAAGACGCTGTCATCTACTTGCTGCAACGAGCCCATTTGCATTTGGGTGGAGAAGGAGACGGTGGTGGAGTGGTTAGCACTATGACAGCACAGCAACTCACCCTTGGCCAGGGGATCCTGGGTTCAATCCCAGCCCCCGACCAACAGTGATCTGTGTGGAGTTTGCATGGTCTCCCCGTGTCTGCATGGGTTTACTCCGGGATTTCTCCGGTTTCCTCCCACATGCCAAAAACATGCAAGTTAGGTTAATTGGCATCAAAACTGGGGATTCTAAATTGTCCTTAGGTATGATTGTGAGAGTGAATGGTTGTCTGTCTCTCTGTGTTGGCCCTGCGATGGACTGGCGATCTGTCCAGGGTGGACCCTGCCTCTCGCCCAAAGATGCTGGGATAGGCTCCAGCTCCCCCGCGACCCGAAAAGGATTAAGCGGAAGAAGATGAATGAATGAATGGAGAAGGAGACACTGTGAAAATCACGTTCTTTGATTTCTCCAGTGTATTTCACACCATTCAGCCGCTGCTGTTGGGTGAGAAGCTGCGGGGGATGGGGGTTAACAGCTCTGTGATCTTCTGGATTACTGACTACCTGACAGGCAGGCCACAGTTTGTCTGGCAGGGCAGTGCTTTTTCTGATGTGGTGGTTAGTGATACAGGAGCTCCACAGGGGAATGTGCTTTCTCCTTTTCTTTCCACCTTATACACCACCGACTTTCAGTACAACACCGAGTCATGCCATCCAGCCATCCATCCATCCATCTTCTACCACTTTTCCGGAGGTCCGGGTTGCAGAGGTAGCAGTTCAAGCAGAAAAGCCCAGACTTCCCTCTCCCCAGCCACCTGCTCCAGCTCTTCAGAGGGGATACCAAGGCGTTCTCAGACCAACTGGGAGACGTAATCTTTCCAGCGAGTCCTGGGTCTGCCCCGGGGTCTCCTCCCAGTGGGATGTGCCCGAAATACCTCAAGTGGGAGGCGTCCAGGAGGCATCCTGATCAGATGCCCAAACCACCTCAGCTGGCTCCTTTCAATGTAGAGGATCAGCTGTTCTACTGTGAGCCTCTCCCGGATGACTGAGCTCCTCACCCTGTCTCTAAGGGTGAGTCCAGCAATCTTACGAAGAAAGCTAATTTCAGCCGCTTGTATCCGTGATCTCATTCTTTTGGTCATTACCTAGAGCTCGTGACCATAGGTGAGGGTAGGAACATAGATTGACCGGTAAATCGACAGATTTGCCTTAGAACTTAGCTCCCTCTTCACCACAACAGACCAGTACAATGTCCGCATCATAGCAGATGCTGCTCCGATCCATCTGTCAATCTCTCGCTCCATTCTCTTTTCATTCGTGAATACGACCCCAAGATACTTAAACTCCTCCACATGGGGCAGGAGCTTGTCTCCAACTCGGAGAGGACAATCCACCTTTTTCCAGTTGAGGACCATGGACTCAGACTTGGAGGTGCTGATTCTCATCCTGGCTGCTTCACACTCAGCGGCAAACCATCCCAATAAGACCTGTAGGTCATTGCCGGATGAAGCCAACAGGACAACATCATCTGCAAACAACAGAGATGAGATCATGTGGTCACCAAGCATGATACCCTCCGTTCCCTGGCTGTGCCTAGAAATCCTGTCCATAAAAATTATGAACATGATCAGTGACAAAGGGCAGCCCTGGCAGAGTCCAACTCTCACTGGGAATGAGTCCGACCAAGTGTTGACAATACGAACCAAAGTCTCACAACGGTTGTATAGAGTCCGGATAGCTCGTAACAACAAGCCTGATACCCCATACTCCAGAAGCTCCCCCCCACAAAAACCACAAGGGATGTGGTTGAATGCCTTCTCCAAGCCCACAAAACACATGTAAACTGGCTGGGCAAACTCTCACAAACCCTTGAGGATTTTTAAGAGGGTAAAGTGTTGGTCCGATGTGCCACGGCCAGGACGAAAACCACATTGCTCCTCCTGAATCCGAGGTTTGACCAGCGGCTGGACTCTCCTCTCCAGTACCTTGGCATAGACCTTCCGAGGGAGGCTGAGGAGTGTGATCCCTCTAAAGTTGGAGCACACCCTCCGGTCACCCTTCTTGAAGAGAGGAACCACCACCTCGGTTTGCCATACCAAAGGCACTGTCCCCAGCCTCCACACAGTGTTGCAGAGGCATGTCAACCATGACAGCCCTACAACATCCAGGGCCTTGAGGTACTCAGGGCGAATCTCGTCCACCCCCGGGGCCTGGCCACCAAGGAGCATTTTAACTACCTTGGCAACCTCATTCCCTGTGATAGGCAAGTCGTCCCCCTCATCCACTAGCCCTGCTTTCTCTGTGGAAGGCGTGTCAGTGGGATTGAGGAGATCCTCAAAGTATTCCTTCCACCACCCGACGATATCCCCTGTCGAAGTCAGCAGCGCCCCATCTGCACAGTATGGACAGGGAGCTGCTTCCCCCTGGTGAGCCACTGGACAGTTTGCCAGAATCTCTTCAAGGCCAACCGAAAGTCTTTGTTCCATGGCCTCACCGAACTCCTCCCACATCCAAGTTTTTGCTTCAGCAACCACCTGAGCTGCACTCTGCTTGGCCTGCCAGTACACCTCAGCTGCTTCGGGAGTCCCACAAGCCAATCAAGCTTGATAGGACTTTTTCTTCAGCTTAATGGCCCCCCTCACAACTGGCATCCACCATTTGGTTTGATTGTTGCCACCATGAGATGCACCGACAACCTTGCGGCCACAGCTTTGGGCAGCCGCTTCAAGAATGGAGGTGGAGAACATGGCCCATTCAGACTCCATGTCTCCAGACTCCCTCAAAATGTGGCTGAAGTTCTTCTGGAGGTGGGAGTTGAAGACCTACCGGACAGAGGCCTCAGCCAGATGTTCCCAGCACACCCTCACTATACATTTGGATCTACCAGGCCTGAATTGCCCGCATCATGCCACCTGCAGAAATTCTCTGATGACTCGGCTGTTGTTGGGCTTGGGTTGGGGTTAGGGGGAGGGAGGGGGAGGGAGAGTACAGGGCACTGGTAGACAGATTTGTGTAGTGGACCGAGCAGAATCACCTGAGATTGAATGTCAGCAAGACCAGAGAGATGGTGATTGACTACAGGAAGAAGATGATGCCTTCACAGCCATTGCAGATTAGGGAGGAGGTTGTGGGCGTAGTGGAGGACTATAAATTCCTAGGTGTCGTGATCAGCAATGGATTGGACTGGAGCTCTAACACCGATGCTGTGTACAAGAAGGGGATGGGCAGACTCTACTTTCTGAGGAAACTGAGATCCTTCAATGTGTGCAACAAGATACTGGAGCATTTGTACCAGGCCTTTGTTGCCAGTGCCATCTTCTTTGCTGCTGTCTGTTGGGGTAGCAGTATCAGAGCCAGTGACACCAACAGACTTGACAAGATTATCAAGAAGACTGGCTCTGTAACTGGTCTCAAACCAGAGACCTTTGAATCTGCGGTGGAGAGGAGGACACTGAACAAACTGTTATCCATCATAGACAATCCTGATCTCCCCCTCCACCACACACTAGGCAGACAGCGGAGCGCTGGAGAAAGTGCTCCGCTTTTCTACCACATGCCATTTCACTGTACAATAACTCACTCTGATGTTGAATTCTGGTCATAACTATGCTACCATACTGCATCTTGCAGTCTAATTGGTACCATGTATTTTACCCTGCACCTTATAATCCTTCTTTGTACAGCCAGTACTATCCATAGACTCATAAGGATCATCATCTATTTAACCTAGTAGTAGCTTATGTTGTATATAAAGTTATCTAAGCATTTGTACTTTAATTCCCTGGGTTACTCCTTTTTCTGTTATGCTGTGTGTATTTCTGTTGGTTGGGTTGTCTGCTTCATGCTGCTGTTACACTGTAATTTTCCAGTTTGGGATCAATAAAGTCCGTCCATCTGTCCCCAGGATAATAATTATTTATAATCTTGAAAAAAGTTTTTTTTTTTTTTTTTTTTTTTACTTTGGGTGCAACAGGCCGTTTTACATATTTATAGATTTCCTTCTTTGGCAAATGGTTATCCAGCAATTTCACTCTCCCTGGTGATCCAAAATCAGCAAAAAGTTTTTGTCTGAATGCATTTCCAATTATTTTATTATTACGTTCCTTTTTCTGAATGTTGGTTCCCCCTGTTTTTATGCCTCGGTGTCATAAGTCGCCCTTTTCAAGGGCTATGAAGGACGCCAAACACATGCTGTAGGTTTGCATATTTATTAACTAAAGACAAACAAACAGAAAATACTACACGTACAAAAAAAGAGGGGAAAAACATGCCAGAGGAGAGTGGGGCTCATGACCAGGAGGTAACAGTACAGCCCGGGGAAAATATTGGCTGAGATGCTCGGGGACGCTGGGGAACCGAGACTAATTCAGCCGGAGCACACCCGAAGAGAAGCGGGGCTCATGGCTGAGGGAAATGGGAAAAGGGAAAATGTTACCTGGTCGGAACACACCCGTTCTCCTCATTGACATGGCTGACAAAACACTGAGTATTGGCGAACATCTGAGGATGTCACAGTTACAGATAATGGGGATGACTGGGGAATGCCCGGAGAATAAACACAGACAAGGGCTCTGTCTGGAAATGCAAATAACATGAACTAATGTCTGGTTGACACACAATACTGTAACTAGGCAAGACAATAATAAACAAAGAAACAAAGAAAGAGAAAAAGACTTAACTTACACTGAGACTGAGCCCGGCTCTCACCTGTGCTCAGGATCACGACAATGCCCCTTCCTCAAGGGGTGGACCCAGACACCCCAGGGCAACATCAAAAAAGAAAAGAAGACCCATCCACAAAGGAAACCCCCCCAACAAGAAAAACAACCCACCCTGGGGAGGGGGGGGCACCTAGGCATGGAGGGACCGAACCCAAAGCAGAAACAAGACAAAAAAAACTCATGATCCACAACCCCAAACAGACATGGCAGCACAGAGCTCTAGGGCCCCTGGAAAGGTAGATATGGCAGTTCAGGTGGCCTTCCAAAGTCTCAGGACTACCAGATCATGCAGTGGAGCACTCTCGGAGGCCTTCCAGAGCTCTTGAGCCCCCTGAGCAGCTGGTGTAGCCCATTGGGTGGTCTCCCAGGGGTCTTGAGCCACCCAACCAAATGGCGCAGTCTGTCGTATGGTCTCCCTACATCCCTGAATCAACGGGCCGCAGGGCACACTGTGCCTCATCCAGGAGGCGGTAGCTGGAACCCATGCCCCCAACGGACCACTTGGGCCGTAGCATGGATGATGTGGACCCAGGGTTGCAGACAGTTGGGTCCAGATGCTGATTGGTGGCCCACAGCAGAGCCAGACAGCAATGACGGCTGACCACCGAGGACACCAGAGGAAGGAAGCAGATTATTTTCACTGCGCATGTGTGTATGCCCTGGGGGAGGGTCTCGAAGGCTAGCGTCTGGTGGCCGGGTTTCCACCCATGGGACCCGGCCGGGCTCAGCCCGAAGGAGTTACATGGGTCCGCCCTCCAGTGGGCTCACCACCTGCCGAAGGGATCATGGGGGTCCGGTGCTATGTGGATTAGGTGGCGGTCAAAGGCGAAGACCTTGGCGGACTGATCCCAAGCTTTCTAAACTGGCTTTTGGTACATGGAATGTCACCTCTCTGGTGGGGAAGGACAAGGTTGAGAGATACCTGCTAGATATAGTCGGCCTCACCTCAACACACAGCTCCGGTTCCGGAACCAGTCTCCTGGAGAGGGGCTGGAGCTTGGCCTTTTCTGGAGTTGTCCCGGGCGAGAGGCAACGAGCAGCGGTGGGTATTCTTGTATCCCCTCACCTTGCTGCCTCAATATTGGAGTTTTTCCCGGTGGATGAAAGGGTTGCTTCCCTGCGTCTTCGGGTTGGGAAACGGGTCCTGACCATCGTTTGTGCCTATGCACCAAATGATGTTTCAGAGTACCCACCCTTTTCAGAGTCTATGACTGGGGTGCTGGAGGGTGCTCCTCTTGGAAACTCCATTGTCCTACTGGGGGACGTCAATGTGCACATGGGCAACGACAGTGAAACCTGGAGGGGGGTGATTGGGAGGAATGGCCTGCCTGATCTGAACCCGAGTGGTGTTCAGTTATTGGACTTCTGTGCTAACCACAGTTTGTCCATAACAGACACCATGTTCAAGCATAAGGGTGTTCATATATGCACCTGGCACCAGGACACCCTAGGTCGTAGGTTGATGATCGATTTTGTTATCATGTCATCAGACCTGCGACCGTATGTTTTGGACACTCGGGTAAAGAGAGGTGCAGAGCTGTCAACTGATCACCACCTGGTGGTGAGTTGGATCCGATGGCAGGGGAGGAAGCCATTCAGACCTGGTACACCCAAACGTATAGTGAGGGTGTGCTGGGAACGTCTGGCTGAGGCCCCTGTCCGGGAGGTCTTCAACTCCCACCTCCGGAAGAACTTCAACCACATTCCGAGGGAGTCTGGAGACATGGAGTCTGAATGGGCAATGTTCTCCACCTCCCACATCCTCCCAGAGCTGCGGCCGCAAGGTGGTCGGTGCATCTCGTGGTGGCAACCCCCAAACCAAGTGGTGGACACCAGTGGTGAGGGGGGGCCATGAAGCTGAAGAAGGAGTCCTATCAAGCTTGGTTGGCTTGTGGGACTCCCGAAGCAGCTGAGGTGTACCGGCAGGCCAAGTGGAGTGCAGCTCGGGTGGTTGCTGAAGAAAAAACCCGGGTATGGGAGGAGTTCGGTGAGGCCATGGAACAAGACTTTCGGTTGGCCTTGAAGAGATTCTGGCAAACTGTCCGGTGGCTCAGGAGAGAAAAGCAGCTCCCTGCCCACACTGTGTATGGTGCGGATGGGACACTGTTGACTTCGACAGGGGATATCGTCGGGCGGTGGAAGGAATACTTCGAGGATCTCCTCAATCCCACTGATACGCCTTCCACAGAGGAAGCAGGGTTTGGGGACAAGGGGGATGACTCGCCTATCACAAGGGCTGAGGTCGCCAAGGTGGTTAAAAATCTCCTTGGTGGCCGGGCCCCGGGGGTGGACGAGATTCACCCTGAGTACCTCAAGGCCCTGGATGTTGTTGGGCTGTCATGGTTGACACGCCTCTGCAACATTGCGTGGAGGTTGGGGGCAGTGCCTTTGGCATGGCAAACCGGGGTGGTGGTTCCTCTCTACAAAAAAGGGGACCAGAGGGTGTGCTCCAACTTTAGAGGGATCACACTCCTCAGCCTCCCTGGGAAGGTCTATGCCAAGGTACTGGAGAGGAGAGTCCAGCCGTTGGTCGAACCTCGGATTCAGGAGGAGCAATGTGGTTTTCGTCCTGGCCGTGGCACATCGGACCAGCTCTTTACCCTCTCGAGAATTCTTGAGGGTTCGTGGGAGTTTGCCCAACCAGTTTACATGTGTTTTGTGGACTTGGAGAAGGCATTTGACCACGTCCCTCATGGTTTTTTGTGGGGGGTGCTTCGGGAGTATTGGGAATCGGGCTTGTTGTTACGAGCTATTCGGTCTCTGTACGACCATTGCGAGAGTTTGGTTTGTATTGCCAACACTCGGTCGGAGTCATTCCCAGTGAGAGTTGGACTCCACCAGGGCTGCCCTTTGTCACCGATCCTGTTCATAATTTTTATGGACAGGATTTCTAGGCGCAGCCAGGGAATGGAGGGTGTCATGCTTGGTGACCATGTGATCTCATCTCTGTTGTTTGCAGATGATGTTATCCTGTTTGTCACAATCCGAGTGCCGGTTCCGTCCGCACTCGGATCTTATATCATTTCCAGGCTTTGACAGCAGAGGATTCCTTCTAGCTCCCCGGACTCTTATTGTGACAGCGCCCGGTGGAGCTCCCTAGTGACCGGGGTTAAAAGCAGGTGCTGAATGCACCCCAATGCAGCAGTCTCTGTTATGCTTACTGTTAAACTTCCTGTTAAGATACGTCTGTTTGGATACGTTCTGTTAAGGTACGTCCTGTTATGATATCTCCTGTTATTATAGGGTCTATGATTCTACCGTCACATCGTCTGACGCATCGGGCGTTCCCCGGCTCAGACGCTGTTCATTCATCATCCTTTAAGTTATCCTGTGACTGTCCTACCTGCACTATTGTGTGTATTATTCTCTGTTCCTGCACTTCCCAATAAACATCACTGCAACTCACTGGCGACTGCTGGCATCTTATGGTGGCTCGTGAGGGCCACCGTGACAGTAGACTGCTGCCAGTACGTCCGGAGAGGGGTGTCGCACTGAGACGCCATTCACCGTGAGTTTTTGCAGTATTGGACTTTGTTCTTCCCAGTCTAGGTGTCAGCTCTGGCAGCATGCCGTCTCCCAGGAGCCACACTCTGCATTTGGGCAACGAGCTAGCCAGCGCCCTGGAGTACGTCGACGGGACGCTTTTCACCGCCAGTCTCTACGACGACCCAAACCAAGTCCGCTGGCACCTAGACTATGCTGAGGTTCTTCTCAACAATCTTCCTCGCTACGCCGACCACCCTGAAGTCAGCGTGAGGAGAAAGGACATCGCCGCACAGTGAGAGATACTCCATGGGTTGGAGGGAAATCCCGGCAGGAAGCTGAAGAGGAGGAGACGTCACCCCTCGCTTCGGGATCCCGCTCCTGCCTCCGCTCCGGCCCGGGAGTTCGCGCCGTCCAGAGGTCTTTCCCCATCACCAACATTGGTGCACATTCACCTACCATAATGCTCCGCACTGTGTGTCTATATATATATATATTTATAGTAATATGTACATATGTTTACTAGCTGTTCTTGTTTTTTCTTGCCTTCTGATTGTTGCTCTGAGTGTTGCTATCCCTGTGCTGTTGCAATCCTGGAATTTCCCCATTGTGGGACTAATAAAGGCTTATCTTATCTTATCTTATCTTATCTTATCGGGCGTGACGTCACTCGGGTTTCCCCCTGAGGAGCTGCAGCGGACTGCTGTTAAGACCCGAGACTGAGTGACAGCTGCTCGCTCCACTGTTTGTCCGCCTGGTCAACCTCAGCATGAATCCCGTCCAGACCCAGCTCCGGGTCGCCGCAAGGGCTCAATCCCTCGCATAGCTGCCTCTCCTGCGCCTCGTCAGAGGGGATTTCCTGCAGCCTCGTCTCCCCCCGGGCCATCTCCCGCTCTCCCGTCAGCATCCCGTGCCTGGCTCATTTCGGCTGTCGCCCCTTCCTCCTCGACGCATTTCTCAGCCGCTGTGTGTGCTCCGAGTCCAGCCCTGGCAAGTCCCGTCCCGGAACCATCTCCAGCGGATCCACCTCGTCCTTCCAGGAGGCCCGCTGTCACTGTCTGGCGGGGAAAGGGAGGAGCAACGTCTGCTACAGCAGGCACCACTCAACCTTCAGGAGACAGGCAAGTCCAAATTCATTCACACACTCGTTATTGTGATTTGCTCTGTCAGACTCCTGGAGGTGGAGTTCGGGGTTCGCAGCTCCCCGAGCTCCCACCACCTGCTGTGGCTGTAATGATTAACCCCGCATCCTCTGTGTCTCCCTCCGCTGAGCGGTCCTCGATGCCAGGCCAACGTTGCTGGATGAGGAGGGGGCCTGCGGTTCTGGAGAGCCTGGTTCCGGTTCCGCAGCCACGTCGTGGGCGGAGGAGGAGGGCGGACTGCAGCGTGGAACCTGCGCCGACGAGGAAGCGTCCCCGGGGCTCCACGGACGAGTGGTCCAGTCCAGCGGGTCAAGGGTCCCCTGCCACCACGCCGTGCGGACTGTCAGTGTGGGCTTTGGTGCCGGAGGATTCAGGAGCTGCGCGTACCATCATGCCAGCTGCGGGGCCCGCCGTAGCTGAGTGGAAGCCTGAAGATGACCTCCTGCCGTCAGAGCCCAGATCGCTGAAGTCCTGGACGGCATCAGAACTCGAGATCAGGCAAGTGCTCTGTTTTGTCTTCCTTTACTCCATCTTGGAGCATTTTTGCCTGTCTCTTGGGGAGGCGAGCCGGGTGCGGCCACCCGCTACATCCGAGCTCGTCTCGCCGGGTTCTGGCGCTGCCGGTGATCCTGATCCCGGTTCTCTTCTCTCTCCCGAGCCTTCTCCCAGGGTCGCCGGCGTGGATCAGAATTCGCCCGCTGTGCCAGAGGTTCTGGGTTCGGGGTTGGAGGTCAGTCCTGGTGCTGCGCCTACCCAATCGGGGTCCAACGCGGACGTAACCGAGACCCAGTCGGGGTCCTTCGCGGGAGCAACCGCGACCCAATCGGGGTCCGATGAGGACGCGGCACCAGCTGTTTCCAGGTTTGGTGGGGAAGCTGCAGAGATCCCCTGCCTCCGGATACTGGACGGGCTCATCTCCCTCATCTTCATCATCGCCATCGTCATCCTCCCCGTTCTCCTGAGGAGCTCAACCTATCTCCACCTGGGGCCGTTGGGGTTCCGAACGCTCCGCCCCGTTCTCCCTCGTCTTTCCCTTCTCCAGCGAGACCGCCAACTACTTCCCCCCTACAGTTCTGGTGGGCAAGCGATGCGGGTCGGCTGCCTGAAGGACTGCCGCGCCCATTTGGCTCTCTGGGCCGGCCACCCGACCCATTGGACCCCCTGCTTGTCGACCTGGTCCGGCCGCCTGAAATTAACTGTTTCTTGGCATGGGACTGGGGTAGGCCGCCCGCACTGCCCTTTTCCCCCCTGCCTGCATTGTGGCCGCTTGATGCCGGACGGCCCCCCGAACTTTCAGCCTCCATGCCTCAGAGCCAGGACTGCAGTCATCCTGGGTTTTGTCATTATATTCGTGTCTAAACTTTTGGGATGTGCGGAGGGGCCTGATATCTGTGATTTTGTATCTCACCTTTTTTTTTTTCCCCTTAGCTGTGATCAGTGTTTTTTCCCTCCTCTGCCTAATGTCAATTTATTGTTTAAAACCGATATATGTATTGCCTGTTGGGTTCAGTCCCTGCTACCCACACGTTAGGGAGTATTGGGGTTTTTTTTTCCCCTCAACCTGTCTCTGTAGTTGCTTTGTTGGTCCCTTGTTGTCATTTTTGCTCCTTTTGACTCTCTCCCTCCTGCCGGCGCCCCATCCGCCCACCCTAGGGGGGTGGGGTGGGGGGCTTGGGCGTTATTTGGCCGCTCAGGGGCTTCGGCCTTGAGGGGGAGGTCCTGTTACAATCCGAGTGCCGGTTCAGTCCACACTCGGATCTTATATCATTTCCAGGCTTTGACAGCAGAGGATTCCTTCTAGCTCCCCGGGCTCTTATTGTGACAGCACCCGGTGGAGCTCCCTGCTGTCAGAGTCAACAGCTGTGCTGCATTCGGGGTCATTAGTGACCGGGGTTAAAAGCAGGCGCTGAATGCACCCCGATGCAGCAGTCTCTGTTATGCTTACTGTTAAACTTCCTGTTAAGATACGTCTGTTTGGATACGTTCTGTTAAGGTACGTCCTGTTATGATATCTCCTGTTATTATAGGGTCTATGATTCTACCGTCACATCGTCTGACGCATCGGGCGTTCCCCGGCTCAGACGCTGTTCATTCATCATCCTTTAAGTTATCCTGTGACTGTCCTACCCGCACTATTGTGTGTATTATTCTCTGTTCCTGCACTTCCCAATAAACATCACTGCGACTCACTGGCGACTGCTGGCGTCTTATGGTGGCTCATGAGGGCCACCGTGACACTGTTGGCTTCATCCAGCAATGACCTACAGCTCTTGCTGGGATGGTTTGCCGCTGAGTGTGAAGCGGCTGGGATGAGAATCAGCACCCCCAAGTCCGAGTCCATGGTCCTCAGCCGGAAAAAGGTGGATTATCCTCTCTGGGTTGGGGACAGGCTCCTGCCCCAAGTGGAGAAGTTTAAGTGTCTTGGGATCTTGTTCATGAGTGAGGGGAAAATGGAGCAAGAGATTGACAGACGGATTGGAGCAGCATCTGTAGTGATGCGGACGTTGTACCGGTCTGTTGTGGTGAAGAGGGAGCTGAGCTCTAAGGCAAAGCTGTCGATTTACCAGTCAATCTACGTTCCTACTCTCACCTATGGTCACGAGCTTTGGGTAATGACCGAAAGAACAAGATCGCGGATACAAGCGGCTGAAATGAGCTTTCTCCGTAGGATTGCTGGACTCACCCTCAGAGATAGGGTGAGGAGCTCAGTCATCTGGGAGAGGCTCAGAGTAGATCCGCTGCTCCTCCACATTGAAAGGAGTCAGTTGAGGTGGTATGGGCATCTGATTAGGATGCCTCCTGGACGCCTCCCACTTGAGGTGTTTCAGGCACGTCCCACTGGGAGGAGACCCCGGAGCAGACCCAGGATTCGGTGGAAAGACTATGTCTCCCAGCTGGTCTGGGAACGCCTTGGTATCCTATCTGAAGAGCTGGAGCAGGTGGCTGGGGAGAGGGAAGTCTGGGCTTCTCTGCTTGAACTGCTGACTCCGCGACCCGGACCTCCAGAAAAGCAGTAGAAGATGGATGGATGGATGGATGGATGGATGGATGGATAATGTGGACTCCACAGTATCTGCTGCTGGCTAATATATATTTTAACTGTTGACCAGTATCACTTAATCTTATCCTACACTTTATTACATGTATAGTTTATTTCTCTTATCTTATCATGTTTAATGTTGCAGCATTGTACCGAGACAAATTCCTAGTTTGTGTACTACATGAACAATGGCAATAAACCTGATTCTGATTCTGATTCTGATTCTGATTCTGATTCTGATGTGTGTATGCCAAAACTACTGGATGGATTTGGATGAAATTTTTACCAGAGGTGGTCCCTGGGGTAGAGAGGAACCCATAACATTTCGGTGAACAGAAGCAGACTAAATACAGGCAGATAACGATGTGAATGAGCACAGGTGTGGGTGCGTCTGAGCAAGGGGATGGAGAGAATCATAATGATAATTGGGATCAGCTGGCGATGATGAGAGGGAGGTAGACCACACTGGGAGCTGACAGGGCATGCCCCTGCAGGGCTTCATGGTCTTGACAGCTGTCAACAGTAAAAAAGGACTAAACTGGATATAAGGAATAACAATGACAAGTCAAGGTGTAATTATAGATCAGTACAGAAAATAAAATAAAACATAAACCCAAGCAGAAAAATTACAACTGGAACAATCATAGAAAAAGGACATAAGTGCAACATATAAGTGAACAGACAGAAAATGCCATGAAACCGAGTCTGGAAATCTCCAGCCCTCGGTTCATGACATCCGCATCTTTATTTTGACAAATTTCAGGCTAAGTTTTAACCCAGTAAGTCCTCTCCTCCCAGCAGGCTGATAAATTGGGGAATTTTCTCCATATTGCACCTACTCTGCAGTTGATGTTCTCTCAGAGTGATTCACGTCAGCTTGGGTCAAGGCTAATTCCTGAGATGTTAGCAGTACTTGGTGGTGTCTCCAGTTGCTGAAATGGTGGTCTCTCTTTATCTGACTTATTATTTGAGTGAGATGAGGGTGAGGCATAGTTAGCGTGCCACGGGCATCTGTGCCATGGCTAGAGTGAGCAACTGAGGCTTCGACGAAGGGCTCTGGTTCACCTGCCTCAACGGCGACAGATTGCAGTCCCTCTGGCTGACGGTCCTCTGGCTGTGGATGGTCAGGATGTTGAGAAGGTGACATTTCAGTGACCTTAAAATACCCAGTCAATTTGGGTATTTTCAGTAGTTCTTAATCACACTGATGTTTAATCCTTTGGGCTTTTTATTTCTGTGCACCACTATCATGTTTTTTGTCTGACATTTTGCTACTGACCTGTCCAATAGGTATGTCACGCAGCACATGAACCTGTCCTGGCCTTCTGTAACCAATGAGTGGCTTAATTTTTGTTGCATTCTCTATGGACCAATAGAGATTATGGTTAAAAATGAACTCACCAATCACAGGCCCCCCACACATACGGGGCCCCTAGGCTGCAGCCAAGGCCAGCCTGTGGATTAATCTGCACCAGATCAAATGTCACTGCCAACAGTCCAGGTATTTGAGGTGTTCTGTCTCAAGCAACTAATGAAGCCCTTGATTGGCTGCTTGAGGTGTGCTTGAGACCACACCTGATTTGCAGATGTGTGTTCTTATGAGGAATTCTATTCAGGGGGTTGAATAATTTTGAAACTGCAGTAGTCATTGAAAGTAACATTAAGTTTTGAATTTGGATAAAGTCCTTGTAATATTCATTTTATTTAACTATTTATACTGTTCTTTTGTAATTTATTTATTGGAAACACCTGAAAATTTTAAATTTTGCCGGTAAACCTAAAATGGGGTTAAATGATTTTGATTGCAACGGTAACTTCAACCTTGATCTTAACTTGCTTGGTGGGCTGGATTCTTGACTTTTTAACTGACAGGACACAGTGTGAGGGTGAATGACTGCATGTTTGAAGAGATATCATCATTCCCTGGTTCTCCTCAGGGCTGTGTCCTTCCCCCTCTACTCTATATTCTATATACTAATGATTGCCGCAGTGCTCATGGCAACAGATAAAATTAAAATACCCGGAAGACTTAGTTATTGTTTACCTCCTTCAAGCTGATGAAATTGATCATGGGTCTATTTTGGACGAGTTCATCAGTTGATGTGGCATAGCATCTCTGATGTTAGGTGATTCATATTGATTTTAGCTGCGAGTCCTCTGCTCCACAGAGTGTCAGTATTAAGAGACAGGTGGTGCAAGTTATTGAGACCTACAAACATCTCAGCTGTGTCATTGACAACTAGCTAAATTTTAACGCTAATACAGAGTTACTGTGTAAGAAAGGCCAGCAGTGCCTGTTCTGTCTGTGAAAACTATCAAAGTTTAATGTGGATAAGACTCTTGTGACCATCTTTTACGAATCACATATCCAGTCTTAACCTTTTATATGCTCTGCTGGCATAGACATCTGAATAGGAGCCAGAAATTCTGAATAGACAAGTGATTCAAAAACCAAAATCCATCTTGTCAATCTGTGCTCACCCTCTTCACCCTGAGTTTCAGCTACTCCCCTCTGGCTCCCGCTTCAGATTTCCAGAAGTAAGAGCAACGGGTACAAATGTTCCTTCATTCCCTCCGCTATCTCGCTGAAGAATTCTGACTTGGCCAGGGTAGCATGTGGTGGTATTGGTGCTGTTGTTTGAGTGATGTGTTCTGGTCATGTAAGGTCCTTATGAGTGTCCACATGCCTCATCATTTTATAAAAGAAGGCTTAAAAGGAAAACACCGCCATCCATACCTCCAAACTCGTTGATCCCATAGACCACGGGTGTCAAGCTCATTCCATGAAGGGCCAAGTCCCTGCATGTTTTACTTCCATTGAGTGTCTTCAGCAGGTATTTTTCACTAATCAGCAATCAATGGGAAGAAATTCAGCTAAATTTCCTGTTGAAGACACTGGATGGATGTAAAACCTGCAGGGTCTTGGCCGTCAATGGAATGAGTTTGACACCCGTGCCATAGACTGTATAGGCTGATGTGATTACCTATATTATATATTAATATTTAATATTATTATATTATCGCCTGGTTTTCTTTTAGAAACTCAAAGCAAACGCAGCATGTATGTGCTGATCAGATTTCTGCTGAGTCATGCTTATATTGATCAGATTCCATGTGTTCACTCTGTTCTTGTCTGTCAGAAGTGACTGTGAGAAGCTCTCAGCTGCAACACTGCCAACAGGACAAGCGAGTGTGTGTCACTGACATTGATGACTGTGGCCCTCCTTCAGATTCAGCTGTACACAGTGAGCACACGCACACGCACACACGACTGAGCTTTGATTTTACTTTATAATAACAGCTCACAAAGTCAGGGTACATGTAGGGTAAATACTAACAGAAACAGGGGGAAAACAGGATAAAAACAGGGTAAGTAATGGATAAGTATGGGGCAGGGGCTCTATTAAAGGCCATCCACACTAAGCACTATAAAGATAAGTATGATTATAAAATTATAGTATTAAAAATTGTTCTAATTCAAGTAGATGGCAGTGTCTGCACTGCTGTAGTGTGGACACTGCCATCCACTTGGATTAGAATTATTTTTAAAAAGTGTGGACTTTTTAACTAGATTGTTTAACACAATCTTGGAGAGTTAGAGGATGCCTGAGGAGTGGAGAAGAAGTGTTTTGGTACCAGTTTTCAAGAACAAAGGTGATGCTCAGAGCTGTAATAACTACAGAGACATAAAGTTGATCCAGTCACATTATGAAGATATGGGAAAGGGCTGTTGAAGCCAGGTTAAGAGGAGAGGTGACAATCACCGAGCAGCAGTTCATGCCAAGAAAGAATACTACTGACTAATAGTCAGGCATGCTGGGTGTTTACACGGTGGGCCGATGGATTGTCGTCAATATAATTGTATGACTACAGCTTCAAGAACTGCACACTGACGGCAGCCCATTTGTTTATTTTTATTACTGACACTGGACTGCCCAATCAACTCTCTTATGGGTTTTTCATAATTTGGTTCTGCCCCAATAATTATACTGAAAAGTTGAAAACTGCTCTCCTTCACTAAATACTGGGAACTTCAAAGAAAACGGAGGTGGGGGATATTGTACTCGTCTCAGAGTGCTCTTGTTAATAGAAATGTTGGCCAACTGAAAAGTATGTCCATGAACACACGCAATACTTTGTCAGGGCTCCTTTTGTGTGAACACAGCGGACCAAAACCAGCTGATGACATAGCTC
Organism: Pholidichthys leucotaenia; assembly: GCA_020510985.1. Taxonomy (NCBI): domain Eukaryota; kingdom Metazoa; phylum Chordata; class Actinopteri; order Cichliformes; family Pholidichthyidae; genus Pholidichthys; species Pholidichthys leucotaenia. Next base: position 458,022,090 of record CM035838.1, on the reverse strand, counting down.
CCCAAATGAAGTGCCAAGTCCTGTCATGTGTAAATCAAGGTCCCAGAGTCTGGAGGGAGAATGAAGAAGCACAGAATCCAAGTTGCCTTAGGTTAGTGTGAAGTTGCCAGTCAGTAATGATGGGCTGAAAGGCCACTCAGGGAGGAAGAAGCCATTACTCCAAAAGCAACATAAAAAAGCCAGATTACAGTTTGCAAATGTACACAGGGATAAATACCTTAATTTTTGGAGACATGTCCTGTGGTATAATGAAACTAAAACTGAACTGTTTGGCCATAATGTCCATTATTACATTTGGAGGAAAAAAGGGGGAAGCTTGCAAGCCTGAAAACATCATCCCAACTGTGAAGTACGGGGGTGGCAGCATCATGTTATGGGGGTGTTTTGCTGCGGGAGGGAATGGAGCACTTCACAAAATAGATGACATCATGAGAAAAGAACATTATGTGGAAATACTGAAGCAACATCAGCCAGGAAATTAGGGTAGTATCTCACGGAGTGGAGACTATAGACAAACGTGAAGATTTTTGAATTTGCCAACTTTTCTGAGGAATGTTTACAAACATTAGGGTCCGCCTCTGTCATTAGCAATAATTAATAACGTTTAGTGACCTTTAACAACCATTTGCAACATTCATGCAAGTGCTTGCAAGAGTGTTTGTGAAAGCAGCTGGCGAACATTAACAACTATTAACAAATGTTTGCAATGATTATCGGCTATTTACAATTCTTTTGCCACTGCTTGAGAATGTTTGGGACCTTTGCCAACTCCAGGCAGGCGAATGTCAGGTGAATCTTTTTTCCAACCCGATAAAACAGGGTGCGCAAATATTCCCCAGCATTTATTTTCTCCTGACCGCTGTGGAAGACAGACGCCTGTAGATGCTATACAGAACATATACTGAATAACAAAATATATGAACACAAAACGCAATATAACTCAGCCTGGTTTGACTGGGTACAGTGGGGAAAATAAGTATTGAACACATTGTGGCGGGTTGATTCAACCCCCCCACAACACACAGGACACTCAGCTCTCTTTTCTCGGTGTTTCCCGCTGCACTACTGAGATGTAATGTGCCATTCATGTATTGTGATGCAATGTGCCATTCATGTATTGTGATGCAATGTGCCACGCATGTATTGTGATGCAATGTGCCATGCATGTGTTGAGATGTAATGTGCCATTCATGTATAGTGTTCATGCGTCCTGTCCTTACTGTGACCTAGAGGCTGAGATCAATATGTAGATGTGCTTTGGTGTAACCCCCACAAACAGACTGGTCAAACACAGCGCTCGGCTAGAGCAAATAACAGAACAGTGAAATGTGTATTAATGTCTACAGGCAGACTCGTTTCGTCTGGCTCACTTCTGTGATGTTAATGTTGCCTTTCATGCATTGTGCTCATGCGTCCTGTCCTCACTGTGACCTTGGGACTGAGATCAATATGTCTCTCAAATGCAAATGTCTTATGCCTGTTCTGTTATCTCTTTGATCATACCAACTGCTGGGGTATGCTCTTTTGATGTATTGTTGTGGTCGAGTATATATGCTGCAACTCTGTAACGCAAACCCTCTCTCACTCTCATTCCCACTTCTGCAACTGCTGCTGCTGGACACAGACATTGTGTCCTCCTTCTCTGAGAGCCGTGGGCTCACTCCCGGCGCGCATGCACGGTGCCGGGAGCGGAGCCCGTGACGGCGGTATGATAATAAACTCTACTTAAAACCTTCAACAACGCCACTTATTTCATGCCGCTGCAACATCAACATTTTTCTCATTAAACATTTTTCTGATGGAGCCAGTCACCTGAGATTTTCATCAGACATCAGTAACAACCCAAGTAATCCATACATACAAAGAAATCAAGGCAACTGTGTTCACAAAACAAGTCATATTTAATAAAGTGGAATGACACAGGGAATAAGTATTGAACATACTTGGGGAAATTCATTTAATATTTAGTAAAAAAGCCTTTGTTCATAATGACAGCTTCCAGATGTCTCCTGTATGGAGAAACTAGGCGCAGGCATTACTCAGAAGTAATTTTAACCCATTCTTCTACACAAATTGTCTTGAAATCTTGAAGGTTCTGTGGGTGTCTTCTGTGAACTCCAGTTCAGAACCTCAGTTCGTTCCATAGATTTTCAATTGGATTCAGGTCAGGTGACCAACTGGGCCATTCTAGCATCTTTATTGTCCTTCTCTGGAGCCAGTTGAGAGTTTCCTTGGTTGTGTGTTTGGGATCATTGTCTTGCTGAAATGTCCACCCTTGTTTCATCTTTCGTATCTTGGCAGATGGCAACAGATTCTTATTAAGAATGTCTCTGTACATTTATGCATTCATCTTTCCTTCAATTATATGAAGTCTGTCTGTACCATGTGCTGAAAAACACCCCCACACCATGTTGGGATGTGCAGTGCCATTTCTCCTTCAAACAGGCTGTGTGTTTTGGCATCCAAAAAGTTCAGTTTTGGTTTCATCTGACCAGACTATGTTCTCCCAGTATTTTACTGGCTTGCCCAAATGTTGTGCAGCAAACTTTAAATGAGCTTCAACATGCTTTTCTTCAGCAATAGAATCTTGCGGGGTGAGCAGGCATAAAGCCCATGTCGATTGAGTGCATACTTACAGTATTGTTTTCTTTAAAACAACAGTACCTGCTAACTCCAGATCTTTCTGGAGCTCTCTATGAGTGGTCTTTGACTCATCGATGACTCTTCTGATAATTCTTTTGACTCCACCGTCAGAAATCTTGCGAGGAGCTCCTGGTTGTGGCTGGTTTATAGTAAAAGGATGTTCTTTCCACTTCTGAATATAGCTCCAACAGTGCTCACTGGAACATTCAGCAATTTAGAAATGTGCCTGTAACCAATGCCATCATTATATTTTGCAACAATAAGGTTGCGAAGGTCTAGAGAGAGCTCTTTCCTTCTACCCATTATGAGTTCTTTGTGGTGTGACAATCTGATATTCACAGACCTTTTTAAAGGCTATCAGTCAGGACTTAACCAGCTGAAATTAATTTGCACTGCTGGGGGATGGGATGGCTTCCTAAATTCTGATGGATTTCATTTGGTTTTGTCATGAATGCCCCTTCAAGGCAGGAAGACAGACCCAAGCGCTGAATGGTGTTTGTGGCATTTATTAAACAAAAGAACATAACAGTCCAAAAAACTGTGCTGACAAATGCAAAAAGGTAACAAATAATAACTTAACACGAGAAGCCTCAGAGGAAGGAGTGCTCTGGAGAAGTGGAAATGTACTTCAGAGGCTGGAAGCAGGGAGTGCTGAGAAGGTGATCCAATATAACCACAAAGAAACAGTGAAAAGGCAGAACTGAAATACACAGAAGGGAATGAGCTGCAGGTGTGAGTCAATGAGCGAGCAGGTAGCCAAATTAAACCAACTGCCCACAGCTGAGCTGAGAGAGAGGCAGGCTGTGAGCAGTGGAAGGAAGTGTCTGGAAAGGGCAGGCACAAGTGAAAACAAATCCACAATAAATACAGAAAACTAACAAAGTCAAACTAATCAGACAAACAATACTTAGAAATAAAGTGACGGTCTGAACTCAGTAAAAATATGAGGTCAGACCCATGACAGACCCCCCCCTTTAAGGGGTGGAAACCAGACGCCCCCAGGTAACACCAAGAAGCCCCCCCCCAAGAAGAAGTACAGTAAAAAAACACCCTGGGTGGGAGGTGGGGGAAAACAGCCTAGGAGGGAAGGCATAATCCCACTCATGACCTGCATCTGTGCCAGGTCAGACCCCTAGGCCCCCAGGGTCCCAGAGCTCCAGAGTTCAGGTGGCCGACCGAAGTCCCAGGCCAGCCAGATGGCCAGGTGGAATGACTCAGGTGGCTTGCCGGAGAAAATGGGCCACCCGACCCAGCGACCCAGTCTTTCGGGCGGCCGGCCAGAGTTCTTGAGCCACCAGAACCGGAGGGGTGATCCAGGAGGCGGCTCCACCACCGGAAGGCCCAATGGCGGGAAGCAGAGCCGGAGGAGGGGGACCACAATGGTGTCTGGTGGCGGAGGAGGAAGGGGGACCCCGACGGGGTCTGGTAGAGGAGGAAGGAGGACCACGACACCCTCAGTGATCTTGGCCTGATGTAATGTTGCACCCGTGATGGCTCCAGGCTGAAGCTTAGCAGCACCCGTGGTGGCTCCGGGCTGGAGCATTGCAGCACCCATGGTGGCTCTGGGCTGGGGCTCTGCAGCACCCATGGTGGCTCCGGGCTGGGGCTCTGCAGCACCCACGGTGGCTCCACACTGGAGCTCTCCAACACCCGCATTGGCTCTGGGCTGGAGCTCTGCAGCACCCATGGTGGCTCTGGGCTGGAGCGCTGCAGCACCCATGGTGGCTCCGGGCCAGAGCATTGCTGCATCCTCGGTGGATGCTGCATCCTCAGTGGGCCCCGACTGGACCAATGCTGCACCCACGGTGGGCCCCGGGCAGGGTGCAACACCCATGGCAGACCCAAACTGGAGTGCAGCACCCACGTTGGTTTCAGGCTGGGGTGCAGCACCCACAAAGACCCCGATAGAGGAGGCGGGACCCAGACGACAGCCTCGGGCAGAGAGGGAGCTGCACCCATGGTGGACCCAGCCTGGGCCAAAGCTGCACCCACGGCGACCTCCACAGCGGGGGAAGCTGGACCCACAGTGACCTCGGGTGGTGAGCCTGGACCCAGGGAGACTTCTGGCTGTGCTGGATGGTTCCAGGTGACCCTAGAAGAAGACTCGGACACACATAGAGAAGGGGGTTCAGGGTCACCGGCAGTGGTGGAGCCTGGTGAGGCGAGTTCAGGTGCAGCAGGTGGCTGCACCTGGCTCTCCTTGCCAACAGCCAGGCAAGATTGCTCTAGAACAGATAAGAAGAAGACAAAAGACAGCACTTGCCTGAGCTTGAGCTCCACCGCCGTCCAGGACTCCGTTGATCCGGGTGATGATGGTAACTTGAGCTCGGTTCTCTGGAGGTCCAGCTTGGGTTCAAACTCTGCTGCGGCGGCCTCCACAGCAGGCATGATTGCTACAGTCCTTGTTTCCCCAGGTGACGTAACCCATGCAGGTGGCTCTTCCGGCGTGGAGGCTGGGGTACCACTCACTGTTGGCACTGGGTTTGTGTCCTCCAGGGCCACAGGCTCCTCCATCGTCTGGTGGCTCAGTTCCGGGGACGGCAGACACTCAGGAATATCAGGAGGAGACACGGAGAGGGTAGGTGAGTGTTTATTAATTGCAGCAGGTGGAGAGGGCTCAGGAGACTGCATAACCTGAGTCTCTCTCTTGAGAATCAGACAAGACACATCATCATAAGTTGGACTAGAATGAAATAACACTTGCCTGTCATCCCAGATCTTGATGTTGTCTGCTGCAGGAGATGAGCAGTCATTGCTCTCCATGTCTATGGTGAACCTGGGCCCCTCAGTGGATTGTGGAGGAACCGTTCCTGAAGACACGGAAGTAGGCATAGCCGGGGGAAACCTGGAGGACCTCTCGGCAGCTGGAGGACACGTCGAGGTGACTGAGATTGCGGCAGCAGCGGAGAGAGTGCAGGCTGGCGGGATGGCCGGTGAAGAAGAAGAAAGGAGGGGCTCTCCCATGGGACTTGTCGGGCTCGATGTCTGGGAAATGGCTGCTGAAGAGGAGGAAGGCTTCCTCCAGCAGTCCAGTATGGGGAGATGCTGTTGTTTTGGAGTTAATGAAGCTGGAGCAGGAGCAGGCACACTGGAGGTGTTCTTCTGTGGAGTGCGTCTTAGTATGGGCGCTGGTTTGGCTGGAGGTGCTCCCCACGTCAGCTTGGGAAAAGACTGTTGCAGGGCGGACAGCGTAGCCAACACGTCCGTGAACTCGGGATATTTCCTCAGCCCCACAAGTGCCCTCAGTCTCCCAACCGCTGCCTTCACGTTCTGCAAGACCCTCTTTGGATTTCGAGAGGCAAGAGCGTCGGAGACGCAGTCCTGGATAAAGAGAGCCCCCCACTGCTCTGCCAGGCTGGGGTCCCCGGCCACCGATCCCCCTTTGTTGGCCGAGAACCGACATGCTGGGGACATGATGAGCTCCAGAAAACAGGTGGGTGAAAAAACATAAAAAGGTGAAAAAATGCACAAACACCCACAGCTGGGTCTTTTCACTGGTGGTTATATTCTGTCACGACTGCCCCTTTGGGGCAGGAAGACAGACCCAAGCGCTGAATGGTGTTTGTGGCATTTATTAAATAAAAGACCATAAGAGTTCAAAAAACGTGCTGACAAATACAAAAAGGTAACAAATAATAACTTACAAGATAAGCCTCAGAGGAAGAAGTGCTCTGGAGAAGTGGAAATGTACTTCAGAGGCTGGAAACAGGGAGTACTGAGAAGGTAATCCAATATAACCGCAAAGAAAGAGTGAAAAGGCAGAACTTAAATACACAGAAGGGAATGAGCTGCAGGTGTGAGTCAGTGAGCAAGCAGGTAGCCAAATTAAACCAACTGCCCACAGCTGAGCTGAGAGAGAGGCAGGCTGTGAGCAGTGGGAGGAAGTGTCTGGAAAGGGGAGGCACAATTAAAAATAAATCCACAATAAATACAGAAAACTAACAAAGTCAAACTAATCAGACAAACAATACTTAGAAATAACGTGACGGTCTGAGCTCAGTAAAAATATGAGCTCAGACCCATGACAGGTTTCTTGGCTTTCTGTGCCTTTTTGCACCACTTTTTCTTCATGTGTTCAATACTGATTCCCTGTGCCATTCCACTTTATTAAACATAACTTGTTTTGTGAACACAGTTGCCTTGATTATTTGTAAATATGGATTACTTGGGTTGTTACTGATATCTGGTGAAAATCTCAGGTCAATGGCTCCATCAGAAATATGTTTAATGAGGAAAAATGTTGACGTGTTCAATACTTATTTTCCCTGCTGTATTTGCTGTGGCAACATGGGACAAAATCTATGGTGCACAGCCAGGGCAAAAGCTTTCCACCACATCCCTCCTCACAAGAGCTGCACACTGCAAAATGCAAAGAAAAACCACACACACTTAGGCCAAATATAGGCTACACTATATTTTTTATAACTCAGCATGTAAATATAGGGAACGCTACCTTCATCTGGAGACGGTGTGAGAGCGCTCATCACGAGAGCTGTTGTTTCTTTCGATTCTGTTGAGATTTATTGGATTGATATTATTATTTTTTGGCTTTCCTTACTTTGTGTTCGTGTTTGGGATTATAATAAAAGTCTAGAGCCTTACAGTTATTCTACCTGTAACTGATGCAGGCCAGAGTCGGGTGGTTGCGCTGTTGAGACTATAATTCTTTTTTCACAAGGATAATTTCATTTGTTAACATGTACAGGATACTAAATCAATATGTATTCACAAATAATGTCTGTGTAGTAGTGCTTCCTACCTGGAGTGGATGTAGGGCTACTAACAGATGTGTCAGCAGACAGTGAGCTTTTTTCCCTGGAGGTTCAGGCTCAGAGTCTTGTTTGAAGTTTTTTCTTTATTTGTTTGTTGCTGTCTGGTGAACAAAATGGTGATTCCTCTCCCTCTTCTCTCTCGTTGTCTCTCCCAGATCAGGATATATAACGCAATATTAAGAGGAAGACAACAACAAAAATTTTGAAAAAGCACAGACCGCAAAAATATCCCTGGAAACTGAGACAATCCTAGTATGGACATTTGTCCATAAGACAGACCCCTTCACTGTCCAGTTTTAAAACTCATCTCAAAACCCATTTTTATTCTTTGGCTTTTGACCCAGTTTGAGACATTGATTTTACTTGTTTTTGTAGGTTTTATTCTATGATTAATTTTTCCGCAAACAGTCCCAACTGTTTGTGGAAAAAAGACAAGAGAAACTGTTTAGGACCTTACAAACTGTTTGCAACCTGTTTGGCATCCTTATACAAACCCTAAGATCACCACATTCACCAGCATTCGTGGGTCCTTGAGATGGGGGAGTTAAAGCTTGGGTGCAAATAGGTCTTCCAAATGGTCAATGACGATAAACATACTGTGACATTTCAAGGGTTCACACAAATAATGAGAAAGGATTTGTCACGTATAGGCATTTATTCTTCACTGACTCATTACACAGAACAGAGGGGAGGTCATTCACAGACACTCATCTCACTCAGGGTGACACAGGCATGTAATCTCTCACACACAGGGAAAACAACACTATCACAACTGGTCTTGTGACACAGTTATAATGGCACAACATTAACGCTTAGAACACAGGAATAATAACAGTCTTTGAATCCTCCACAGCGCAAATCATGCTGGGAGAATCCCTGCCCCTTATCTCAGCCCCAACGTCACACTGTCCGCCCTCAGACTGGTTTCTGTCCCCAGAATAATAAGTCCAACTCAAAAGTCCAATACAAATCCATCCAGGCATTGGGGCGGCCGCCGTTATTGGTGACTAGCATGCACGGGCCTGTTACAATCGACCCGAGCCTCAGCCAGGGTGCGCAGTTGGGATGGAGCCTCTGGCTCAGCCACCCCTGGGGCAGCTGGCTGGTACGGGGCGAGGTGGTCGCAGTGAAGCACCACCAACCTTTTCCTCTTCTGCAGCCTTACTCTGTACACTACTTCTGACAGTCTCTGTAGGACCATGCATGGTTCCGACTAGTGGCTCACCAGCTCTGGTGACAGTCCCTTTTTCCGCTCTGGGCAGAAAACCCAGACCTGATCTCTCGATGCAAAGTCCCTCCCCTGGCAGCGGGAGTCATACACTCGCTTCTGTTGACTCACCGCCACTACGAGGGCCTCCCGAACCAGTTTGTGTACCATTTGCAGACGTTCTCTCAAATGAAACAAATAATCCAACTCTGGTTGGTCGTCCACCTCATACTGCTGCAAGGGGGCGTGGGATTGGTGAGTCCACCATTTCTGAGCTGTGCAGGTGTCACAGCAGTGAACATTGAGCTTCACGTCCCGACGACCCCCTGGCCAGTAGAACCAGTTCCGAAGATGCTGCAGAGTCTTCTTCATCCCGAAGTGGCCCGCCCCCACTGACCTGTGGACCAACTGGAGCACCTTGGGGTGGAGCCATCGGGGGACCAGCAGTTACCAGACGTGACACTACCCAGCTGGAGACTGGCACTGCCGATAGACAACACCCTCACGACAGTAGAGGTTGGGCCATTGGGAATGCAGAGCCTTGGTCTCTGGTCCCGAGTGGGCCGCTGGTCTGTGTCCAGCCACTGCCGGGCCCAGGAGATGACAGGATCTCCATCCTGCTCCCTACAAAGCTGCTGCACGCCAAGGGCCTCTGTGATGTCATCACTGGGGAGAGCTGCGCAATGATCTTGAGGAAGAGCTGTGAGCCGCTGTGCTATCCCAGGCCATAGCGGTCTGGAGGGCCCGTGAGACCGCTGGGTCATGATCATCAGCCTGAGCTGATGGCACCAGCCATCGCACAGATCCCCTGGTTCTCCGTCTGGCTCTTGCCACAGAGTGTGATGGTCTGATCCCCCAGACGGAGAGAAGAGCTGGCGGTGTCGATGTTTGCACCCCATGCTGCGAGCAGATCTAAGCCAATGATGCACGGGTCCTGGATGTCAGCCAGCCAAAACAGGTGGTTTGTGTTCTGACCAGCCACTCCCACCACAAGGATCTGTTACCCTCCCAGTCTGGCATGCTCACCAGTGGCTGTGGTGATGCAGCACCTGGTGGGTTCCCACCCTTACAGTCAGAGTCCATCTGTACCGGGAAGCGCCCCAGGGAGATGGTGGAACCGGTGTCAATCAGGGCCCGGATTGATGTGCTGTCCAGGTCGCACTGTAATACAGCCCTGGTGATTGTCCAAGTCGGCCCAGCCATGCATCAGGAAAAATGTCTGTGGGAGGCGGCAGGTCCCTGTCTGCGCCACCTCGTTCTAGGATTAGAGCTGGTGAGGAGGCTGGTTGTTGCGGGGTGGGTGCAGGGCAATAACACACAATGGGTCCTGGTTCCCTGCAGTGGAAGTATCCCTCCTCGCACCGCCGTCGTTGTACTGTCGCCGGCCGCACAGCTCAATTCCAATTCCTCCTTGTCCTCACTCTCAGCTGTGGCCTGGAAAGCTCTCTGCCTCAGTGATGACACGTCAGCTGCATAATCCATCATTGGCCCCACCCGCTCTGCTTCTGCCGTGGCCATCTCCCAGCTGCTCGCGGCGTGAATCTGGATGTATTCTTGGAGCTGGGCCGGGCGGAGCCCTTGGATGAAGTTCTGTAGAACAAGCTTCTCCACCACCTCCGGCTCGAAATCCAGGTAGCCACACTGTGTCAGCAGCCATACGTCTGCTGCATAGGCAGACTCCTAGGCTCTCTCGGTTGTCTCGCCAGCAGTTGGCCAGCTGTGACATTCCTCAGGCCGGAGATCAGACAGCGTGCAGAGAGCTCCACTCTCCAGAGCCAGAGCGACCTGCACAGCTGTCTCTTCCGGTGTCCAGCCATTCAGTGCAGCGGCCAGTTCAACCTGGACCAGATAATCATCCAGCAGGGTTTCGCCACCAAAGTGGGGAGGTTTGGCCAGTTGGTGGGTCGGTGGGATGGTTCCATCTCTGTCGATCACTGCCCTCGGCTGCAGTGGAATTGCCGGCTCGTAGTTCCCACACTTGCTCTGTCTGGTCCACTCTGCCTTGAAAAAGGTAGAAAGCGGGGTACGCTTGCTCCGTCTGGTCTGCTTCCCCATTTGTCATGGCAAGCATCTCTGGGGGCTGGCGTGTTTGCTCTGCTCTCCGTCTCCATCTCCATCTGCATCTCCATCTGGGCGATGAGCTGCCTGAGTTGTTGAATCTCTGCCTTGATCCTTGCTTCCATCTCTTAATAATTCCATTCCTGACACCAGTGTGACATTTCAAGGGTTCATACAAATAATGAGAGAGGATTTGTGACGTATAGGTATTTATTCTTCACTGATTCATTACTTCTTCTTCTTTTAGATTTGATTGGCGGTTGGCAACCAGCTTACAGGTGCATTACTGCCACTGACTTGAATATCATCACTCTATATCTTTGTATAAGGAGTTCTGAACAACTCCTTATATGTGAAAAAATTATCCGTCCTTGGACTGTGTCCTCGGCGGCGTCAATAGCTGTGACAGCCAGCTGGTCAGCCTGCCTATTACTTCTTCTTCTTTTAGATTTGATTGGCAGTTGGCAACCAGCTTACAGGTGCATTACTGCCACTGACTCGAATATCATCACTCTATATCTTTGTATAAGGAGTTCTTATAAGGAGTTCTGAACAACTCCTTATGTGTGAAAAAATTATCCGTCCTTGGACTGTGTCCTTGGTGGCGTCAATAGCTGTGCCAGCCAGCTGGCCAGCCTGCCTATTACTTCTTCTTCTTTTAGATTTGATTGGCGGTTGACAACCAGCTTACAGGTGCATTGCTGCCACGTACTTCACTCTGTATCATCACTCTATCTGGTCAGGAGCTGTAGTCCTTCTATCACCTGCCACAGAACAGAGGGGAGGTCATTCACACAGACACTCATCTCACTCAGGGTGACACTGACACATAATCTCTCACAAAGGGAAAACAACACTATCACAGCTGGTCTTATAACACAGTTATAATGACACAACAATAACGCTGAGAACACAAGAATAATAACAGTCTTTGAATCCCCCGCTGCACAATGCATGCTGGGAGAATCCCCGCCCCTTATCACAGCCCGACATTACACTGTCTCCAAATCACTTACAAAGTAGCTTAAGGACAACAAAGTCAATGGCCAAGCAGGAAAAGTTTAGTCTGATTTAATGTCAGACAGTGAGAAAAAAGTTATTTGACTTTATATACAGTGCATGTAAACTTCTGGTTTCAACTGTATATTTTTAGCTTCTCAACGGGAATCTAAAAATCACAAATGCTAAGCCAGATGCGGTGCAGGTTCAAGATGTGCTTGGGCTGCAGTGTTGCCAGATGGGAAATGTTGAAGTATCATACCAGTGACTTCAATTACTGTATTTTGAGGAAAGTTATGGTACACACCCAGTTTTCATTCTGACGTGGCCCAGGACCATCTGCTTCAGTAACACATTATCACAAATCGTACATATTACAGCCTATAATGCAGTTTTACCTTTAAATAATCTAACAGATCGGTTGAAAAAAAAAGCTTGTCTACTTGTGGGGAGTACAGGATGAACCCCCTGGCCTGCACTGAACAGCCCAGAATATCTGTCATATTTAACTTCTTCTATATGGCTTCTGTTGAATCATCATGTATTGAGGTCTTGCCTCATAAATATTTTGAGAAGTACTCTGTTTATACATTAGGAATAAACATCAATCAATCTGCCTAAACTATTACTAAAATGCCTCTGATAATTGAAACAGAAACCTGTTTCACAGTTTAACTGAGAACCACAATCCGGTGATATTTTTGCACAAACATTTGCACACTGCAGCAGCAACAGAAAGCTGTAGTGCTAATGCCACCAACAGGTTTGAACCGGCTCTGTTTCCCCCCATTCATTTCTTAACCTGCTGGTAATGTTGCTCACTTGTTGAGTCTGCCGTGCCTGCGTTAGTGCTGTAACGTACGTGAACGAGCCGATCGAGTGTACTAGTTTTTATTTGTGAATGGACTGTACTGAATCACTTATTAGAATTGTAGTGAAAGCCAGGGATCCCCAGCTGAATCCCCTGCCTGAGCAGTGTTGCCAGGTTTCACAAGAGAAACAAGAAACCAGCTCTACGGAAACGAGCCCAAAACAAGCCCAACAGGCAACCTACCACACTGTGTAAAAGAGAGGCTGCCTGATAATATATATCGATATATAGATTTATTTTTGTTTGCAGTGAATTGACTGTAAACAGAGTCAGCATTGAATAACAGAATTTTATAAACTCTAATTAAAGGAAAATACATATGCATTCTGCATAAGCAACAGCAAATTTATAGTCAACAAAATCAACATAAAAACTTTAAATAAATTAAATTTTTAAACTCTGATCAAAAGAAAAGACATGAGCATTCTGCATAAGTAACGGAAGTAAACACGATTACAGGTAGTGATGTGGGATGATGGGAGTTGTTGTCCACTAGTCCTTTAAACAAAAACTAAATATTACTCTAAATTGTCCTTAGGTGTGACTGTGAGAGTGAATGGTTGTCTGTCTCTCTGTGTTGGCCCTGCGATGGACTGGTGATCTGTCCAGGGTGGACCCTGCCTCTCGCCCAAAGATGCTGGGATAGGCTCCAGCCCCCCCGCGACCCAAAAAGGATTAAGCAGAAGAAGATGAATGAATGAATGAATAAATATTACTCTGTTATTATACAACAGGCGACAACTTAAATTACATGGAAAATTATCTTTTAAACTGACAAACATCATATGTGTAACTCGTGGCAAAATTTGATCGGGATCAAAAGATAATTTTGCTCTTGCCATTCATTTCAAAGGAGAATTTTTTTTGATTCAAAGTCCCATATGCACTGATCTGTATAAAAAAAAACCTGGATAGCTCACGCCCCATTAGCGAGTACAGAGCTGAGTGGAGTCGGGCGGGCTGCTGATCTCAAAACTGGATGATCATTGGCCGCCAGGTGTGAAGCCCCTGACCTCAATAACTTCCCCAAAAATTAACAGATTTTGAACTTCTTGGTATGGAGACACAGCTTATAATCATGTGCAACTGGTGGACTATAGAAATCCAGTTGACATTATGTTTAGTGGCTGTCGATTTGGATGGACTAGTGTTTTGGGAGTGCTAATATGGTGGCCAGGTGGCTTCACTTCAGGTGGCCAATGATCCGTCTAGTTTTTCTATAAAGATCAGCGCGGTAACCAGGAAACGGGGGTGTGAATGGGTTCTGTAAACAAATTAACTATCGCACTTGTGTTTTTTGGGGAGCTGGGAGAACTGTCACACAGACAGCAAAGCAAGCCCAAATAAGCAACTCAGCATTAAAAAATAAGCCCAAAAACCCACAACCCGTGACTGTCATGAACTGAGCCGGGTTGTCCTTCGGGCTCGGTTCTGACCTTCTGTGGCTCTGGTTTATCTGTGTATTTGTGTATTGTGTTATCTTTTGAGTTCCCTGTAGTCTCTATGTTTACTAGGTTACTTTCCCGTACCTGTAGCCACTGTTTCTGGCCAGCAGCTATGAGGCAGCCTCCTTTGACCTACATTGCTGTGGGCACTCTCTGACAGCTTGCCGGTCCGACCGTGCCCCCTCTCTCATGCTGGTCAGCTGGCTCCACTCCCGTTGATTACCTTTCCCGCTCCTCGCCCAGGTGCACCCAATCTCCCTCTAACAGCAATGGTGGTACTTAAGCAGCTCATTACCAGTCCACCATTGCTGGATCATTGTATTGTCATATGTGCCTGTCTCAGTTACGGTTCACTATGGCAGCACTCGCCACTATACACTGTGGAGTGCCCGCAACATGTCCCTCCGTGTTTGCCAGTAAGTGTACCTTGCTTGTTGTTTTTGTATGTCTGCATGATTTTGGAACTGTTCGTCTGTTCGTTAATAAATTTGTCTGTGGTGTAACCCTTGCACGTAAATCCGTCCTTTCTCCTCACTCCTCCATGCACTGCGTAATAGCACACGAGGAGATCCATGACAGTGACTGACGAGATTTGCAAACGACTATAGAGAAAAACAATACCAAAGTCGCTTATAATAAGCAGACTTGGCAACTATGTGCCTAAGCAGCAACTGAGCCCCGCCCGCTCTGTTCAGCTAACTCTCATTCTTTTTTTTAGAGTCCTTTATTAGTCCCACAATGGGGAAATTACAGGGCATCCACATGAATGGATGAGGCAGCCACTGGTGCGGCGCCCAGCCCTTTCACCATTCACACACACATTCACACCTGGGTCCAATTTAGAGTCTCCAGTTAACCTAATGTGCATATTTATGGCATGTAGGAGGAAACCGGAGAAATACCGGAATAAACCCACGCCGACACAGACAGAACATGCAAACTTCACACAGATCACTGTTGGTCAGGGGCTGGGATCGAACTTGGGATCCCCCGGCCAAGGGTGAGTTGCTGTGCTGCCACAGTGCTAACCACTTCTCCACCGCGCTGCCCATGATAGACAGTTGGAGCTCCTGTACAGTACTGAGTGATTTGGTTTACCACTATTTCTCACTGATCTTTTCAGCTTAACTCAGTATGTTTCAG
The DNA here is from genome assembly GCA_020510985.1 of Pholidichthys leucotaenia. Lineage (NCBI taxonomy): Eukaryota > Metazoa > Chordata > Actinopteri > Cichliformes > Pholidichthyidae > Pholidichthys > Pholidichthys leucotaenia. The sequence continues at coordinate 458,006,952 of CM035838.1, read as the reverse complement.
TGTACTGTGGATCCCATCAGTAGCCTCCATCCGAGGCCACCTCTCTGCTACCGCCACCGACTCTTTTGTCTTCTTCCACACAGCCCGCGTGCATGAGACGATGCGTAAAGACAAGCGTAGTATGTATGTGCACTTTGCGTAGGATCTGTATCCTGGCTGTATTTGCTAATGTATTAACATAGCTGTTGTGTTAGTGTTTGGACTTTTATTTGTGTGATATGGGTGGCGGCTCCACCTTCCAATTCCACCACCACCCGCGGCTATAAGAGGGCGGTAGGCAGGAGTGATGGTCTCTTTGCCACCTCTCTGCCTGACAGCTGCGCCTGTGTGCTGTAAAGTGCCTTTCAATAAACGAGTGTTTAGTTCGACATCTGGCTTTGTCCTTGGCTCGTTACTACCGACATAACATTTTGGCAACGAGGATAAAAGCAGGTATAGATGCGTGTGTTGCACCTATTCAGCCATTTTTGGAGCTTCCCGGTGAGCCACCTGTTCCTTGGTCGAGGTGGTTTGCCGCTTTCCAGACATACATGATGGCGCTAAACCTTGGGAGGCTGGAGAAATTGAGGGGAGAAATTGAGGGCACGCATGTTGTTGGTTCATAACCTTGGAATTGAAGGACAGCGAATTTTGAGCACGATGGGTGACTGTGATAGCTTTGAAGAAGTGTTTGAGCTAATGGTGTGCCATTTTCATGCACTGGAAAATGTCATTGTCTGCAGGATCCAATTTCGACAGCGCTGCCAACGGGTTGGCGAGTCCGTGCTGTGGTTCATGGCAGACTTGAGACTGTTGGCCAGTGAATGCCAGTTTGGACCGTTGGAGGAGGAGATGGTTCGCAACCAGCTGGTGGAACATACCAGCTGCCCCGCCATTAGGTCGAAACTGCTTACGTTTTCGGGCGAACTGACGTTGTCTACAGCCATCGAATTAGCTCAGCAGCTGGAGCGTGCTACACCGACAACTAGGATTATAGCTGACGGCACATGCAGTGGACCTGGATAGCAATGATAGCGTGAAAGGCGATGTGGACGACGCCAACGCTGTGAAAGTGAGGTCTGTCCCGGGAATGCCTGTATGTATGAAGCACTGTTTTAAGGCCAGGGAGTTTCCTGCGAGAGGGAAGAGCTGCGGCAAGTGCGGACACCTGCATCATTTCGTCAGGGCATGTCGCAAGTTTGAGCGAAGAAGTCCGAGATGCAAAAAGGACTCTCTCGCCCCCACAGTTGTCCATGCTGTGTCCCCGAGTACCAACGGACACACGTATTGTATGGTGGAAATGGATGGGGTGGTATTGCGATTATTGATTGACACCGGAGCGATAGGCTCCGTTTTGAATTGGGTGACCGTGAGGTGTTTTTTCTCACATTGCAGGATTGTGATTCATCATCGCTTTGCAGTTATGGTGTAGGGAGACTGGCCACGGTGGGAACGCTGAGACTGATGGCCCAGTACAAGTCGGCCAAGGTGTGTGACCTGAAGTTCACCGTGACAGCCCGTGGTGAGAACATAATGGGATGCAATCTGTTTTACGGTCTGGGCTTCACCATTAAAAGCGGTGCTGGGGAGGAGTGGTTGGGCTGCGGTTTGTGGGACCGGCCAGTCCCGAGAATGGAAGACGGGGCTGTGTGGGATGAGAACTTGCCTGGCACCCTGGAGAGTGAGCAGGACCAATATCGCCCAGGGCCATCACAGGAGGGTCCCTGTGCCAGAGCTCAAGTCACCCTGGATGAGGGTACTGGGTGGCACGGCGGGACGGCGGGACGGCTGTGATGGCGGGTGACATCAAGAGGCTGGCTCCACCTGTTCCCGAATTTCGGCTGGAATGGGCTGGTGAACAGGGGGTCACAACGGCGATGGTGGTAGCGAAGGTAAAAGCAGTTGGGGCAGGACTGTCTGGCAAGGTAGAACGATGTGCGAAGCAGAAACACTGCAAGCCAAGTAGGGCCCCTCTGGGTGTTGCAGATGTGGTCCGGGCCCGGGAGAAGGCATGGTCGTGGCGAATTTGGGCCAAGTGGCGGATGGAGGAGCACCAGGGGCGGCTGCATGTGGTGGCCAGAAGGGAGGACGCCTATCTCCAACTGTTGGATGGTTTGTGGAGGCACCCGAATGAGCTGCAGCGTGCCTGGGAGAAGACTGGTGGACATGGGCCTAGACATGGGACCCCTCCGGTGGCATCAAAAAGGAGACGCACCGGGATCGGGACAACCAGTGGTGGCCCGGAAGGCGATTTCCCTCCTGGGGCGGACTGATGGGAGGACAGTCCAATAAAGGGTGGGGTGGGGGGTAGCATGGGTTGTTCTTATGGTTGGTTTCTGGATGTGTACATGCTTTGATGGTCATGGGGTATGGCTTATTTGGTGTTTTTGGAATGTTCTATTCTATGTGATTGATATTTGTACATGTTCATGGGGATTAATTTGATGTTCTGTTTAATTTAGGACACGGCAGTATTTTTGTTTTAAGTGGACTTCTTTAAAGTATAAGCGGCAGAATAACCCGCTTCGCCGTGTGGGGTGAGGTGGCAGTCTACCCATCTACCCCTAGTTTTAGTTATTTTGGAGTGACTGGGTTAGGCCATTTGTATTGTGTTACCTCATTACTTTAGCGTGTGATCCGAGTTCCAAATTGGGGTGGGTCCGAATTGGGTGTGTATTTTGATTTTTTTTGTGTGTGTGGGGGTGTTGTTAGAGTTTGGACTTTTATTTGTGTGGCACGGGTGGCAGCTCCACCTTCCAGTTCCACCACCACCTGCGGCTATAAGAGGGCGGTGGGCAGGAGGGGCGGTCTCTTTGCCACCTCTCTGCCTGGCGGCTGCGCCTGTGTGCTGTAAAGTGCCTTTCAATAAACGAGTGTTTAGTTTGACATCTGGCTTCGTCTTTGGCTCATTACTGACGTAACAGTAGCCACGTAATGAAGGGGTCAAAATTATCGTACATTATGGGATTTTTGAAATTATTGATTGTACATCGTACAGAGGGCAAAATTATCGTACAGATATGCTAATTATCGTACGTCTGGCAACACGCTGCAAGATCTGTTCAGGGCCTATGCCTGCTTATGAAATTGCTGAATACGATTGGCTGGACAGTTGTTTTGATGATGTAACATGTTCTGATTGGTCCGTGTTTGTAGTTTAAAAAATACATTGTGGAGAGTGCAAATAACGGAGGCAGACTCTTGCAGCAGACTACTTTATTCACTCTCACATCAGTCATAACAGAAAAAGCATTTTTTCAATACACCAGGGTCTCTCCTTTTATATCCTCCACCCATCTCACATCTGCATGACATCTCGCATTACAATACATTCATCCCTTCTCCCCCCACTGTCTCCCAGCTCTCCTTCCTGCTACATCACCATAATCTCCCCCATCTCAATAATTATTGTCCTCATCTGTTTACCTTCTGCATCCAGTCTGAGATGATTAACCCCGCGTCTACACCACCCCCCCCCCCGAATCTCAGACCGAGTTTCAGTCCTCAGTCCTTTTAGCTTCAGTCTCCTCCCGTATCTGCTGTAACGGGGGTTCTCTGCCTCCACAGCGCTGCTGTGCCGGTGGGGGGCTCCCGGGGGTGTGTCTGTCTGCGGGTGGGCAATGCCGAGGGGGGGGGGGGACCTTTGACTTGTCCGTATGGCTGCTCTGATGAATCGTTTACCTGGGGAGTTCTCCGTGGGGGTCTTCCACGCCGAGTGGCCCGAGCCAACATCACTTGCTCGTCCGCCACCACAAAGGCGGGCTTAAGTCTGTCTATACATATTTTCTCCCGACGACGCCCCAAGTCTAACAAAAAATGTTTGTACCCTGGTTCCAGCACTCTGAACGGGCCATCATAGGGTGGGCGCAATGGGGGGCGGTGGGCATTGTGCCTGACAAACATGAACACCGCGTTCTTCAAAGTTTTTGGCACAAAAGCGCGTGGAAAACAGTGGTGGGCCGGGCCTGGCAGCGTGCCTGTATCTGCGCTATGCTGCAAACGCTGAGACGGACAGTTGTCCGGGGCGAGATTATCTGGCAAAAATTCCCCGGGGAGCCGCAGTGTCTGAGAAAAAAAAAACTCCGCCGGGGAAGCCTCTAAATCCTCTTTTGGTGCGGAACGCAACCCCAACAAAACCCACGGCAACCGGTCTACCCAATTTGCATCCATCCGCGAAGCCCTGAGCGCTGCTTTCAGTGACCTATGGAAACACTGGCATAACCGATTGGCCTGTGGGTTGTACGCGGTTGTGCGATGAATTGCAACACCCAGGCTACGGGCCATCGCAGACCAGAGGTCGGAAACAAACTGAGGGCCCCTATCAGACGTGATGTCCGACGGGATGCCAAAACGTGCCACCCATGTTGTCAAAAAAGCACGCGCCACGTCCGCGGACGCGATTGCCACCAGCGGGACTGCTTCTGGCCAGCGTGTGGTGCGGTCCACCACTGTCAGAAGGTGCATGCACCCCTGCGATGGCGGTAGGGGGCCCACGAGGTCCACGTGAACATGGTCGAACCTCTTGGCCGGTATATGAAACGGTTCCAAAGGAGCCTTCGTGTGTCTGTGTACTTTGGCTCGTTGGCACACTACGCAGGCTGCAGCCCACTCTTTCACTTGTTTGTGCAGGCCTGGCCATATGAACTTCGCTCCGACCATTTTGACTGATGCGCGCACTCCTGGGTGCGCAAGAGCGTGAACTGACTCAAACACTCGGTGGTGCCAAGCAACTGGGACCACCGGGCGTGGGCGTCCCGTGGAGACATCACAGATTGGGGGGGGGCTGCCGTCTTGCAGTACTCTGCTCTCCAGCCTTAACCCTGTTGGTCCAGACTGGAGCGCGCACATGTCCGCATCGCCAGTCTGCTCTGCGGCCATGGCTGTATAATCTATCCCCACGCAGACCAGGGCCACTACTGCACGCGAGAGGCAGTCTGCCACCACATTCAGTTTACTGGCCATATGCTGAATATCGGTCGTAAACTCCGAGATCGTGGCCAGCTGTCTCTGCTGTCGGCCCGGCCATGGTTCCGAAACCTTGGCCATTGCGAACATTAGTGGCTTGTGATCCACGAACGCGGTGAAGCTGCACCCTTCCAGTCAGAACTGGAAGTGGCGTATGGCCAGGTGGAGAGCCAGCAACTCTCTGTCGAACGCGCTGTATTTACGTTCACTGTCGCGCAAAGCCCTGCTGAAAAAAAGTGAGCGGCTGCCAAGAACCGGTGATGCGTTGCTCCACGACGGCCCCTATGGCCACGTCCGAGGCATCGGTAGTGAGCGCTATCCGGGCCGCCGGGTCCGGGTGCGCCAACAGTGCGGCGTTTGCCAGGGCTGTTTTAACCTCCCGCTCCGGAGTCCATTCGACTCTGTCTGCCGGTTTCCATTTCTTGAGTGCGGCGCACAATGACTGCATGAGTTGAGCTGCACGGGGGAGGAAACAGTTATAAAAGTTAACCATTGCCAAAAACTCTTGCAGTGCCCTGACCGTCTGAGGCCGGGGAAAATTCGCCATGGCGCGCACCTTGTCGGGCAAGGGTATCACTCCCTCCGGTGAGACGCAGTGCCCCAAAAAGTCAATCCCCATCACGCCGAACTGGCATTTCGCCGGGCTGATTATTAACCCGTGCTCCTCCAACCTCCGGAAAACCGTCCTGAGGTGGGTTACGTGTTCGTCCTCGGACACACTGGCCACCAGGATATCATCCAGGTAGACAAACACAAACGGCAGATCACGCAACACCGCATCCATCATGCGTTGGAATGTCTGTGCCGCGCCTTTTAATCGGAAGGGTATGCGTAAAAATTCAAACAAGCCAAACGGTGTTATTACCGCTGTTTTGGGTATGTCCTCCGTGCGCACTGGGACCTGGTGGTAACCACGGACCAGGTCTATTTTAGAGAAAATGCGTGCCCTGGCAAGGTGAACGGAAAAATCCTGAATATGGGGAATCGGGTAGCGGTCGTGCACTGTGGCATTATTCAACCTGCGGAAATCTCCACACGGTCGCCACGATTCCTCGGCCTTAGGGACCATGTGTAGTGGGGATGCCCATGGGCAGTTTGAACGCCAGATGATGCCCAACCTTTCCAAGTTGGCAAACTCCTCGCGCGCTATGGCCAGTTTAGCTGCGTCCAGGCGCCGAGGTCGTGCGAAAACGGGCGGCCCAGTGGTGGTGATAAAGTGTTCCACCCTGTGTTTAGTGCTGGCTGCTGAAAACGTTGGGACCGTGAGTGCCGGGAACTGAGTGAGCAGTGTGTGGAACTTACCACCTGGAGCTGTGACGTTGGCTTGTGTTATTGGCCTGGCCCCTCGAGCTGTACATGGGAGAGAATCAAAAGACATTGCATCAACCAGGCGTCTGTTAGCAACATTGACTAGCAACCCGTGTGCACACAGAAAATCAGCTCCCAGGATTGGGAAACTCAATGCCGCTATGACAAAAGTCCACTCGTACATACGGCCATGTAGGGATAAAGTCAGTGTTCTCTCATCAAAAGTCTTAATGTCCGAGCCGTTTACGGCTACCAGCTGGGGGCTGCTAGCTCCCGCTAGCCGGTCGGTGTAGGACGGCAGGATGAGGCTCTTTTTGGAGCCGGTGTCTATGAGGAACCGTCTCCCCGAGCGCGAATCCATCACGTAGAGCAGCTTGTTCTCTTCGCAGCTGCTACTGACTGCTGGCCTTGGCGTTTCCCGAACGCTTGAATTGGCATGGTGGCACACATCTGCGTGCGTTCTCTCCAAAGTGGCGGTGGTAGAAGCAGAGCATGTCTCTCTGGGGCTTCCTGGCCCCCGCTCCCGCTCCCGTCGCCGGTTCCTCGCCTCCGCTGGTCGTCTCGCTGGGTTCCGACGCCGCTGCGTTCACTGTGAGGGCTCTGGTGGTGAGGATGATCTGATCTGTCTCCTGGGCTAGCCCATGGTAGTCACGCGTGGCCAGCAACGGCGAATTGGCAAGGACCGCTCTTGCCTCTGTTGGGAGGTTCCGGAGGAAAAGGTGGGCAGACAGAAAATGCCTGTCGTCCGTGCCCATCAATGCCAACATCTTCTCCATCAGTTCGACTGCCAACCCATCTCCTAACTCGGAGCGCCTCAGGAGCCTCTCTGCTCTCTCACAGTCCGAGAGCATGTAGCGCCGGGTCAGCGTGGCCTTGAGAGTCCCGTATTTGTCGTGGGCTGGAGGCTGTTGGAGCAGGCTTGCTACTTGCTGAGACGTGCGAGCGTCCAGCGCTGCGACCACATAGTAATATCTGGTGTCGTCTGCCGTTATTCCCCGGAGGGCGAACTGAGCCTCGGTGTGGTGGAACCAAGACCGTGGGTCATGCAGCCAAAAGTCCGGTTGTTTGACCGAAACAGCGCACGCGTTGCTGGGGGTTCCCATCTGGGCCGTCTCTGGGATGCTTGCCACGTTGCTGGGGCTTCCCGTCCGGGCCGACTCCGGGGTTCTTGCCTCGTGTTCCATAATTCGTCAAGGGGTCACCAGTGTGGAGAGTGTAAATAACGGAGGCAGACTCTTGCAGCAGACAACTTTATTCACTCTCACATCAGTCATAACAGAAAAAGCATTTTTTCAATACACCAGGGTCTCTCCTTTTATATTCTCCACCCATCTCACATCTGCATGACATCTCGCATCACAATACATTCATCCCTTCTCCCCCCACTGTCTCCCAGCTCTCCTTCCTGCTACATCACCATAATCTCCCCCATCTCAATAACTATTGTCCTCATCTGTTTACCCTCTGCATCCAGTCTGAGATGATTAACCCCGCGTCTACACCGTCTTTCATTTTAAATATTTTGCTTTTATTTCGACAAGGACTTTTTGTAGTCCTTTTTAGTACCTGAAAACAGTGTTTTGTTTGTGGATAAATGGTGAAACCCACGTATAAAAAGTGATGTTTAAAAAAAAAAATCCTGTGTACTGTATGTCTGGCCATAGATAGATGGTTAGATAATATTTTGTAAATGATGAAAATAACACAAAAGATTCAAGATTCAAAGATTTTATTTGTCAATACTACTATACACACAGGAGAACTGAAATGGCGTTTCTCTCTCTCTTTTCATTGGTGTGCATAATATAAAAAGAAAAAGGAATAAGGCTGGAAAAAAGAAAACCACAACAGCAGTCTTTGTACAGTAATGCAACCCGTAGTGCAAATGGCGACAAGACAGACCCAGACCTCCCATAGAGCAAAGAGCTAAACGATTAATGATGATAAAACCCAGCAATCCTATATACAGACAACTAGAGATGTAATACCCATAGCTGGAGTTCAGTGTGGTAGTGTAGGTGCAGACAGTAACAGATTGGACTACACATGATCAGTATTGCAGTGACAGACAGACAGCAGCAGATATGGCATTTGTGCAAATGGTTGCAGTTAAAGTGCAGAGACATACAGCAGCAAATGTATCACTGTTGGTGTGCCAGTCTTTCTGTGCCAACAGCAGAGGTAGTTATTGTGCGGGTGATTGTGTTACCGTCCTGGGGTGGGGGAAGTGAACAGAATTCAGGGTCCTGATGGCCTGATGAATGAAGCTGTTAAGCAGTCTTGTGGAGCGGGCCCGGAGTCTTCGGTACCTTTTCCCTGAGGGCAGGGGGCTGAAGAGGGAGTGTGAGTGGTGGGAGGTGTTGCCTGCGATGTTGATGGCTCTGCAGGTGAGGTGGATGAGGTAGATGTCTGAGAGGGGGGGGCAGAGGGGTACCAATGATCTTGCTGGCTGCTTTCACTGTGCGTTGTAGTGTCTTCCAGTAGGAGGCGGTGCAGCTTCCATACCACACCGTGATGCAGTTGGTGAGGATGCTCTCAATGGTGCCCTGGTAGATAGAACACATGATGGAGGGTGGGACTCGTGCTCTCCCCAGTTTGCGGAGGAAATGGAGGCGAGTTTGAGCCTTCTTGGTCAGTGATGTGGTGTTGTTGGACCAGGAGAGGTCCTTAGAGATGTGCACCCCCAGGAACTTGGTGCTGCTCACCCTCTCCACTGCTGCACCATCGATGATCAGATGGGGGTGCTGTGTGTGACCCCTCCTGAAGTCAATCACAATCTCCTTGGTTTTTCCCATGTTCAGGAAAAGATTATTGTCTTTGCACCACTGTACCAGCTGGCTCACCTCATTTCTGTAGTTGGCCTCCTCGTTGTTGGTGATAAGGCCCTCCACCGTCGTGTTGTCTGCAAACTTGATGATGTGGTCGGTGTTGTAGGCTGGTACGCAGTCATGGGTCATCAGGGTGAAGAGCAGTGGGCTGAGCACGCACCCTTGTGGGGCCCCTGTGCTCAGTGTGATGGTCTGGGAGATGTTGCTGCTAACCCGCATGTTCTGTGGCCCCCCTGTGAGAAAGTCCAGTACCCAGTTACAGAGAGAGGTTTTGAATCCCAAGTGACTGAGTTTTTGTATCAGGTGCTTGGGGATGATTGTGTTGAATGCTGAACTGAAGTCCAAGAACAGCATTCACACATAGGAGTTTTTTGAGTCCAGGTGGGTGAGGGCTGGATGGAGAGCAGCAGCGATGGCATCTTCTGTGGATCTGTTTGACCGGTATGCAAACTGGGATGAGTCGTGGGAGGGAGGCAGAATGTACTTGATGTTCTGCATGACTAGCCGCTCAAAGCACTTCATTATAATGGGGGTCAGTGTTACGGGCCGGTAATCATTGTAGCTGGATGGGTCGGGCTTCTTTAGGACTGGTATTATGGTGGCAGTTTTGAAACATGTAGGGACAACAACTTGAGACAGGGAGATGTTGAAGATGTCGGCCAGGACATTCTTGAGCTCCTCCACACAGTCCTGTTGTCTGGGCCAGCTGCCTTGCATGAGCTGATCCTGCAGAGGGTCCTCTTCACACTAGCTGGATCCAGACTCATGGCCTTCTTGTCTGGAGGAGCAGTAATCTTCTGTGCTGATGTGCTGTTTTGTGCTTCAAAGCGGCCAAAGAAATCATTTAGGTTGTTAAGCAGCGTGATGTCACTTGCACAGGTCTGAGGTGGAGGTTTGTAGTTGGTGAGGGTCTGTATGCCACGCCAGAGAGAACGTGCATCTCTGGTGTTGCTGAAGTGTCCAGATATTTTCTTGCTGTACTGTTGTTTTGCCTCCTTGATGCCACAGGGCAGATTGGCCTTTGCCGTTGTTAGTCCTGCAGTGTTGCCGGCCCTGAAGGCTGTGTCCGGAGTCCTCAGGAGCCTGCGGACCTCTGCTGTCATCCATGGCTTCTGGTTAGCATGAACAGTGATGGTTTTGCAGTGAGTGACATCATCAATGCATTTAGCTATGTATGCCACAACAACCTCAGTGTACTCCTCTTTGTTTTTGTGTCCATTGTGAGTGGCTGCATGCTTGAAAGTGTCCCAGTCTGTAGTGCTGAAGCAGTCTCTCTGGCCACACACGTACCTGCTTTTTTGTTGGTTTGATTGTTTTCACTCTGGGTTTGTATGCCAGCCTTAACAGGATGGTTTTGTGATCAGAGAGACCCCGGGGGCTAAGGGGGGAGGGTCTGTATGATTTCTTGTGAGTTGTGTACACCAGGTCCGGTAAATTGTCTCTGCTTGTGGGAAAGTCAACATGCTGATGTAGTTTTGGTAGGAGGGCCTTTAAATCTGCATGGTTGAAATCTCCTGCTGTGATGAGGAATCCATCTGGATGCACTGTTTGTTTCTCACTGGTGGCCTGATAGAGTTCTTTCAGTGCTTTGCTCCTCTCGCCGGTGGCGGTGGGCGGGGCATACACGGCGACTAGCAGGACAGATGAAAATTCTCCCAGCATGTAAAAGGGTCTGCCCTTGATGATCATAAACTTCACCAATGGGGAAGAGTGTTTATGAACAACAATAGAATCATGGCACCAGGCGTCATTAATGTACACACAGACCCCGCTGCCTTGCGTTTTCCCTCCTTCGTTGAGCACTCTGTCGCTACGGTAGCATGTTAGCCCAGCTAACTGGATGGCAGAGTCTGGTATATTGTCATTTAACCACGTTTCCATAAAGATAAAGACACAGCAGTTCTGCGCATCACGTTGTGTAGATCTCAGGAGCTGTATATGGTCTATTTTGTTGTCTAGTGAGCGTACGTTGGCCAGAATGAGTGAAGGGATGAAGGAAGTTCTGATCCTTGTAGAAATAAAAGCAAAATATTTAAAATGAAAGACATAATTTTTTAAACTACAAACACGGACCAATCACAGCGTGCTACATCATCAAAAGAACCGTCTAGACAATCGTATTCTGCAATTTCATAAGCAAGCACAGGCCTCGAGCAGATCTTGCAGCCTGAGCACATCTGGTACCTACACCAGCTCCCGTCTGAGTGCAGGAAATAGGGATGAGCGTATCGATACTTCATTACCAGCTGGTTGATACTTTGGAGTCGATACTTTTTAAAATATCGCAATACCACTATGTTAATACAAAACATGCAATTTGTTTTCACTTCTGAGAGTTTTAGGCATTAAATTTATGTGTGAAAAATGGTGAAAAACCAGCCCAAGCATGTTTTAGAGATGGTCTGCCATGTCACATGATTATGGCAGCCTATCAGATGTCAGAGCCGAAGACTCACTGCGCAGCCAAGCACTCACTCCCGTGCAGAGTGAGCTCAGCAGCATCGGGGCGGCAGAAGAAGTATTACTTCTGAAATGTTACACCATTCATCCAAGTTCTATGGTGATACCAAGCAGCATAAAATTTGAAAAATACACAAAATAAGCACTATTTAAGTTTGTAAAATAATAGTGTAAAAATAAAAAAAAAATGTTGCATTGTGAAAAAATACACATATATGCTATTACCATAGAATTTGGATGAATGGTGAAATTTCTCCGGTTTTGGATTTGAATGGATTTCTCCGGTTTCCTCCCACATGCCAAAGACATGCAGGTTAGGTTAATTGGAGACTCTAAAGTGGCCCTAGGTGTGAGTGTGTGTGTGTGAATGGTTAAGGGATAGCGCCGTATCATGGCTGTTTCATCCATCCAGGTGGTGGATGCCCTCAATTTCCCCTCTGGGGATCAATAAAGTATACTAAATCTAAAAAAATCTAAACATTTCGGGAGTAAAAAAATACTTGAATCCAGTTGAGAATTTTCACCAAATGAAGAAAGTGAATTAATTTTGCATTCATTTTAAGTCTTTATTATTGTTATTATTATTGAAAAAAAATCATTTTATTTTTATTTACTTTGCTCATTGTTCTATTTTATTATCATTTTGTAAGCATTTCTTTCAAGTGTTTATGTTCATGAGTTTTATTCATATTTCATATTGCCCTTACAATAAAGTTGTTAATGAAACTGCAATCATGTGATTTTGGGCAAAAAGTATTGGCGGCAACTTTCAAAATAAGAGATGAACTTTCACAATAAAAACAAAAGCATTGTCAATAAATTTAAGTCTGTCTCTCTCTGATAGATGAAAATTTAAGTTGGTACATAAGAATATTGATTTGAGCTCACAGCATCCAGCCCTAGCAGACAGCTCAGTAAAGTAACAGCTTTTCCTTCACATTCAGCTAACTCTTCACTACAACAGACAGACTACAGATGAGGCGCCATTCTGTCATCACCTTCACTTGTCTCGTGTTGTAGTCAAGACCATAGTGTAGAAAACCCAAGGCTTTAAGGGGTCTAGGCCTAGACGACTGTTTCTAAACATCTTGGTCATGACATCTTATCTTGGTCGTGTCTGGTCATGTTTTGGTCTTGGGAGACTCTGGTCTCGAACAGGTCTTGACTACAACACTACGCTTTTCTGACTTAAGGTGCCTTCAGACCAAATGTGAACGAGCGGTGCGAATACATACAAAGTCAATGGAAAGAGGCGCACACACATGAATCTCACGCATTCATGCGTTCACATACAATGGATAGTGCTTTCCCTGAGATTCTGCCATCACCGGAGTAGTATCAACAAAGTCTTTCCATTGACTTTGTATGTATTCACGCTGCCCGTTTGTGTTTGGTCTGAAGGCGCCTTTAGACATGGAAGGCTAATCCTTATTCTAGCCACCTCACATTCTTGCTGAAACTGCTTCAGTGTGAGTTGGAAGCCATGGCTTGATGAAGCGTACAAAACCACATGATCTGCAAAAGAGCTAACATTTCAGTTCTTTTTATCCAAAGTCATCTTTCCACCATAACTACTTTTTGCTTCCACTGATGAAAAAGCTCATATAATGTTGCATAAATCTCAGATGTTTTGGTTGATGTTCTCTTGCAGAAAAAGTGAACATGTCATGCTACTACCAGGATTCAGGTAATCAGAAATCTGTATCATGTGGGTGGAGTCTGGAATCGTATAGCCACTCAGAGTCCGACGCATCTCTGATCTTTACAAGGTGAGTGCTAATTAAATAAAAGACCTACTAGCCCACTAGTATTTAATCAATTTCAATGTGTCTTTGGGTTTCACATATCTTTCTCTTTCCCTCAGTCCCAATCCAGTCTTTATATGTACGGGCATCTTCAACAGAGCAGCGACCCTCCGTGTGACAGCCAGGATGGGAAAACGCTCTGCATGGTCAGAGATCTGGTCTCAGCCTCACACTGTATTTCTTGCAAAAGCAGGTTAGAGACACACATCCATCTTACTTGTGTATTCTCTTCCTGCTCCTCACTGATGTGTCCTCACCTCCTCCTCTCAGTGAAACCACCCCGGCCTGTATTAACTGTGCGTGGCTCCACTGAGGATTCACTTGTTGTGTCCTGGAAAAGCGGACATGATGGCAGCTGTCGGCTTCGCTACGGAATCAGCAACAAACAGACATGGACCAAGGTAGGCATCATGCAAAAAGTGTGCTTCAGGGTTTAGCTACTTGGCAAAAATGCTCTCACTAAAAGCAATAGGAGAAATGCAGTGTAGAGAAACTATGTCAATATGCTCATTTTATACAACATTTTAACATTTTGAACAGTTGGTGGAAGGGGCGAGTGAGCAGCGGTACAGTTTCATGCCAAGAAAGAGTACTACAGATACAATGTTTGCTCTAAGAGTGTTGATGGAGAAGTATAGAGAAGGTCAGAAGGAGTTGCACTGTGTCTTTGTGGATCTAGAGAAAGCAGATGATAGGGTGCCAAGAGAGGAAGTGTGGTACTGTATGAGAAAGTCAGGACCGGCAGAGAAGTATGTGAGGGTGGTGCAGGATATGTATGAGGACAGTGAGATGGTGGTGAGGTGCGCTGTAGGAGTGACAGATGGATTTAAGGTGGGGGTGGGGTTACATCAGGGATCAGCTCTGAGCCCCTTCTCGTTTGCCATGGTGATGAACAGGCTGACAGACGAGGTCAGGCAGGAGTCTCCATGGACCATGATGTTTGCAGATGACATTGTGCACTGTAGTGAGAGTAGGGAGCAGGTGGAAGAGAACCTGGAGAGGTGGCGGTATGCTCTGGAGAGAAGAGGAATGAAAGTCAGTAGAAGCAAGACAATACATAAGTGTAAATGAGAAGGAGGCAAGTGTAATGGTGAAGATGGAAGGAGTAGAGGTAGTGAAGGCAGATGAGTTTAAATACCTGGGGTCATCCATCCACAGCAATGGAAAATGCACAAGAGAGGTGAAGAAGAGAGTGCAGACAGGGTGGAGTGGGTGGAGACGAGTAAAAGTGAAGATTTACAAGATGGTAGTGAGACCTGCTATGATGTATGGTTTGGAGACAGTGGTGCTGACAAAAAGACAGGAGGTGGAGCTGGAGGTGGCAGAGTTCAAGATGCTAAGATTCTCATTGGGAGTGACTAGGAGGGACAGGATTAGAAATGAGTTTATCAGAGGAGCATCCCAGGTTGAGTGGTTTGGAGACAAAGTAAGTCAGTAGGACAGAGATTAATTCACAACCTTCTCCAGCACCATGCTGTCCCTTCAGCTGTGACCTCGGAGGGAGCACGAACCCTCAGGTTCTTCTCACATTTTTTGTGTCTGTTGCTTTGTTATCAGGCTCCAGAATTTGTCCATGTCCATAAGGATCAACTGCAGACCTACACGATCAAAAACCTCCTGCCATTTACTCTCTACAAAGCTGCTGTGTCCTGCAGAGAGAATTCCAACATCTGGAGCAACTGGAGCTTCGATGTTGACATGCGGACCCTGGACAAAAGTAACTGGTTTTGATTCAAAACCAGTGGATTTTTTTTCACCTGGCTGATATGTGGATCTAAACCAGATTAAACCACATATTAAACCAGTAATTCCATAGATTTACGGATATCATGCTGAAAATTTTGAAATGTTTTAGTGGCACCTGTGTCCAATAATGAACTTTGGCTAAATGGGCTGTAATGCATTTCCTGACCGCAAGCATCACTAAAAACAAGGGTTGCAAATAGAGCCTTTAATTATTTAGAAACATTAATCAGCTCTCTTTCTCTTTGTCAGTACCTTCCAGAGCTCCACAGGTGTGTTACAGAGTTGTGAAAATGGATGGATCTATTCAGCTTCATCTCATGTGGAAGGTAAGGCTAGGAAAATAGAACAGAAGTAGTAGTGCTGTTGGTCAACTGCACTGGTGGAGGTCATTGTTGACGCAGGCGTCGACCAATCTGGAATGGTGGTGATCTGCTATGGAAACCTCATTCGTGATGATCAGCATATTTGATTTGGCAAAGATTTTACACTGAATGCCGCATCCTGATGTAACCCACCCCATTTGCCCAAGCTAGGAACCGACACCAGGAGCACACTGACTTGTGATCCCTCTGTGGCTGGGTTACTTACTGTAAATATACCATGTTAATGTCTGCTTTAGCCACAGCTTCTTCTTCACCCACAATTTGCTCCCCTGTCTCCATCCCTCCAGCCATTAAAGGGGTCATTGAATGCACTTTTTCCACATTGTAATACCTCATACATGTCTTAATGAAGTGTTTGTGACATATTTTGTTCACATTTTCTTTAATTTTTTTAAATTATGGAAGCAAATTTGTTTATTTTTGTTGTATTTTTCCTGGCTTTCTTGAAATGCTCTGATTTAAAGCCTGTCACTTCAAGAACCATCCTTCACCTTTTCAACTCCGCCCTCCTTCTTACATCTGTTAGTCATTAGCTGACTAGCTTCTAGTCTCCTAGCTTGGGTGAGCAGCGCTCTGATTCACTGATCCACAGCTGATGGTGTGTCTCGTGTCAGTCCAGCCTATCGCCCAATAATTTTGCTGTGATTCCACAACAAATTGCTAGTACTGTGCGCTGGACAGCTCCCCCAATCGCTGCAACCAAGACTTGGGGTATGACCCGAAGCTGCTGGCCAAGCTACCGAGCCAAAGGATTCAATTCAGCTTCATTTATATAGTGCCATTTCACAACAATAGTCGTCTCATAGCACTTTCAACTGTAGGGGAAACCTCCACAATTGCCGAAAGACCCCAACATTCAGGCGATCCCCTGTGAGCAGCACTTGGCAACGGTGGAGAGGAAAAACTCCGTTTTAGCAGGAAGAAACCTCCAGCAGAACCAGGCTCAGGGAGGGGCAGTCATCTGCTGTGAGTGGCTGGGGGGTGAGGGGATAGAGAAGAAGAAGAAAAGAGCAGACATGTAGAGAGCAAACGGCACAACGGGGACTCAATCTATGGAAGAGAACAAACAGATGTTAATGACCAGCAAAAATATTTTATTGAGAGTGAAGAAAGGAGTGAAGTCCAGTGCATTGTTGGAGGTCCCCCGGCTGTCTAAACCGGATCTCAAAGGGCAGTGTCTCACTCTGTGGGACTCCACTCTGCTCCCGTGGCCAGCTGGGAGCTGGAGCGACTATGCTGACCGTGAGAGTGGCCCTGAGTCATGCAGAACCCCGGAGGTCAGTGGAGGGAGCTGGCTGTGAGAGCCAGCAGCCTCCAGCCAGCAGCATCTGGTCCTGGGCCATTTTAACCGTTTGAGTGTGTCTGTTGCCAAATTGCGACATAACCCCTAGTGGTCAAGAGTGGTAAATATTTTCTCAATAAAATAGTTCAGATTTCCAAGGCTATAACTTGAACGTTGCATGAGATAATGGCTTACTGTCAATTAGAAAGATGTAAAATATGATCCAAAGTTTCAGATAGGAATAAATTTACACATCTAATTTGCATAATGTCACGGCAGCTCTTTAAATTCCATAACTCAGTCAAAGCTGGACTTTGGACATATTTACATAAAGAATGGTTCAGCCTTTTGACACCGTTTTTTGTATAGAGGTACCTCATCATCTTATCTTCAAAGTATATGAACAAGGAATCAGTACAATATTAAAAAAAACAAAAAAACAGAGAAATAAGTCACTTACTGGCGGCTAACGGGACTTGCTTGCTGCCGTGGTCGCTGCGTTTTCACCGATCGTGGTCGTTATTTTGCATTTTGTTGGTCATTTACACTCTCTACCACATCTACAAAGTCTAATGAGATGAGATGAGATTCAACTTTATTGTCATTACACATGTATGAATACAAGGTAACGAAACGTGACTTGGCATTTGGGCACGCTCTGCAGAGCGCATCCAAGGCCGGGGCAGCCGCTAGGCGCCAGTCATAGTAGTGATAAAGAAAGAAAAAGGGAGGGGATATGGGTTGACACAGTAGGCGAGAGAAAAAAACATGTTTATCAAAATAGCGCTCAGTGAGTGAGCAAAATTTTGATTGCAGGAAAAAAAACCCTCAATGCACATTTAGCAGACAACAAAACCAAAAGTCAGAGAGGATCAGTGAATGGATGGGTGTAATTCAGTATATGTGAATCAGTGTGTTCGTGTATGTTGAATGCAGGTGGGTGTTTATCAGTTACTGGAGGCAGCAAAATCTCTCCCAGCCGAGATGTTATGTCTTAGTGTCTGAAACTCGGAAGCATGTCCTTGAGGCATGGCAGATGGAAATTTCCTGAGCCAGTCACTGTCCTTGAGAGTTCAGATGCAGCATACCAGAATGTTTATGAAGAGAAGCACAATCTTCTGTTTTGTCTTAATCCAGGAGGAAAATAGTCAACAGGGCACCAAATTCAAGGTCTGATAACACAGATCACTCAGAGCATAGAATTTACAGCTCTTGCAATCCTGTGTTCATAATTTCCATACATAGGCTTTAAATCCATTCTTGGAGGGCACCAAAACGACTCCAGATGTTTCCCTTCTAAACATGGGAAGCATGTCCGGCAGGGTCCATCCCTCTACAGTGCATGCCAGATGGTAATTTCCCTGTTAGTCTTGCCGTTAGTTAGTGCTCTCCCCCGTCTGGTCGAATTGTTGAAGAAGCAGCTACGCCGGGACCGCTTTGATTAGCTCTTCTAGTTTAATTTTCGATACACCAGGAAAACTCCAGAGCCAATCAGCAGAAAATCCTGTGATCGTGCCAAACCAGATAGATGTTTCCACATCATCAGTCGAATCATGCAGACACATGTGTTCCAATCCATGGGTCTCTCCATAGGGGCTCCCCCTGGCCCGAATTTATGTAAAAAGTTGTTAATTTTATTAAAGCCGCTCACCAAATCCATTTTTTTCATTTGGATCAAGATTCAGCCAGAAGAACAGCGACGCAGACAAGACAGCAAGCTGGGATTCTCAGTTAGGGAGGGTGAAGGAGGGTGAAAGAGGGAGCAGAAGAAAAAGCGACTGTTCTCTCTGAAGGGCAGGAAGAAAAATGATTATCCCACATAAATTTTGGTTGTATCCTGCGGCTGTTTTCCATGTACAAGGCCGTCTAAGTGACGGTGACAATAACCGATCGCAGCCATATTAGCTTTCTGAGCTAAAAGAAGGGAATACAGGAAAAGGAAATGAGGAGTTCTTCTTCTTTGGTGTATTACGTGTCATCCATTGAGTCCTCCAACGCGTGTCTGCCACCTTCTGAAACTGGCAGATCAGTACAAATCAGTACAAATCCCCAATGCAGCTGGCGATGTCAGCGTGAGATGACAGGCGCAGCGCCACGCTCTGCCACTAGGGGCACGCACATTCTCAGGGTTCGAAGGGTTAATTGCAGCGAGCCAGAGGCTTCATCGTGATTCTGTGGCAGATCACCTGTACCGGAGGCTGATGGCTCGCACGGCCAGCTAAATGCTAAATGTAGTTTGTTAGCCCCCGAGCTAACACTGGCACCAGGACACTTGTTGTAAGCGTGGCTTATATTGTTTTTTTTCTTCAGATCTTAGTCACCCCAATAGCCATCCCTGTTACTACCTGGTTCGGTGGTGTGCCTCACATCTCTCTGGCCCATCTCTCAGTGGTTTTGTTGTGATTCCGCGATGGATCGTCCGTACCAGTGTTATGTCGAGAACTGCCCCACCTGCCAAGAATTGAATCTGGGGGAGTTCTGAGCATAACACCGGCCAGTAGCTTCTGATTCCGGGCTATTGCAGTGGCCGGTGTGCTGGTACGGGCGATCTGCTGCAGAATCACAATGAAACCACTGGGAGATGGGCTGGAATGAACCAGGTGGTAACAAGGATGGCTATTAGGGTGACTGAGATCTGAGGAAAATAACAATATAAGCCGTGCTTACAGCGAGTGTCCTGGTACCAGTGTTAGCTTGAGGGCTAATAGCTCAGGGGCTAATAGGCTACCTTTTGTCCCCCCTTTCATCTACATGGCAGACAGCTAGGCAGGCCAATAATAGAGCAGTGGGTGGGTCTTTAGGACGGCAGTGGGTTGTCTTTTTCTAAACGTGACATACGATTTAGATGGAAAAGTCAGAAATGTTTCTGGGAGAGAAAAACGAGATAAAGGCTGTGTGTGTGTGTGTGTGTTTTTTTTAAAGAGAACTGACTGTTTTGAATTTTTTTGATAATTATGTGACCAGTAGACTCATTTTAGACAGTTAAAACGTACAAACACCCCATTTTTCAGTCAATCACCCCTTTAAGACCACATTCCATGTGCTATAACGTCATCCTTCTTCCTCTGTGGTTTTCATCCACAATGACTCTTCTGTGTTAAGGTGCATTACTGCCACGTACACTATTGGAGTGTAACAACACAGAGGCTAAAATAAGACTCCAAAATGGAAAAGCACATAAAAAATATACTATTATTGATGTTCAAACCATCTTTTGCAACATGCATATTGTACATGTTGATATTGTGGTAATGATAAAATTTCAACATACTGTGCATCTCTGGTCTACACTACAATTTTATTTGTAGGGCACCTAATCACAAGAAATGGTCGTGTTAATCAGTGAACATAAATGAAAATGAGCTTTTGTTTCTTTTATCAGCCTCCCGACCCTGTTGAGGCTGGAGGTCGTATCCTTGGATACCAGGTGATCTGTGAGCCAAGTGGATTGACTCAAAATGTCACAGAGGTGACAGCACTTCTGGTGGTGGAGGAGGGGAACTACAGCATCACCATAAAGGGCTTCAACACAGCCGGCTTCGGACCAGCAATGCATCTCAGAATTAATACGCAACAACAGAACAGTAGGTGCCACACTGGATATTGTTTGATATAGAGTTAGGGCAGAGGTCTGCAGCCTCTACTATGAAAATACCTTTTTTATGGAAATTATGTCCAAGAAAAATCTGCATGGAGCCACAAAATATATTTTTCTTTTATACTATATGACACTATTATTATATCCATAACCAACACTTCAATGATGAGGCTGAAGATGCAGTAGAACGGAACTTTATTGTAGAAACTCACTGAACTTTTTTTTTTTTTTTTTTCCGGTTCCGGTTCCGCCGGACCGGCGGCGCCACACGAGTCGGCTGCCTGTTGCAACAGCCTTTTTTTTTTTTTTTTTTTTTATCTTCCTTCTTCTTTCTACACCTTTCACTCTGTATATATATCACGGACGCACGGATCACCCCGGGGGTCTCCCGGGTCGGCGGACGGAGCCACGGTTTGCAGCGGGAGACGTTACAGCGGGGAGGAGCTAGTGCTAGCTAGCACTTGGCCGCCGCCCGGTGCTAATGGGAAACTCGACATACCGGGAGCTGTAGCGAAAAATGACGCTGGTACCGGGCTGGAGTTTAGGCGGCGTGAAAGAAATATAAGACAGAATAATAAAGAGCGATGGCAAGAACCAAGCAGACCGCCCGTAAAATCTACTGGAGGAAGAAGCCCCCCCCAGGAGACAGCTAGCCACCAGGGCTGCTCGGAGAGGCGCTCTGGCCACCGGCAGAGTGAAGAGGCCTCGCCATCACAGGCCCGTGGCTCTGAGAGAGATCTGTCGCTACCAGAAATCCACGGAGCTGCTCATCCGTAAGCTGCCCGTCCAGCGCCTGGTGAGGGAGATCGCTCAGGACTTCAAGACCGTCCTGCGTTTCCTGAGCTTCGCCGTCATGGCTCTGCAGGAGACCAGCGAGGCCCACCTGGTGGTCTCTTCTTCGCTAAGGGGGTCACCATCATGCCCAAAGACTTCCAGCTGGCCCGCTGCATCCGCGGAGAGAGAGCTTAGACTTTCTGCTGCACATTCACCAGCCATAATGCTCTGCACTGTGTGTCTATATATATATACATTTATAGTAATATGGACATATGTTTACTAGATGTTGTTTTTTCTTGCCTTCTGATTGTTGCTCTGAGTGTTGCTATCCCTATGCTGTTGCAATCCTGGAATTTCCCCATTGTGGGACTAATAAAGGCTTATCTTATCTTATCTTATCTTATCTTAACTCTTAAGGCGCTCCTGTCGAGGCAGAGGTGCTGGTCAAAAAGAGACCGTGCATCTTCCGGGTTGGACTTTTATACTCTGGGTGGCGGCGGAACTGGAAAGGTGTAGCCGTCACCCATAACACACAATATAATATTAATCATATTTAATACATTACAACTATTGTCTTAGAAATCAGCTTTTAGTTGTAAATCTGCAACTTTTTTCCTCAAAAACTGCAATGTTTTTCTGATTTTTTTTCTAAAATGTTTGAAAAGTTCTTACAAATGTATTAAATTTGTCCTCCGATTTTTCACGTTTTCTTGCATTTTTGTATTAAGTTTGCTACTAGTAATACTTGGGAAATGTAAGACCTTTTTCCTCAAATTGAAGTTGTTTTTGTCAATTTATGACTTTTTTCATCTAAATCATTTGTCTTTTGTAGAAGTGAGGGCTTTCTCTCAAATTTGCAGTTTGGCAGAAATTTGTCATTTTTTCTCATAAATGTGACTCTTGAATAAAATTGTCTTTTTTTATTGGAAATTTGCTACTCCCCATTAAATTTGTACCTTTTTTTTACATTTGCAGCTTTTTCTGTGCAAATTTTTGTCGATTGCCAAGTATTTTTTAAGCTTTATTTTCATTAATTTGCAGATTTTTAATGTAAATTTGCAGCTTTTTCTGAAATTAATGATTTTTTTCATGTATATTTGCTACTTCTTGCTATATTTTTTCCTGATTTTTTCCAAACTTTTTCCTAACTTTTCCTTGAAAATTTGTGACTTTTTCCACATAAATTTTAAGATTTTCAAGTGAATTTTTTCATGAATTGGAGATTTATCTCTATCCGCCCATCCATCTTCTACCGCTTCTCCGGAGGTCCGAGTCACAGAGGCAGCAGTTCAAGCAGAGAAGCCCAGACTTCTCTCTCCCTGGCCACCTGTTCCACCTCTTCAGAGAGGATACCAAGGCGTTCCCAGACCAGCTGGGAGACATAGTCTCTCCAGTGAGTCCTGGGTCTACCCCGGGGTCTCCTCCCAGTGGGACGTGCCCGAAACACCTCAAGTGGGAGGCATCCAGGAGGCATCCTGATCAGATGCCCAAACCACCTCAACTGGCTACTTTCAATGTGGAGGAGCAGCAGTTCTACTCTGAGCCTCTCCTGGATGACTGAGCTCCTCACCCTATCTCTAAGGGTGAGTCCAGCAATCCTATGAAGAAAGCTCATTTCAGCCGCTTGTATCCGTGATCTCATTCTTTCAATCATTACCCAAAGCTCATGACCATAGGTGAGGGTAGGGACGTAGATTGACTGGTAAATCAACAGCTTTGCCTTAGAGCTTAGCTCCCTCTTCACCACAACAGACCAGTACAACATCTGCATCACTGCAGATGCTGCTCCAATCCATCTGTCAGTCTCTCACTCCATTCTCTCGTCACTCATGAATAAGACCCCAAGATACTTAAACTCCTCCACATGGGGCAGGAGCCTGTCCCCAACCCGGAGAGGACAATCCACCTTTTTCTGGCTGAGGACCATAGACTCAGACTTGGAGGTGCTGATTCTCATCCCAGCCGCTTCACACTCAGCAGCAAACCATCCCAGTAAGACCTGTAGGTCATTGCTGGATGAAGCCAACAGGACAATATTATCTGCAAACAACAGAGATGAGATCCTGAGTTCACCAAGCATGACACCCTCTGTTCCCTGGCTGTGCCTGGAAATCCTGTCCATAAAAATTATGAACATGATCGGTGACAAAGGGCAACCCTGGCGGAGTCCAACTCTCACTGGGAATGAGTCCAACCAAGTGCTGGCAGTACAAACCAAACTATCACAATGATCGTATAAAGACCGGATAGCTCGTAACAACAAACCTGATACCCCATACTCTTGAAGCACCCCCACAAAAAAACACGAAGGACGCGGTCGAATGCCTTCTCCAAGTCCACAAAACGCATGTAAACTGGTTGGGCAAACTCCCATGAACCCTCAAGGATTCTCGAGAGGATAAAGAGTTGGTCCGATGTGCCACGGCCAGGACGAAAACCACATTGCTCCTCCTGAATCCGAGGTTCGACCAATGGCCAGACTCTCCTCTCCAGTACCTTGGCATAGACCTTCCGATGGAGGCTGAGGAGTGTGATCCATCTAAAGTTGGAGCACACCCTCTGGTCCCCCTTCTTGAAGAGAGGAACCACCACCCCGGTTTGCCATGCCAAAGGCACTGTCCCCAACCTTCACACAATATTACAGAGGCGTGTCAACCAAGACAGCCCTACAACATCCAGGGCCTTGAGGTACTCAGGGTGAAGCTCATCCACCCCTGGGGCCCGGCCACCAAGGAGCTTGTTATCCACTTCAGCAACCTCAGCCCCTGTGATGGGCAGGTTGTCCCCCTCATCCACAAGCCCTGCTTCCTCTGTGGAAGGCGTCTCAGTGGGATTGAGGAGATCCTCAAAGTAGTCCTTCCACCGCCCAATGATATTCCCAGTCAAAGTCGGCAGCGCCCCATCCGCACCATATACAGTGTGGACAGGGAGCTGCTTCCCCTTTCTGAGTTGCCAGACTCAGGAGTGGGGAATCCATATAGATTTCAAATT
This sequence comes from Pholidichthys leucotaenia, assembly GCA_020510985.1. Taxonomy (NCBI): domain Eukaryota; kingdom Metazoa; phylum Chordata; class Actinopteri; order Cichliformes; family Pholidichthyidae; genus Pholidichthys; species Pholidichthys leucotaenia. Next base: position 457,982,830 of record CM035838.1, on the reverse strand, counting down.
TTCCTCAAATGTTGACATTTTAACTAGTAACCTGGCAACATTTCTGTTGCAATCTGGCTATTTTTTTACCACCACCAAGGGAGGAGGTAATGTTTCCAATGGTGTTGGTTGGTTTGCCTGTTACAAACATAACTCAAAAAAAGTTATGAACAGATTTTGATGAAATTTTCAGGAAAGGTGTGTAATGGCACGGGGAACAGATGACTAGATTTTGATCATGATCTGAGAGTGCATACCTCCACCAAGGGCTTTGTTTGTATTTGTGCAGCTGGATTACACAAAAACTACTGGATAGATTTGGATGAAATTATCACTAGAGGTGGTTCTTTGGCTGCTGGTGTCGATGAAGCTCGAGCCCCTGTGCCCACCGTAGCTTCCACTGTGAGGAGTAGCATTAGAAAATGCCGCCTCCTCCGTGTGGCTGATCTGGCTCCACCCCGGATGCTGGAGGTGCGGTGGATGATGCACCTTCCCTGCACCCTACACCTTTAATCAAGTACTGACACAAAGGGCTCAGCCGGGGCAGGACCAATAATGGCCTGAGGGGTTGTCACCATAATGGCTGGAGCCAGTACCGTTTTATCCTTATTCACTACATCTGTGGTTGACTATGTGCGGTTGTAAGTTATCTCCCATTAGCCTTGAGTGTGTGATTGTCGACCATATGAAATCTGCAAGCAGTGGTTGTGTTGTGATGAGTGTGTTGGGTAATGGGACCTATATGTTCAGCAATGGGTAGGTAGTAGAGGAGACATCTCCATCCATGCTTGTTGTATTCAGGCTTTCAGAGCTTCTAACCTTCACAATTATCCAGACTACCTAACCATAATTAGCATGATGGATATAAATACGCAGGAATACTATAAGTCTCACACCCCTACGTATGTGTGGTGAGCTATGTATGATTTATGTATTATCGGTAGCACATTGTGTTCACAAACAATCCGTGATGGCAGAATGGTCCTCCTCGTCATCATCCTCTGTCTTGGGATCCTCAGCTCTTCCTCTCGACCCAACAATTGGTCTCTATGAGGAGGTATGAGATGTGCAAGATTTGCTGAAGACTACCACTGTGGGAAAATTGCATTTCTTAACACCTTTCCCCATAACCAATTTGGAATTTGCTTCAAATTTTCCTCATCCCCTCGTTTGCTAATGTTAAGATTGGTCATGTAGGAGATTTCTGGGCGTCAATGTGTACAGCCCTCTGTGCTGTGGTCACCCAGCTAAGAGACAACGTGTATGTTTTTAATTTGGGGGAATATTCTATGTTAAGGTCAGGTATTGGTTTTCCATGGATGGCTATATTCCGCAGTAGAGGTGACAAAATGTCCAACATTTTCCAATCCATGTATTTGGGTCTAACCAGAATCAGAATCAGAATCAGAATCAGAATCAGGTTTATTGCCATTGCTCATGTAGTACACAAACTAGGAATTTGTCTCGGTGCAATGCTGCAACATTAAACATGATAAGATAAAAGAAATAAACTATACATGCAATAAAGTGTAGAATAAGAGTAAGTGATACTGGTCAGCAGTTAAAATATATTAGCGAGCAGCAGATACTGTGGAGAACTATATAGTGCAGTCGGTAATGCAGGAAGAAAACAGTGATGATTGACATGAGTCTGGTTGAGCTGCTGTACATAGTGCACGAGAGTCAATAAGTCACTTAGTGTTCAGCAGTCTGATGGCAGAGGGGAAGAAGCTGTTCATGTGACGGGAGGCAGCGGGATGTGTGGAACCCCCCATAGGTTGAAATGTCTCTTATCCTCTTCAGTTAGGACAATGGATGCTCCCACACATTTCCTTGTTTACCAGTCCAAATTTTATGACCAATCTGGAGGATGGATTTGCAAATAATGGTTGTTCATAATTTGGATCAGATCTGTTCAATTGCCTATAGATAGGTGTTCTACTGGTAGCTTGCCATTTGCAGAATTTGATTACTTTTTCTGACCTTGAAAAGTCCTGTATGTCATTACCTGGAGTTCCTACTTTACATGCACCTGCACCATACGAATTTAATCAAAGTACCTTAAACCTCAGAGTTAGGTAAATGGAAGATGTCTGTCATTTTTTCAATAATTTAATTTTTGCTGATTTTCTGTATATGTGTAGAAGTGAGTCCACTTATCTGTTCTAGTCTTAAGCATGCGGTCCAGTTGTTCCGTGGTGGCTGTGGGCGCCTCCCTCCTGCCAGCAACTGGTTCGGCCATCACTCAGTTTCCATTGTAGGGCATGCTCCCTCTTCCTCCTTGCTGTCCTCCCCCTCCTTTTGGCCTCCTTTTATAAGAGAAACAGATTCATGGGGAGCCTCGGGATCCCCGTGTGTCAGCCATTCCATAAATAAGTGCATGTTTTTTCCTTCAGATTTTATTTTCCCTTCTTATTTAGATTTCCAACCTTGAGCCAAGAAAGGAACTGATTCAAAGCCTTTATTTAATTTTTGCTAATTAATACAAGATGGAATAATAAGATTAACTCTCCACAATGCCAAAAGATATTATTTGTACTGCTGTAATTGAATGCTGTGTGAATTTTTTGTGTTGTACTGCATACGCCTCCATGCTGCTACTCATTTTTGCCACTCATTGTTTATCTTCCAAGAGTTCTGTTTGGTGACATCCTATGCATACCCTCTATTGGGGAGAAACATAACTGGGGTGTTAGATTGACTTTAAATAACTGAGTATACAGTAAAGCTATAATCTTTGCTGTGAGTGCTTGCTCATTACTTAATGTTAATATTTATAATTAAGAGAAATGCACTGAAAGTTAGATACCTAATGCCTCATTTCCACTTTAAGTACTTGGAAACGTTTAAGATGGCTGCCTGTGTTTGTGCCTTCTTCCCGACACTCTTCAGGATTAAACAAAATTTAATTTATTGGTTTTTTTGTTTGTTTTTTTAAAAAGCTACAGTTGCAAATCTTACACGGATCTTTATTTTTCTTTGGTTACACAAACTCTGCTTTCATTTCTCTTTCCATTTCCATCTCAAAACCAAAAATATTTTCTACACTTGCTAAATTCATAAATAAATTTGGAATTAAATAATGCCTCTGGATTTGAACATCTGCCATTTGAGGAATGTATAAAAATAAGATGTCTGCTGACTGCTCTGAAAACTAAAGTATAACAGAATCATTTGTATCTTGGTGTGGTGGAGTTTTCTGTGTTTTTTTTTTTTCTGAACAGATAACCTCCAGATGGACTAACACCATGCCTACAAAAACTATAACAATTTTTAGAAGGATACAAAAATGTAAAACTTTCATTAGCTCCCAAAAACAATTCTAAAAATATTTAAATCAAAAATCAACAACCACGTGATACACGGACTATCCGTGTGTGAACCGCTGGTTTGTTTATCAAGCTACACTAGTTGTCTTGTGTGTGTCAGAGCTGCAGATCTATCTGTACAGGACATTAAAGCCTTGTTTATGCTCCACCTCCACTCTGTGCGTGTGTCTATGATGCTTGTACCCTTTGGATAAGGCCAGTGCGCACTCAGCTATATGTATGTATATGCTTCATTTTTTGAGTCTACTCGGCCGAGTGTCTGCTGCTTTTACCTCAAATTATCTTCTTTTTCCTCTAGTCTACTCTAGTCATGTTTGTTTTAATTCATCTTCTTCTATAACGCTTTTTTACTCATCTCTGGATGATCAAAAACCATCACCCTTGTTACGCTGCCATCCCCTATCCCCATACAAAGTGTAAGGAACTGTGTAAAGAATGAGTGTAAAGGATATAATATGTCAGTGAGAGTATAATTGGGAATGTACAATATTGAAGATTTAGGAAAACTTGCAAATTTTAAAAAACTATTTCAGTTCACTTTTTGTCATAATTGTGACTTTTTTCCTCCCAAATTTATGACTTTCATGTAAACTTGCACCTTCCTCATAAATTTAAATATTTTCCTTGTAACTTTGCAACCTTTTCTCTAAATAGTCATTTTTCTCCTAACAAATTTGTTAGGAGGGGGGGAGGGCGGTTGGTCAAACCTATTGAAAAACAGGTTCAAATTGTTCACCCACTCCCTGCCCCCCGTGGCCTGGGGGGAGGTATTCTGGAGCCCAGAGATGGTTTTAAGGTTTTAAGGTTTCTCATGTGCTCAACATGAGAGCGTGCCCAAATGCCAAGTCAGAGCGTGCCCAAATGCCAAGTCACGTTTCGTTACCTTGTATTCATACATGTGTAATGATAATAAAGTTGAATCTCAATCTCAACTGTTCCTCTTTGACCATTTTTTCGATGTCCCTTTGTACTGTTGTTGCAGAGGGAGGAGGGGGTCTAGGCGATGGCATGGAGGGGGAGGGTGGATGCAGCCAATTCCAGGGGGCCTCACCACATGGTCGCTGGGAGAGGGGTGCTCCACACCCACCGTGGCCATCATCTCAGATTTAATAGAGAAACAGAAAAGCTGTTAAACCGTGTGTTTTTGTCCTTTTCCATTTTATCGCGTTTATTGATTATTTTGCATTTGTTCTCACCGTTGCAGCATAAGTCTCTTACTCGTACGTTTTTTCTTTCCTTCCTCCAATTGTTTCTCCATATTTTCTCTTGTGTCCTGCACAAAGCTTCAACAATTCATCAGCTTTCAATTTTCTCAAAAAACAAATTTCCCTTTCCATTTTCTGCCCACTCTCACTTCCACAAGGTTCATCTCCACAACAAAAAACTCCTATTTATTTATTTTTATTCATTTATTTACTCCAATTTACAATTTTCCTTATTTATTCATTTAGATTACTTCACCTTTATATATTGTCCACCTAGGATTTTTCTACACTCTTATTAAGGAATTAATCTCCTTATCTAGTTTTATTGTACATGTAGGAATAGTTATTATTCTTATACCTCCCTCTGCCTAATATAAAGTTGAGCCTTTTCTCTCCAGCCGAATGGGCATGCTTTTTTGCCTCACTACAATCAAACCCACATAGGTGGGCGAGAGAGGACTTTATGTTTGTTTGCCGTGCATGGACTTAAAGCTTTCCTTTCAGTCAGAGAGATAAAGTTCCACATTTATTAGGGTGATTTTAAGCCCTAATTTGCAGTAAATTTATGAAAGAGTGCATTTCCTACATTCAACATGATGGAGGCACTGTGCCGCAGCTACCCGCACATGCGCAACTGTGAACGTGCAAGATGGCTCCGGAGCCTATTGTTCACAAACCACTTTTTTTTTAAGAAAATGGAGCGCACCCTCCCTAACTTCAGCTGTAAACATGCCAGAATAACCTTACAACTTTAATTTAGCGCTTCATTTTAATAGTTACCTCAAATAATCCTCCTCTCAGTAACCTGTTTTACAATCTCACACCCACGCAGGAGTGGGGGCAAATTACCTCCCTCCTTTGTGGAAAAACACACACCCACCTTTGTTCTACCAGAAGAGCACCATTAATTAAATCATACTGTGGGACAAGTTTAGTAGATATTTCCAACCTCCGGTATTTTTCAAACCACACATTTGTCCCCTACAGACACAGAGTTAACACAGACATTAGCATGCTGAATGTGGACAATAAAAGACGAATCCTCAAGACACAGAATTAACACAGAGCATGCACGATCTTCTTTTGTACTTACTGTAAGTTATTATTTTTATACTTATGAACAGACACTCACTAATGTTGGTAAAAAAGGATCCTTATGCTATTCTGTAAGTTATTATTTTATACTTATGAATAGACACTAATGTTGGTTTAAAAAAAATGCTATTCCGTAAGTTATTATTTTTATACTTATGAATAGACACTCACTAATGTTGGTAAAAAGATTCTTATGCTATTCTGTAAGTTATAATTTTATAATTAATTTTTTATTTTATTTTTTTTTTCTCAGTACCGGCACCAGGCTAACACTGGTTCCCTTAATTTGGGAGACAAACACGGGTGATCGCTGATCACCGGTGTTCACTGCACATGTGTGGGTAAACACCATCTTGAACCGCCTTCAAGCTGCAGCACAGTGCCTCCATCGTGTGGCCGAATGTAGGAAGTGCACTCTTTCATAAATTTTCTGCAAATTAGGGCTTAAAATCTTCCTAATAGATGTGGAGCTTTGTCTCTCTGGCTGAAAGGAAAGCTTTAAGTCCAAAAACGGCAAACAAACTAAAGTTCTCCCACCCTCGCCTATACAAGTTTGATTGTAGTGAGGCAAAAAAGCATGCCCATTCAGCTGGAGAGAAAAGACTCAACTTTAAATTGGGCAGATGGAGGTATAAGAATAATAATTATCCCTACTTATACAATAAAACTGTAGATAAGGAGATTTATTCCTCAATAAGAGTGTAGAAAAATCCCAGGTAGACAATATATAAAGGTGAGGCAACTTAAACAGAAAAGGAAAATTGCAAATTGGAACAGATAAATAAGTAAATATATAAATAAATGAACTAAAAATGAATGAATAAAAAATAAATAAATAGGAGTTTTTTGTTGTGGGGATGAACCTTGTGGAAGTGAGAGTGGACAGAAAATGGAAAGGGAAATTTGGTTTTTGAGAAAATTGAAAGCTGATGAATTGTTAAAGTTTTGTACAGGACACAAGAGAAAATATGGAGAAACGATTGGAGGAAGGAAAGAAAAAAGTAAGAATAAGAGACTTTTTTTGTGAGTGCTTGCTCATTACTTAATGGTAATATTCACAAGGAGGAAAAAGAAAAGAAGGAAAAGAAGGAAGAAAAAGAAGATAAAAAAAGAATAAGAGACTTTTGCTGCAACGGTGAGAACAAACGCAAAATAATCAATAAACACGATAAAATGGAAAAGGACAAAAACACACTGTTTAACAGCTTGTCTGTTTCTCTATTAAATCTGAGATGATGTGGTAGCTGTGGACCATCCCTCCCCCAGCAACACTGGGGGAGGGATGGTCCACAGGATCCCACAGGATGGTCCGCAGGATCCCTCCCCCTCCACGCCATCGCCTAGCGACCCCCTCCTCCCTCCTCAGCAACAGTAAAAGAAGGCAAAACAAAGGGACATCAAAAGATGGGTCAAAGAGGAACAACTGAGCACTTGTAAGTACAGAAAATTATATTGTTGCTTTCCATTTACCTTCGGACATAGTCTCAAATAATGAATCTCATTCATGAACATTTAAGTGTTAGATCAGAGAAGTGGCAAAATCACATACTGAGCAAACTGAAGTATCTTCAGAAAAAGTCATATCCATGCCCCACCTAATCTGCCCTATCAGCATCAGCTGCAGGGCCACAGGAGGTCAGAGTTTTAATAATAAGAGTCAGAGGCCCCCATGGGACTAATACTTCCTATGTCAGGAATTTGGCCACTGGGCTCAAACACCCACAAGGCCACCCAAGGGGGTCCCCCAATTAGCAACACAATGGGTATCCTCCCCTACTGCAGGGTGCTGGATGTTGAAAAGAGAACGGCTTTGATATTAAGCCGTTCTGTTTCAAAGGGGGAGAGCGAGACAGGAACGAATAGAAAAGTTGCTAGGTCATTTAAGGTTTGCTGTCTTGAAGTCTTAAATTATGCATTTTGCGAGGTGGCATCCTCTTTAACAAGCAGGGAGTGAATCTAACAGTAAAATTAAGATAATTGATCACAATGTTCTTAGCCTTATAGCTGTGAGGTCGGTGTTCTTTCTCATTTAAAATGATACCATGTATGCAAACTATTGAGTAGCTACATAAAGAGCGTATAAATATGAATGAATCTTCATTTTTTGGACAGATTAGATTAAAGGATTAAAGGAAAGGAACAGAACAATATATCAAGGAAAAATCCAACAAGGTTGAATTAAACAATAACTCCTTTGACTGTACAATTCAACATCAGTTATCCAAAAAGGGTGATAGCTGAAGCCGCAGCTTATATTGCCCACCCATGTTCCGTCTAAGAAACATCTAATAAAATTTGCATGCAATTAAGATCAAAATCTGGAAAATTCTTGATGCCTGAAAGGTCATTTTTCCACAGAATATCAGGCAGTCCCTAAAACTTTATGGATATCATGTTCAGGATCATGTTCTTTGACTTCTCCAGTGCTTTCAACACCATCCAACCGATGATCCTGAAGGACAAGCTGCTGCGCGCAGGGGTGGACCAGCACCTGTCATCATGGATCCTGGACTACCTCACGAACCGGCCTCAGTTTGTGAGAACCCGGGACTGTGTGTCCGACACGATCATCAGTAGCACGGGGGCCCCCCAGGGAACGGTGCTGGCTCCCTTCCTGTTCACTCTTTATACTGCGGACTTCTCACACAACACAACACACTGCCATCTACAGAAGTTCTCTGATGACTCTGCGATCGTTGGCCTCATCTCCAATGGAGATGAAGCTGAGTACAGAGGGCTTATCCAGGACTTCGTGGACTGGTGCCATCGGAACTGCCTCCAGATCAACGCGAGGAAAACTAAGGAGCTGGTGGTGGACTGCCGCAGGCATGGGCAGCCCCTCACAGCACCAGTAAATATACAGGGAACAGACATCGAGATGGTGACATCCTATAAGTACCTGGGTGTTCATCTGAACAATAAACTAGACTGGTCACACAATACTGACGCACTCTACAAGAAGGGACAGCGCAGGCTGTTCCTGCTGAGGAGACTCAGGTCTTTTGGTGTACAAGGGGCGCTGCTGAAGTCATTCTATGACACGGTGGTGGCATCAGCCATCACTTTTGGAGTGGTCTGCTGGGGCAGTGGCATTACTGCAGCCGATAGGAAGAGACTGAACAAACTGATTAAGAAAGCTAGCTCTGTCCTGGGACAGCACCTTGATCCGATGGAGGAGATAGGAGAGAGAAGGACGGTGGCTAAACTGTCATCTCTGCTGGAGTCCGAGTTCCACCCTATGCAGGACATACTGGATGCACTGAGGAGCTCATTTAGCAGCAGACTACATCATCCCAGGTGCACAACCAAGAGGTTTCGTAGGTCCTTCCTACCAACGGCTGTCAGACTGTACAACCTAAGCAGGGCTGCTCGCAGAGATAGCAAAAAGACGTAACAAACTAATAGTTTTTTGAATGCAAAAGATGCAATAGACTTACACAATGGTCCCCTCCGGCATACAACTAGGAACATACCGGTCGCTATGGAGGGTGAGAATATGTATGGGCACATAATCATACCATGTAGGATAACTAAGTAGACGGTTATGCTGTTTCATTCCATCTAGCAACAATGCTCTGCACTGTGTGTGTTTATATATTTACATATTTATTCCATCTAGCTACAATGCTCAGCACTGGGTGTGTTTATATTTATATATCTATATATTTATTCCATCTAGCTACAATGCTCCGCACTGTGTTTTTATATATCTACATATTATTCCATCTAGCTACATTGCTCCGCACTGTGTGTGTTTATATACTTGCATATTTATTCCACCTAGCTGCAATGCTCCGTACTGTGGGTGTTTATATATTTACATATTTATTCCATCTAGCTACAATGCTCTGCACTGTGTGTTCATATATTCATATATTTATTCCATCCAGCTACAATGCTCTGCACTGTGTGTCTGTGTGTGTGTGTGTGTATATATATATTTTAGAGTAATATGTACATATGTATATTAGCTGCTCTTGCTTGCTTGTTTTTTTCTTGCCTTCTGATTGTTGCTCTGAGTGTTGCTATCCCTGTGCTGTTGCAATCCTGGAATTTCCCCGTTGTGGGACTAATAAAGGCTTATCTTATCTTATCTTATCTTATATGAACCAAACTTATTAGCGTTTTTTCTGGTTTCAAGGACCACCACTGGTGCTAGCCCTCCATTCTAAGGGCCTATAGGAGAAAGTGATCAAGGTAGTGAAAAGTATTGCTTATGCGCTACAAATTTGTTGAAATCTAATCACATTGTTAAAGTAAGAGATTTGCAGTAGCCAACTTGACATAAGGTATGAACATGTAAATGTCAATCAAGTACAAATTTGTAAGATGGAGGTGCAAAAATATGATAAAAACGCTAATTTACAATCACAACTTAAGACAAAAGTTGAAAATTTATGCGAAAAGGTTGCAAGTTTCAGAGAAAATTGCACATTTGAGGAAATTTGCCAAATATCAGAAAATGTCACAAATTTCTGAAAAAACTACACAACAACCAGCACAAAGCTCCTCAAGTCCTGTGCAGACCAGCTGTGTGGGATTGTGGAGCACATCTTCAACCTGAGCCTGAAGCTGGGGAGGGTACCACAGTTTTGAAAAACATCTTGTGTGGTACCTGTACCAAAGACTTCCCACCCCAAAGATCTGAACAGCTACAGACCAGTGGCTCTGACGTCCCACATGATGAAGACCCTGGAGAGACTGCTCCTTGTTCACCTCCGCCCCCTGGTGGGACCAGCGATGGATCCACTCCAGTTTGCCTACCAGCATGGCATTGGGGTGGAGGATGCAGTAATCGTCCTTCTTCACCATTCTCTGTCCCACCTGGAGAAGCCCGGGAATGCGGTGAGGATCATGTTCTTTGACTTCTCCAGTGCTTTCAACACCATCCAACCGATGATCCTGAAGGACAAGCTGCTGTGCGCAGGGGTGGACCAGCACCTGTCATCATGGATCATGGACTACCTCACTAACTGGCCACAGTTTGTGAGAACCTGGGACTGTGTGTCCGACACGATCATCTGTAGCACAGGGGCCCCCCAGGGAATGGTTTTGGCTCCCTTCCTGTTCACCCTTTATACTGCGGACTTCTCACACAACACAATACACTGCCATCTACAGAAGTTCTCTGACGACTCTGTGATCGTTGGCCTCATCTCCAACGGAGATGAAGCTGAGTACAGAGGACTTATCCAGGACTTCGTGGACTGGTGCCATCGGAGCTGCCTCCAGATCAACGCGAGGAAAACTAAGGAGCTGGTGGTGGACTGCCGCAGGCAAGGACAATCCCTCACAGCACCAGTAAATATATAGGGATCTGACATCGAGATGGTGACATCCTACGAGTACCTTGGTGTTCATCTGAACAATAAACTAGACTGGTCACACAATACTGACGCACTCTACAAGAAGGGACAGCGCAGGCTGTTCCTACTGAGGAGATTCAGGTCTTTTGGTGTACAAGGGGCACTGCTGAAGACATTCTACGACACGGTGGTGGCATCAGCCATCACTTTTGGAGTGGTCTGTTGGGGCAGTGGCGTTACAGCAGCCGATAGGAAGAGACTGAACAAACTGATCAAGAAAGCTGAAGGATGGTGGCTAAACTGTCATCTCTGCTGGAGTCCGAGTTCCACCCTATGCAGGACATACTGAATGCACTGAGGAGCTCATTTAGCAGCAGACTACATCATCCTAGGTGCACAACCGAGAGGTTTCGCAGGTCCTTCCTACCTACGGCTGTCAGACTGTATAACCTAAGCAGGGCTGCTCGCAGAGATAGCAAAAAAGACGTGACAACCTAATAGTATTGAATGCAAAAGATGCAATAGACTTACACAATGGTCCCCTCCAGTGTACAACTAGGAAAATACCGGTCGCTATGGAGGGTGACAATATGTATGGGTACATAATCATACCATGTAGGATAACTAAGTAGATGGTGATGCTGTTTCATTCCATCTAGCGACAATGCTCCGCACTGTGTGTGTTTATATATTTATATATTTATTCCATCTAGCGACAATGCTCCGCACTGTGTTTATATATTTATATGTACATATGTATACTCGCTGCTCTTGCTTTTTCTTGTCTTCTGATTGTTGCTCTGAGTGTTGCTATCCCTGTGCTGTTAAAATCCTGGAATTTCCCCATTGTGGGACTAATAAAGGCTTATCTTATCTTATCTTATGTAAGTACAGTATTGTTGCTTTTCATATCAGAGACATGCCAAGACCACATACTGAGCAAACCCAATACATGACCAATCTTCAAAAAAGCCATACCCATACCCCACCTAGTTTGCCCTATCAGTATCAGCTGTATCAGGACCACAGGAGGTCAAAGTTTTAATAATAGAGTCAGAGGCCCCCATGGGACTAATACTTCCTATGTCAGCAATTTGGCCACTGGGCTCAAACACCCACAAGGGCACCCAGGGGGGTCCCCCAATTAGCAACACAATGGGTATCCTCCCCTACAGGATGTTGAAAAAGAATGGCTTTTATATTAAGCCGTTCTGTTTCAAAGGAGGAGAGTGGGACAGGAACGAACAGTAAAGTGGGACTAGGTCATTTAAGGTTTGCTGTCTTGAAGTCTTAAATTAGGCATTTTGTGAGGTGGCATCCTCTTTAATAAGCAGGGAGTGAATCTAACAATAAAACTAAGACAATTGATCACAATGTTCTCAGCCTTATAGCTGTGAGGTCGGTGTGCTTTCTCATCTAAAATGATACCATGTAAGCAAACTATTGAGTAGCTATATCAAGAGTGTATAAATATGAATGAATAAGGCTTGCAATTAAGACCAAAATCTGGAAAATTCTTGATGCTTGAAAGGTCATTTTTCCACAGAATATCAGGCAGTCTGACCTTTTACTTCAAGAAAACTAGCCACCTGCTGGCCAAGAGGAAGGATGCAGGTTTAGGGCTCCTTTATACTCAAGGGTCAATACATATTTGGAGATTCCTAGACCCTCCTATGTGTATTTTTTGCACATTTCCCAAAACTTTATGGATATGAACCATATGAACTTATTAGCACTCTTTCTAGTCTCAAGGACCACCACTGGTGCTAGCCCGCTATTCTAAGGGCCTATAGGAGAAAGAGGTCAAGATAGTGAAAAGTATTGCTTATGCTTTACAAATTTGTTGAAATCTAATCACATTGTTAAAGTAAGAGATTTGCAGTAGCCATTTTTTTAACTTGACATAAGGTATGAACATGTAAATGTCAATCAAGTACAAATTTGTAAGATGGAGGTGCAAAATATGATAAAAATGCTAATTTACAATCACAACTTAAGACAAAGGTTGAACATTTATGAGAAAAGGTTGCAAAGTTACAAGGAAAATGTTTAAATTTATGAGGAAGGTGCAAGTTTACATGAAAGTCACAAATTTGGGAGGAAAAAAAACTCACAACCCAGAGACATTATTTAATTCCAAAACCAATCGAAGGGTCAATAATGAGAAAGCCTCCGACGCCAGGGTAGAGATCAAGAGATGACAAGTTTTGAGATGAGATGAGATTCAACTTTATTGTCATTACACATGTATGAATACAAGGTAACGAAACATGACTTGGCATTTGGGCACGCTCTGCAGAGCGCATCCAAGGCCGGGGCAGCCGCTAGGCGCCAGTCATAGAGTTTTGTCACGAGACAGAATTTTGAAATGAGCCACATTGGTTTATTATAAAACTGACTTTTCAGAATGAAACCGATCACTTTTATGTGCAGGATCTTGCATGGAGCATTAGCTGTGGACAGTAGAGTCAGTAGTATGAACGATGGGACAATGAATCATGAAGAAGACAAGCAGGTGGTAACAGAATATGAATGAATGAATGAATGAATGAATGAATCTTTATTTCGGATAGATTAAAAGTAAAGATTAAAAAGAAACAGAATAATATAACAAAGGGGAAAAAGAAAAAAAATCCAACAAGGTCAAATTAAACAATAACTCCTCTGATTATACAGTTCAACATAAGTTATCTGAAATGAGTGATGGCTGGAGCCACAGCTTATATTGCCCACCCATATTCCATCCAAGAATTCAAAAGAAAAACAAAACAACAGCGATTACATTTCGAAACAAAGCTAAGACAAAATGTGACAAAAAAAAAAAACAACTAAGCAACAACACAACACAGACTGGATATGACAATCCTTATGTGATTTTACATGTCATCTTGTATATATGTTTGGAGTATTTCTTCCTTTAGTTTTTGTTTAAATTGTCCAAGCGCTGTACATGATTTTAATTCAGGTCCAAAATCGTTCCATAATCTGACTCGTTGCACTGAAACACAGTGTTGCTTGGTGGTACTGTAGTTCTCACTGAAGGTTTTTGAAATATACATGTTCCTCTGAAATGATATTGTTTCTCCCTTATTTGGAACAACTTTTGGATATTTGCGGGCAGTGATAGATTCTTCACTTTAAACATTATTACTGCAGTTTTAAAGTCAACCAGATCTTTCAACTTGAGAGCTTTTAATTTTAAGAAAAAGTGAGTTTGTTGGTTCCCTGTAAGCAGCTTTGTTTATTATTCTAATAGCTCTCTTCTGAAGCATAAAGACTGGATATATGTTTGTTTTATATGTATTTCCCCATACTTCAGTACAATATGTCATGTATGGGAGTATTAATGAATGATACAAAGTATATAGTGTGGGTTGATTCAGCAAATATTTCACTCTGTGTAGTATTGCAATTGATTTAGATATTTTACCATTAATATGTGACTTCCAAGACCAGATGAATGAAAGGAAGTCTTTAATACTGAAAGAGATTATAGATGTGAGATGTGCAGCTTCATCATCTAGTCCAGGGAAAGGTGAAGACTTGTACACAGATGAAGTGTGGATGTTAAAAATCGAGTGAGTGTTTCTGATGGAAAAAGTATGTAGGTGAAGAGAGAAGAATGGTGGATTTAGCAAGAGTAGAAAATATTTTTGGTTTTGAGATGGAAATGGAAAAAGAAATGAAGGCAGAGTATGTGTAACCAAAGAAAAACATCCGTGTAAGATTTGAAACTGTAGCTTTAAAAACCAAATAAACAAAAAACCAACAATATATAAATTAAATTTTGCTTAATCCTGAAGAGTGTCAGGAAGAACGCACAGACACAGGCAGCCATCTTAAATGTTTCCAAGTACTTAAAGTGGGAATGAGGCATTAGGTGTCATTCTTTTAGTGCATTTCTTTTCGTTGTGAATATTAACATTAAGTAATGAGCAAACACTCACAGCAAAGATTATAGCTTTACTGTATACTCAGTTATTTAAAGACAATCTTAACACCCCAGTTATGTTCCTCCCCAGTAGAGGGTATGCATAGGATGTCACCGAACAGAACTCTTGGAAGACAAAGACTGGGTGGCAAAAATGAGTAGCAGCATGGAGGTGTATGCCAGTACAACACAAAAATCCACAAAGCATTCATTTACAGTAGTACAAATAATATCTGGTGGCATTGTGGAGAGTTAATCTTATTATTCCATCTTGTATTAATTATCAAAAATTAAATAAAGGCTTTGAAGCAGTTCCTTTCTTGACTCAAGGTTGGAAATCTAAATAAGAAGGGAAAATAAAATTTGAAGGAAAAACACACACTTATTTATGGAATGGCTTACACAAGGTGAGCCTGAGGCTCCCCATGAATCTGTTCCTCTTATAAAAGGAGGCCAAAAGGAGGAGGGGGAGGACAGCGAGGAGGAGGACGGAGCACGCCCCACAATGGAAATGGAGTGATGTCCAGGCCACTGCTTGCGGGAGGGAGGCGCCCACATCCACCATGGAACAACTGGACCACATGCTTAAGACTAGAACAGATAAGTGGACTCACTTCTACACGTATGCAGAAAATTAGCAAAAATTAAATTATTGCATGTAAAATAGGAACTCCGGGTAATGACATACAGGACTTTTCAAGGTCAGAAAAGTAACAATCAAATTCTGCAAATGGTAAGCTGCCAGTAGACACCTATCAACATCTGTAAAGGTAGCATTGTACCCCATGTACTATAGGCAATTGAATGGCTCTGATCCAAATTATGAACAGCCGTTATTTGCAAATCCATCCTCCAGATTGGTCACAAAACTTGGAATGGAAAACAAGGAAATGTGTGGAAGCATCCATTGTCCTAGTTGAAGAGGATGAGAGACATTTCAACCTATGGGGGGTTCCACACATCCCACTGGTTAGACCCAAACACATGGATTGGAAAATGTTGGACATTTTGTCACCTCTACTGCGGAATGCAGCCATCCATGGAAAACCAATACCTGACCTCAGCATAGAATATTCTCCCAAATTAAAAACAAACGCAATGTCTCTTAGCTGGGTGACCACAGCACAGAGGGCTGTAGACATTGATGCCCAGAAATCTCCTACATGACCAATCTCAACATTAACAAACGAGGGGATGAGGAAAATTTGAATCAAATTCCAAATTGGTTATGGTTAAAGGATAACTAGATGTAGATCTAATAAAAAGAGCAGAGTATGACACTATAGGTCATATATTCAGAAGCCCAGAAGGGTGTTAATAAATGCAATTTTCCACAGTGGGAGTCATCAGCAATGTCTTAGACCAATTGCTGGGTTGAGAGGAAGAGCGGAGGACCCCAAGATGGAGGATGATGACGAGGAGGACCATTCTGCCATCACAGATTATTTGTAAACACAGTATGCTACTGATAATACATAAATCATACATAGCTCACCACATATAGGTACGGGTGTGAGACTTATAGTACTCTTGCGTGTTTATTTCCATCATGCTAATTACGGTTAGGTAGACTAACTGACTTTGAACATTTTTGTCTGCTACCTACTCACAGTACAACACATAGATCTCTCATCCAGCTGACTTATAGCACACCCACTGCTGAACATACAGTATACGTAGGTCCCATCACCCAACACACTCATCACAACACAACCGCTGCTTGCAGATTTCATATGGTCAACAATTACACACTCAAGGCTAATGGTATGATAACTTACAACCGCACATAGTCAACCACAAATGTAGTGAATAAGGATAAAACGGTACAGGCTCCAGACATTGGTCATTGGTCAGGCCATTATTGGTCCTGCCCCGGCCGAGCCCTTTGCATCGGCACTCGAGTAAAGGTGTAGGGCACAGAGAAGATGCATGCCGGAGGGCACCAGACCATCACAACGTGTGCCTGCGACGTAGAAAAAGGTCGTAGGGTGAGTGACTGTACGACTTCAGTCCCTAGAAGAAGAATGGACTGGTACCCAAGCGCATCGTCCACACCTCCAGCATCCGGGGTGGAGCCAGGAGCTTGAGCCTTACCAACACCAGCATCTCTACCTCTGTCCAGTGACAGGGGGGTAGCATCCCTGGGAAAACATCACTGAACTGTTCGCTGGCTGGACTGGATGCTATCTGTCCTCTGCTGCACCCACCAGACTGTCCTATAGACCTCATGGGATAAGATGTGCCTCAGAGCGTGGGTACACAGTTGTTTGGCTTCTAATGGTACCGGTGTGTGTCAACGAGGTGGGACTGTACTCCACAGCTGCGGATACAGGAAGCAGACACAGAGGAAGGTCAAACCCCTGTCACAACCATGTGATGACTGCAGCCAAATGATGCAAGACCCAGCAAAGGTCAACTGGTGGACAAAAGTTTCGTGGATTGACCCTGTTCGACCTTACAGGGCCCCCTTAGACATCGCTGCACCACGCTAGGGTGTCCACAAGGGGAGAGGCAAGGGTAGCAGAACCAATGGTGCAAGCCTCTTGGGTTGACACACAATGTAGGGACCTGCCTTATCCACCATCTGTTAATTGCTAGCGTCTCTCACACCATGCATGGTTGACATGATAAAATCATGTCAAAGGGGGGAGTGAAAGGGTTAATGGAAAGTTAGAGTGCCAAAATAATAATTCTGTAGGTAATCTCCCTTTATGCTCTACACATATTCCATACATATTCTGTTTGTGTTCTTATGAACAAATATATTGTGTTCAACTGGAATTAGGCAGAGCTATAGAGCTCTCGCTCTCTCTCTTTTTATAGTCAGGTCTATCACATTAGATACACACCCGGATCCAACATTCAAGTACACTGTTGATTGCACATTCTAGAACAGCGGCGTGATCAGTGGATGGCCTGTTCACGTCAGAGTTAAATTGGCCAATCAGACAGTCACGTACAAGCCCATCCTATTGGTCCAACCCACCAACCCGAGAAGATTAATGTAAGC
Source organism: Pholidichthys leucotaenia (assembly GCA_020510985.1). Lineage (NCBI taxonomy): Eukaryota > Metazoa > Chordata > Actinopteri > Cichliformes > Pholidichthyidae > Pholidichthys > Pholidichthys leucotaenia. The sequence goes on along the minus strand of CM035838.1, from coordinate 457,964,975 downwards.
CACACCCGGAAGTCGGGGTCAGTGTGGCGACGCTCCAGAGGGAGCTGCATCACGCTGCACCCAGCGCTGCTTGCTTTACATGTGACCTCCATGTAAATGTTACATCTTTAAATTGAAGAAATCTCCGGCTTGTTCTTGGATCTTTCAGTCAAAGAATTGGGTATTTTTCTAACATTGTCGAATGTGTCACCACCTCCTAACGTACTCAGGATCCTCTGGCCCTCCATTCCAAGGTTGTGGACCAGAATTGCCCTCGCACGCAGCTTTTCGAGCTCGCCGAGGTCCAGAGCGATGAGATAATTCTCGAAGGCTGCATACCACCAGACCCAGGGGACGAGCAGTTCTCCTGGAGCCTCCAAGAATGGTCGGAAAGTGGTAGCAGCTCGCTCCATACCCTTTGTCCTTGTCGCCAAATGTTGCGTCTGTAAAATGATGAGGAGGCGAGGTGACAGTTATGTATTTTATTAATAGAATAAGAACTAAACAGGAGTCAGTCCGAACAGGTAGAGAGTCCACGGCAAAGAGACAGAGGGTCTCCCGCCGTGACCTCTTATACTCCCCATGACGCCACCACCGGAAAGGAGGGGCGTCACCTCCCACTACACCCAGGGCACCACCATATTGGTGTACTCAACTATGTACATAATATTCATATCTAACACACTGTTCCACTACTTTTCAGTTTTATTCAGTTTTCTTTGACTGTACTTATTTGCACAACCACTAGAAGGTGCTGTTTTCAATACTAGTCTTCTCTCTGCTCATGTATCCACTTTACTCCTGCTTACAGAATATGTAATACACTGAAAAAGTCTTTTTTTTGTCCATGTGTATCACACATTTTCTAAGGGTGGATAAACTTGCAACTTACAGTATATTTTTATGATACTTGGCTGGCAGAGAGGAGTAGTGGGTGACCAGTGACCTAGTGATTAGAGTTCGTAACATTTGGTCATACTGACTATCAGCACATGATCAGCAGTTCTCCTTCCTGCATGTCTCCCCATTCTTCACCCAGTTCATCCAGTGGCAGTCCTGGCTTGCATGACACCCTGGGCAGACCGTCTCCCTGCAAAAGCAAATTAATCAGCCATATCACACCATAGTGTTTTTATTTTATTTTTTTTATTAATCCTTTATTAGTCCCACAATGGGGAAATTACAGGGCATCCACCTGGATGGATGAGGCAGCTAGGGTGCGGTGCCAATCCCTTCACCATTCACACACACATTCCCACCTAGGGCCACTTTAGAGTCTCACGGTCTCAAATTACTGACATCTGTATTCAGAATTAATAAATGCATTCAGCTTCAAGAAAACAACATGTTAATTAATGTGACTGGGTAGACTGAAGCACATCACAAAAAAATGTCATGTCACATAAGCTTTCATAACCAAATTTTGCCATTTTAGGAGTCATAAGTGTTTTAACATTCAAACCACTGCATAATTTAAACACAAAACTTACTTTTAATGTTTTTCCCTCCTTTGCACCACTTCCAACATCAGTGTAGATGGAAATATGCCAGACTTATCAAACTTGTTAACTTACATCTGTAGTCCCTTGGCAGGTCACAAAAATGCACATCAAAACAAGACTAAATGAACATTTGTAATAAAAATGATATAAAATGCATTTGTTAAAATGTGAAAGTAAAAATACCGTTATTTTGTCTGTATAGAATAGAGTAGAGCTTTATTTGTCATTGTCATATATACAATGAAATTTAAAGTGCCAGTCAGTCAGAACATCCTTCATAAAATATAGCTTAATATAAAAATGTTTAAAAACAAGCATAGGTATACAAACATACACACATGCAATCACACATTTCTGCCATTGCACAGTCCCTTAATACACCTTCAGCATCTAACTACTTTATACTGCATTCACTATGTTTATTGCAGTTGGATAAAAACTGTTTTTAAGTCTGTTTGTCCTTTAACTGATCTGTATCACCTGCCTGATGGCAGCATTTCAAACAAAGAGTGACCAGGTGAGAAGTGTCCTTTATAATGTTCTGAGCTTTTTTTGAAACAACGGGAACTGTGTAGGTTTTCCAATGTGGGGAGAGGGCAGCCAACGATCTTCTGAGCCACTTTAATGACTTTCTGGAGCACTTTGAGCTTCTATACAGCTGGTTTTCCACACACACATACAGTATGTCATTAAGGTCTCGATGGTGCATCTATAAAAGGACACCAGCATTCTCGGGGTGATGTTGTTCTTCCTGAGGACCCTCAGGAAGCACAGTCATTGTTGGGTCTTTTTCAGCAGCTCAGTGGTGTTCGCACACCAGATCAGACCCCCCTCAATGTGGACTCCCAGGAAGTGGAAGTCCGACACCCTCTCCACACAATTCCCGCTGATGATTAGCAGTAGAATGTTTGTTTTCTTCCTCCTGTAGTCTATTATGAGCTCTTTGGTCTTTGAGATGTTAAGGAGCAGATTTTTTACTCTGCACCACACCGTCAGCCACTCCACCTCGTCCCTGCAGGCGGACTCGTCCCCCCAAGGATAAGCCCCACCACTGTGGTGTCATAAGCAAATTTCACAATGATGTTGCTGTGGTGTTCTCTTCTACCCAGTCTCGTCAGCAGGTGTTTTCACTGATCAGCAATCAATGGGAAGAAATTCAATGGAATCTGCTGTTGAAAACACTGGTTGGAGGTAAAGCCTGCAGGGTCTTGGCCCTCCATGGCACATGATTGGACACCTCTGGTATAGAGCAAGGAGCTCAGTACACAGCCCTGGGGAGAGCTGAAGCTGAGGATTGTCTGTGTATGATGGCCCACTCTAACCCTCTGGCAGTGACCTGTCAGGAAACTGTTAATCCATGTGCAGATGGAGTATGGAAGCCCCAGGTCCTCCAGTTTGGTCACCAGTTTGTGTGGGAAGATGGTATTAAATGCAGAACTTAACACATAGCTCCCCTGCTGCTCCAGATGGGACAATGCAGCATGAAGGGCTATAGCTACAGCATCCTCCGTGGATCGGTTCACTCTGTAAGCAAACTGGTAAGAGTCAAAGCTTCGGGACAGACATGATGTAGTGTGACCCTGGACCAGCTTTTCAAAGTACTTAATCACCACTGGAGTGAGTGCAACTGTCTGGTTGTCATTAAGGCTAGAAATGTGGGGCTTCTTAGGCAGGGAGACTATGGTGGAGGGATTTGGCCTCTCTTATGCCTCTGCAGATTGGCACGTGCTGTACCGTAGAAAGCCCTGTCGCCAGACCTGAATGTGATGTTCTTCTCCTTTAACAGCCGCTGGACCTACCAAGTCATCCAGGACTTCTGATTGGGGTAGACCCAGATGCATTTGTCCACTGTGACAGTGTCTGTGCAGTTCTTAATATAACATAATACACTGTCTGTGAACACCTCCGAGTCCTGATGTTCGTAGACATCCCAAATGATTCTATCAAAACAATCCTGCAGCCACTGAGAGGCACCCTTAGGCCAAGTTTTGACAGTCTGTTATGGCAGGAGCAGTTTTCCCGAGGGGAGTATAAGCAGGAATCAAAAGCAGAGACAAATGGTCAGACTGACCCAAATGTGGAAGTGGTCTGACCCTATAGGCTAGCTTGATGTTCGAGTAGACCTTATGCAGAATATTCACTCGTCTGGTAGGATAAGTCATCTTTATTGTCATTCAAATCCATACAGCCAATCATGTACAGTAGCACACTTTAAATGCTGATAGAATTTAGGGAGTGCTGCCTTTAAGTCCATATGATTAAAGTCCCCTGCTTTGATGTGCACAGCATCAGGATATGTTCTCTGCTGATTGCTAATGCTATCATACAAAAGTCCTATGGCCGTGTTAGAATTAGCATCCGGTGCAATGTAAACAGCATTTATCATGACCAAAGTAAACTCTCATGAGAGATATAAGGGCCTGCATTTAACAGTCACATACTCCAGGTCTGGGGAGCAGTGATTGTGTACGGTCATTGTGTTAGTACACCAGCTGTTATTAACGTACACACAGAGCCCCCCTCCTCTGTTCTTACCGGAGTCCACTGTCCTGTCATGACGCTGTATGGTGTAACCTGCTAGAGTGATAGCAGAATTCGGAATGGATGAATGAAGCCAAGTCTCTGTGATCAACACAATACAACTGTCCTTCACAACCTTGCTCACTGTGGTCTGTAGCCTCAATTCAGCCATCTTGTTGGTGAGGGATCTGACATTCATGAGAAACAGGCTGGGGAGCGGTGGTTTAAGTGGCTGCCTCTGTAGTCTAGTTAACACACCAGCCCTACAACCTCGCTGTTGCCTCCTTTCTCTGCACCACCTTCGCCTCCTCGCCACTGGGATAATAATCCACAGAGAGCCAGGACTCCTCACTATATCCACCGGGATCTTGTGTATAAAGATAAACTCATCAATGACATTCTGTGTCATGATGCTGAGCATGGTTGGGGAACCATGCTCATGCTCTGGTTATTTTGTTTATTTTCTGTACTTTCCCCACCTCAGTTGTATTACTGAGTTTGATTATGAGTTTGCCATCCTGTATTATAAATTATATCTTCGTGTGTTTGAACATGAGCTTTCTCACACCTTCGCCTTTAGTTTCCTTTTTGAAGTATTGGTATTTATTATTATTGTTATTCCTAGTATTATGAGCATTGCTCAGTTTTGTATTCCATCTTGTCCTTGCCTTTGTGGGTTATTTTCTCCCTTTGTATTATATGTCTGGATCTCATCTAAGCATTCATTTCGGTTGTCATGTTTCCCTTGTGCTTTTATTTTGACAGTCTCCTTTGTTTATTTCCTTTATCTCCTAGCTAGTTTCGTGGCTCTCCACACCTGTTTGTTGTTAATGATTCTCACCCTTGGGTTTTGATTTTGCACACCTGTTTGGGGGGCTCAGGGCGACATCCTACTTTGTCTTACCAGCGTGTTACACACGCTTTAGCCTATTGTGCTATTCTGCCCATTTATCATTCATCCTGTTTGGAATTCTACCCTTTTTTGTTCCTGTTCCTGCCTGTGAAGCTCTTTTGTGTTTTTATTCAACCACTGCAACTCCACCTTCTGCGTTTTGGTCTCCATTCCGCCCCAGAGGGGCAAGTTTATGACACTCTGCTCAAGATAAAGTCCGATCTTAAGAAGATCATGCTGACTGTAGATGAAGTTTGCCCGAGAGAAGACACACAAAACAAAAAATAACAAATACTGTATATTAACAGCCATGCAAGGCACCGACTGGTAGAACACTGAGCCGCTGCAACTATGTGCCCCACCACATATGGTGCTTGTGTTGAACAATCTAAAAACAAACACTCAGATATCCATGACACAAAAGTGCAGTGCATACGTATGTACACATGCACTGCACAACAACAACAACAACAATAGACAGTAACAACAACAATAACAACAACATTGTGCAATAGTGCTAAAGGGATGCATACAGTGGTGTGAAAAGTGTTTGCCCCCTTCCTGATTTCTCATTTTTTTGTTTGTCAGCAGTTGTAATTGTTTGACAATTGTTTGACAATTGACAAACAATTGTTTGTTTGTCAATTGTTGTAATTCAGCAACATTGGAGGGTTTTTAAGCATGAACCGCTTTTTTAAGGTCATGCCACAGCATTTCAATTAGATTCAGGTCAGGACTTTGATTAGGCCACTCCAAAGTCTTCATTTTGTTTTTCTTAAGCCATTCAGAGGTAGACTTGCTGGTTTGTTTTTGATTATTGTCCTGCTGCAGAACCCAAGTGCGCTTCAGTTTGAGGTCACGAACAGATGGCCGGACATTCTCCTTTAGGATTTTTTTGGTAGACAGCAGAATTCATGGTTCCATTTACCACAGCAAGTCTTCCTCTGATTATACAACTCCACGTAAGTTATCCGAAATGGGTGATGGCTGAAGCCGCAGCTTATATTGCCCACCCATATTCCATCCAGGAATTCAAAATAGAAAAAAGAGAAAACAGTCAAGAGCAATTACAATTCAAAACAAAGCTAAGACAAAATGTGACTGAGAGAAAAAAAGAAAACTAAGCTAGGCTAAGTTAAGCGGTTACTATTCAAAAACAAATCTAAGACAAAATGTGACAGAGAAAAAAAAAGAGAGAAAAAAAAAACAACTGAGCTACAACACAACACAGGCTGGATATGTCAATCCTTATGTGAGTTTACATGTCGTCTTGTAAATATGTTTGGAGTATTTCTTCCTTTAGTTTTTGTTTAAATTGTCCAAGCGTTGTACATGATTTTAATTCAGGTCCAAAATCGTTCCATAATCTGACTCCTTGCACTGAAATACAGTGTTGCTTGGTGGTTGTTCTCACTGTAGGCTTTTGAAATATACATGTTCCTCTGAAGTGATATCGTTTCTCCCTTGTTTGGAACAACTTTTGGATATTTGCGGGCAGTGATAAATTCTTCACTTTGAACATTATTATTGCAGTTTTAAAGTCAACCAGATCTTTCAACTTGAGAGTTTTTTGTTTAAGAAAAAGTGGGTTTGTTGGTTCCCTGTAAGCAGCTTTGTTTATTATTCTAATAGCTCTCTTTTGAAGCATAAAGAGTGGATATATGTTTGTTTTATATGTATTTCCCCATACTTCATTACAATATGTCATGTATGGGAGTATTAATGAATGATACAAGGTGTATAGTGTGGGTTGATTCAGCAAATATTTCACTCTGTGTAATATTGCAATTGATTTGGATACTTTACCTTTAATATAATTAATATGTGACTTCCAACACAGTTTGTTATCAATTATTACTCCAAGAAATTTAGTTTCAGATACCCTTTCAATCTCTACACCATTTACACTGAGTTTGGGTACTGGGTTGTTGTGATGGTTGTTAAAGACTATAAATTTTGTCTTACTTAAATTGAGCGTTAATTTGTTTGAATCAAACCACAGTTTAAGCTTTCCTAATTCCTTTCCGAGTGTATCCAGAAGTTGTTCCAAATTGTTTCCACTGCATAACAGATTAGTGTCATCGGCAAACAATATTAAGTCCATTTTTTCTGAAACTTTACATATATCGTTTATATACATATTGAATAATAATGGTCCCAAAACTGAACCCTGTGGGACTCCACAGGTGACCTTCAGTAACTCTGAGTTTTTGCTGCTAACACATACATACTGATATCTATTCTTTAAGTAACTACTTAACCAGGACAGTGCTACCCCTCTAATACCACAATTTTGTAGTTTCTTTAATAATGAATTGTGATCTACTGTATCAAATGCTTTTTTAAGATCCAGGAATACTCCAACTGAATACTCTTTATTTTCAATGGCTGTTGATATTTTTTCTGTAAATTCCATTAGGGCATATGCAGTTGTCCTCTTGTGTCTGAACCCATATTGCTGCTCACACAATAAATCATTCTTCAGTATGAAGTTGTCAATTCTCTCATAGAATATTTTTTCAAGTATCTTGGAAAATTGCGGTAATAGTGAAATTGGTCTATAGTTTGAGAGTTCCCCTCTGTCGCCCGTCTTGTATATCGGAATTACTTTAGCTATTTTCATTGCATTGGGAAATATACCTGATTGGAGAGACAGGTTACAGATATACGTCAGTGGTTTTACTATGCATTCGATAACAGTTTTGACTAATAGCATGTCAATACCATCACAGTCTGTAGATGTTTTACTTTTGAACGATTTAACAATTTCAATGACCTCTCTTTCGTCTGTGTTCTTTATGAAGATGGAGTCTTTTACAGCAGTGTTATTGCATATTGTATCGCCTGTAGGCACCGTAGTGGGTATTTCTCGGGCCAGATTAGGTCCAATGTTAACAAAAAAATTATTAAATTCATCTGCAGGTGAAGCTATATTCACACTCTGAGTCGTTTTATTATTTTTTGGAATATTAGTTGGGTTGCTTGTATTTCTGCTTTTATTTCCAAGGATACTGTTGAGTATTGTCCATGTATTTTTAATATTGTCTTTGTTTTTCTCCAGTTCTTTACTGTAATAGTCTCTTTTACTACATCTTATTATATATGTTAACTTATTTTTGTATGTTTTATACCGCTGCTCTGCTTCTTTTGTCCTTTTCTTTAGGAAAGCTTTATATAATAAATTTTTCTTTTTACACGCCTTTTGTAGTCCTTTGGTTAACCATGGCTTATCAGCAAATTTGTGTTTAAGCTTTTTTTTTTACTAATGGGCAGTTTTTTTCATAAAGAGTGGTTACAATGTTTATAAATGTGTCATAGGCTTCATTTACATCTGATACATAGACTTCTGTCCAGTCTTGCTTCAGCAAGTCCTCTTTAAAAGAATTGATTGCATTTGGTGATTTGTATCTGAACGATTTTGAAATTTTTTCTGCGTTGGGCCCCGTGTGGCCATGGATAAGTGCAAAGGCTGGCAAGTGGTCACTTATATCATTTATCAATAATCCACTTTCTATTTTCTTATTGATAACATTGACAAACAGGTTGTCAATAAGTGTAGCAGAGTGAACTGTGATTCTACTGGGATGTGTTATTGTGGGATATAGACTCATGCTGTACATAGAGTTCATGAACTCTGTAACTACATTTTGTTGATGTGAATTTAGTAAATCAATATTGAAATCTCCACAAATTGCTACCATTTTCTTACTAGTAATATTATTGTACAGCTCGACTAATTTATCTCTGAATGTCTCAATGCAAGTTCCCGGCGTTCTATATATACAACTTATGATTAGATTTTTTGTTTTGTCTAGGTCAATCTCGACAGTGACACATTCCAAGATCCCTGGTAGTGCAAAGGACATTTCATTTACAAGCTTACACCTGTACAGGTCATCAATATATAGTGCAACACCACCACCCTTTTTTTGAGTTCTGTTAATATTAAACATCTGATATCCCTCTATTGCCATCAGGGGAGCCTGTTCTTCATTAAGCCAGGTTTCAGAGACTGCAATAGCTGTGAATTTTCTGTCTAGCTGTTTTAAATAGTCCTGAATCTGTGGAAAGTTTTTGTTAAGACTTCTGCTGTTGAAGTGTATTATTGACAGTTTACCATCTAATTGCACTTGACTTTTGAATTGTTTTTCAGTGTAATATTCACAGTGGTTATGAATATTATTGAAAAAGTGGTTATCAGGATCAATATCATTCTCCATCTCTTGTGGTTTATGTTCAGCATAGTGGCATATTTTCAGAGTTTGAGTTTCCTCACTCTGTGTCAGATGACTTCCTCCAGCTGGGGATAATTGATGTCTACTCGAGTCGGTCATAAGTTTTTGTTTATTTTGCTTATTTTTTTTAAAGTACTTTGGCATGGTGTATCAAAAGAACTATTCTTATCGTGTGTATGAATATGGATTATCACTCAGAATCAGAATCAGAATCAGCTTTATTGCCAAGTATATTTACAAGTAAACACACAAGGAATTTGACTTGACATTAGACGCGCACGTTAGGCGCATCCAATGACGCGTCGCCATACAAGGCGACTCATAATTTTCTTAATCAGTGTTCATCTGTATTTATTTAAGTCAGTAGTATCTCTGATCATTATACTCCTTGCTTGCTCTGGTGTTCCATTTAGTTTAATCCAAATTCTACAATTTCTTGTCCAGGTTGCCTGTATCTTATTTTGTTTTTTCAGCATCCGTGCCTGCCGTGCTAATTCAGCGTTTTTTTTTTGTCAGGTGTTCATTTAGGTAAACTTGAGTTCCCTGTAGCTTTCTGGCCTGCCTCAGTATGTCATTCTTTACCCTTCTGTTCACAAAGCGCATCACAATTGATTTCTTTGTTTTGGGATCTTTCTTCGGTAAAGCATAACAGGCTGAAATTGCATTGGCTTCTACCTTAATGTCTCTATTATTAAGGAACTGAAGCACTTGATTTTCTAAGGAGACTGATTCACTCGTGGGAGCATCTTCACCATTCAGTCCTGTTGCGGCATGGGCGTATGACTGATATCTGATGTCTAGTCCACTTATAACTAGGTCATCAACACTTATAACTAGGTCATCAATACGAGAACCTTGTTCAAGATCCTCGACGCGTTGCTCCAAAAGACGCCCGTGTTGCTCTAGGTCCATAATTTTTTTTGCCTTTTTCTTGAATTATTGATTGTAGGGCTTGTACGTCTTCTATTAGGCCTATTATTTTGGCCTGCTGGCTAGCCAATTTGGCCAATTCTTCTGACATAAAGTTCAGATTTTTTGATCTCTTCCATTTCCTCTTTTTTTGGTGGCATTTTACTGACCTGTGGATAGAAATAAACAGTGAATCCGGCTAGGCCTCAACTAGCCTGGCCGCTGCTGGTCCCTCCGCTCACCGCCGCCGCAACCGAGCTCCTGCACAGCTCCTCCGCCAAGTAACGCCGCACAGCTCCGCTGATCACCGCCGCCGATCACCGCCGCCTGCCGCCGTCTGCCTGGGCGGTTATGCCGCACACCGCCGGCGCAGCCGAGCTCCACTCATCACCGCCGCTGATCACCGCCGCCTGCTGCCGTCTGCCTGGGTGGTCACGCCGCACACCGCTGGTGCAGCCGAGCAGCGCTGGTCACCACCGCTGATCACCGCCGCCTGCCGCCGTCTGCCTGGGTGGTCCAGGTGGCCCCCGTCTCTCACCAACGTCGCTCCCAAGCTTTGATCCGGCTCGCGCTCGTGCTCAGCTGCTGCCTTGGTTAGTTCCTCCGGTAAGTCTTCACCGGGGGCTGAGCCGCTTCATGTCTGAGTTAGGTGGCACAACTGGGCCAGCGTTAAGCTAACTAGCGTTAACTAGTGTTAGCGTTAGCTTTGCAATCGCTTCGGGTAGCAGCAGCAGCTCTACCCGATTGAAGGGGGTATTCCAGCGGTTTTCTTACGGTGGTGGGAATTCAGCCCGTGGGTGAATTCCAGGTCCAGAAGCAGCAAAACAGCCCCAGACCATGACACTACCACCACCATATTTTACTGTTGGTATGATGTTCCTTTTCTAAAACGCTGTGTTACTTTTACACCAGATGTAATGGGACACACATCTTCCAAAAAGTTCAACTTTTGTCTCATCAGTCCACAGAGTATTCTCCCAAAAGTCTTGGGGATCATTAAGGTGTTTTCTGGCAAAACTGAGACGAGCCTTTGTGTCATAATGATAGACTAGTCAGCTCACGTGCAGGGACCACACCAGAGAAAAACTCACTTGATACAGAGAAGCAAAGCTTGCACAATTTATTAATTTCAAAATGTGGAGCACAGTTAAGGAAATCGCCACTCGCCAGAGGAAGACTAGGCCTGTGGGGAGAGATGAAAGCAAATTAATATGAGGAGGGAGGAAGGGAAGTGGAAGGACAAATCTGCCACTTACGTGAGTGGAGCAGAGAGTGCAACAGGGAGACCCAGCAGGAATAGATGAACCAGCAGGGTGAAGCTGGTTTGGAGAAGGAAAAGAGAGGGAGCTGGGTGGTGTCTGACCAGGTGGAGACAGGTAGCCGAGGCAGGATGAGAATGATGGAGCAGGTGAGCGCACAACAATCCCCGAAGACGCACCGCACTGATGGCAGCAAACTGTGAGAAGAAATAGAGAGAGGGATTAAGCATAAATCCTTCTGAAATAGCTTAATAGCTTTCTTGCAGTGTTGCAGGCAGTATACCCAATGAGCCAGCGTCAAAGCCTCTGCTTGATGGTCCTTTATACGCTGACGAGGAAGAAGTGACAGGTGCGTCTAATCACACAGGTGCGTTGATTACCTGAGGAGTTGGGGAATCCTAAGCAAGAAGGAGGGGGCGTGCGCTCACCTGAACATTATAGTGCCTACCCTCAAGGGGCGCCTCCTGGCGGTCCACTGGGTTTCTCGGGGTGAGCCTGGTGGAAGGCCTGGACCATCCCTTTGTCGATGAAATTAGATTTAGAGATCCATGATTGATGTTCAGGGCCGTAGCCCTTCTAGTAAACCAAGTACTGCAGGCCTCGGCGGTGAACATCCAGAATCTTCTGGACCATGTAGGTGGTATGGCCGTCGAGGGTCCGAGGGGGAGGAGGCGGCTCGGGGGGAGGACAGAGAGGACTGGCAGAGAGGGATTTGATTTTTGAGACGTGAAACGTCGGATGGATGCAAAGGGTCTGTGGAAGCTGTAGGTGGACTGTGGCATCGTTGATGATCTTAATGATGGGGAACGGGCCGAAGAAGTGGGGTGATAATTTTTTCAAGTCTGTCTTCAAGGGTACCTGTTCCGCAGACAGCCAAACCTGCTGGACGACCCTATATTTGGGAGCAGGGGTCTGCTTCCGGTCTGCATACCAGCGATTGCGTTCCGTAGAGTGAAGGAGTGTGGCTTGGGTGGCTCCCCAGAGTGGGCGGAAGCAGCGTGCGTGAGCCCCCACGGATGGCACAGCAATCTTCCTGTCTGCCATGGGCAACAGGGGGGACAGTAGAGACAGCAGTAGAGACAGCAGAATTATAGGCATATTCCACCCAGGTCAGATGAGTGCTCCAAGTTGTGGGGTTGTCGGCTGCTACGCATCTGAGGGTGGCCTCCAGGGATTGGTTTGTACACTCAGCCTGCCCATTGCTCTGGGGATGATAACCAGAAGTGAGACTGACTGAAGTACCCAATGATCTGCAGAAAGACTTCCAAACCAGTGACGTGAATTGTGAGCCCTGGTCAGACACAATGTCGAGGGGAATACCATGAAGGTGGATAGCATGGGTGGTGAGGAGGTTGGCAGTTTGTGATGCGGAGGGCAGCTTGGAGAGGGGAACCAAGTGAATTGCTTTAGAAAAACGGTCAACAATGGTGAGGATTACAGTATTGCCCTGTGAAGGAGGGAGTCCTGTGATGAAGTTCATGGCAATATGGGACCAAGGTCGACTGGGGACGAGTAATGGGTGAAGCAGGCCAGCCAGTGGTGAGGAGTTGGTTTTGTTGCCCGCACAGGTCTAGCATGCTTTCACATAGTCCTGGATAGCCCTCCGTAGCGTGGGCCACCAGAACACTCGTTTGACTAGGTCAGTGGTCTGAGACACTCCAGGGTGGCAGGCGAAGTGGCTGGAATGGCCCCACTTGGTGACGTCGCTGTGGAGGGTGGCTGGGACAAAAAGACGACCTTGGGGGGCCCCCGCTGGTTCGGGTTCCAGGTCCTGGGCCTGTTGGACCATCTGATCAATCCCCCACGTAAGAGCTTTGAGGATGCACTGAGGTGGCAAGATCGGCTGGGAGTGGGATGGGGATGCTGAGTGGTCTGAGGAGAACTGTCGGGAAAGAGTGTCTGGTTTGATATTACGTGTGCCAGGCCTGTATGTGATGGTGAAATTAAACCTAAGAAAGAACAGGGTCCAGCGGGCCTGCCTGGCATGGAGTTGGCGGGCCGACCGAAGGTACCCTAAATTTCTGTGGTCAGTCCACACAACTACGGGATGGACCGCTTCTTCCAACCAGTGCCTCCACTCCTCAAGAGCCAACTTTATGGCAAGAAGCTCCCGATCCCCTACGTCATAATTCCTCTCGGCTGGGGTGAGCCGCCCAGAGAAATACACGCATGGGTGGAGCTTCTGGTCGGAGGTTGAGCGCTGCAAAAGAACAGCGCCCACCCCCGAGTCAGAAGCATCCACCTCCAGGGTGAACTGGAGCTGAGGGTCGACCTGAGCTAAGATGCGCGTATTTGAGAACAGACTTTTCAATTTGGAGAAAGCCTGTTCAGCTGGCACCTTAACGGAGGACAGCTGTGTGAGTGGCTGTGCTACCCCACTATAGTTCCTGATGAACCTGCGATAAAAATTCGCAAACCCCAAGAAGCGCTGGAACTCCTTGCGGGAGTGGGGTGTAGGCCAATCCAGCACAGCCTTCACCTTGGCTGGGTCGGCCCTTAGCTCCCCCTCCGCCACAATAAATCCAAGGAAGGAAGTGGAGCAGGTGGAAAACTCACACTTTTCAGCCTTCACAAACAGTTGGTTCTCCAGGAGTCGTTGTAACATGGAACTGACGTGGACCTTGTGTTCCTCTGGCATGCGGGAAAAAATCAGGATAATCATCGAGATAAACGAAGACAAACTGATTAACCATGTCACGGAGGACATCGTTAATCAGGCGTTGGAAGACAGCAGGGGCATTAGTGAGTCCGAAGGGCATTACGAGATACTCAAACTGCCCCAGGTGTGTTTTGAAAGCAGTCTTCCATTCGTCCCCCTCCTGAATTCGGCCCAAATGATACGCATTGCGTAGGTCCAATTTAGTGAAAACCCACGTGCGCTCAAGAAGCTCAAACGCAGAGTTAATCAAGGGCAGAGGATATTTGTCTTTGATGGTGATCGTGTTCAGCTCCCGGTAATCAGTGCACAGGTGCAGGGATCCATCCTTATTACTGACAAAAAAAAAACCCTGCCCCAAGAGGAACCGAGGAGGGCTAAATAAGGCCCGTGTTCAGCGAGTCCTTAATATACCTCTCCATCACCTCCCTCTCTGGACCAGAAATACTATAGAGCCAGCTGGACGGCAGCCGCACCCGGGAGGAGGTCTATAGCACAATCTTATGAGCAGTGTGGTGGTAAGGAGAGTGCTCTCAATTTGCTAAAAACCTCCCCTAGGTCATGATAGACCTCGGGCACGAGGGTGGAGTCTGGCTGCTCCACCGGAGGGGAGGAGACGGGTAAGGACAGCGAACACTCGGCCGAACTGAGACATGATGCCAAACAGTGAGGACTCCATGAGGAAATTGAGTTTTGTGCCCAATTAATTATAGGATTGTTCCTTTGGAGCCATGGACAACCTAGAACCATCGGGGAGGATGAATTTGGGAGAATAAGGAATGACAGTTCCTCTCTGTGGTTCCCGGAAAGAAGGATGGATATCGGCACCATGCATTCAGACACTAAGGTCACATTTTTGCCAGATAGAGTGGTGACATTGAAAGGATTAGACAATTTGGTAGTGGGAATGCCCATCTCCCGCATGAACCAGGAAGAAACAAAATTCTGCTCAGCCCCTGAAACCCCTGAATCTCAGCCCCTGAATCGATCAACGCCATAACCCTCCTCTCGACCCCCGACAATTGAATGAGGGTTGAAATGGAGAAATTACTGGGGGGATGAAGAAGAGTCCCGCCCGTCAAACCCCCCACGGCTACTGACGGGCCGCATCTTTTGGCTTCAGGTGGCAGTCATCCAGCTTGTGCTCTAATGAGCCACAGTAGAGACATGCACTGGCCCTTCTCCGCTGCTGGTACTCCTCCGGGGTCAAACAAGCCTGGCCGAGCACCATCGGTTCGGAGGAAGGGTCAGCGCCACCTGTATCAGTAGCCCTGACAGGTACGCGTGTGAAGGGCAGGCGAGAAGAGTATCTATGCTCCTTCGCATGCTTGTGGTACCGGTTGTCCAAACCAACAGTCTGATCAATTAAACCGTCCAGAGAGGAGGGAATAGCGTCAATTCAACTTTATTTATATAGCGCCATTTCACAACAACAGTCATCTCATAGCACTTTCAACTGTAGGGGAAACCCCCACAATTGCAGAAAGACCCCAGCAATCAGGCGATCACCTGTGAGCAAGCGCTTGGTGACGGTGGAGAGGAAAAACTCAGTTTTAACAGGAAGAAACCTCCAGCAGAACCAGGCTCAGGGAGGGGCAGTCATCTGCTGCGACTGGCTGGGGGGTGAGGGGATAGAGAAGAAGAAAAGAACAGACATGTAGAGAGCAAACAGCATGATGGGGACTCAATCTATGGGAGAGAACAAACAGATGCAAAAAAAAAAAAAATAATTCATTGAGAGTGAAGAAAGGAATGAAGCCCAGTGCATTATTGAAGGTCCCCCGGCTGTCTAAACCTATTAGCAGCATAACTAAGGGAGGGTTCAGAGACACACGATCCCTCGCTAATTGTAGGCTATATCAAAAAGGAAGGTTTTAACCCTATTCTTAAAAAACAGAGATCGAGTCTGACTCCCGAATCCAGATTGACAGCTGGTTCCACAGGAGAGGAGCTTGATAACTGAAGGCTCTGCCTCCCATTGTACTTTTGGAGATTCTAGGTATTACAAGTAATCCAACAATTTGGGAGCGTAGTGCTCTGTTAGGATAATAGGGTAGTATCAGATCTTTTAAATAAAAAGGGGCCTGATTGTTTAGAGCTTTGAAAGTGAGAAGAAGGATTTTAAACTTAATTCTAAACTCTATGGGAAGCCAATGAAGGGAGGCCAAAACCGGAGAGATGTGATCTCTCGTTCTAATACCTGTTAAAACTCTTGCTGCAGCATTTTGGATCAACTGAAGACTTTTAAAGATGTTTGGGACAACCTGATAATAAAGAGTTACAATAATCTAATCTAGAGCTAACAAAAGCATGGACCAGTTTCTCACCATCACTCTGAGACAAGATGCTCCTAATCTTGGCAATATTACGCAAATGATAGAAGGCAGTCTTAGAAACAAATTTAATATGTGAATTGAAAAACAGATCTTGATCAAAAATAACTCCAAGGTTCCTCACAGAGCTATTAAGAGAAAGAGTAACAGCATCCAAACTAAGTTTGATTTGGAAAGGTATTTCTAAGGTTTTTTGGACCAACAAGAATGACTTCAGTCTTATCTGAATTTAATAGCAAGAAATTACAAGTCATCCAAGCTTTGATTTCCTTAAGACAGGCTTCTAACTTGGCTAATTGATTACTATCATCTGGCTTCATTGACAGGTATAATTGTGTGTCATCTACATAACAATGAAAATACAGTGCTTTCTAATAATGTTGCCTAATGGAAGCATATATAAACTAAAAAGAGTAGGGCCTAGCACAGATCCCTGTGGAACTCCATGACTGAGCTTTGAGTTGAAAGAAAACTTATTACTGACATGAACAAACTGGAACCTATCAGATAGATAAGATCTAAACCACTGCAACGAAGTTCCATTAAGCCCAACATAGTGTTCTAATCTATCAAGTAGAATATTATGATCGATAGTATCAAAAGCTGCACTAAGGTCTAAAAGGAGCAAGTACAGAAACAAGTCCACTATCAGATGCGATAAGGAGGTCATTAGTGACCTTCACTAAGGCTGTTTCAGTACTATGATGGATTCTAAACCCAGGTTGAAACTCTTCAGATAAACCATGTCCCTGCAAGTGGGCAAATAATTGCGTAGCAACAACTCTTAAGATTTTTGAAATGAAAGGTAGATTAGAGATTGGTCAATAGTTAGCTAAAACTCCTGGATCCAGCGTTGGCTTTTGGAGTAAGGGTTTAATTACAGCAGTTTTAAAAGCCTGTGGTACATGGCCTAAAGTTAATGAAGAATTGTTTATTTGAAGAATAAAGCTACCAATAAATGGGAAGACTTCTTTAAATAACCTGGTAGGAATAGGGTCTAAAAGACAAGTTGAAGGCTTGGATGAGGAAATTATTTTGTCTAACTCTAAAAGGTCAATTGGAGTAAACTCATCCAAACAGATATCAATTGAAGGCGTTGTAGTAGTTACTGTATTTAAGTTAACGGTGGGAAGAATCTGATTGATTTTATCTCTGATAGATGAAATTTTTTTATTGAAAAAGTTCATAAAGTCCTGACTAGTAAGCTCTAAGGAAATGCTAGGATTGACAGAGTCCTGACTCTTTGTCAGCCTGGCTACAGTGCTGAAACGAAACCTGGGATTATTCTTCTTTTCTTCTATTAATGCAGAATAATAACTCGTTCTAGCTTTTCTAAGAGATTTTTTATAAATTAAAAGATTTCTCCAAGCTAACTAGATTTCATCTAAATTAGTGGAGTGCCATTTTCTTTCTAATTGATGAGTCTTCTGTTTTAAGCTACGAGTTTCTGTGTTGAACCAAGGAGTTAGAAATCTCTGATTAGACTTTTTCTTTTTTAAAGGGACCACCATGTCTAGAGTCTGATGCAGAGAAGCTGTAACACTATCTACCATGCTATCAATTACAGAAGGAGCAAGCTGTCTATAGCTTATTTCCGTTGTGTTGACACATGGCATAGAGGAAACAATCTGCATAAATTTGGTAACACCATCATCTGAGAGGCATCTACTGTAGTAATATTTTTCTTTAGGAGCCAAATAGTCAGAAATAGTAAAATCAAAGGTTAACAGACAATGGTCTGACAGTACAGGGTTATGAGGAGACACTACCAGATTTTCTATTTCTACGCCATATGTCAGAACAAGGTCCAACGTATGGTGGAGATAATGGGTAGGATTTCCTACTTCCTGAGAAAACCCCATCGAGTCTAATATTGAATTAAATGCCATATTAAGGCAATCACTATCTACATCTATATGTATATTAAAGTCCCCTACTATAATTATTCTATCTGATTTCAGCACTAAATCAGCTAAGAATTCGGCAAATTCAGATAAAAACTCTTGAGTAGGTTGATGGAGGACGATAAACTATGGCAAATAAAATCGGGTTTAGCCTAAAATTGCTAAAATGCTCAATACTGAGGACCAGGCCCTCAAAGGAATGATAACATGTTTTTTGCTTTACATTAACTAGTAATTGGAATGGTAAATTGTTGCTACTCCTCCTCCATGACCAGAACTTCTGGGATTTTGACAGTTTAAATAACCAGAGACAGTTGATTTATTTAAACCAACATAATCCTCTTGCCCTAACCAAGTCTCTGTAAGGGATATTAAATCAATCTGATGATCAATTAACAGATCATGGACTAGCAGAGACTTGGGAGTTAGACACCTAATATTTAACAAACCACATTTAATTTTTAAATTATGAGGAGGAAGAGAGGCCAAATCATTCAATTTAGAGGCTTCATGTTTAATTTGAGTTTTAACAACTTTTTGTTTAATCACTTTGGGATGCTTATACTTTATATTTTTATTTACTTTGGAGAGAGCAGACAATGATTCTCTGATGGGGAAGACAGGGGCTAAGTTGAGGGGTGGCGGATGAAGAGGAGCTGCAGAGAGGCGTGTAAGACCAACTCTGCTTTCTGGTCCCAACTCTGAGTTGTCAAGGTTTTGGAAATTTGGATAAAAATGATGCCAGATTGTTAGATAAATGAGAAGCACCATCCAAAGTGGGATGGATGCCGTCTCGTCTAATAAGACCAGGTTTTCCCCAAAATGAGTTCCAATTGTCTATGTAGCCCACATTGGTTGAAGAACACCACACAGACAGCCAGCGGTTGAAGGATGACACGTGGCTAAACATGTCATCACTGGTCAGATTGGGGAGGGGCCCAGAGAATACTACAGAGGCAGACATTGTTTTTGCAAAGTCACACACTGATTCCACGTTAAGTTTTGTGACTTCCGACTGCCGGAGTCGGACGTTGTTAATGCCGGCGTGGATAACAATTGTGGAGTATTTACAGTTACTTTTAGCCAGCATTTTCAAATTTGACTTGATGTCGTCTGCTCTGGCCCCAGGAATGCATTGGACTATGGCCACTGGAGTCTCTAGGTTCATGTTTCTGACTACAGAGTCACCAGTGATCAGAGTTTTTTCTGAGCGGGTGTGTCGCTGAGCGGGGAAAAATGATTCAAAACATGAACAGGTTGGTGGTGAACCAGGGCCTTGCGTTTAGGCTTTCTTCTCACTGTCACTCACCCAGTCTCCTCGGTGCTGAGGAGGACCGGAGGACCGGTAGCAGGCCACCCTATGCTAGGGAGCTCCACTGCAGCTAGGGGGCGTCCGTCATGATTAACTGGCGCAGACAGTGTTTCAATGCAGCGGAACTGGGATTCCAAATCAGACAACCTCACCTCGAGTGCCTCAAAAAGACAACATTTATTACATTTACTATTATCACTAAAAGAGACAGAGGTGTAGCTAAACATCTGACATAGAGAGCACAACAGAGGAGAAGGGGAAAGAGAGCTCATAGCCATAGCTAGTGGCTAACCCGAAGCAAACTAAACACAGATGAAAGATGAACAGAAGGCTAAAGAGGGTGCTTAGATGACAATGAGTGCGTACACAGGTGCAAGAGGCTTGATAAACAGAAGTGAGAGCTAACGGTAGAAGAAAAAAGTCATTAAAATAAAATTAAAGGCAAAATCCTCAGGAGAATGAGGAGAGCTAACCACAGAGCAAACCACAGACGGCCAGCAACACAGGAAATGACGATACGCTACCACAAAATTTCTCCACTGAGAAATTGGCAACAGACCGACTTCCCTGGTGGAGAGACAGAAGGCAGCTCATAATATTGCCCCCACTCTCTGTCCAGTCAAATGTATGGGAAAATTCAGAAACGAAATGATCAAATGTGTAATTTGGCCCCTCCGGACTGTCAAGGACAGATTGGGCCAACCTAAGGGCAGCAGGAGGGTCATAAAATGAATTCTGGAAATATCATCCGGGTACTCCCTGCCCACCTGGCCTAAAATAAAGCCAAACATGGTACAAAAAATCCTTGAATTTCCCCACCTCCCCCGCGTACGGGGCAGGTGAGGGAACGGAAGCTGTCTGGCAAACGGTGGAAGGAATGGGAGCAGCAGGTGGAGTGGAAGGACCCGGGCGAGATACTGTATATGGGTCAAATGTTCGGCGGCCATGCTCAGCTGCTGCGTAGTTGTCTCCAGCTGCTGTGTGAGCACGGCCATCTGCCTCTCTGTAGTGTCGAGGCGGTGGAGAGCGGATTGTTTCACTGATGCAGCCCCCACTGAGCTTACGTTATGGCTGGCTCGTTCTGTCATTATGATAGACTGGTCAGCTCACGTGCAGGGACCACACCAGAGAAAAACTCACTTGACACAGAGAAGCAAAGCTTGCACAATTTATTAATTTCAAAATGTGGAGCACAGTTAAGGAAATCGCCACTCGCCAGAGGAAGATTAGGCCTGTGGGGAGAGACGAGAGCAAATTAATATGAGGAGGGAGGAAGGGAAGTGGAAAGACAAATCTGCCACTTACATGAGTGGAGCAGAGAGCACGACAGAGACCCAGCCAGAATAGACGAACCAGCAGGGTGAAGCTGGCTGGGAGTAGGAGAGGAGAGGGAGCTGTAGAACGTTTAATGTACGTTTAATGTAGAACGTTCTCTGATTGCAGGTGGTATGTTGTTCCAGATGTTGGTGCCCCTCACTGATAGCACAGATTGAGGAAAAGTTGTGCGTCTGTAGGGGACCTCAGTCTCCTCAGGTTGTGGCTCTGGTAGCTGTGCTGGTAACAGTGCTGAGTTTGATATATTCTCTCAGGGGTGGTTGTGCATAGCCATTTAATATTTTATACATTGAACAAGTGAATTTGAATGTTTTATGGTTTTCAGAAGACAAAGAGTTATATTTCATGAGAATGTGACAACAGTGATCTGAAAAGTCTTTCTTATCCAAAATTTTTATGGCTTTTTTGTAGAGTGATTCTATGGGTTTGATCGTGGTTATGCTAGTGAGTGACCAGTTGGTAAAACAGTAGTTAATGTGGGAAATGATCATTGCATGCAGGAACATTTTTGCTGCCTTGACTGTCAGTGATGGTCTGATTTGTTTAAAATTTCTTAAATTAAGTTTGATTGTTTGAGATTTTTTAATGTGATTTTTAAAAGTTAGTGTGTTTTCTTCCTGCATTACCAACTGCACTATATAGTTCTCCACAGTATCTGCTGCTCGCTAATATATTTTAACTGCTGACCAGTATCACTTACTCTTATTCTACACTTTATTGCATGTATAGTTTATTTCTTTTATCTTATCATGTTTAATGTTGCAGCATTGCACCGAGACAAATTCCTAGTTTGTGTACTACATGAACAATGGCAATAAACCTGATTCTGATTCTGATTCTGATTCTGAATCAAGAGTCACTCCGAGGTACTTAAATTTTTCAACTACTTCCAAGTCCTCCCCTTTTAAAAAATGTTAGAGTTTATAATTTTTAATGTTTGTTTGGCAAACATGCAAACAGTTTTTTTGTGTTTAACAATAGGTATGAATTATTGAGGCTATTATGAAATTGGGTCATCGCTGATGTAAGGATATAAGCGGCTTCTTGTGTGTTTTTTGCAGGTGTGACAACAACAGTGTCATCTGCATACATTTGTATGTGAATGTTTCTGCATGCATTTGGCAGATATCCACCATTCAAGTTGCTTGATGAGGGGGTGTGGCATAATCTGCCAGGGTCTGTAAGCTGCAGACAGATACTCTTGAAGGGCGCCGGCCGGCATCCCACCTGTAGAGGACGTCCATTTGCCACAAATGAGCTGTGCCCAAATAAATATGAATCTTTCCCCCCCCCCCCCCTCATTCTCGAATGCACAAGGACAGCCCATTATTTTCTGAGGTCTGCTCCTCCACCACTGTGTCAAAGATAAAAATGTGACATGGCATACAAACACTTAACAGAATTAACATTTAAAGGTGACTTACACATTATTAACCCCTTGCACTCTGGTCAATTTCCCTAAAAACGCCAAAAAATAACGTACCCAAAGTAAATCAAAAGCTGTTCTTCAACCCTTTGCAGCATCTTCATGGGGTTGGTCTCATTTAAAAGAAAACACTTTGAATTTTTTAGCAAAACAGTCATAATCTCTCTAAGTGCTCCGGCCACTGAGTAACAGTCATCTAAACATAGTGAACTTGAAGAAAATAAATTTCGCCTGGGTGTTTTTTTGGACACAAATGCTTGCAAATAACACACAGCTGTCAGATCCGGGCTGGAAAATGCAACAGAAATGTAGAACCAAGTGTTATCCAGCTGAGGTCAAAATTTTGTAACAATACCACAAAAAATGAATATATTACACAGCTTTTTTCTTAGGTTG
Organism: Pholidichthys leucotaenia; assembly: GCA_020510985.1. Lineage (NCBI taxonomy): Eukaryota > Metazoa > Chordata > Actinopteri > Cichliformes > Pholidichthyidae > Pholidichthys > Pholidichthys leucotaenia. The sequence goes on along the minus strand of CM035838.1, from coordinate 457,942,317 downwards.
TTCCCAGGTGTTTTTGAACTGTGCCAAATTGTGCCAAATGGCACAGTTTGGAAAAACGTCTGTAACTTTTGAATGATTCAATATAGAAGCTTCATCTTGGGCTCTAATGAAAGGTGACACTCAGGGCTGTGTGTGTGTGTGTGGGGGGGGTTGTTTATTCATTCATGAATGAATGAATGAACAAACAAGCCCCCACACACAAAGAAGCATGCCACATAAAAAATGTGTGGCTTTTTTTTTTTACAAGAAAACATAACCTACAGTGCACTAAAAATTATACTAAAATATCTGTAATGTAGAAGATAACGACTCCCCCCCACCCCCGGCTACAGAGGACGGACATCGCCCGGTGCGCCGCGGTCACGGTGCGCCGCGGTCTACTACGCACAGTTGTAATTTACCGATCGGTCAAAAGTCATTTTTGATTACAATTTTCAGGGATAAAGAATAATTTAGCTTATAACACTTACCTGTCCACAACAGCAGTGTCGCTGGCGAACTTCTCTTCCTCATTGTCAGACGAACATGACGCTGGTCCGCTTGTTATGGACTCGTGGTTCTGGTCACACGACCCGGTCAAACCATAATTCCATTATTGCGGTTTTGCGCTTCCATGATTGCGGTTTTGGCGAACGATTTTTCAAAACAAATAAGAACAGTAGTAAGAAAAAAAGACTGGCGAACGCGTGTGTGTCACCCAGCGGCTAAAACAAAACAGATTTTGCAAGGGAGGCACGCTTTCGAACTACTGTGCTTCAATTGGCTGGCTGTATTCGCAGCCGTTGGTAGGCGGGTCCTTCTTGCTAGGTTTTCAGTCATTGGTTCTTCAAGGTTTCAGAAACCCAATTCAAGGCTCTTATTAGTGGAATGAGAGGTCAATCACATCTAAACCAATCAAAGCACTCCTTTGGCTTTCTGTTCGCGGCTGTGTCTGTAGTGGAAGAACGGAAATGCAGCTTTTTTTTTTTCAGTGCCTCCTAGGACGCACACTGTGCGTCCTAGGACACCCTCGTGCGCCCTAGGACGCAGAGACGTGTCTGCCCGCGGTACACCGAAGTGCAAGAGGTTAAAGCTCTTTAGCGGAGGTAACAAAGTTTGACATTGAAGTTAAAGTTGTGCTGTATTCTGTAGTCATTCTATTAAAAATAAACTCATTTTGTGCAAGTCACGTACTCTCACTTACAAGACTTTTCTTATAAGATTTGCACACTATAATTTCCTAGTATCCCTGTGTGTGTCTATATCCACATAACTACCATGCTAATAGTGAGTTAGCTTAGTTACCTGATCAAGGTAACATCTAGTCACCCTACTAGACATCCGTGTTCCCTGCTGGCTCATGAAACCATAGTAGATATTTCACTTCAGTCTGGTCTGTTATTTTTTGGCTGGGATGGCCTGTGAAATAGTGCCTTTAACATAGTAACCTAGAAAAGCACTCAGAGAGCACAAACTTCTGCCAAGTCTCCTTCCGTCCCTCATGGATCATCTCCAAAATGTAGTGGGTTCGTGTGTAGGCCAGGAGCCACTTCTGGAGAAAATTGCATCAAAGTCTTACCAGTAGTTTTGGATTATTCTTGCTAATACACTGTGAGAAAATAAGAGCCTTGGTGGAGGTATGCATTCTTGGATCATCACCAAAATGTATTGAGTTCCTCTCTATCCAAAGGACCACCTCTGGTGAAAATGTCATCCAAATCTCTCCAGTAGTTTTTGTGTAACCCTGCTGCACAAATACAAACAAGGTCCTTGATGGAGGTATGCAGTCTCAGATCATCACCAAAACTTAATGGGTACATCCTTGGTCCAAGGACCACCTGTGGGGGAAATTTCATCAAAATTTGTACAGTAGTTTTTGCGTGAACCTGCTGACAGACAGACATTACCTCCTTAGCAGAGGTAAAAAATAAAAAAGATCAGTGTCAGCTGCCTGATCAGGCTAGCTAGCAATAGCTTAATTTGAATGAATCTTTTCACCCCACTAGATATCTATGGTCCCAGCCAGACATCTGTCATGTTCTGAGTGCGGGGGGATTCCACCGGGCTCAGGTTGTCTGCCTTTTTTCATATTTGTACTGTGTTGTCATTTTTGAGTTGTCACTTATCCTATATTGTTTCTCAGCATGATTTAGTTTCCCGTTTACGTTCATTATAGTTTGTTTATTGTATTCTTGAGTTTGCCTGTCTCCATTTTTTGTCACATCATTATGTTTGTATTCTGTTGTGTTCTTTCTCTCGGGGTTGACAGCTGTCAATGGCTTTCTGGGGTTTTGCTCAGTGTGGGCGTAGCCCTGCCAGCTGTCAGCTCTGATGGCTTCCACTTTATTCCCAGCTGGTCCAAATTATATGTCATTGCTTTCTCCTGCCCGTTCAGATACCCACACCGGTCATTAATATTAATTATGTAAAGGGTTTTGATCTCTATTTAAGGGGAGTTATTTTCATTTCCAATTACTGCTGTCTTGGTTTGCATTCGACTCGTCTCCACCAGAGCTCTGCCCTAATCTGGTGTGTAAAATCTGTAAGTGTTCTCCTTCCCTACTCCCTGCCAACTTCATCCTGCTGGTTCGTCTATTCCTGCTGGGTCTCTTTGTCGGGTTCTCTGCTCAGCTCCCGTAAGTGGTAATTTGTCTTCCCCCTTTCCCGACCTCCCTCCTCCTATTAACCAGCTCTTGTCTCCTCCTTACAGGCAGAATCCTCCTCTGGCGAGTGGCATCTTTCCCTAACTGTGCTTTCCCTTTTTGGATTAATAAATTGGTTAAACATAGCTTTCTCTGTGTTGTGTGTGTCTTCTCTGGTGTGGCACCCTGCACGTGAGCTGACCATTCTTTCATCATGACATCTACCAACACTTGATCACATTTTTCCTTATTTTGCATTGGCTGAGACCAGCGGTGGTTATCTGCCATTAGTCAAGTTAGTCCCTGGTGTGTAATACACTCCAGGGCGTGCTCATACCTGTTGACCACCCAAACCACACACCCTGTCTCTGATAATGCCGTTTGGGTTTATATGGTCTCACATTCAACCGATTTTACATTACAGGCTGCGACCTGTATGATCAGGACTGAAATGACTTCACCACCATAAGATGTCACTAAGACATAATACAGTATCTTTAATATAAAAATGAAACAGTTTGCAGTAAATTTCACTCACCTGCTAAGATAGTATTGCCAATATTTGACAACAACATGAGTTAAAAATAAACACAGATATCACACACAATCTTGATCTGTAGGTTCCATGTGTTAGTATCAGATTCTGAACTCGTGCTTCATGTTTTGCAACATCCTGAGATGCTGCAACACATCAGTGACAAAATATTCAAATGAAACTTGTTTCAGCACTTCTCAAGTCATCATTTAACATGGAACACATTCATAGTAATATTATTATGGGTTCACCAGAGCCTGACTGTTTTGCTGATGCTGGTATTTATCTGTTCTTCTGTCCCTGTTTCTTGCAGTTCTCCCCCCTATCAAAGGCCTGTGGGTTTCCAGTTCTTATCCTGGGAGAAGAGAACTTTTGGTCCAGTGGACGATCAATGCCTCTGCCTTGCCTGTCAGCCATTTTGCTGTCCAGTGGTGCTCTCACAGGAGTCCATGCATCAGTTGCTGGCCTGGAACTGATGGCTTGCCCACCACTTTTGTCATAGAAGGTGCACAAATGTACCAGAACTATAGATAGTCAGTTTCTGAAATATCCAGATTAAAAAAAATAAGAAATGTTTAACTTCTGTGAATTCAAAAACAGAGGACTGAGCAACAGTCCACTTCTTTTTCTCTGTAGCCCATAGATGCTTCTGATGTCTAGTTCAGGAGTGGCTTAATATTAGGAACACAACAGCTGTATCCACTTTCCTGAAGACATTTGTCCATGGTGGTTTTTTGCACTGCACTGTCATCAGACTCAGTCCACTCCTTGTGAAGCTCCCCCTAGTTCTTGAATCAACTTTTCTTGACAATCCTCACAAACTTACAGTCATCCCTGTTGCTCATGTGCTTTTCTCTACCACACTTTTTTCTTGTAGTCAGCGTTCTGTTAATATACAACACTTTGAGAACAGCCAGCTTTTTCAGCAATGGCCTTCTCTGGCTTACCATCCTTGTAAGGTGTGTCCAAGATTGTCTTCTGGACAACTGTCAGTCATTAGTCTTTTCCATGATGTGGTTGTGTGTACCGAACTGATCATGGAAATATGCAGAATTTATACTATTTAAATAGTAATTGACTCAAACTTGAAATGAAATATTAATAATCTGAGCTACCACTCGGGGAGCAGTGATTGGAGCAGACTCTAACAGGCATGTAGATGAAGAGAACAGAAGTGCTTGGGTAGATATGGTGTTAAAGAGAGAAATGTGTAAGGACAGATGGTTGTGGATTTTGCTAAAAAGATGGAAATGGTTGTGGTGAACACATATTTCAAGAAGAGAGAGGAACATAGGGTGATTTACAAGAGTGGAGGAAGGTGCACACAGGTAGACTACATCTTATACAGAAGTAGTAATCTGAAAGAAATAGGAGACTGCAAGGTGGTGGCAGGGGAGAATGTAACTAGACAACATTGGATGGTAGTCTGTAGGATGACTTTGGAAAACAAAAAGAGGAAGAGAGTGAATTAGTTGGTGGTATTGACAGAAGGAAGAAGGTTGCACAGAGTTCAGGAAGGAGTTGATACAGGCTCTGGGTGGTAGGTAAGAATTACTAGATGTCTGGGAAAATACAGCTTAAGTATTGAGGGAAATGGGTAGAAAGGTATGAGGTGTATCCAGTGGACAGAGGAAAGAAGACAAGGAGACTGAGGTACAGGAAAATGTTCAAAGGAAGAAAATGGCAAGGAAAAAGTGGTATCATCAGGGAAATGAAGAAAGTGGACAGGAGTATTTGGAATGTAGGCAGATGAGAGAGAGAGAGAGAGAATGAGAATGAATGAAAGAAAGATAGTGAATCAGGAAGTTCAGAGGATTAGCAACATGGAAGTGAGGGCAGCTATGAAGAGGATGAAGAGTGGAAAGGTGGTTGGTCCAGATGACATATTTGCGGAGGTACGTGTGGAGATGTTTAGGAGAGATAGCGGTGGAATTTTTGAACAGATTGTTTAACACAGTCTTGGAAAGTGAGGATGCCTGAGGAGTGGAGAAGAAGTGTTTTAATACCAATTTTCAAGAACAAAGGTGATGCTCAGCGCTGTAGTAACTAAATAAAGCTGATCAGCTACACTATGAAGATATGGGAAAGAGCTGAAGCCAGGTTAAGGAGAGAAGTGACAATCAGTGAGCAGCAGTACGGTTTCATGCCAAAAAAAGAGTACTACAGATGCAATGTTCACTTTAAGAGTGCTGATGGAGAAGTATAGAGAAGGTCAGAAGGAATTGCACTGTGTCTTTGTGGATCTAGAGAAAGCAGATGATAGGTTGCGAAAAGAGGAAGTGTGGTACTGTATAAGGAAGTCAGGAGTGGCAGAGTTGTGCTGTAAAAGTGACAGATGGGTTCAAGGTGGGGGTGGGGTTACATCAGGGATCAGTCTGAGCCCCTTCTTGTTTGCCATGGTGATAGACAGGCTAACAAACAAGGTCAGGCAGGAGTCTCCGTGGACCATGATGTTTGCAGATGACATGGTGATCTGTAGTGAGAGTAGGGAACAGGTGGAAGAGAACCTGTATCTATGTACAGTATGCATGTATATATGTACAGTATGCACCACAGACACACACCATAGTCTCTTTTGTTTTCTCAAGTGAGTATCAGTTTTTAAATCATCAATGCCAGGTGTATTATGATCTGAGCATGGGGGATTCCGCTGTGCTCAGTCTCATGGTCTTTTTCTCATATTTGTATATTTGTTGTACTTTGTGTTCTTTGGTTCCTGTCTTTTTATCCATGGTTGGTTTTCATATATCTTGCATTGTTTCTTATTTCCCTTGTTTATGTTATCATAGTTTTGCTACTCTTTTGGTATTAATTTGTATTTATATCTCAGCTCCGTATTGGCATTTAATTCTTTATAATTGTGTTGTTGTGTTCTCTCTCTGGAGTGACAGCTGTCAGTAGCACTTCCGGGTTTTTGCTCCGTTGTGGGCAGTGTCGCTGTCAGCTGTCGGTCCCGTCTTCTCCCCTCTCATTGCACTTAGCTGACCCCAGTTGGTAATCATTGTCATCTCCTACCCGCTCATGTGATCCACACCTGCAACCATTTATGTCCATTGGTTTCGTGCCCTACTTAAGGCGATTGTTTCTTTCACTTTTTGCTGGAGCCTCAAAGAATCTTTTGCGTCAGAACCCTGGCCCCGTTCTGATGTTTTTTCATCCGTGTGTATCCTGTTTTCTCCCTGCTGTTCGTAGGTTTTGCTTTGTGCACTGTCTGGATTTTTGTGTTTGCGCACTGTTTGAACTTTTTGTGTTTTGTTAATAAATACCACAAGCTACAGTTCAGCGTCTGGGTCTCTCCTCACTGCCCTGAGGGGCCATTCATGACAGTAGACTCCAGCCAGTTAGAGACCCAGCTGCTGTGGTTTGTGGTTTTTTTGTTTTATTTTCTCTCACCTGTTTTGTCCGGAGCATAATCATGTCCCCAGCATGCAGGCCTTTAGCAAACAAAGGGAGATTGACAGCTGGGGCCCCGATCCTGGAGGAGGAATGGGCCGCGGAATTCATCCAGAGCTTTGTGGATGAAGCTCTCGCCTCCCAAAGCCCTAAGAAGACCTGGGAAAGCATTAATGGAGCTGTGGTGATTTTGGAGGCTCATCCTGGGTTGAGTAAGCATCCCCAGTTTGTGGATCTGTTGTCAACTGTCTCTGCTCTTTGATCGTCCTTTCCTGGGTTGATGACCGCCCACTGCTTACAAGTCATCAAGGAAGCGTTCCCTGCGACAAGTGCCTTCCTCCTCCCATTGTTCACAAGCCCAGGTTCCAGCTCCCACGTCATCAACGACAGGCCGCCAGAGGGACATCCCTGCCTCTCAGGCAGCATTTTTCCCTGCGGCGAGTCAAACAATCCCCGCAGCAGCTCCTTCTTCTAGTTTGTCTTTGCCAGCTGTCCCGTCAGCCTCCTCCTCCTCCTTGCCTGCTGCAAGTCCCGTCTCCTTGGCATATCCTCCTGCTGCTGAAGGTCTGGCTGTCTCCTCTCCGGCTCTGCCTGCCGCCATGGCCGCAGGGGTGGCCCTCAACGTTCCCCCTGGAGGCCCTCTTCAACTGAAGTCACGGAGAAGGCTGACCCTACACCTGCTGCAGCAGAGAACATTGTGCCCCGGGAACTCAGGCAAATGTCTTTTCATTTTCCAACATGTTATGATGATATGCCTTGCCTGATTCCCGGTAGTGAGGCTCAGTGTTTGCAGTCCCCTGAGTCCTCACCACCTGCTGCAGCCCACACCATCTTACCTGCTCTCTCCATGCCTCCTCCTATTCTCCCTGAGTGTCCGCCAGTCCCAGGGATGAGCCGCCGGGCAATGGAGGAGCCTGCAGTCCTGGAGGACCTGGTACCAGCCCCGCAGCCATGGTCTGGACGGAAGGAGAGTGCTGCTAGTGATCTGGAGCCTGCGCCGATGACTGAGTGTCCCCGGGCTTCAGCTGAGCAGAATCCAGTGCCAGCTGGAATCCAACCCCCTGTATCCACGCTGGATGACCCACCTGCGTGGGTCGCTTCGCTGAGGGGTCCCGGGACTGCAACAAACCACCATGCCTGCTGTAGGGGCCACTGCAGCAGAGCCGAAGTTGGACCTCCAGAGGGCCGGGTGCGAGACGTCGCCGCCTGAATCAATGGAGTCCTGGACGGTGGTGGAGCTTGAGCTCGGGCAAGTGCTCAACTTTGTTTTCATTGTTTCAATGTTGGAGAGATCTTGTCTGACTCTTGGTGGGGAGAGCCAAGTGCAGCCGTCAGCTGCACCTGAGCTCACCTCGCCGGACTCCACTGCCCCCGGTGACCCTGACCCTGCCTCTTTGTCCCTCCTATCGGAGTCTTTCCCCAGGGTTACCGAGGGTCGTCCAACCTTGCCAGAGGTCTCCGTGGGTCCAGCCTTGACACCTGAGATCTCTGTGGATCCAGCTCCTCCAGCTGAGGCTGTCGCGGGTGCTCTGTTCCAGCCCTGGGCGTCCGAGGGTGCTGCTTCCCAGCTAGCTGAAGTCATCGCGGGTGTTCTATCCCAGCCCGAGACCTCTGTGGGTGCTGTTTCCCCTCCAGATGAGGTCTTCGTGGGTGCTCTGTCCCAGCCTGGGGCCTCCGAGGGTGCGGCTTCCCCGTCAGCTGAGGTCATCACGGGTGCTCTGTCCCAGCCTGGGACCTCCGTGGGTGCAGCTCCCCCTCTGATTGAGGTCTTTGTGGGTGCTCCATCCCAGCCCGGGGCCTCCAAGGGTGCTGCTTCCCCGTCAGCTGAGGTCATCGCGTGTGCTCCATCCCAGCCTGGGACCTCCGTGGGTGCAGTGTCTCCTCAGTCCGAGTCACCGTGGGTGTTATGTTCCAGTCTGGGACTGTCGTGGGTGCTGTGCCCTAGCCTTAATCCAACGTGGGTGCTGCACTTCAGCTTGGGTCCACCATGGGTGATACGCTCCAGCCCGGGGGCCACCATAGGTGCAGCTCTGGCCCAGTCTGGGTCCATCGTGGGTGCAGCTCTGGCCCAGTCCAGGCCAACCGTGGGTGCTGCTTTGCTCCAAGCTGGAGCCACCACAGGTGCTGCTATGTCCCAGTCTGGGGCCACCAAGGGTGCTCCAGGCCAGTCCGAGGGCGTCGTGGTTCCCCCTCCTCTGCCTGATGGCGTTGGGGTCCCCTTTCCTCTGTCTGATGCCGTCAGGGTCCCCTGTCAACTGCCAGACACCGTTGTGGTCCCCTCTCCTCTGCCCGAGGCCGTCGTGGTCCCCTCTCCTCTACCCGAGGCTGTTGTGGTCCCCTTTCCTCCACCTGACATTGTCGTGGTTTCCCCAACTCCTCTGTCCTCTTCTTCATTGGTCTTCTCCGTGGGACAGCCGCCTCCTGGGCCACCCCTTCTGTTTAGGTGGCTAAAAAACTCTGGCCAACCGCCTGACAGACTGTGCCACTATGTTGGGTGGTCCATGTTCTCTGGCAGGCCACCCGACTATTACCACCACACCATCTGCCAGGTCTGGGACTATAGCTGGCCACCTGAACTGTCTGTCTCTTTGGTCCAGGGGGCCTAGGTGCCTGGTTTTGCATGGGTGTGGGTCCTGAGCGGGGTTTTTGTTGTGTTCCCTCCTAGCCTGTTCCCCCCACCACCCACCCGGGGTGGTTTATTGTTATGCTCCCTTTTTTTTGGGGGGGGGGTCTTCTTCTTTTTCAATGTTACCCTGGGTGTCTGGTTTCCACCTCTTGAGAGGGGGGCTCTGTTATGAGCCCCCCTCACGGGGGATTCCGTGGTGCTCAGTCTCATGGTCTTTTTTTCATATTTGTATATTTGTTGGTTCCTGTCTTTTTATCCATGGTTGGTTTTCATATATCTTGCATTGTTTCTTATTCCCCTTGTTTACGTTATCATAGTTTTGCTACTCTTTCATTTGGTATTAATTTGTATTTATTTCTCAGCACCATATTTGTTGGCATTTAATTCTTTATAATCATGTTGTTGTGTTCTCTTTCTGGAGTGACAGCTGTCATTGGCACTTCCAGGTTTTTGCTCCATTGTGGGCGGTGTCGCTGTCAGCTGTCAGTCCTGTCTTCTCCCCTCTCATTACACTCAGCTGACCGCAGTTGGTAATCATTGTCATCTCCTACCCGCTCATGTGATCCACACCTGCAACCATTTATGTCCATTGGTTTCATGTCCTACTTAAGGTGATTGTTTCTTTCACTTTTTGCTGGAGTCTCAAAGAATCTTTTGCGTCAGAACCCTGTCCCAGTTCTGATGTTTTTTCATCCGTGTGTATCCTGTTTTCTCCCTGCCGTTTGTAAGTTTTGCTTTGTGCACTGTCTGGGTTTTTGTGTTTGCGCACTGTTTGAACTTTTTGTGTTTTGTTAATAAATACCACAAGCTACAGTTCAGCATCTGGGTCTTTCCTCTCTGCCCCGAGGGGCAATTCATGACAAGGTTAGCCAAACTGAATGCTGTGTTAGTGTTAATCAGAGAAATTCTTACTTAAATTGAGAAACTTTCCCTTTTTAGGTTTTAATTTTGTTAAAAGTTCAATGTATTATTATACAGCTGAATATTTATTTTTGCCTACAGATGTTAATCCTGATGACTCCTACCTGATCAGTGTGAGTCCCGTCTACAGCCAGCATTGTGGCCCTCCTCTGTCTCTGCCTGCCAATCTGCAGCAGGGAGGTAAACCTGACCTCAGTTAGAGATGTTGGTCTGCAGCCACAATAGACAGGATATAAAAGATGATACAGAAACTCCCTACAACTGCATTCACACCAAAGACCTGTGGCTACATGGGTTAACCCTGCATTGCTGATAGTTGTAGCTCCCTGTACTAAACAGTAGTACTAAACAATGAGAATTATATCGGTTTTGAAAGTCTAGAATCAGGAGGTTGCTTGACAGAATGTTTGTGTCTTTAGCTCTGATGGAGGTGGTCGGACTGAAGGTCATTGCTTTGACTAAAACAGCCATGACCTTTACATGGGTCTGGCAAGAGAAGTCTGGAACATTCCGAGTGAACAGATATGAAGCAGTGCTGTTGAAAGATACCAGCCGGCAGAGTATGTTTTATGTTTTTCCTCTACTTTAAGTTCCACAATGCATGATGAGTCTGGTAACAGATTTTGCTCCTTTCTAGCTGTGACCTTGTGGGCCAACCAGTCGCAACATACCTTCTCCCACCTGACCCCCGGCACTGAGTATTCTCTTGTCCTGTTGGCTGACAATGCTTCTAGAAGCATCATACCGGTGGTGACACGTTTTGGTGAGTTTCATGAAATGGATCAATCACATAACATTCTTCTGTCTATAAATGCAAGGAATCTCTGTGTCTATTTGTCTGTTCCTCACATATTTATCGAACTGTTCATCAGACTGACTTCAGATTTTATACGTGCTTTGCTGAGGTTATGAGGGTGTGCATTCCTGAATTTCAGCCTCCCCAGATATGTGGAAGTTTAGGAGGTGAAATCTTTAATGAACATCCATAGGGGAGCTATTAAATGAACACAGAGGTGGAAAAGGTATAACCACTGGGAGTTGGGGGCCTAAATTCACAGGGCAGGCTCTGGAGGCTGGTGGGATAAAATGTTAAAAATTTGGGCCCAATCCGAGCTCTGGAACCAGGTCTTCTTAGAAGGAGTTGTTAAGAACTCATCTTATAAGGAGTTCCTGCTGAGCTGAACAACCCCTTATATTGGTCATGTGGTGGGACTCATTGTTTCCCCTAGGTTTACAGCTTTCGGGGCACAAATGCTTAATGCAGGGGTACTCAAATGTTTTTTCCAGGGGTCCGCATTTGTTTTTTCCAGTGAACTGAAGGTCCGGAGCAGTGCTCACATGGTGCATGGGCGCATACTTCATTTCCATGTTGGGAGGGACAATAAACAGAACATTTTCTCCAGAGTAAATATTAAGGGGACACTATAACTATCAGTGTTTCCCCTAGGTTTACAGCCTTTTGGGGAGGGGGCAGCGTGAAGGTCAACAATGACGAACTCTTAAAGGAATCGTGGTGTTCTGGCGCTATATAGAAAAATAAAATTAAATAAAACTAGTGCATTGCCCATAGAACGCAAGTATTCCTGTCTGAAATGGGTATCCCAATCAGGCTTTACAGGCTCAAATGTAGGCTGTGTTTGAAAGTAGAATACAAAGAGGTGTAGCTTATACGTATGTAGGCAATCACATGTTAGACTTTGACAAATATAAAAGGGAGTAAATGGCACTAAGATTTATTTGATTGTGTGAATATTAATTATAGAATACCTAATTATGAAAACGAATGGGACATCCAATATTAGCGATAATTGCATCCGAATGGGACATCCAATATTAACCTCTAAACTACAAAATGATCACCTTGTGTACAAAAGTTTAAGAAATAAAGTGGTACAAGAGCTGCGAAAATCAAAAGTATCTTATTACAATAAACTGATAGATCATGCAAAGGGTAACAACAGTTCCCTATGGAGGCATTTAAATAACTTAACTAATAAAAAAAATGTTCAGAAGGGGGTAAAGGAACTTAGAATCAATGGCAAGACCATCAGTGACAAGGCTACATTGGCAAATGAATTTAATTCATATTTTGTGGACTCTGTGGAAGACTTAACAAAAAACTTTGTGCTGCCAAATGTGCTCAACAACACAAAATCAATACTTTCAACAGATTCTTTTCACATCGATGAGGTAAATGAGGAGTTAATTGCTGGTATTGTTAAAACACTGTCAAACTCAAAAACTAATGATATCTACAATATGAGCACTTCCTTTCTCAAAACGCACAGCAAAATATTAATCAAACCACTGACTCATCTCATTAATCTCTCCATTAGTACATTTCCATCTGGTTGGAAAAAAGCTGTCGTCATACCAGTTTATAAATCAGGCAGTAAAGACGATATATGCAATTACCGCCCAATCTCTTATTTTACCAGTCCTGTCTAAGGTTCTTGAAAAAGTTGTAGCTACACAGCTGATAGACTATTTACAAGACAGTCAACTTCTTCATCCACATCAATTTGGTTTTAGACCAGGATACTCAACAGAAACAGCAAATTGTTGCCTTATTGAAAATGTCAAACAGTCCTTGGACAGGGGTAATGTGGTAGGGGCTGTTTTTCTAGATCTCAAAAAGGCTTTCGATACTGTAAACCACAGTTTGCTTTTATCCAAAATGGTATCTTTTAACTTCTCTCCAGATACATTAGAATGGTTTGCATCTTATCTCCAGAATAGAGAACAGTGTGTAAAAGTTCACCAGGATAAATCCTTATTTTTAAACAGCCGTATGGGTATCCCACAAGGCTCCATTCTTGGTCCTTTACTTTTCAGCATTTTTATTAATGACTTGCCGCTACACTGCTCAGCTGCAACATGTCAACTTTATGCAGATGATGCAGTTATTTACACAGCTGCCAAGACTCCAGCACAGGCTGCAGATGTACTGTCTACAAGTATGGTTGATGTCCAAGAGTGGCTCTTCCAGAACCATCTATTGCTGAACCTTCAGAAAACAGTTTCAATGTGCTTTTCAATCAAAAAATGTAAACTGCAACGTTTTAAAGTTAATATACATGATCAAGACCTCAGTTTAGTTACAGAATTCAAATACCTCGGCATTGTACTGTGTACGGGCTGCACGGTGGCGCAGTGGTTTAGCACTGTGGCAGCACAGTTTACCCTCGGCCGGGGGATCGCGGGGGATTGTGAGATCATGGGTTCGATCCCAGCCCTCGACCAACAGTGAGCTGTGTGGAGTTTGCATGTTCTCCCCGTGTTGCGTGGGTTTACTCCGGGATTTCTCCGGTTTCCTCCCGCATACCAAAACATGTAGGTTTAGGGCGCTCGCGCACGCAGCGACCGGCAGCCAGTGGCTTGTCACCAGACTGCAAACCAAATCTACCTACGGGTACAAATAAGTAACAAAAAAAAAAAAATTAAAAAAAATGTACTAGATCCTCAATTATCTAGTACATTCCTCAATTATCAATTATCTATGTACTAGATCCTCAATTATTCTGTCCTGGTAATATGGCTGGGTATTGTAGACAGATAGCGAACAATAAAGACAGCAGGCTGATTCCAGGTTGACTGATTTACTGAAATCAGTTTTTGTCTTGTCTGTTTTTTGTAAAACTGAAACACAATGAAATATACATAATACAGAATGTTACATAAGAAATAATAATACAACACTCTGTATATAAACAGTTTCTCTTATTATAGGCACTTAACTCAGGTAAGTAATTTGCTTTACAGATTCAAACTAAGGTAAGTATTTCACAGTTTCCACAGGTTACAAAGTTAAGGTTAGTTAAATCAGGTAAGTATTACGAAATTATACTAACACATTTTTATTTTACAGAGGACAGCTACACAGCTAAGTAAGCAGGTAAGCATAGCCAAATGAATAGCTAACTAGCTTTCACACGAAGCACCATTACAACACAATATAACTTGGGCTAACAAAGGGCTAAATGACTCAGCAGTTAGCTAAGTACCATTGCAAACGATTAGCCATTAACACCTTTTAATCGCGATCTTTTTATAGCTTAAATTTAGCGTTTTTAACATCATATTCCAAACTATGGTCATCTTAAACAAGTATTACAACAATTTTCAGCATTAACTTACTGTTGGTTCCACTCCTAGGTTAGTACAACCAAATTGCTGGCGAGCACATTTTCACATTGCTTTCATCATGGCAGATTGAACAAAGAAAAAGGGTTTATGCAGGAAACAGGAAGTAGCTACAATTAAAGGTGCAGTAACGCAAACCACCACTAGAGGGAACATAACCCCACCCAATATCTGACAGGTCAGCACACTCCCCGCTTGGTATACATGTATACCACTATTTACTCTTCTCTAGTGACATCAATAGCACAACATCAGAGATGGGTCTAAGGTACTCTTTAACTACCCCTTGGCTAGAGGTCTTAACTGTGACCTTACGGACCTTGTTGTCTGAACTAGGAATGGCCTTAACTATTCGCCCTAGAGGCCACATGTTGCACTTTGCTTGATTGTCCTTTATCAAAACAATGTCACCTTCCTGGAGACTGGACTTCTCGGAGGTCCACTTCCTCCGTGGTTGAAGTGTGACCAGGTACTCCGACCGCCACCTCTTCCAGAAGGAGTCCGCCAAGCTCTGGACCTGGCGCCACTGGACTTGGCTAAGGTGATCCAGGTCGAAGTCTCCCAGGGGTGCAGGACTGACACTCGCCTTCTGGGTGAGCAGAGTGGCAGGTGAGAGGATTTCAGGTACCTCTGCATCGTTGGAGACTGGGACTAGCGGGCGTGCATTCATGATAGCCATAACCTCAGCCATCAAGGTTGTAAGGACTTCATGAGACAGTCGGGTAGCACCATCCTTCGCAAGCAGTCCATCCAGTATGCGTCTTGCCACTCCAATTAACCTCTCCCAGGCTCCACCCATGTGTGAAGAATAGGGAGCATTGAAGGTCCATGTACATCCCTGCTCTTGCAGATAGTTCTTGATCTCAGGATCGTCAGTGTTGATTTGAAGCTCACGGCATGCACCAATGAAATTAGTGCCTCTATCCGACCTTAAGTGCTTGACAGGTCCACGGATGGATAGGAAACGCCTCATGGCGTTGATGAAGCTTGAGGTCGACATGGATTCAATAACCTCAAGGTGCACCGCTCTGGTGCTCAAGCAAGTAAAGATGACTGCCCACCTTTTGCTCTCAGCGGCACCACCTCGTGTCCGCCGAGTGGTGACAGTCCATGGGCCAAAGACATCGAGCCCTACGTGAGTAAAGGAGCGATCCGTTGCCAGCCTATCTGCCGGCAGATCTGACATCTTCTGCACTTCTCTCCGTCTTCTCAACTTCCTACAAGTAACACATTTGAAAATGATGCTGGAGATGAGCTTCCTACCTCCTACTATCCAAACACCAGCGGTACGCAGTGCACCCTCTGTGAAGTGCCGACCCTGGTGGGCTACTTTGTCATGGTAGTGTCGGACCAGGAGAGTGGTCACATGATGGCCGGCTGGTAGGATGAGTGGGTGTTTCTCTTGGTCTCCCAAGTCTGCCCTGCGTATCCGACCTCCAACTCTGATCAATCCATTCTCATCGATGAAGGGGTCAAGCTTTGCAAGGGAGCTTTGACAGTGCACTGTTGAACCCTGAATTAAGCATTTCAGCTCCTCTTCATAAACATCCTCCTGTACAGCCTTGAAGATTTTCGTCTTTGCTTGGGACCGCTCTGTGGCGAGAAGCTGGCTGCATTGATGCCATCCCTTGCAACCATCACTATTCTCTCCAGAGAAAGACTTGGCTACATGAACAAGAAGTGCCATACCTCTTACTAGACTCTTCCAAGAAGAGAAGCGTTCAAATCTTTCTGAGCCAAGAGGCTGTTCTGTAACTTTGGTAAGTAGACAGGTGGCTTGTGGCCTAACTTCTTTGTCTGTGTCTGCATCAACAAGCTCAAACGTTTCAGCCTCCTCAACCTTATCCATGGCTGACTGCCTGAGAAACTGGGGACCGAGCAACCAGCTGGAAGATGAAAGTTGAGCTGCTGAAAGTGGTCTGGTTCCCTGGTCTGCAGGGTTCTGGTCTGTCAAGATGTACTGCCACTGTTCTGGTTCAGTAGATCCACGAATGCGAGCTACTCGGTTAGCTACGTAGGTGTAGAACCTTCGTGAACTGTTGTGAATGTAGCCCAGCACAATGCGGCTGTCAGTGAAGAACTTGACTGCCTGTAGCTCTATGTCTATCTCAGACTGGATCACTTCTGCCAGCTCAACGGCCAAGACAGCTGCACACAACTCCAGGCGTGGAATGGTGTGCATGGGGTAAGGTGCAAGTTTTGATTTACCCATAACAAATCCTACGTGCCATCTTCCTTCAGAATCTAAGGCACGCAGGTAAGCTACGGCAGCTATCGCTAGAGTTGAAGCATCTGCGAAAACACAGAGTTCTATCCTGTTACAGCATGACAAGGAGGTAGGTAGGTATGATCTGCTAATGCAAAGCTGCTCCAGGTCTGTTAAGGAGTTGATCCATGTTCTCCAGTGTGCCTCTTTCTCTGGTGGGAGAGGCGTATCCCACTCATACTGTTCAGAGGAGATGTCTCTCACCAATGCCTTTCCCTGGACAGTGATGGGAGAAGCGAATCCAAGGGGATCGTAAAGACTGTTTATGGTGGACAGCATGCCTCTCCGACTAAGTGGCTTAATGTCTCTTGAGACTCGGAATGTGAAGCTGTCAGTCTGGAGCACCCAGTTCAGGTCTAAGCTCCTTTGAAGGGGCAATGGGTCTGCTCCCAGATCGAGATCTTTCAGGTCACTTGCTCGTTCCTCCACTGGGAAAGCCTCCATGACCCTCGGACTGTTTGAGGCGATCTTGTGGAGTTTTAAGTTGCTCTCAGCTAGCAGAGCCTTGGTTCGCTGCAGGAGATCGATCACCTCATGCTCCTTGGCCAATGACGTGAGCCCATCGTCGACGTAAAAGTTCCTGAAGATGAACTCCTTTGCATCACTACCATGCTCAGCTTCTCCTTGCTCTGCAGCTCTCCTCAGCCCATAAGTCGCTACTGCTGGAGACGGGCTGTTGCCGAATACATGCACAGTCATCCAGTAGTCAATGATGTCCTTGTCTGGATCATTGTCTTTGTGCCAGAGAAACCTGAGGAAGTGGCGGTGGTCCTCTCTGACCTTGAACCCATAGAACATTTGCTCTATGTCGGCGGTAGCAGCAATTTGTTCTCTTCTAAACCGTAATAGGACTCCTATTAGTGTGTTGTTCAGGTTGGGTCCACTGAGAAGCACATCATTCAATGATGTCCCCTTGTACTCCGCGCTGGAGTCAAATACAACTCTTATTTTTCCCGGCTTCTGGGGGTGGTATACGCCAAATGTCGGCAGATACCAGCACTCCTGCCCGAGCTGTAGTGGAGGAGCTGGCTCGGCCTGTTGGTTGTCAATGACCTTTTGCATAAAATCAAAGAAGTGCTGTTTCATGTCAGGTTTCTTCCCGAATGAGCGTTGGAGGGATTGGAGTCTTTGAGCAGCCTGCTCTCTGTTGCACGGAAGACGCTTACGAGGAGTATGAAAGGGTAGTGGCGCCACCCAGTGGTTTTCATTGTCCATATACACCTCGTCTTCCATTATTCTCAGAAACTCACTGTCATCTACTGACATGGCTGGTTTGTTGTCGGCTGGTGTTGTCTGGAACACACTTTCACCAAGACCATCCCTACATGTCTCTAGAATGGCTTCCTCACTGCGAGTTGGGAACTGAAGGCTGCACTGAATCGGTTCACTGGGTCTTTCCTTGATGTGAATGCTGTTAGTGCAGGGCTTAAAGAAGGAAGGGCGTCCATTTTGGAGGACATGGGTCTTATAAGCATTGACTTCCTGAGTCTTGTGAGCGCCACCCAGACACAGCTCTCCCACTATGACCCAGCCGAGATCAAGGCGCTGAGCGTATGGCGAGTCGTGTGGTCCGTTGCGCTGCTCTCGCACCTTGTGCAAGCTCAAAACATCTCGGCCTAGAAGCAGAAGAATGGGTGCACTGTTGTCAAGTGCAGGGATTTTGTCAGCCACTGGTCTGAGGTGAGGGAAATATTGTGCGCACTCAGGGGTCGGGATCTCTGACCGGTCACCAGGTAAGTATTCACACTCCAGCAATGTGGGCAGTGTGACCTTGGTCTTCCCATCGAGAGATTCCACAATGATGTTGGTTGCTTTCCTTCCTGCAGTCTCCACTCTACCTGAGCATGTTTTTAGCGTGTAGGGGGATGCCCTGCTGTTAATACCCAACAGACTGAAGAACTCAGATTTCACTAAAGACCTATTGCTTTGGTCATCGAGTACAGCATATACTATGTGAGACTTGCTTGGATTATCAGCATGGGAAACCTTGACCAAGCAGATTTTAGAACAGGATCTAGGCTGGGGTGCATCGCCACATATCTCTGTGCACTTAGAAGTGACAACAGGAGTTACTGCAACTTCACTCTCCCCGCTTTGCTCCCCTCCTTGCTCCCCGCTCTGGTCATTCCCAGGTGAATGCCCAGCCTGCCCATGAGGCGACCATGGTGCTGGACCAGGATGCATCGCTGAAGTGTGCTTGTCACTCTCACACTCTCTGCATTTGAGTGCGGTCTTACAGTCTTTGGCAATGTGCTTGGTGCTGGCACAACATCTAAAGCAGATTGAGTTCTCCTTTAAGTACGCTTTCCTCTCATCCAGGTGCTTTCCTCGGAACCCACGGCATTTTGTGAGCGGATGTGGTTTGTTGTGGATTGGACATTCTTTGTCCGGTTCAGTTTTCTTCACAGATGTGCTGTCCCGAGATGCACCACCTGCGGCTGTGACATCAGTTTTCCTCACTGTTACAGTGGATTTGTAGATGTGTTTTTGGTCTTTCTCACCTTTTGACTGATTGGGAGTAGAGGAAAGGTTGAATGCGAAACTGGGGTCATTGCGAGTCTTAGCTTGAGAACATACAAATTCCACAAAGTAGCTGAATGGTGGGAAAGGCACATGATAAACTTCCTTGTACCTGGATCCCTGTGTCATCCAGCGTTCACGAAGTGAGAATGGAAGCTTCTCCACAATTGGATTTACCCCTCGAGCTGTATCAAGATACATGAGCCCAGGTAAGAATCCCTCTGACTTAGCAGCTTGTAGCTCTTTTAACAAGTCTCCTAACTCTCTGAGCTTGTGTGTCTCTTTGTTAGAGATGACTGGGAAGGCATCCAATTTTTTCATTAGGGCACTTTCAATCACCTCTGGGCTTCCATAAGTTTCCTCCAAGCGCTCCCATACCGTCCACACACCTAGTCTAGGATTGTTTACATGCACAGACCTGATCCTCATGGCTTGAGCTGACGACTTGGGCCCCAACCATTTGATCAGTAGGTTGAGCTCTTCTTGCTCCGAGAGGTTAAGCTCCTTTGTGGCTGCTAGGAAGGAAGCCTTCCACGCCCAGTAGTTTTCTGGGCAGTCGTCAAAGGTAAGGAGTCCTGAGCTCACCATCTCTTTTCTCATGAGATACTGGGCCAAGACATGGGTTTGTGTTGATGGAGGTGAGGATTTGTTTCCCTGGTTGGGATGAGAGGCTGGAGGGTTAGCTGCAGTGTCTCTCCTTTTAATGTCAGGGAGAACAGGTGAATGTTCCTGCTTTGGAACAAATGGCCTTGGGGCAGAATGAGGAATGTTGTGTCCAACCATCATGGGCTTGTGTTCATTTCTGTCCACGAAAGACTCATACAGTGAATCTTGTTCTTTAATGCTAAAGAGGTGTGAATTCACCGGTGCTTGATGATCAATTTGTTGCTGTGGAGTTGGGCCTGGTTGCAACTGTGGTGCATGTGCATCGAATGGCTGTGTTTCCACGTAGCGTCGTGTGTGTCTCACTGGATCATCAAGGGCTAGATTCTGTAGCTCACCAAGAGAGTCGCTGTGTCTTGGATCGAGCTCTGCTGCTGCAGCTTCTTCCAATATAGCTGCCTCTCTTGATGCTGCAGTTGCTTCTTTCTCTTGTTGTAGCACGTGAAGATTTGCGTCTATTGAAGCCCTTTCTTTAATCATGGCAGCCTCTACTGAAGCCCTTTGTTTCATCATGGCTGCCTCCTTCTCTGCAAAGGATGCTTTGACTTTAGCTGCTTCAGCCTTAGCTCTGGCTCTTGCTGCAACGATGCTGGCAGATGACCGGGTTGATGCCCTGGAGGACTTGTGTGAATTTGAGGCTTGAGACCTTGTCTCCAACTGAGACGGACGGTCCTCCTCACCAGCGTGGCTCATCTTGGCTTGCTTCTGTGTGCTGTTCAACGTATTTCAGCTGCCTATCCCCGCTGCGTGGTCAACATTTTACTATTCTGTCCTGGTAATACGGCTGGGTATTGTAGACAGATAGCGAACAATAAAGACAGCAGGCTGATTCCAGGTTGACTGATTTACTGAAATCAGTTTTTGTCTTGTCTGTTTTTTGTAAAACTGAAACACAATGAAATATACATAATACAGAATGTTACATAAGAAATAATAATACAACACTCTGTATATAAACAGTTTCTCTTATTACAGGCACTTAACTCAGGTAAGTAATTTGCTTTACAGATTCAAACTAAGGTAAGTATTTCACAGTTTCCACAGGTTACAAAGTTAAGGTTAGTTAAATCAGGTAAGTATTACGAAATTATACTAACACATTTTTATTTTACAGAGGACAGCTACACAGCTAAGTAAGCAGGTAAGCATAGCCAAATGAATAGCTAACTAGCTTTCACACGAAGCACCATTACAACACAATATAACTTGGGCTAACAAAGGGCTAAATGACTCAGCAGTTAGCTAAGTACCATTGCAAACGATTAGCCATTAACACCTTTTAATCGCGATCTTTTTATAGCTTAAATTTAGCGTTTTTAACATCATATTCCAAACTATGGTCATCTTAAACAAGTATTACAACAATTTTCAGCATTAACTTACTGTTGGTTCCACTCCTAGGTTAGTACAACCAAATTGCTGGCGAGCACATTTTCACATTGCTTTCATCATGGCAGATTGAACAAAGAAAAAGGGTTTATGCAGGAAACAGGAAGTAGCTACAATTAAAGGTGCAGTAACGCAAACCACCACTAGAGGGAACATAACCCCACCCAATATCTGACAGGTCAGCACATCTTCATATAAAGAAAATTTCTAAAACAGTAAAAAAAGATCTGAGCTGCTTTAAATTAATTAGATATTACATACCATACCAAGCAGCTGTACTGTATATGCATTCTATGGTTTTTTCTCATATATCATACTGTTTGACAGTCTGGGCCCAAGCAGCCCCTTCCACAATAAAACATATAGGTTCATTATATAATCAAACTCTAAAAATCTTGGATAAAAAGCCCATTAGGTGGCATCACTGTTATATTTTAAAAAAATACAATCTATTGAGTTTTGAGAGTTTCATTGACCTCTGTTTTCTGAAATTAATTGTCTAATGTTTCCATAAATCAGCACCTGAGCCACTTGCTGGTTTCATCCAAAGACAGGACAGCAGCAGAGCCACCAGGAGTTCTGTTAACAATAACTGTAAAATATTCCACCGCAGAACCACATTTGGACAATCAGCTTTCTCTATAAAGGGCAGTCATATCTGGAACACAATGCCAAATGAAATTAAAATAATAACGGACTTTAAAACATTCACTACAAAGGTTAAAAACTGGCTGAAAAATAAACAAGAATGTACCCATGTATGAAATGATTGTCTGCAGGGTGAGAGTGAATGAAGGGAAGGAATGAATGTGTTTGTTTATAGTGAGCGACGAAGGGAGGGAGGCCTGAAATAGGCAAATGTGAATCAGGTTTTTATATTGTGTATTTATAATCTTTTTTGCATTGATGTACGGGGTTATTGTTTATTCTGTTTTCATTTTTTCTTTTCCTTATCCTTCTTTCTTTTTACTTGTTTCTTCTTTCTAAAGCCCATCCAGGGACAAGAGTTGCAAATTAGCTAATAGCTATACACTCTTTGTGCAACACATTAGATTGATTGTCATTTGATTAATTGTCTATGTTTATTGCACTGTCCCTGTCAAATAAAAACTATCCAATCCAATCCAAGCAGCAGCCGGGACTCCTGTCTACCACTGACCGGGCAGGCTGGGCTTGCCTCCCGCAACGGACCACAGTCCACCGGTCGGGCCACTGCTTCTCCTGGTGTGTCCTGTGTTGAATGCAGCAATGTTCTTTGTCAGACCCTGAGTCTTTGCTGATGCTCCTCCCAGTCTGCTTACGAGCCTCATGTTCTCTACATATGCCAAATGATCATTCAGAGCACAGGTGTCAAACTCATTCCATGGAGGGCCAAGACCCTGCAGGTTTTACCTCCACCCAGTGTCTTCAACAGGTGATTTCTCCGAATTTCGTCCTACTGATTGCTGATCAGTGAAAACACCTGCTGAAGAGACTGGGTGGAAGTAAAACCTGCAGGGTCTTGGCCCTCCATGGAATGAGTTTGACACCCCTGATTTAGAGCAACACAATCACGACAACTTTATGGTATAATTTTTTAAGCATTAAATCTTCAGTATTACTCTTCAGTATTATCTTTTTCTAGTCAGATTTGTCGCTTTTCATTTCCTTGTTTTGTTCACAGAGCGCTCTGGTGACTAGTTGTGATGCCATGTATTATCCAATCAGTATGGAGTCAATCCGAAACCTCACCCATACTTTCTGAAGCCAGGGCATGAGGAGACAGAGCGGTGGCTAAACTTTTATTGATAAAAAATTACATATTTTGACTGAACAACTCTATATTCTGGGATGCACACCCTCGTAACCTCAGCAAAACACATAAAATCTGAGGTCCTTCTGACGAACAGTTTGAGAGATATGTGAAACAGATACACACACACACACACACACACATTCCTTGCATTTATAGATAGATAAACTTGACACTAGGGAGGGCTGCGGGGTCTGTTGCCCCCCCCCCCCCCATATGATGGTAGGGAAAACACTGGGAATTCAGTGGGAATACAGTTCCTGCTGAACTGAACAACACCTACTGTATAAGGAGTTGTTCAACCCCTTATAAGGTCATGTGACCGCAATTCTATGACCTCATATCGGAACATAGTGTGTCTGTGTTCTTGACTCCTTATAGAGTTCTGAATGATGTGTTTCTCCTTCCCAGATGAAGTTCAGGTGATTGCTGTGGCGACACCACTGATACTGCTGGTTTTGGCTGTGCTGAGCATCTCCATCCTGTCCAGGACGGTGTGAGTACTCAGCAATCATTTACTGTTTTGTTAGAGTGGTGCTCCATCTTCCAAGGGGAGTACTGTCACAGATATGAATCTTTATGCACTGTTTTAGTTTGGGCAGATTTCCTCCCACAGTCCAAAGACATGCTTGTTATAGATTATAATTAAGCAATATTACATGAGACCAAGTGCAGAATCCCTGAATATAGCACCACAGTGATTTTGCTGTAGACCTTGAGACTTTGAGTTTAATATTGCAAAACATATGTGATAAAGGTTCATTACTCACTCCTGTCACACAGTTCTGGTCACAATAGGTTATGTCACTGTGCAGGTACAAGTCATACTTCTTCCCACCCATCTCCAGCCCACGAGAAAGCACAGCGGGCCAGTGGCTCATGGACCCAAACGTTAAGGTATGTTGATTGTTTAAGATTCAATGCATGCCTTTCTGTCAAAGCCTGATACTGCAGGCCAAGGACACACTAGCCAACCACAAAGTCTTCAAACAGGAACAAACACAAGGGACAAAAAAAGGAAGAGATTCTAAATGGCCAATCAAACACAGATGTACAGTACTGTGAAAAAGTATTTGCCCCCTTCCTGATTTGTCATATTTTTGCATGTTTGTCACACTTAAATGTTTCAGATCATCAAACAAGTTTTTATCCTCTGCCAGTCGAAGACCAAAGGGGGATTATGTTATGTGGCAGTGCGTCTATCCGTCCCACTTTTGTGAAATCAACTCCTCCCACAGTTTTGTTCTGATTGTTTTGAAACTAGGTACCAGGGTTTGATATACACTGATGATGTGCATATTAGTTTGACTCTGAATGGATAACTTTTGCAGGAATTGTAGACCTTGAGGTCAAGGTCAGAGGTCAGTTTTTCCCCAAGTCTTGTAAATGTAATAACTACTGAAAGAAATTATGTGGGCTTTTCAAGCTGATACCATAGTTGTATCTAAGATCTTGGATGGCTTACACCCTGACCTGACTATGGGTTTGGGGTTAAAAGGTCAAAGGTCAACATTAACATTTCATTTACAATATTACTACGTAAAACAAGTAAAGCTAGAGTCACTAAACTTGGTGTACAGGTTCACCCTGTGACCCTGAACTGTGACTATGGTTTTGGGATTGTGGTGTCAAAGGTCAAGGTCAAAATGCCATATCAACTGTATCTCAACAACAAAGAAAGTTAGGGTCACCAAACTTACTACACAGACTGACCTCGAGATCCTGATCTACAGCCATGGGTTTGGGGTGAAAAGGTCAAAGGTCAATGTTAACATTCCCTTAGCACTATTACTATAGAAAGATTAAAGCTAGGGTCACCAAACTTGCTGCATAGGTTCACCTTGGGATCCTGACCTATAACTATGGGTTGTATACAACTGTTTTTGTCATATATTCATGGATGGTAGGCTTATCATAATTTGGTTCTGCCCCATTAATTATATAGAAAAGTTGAAAACTGCTCTCCTGCAGTAACATATTGGGATCTTCACAGAAAACAGGCTAAGGGGGCAATCACTTTTTCACACAGGGCCAGGTAGGTTTGGATTTTTTCCCCTTAATAATAAACACCTTAATTCAAAAAGTGCATTTTGTGTTTACTTGTGTTATCGTTGTCTAATATTTCAATTTGTTTGACGATCTGAAACATTTAAGTGTGACATACATACAAAAAATGAGAAATCAGGAAGGAGGCAAGCACTTTTTCACACCACTGTATGTGAATGAATGAATGAATGAATCTTTATTTCAGATAGATTAGATTAAAAGATTTAAAAAAGGAACAGAATAATATAATAAATGAAAAAAAAATCCAACAAGGTCAAATTAAACAATAATTCCTCGGATTATACAATTCAACATAAGTTATCCGAAATGGGTGATGAGTGAAGTCGCAGCTTATATTGCCCACCCATATTCCATCTAAGAATTCAAAATAAAATAAAATAAAAGTGATTACAAATCAGAACAAAGCTAAGACAAAATGTGACAAAAAACTAAGCAACAGCACAACACAGACTGGATATGACAATCCTTATGTGATTTTACATGTCATCTTGTATATATGTTTGGAGTATTTCTTCCTTTAGTTTTTGTTTAAAATGTCCAAGCATTGTACATGATTTTAATTCAGATCCAGAATCGTTCCATAATCTGACTCCTTGAACTGAGACACAGTGTTGCTTGGTGGTAGTTCTCACTGAAGGTTTTTGAAATATACATGTTCCTCTGAAATGATATTGTTTCTCCCGTATTTGGAACAACTTTTGGATATTTGCAGGCAGTGATAGATTCTTCACTTTAAACATTATTACTGCAGTTTTAAAATCAACCAGATCTTTCAACTTGAGAGCTTTTAATTTAAGAAAAAGTGGGTTTGTTGGTTCCCTGTAAGCAGCTTTGTTTATTATTCTAATAGCTCTCTTCTGAAGCATAAAGACTGGATATACAGTATGTTTATTTTATATGTATTTCCCCATACTTCAGTACAATATATCATGTATGGGAGTATTAATGAATGATACAAAATATATAGTGTGGGTTGATTCAGCAAATATTTCACTCTGTGTAGTATTGCGATTGATTTGGATATTTTACCTTTAATATAATTAATATGTGACTTCCAACACAGTTTATTATCAATAATTACTCCAAGAAATTTAATTTTGGATACCCTTTCAATCTCAATTCAATTTCAATCTCTTCTTTAAGTAACTACATAACCAGGACAGTGCTACCCCCCAATACCATAATTTTGTAGTTTCTTTACCAATAATTTATGATCCACTGTATCAAATGCTTTTTTAAGATCCAGGAATACCCCAACTGAATACTCTTTATTTTCTACAGCATTTGATATTTTTTCTATAAATTCCATTAGAGCAAATGCAGTTGTCCTCTTGTGTCTGAACCCATATTGCTGCTCACACAATAAATTATTCTTCATTAAAAAGTTGTCAATTCTCTCACAGAATATTTTTTCAAGTATCTTTGAACTCCACAGCTGCAGCTGTTTGTATTTACCCTGAAATTAAAATGCTCATGCTGCTGTCATGCCAGGAATACTTGTTATTTAACTTAACACATACAGACCTTTTCTGACAATTGTTCAAAATTTTATTGATCTATCCACCTTATTCCTGAGGGCGCTGCTGTAGAAATGATTATGGGCGGAACTTTCGGTTTTGGCTGAAGTAGTGTTATATCAGTCAGCAAGAGTGGAGTAGTGGGACATTTAAAATAACATTTTTAAAACTGTTTTAATTTTTTTTAATGTGTAGTCCACATACCTGTTTTGCAGTCAAGTAGCAGATAATTTCAGCACTTGTAGTTTTTGTATTTTTGAATGCTTTTGCATAGCTCTGGTACTTGCTGCTGTTTGTGGCGTGAGGCTCCTAAACCTCAGCTACATCTGTGCTGGCTTCAACAGCAATGCATAGATCATGCACTGAAAACTTAAAAGGTTTGTTGGTGTGATCGGTGGTACAGACACAGGACAGACACAACAGCAGCGGCTATGTTTTCACTTGTATGAATGTCACAGAGCAGACGTTTATATATGTCACCAGATGCAAGGCTGCATGAAGTAAAATAATAAATAAAAAAATATTAACAGTTTGCTTCCTAAGGCTTAACGATTTAAGAAAGATATCAAATAGGTGGAGTTTTTTTGCATTCGTTGCACTGCATTGGAACAATATGGACTTGATATTAGCAGCTTCAGCATGCATTAACCCCTTGCACTCCGGTCAATTTCCCTAAAAACGCCAAAAAATAACGTGCCCAAAGTAAATCGAAAGCTGTTCTTCAACCCTTTGCAGCATCTTCATGGGGTTGGTCTCATTTAAAAGAAAACACTTTGAATTTTTTGGCAAAACAGTCATAATCACTCTAAGTGCTCCGGCCACTGAGTTACAGTCATCTAAACATAGTGAACTTGAAGAAAATAAATTTGGCCTGGGTGTTTTTTCGGATACAAATGCTTGCAAATAACACACAGCTTCAGATCCGGGCTGGAAAATGCAACAGAAATGTAGAACCAAGTGTTATCCAGCTGAGGTCCAAATTTTGTAACAATACCACAAAAAACGAATATATTACACAGCTTTTTCCTCAGGTTGTTCCCAGGCGTTTTTGAACTGTGCCAAATTGTGCCAAATGGCACAATTTGGAAAAACGTCTGTAACTTTTGAATGATTCAATATAGAAGCTTCATCTTGGGCTCTAATGAAAAGTGACACTCAGGGCTGTGTGTGTGTGGGGGGGGTTGTCCCCCCCCTCGCTACAGAGGACGGACATCGCCCGTTGCGCCACGGTCCGTCATGCAGCGATGACGCACAGCTGTAATTTACCGATCGGTCAAAAGTCATTTTGATTACAATTTTCAGGGATAAAGAATAATTTAGCTTAGAACACTTACCTCTTCACAGCAGAAGCGGAGCTGGCGAACTTCTTCCTCATTGTCAGACGAACACGACGCTGGTCTCGCGACCCGATCAAAACATAATTCCATTATTGCGGTTTTGTGCTTCCACGATTGCGGTTTTTGGCGAACAATTTTTCAAAACAAATAACAGTAGTAATTAAAAAAAGACTGGCGAACGCGTGTGTGTCACTCAGCCTTTGTCGTCGGCCTCCGTCGGTCTATGATGACCATGGAAGAGAATCTGCTGGAACAAAAACAAAAAAAGCACCGCCTGTGGCCGAACATGCCGATGCGCGAATGGCAGTCCCTGTCACACAGGTTGCACTTGTGGATGGTCTCCGTGCTGCTGGGTCTGTGGGGTTCTTCCTGCGGGTCCTTTTTTTCATCTGCTGCAGCAGTCAGTCTCTCTTCACCCAGCCTTACACAAAAAAGCTTGCAAACTTCTGTGCTTCAATTGGCTCGCTGCATTCACAGCGTTGGTAGGCGGGTCCTTCTTGCTAGGTTTTCAGTCATTGGTTCTTCAAGGTTTCAGAAACCCAATTCAAGGCTCTTATTAGTCGAATGAGAAGTCAATCATATCCGATCTGTTCGCGGCTGTGTCTGTAGTGGGAGAACGGAAATGCAGCTTTTTTTTCCAGTGCGCTCTTAGGATGCAGCGCCCTCGTGCGTCCTAGAGCGCACGAGAGCGCCCTCTGTGCGCTGTAGGACGCAGAGACCTGCCCGTCCGCGGTACACCGGAGTGCAAGAGGTTAATTTTTAAATTATCACAAAATACAGATCAATAAAATTTTGAACAGTTGTCAGAAAATGTCTGTACGTGTTAAGTTAAATAACAAGCATTCATGGCATGACAGCAGCATGAGCATTTTAATTTCGGGGTAAAACTAACAGCTGCAGCTGTCTGTATTTACCCTGACAATAAAACAGCCAAGCACGGTGTTGTGGTTCTTTGTGGCTCTGACTCGATTCTGCCTCTGCTCTGAGGTAAATTTGATTATGTCTAACATATTTTAACAAAATGCAGCCTACTTTATTGCGGTGGAGATATTGATAAATCACAGAGCTTTTATTTGTTTACAGCATTAGCATCTTAACAGTGGAACTAACTAACGGAGCGACTGTCTGTCAGGCAACTTTTTAAGGTCGTCTTCTCATCCCTCCATTGTCGTGGGAAGTGGTATGATTATATTACTCTTTTTGAGGTGCAAAGACCATGTTCCCACATTTTTGATGCCAAAGTCATTGTTTTTTAACAAGGAAAAGTGTCCCGTTTCTGTGACAACTCCACTTTCTAAACTAGTACCGGAAGTTGCGCCCATAATTCACACAAGGCATCATGGGGGCTAGGAATAAGGTGGATATTTTGTGATAATTTAAAAATTAATGCACATTGAAGCTGCCAATATCAAGTCCATATCGTTCCAATGCAGTGCAACAAATAAAAAAAAAAACTCCACCTATTTGATATCTTTCTTAAATCGTTAAGCCTTAGGAAGCAAACTGCTACTATTTTTTATTTATTATTTTACTTCATGCAGCCTTGCATCTGGTGACGTATATAAATGTCTGATCTGTGACATTCATACAAGTGAAAACATAGCTGCTGCTGTTATGTCTGTCCTGTGTCTGTACCACCGGTCACATGAACAGTCCTTTTCAGTTTTCAGTGCATGATCTATGCATTGCTGTTGAAGCCAGCACAGATTTAGCTGAGGTTTAGGAGCCTCACATCAAGAACGGCAGCAAGTACCAGAACTACGCAAAAACATTCAAAAATACAAAAACTACGAGTGCTGAAATTATCTGCTACTTAACTGCAAAACAGGTATGTGGACTGTACATTAAAATGAATTTAAAACACCTTTAAAAATGCTATTTTAAATGTCCCACTACTCCACTCTTGCTGACTGATTTAACACTACTGCAGATGAAACAGGAAGTTGCGCCCATAATCGTTTCTACAGCAGCGCCCTCAGGAATAAGGTGGATATAGAAGCCATTGTCTTGAAACGTACTCACCATCTGGAAGTTTGTGATTGAAATGCCACTTGGAGAAAAAATGTTTCTGCCGTTTGTAACGTTCAGATGCTCTGATATCAGCGTCATTATTCTGGCCGCTCTCTGGTCCTTTTCTGGATCAGCATTCCCGGTGTGTACAAATTTTTAACACTTCACCGGGTGTTTTACAGCTTCAATGACCTGGAGCTTCTGCCTGCTGTGACTGACGGATCTTCAGACAGCAGCTCCGTCGGTGCGTCCCGTGTTAGCATTTGTAATGCTAACAGTTTAACAAACATCTTGTGACTGTAAAGTTGACGCTGTCCATCTGTATCGCAACTTAAAAAAAATCCTGTCAATTTAGAAGTCTTTTTCAAAACCTCCTTCTCACGTTCCTGTTTTTCTTTCCTCTTTTGGACATCGCAGTCATACATTTATTCGTCCACGTATTCAATACTGGCCCATGTCCAACCTCAATCAGGTCAAATGTCAACAATTAAATTAAGCAGGCAGGACAGACATACACCTCAACAAATAAAAAGTTGACACGCCAAAACAAACCCTCCAATAAACGTTGGGCATGGTAGAATCAGCAAAAAAAAAAAAAAGAAGAAAGAACTGTTTCTTTCGGTGCCCCAAACAAGCCAGGGCCCCGGGACTCCTGCCCCGGTAAGCCCTCTTGATAAGCTTAAGCTCCTCTCCTGTGGAATCAGCTGCCAATCTGGATTCGGGAGTCAGACTCGATCTCTGTTTTTAAGAATAGGGCTAAAACCTACCTTTTTGATATAGCCTACAATTAGGGAGGGATCATGTGTTTCTGAACCCTCCCTTAGTTATGCTGCTAATAGGTTTAGTCAGCCGGGGGACCTCCAGTAATGCACTGGGCCTCACTCCTTTCCTCACTCTCTATGAAATATTTTTTTTGCTGGTCATTAACATTTGTTTGTTCTCTCCCATAGATTGAGTCCCCATCGTGCTGTTTGCTCTCTACATGTCTGTTCTTTTCTTCTTCCCTCACCCCCCAGCCAGTCGCAGCAGATGACTGCCCCTCCCTGAGCCTGGTTCTGCTGGAGGTTTCTTCCTGTTAAAAGGGAGTTTTTCCTCTCCACCGTCGCCAAGTGCTTGCTCACAGGGGATTGCCTGATTGCTGGGGTCTTTCTGCAACTGTGGGGGTTCCCCCCTACAGTTGATAGTGCTATGAGATGACTGTTGTTGTGAAATGGCGCTATATAAATAAAGTTGAATTGAATTGAATTGGGATCAGTCCGCCAAGGTCTCCGCCTTTGACTGCTACCTAATCCACATAGCACCGGACTTCCATGATCCCTCCTGCAGGTGGTGAACCTACTGGAGGGCGGACCCATGTAACTCCTTCGGGCTGAGCCCGGCCGGGTCCCATGGGTGGAAACCTGGCCACCAGACGCTAGCCTTCGAGCCCCTCCCCCAGGCCTGGCTCCAGGGTGGGGCCCCGGTAACCCCATACCGGGCGGGGTACACTGAATCCTTGATATACAATTTATCATGAGAGTCTGTTGGATCGTTCTTAGTCTGGCCCTTCACCCAGGACCAATTTGTCTTGGGAGACCCTATCAGAGGCAAATTGCCCCGGACAACATAGCTCCTGGGATCACTGGGGCACGCAAACCCCCCCACCACGATAAGGTGACGATCCATGGGAACGCCTTGGTATCCCCTCTGAAGAGCTGGAGCAGGTGGCTGGGGAGAGGGAAGTCTGGGCTTCTCTGCTTGAACTGCTGCCTCCGCGACCCGGACCTCCGGAAAAGCGGTAGAAGATGGATGGATGGATGGATGAATTGAATTGATAATCTGGGGCAGCCTATGAGGCTCAAGTACTTTGTTCTGGTTTCAGTCTGAGTCTCTTAAGAACCCCAGCCGTTACAGGATAGGAACTCCTGCACAGCTTCCATGAAAGTAAGGCAGTGAATAGCATGTTTTTTAAAGAACAGATTTTATTCACATTCACCACAACCTTTTCTGTAACTGCTGCTCCTTTTTGAGCCTAACGTAAAGTTAACCTACTTCTTGACAAAATATTTTATAAAAAAAAAGAATCCCCTTTTCATTAAACTTGCGTTATTGTCAGTTTTCCTCCGTTGGTTTCACTAATTCCCCAGTCAGATAAACAGTCACATTTCAGCCTTATTTCACACATATGCAAGACCTGTAAATACACTCCCCTCTAAAAGTACCAGAACAGTGACACAAGTTTTGTTATTTTAGCTGTTTACCTAAACATATTTAAGATACAGTTATATAATCAATCTGGGCTTAAACTGGGCAGCTCGGTGGCACAATGGTTAGCACTGTGGCAGCACAGTAAGAAGGTCGTGGGTTTGATCCCACCCCCTGACCATCAGTGACCCTTCTGTGTGGAGTTTGCATGTTCTCCCCGTGTCTGCGTGGGTTTACTCCGGGTACTTCAGTTTCCTCCCACATGCCAAAGACATGCAGGTTAGGTTAACTGGCATCAACTGGGGATTCTAAATTGTCCTTAGGTGTGGATGTGAGAGTGAATGGTTGTCTGTCTCTCTGTGTTGGCCCTGCGATGGACTGGCGATCCGTCCAGGGTGTACCCTGCCTCTCGCCCAAAGTTGCTGGGATAGGCTCCAGTCCCCCCTCCCCCCCCCCCGCCGTGACCCGAAAGGATTAAGCGGTAGAAGATGGATGGATGGACATCCAAAATGGAGGAATGGTTTAGGAATTGCAACCATTTTAGAATAGAATAGAATAGGCTTTATTGTCATTGTACAGGTGTACAGTACAATGAAATTGTGGGTGCTCCACCAGGCTACTGTGCAATGGGTGCGGTCGGGGCTACGTCACTTCCGGTTAGTAACACATCGCCGCCATCTTAACTCGGTGAAAACAAACCCGTTACCAAGCCTTGTCGAGTGCAGTGTTTTGACTTTTTGTCATGGCCTGTGACTACATAGAAAAGCTTGATGAGTCAGCCAGGCTACGTTATCAGGAGAAGCTGACAGCAAGTGGACTGACAGATCGCCCATACAAGCTACCAGCCGGAAAATGGGTTAATGACCCGACCAGGTGGCCAGCTGTGTAGTGGCCGGACGTGTACAGCTACTTGATCGACACCCCTGGTAAGCATATTTGCTTCGACCCATATTAACATGATTAACCCTCTTACATGTTTTGAATGTTTTTAAGGAAAGGCCCCTATGGGTAACATGACCAATCCATTAAATATCAGGGCAGCACAGGAGTAATTCTTAAAAGAAATAATTAAACAAGAAAATGTTCACTGATGCTAAACGCTGCTTAGGTGCGCTTGTGTTGGATCGAAATAAGTGCAGGCGGACACGAGTGAAGTTTAAAAGGGTGCTTCATGCATTCAGTCAACTTATATACCCGGCTAATGCATGCATGGCACATTAGCATCACAGTAGACAGCAGGAAAGCATATACATTTGCATTAGTCACACATATCAGGCGCAGCATTACCGGCGCCGGGATTCCTCTCTGTTCCAGAGCCGCAGAAGGTGCGAGGCGCATCTATAACAATCAGTAATTGCTCACGCTGAGCGCTTCTGCCAGCTCGCTGTGGGAGTCACACGAGGTGTTCTCTTTTCCCGTATATTTTTCTTTTTGGCGTACAGAAATGGCAATACGCCCGTATTTGCTAAAATTGCATTTTCCCCGTATTAAAATACGGCGAAACCGTATTTGTCACCTCTTTCATTAATGGCCAGCCCCTTTGTTGCACTATTTACTACAGTCTACAGTTAAATTAGTCAGGCTGACTGCACATAGAGAGGTCTGTATTGTTGAGTGAAAAGGGAATCAGTCATGCATTTCCATAGACAAAATGTCCGTCTCTGTTTACAATACAGAGAGGCTTGTGTCGGCGGCTAGCATTTTCAAAACGTGACCCATCAAGTGGCAACTAATTAAACTAACACAATATCACTCAATTACCTGATATAGGACGTGAAGAGCTGAATATAATGCACTACGACGGGCTGGACAAGCTTGACTGGGTCACGGCAGCTGCCTGGGAATAGGTCGCCACTGAATTGTTTTCACCTAGTATGGCGTTGCCATAGATATTAAATGCTAGATTGGCAGCGCTGGCCAGTCCGTGCTTGCGGTGGCGTGACGCGCGTCCGCCATCTTGGTACAGGATATGTGTAGCACATCCCTGTGGTCCAGTGCAGACACCTGCTTGGGTCATTCTCCTTTGTTAAACGTTTGACAGGCTTCAGTGAACATGTTTACAACACAGCGCATAGTGGTTTACTTTCAGCATAATCTGCATAAATATTAGGTGTTTAAGAGCTTCATAATTATTAAATTATGGCATTTTGCAGTGTCTCAATCAAGAACTGTCAAATGAGCTGAAAAAGAAGTTACCATACCCCCCGATTAATAATTAAGCCTACCTCTTTCATTGTGGCCATTTATGCATAAATATATGGCCGAAATTGATTAATTCATACTTTGTCCTGGGCTGTATTTGTTATATTTGCCACCCCAGGCAACCAGCTTATTGCCCCCTCCCCCCGCAATTGTCAATGTTTATCAAAGAAATATTTCAGCCTGTGCTATACAAATTGGCCCAGATATGTCAACTTTGAAATAAAGAGAATAAAAAATTACAAATCATTATTCAAGTTTCATTTAACTAGACAGACATTATACACTCCCCCCCCCCATCTACCTGGATTTGTATAGTTGTTTAAAATCAATTTGAAATTCTTATTGATTTTAGGCCCACATAAATTTATACAATACACCAATGTTCATTACAAATTTATTAAATTTATTGCATAGAATAATGCACTCAACATGAAAGCAGCAAGCTCATATTAATCAATTGCAAAGTGAGGTGAAGTGTTAATTGAATCAAAACAGTTTAAAGCAGTAGATGTAGGCTTTATTAATTTAACCCAGAGCCCAGCCCATCGTCATCACCATCACACGTAATATCCACCCTGTCCCCTCCTATCCATCATAGCAAATATTTATAGTAATGTCAGGCAAAATGTAATATAAGACAGAAATAGTAATGTCTGAGATATGACTGCATTAATCATCACCAGATCTTCTTGTACCCCCTCCCTGTAATAGACAAATGTGAAATAGGTAATGTAAAATTCTATCTGTAAAGTTTCAATTTTCAAATAACATATTGTGGAAGTTGTGTTCAATGATGAGACTGAGTTCATTCCTCAGGTTCGGCTTTATTGCAGAACACAATCATCCAACATTCTCAAATAGAAAGAAGAGGCAGAATCAAATTCAAACATTTATTTCAAACTCAGGGTTCATATTACAAATAGATAAATCAAGTATATACAGATCAGCAGACACTCGGCGCTCTTGTAACAACAAAAAACATAATGGGCTCAGTATAAAATGGAACGCCACCACTTCCAAATGCTGGAATGAAGTGTGAATGACGAATTGACAATTGCTGATGTAAGATGATTGTTACATTCCAGCAGTCTTCTCAAAAAACTGTAAACATTCTTACGTATCAATTCTCCAAAAGACGGAATGTTCACAGACACAAACATCTTGCTTGCACTCGACCTTCGTGGTACATCTAACAACCTTCTTAGGGAGTTATTATATGCAATGCGGATTTTGTTCCTAACAGCAACATTGCTATTAAACCATAAAGGCGAGCAGTACATTGAGGTACAGAAGGTCTTGAACAACATACATTTGACATCAGGAGAACATCTATGGAAATTACGCAACAGTAAATTGGTTTGAGCGTACAGTTTCCTGAGATGCCTGTTACAATCAGCATTGGTCTTATCAGATTCAATCCACACACCTAGGTATTTGACTTTTTCGACAAAGTTCAAGCTATTACCACAAAGTGACATAACAGGATTCGACGTATTGACGCCCTTTGGTTTGAAAGCCATACACACAGATTTAGTACAGTTGAACAGGATGTCATTTTTTTTAACCAAATTTTTCACATACAGAAAGGAGATGTTGCATCGCTGCGGTAGATAAACTTAAACAGAGGTCATCAGCGTAGAAAATGTGATTTAACAGTGCACCGTTAAAGGAGCCGCCCACATTAGTATTGTTCAACAGTACACTGAGATCATCAACACAGACATTAAACAACAAGGGTGACAGTATACCACCTTGTTTAATCATGTCACATCACATTCTTATACCTCCGGGGGATTAAGAACTCAAGTCACATGGTGCTTCTGCAAACATTTAATCACAATGCAAGTCTCTGAAGATTCACCATTGTCTCTTATTCTCCGATGTTCCGGGGATGCCCCCAGGGCCTCCTCTCTGAGACAAGGGTCCGACTTCACACCTCCTCGACATCTCCTGTCGGCCCCCGTCGATCCAGACTCTTTGTTCCTCCAGACGTGAAGCCCTAATCCACATAAGCCATACATTTGTGGAAGATATGAACCAAACATATGTGCCACAATATCTGTAAATTACTATCTGCAAACCTTCATGATGTTGGTCTGATACAGGAGGTAGATGTTTGTACACACATATGTGTAATTATTGTGTAAAGACGGTTTGATAAACCTAAATCTTTCATTAGGCCAAGTGTATACAGGAAAAAGAAAAACTATCCTCACGCTATTTGAGTAACTACCAAACTAGTTACAAGAACCCAAAGTTCATTGTTGACAATATTGGCTACCAATACTGACCCAGTAACAAAGAACACAATGTAACACTGTATACTAATATTACATGAGAAATATTGCCATAACTATCGATACTGAATTACAATATATATTACACTCATGGCAGTCATGCATGTACAGAAATCAGTGACCTCCCAAATGAAAATCAGAGTTTTTACCTTTATTTTTGACAACACGCCATTAAATTATTTAAAAACAAATACTCGACACTTACCGTAAGGGTTCCAGCATAACAGTGCTTAAGTCGCAGGCCAGAGTGATCGAAGCTGCTCCTTTTTATCCTCATTAGCAGCGCCTCAGCTGATGAGGATTAATTGGGCCCCAGCCGTCCTGTAACGCTGCCCAATGAGAGACAGCGATGAGAAGGGACTGGTCTGAGCGCCGGAAAACCCGGCGTCTCATCCCATGGTGACAGAAATGAAGACATAATCAGAGTGTTGTGCGTTAAGCTGAGTTTTGGATTTGTTGTGATTCCTGTACCAATATGGCGCCCGTAAATCTCGCGCTCCAGTGACCTACTGCCAATCTAGCATTTAATATCTATGGGCGTTGCCATGTGGGTTGCTAACCGGAAGTAGGCCAAATGCCCGGATGCCCGACTGCGCCCATAAAGTAAGAGAGAAGGATTTGATAAAACACGGTTACTAAACACACAACTGAAACAAAAATAAAAATAGTCCACAGGTGAAGTGTTTTCTGGTGCGGTGTGAATTCAATGAGAGCTTGTTTTATAGTTGAACCAAACCTTTATCTCTTACTTGCGGTTGGGGACACATTTTACAGATGCACACTCGTGTTACATCAATACAGGTCCGGGTAGTGCTCTCCACAGTTCCTATTCATAAATCCCATAACACTACAACAGGTATATACACAGGTATGGTAGCGGCTTCACGGACGGGTCAATGTACATGAAAGTCCAGAGTGCAGAGACAGGTGTACTATAACAATAATTAAAGGGTCCTCAGTTCTGTGCATGTGAGCGTCTGGGGGGTGTGTGGGGTGGGGTGGGCTCTGACTGTTTGCAGGCCCAGGGGAAGAAACTGTCAGTCTGGAGGTGTGGGACCTGATCGATCTGAACCGTCATCCAGAGGGAAGCAGATCAAACAGGTGGTGGGTGGGATGTGAGGGGTCTCCCGTGATGGCCTTGATCCTTCTGAGACAGGAGGATCTGGAGATGTCCTCCAGGGAGGGCAGAGGGCCACCAATGATTTTTTGGGCGGTGTTGATGACCCTCTTCTCAGCCGTGGGACCAGCGTACCACACACCCGGGTAGTAGATGAGCATGCTCTCCACTGAGCAGTGATAGAAGGCCAGCAGCAGCCTCTGGTCCAGGTTGTTCTTCCTCAGGACATGGAGGAAGTGCAGCCGCTGCTGGGCTTTCTTCACCAGGGCCTTGGTGTTGACAGTCCAGGAGAGGTCAGAGGAAATGTGGGTGCCCAGGAACCTCAAGGTGGGAACGGTTTCCACGTGGTTGCCATTTATGAGGAAGGGAGTGGTCCTGTCTGTTCTTCCTGAAGTCCATTGAGTTCTTTTGTTTTTTGGACATTCAGTTTCAGGTTGTTTGCTTGGCACCACAGCAGCAGATTCCCTACCCCTGGCCTGTACGCCTTCTCATCGTCATCGGTGATGAGCCCAACCAAGGTGGTATCGTCGGCATACTTCACGATGATGGTGGTTGGGTGGGTTGGAATACACCTAACCTAATGCCCACCCAACATTTTATACCAAAACTTCTCATTTCAGGGGCTCAAAAGTAATTGAACAAATTAACATTATCATAAATAAAATGTTAATTTTTAATACTTTGTTGAGAATCCTTCAAAGACAATGACTGCCTGAAGTCTGGAACCCATAGACATCACCAGACGCTGGGTTTCCTCCTTTGTGATGCTTTGCCAGGCCTTTACTGCAGCTGTCTTCAGTTGTTGCTTGTTTGTGGGTCCTTCTGCCTTAAGTTTTGTCTTAAGTCAAATGCATGCTTGATTGGATTGAGATCTGGTAATTGACTCGGCATTGCAGAATATTCCACTTCTTTGCCTTAAAAATCTCCTGGGTTGCTTTCACAGTATGTTTTGGGTCATTGTCCATCTGTACTGTGAAATACCGTCCAGTTAACTTTGCTGCATATGGCTGAATCTGAACAGACAGTATATCCCTATACACTTCAGTCTTCTGTCACATCTATAAACACTAGTGCCATTGGAATCCATGCATCACACTGCCTCCACCACGTTTTACAGAAAATATGCTGTTCGTTGGATCATGAGCCATTCCATGCCTTCTCCATACTTTCTTCTTCCCATCCTTCTGGTACAGGATAATCTTGGTGAAGGGGTTTTTCTTCACCATGAAAAGGATCCTGCGATCATCCACCACTCTTGTCTTCCGTGGATGTCCAGGCCTTTTTGAGTTCCTAAACTCACCAGTGTGCTCTTTTTTTTCTCAAAATGAGAACTGTTGATATGGCCACGCCTAACATTTCCACTATCTCTCTGATGGAGTTTTTCTTTTTCAGCCTAAGAATGGTCTGTTTCACTTCCATTGAGAGTTCCTTTGACTGCATGTTGTAGGTTCACAACAACAGCTTCCAAATACAAATTCCACACCTGGAATCAACTCCAGACCTTTTACCTGCTTGATTGATGATGGATTAATTGAGGGAATAGCCCATGCAGCCCATGAAATAGCATTTGAGTCAGTTGTTCAATTACTTTTGAGCCTCTGAAATAAGATTTTGTATAAAAATGGTTGCAATTCCTAAACCATAACTCCAATTTGGATGTTAATACTGTACCCTCAAATTAAATCTGAGAGTCTGCACTTTAAATGGTAAATGGCGTTCACTTATATAGCGCTTTTTCTCATCTCTAGATGACCAATGTGCTTTACAAATCCTGCTATCCATACATTCACACACTGATGACGGCAGAGCTGCCATGCACAGGCGCTGGCCTGACCCACCAGGAGCAACTGGGGGTTTAGTGTCTCGCTCAAGGACACTTCAACATGCAGACTGCTGACAGAGCGGGAATCGAATCCCTAACCCTCCGATCAGTAGTCGGCCACACTACACCTGCGCCACAGCCGCCCATATTGATTATGCATGAACTGTATCTTGAATATGTTTAGGTAAACGGATAAAATAACAAAACTTGAGTCAGTGTCCAAATACATATGGCCCTCACTGTACTTAAGGTAATTCAGTGACTGAAGCTGACAGTCTGGACTTTCAGATCGTATAAGAAAGATTCGGCGGTGTTAGTATGTACAGTATGTATGTGGCAACTTTGCCCCCTGCTAACTCAGAGGCCACTTGAACGTGGGCTCTCATCTCTTGCATGGTGATGCCACAACATCTAAAGAGTGCACCTGACATGGTTTCACTGACCGCTTGATCATAAAAGAGGTCAAAGGTGACCTTTTTTAACGGTGGAGGTGTACGCTGGAAGAGGAATCAAACGCACCTGACACTGTCGGCGGAGTTTAGGATCTGCGGGTCTCTCTCCACAATACAGGCACTGTGGACTGATGGGGAGATAGTGGTACAGGTTACTGCTGGGTGTTGGGACACTGAAACTATATTTACATTTTTAACTATATTCACTTTTATTTACTGTAATCCCCTCATAACCCCCTAGAGTTGTACGCTGGTGCTAGAATTGAGTGCATCCTGACCGTTAGCGTCGGGGAGGTGGAAGCTGGAAGCAGGGAGACTGACCTCCATTTAATCCTCTCATGTTCTTGCTTTGTCAAAATGGATTTCTTCTGTTCAAATCGTGTCTCTGTTTATTAAATAAACAACCATGGAGAATGACTTTTCATGCAAGAAGACAAAACAGTATGTACACCCACCCACCCACCCATCCACCCAACCATCCATCCATCCATCTTCTACCGCTTTTCCGGAGGTCTGGGTCACGGAGGCAGCAGTTCAAGAGGAGAAGCAAAGACTTCCTTCTCCCCAGCCACCTGCTCCAGCTCTTCAGAGAGGATACCTAGGCATTCCCAGACCAGCTGGGAGACGTAGTCTCTCCAGCGAGTCCTAGGTTTGCCCCAGGGTCTCCTCCCAGTGGGACATGTCCGAAACACGTCAAGTGGGAGGCATCCAGGAGGCATCCTGATCAGATGCCCAAACCACCTCAACTGGGTCCTTTCAATGTGGAGGAACAGCGGTTCTACTCTGAGCCTCTCCCGGATGACTCCCGGTGCAACATCTGCATCACTGCAGATGCTGCTCCGGTCCATCTGTCAGTCTCTCGCTCCATTCTACCCTCACTTGTGAATTTATTTATTTATTTAGCAAATGCAAAGTCCTTAAGCCAAGCAGTTGCCTCCTGGTTTGCTGTATGGAGGGTGTGTAATCCTCCTTCCAGTCTTTGGAGCGGGCAAGCCTCTATGATGTGTTCCATAGTTTGCTCCTCTCCACATGCGCACAGTGGGCTAGGGCTACTGCCCCATCTGTGAAGGCTGGCCAAGCAGGGGCCATGTCCAGTCCTGAAGCGATTGAGTGTAGACCACTGTCTCCTTGGGAGGTTGGTGCCGGGACCTGTTGGTTGGGGTTTATCACCAGCTGTTTGTTTGGGACCTCCTTGGTCCTCCCATTCCTCTTGCCAAGCTGTCTGGATGGTAAAGTCAGCTGGGGGAGGGTTTTTCCAAATCGGCCGTCTGGATGAAAGTCGGGCAGTGGGTGGGGTGTAGATATCTGCATGGATTGGTAAGTGAGGAAAATCTTTAACTTTTTGGAGCATCCTTTGAGTTAATGCTGCTCGCCGGATGTGTGGAGGGGCTATGTTTGACAGTACAGAGAGCCAGGGGAGTGGTGTTGAGCGGATTGTTCCAGTTATAGTTCTCATGGTTGAGTTGAGCTGGGTGTCTACATGGTGTGTGTAAGATGACCTGGACCAGACAGGGGCACAATATTCTGCTACAGAGTATGAAAGGGCCAGTGCTGAGGTGCGCAGGGTGGAGGACTGCCGCCCCCCATTTTGCACCAGCGAGCTTGCAGAGCAGGTTGTTTCGTACTTTCACCTTAGCAGCCGTCCCCTTTAGATGTTCCTTGAAGGATAAGGTCCTATCAAGGGTCACTCCAAGATAAGTTGGATTTGGGGCATGCTTAAGCTTGAGTCCGCTCAGGTGGATGTTTAGTTCTCTGGCAGCTTTTGCATTGTGGAGATGAAATACACTGGAGACGGTTTTTGCTGGGCTTGGTTTTAGGCGCCAGATTTTGCAGAACTGGTCCAGTTTAGCAAGATCTTCCGTGAGCACCCGTTCCAGTGGTTCAAAGTCTGGTGCTTGGAATGCCAAACAGATGTCGTCTGCATAGATGAATTTGCGGGATTTTGTAGTAGGCAGGTCGTTTATGTAGAGGTTGAACAGAGTTGGAGCTAGAACTGAGCCTTGTGGGAGTCCATTTTTCTGCATTCTCCATGCACTTGTGTTCTGACTGAGGTGGACTCTGAACCTTCGGTTGGTCAGCAGGGTTTTTATAATTGCTGTTGCCCAAGCAGGGATCGCCTTTATAAGTTTCAGGAGGAGGCCTTTGTGCCAGACCGTATCATAGGCGGCTGTAAGATCGATAAACACAGCCCCTGTCTTCAGTCTGCTCTCGAAGCCATTTTCAATGAAGGTGGTTAGGGCCAGTACTTGTTCTCCTGTACTGCGGTCCTTGCGAACTTGTGAATAAGGCCCCAGGATATTTAAATTCCTCCACTTGGGGCAGGAGCTTGTCCCCAACCCGGAGAGGACAATCCACCTTTTTCCGGCTGAGGACCATGGACTGGGACTTGGAGGTGCTGATTTTCACCCCAGCTGCTTCACACTCAGCAGCAAACCATCCCAGTAAACCTGTAGGTCATTGTGGGATGAAGCCACCAGGACAATATCATCTGCGAAAAGCAGAGATGAGATCCTGTGGTCACCAACCATGACACCCTCCATTCCCTGGCTGCGCCTAGGAATCCTGTCCATAAAAATTATGAACAGGATCGGTGACAAAGGGCAGGTGGAGGCCCTGGTGGAGTCCAACTGTCACTGGGAATGAGTCTGAGTGTTTGCAATACCAACCAAACTCTCACAGTGGTTGTATAGAGACCGGATAGCTCG
Organism: Pholidichthys leucotaenia; assembly: GCA_020510985.1. Classification (NCBI taxonomy): domain Eukaryota; kingdom Metazoa; phylum Chordata; class Actinopteri; order Cichliformes; family Pholidichthyidae; genus Pholidichthys; species Pholidichthys leucotaenia. The sequence goes on along the minus strand of CM035838.1, from coordinate 457,899,738 downwards.
TAACAACAAGCCTGATACCCCACACTCCTGAAGCACCCTCCACAAAAAACCATGAGGGATGCGGTCGAATGCCTTCTCCAAGTCCACAAAACACATGTGGACTGGTTGCGCAAACTCCCATGAACCCTCGAGGATTCTCGAGAAGATAAAGCGCTAGTCCGATGTGCCATGGCCAGGATGAAAACCACATTGCTCCTCCTGAATCCGAGGTTCAACCAACAGCCAGACTTTCCTCTCCAGTACCTTGGCATAGACCTTCCCAGGGAGGCTGAGGAGTGTGATCCCTCTAAAGTTGGAACACACCCTCCGGTCCCCCTTCTCAAAGAGAGGAACCATCACCCCAGTTTGCCATGCCAAAGGTACTGTCCCTGACCTCCACGCAATGTTGCAGAGGCGTGTCAACGATGACAGCCCTACAGGATCCAGGGCCTTGAGGTTCTCAAGGTGAATCTCACCCACTCCTGGGGCCCAGCCACCGAAGAGTTTTTAACCACTTTGGTGACATTAGCCCCTGTGATGGGCAAGTTGTCCCCCTCGTACACAAGCCCTGCTTCCTCTGTGGAAGGCGTGTCAGTGGGATTGAGGAGATCCTCAAAGTATTCCTTCCACCACCCGACAATGCCCCTAGTCGAAGTCAGCAGCGCCCCATCCGCACCATACACAGTGTGTACAGGGAGCTGCTTCCCCCTCCTGAGTCACCGGAGAGTTTGCCAGAATCTCTTTGAGGCCGACCAAAAGTCTTGTTCCATGGCCTCACTGAGCTCCTCCCACACCTGAGTTTTTGCTTCAGCAACCACCCAAGCTGCACTCCGCTTGGCCTGCCGGTACACCTCAGCTGCTTCGGGAGTCCCACAAACCAACCAAGCTCGATAGCACTCCTTCTTCAGCTTGATGACCCCCCTCACCACTGGTGTCCACCACTTGGTTCCAGGGTTGCCACCACAAGATGCACCAATGACCTTGTGGCCGCAGCTCTAGGCAGCTGCTTCAACAATGGAGGTGGAGACTCCACGTCTCCAGATTCCCTCGGAATGTGGTCGAAGTTCTTCTGGAGGTGGGAATTGAAGGCCTCCCGGACAGGGGCCTCAGCCAGACATTCCCAGCACACCCTCACTATACATTTAGGTCTAACAGGTCTGAATGGCATCCTCCCCTGCCATCGGATCCAACTCACCACCAGGTGGTGATTAGTTGACAGCTCTGCACCTCTCTTTACCCGAGTGTCCAAGACATACGGTCACAGTATGTACACCCACTCGCTGTAATTTAACAGTAATGTAATTATTGGGGTTACAAATGCTCTGTGATTGCTAACTTCCTCAATATTTTTGAATTCATTGTTTATTCCACTCGTTTTTGAAGTGCGGGAAATGTGAAGGACACAATTGTCTTCTATTAAAAATAATGCATGAATTATTAGATAGACAGATGTACTTTATTGATCTCAAATTGGGAAATTACAGTGTAACAGCAGCATGACAGTAGACGACCAGAACGACAGGAACACACACAGCATAATAGACATTATGCATTGAAAATGTTTGTAAAAACACCCAGGAAGATGTCTTTTTATGAAGATCCATCCATCTATCCACCAAATGCTTTACATACCCTTGAGAACATAGGAATACTGCAGCAATAATCCTCCTTGAACGCTACACAAAAACAACGCATTACCGACATTTGGAAACATCTACTTTTAAGTCACGCTGCCAAAATCTAGCCTTTATAAATATTACACATGACATTATTATTATGCTGACATTGTTGCAGGTCGGGTGCTGTCTGGGAAAGGGACCAATTATACGGAAGGTCATCCTATTCAAAACGTTACCACGATGTGTAGTTATATTTCTGGAGAATGTCAGTCCACTGTAAACAATATAATCTTTGCACCCCTGCTGAGCTCTTGGAGGAGCAGAGGTTTGTCAACAGGTCCTTGACATTGCTGTTGTAGTATCGTCAGGATTAAACATTACATGCTGTATTCACCGGATATTGTTGCTGGTTGGTTATATAACTGTATCTTAAATATAGTTTAGTAAATGGCTAAAATAACAAAACTTAAATCACTGTTTTACTTCTAGAGTGGAGTACGTCTATGTAAATATTGTTCTTCCCTCATACAAAATTACCATTGTTGCTATAGCACCTGATTCATTTCACAAAGCTTCACAGATGTGTTATCACTTTGGTTCTTTCATTAAATTGCTAAACTGAGTTAACCCTTTGAGTGTGTATGGTGCAGAACTGCAACATACCCCCTAGTGGTCAAGAGTGATAAATATTTTTTGTCAATACAGTTCAGATTTCCAAGGCTATAACTTGAAAGTGGTAAGAGATAATGACTTACTGTCAATTAGAAAGGTGTAAAATATGATCCAAAGTTTCAGATAGGATTAAATATATGCATCTAATTTGCTTAATGTTGCGGCACCTCTTTAAATTCCATAACTCAGTCAAAACTGGACTTTGGACGTATTTACACAAAAAATGGTTCAGTCTTTTGTCACCGTTTTTTGTACAGAGGTACCTCATCATCTTATCTTCAAAGTATATGAACAAGAAATCAGTACATTTAAAACCCCCCAGAAATTTCTCACTTACTTTTGATAAAGTCAGAGTGAGAAGGCAGGCGCAGTGCCGCGCTCTGCCACTAGGGGCATGCAAATTCTCACACTCAAAGGGTTAAAGGTGTGGTTTGTGTGTCCAAGGCTTCAGAATCACTCAGTATGAAGAACTTACATGCAGATTAAGAGACTGATCAAATAATTGTTTAACTTTGATTATTAATTACCAAATTCTTAAGCTCAGTTATTTGAGAGCTTCAGCTCGATAAAATAAGAGTTGGTGCCCCTAGTGTTAGAACGAGGTAATTTAATAATTGATAATACTATTCATATATTTAGAGCACAACACTATAGGGCACACCATCATAATACTGCATATTGTACAAAGGGTCATCATAGAGGACTCAATTATTTTTGCCAACCAACAGGGAAGTTCTTCTTTTTATTAGTTACTCTTGATGGCACTTTGTCAAGGAGGAAAAGGAAGACCACTGAAGAGTATCCTGTTTTGGTTACACAAATGCTGATGTATTTATACTGTTCTCACACATTTTTACTGATATCACACTGATTAGTTTTTGAAAGCAATGTTTACATCCAGTCTACTATTTTTGGTCATTCAAATACATTCTAATGTTTGGTGTTATGTGTTTGTAAAGGAGCATGCACAAAATTATTTCACAGAAGAATATTTGTCTTATACCACATTTAACTACTCAATGCACATCTGCAGTTTATGAGCCAGTAGACAAATTAATCACAAAGTGTATGATTCAATTTCAACAGACGTATGCAGAGACAAAGATCCTGAACATAAAAGATTTCCAGTTGACTGATGTTCTTGGAGAGGAAAGCGTCATCATCATGGTGGAGCCTCACTCTCAGCTGTCACAAGAAGAAAAAGATGAGAGTTTGCTGCTGACCAGCTGCCTCATACTGGATGAAGATTATGTTGCTGATACTCCACAAACCAAAGAGCAGCAGGTGGTGTTCCTGCACTCCTGCAATTCTGAAACTGTTTTCCTATCAGAGGAGGACCGAGAGGATGAAGCTAAGAGCTGTATACGTCAGGACCGGATTGGGGGTGAGGCTCCTCTTGGGTCATATCAGAGAGAAGCTGCACTGAAATCTAGTTTTCCCAAGTTCCTGCCTGACGGTCACCATGTTTTTCAGAAAATCCATGGTACAGAGTACATGCTAAACTCACCATTTCTAGAACAGGCTAATGCTGAAACCATGAGCAGACCAACCGACTTCTCTTACCTGATCTGTGAGATGGATTATATTGCAAACTCAGGAGCAAAAGCTGCAGACAAATAAAGAACTAACAGCACACTTCAGTAAGGCAGAGAAATAAAAACCATTTCCAAGTCCAAATGACCCTTCTCCAAAAAACATAGAAAGCACTGGGGAATTCTGTTCATGAGTCATCTCTGTAGACAAATTTAGCTCTTTTCTAAGCCGTTTTGTACCTTTAAGTATTAGGGCTGCACAGTTAATCCAGTTGCAATCACGATGTCAGTCCCTAATAACTGCATAAAACGCTGCAATTTTGGTTTAAGTAATATAAATGTTATTTTTTGAATAGTGTTGTACAAAACTTCTGTTTCTGTATTTTTTTTTTTAAATAGAAGTTAGTATTTGAGTTTAGAAAAAAAAAAGTTTGCATATCCTAACCCAGGATTTACACTGACTCTGGATGCAGTACGTTGCAGATGCAGTACGGATGGCTCCTTGCATTCATCCCCACCAACTCTGTTTGTGTTTTGCAGCGGCATGGATAAGAACAGAGTTTGAAATACAAGATCACACGAGAATTATACAAAATAACACAAGATCTCGAGAAAGACCTGAAAGTGACTGAGCTGAACTGATCATGATCACGTGATAATAAGAAGGAAGTGTGATGTAGCGGCTCCCCACCTGGATTTTTGGGCTGTAAATAAAACATAAGTAGCTCATTAATTTTAATTCTGTGAAGCGTTTGTATGTTAGGTCAAGTTTTTACCTTCTGACACAGTGGTGGAGGAGTAGACCTCAGAAAATAACGAACTGTGGGGGACACAATACACAGTGTTTGGGGGATTTTCCCTCACACCCAGAGCACAGGAGGAAAGACGAGGACAATGGACCTAAGGAGAAAGAGCCCCGGGGGTAATCAGACTGGACTGTTAAGTTATGCGCCCCCCTGAGGAAAGAAAGAAGAGGCTTTTTTCTCAGCCCCAGCGGCCTGTGCTGGGGCCAAATGGCTGCACATGTTGTTATAGGGATAATAAAGATCTGTGTTGTCAATGTTCCAAGGTTGTCATAACCAGGGGCGACACTGGGGTTAAGCTCCCAGTGCTTATAAAATGCTCCTTATGGCGTGCGTCTCAAAAAGCCTCTGACAACTAAGTCCAACTCCTAGCCTGCCCGTGTGGTTTAGTTTCTAAGCCCGGCAGAACTGCTTTTACTAATAGGAGAAGGGGGGAGGGCGGATTTCTGGCGCCTTAAAACCAGATGCTTCGGGTAGATGGTGGCCCGTTAACCTGGGAAGGTAGCCCATCTAGGGGAAGGTAAACCCTGATTTTAAACCTCCGCTGCCTTGCGGCATACCCGGTCACGGGAAAGGCTTCGGGAGTCAACCCTGAGGAAAAATCCGGAGTCGGAGTCCCTAAGGCAGTTATTTGTTGTGCTCAACATCGTTCTGGCAGCTCCTGCGATGGCGCTGGTGCCAAACTGTAGCAGCCCTGCTGTTCCTTTGGATTCATCAGTGACGTGGAGAGGGGGGACATGCTGTATGGGCAACATCTTGTCTTCCATATCTTCCTGCCCAGGCTTGAATCCTACCAACACCCAACGCTGGAAGGTAGAACACCAGATCACTGGAGAGGACACTCCAGCTTCGCCTTCGGCGTAGACAAAACACGGGGAATGACTGTTACCGGTTATAAGCCAGTACTCAACTGGCGTAGGGCATGGCGCCAGGGGTTGTTCCAGATGGTGGGAGGGATCATCTGATCTCACTGGACAGCTACCGCCCGCCTCAAGCTGGGCAGCCCCCAGCCAATAAGGTGTTGTCCCGCCACAGCCTGCTTTCCTCATTGGGTGTATGGGGATGAGGTGAAGTCCGAACGGCAGGCTGAGAACCTTCGCACCAGGCAAGACAACAAAACAAAAGAGACCAACTCTAAAACTGGGAACTTGGAACGTCTGCACTATGATGACAGGACTCGCTGCTAACCTCAAGGACATCAGCGACACCAGGAAGACTGCCGTCATCAATAATGAGCTGAAGAGACTGGAAGTGGATATCGCCACTCTCCAGGAAACACGGTTGGCTGACGCAGGCACATTGAGAGAGAAGGACTACACGTTCTACTGGCAGGGAAAGGGCAGTGATGAACACAGGGAACACGGAGTGGGCTTCGCAGTGAAGAACACCTTGCAGCAATGGCTCTGCATGACTCCTCACCCTCTGCCTTAACACCACTCAAGGCCCAGTCACCCTCGTCAGTGTGTATGCGCCAACACTGACAGCCACACCAGAGGCAAAAGACGAGTTCTACGAGAATCTCGCAACAACTGTCAGGATCATCCCCAACTCTGAACAACTCATTCTCCTTGGAGACTTCAATGCCAGAGTGGGTGCTGACCATGACTCCTGGCCCTCCTGTCTTGGACCATTTGGCGTGGGCAGAATGAACGAAAACGGACAGCAGTTGCTTGAGTTCTGCACACATCATGATCTGTGCATCACAAACTCGTTCTTCAAGACCAAGCCCCAACACAAGGTGTCCTGGCGACATCCGCGCTCAAAGCACTGGCACCAGCTGGACTTGATCCTGACCAGGTGCACCTCACTGAAGAACGTGCTAATCACCTGCTCGTTCCAGAGTGCAGATTGCGACACAGACCATTCATTGGTGTGTTGCAAGGTCAAGCTGCAGCTGAAGAAATTTCACCACGCCAGACAGCCTGGAAAGGCATGGATTGACACCAGCAAGACGGCCCAACCAGAACTTGTTGAGCAGTTTGCCTCCACCTTTGTGAAGGAACTTGGTGAATCACAAGAAGGAGAGTCTGCAAAGCAGAAGTGGGAAGAGCTGCGAAACATCATTCACCGCACAGCCTTGGCTACCTTTGGGAGGAAGACCTCGAAGTCACAGGACTGGTTTGATGCCAAGTTGACCATGATGACCCCCGTCATTGAAGCCAAGCGCTCAGCACTTGCTGAGTACAAGAAGTACCCAAACGAGAAGAATCTCCAGATTCTCAGGGCTGCAAGAAGCAAAGTTCAGCAGACTGCTCGGCGCTGCGCCAACGAGTACTGGACTCAGCTCGGCCAAGACATTCAAACCGCCGCCATAACAGGGAACATCCATGGTATGTACGACGGCATCAAGAAAGCACTTGGTCCGGCTCAGAGCAAGACGGCCCCCCTCAAATCCTCCACTGGGGAGATGATCACAGAAAAGAACAAGCAGATGGAGAGATGGAGGGAGCACTACTCCGACCTCTACCCCAGACAGAACACCGTGACACTGTCAGCCCTTGATGCCATTGACTGCCTGCCATCCATGGACGAACTTGACGTCGAGCCAACCATCGACGAACTCAGCAAGACCATTGATAGCTTGGCCGCTGGCAAGGCACCTGGCAACGACGGCATACCCCCCGACCTGATCAAGCACTGCAAGACCGCCCTACTGCTGCCATTGCATGACGTTCTCTGCCAGTGCTGGAAGGAAGGTGCCGTACCACAGGACACGAGGGACGCCAAGATCATCACCCTCTACAAAAACAAAGGGGAGAGAAGCGACTGCAACAACTACAGGGGCATCTTCCTCCTCAGCATTGTTGGCAAAGTCTACGCACGAGTTGTCCTCGTTCGTCTACAGAAGCTTGCCGAACATATCTACCCCGAGTCTCAGTGTGGCTTCCGCGCTGGGCGATCGACGGTGGACATGATATTCTCCATCTGCCAACTCCAGGAGAAGTGCAGAGAACAGAACATGCCCCTGTACGTCGCCTTCATCGATCTCACCAAAGCGTTCGATCTGGTCAGCAGAGAGGGCCTTTTTTTTTTTTTTTGTTACTTATTTGTACCCGTAGGTAGACTTGGTTTGCAGTCTGGTGACAAGCCACCGGCTGCTGGTCGCTGCGTGCGCGAGCGCCCTAAACCTACATATTTTTGGTGTGCGGGACGAAACCGGAGAAATCCCGGAGTAAACCCACGCAACACGGGGAGAACATGCAAACTCCACACAGCTCACTGTTGGTCGGGGGCTGGGATCGAACCCACGATCTCATGATCCCCGCGATCCCCCGGCCGAGGGTAAAACTGTGCTGCCACAGTGCTAAACCACTGCGCCACCGTGCAGCCCAAGATCCTGCCAAAGATAGGATGTCCACCAAAGTTGCAAAGCCTCATCGAATCGTTTCACATCAATATGCAGGGGATGGTGCAGTACAACGGCAACGTCTCAGAGCCATTCAATATACACAGCGGCGTGAAACAGGGCTGTGTACTTGCACCAACCCTCTTTGGGATTTTCTTTGCTATGCTCCTGAGGCATGCCTTCAGCACAGCAACAGAGGGAATCTACCTGCATACAAGATCTGACGGCAGGCTTTTTAACCTCGCCCGCCTGAAAGCCAGAACCAAAGTACGTGAGGCTCTAATTAGAGATATGCTGTTCGCAGATGACGCTGCAGTCGCGACCAACACACAGCAGGAGCTTCAGACCCTGATGGACCGCTTCTCCCAGGCATGCATGGACTTCGGGTTTACCATCAGCCTGAGGAAGACTTACGTCTTGGCGCAAGGCACGGAAGCACCACCAACCATCACCATCAACGACTACGAGCTGGAGGTCGTGAATCAGTTCATGTACCTGGGGTCCACGATCAGCAGCAACCTCTCCCTTGATACAGAGATCGGCAAGAGGATTGGAAAATCAGCCTCCACACTCGCTCGCCTCACCACACGAGTGTGGGAGAATCCCAAACTCTCTGTCAAGACGAAGATGGCAGTGTACAACGCCTGCGTCATCAGCACACTGCTCTATGGGAGTGAGACAACATACGCCCGGCAGGAAAAGAGACTGAATTCCTTCCATTTGCGTTGCATTCGCTGCATCCTGGACATATCCTGGCAGGACAAACTGCTCAATACAGAAGTCCTGTCCCGCGCCGGCCTTCCCTCCATGTTCTCTCTACTCAGGCAGCACAGGCTCCGCTGGCTAGGCCATGTTAACCGTATGGAGGATGGCAGAATCCCCAAAGACGTTCTCTACGGAGAACTGGCGACTGGCAGGAGAGACGCTGGCCGCCCACAGCTGTGATTCAGAGACGTCTGCAAGAGAGATATGAAGGCCCTGGAGATCAACACAGAGCGCTGGGAGGACTTCGCAACGGACCGCTCCAAATGGAGAGGCACCCTGACCAGACAGCTCAAGGCGGGTGAAAAGAAACTGACTGCTGCAGCAGATGAAAAAGGACCCGCAGGAAGAACCGCCACAGACTCAGCAGCACGGAGACCATCCACAAGTGCGACCTGTGTGACAGGGACTGCCATTCACGCATTGGCCTGTTCAGCCACAGGCGGTGCTGTTCCAGCAGAGTAGACATCTAGGATTCTCTTCCATGGTCATCATAGACCGACGAAGGCCGATGATGAAAGATCTGTGTTGTCCTAGGCCCATGCCTCGCCTCCAAATCCTTTTCCTTTTACCCTCTACAGGACGATCCTTAAATCCTTAATAATGAACAAACGGCTATTAAATACCACAAGATACCATGGGATTTCCTTGTGGATTGGATCTGGCATCTGTCAAAAATAGACTCGTTGCGTTTCATTAGCAAACCGAATTTGACGAGCCGGATTCGTTCCACAGTGGTCTGGACCAGGTGGGGATTAGAAAACTGACAAGAATGGGAACTATATGCTGCGGAGGCCAGATTGCAGCCATAACGAACTGCATCCGGAGTCAGTGTAAATCCTGGGTAAGCCTCAACAATCTTCTGCTAGTACATTTCTACAGTACAGTCATATGCAGAAATATTGGCACCCTTGCATTTCTGTCAGAAAACACAACACTTCCCAAGGGAAAATTGTTGCTATGCCCATATATCCACACATGGACAAAATTGTTGGTACTCTTCTGTTAAAGACAAAATCCCACAGTGGTCATGAAATAGCCTGAAGCTGACAGAAGTAATAATAAATAAATAAATACAGTGGGGTAAAAAAGTATTTAGTCAGCCACCAATTGTGCAAGTTCTCCCACTTAAAAGATGAGAGAGGTCTCCAGTTTTCATCATAGGTATACCTCAACTATGAGAGACAAAATGAGGAAAAAAAAAATCCAGAAAATTACATTGTCTGATTTTTAAAGAAATTATTTGCAAATTATGGTGGAAAATAAGTATTTGGTCAATAATAAAAGTTCATCTTTGTCAGAAAAATTGTATATACATGTTAGATAAGATAAGATAAGATAAGATAAGCCTTTATTAGTCCCACAACGGGGAAATTCCAGGATTGCAACAGCACAGGGATAGCAACACTCAGAGCAACAATCAGACGGCAAGAAAAAAACAAACAAACAAGCAAGAGCAGCTAATATACATATGTACATATTACTATAAAATATATATATATACACACACAGACACACAGTGCAGAGCATTGTAGCTGGATGGAATAAATATATGAATATGTAAACACACAGTGCGGAGCAATGTAGCTAGATGGAATAATATGTAGATATATAAACACACAGTGCGGAGCATTGTAGCTAGATGGAATAAATATATAGATATATAAACATAAACACACCCAGTGCGGAGCATTGTAGCTAGATGGAATAAATATGTAAATATATAAACACACACAGTGCAGAGCATTGTTGCTAGATGGGATGAAACAGCACAACCGTCTACTTAGTTATCCTACATGGTATGATTATGTGCCCATACATATTCTCACTCTCCATAGCGACCGGTATTTTCCTAGTTGTATGCCGGAGGGGACCATTGTGTTAGTCTATTGCATCTTTTGCATTCAAAAAACTATCAGTTTGTTACGTCTTTTTGCTATCTCTGCGAGCAGCCCTGCTTAGGTTGTACAGTCTGACAGCCGTTGGTAGGAAGGACCTGCAAAACCTCTCGGTTGTGCACCTGGGATGATGTAGTCTGCTGCTAAATGAGCTCCTCAGTGTGTTCAGTATGTCCTGCATAGGGTGGAACTCGGACTCCAACAGAGATGACAGTTTAGCCACTGTCCTTCTCTCTCCTATCTCCTCCACCGGATCAAGGCGCTGCCCCAGGACAGAGCTAGCTTTCTTGATCAGTTTGTTCAGTCTCTTCCTATCGGCTGCAGTAATGCCACTGCCCCAGCAGACCACTCCAAAAGTGATGGCTGATGCCACCACCGTGTCATAGAATATCTTCAGCAGCGCGCCTTGTACACCAAAAGACCTGAGTCTCCTCAGCAGGAACAGCCTGCGCTGTCCCTTCTTGTAGAGTGCATCAGTATTGTGTGACCAGTCTAGTTTATTGTTCAGATGAACACCCAGGTACTTATAGGCTGTCACCATCTCGATGTCTGTTCCCTGTATATTTACTGGTGCTGTGAGGGGTTGTCCTTGCCTGCGGCAGTCCACCACCAGCTCCTTAGTTTTTCTAGCGTTGATCTGGAGGCAGTTCCGATGGCACCAGTCCACGAAGTCCTGGATAAGCTCTTTGTACTCAGCTTCATCTCCATTGGAGATGAGGCCAACGATCGCAGAGTCATCAGAGAACTTCTGTAGATGGCAGTGTGTTGTGTTGTGTGAGAAGTCCGCAGTATAAAGAGTGAACAGGAAGGGAGCCAGCACCGTTCCCTGGGGGGCCCCCGTGCTACTGATGATCGTGTTGGACACACAGTCCCGGGTTCTCACAAACTGAGATGTTATCATTTTATATTGATATTTATCATTTTATATTCAAGTGTATACTATATACTCATTGTGTTGTTGTGAAATCACATATACATATCATTTTTAGATGACATAAGTTCATTGTACACTGTTTCTTCTTATACTCGGATAATGAGAAGATTTACTGAGTGTTCTTTATGTGCAAAGATTAAAATGTGCCTAGTGTGGGAGAAATGAAGCTGTCTCACAAGATAAAACTGTGTATGTGATTAAGAGTCTGAGAATAAGGGAAAGTTAATCTTGTTTTCCTGTGAAACGCTGTGTCTGTGATTGATTGTAGTTAGGACCTTATGTGATGCACTACTGCAAGGTCATGGTGTTCTCACTCCTTGGTGATGTTGGCATAATTCTGTCATGACTGTGTGTGGTACTCAGCAGATGTTCTTTTTTGATTATGTGACCGATTCTGTATAAAAATGTCTGAACACTGAAAGCCCTTTAGTGCTGTGCTGAAACGCTGTTAAAGGTATGCACTCCTTGCAAGTAAAGACTCATGAGAACTAATATTCTGTGTCTTGAATCTTTATTGAGGTAACAAACTAATATACGATCATCCTGAGTTTTAGATTCATGACAATCTCAATACTTTGTTATATACCCTTTGTTGGCAATGACAGAGGTCAAACATTTTCTGTAAGTCTTCACAAGGTTTTCACACACTGTTGCTGGTATTTTGGCCCATTCCTCCATGCAGATCTCCTCTAGAGCAGTCATGTTTTGGGGCTGTCGCTGGGCAACACGGACTTTCAACTCCCTCCAAAGATTTTCTATGGGGTTGAGATCTGGAGACTGGCTAGGCCACTCCAGGACCTGGAAATGCTTCTTACGAAGCCACTCCTTCGTTGCCTGGGCGGTGTGTTTGGGATCATTGTCATGCTGAAAGACCCAGCCACGTTTCATCTTCAATGCCCTTGCTGATGGAAGGAGGTTTTCACTCAAAATCTCACGATACATTGCCCCATTCATTCTTTCCTTTACACGGATCAGTCGTCCTGGTCCCTTTGCAGAATAACAGCCCCAAAGCATGATGTTTCCACCCCATGCTTCACAGTAGGTATGGTGTTCTTTGGATGCAACTCAGCATTCTTTCTCCTCCAAACACGACAAGTTGAGTTTTTACCAAAAAGTTCTATTTTGGTTTCATCTGACCATATGACATTCTCCCAATCCTCTTCTGGATCATCCAAATGCTCTCTAGCAAACTTCAGATGGGCCTGGACATGTACTGGCTTAAGCAGGGGGACACGTCTGCGCACTGCAGGATTTGAGTCCCTGGTGGCGTAGTGTGTTACTGATGGTAGCCTTTGTTACTTTGGTCCCAGCTCTCTGCAGGTCATTCACTAGGTCCCCCCGTGTGGTTCTGGGATTTTTGCTCACCGTTCTCGTGATCATTTTGACCCCACGGGGTGAGATCTTGCGTGGAGCCCCAGATCGATGGAGATTATTAGTGGTCTTGTACGTCTTCCATTTTCTAATAATTGCTCCCACAGTTGATTTCTTCACACCAAGCTGCTTACCTATTGCAGATTCAGTCTTCCCAGCCTGGTGCAGGTCTACAATTTTGTTTCTGGTGTCCTTTGACAGCTTTTTGGTCTTGGCCATAGTGGAGTTTGGAGTCTGACTGTTTGAGGTTGTGGACAGGTGTCTTTTATGCTGATAACGAGTTCAAACAGGTGCTATTAATACAGGTAATGAGTGGAGGACAGAGGAGCCTCTTAAGGAAGAAGTTACAGGTCTGTGACAGCCAGAAATCTTGCTTGTTTGTAGGTGACCAAATACTTATTTTACACCATAATTTGCAAATAAATTCTTTAAAAATCAGACAATGTGATTTTCTGGATTTATTTTTTCTCATTTTGTCTCTCATAGTTGAGGTATACCTATGATGAAAACTGGAGACCTCTCTCATCTTTTAAGTAGGAGAACTTGCACAATTGGTGGCTGACTAAATACTTTTTTGCCCCACTGTAAAATTCTGAAAATTAACTAACGGAAATCATTGTTTTTGAATTTTGGTTCGACAGAATCATTTTCAAAAACTGGCCTGGACACAAATGATGATACCCTTAATATTTTATTGCAAAGCCTTTTGATGCAATCACTGCAATCAAGTGATTTCTGTAACTCAGTGAGACTTCTGCACCTGTCCACAGGTATTTTGGTCCACTCCTCATGAGCCAACTGCTCCAACTGTCTCAGATTTAAAGATTGCCTTCTCTAGACTGTATATTTCAGCTCCTTCCACAGATGTTTAATAAGATTTAGATCCACGCTCATAAAAAGCCACTTCAGAATAGTCCAATGTTTTGTTCTTAGCCATTCTTTGGTGTTTTTAGCTGTGTGTTTTGGTTTCATTATCCTGTTAGAGGACCCATGACCTGTGACTGAGACCAACACCGGGTAGCACATTTTGCTCCAGAATGCCTTGATAGTCTTGAGATTTCTTTGTACCTTGTACAGATTCAAGACACCCTTTGCCAGAAGCAGCAAAACAGCCCCAGAACATGAGAAGAAGAAGCCATCTCTGTTCATTTAGTCCATACAGCCAATCATGTACGGTAGAATGAAATTACATTTCTCCAATGTTAATCACATGTAGAATCAGAGGGGTCGCTGCCATGCAAGGCGCCGCTACATACAACTTCTCTTTCCCCCATTCTATTACACTGAGCACTAAGCTAGAAAGTGGGAAGTACCATTTTTATATGGTCTTTGGAATGACCCGGCCGGGATTTGAACCCATGACCTCCTGGTTGTGGGGTGGATGCTCTATCAACTAGGCCACCACTCCAGTAATTGGAAACCACTCCGATAACCGAGCCTCCTTGATGTTTCACAGTAGAGAATGGGCATTGACGTCATGCTGCGCTGCATTCTGGGCCTTTGTAGTCATTACCGTGATCTGGCTTCTTTGTTTACCTGTAGTCTATGGCATCTGCTAACGCAAACAGACATGCGTTTGATGGAACGCAGCAAACAGAAAATTAAAATTCCTTATTCAGAGAAGCTGAATAAGGAAGCAAAGGAGTCCTACCTCTAAAAAAATTAAAGAAACAAATGGGATCGATCTGGATGAACACAAGGATCTCGACCAACTGCCTCAAGTCACATCGTCAGTGTTTGCCTACCTGGTTTGTGGGGTGAGCGCATAATCCCATGAGCAATTTAAAAACTATAAGGCTACGTGTCCACCAAACGCATTTTTTCCACTCTGGGCGGCTATTTTCCATTCATTCTCTATGTAGTCCAGCGTTTACAGCGTTGAGCGCCCTTGGTGCTGAAACGCTCTCGGCAGTGGCCATTTTTTGTCGCGGCGCTCAGAGTTGAAAAAAGTTAAACTTTTCAGAGACTGCAGCTGAGCTCGTCAATGTCAGACCTTAAGCAGCCAATCAGAACTGCTGCGTGCACTGCAAAAAATGACTTCTTATTAAGAAAAAACATCTGAAATCAAGGATACAATTCTTGTTTTTTGTCTGACAAGATATTTTTTCTTATCGTGCAGTTTTCTGTAAGAAAATCTGACCTATTATAAGATTTTTTTCCTTGTTTTAAGCAATTTAATCTGGTTTCAAGTAAGAAATTTCTGCCAATGGAGCAAGAAAATTTTACTTATGAAATTTCTTAAAACAAGTATAATCTTTTTGCCCGGAAATTTATACTTGTTTTAAGCAATTTGATAAGTAAAATTTTCTTGCTCCATTGGCAGAAATTTCGTACTTGAAACCAGATTAAATTGCTTAAAACAAGGAAAAAAAATCTTGTAATAGGTCAGATTTTCTCACAGAAAACTGCACGACAAGAAAAAATATCTTGTCAGACAAAAAACAAGAATTGTATCCTTGATTTCAGATATTTTTTCTTACTAAGAAGTCATTTTTTGCAGTGTGGGCGGGACATAGGACACCAGTACTAGTCTGTACTCAGACTCCTGCTTTCCGTGTCATCATATTTTACATCCAGAGCTGCTAGAAAACGTTTCCTGTCCATTGTTATTTAGAGACTGCCATTAAAAAATCAGTAGAAAGTCTGACCATAAGAAAAGCGGAAGTGCTCAGCTGACGGTGACAAGCTGTTGCTGGGATACAGGGCACAGACTTTTTTTTCCCCCCAGAGCGCTGCGCACAAACGCTGGAAAAAAAAAAAAGCTCAGGGCGGTTGGGCGACAAAAAAAACACATTTGGTGGACACGCAGCCTAAATCATTAGAGGCTCATGTTCAATTAACCATTGAATGGGTCCAGCCACCTCAAATCTTCCAGGTGAATGACCAGAAAACTGTCATTTGCACAAAGGTAAGCAATCATTGCAATCTACACGGTTTTCTGCACTAGCATGTGTCTCTGCAACTACAGGCATTTCTAAATCCCAGCGGTGAAATGTTGGATTTATGTTCAGATTTGTGGTATTGTAGAAGTTGCAGAAAAACAGACCGAACACATGTAAGTCTGTCTGAAAAAACTTTTACATTTTTCCACTTCCTCCTTTTATCTCCGTCCAAAACGGAAAAACTCCGCCTTCACATTAAAAGATCAAATTTGTGTGTGAGACCAACAACTAATGTCACCACACAAGCCCCCCCAGAACACACAAATAACAACAGAAATAAACATGCTGACAAAAAACAAACTAAAACAGCATGAACAAAATAAAAAAAAAAAAAAAAAAGAAAATAACTCAAGAGAACCTCTTAGGCAACCTAATTACTCTGCCCCGACGACTGTCCTAGGGGGCGCAACTGTAACCGGAGCAGACACAACCTCAGGCACAGGGTTGGGAGGGCGCCCCCGCTGAGCCGGGCAGGCTAACTCAACCTCATCGTCACAAAGAACATGAGCGGGTTTCAAACGATCCACCGAAATCTGATCCTGACAAGTCCCCAACTCAACCAAAAAATCCTTATGGCCTGTTTCTAACACCCGAAAAGGGACATCATAAGGTGCCTGCAGGGGAGAACGATGGGCATCGTGCTGGACAAAAACATATTTAGCCGACATAAGGCTGTCAGGGACGTAAGACTGAGGAAGACAGTGGTGCGCAGCCACGGGAACAAAAGCCCTGGCTTCCTCTCAACACTTAGGCTTCTTAACCATACTGGGACCTAACCCTGGACTGGTAGGAAGAAACTCCCTTGGAACCCTCAAGGTCTGGCCGAGGACCGACTCAGCAGAAGAGGAATGCAGGTCTTCTTTGGGGGCTGAACGCAAACCCAACAAAACCCACGGTAATCTGTCCACCCATCCACTGTCCACTAATGACGCGCGAAGGGCCGCTTTCATAGTCCGATGAAACCGCTCGCATAACCCATTAGCTTGTGGATGGTATGCTGTGGTCCGATGGAGTTTAACCCCCAAACTACCAGCTACTTCATTCCAAAGTGCAGAGGTAAATTGCGGGCCCTTGTCAGAGGTAACGTCCAAGGGGACACCAAAACGGGACACCCAAGAGGAGATAAATGCCCGGGCAACATCAGACGCCGTAGTTGATGCCAGGGGAACTGCCTCCGGCCACCGCGTAGTCCGGTCCACCATAGTGAAGAGGTGAGTAAAACCACGAGACGGAGGAAGAGGTCCAACCAGGTCCACCTGAACATGATCAAAACGTCGCTCTGGAATCCAGAAAGGCCCCAATGGAGCCTTTATGTGGCGCTGCACCTTAGCACGCTGACACGCCACACAGGTTGTCGTCCAAGTCTTCACATCCTTTCTAAGACCCGGCCATACAAACTTGGCACTCACCAACTTAACCGAAGCCTTAACCTCAGGATGCGTCAAAGAGTGAACAGCGTCAAAAACACGACAACGCCAAGCCGCAGGCACCAAAGGTCGTGGTTTTCCCAATGTAGTGTCACACAGAAGAGTGGCGCCACTGTCTTGAAAGCAGACATCCTCCAACTGCAAACTGGACTCAGTGGAACGAAGCGCCTGCACCTCCGGGTCCAACAACTGATCGGCAGCCATCTCAGCATAGTCCATGCCCAAATGAACAGCAGCGACACGAGAAAGGCAGTCCACCACCAAGTTGGTCTTACCAGTCACATGCTGAATGTCAGTAGTGAACTCGGAAATAGCCGAAAGCTGCCGTTGTTGCCGAGCTGACCAAGGTTCAGTGGACTTGGCCATGGCAAACATGAGGGGTTTATGGTCCACAAAAGTGGTGAATTTACGGCCCTCCAAGAGAAACCTAAAATGCCTTGTCACCAAGAAAAGGGCCAACAGCTCCCTGTCAAAAGTGCTGTACTTCCTTTCTGACTCACATAACTGTCTACTGAAAAAGGCTAGAGGTTCCCAGGAATTGCCCACCCACTGCTCACAAACTGCTCCGACAGCATAATCGCATGCATCGGTGATAAGAGCAATGGCGGCCGTGGGGTCTGGATGAGCCAACAAGGCAGCATCAGCCAGCGCAGCTTTAGCCCCGTCAAAAGCACATAACCTCTCATGGGTCCATTCAATGTCCTGATTACCCCTCTTACCCTTCAAGGCCTCATACAGCTGGCACATAATATGGGCAGCATGAGGTATAAAACGGTTGTAAAAACTGACCATGCCCAAAAACTCCTGCAGGGGCTTGACAGAGGAGGGGCGCGGAAAAGCTAAAACCGCTTCGACTTTAGCCGGGAGGGGTACGGCACCCTGCTGGGATACCTTGTGCCCCAAGAACTCAATTTCTGAGAGCCCAAACTGACACGTCGCGGGATTCACTATCAGTCCATGGTCACAGAGGCGCCTGAAGAGCTGACAAAGGTGCGACACATGTTCCTCCACCGAAGCGCTCGCCACCAGTATATCGTCTAGGTATACAAACAGGAAAGGCATGTCCCTAACACAGAGTCCATAAGCCGTTGAAATGTCTGTGCAGCACCCTTAAGGCCGAATGGCATTCTCAAGAACTCAAACAGTCCAAATGGAGTAATCACTGCTGTCTTGGGGACGTCCTAGGGGTGGACAGGCACCTGATGATAACCACGCACTAAATCCACTTTAGAAAAAATGACCGTCCCTGCCAGACGTGAAGAAAAATCTTGGATATGGGGGACTGGGTACCTGTCATTGGTAGTAGCATTGTTAAGGCGCCTAAAATCTCCACAAGGGCGCCAACCCCCATCTGACTTAGGGACCATGTGGAGGGGAGAGGCCCATGGACTGTCGGAACGGCACACAATACCCAATCGCTCCATATTGGCAAACTCATCTCTAGCAATGGCTAACTTAGCAGCATCCAGACGGCGTGTGCGGGCAAAAACAGGTGGACCCACAGTAGAAATATAATGCTCAACCCCATGTTTGGCTACTGCCGCAGAAAACGTAGGCACAGTGAGCGCAGGAAACTCAGAGAGAAGGCGCTGGTACCTGTCTCCCGAGGCGAGCATGTTAGCAAGCAGTGGACCAGCCTCACCCAGTGTACATAGATAGGAATCAAAAGACACAGCATCAATCAAACACCTCTTAGCCACATCAACCAACAGTCTGTAAGCACACAAAAAATCTGCACCAAGGATAGGGACTGCTACAGATGCTACCACAAAGTCCCAACTAAATTCACGGCCATTAAAACATACAGTAATGAACCTGGTGCCAAAGGTGCGAATAGGAGTACCATTAGCAGCGTCCAGTGGGGGTCTGTGTCCATATCCCATGACGTCAGCCGAAGAGGGGGGAACGATGCTCCGTTGCGCTCCTGAATCCACCAAAAAGCAACGTCCAGCAGTGCAGTCCTCAATAAAAAGCAGCCTACTGTTGGTGCCGGTGCACGCAGCTGCTAGCGAGCACCAGCCTTCTCGTTTCCCTGTAGCTGGAAAGAGCACGGTGGAATACAGCGCCGAGCTTTGGGTCCAAAACGGCGGTGGGAGAAACACAGGCTGCTCTCTTTCTTACGGCGATCCGAAACTGCGGCCACATCCACCGAGACTTCTCCATCAGACTGCCCAGGCAGCAGTGTATGCACAGACAAATGACGAGAAGCCAGCAAAAGCCTATCCGCTTCTTCAGCTAAACCCCGGTAATCCTTAGTACAAATAAGGGGCGAGTTAGCCAGGATAGTACGCACTGGAGGCGGAAGCTGACGCAGAAACAGGTGGGTAAACAGAAATGAGCTGTCTCCTGAACCAAGAAGTGCCAACATATTCTCCATCAGCTCAGAAGGTTTGCTGTCCCCCAAACCAGTCATAGACAGAAGACGATCAGCGCGCTCTATATCAGAGAGTTGGTACAGCTGCAGAAGAGCCCTCTTCAGAGTGACGTACCTGTCAGCGTGAGGCGGGTCCCGGAGCAGTCCCATCAAACGGCGAACAGTGGCAGAGTCCAAAGCTGCGACAACATGAAAATACCTCGTGTTATCTGTGGTTATTCCGCGCAGATGGAACTGAGCCTCGACATGCTGAAACCAGGGCTCTGGGTCGTGCTGCCAAAAGTCCGGTAGTTTAATGGTAGCCGCAAAAACAGCCGGTGCGGGAGCCGCGGCGGATGCAAATGCCGTGGCGGCGATATCAGAAGAGGTCGCCTGAACAGACATTCTTCAAACGTCAGGGTCACCAATGTAGAAGTTGCAGAAAAACAGACTGAACACACGTAAGTCTGTCTGAAAAAACTTTATTTACATTTTTCCACTTCCTCCTTTTATCTCCGTCCAAAACGGAAAAACTCTGCCTTCACATTAAAAGATCAAATTTGTGTGTGAGACCAACAACTAATATCACCACAGTATGATGCTTGATAAGTATATACTCATTACAGTGATCCCTCACTTATCGCGGTTAATGGGTTCCAGAACCGACCGCGAAAAGTGAAAAACCGTGAAGTAGCGTCACCCCCCTTTGTGGAATTCCAGGCTGATCTCGTTAGTTTTTTGATACATAAAATAATGTATAAATAATATAAATAATACGTACGTTCATTCTGATTTCAGAGAATGAAAAGAATCTCGCGAGAGTGCATCTCTCGCGAGATTCCCGAGCTGAGTCAACACGAGAACAAAATCTAGAGTCGGGAGCGATCTCTTAGGGGGGAGATGCTGGCCAGCGAATCAGAGAGGTGGATTTTGAGTTGTGCGGGCTCTCCGTGTTGATACATGATGTTCTAATGTATTTTTTCTCAATTTTGAATTTTTGATGAATATTTTTGAAAAATCCGTGATGCACTGAGGGTGCGAAAGGTGAAGCGCGAAGTAGCGAGGGATCACTGTATTACACAACTGGACATGAAATACTAATCAAGTAATGTGATTTAATAAACCTGACGCTCCTGCTGGTGCACTGGAAAGATTACTGGTATAATTAGCCACTATAAAAACATACTAAATCAGGACAGTGATTTTTTTTTTTTTTTCCCAATTGTTGGTCTGTGGGGAGTTGTGAAGGACGAGACTGAGTGTATTCCTCAGGTTCAGCTTTATTCACAATGACATTCTCCAACATTCAAAAGCAGAAAAAGAGGATGAATCTTCTCACATCTGTCCTTTTATACCAGGACATCAAACATACAATCACATGGTGCTTAATCAAATATTACAGTCACATGGTACTTAATCCCAGTCACAATGTAACTTCCCCCGATCTTAACACCATCCACCTCCTAGTCTCCGGTGGTCAGGAAATCTCTCAAGGCCATCTCCTTGAAACAAAAGGCCAGATCTCACACCCTCCCGTTACCTCTGGAAGGCTCAGTCCCTTTGTCCCCCTGAGACGTGAAGTATACAATAAGCATACAGTGATATATCTGTGGAGCATCTGAAACCAACATATGTGCATATATGTGTGCCACATGACCCCCCCCCCCCCAAACGTCTAAGATGGAACAAATGTAATACAGTTTGCAAATCATGGTCACATTATTACACATCAGTCCAAATGTTGCTTGGGCCTCAGTCGCCTTCCATATCTGCTGTAAGCAGGCTTTACCACCCCCGCGGCGTCTTCCCGCTGTGGAGCTGCTGTTTGAGGATTAGAACTGTTAGTCAATCTCTGTGGGTGTTCTGGGGAATGCTCTCTAGGGGGTCTGCCACGCCGAGGAGCCCTCGCCAACTGCACCACTTCGTCAGCCAGCACAAAAGCGGGTTTGAGCCTGTTTATACAAATCATTTCTTTCCTGCCCCCCAAATCTAGCAAAAAATGCTTGTCCCCTGTGTCCAGCACTCTGTATGGTCCGTCATAAGGTGGGCGTAAGGGCGGGCGGTGTGCATCATGTCTGACAAAAACAAACTCCGCATTTTTTAAAGCTTTAGGCACAAAAATGCGCGGGAAGCTGTGATGAACTGGGCCAGGAAGCATGCTCGCTCCCGTGTCGCTCTGCAACTGCTGAGCGGGGGGGGGGGGGCACTCTGGCGCAGGATTATCTGGGAGAAACTCCCCGGGCAGCTGGAGTGGCTACACAAAAACCAACTCAGCTGGGGAGGCTTTTAAATCCTCTTTAGGTGCAGAACGCAACCCCAATAAAACCCATGGTAGCCTGTCCACCCAATTTGCATCCGTAAGCAACGCTCTGAGGGCTGCTTTCAATGACCTATGGAAACGTTCGCATAAACCATTAGCCTGCGGGTTGTATACGGTAGTGCGGTGGATCGTTATCCCCAGGCTGCGGGCCATCGCTGACCAGAGCTCGGAAACAAATTGAGGAACTCTGTCAGATGTAATGTCTGACGGAACTCCGAAACGCGCTACCCATGCTGTTAGAAACGCGCGTGCCACCTCCTCGGCTGTGGTTGATGCCAGTGGGACCACTTCCGGCCAACGCGTGGTGCGGTCCACCATTGTCAAAAGGTGTGTGCACCCCTGTGACGGCAGGAGGGGGCCTACGAGGTCGACATGCACATGATTGAATCGCTTAGCCGGGATGTGAAAAGGCTCCAAGGGAGCTCTAGTGTGTTTGTGTATTTTGGCTCGCTGACAAGCCACGCAGGCTGTTGCCCACTCCTTGACTTGCTTGTGCAGGCACAGCCATACAAATTTCTCTCCTACCATCTTGACTGACGCGCGCACCCCCGGGTGCGCCAAAGAATGAATCGAGTCAAAAACGCAGCGGCGCCACGTGGTCGGCACCACCGGGCGCGGTCGTCCCGTGGAGACATCGCAGATCTGGGGGGGCATACCATCTTGTAGTACCCTGTTCTCCAGCCTTAACCCTGTTGGTCCAGACTGGAGCGCGCACACGTCCGCATCAGCAACTTGATCTGCGGCCATGGCTGCATAATCTATCCCTACGTGGACTGGGGCCGCGTGCACTTCCGCATCACTAACCTGGTCCGCGGCCATGGCTGCAAAATCTACCTCTGCGCGGGCTGGAGCTGCCACGGCGCGCGAGAGGCAGTCCGCCACTATTTTAAGTTTACCCGCTACATGCTGGATATCGGTAGTAAACTCCGAGATGGCAGCCAGCTGTCTCTGCTGCCGGCCCGACCATGGTTCTGTAATCTTGGCCATCGCGAAAGTCAGTGGCTTGTGATCCACGAACGCGGTGAAACTGCGTCCCTCCAGCCAAAACTGGAAATGGCGAATGGCCAAGTGGAGAGCTAACAACTCCCTGTCGAATGCGCTGTATTTTCGTTCACTATCACGCAAGGTCCTGCTGAAAAAGGCTGCCAAGCTCCTGCTACATACTGTTCCACGACCGCTCCTATGGCCACGTCTGACGCGTCAGTAGTGAGCGCTATGCGGGCCATTGGGTCTGGATGTGCCAACAACGCAGCGTTTGCCAGGGCTATTTTGACTTCAGTGAATGTGCGCTCCCGCTCCGGAGACCATTCGATTTTGCTTGTGGGTTTTTGCTATTTTAGTGCAGCATACAATGGTTGCATGAGCTGCGCTGCGTGAGGGAGGAAACGGTTATAAAAATTCACCATTCCCAAAAACTCCTGTAACGCTTTGACCGTTTGTGGTTGGGGAAAATTTGTTATTGCGCGCACTTTGTCGGGCAGAGGAACCGCTCCTTCTGGAGAGACACGATGCCCCAAAAATCAATCTGCGCCACCCCGAACTGACACTTCGCTGGGTTGATTATTAACCCGTGCTCTGCCAACCTCCGGAAAACTGCTGTGAGGTGGTTTTCGTGTTCGTCTTCGGACGCGCTGGCTACCAATATGTCGTCCAAGTAGACGAACATGAAGGGGAGGTCGTGCAGAACCGCGTTCATCATGCGTTGGAATGTCTGCGCTGTGCCTTTAAGCCCAAACGGCATGCGCAAAAACTCAAAAAGCCCGAAAGGAATTATTACCGCTGTTTTGGGTATGTCCTCAGCGCGCACTGGAACCTGGTGGTAACCGCGTACCAAATCTATTTTAGAAAAAATGCGCGCCCCCGCCAAATGCACGGAAAAATCTTGGATATGCGGGATCGGATAGCGGTCGTGCACTGTAGCGTTATTCAACCTGCGGAAATTACCGCAAGGTCGCCACGAGCCATCAGCCTTTGGGACCATATGGAGCGGTGAAGCCCAGGGGCTCTTCGACCTCCTGATGATGCCCAGTCTTTCCAGGTTGGCGAACTCCTCGCGCGCTATGGTCAGTTTAGCTGAGTCCAAGCGCCGAGCTTTTGCAAAAACGGGTGGGCCGGTGGTAGTAATAAAATGTTCCACCCCATGTTTAGCCACTGTCGCCGAAAACGTTGGGACCGTAAGTGCTGGGAACTGAGTGAGGAGTGTGTGGAACTTACCACCCGCAGCTGTGACGTTGGCTTGTGCAGTTGGCGGGGCCACTCGAGGTGTGCAGGGAATAGAATAAAAGGAGAGTGCATTAACCAGGTGTCTGTTAGCAAGATCAACCAATAAACCATGTGAGCACAAAAAATCAGCCCCTAACATGTTGAAATTGACTGCCGCTATAACAAAAGTCCACTCGAATGTACGGCCCTGCAAAGACAGAAGCAGAGTCCTCTCACCGAAGGTCTTAATCGCCAAGCCGTTCGCTGCTGTCACCTGGAGACCACTGGAAGGCGCCAGCCGGTCCGCGTAGGAAGGTGTGATGAAGCTCAGCTGGGAGCCTGTGTCCACGAGGAATTGCCTCCCAGAGCGTGCGTCCTTCAGGTAGAGCAGCTTGTTCTCTTCTCCGAGGGCCGCGGCTGCTACTGACCCCTGGCCTTGGCGTTTCCTGAGCGCTTGAAGTGGCATGGTGGGATGCACTTGCGTGCCCTCTCTGTGAAACGGCGATGGTAGAAGCAAAGGACGTCATCCGCTCCGTGTCGCCTGGCCCCTGCTGCTGCCGTCGTCGGTGAGTCTGGTGCTGCAGCCTCTGGCCCCATGCCGTCTCCGGACATCGCGCCTAGCTCTGCTGCTGCGGCCGAAGCTGCGCTCCGTTTGTGGGCGTCGACGAGTCGCTGCGCCTCCTGGCTCAGCTCGTGGTAGTCTCGTCGGGCCAACAGCGGTGAACCGGCCAGGGTCACTCTCACCGCTGACGGTAGGGTCCTGAGGAAAAGGTGGGTGAAGATAAAGCTGTCATCATCGGAGTCTCTCAACCTCAGCATCTTCCCCATCAGGTCTGCGGGTCTGTCGTTCTCAAACTCCGTCAACGCCAGGAGCCCCTCTGCTTGCTGTTGCACCGAGGGGGTGAAGTGGCTGATAAGCGCAGCCTTCAATGTGCCATACTTGTCGCTGTCCGGTGGGTGGTTGACCAGGCTCTCCACCCTCTGGACTGTGTGGTTGTCCAGCTTCGCCACCACATGGTAGAATTTTGTGTCGTCTCTCGAAATTCTCCGGAGGTTGAACTGCGCCTCGACTGCGCTAAACCAGGAGCGCGGACTGTTCTGCCAGAAGTCCGGCAGCTGGAATGTGGCGGCATTCGTCAGGCTGGCTTCTGACGAGTCCGGCTCAGGAGAATTACTTCTGCTCATGCTTCGTCGTAAGGTCACCAGTGTGGGGAGTTGTGAAGGACGAGACTGAGTGTATTCCTCAGGTTCAGCTTTATTCACAATGACATTCTCCAACATTCAAAAGCAGAAAAAGAGGATGAATCTTCTCACATCTGTCCTTTTATACCAGGACATCAAACATACAATCACATGGTGCTTAAAGCGTACCTGTGGTGGTCGTCTAAACGCATTCAACTTGAAAACATTAGGCAAAGTATTCGTTTTTTGGTTAAATAATTATTGCCAGCCATATACCACCAGAGAAATATGCAAATACAACCGCAGGCATGGCCAGCCAATGAAAACTCTGTGCACAGCCATGACACATGCGGATGTGACGTCATAACGTTGCCACTAAAAAGTCAATACTCCCATCTGTATGAGAGACTAGGGTGCTGTTGTGAGTGTTTTTATTCTATTATGGCTGAATTGTCGGACTCTGAGGAAGAATTCATCCAACATGGCTACAGGTTTGAGCCAGAAAGGTCTTCTGAGGGTTAAAGTGACGAAGTGGTCCTCACACACAACGCAATTTCGTCTGAAAGGATTCGTCTGTGCCCTGCTCCGAGATTGCTCAATCACTTTTCCGCTATGATCTTCTGACAAGGTGAGCTGGGTTTGGGTACACAAAAGAAGTGTTTATCTTTGTTTTTTTGCTTATTATTGAGACATCCAAAGGCTTTACATTCCGCCATGTTGCGATATCCATATCGCATTGTATGTTTTTGTTGTAACAAGAGCGCCGAGTGTCTGCTCCTCTGTATAGCGGCGAGGGAGGAGCCGAATCATCTGCCGTGTTGCGGCCGTTATGACCTCAGATCAGACGAGACGACCCGCTGAATTTAAGCATTTATTTTCTACTCGTTTTAGTTCTGCATTTAATATGAACCCTGAGTTTGAAATAAACGTTTGAATTTTGGT
This sequence comes from Pholidichthys leucotaenia, assembly GCA_020510985.1. Taxonomy (NCBI): domain Eukaryota; kingdom Metazoa; phylum Chordata; class Actinopteri; order Cichliformes; family Pholidichthyidae; genus Pholidichthys; species Pholidichthys leucotaenia. Next base: position 457,873,454 of record CM035838.1, on the reverse strand, counting down.
CTTCACACACAACGCAACGCGCCGAGTGTCTGCTCCTCTGTATAGCGGCGAGGGAGGAGCCGAATCATCTGCCGTCTTGCGGCCGTTACGAGCTCAGATCAGACGAGACGACCCGCTGAATTTAAGCATTTATTTATTGATTTTCTACTCGTTTTAGTTCTGCATTTAATATGAACCCTGAGTTTGAAATAAACGTTTGAATTTGAATATCCCGAAAGCCACTGCTCATCCAGGCACTCCAGGCTCAGCCAATATTGAGCCAGATCGCGGTGCCCACGTTATTACGTCACAGGAAGCGTCCTGGCAGGCCATGTAGCCGCTAGTATGGCTGCACCCATGTTTTGCTGACATAGCTGAACCAGCACGTCAGCAATGGATTTATATCAAATTGCTTTGAACATGAATTTCAACTTAAACTTGAACTAGAACGTGAGACAGGGGCTCAATATAATATCTTTTTTTTCACGACCACCACAGGTACCCTTTAATCAGTCACATGGTACTTAATCCCAGTCACAATGTAACTTCCCCCGATCTTAACACCATCCACCTCCTAGTTTCTGGTGGTCAGGAAATCTCTCAAGGCCATCTCCTTGAAACAAAAGGCCAGATCTCACACCCTCCCGTTACCTCTGGAAGGCTCAGTCCCTTTGTTCCCCTGAGACGTGAAGTATACAATAAGCATACAGTGATATATCTATGGAGCATCTGAAACCAACATATGTGCATATATGTGTGCCACAGGTCAAACTATAGACCACAATGTTTACAAAGCAAAAGCCAAGGTGTATTTTAGCACAAATGCTAATGTTTAGAAATGATTTTTAACCTGTTTAGGGATTTAAACAGGATGTGGGACAAGATGAAAACAAATAGTAAATGCTGCCTTGACCCAGACGTTTTTATAGTTACCTGAAAGATGAGAAGCTGCTGAATCTAACAATACCAAGCATTCTATGGACTTCAGTTCCCAGCTGATTTTAAATCCATGCATAATGAAGGCAACATGCGTTCTGGAAATTCCCTTCCAGTGCACACAGAAGGGGAATCCCAGCACTGTGTGTCACGGTTTGTGTCCAGGTATTTTATTTTATTTTTGATAGTTTTATCAGACATAGTTCTTTCCACCTTCAGGCTCCACTCATTTTCATGCCCCATATCTGGCCTGTCATCACTCACTAGTGAACAGACAGGCAGACCACCTTTCCCACAATTCCTTGCGGTTTTTCCATCGGGTAACGTCACGCGCCCATTCTCTGTAGGTACTGTTATAATTTTTTATATTGTCCATTCATTCTGCCTCCTGTAAATTACACCCAGTACTTTTCCCATGAGACATCAAGGATCCAGCCCAGCCTTCAACACTGCTGACTCAGCATTCTCAAAACAATGCTTATCTGTTTGGTCTATTGTATTAAAACTCTCTGCTTTGTTCTGAGATTTTGAATCTGCTCATGGCACTTGCCTGCGTGTGGGCCACATTTTCCCTTCTTGGCCAAGATGTAAATAAATACCCAGAAAAGGCATCTTTGACTCTGCACTTTATTTATTCACCAGCTCAACAAGGGACATTTATTAATATAAAGAAAATCCATGCCAGCCCCTAAAATGAGGAGACTTTGTATAAAAAATGGTTGCAGTTCTTAAATCATAACTCCAATATGGATGTAAATACCATGAAATTAAAGCTGAGAGTCTGAACTTTAAGCCCATATTGATTTCCGTATAACTGTGTCTTGAATAGGTTTTGGTAAGCTAAAAAGCAAAACTTGTCAGTCTCCAAATATATATGGACCTCATTGCATCTGTTAAGTGTGATGCTTAATAGTGTTGGAGTCACCTGAAATGGCTCTGTAAGACATTGGCTACAGCTGTTTGTAGATGACAACCTTCTGTATTTATCCAAAATATAAGTTCCAATCTTATCTATATAGACCTTAAGGTTACTTTAACTGTGTCTTGCCCTTGATGTTGACACAAATGCCTCCATTTTGGCTCTATTTGGAAAATACAATGCTCTGGAAGAAATACACTGCAGATGACACCTTTATTTATCCAATCCAGTCTGGTATCACAGTGCATTTGTTTTGGTCCCACCCACCGACTGTGTGCAAAAGATGGATGCAGTCACTGCACTGTAAGGAGGCCTGCCTGCCTGGCTGGGTCTGGTCCAAAACTGGCAACGCTGGCAATAAGTCTATGTTGTGGGAGTATTATTTATTTAATGTAGCGGTGTCCTCCAAAACGCATTCTGTTGCCTCCGATTCTTAACACAATGAGTGAGTAACTGTACATTTATGTGCAAATGTCAGGGCAGCTCGGTGGAGCAGTGGTTAGCAATGTGGCAGCACAGTAAGAAGGTCACGGGATCGGTCCCACTCTCTGACCATCGGTGACCCTTCTGTGTGGAGTTGGCATGTTTTCCCCGTGTCTGCAGGGGTACTCTGGTTTCCTCCCACAGGCCAAAGATATGCAAGTTAGGTTAGTTGGAGACTCTAAAGTGGCCGAGGTGTGGATGTGTGTGTGAATGGTGAAGGGATTGGCACCGCACCGTAGATGCCCTGAATTTCCCTCTGGGATTAATAAAGTATATAGAAAAAGTCAAAATGTTTAACATTTTGACTATTATTATTTTAAATCCCATAAAAACTCATCAATGATGGCATCATACTGACAGTGAAAAATAAAATCGATAACCAGTAGAATAAATACACAGAAAATAAAACAGGTACACATCTCTACTTGTTTATGAGGCTCTGATCTACTGATTTTCTGAATTAATAAGACAAAGTTTTAATGGGAACCAATGGAATGATATGACAGATAGTTACTTGTGTGGGTTTTTTAGTTTTCTATATATGGGTTAAATATTAGTTATACTTGATATAGACTTGTCTAAATTTTCACAATTATTCCAAAAACTTTAGAACAGTATACAGCACTTGTGAAGGGGGATAATACTTCTGCATTAAAACTGTAATTCATTTTTCCAGGGTCCATCCATCCATCTTCTTCCGCTTAATCCTTTTCGCGTCGCGGGGGGGCTGGAGCCTATCCCAGCATCTTTGGGCAAGAGGCAGGGTCCACCCTGGACAGATCACCAGTCCATCACAGGACCAACACAGAGAGACAGACAACCATTCACTCTCACAGTCATACCTAAGGACAATTTAGAATCCCCAGTTTTTGATGCCAATTAACCTAACTTGCATGTTTTTGGCATGTGGGAGGAAACCGGAGAAATCCTGGAGTAAACCCACGCAGACATGGGGAGAACATGCAAACTCCACACAGATCACTGTTGGTCGGGGACTGGGACCGAACCCAGGATCCCCCGGCCAAGGGTGAGTTGCTGTGCTGCTGCAGTGCTAACCACTCCGCCACCACACTGCCCCTTTTCCAGGGTCTAGAAATTAAATTTTGTTCCATGAATGATGGTATGTACCATACTTTCTAACTTTCAATCTGAAGTTTCTGTGCAGTGACTACAACTCATAATAAACTGCGGCATGTAAGATTTGAGGAATCTGGAAATTCCCTCAACAGAGCAGATTTGTCTCTACGAATCTGACCCCACAGACCAACTGGGTCAGCTGATTTGGAGGATGAGTGTTGAAATTTTACATTAGAGGTTTGAGTTGATGTTGATCCAGTGTCTGATGAGCTGGTGAGCGATGGTCTGTCTGGGTGGGACAGAGAAGGCTGGAGACGCACGTCTGAACAAGGAGTCAATCACCTGATGAAGAAAAGTAGATTGAATTTAGAGTTGTTACACACAATTATACCCCGGCAGTTTTTTTGAGAGGCTGTCAGTGTCCACTGGAGAAAGTGTAATGGAAGGCAACATTCTTATCACAGATATGAAACCACTATCAGGATACTTACCAGGCAGCATGTCCATGTGGGCCCCACCAAAGGTTAAATTGGGCTGTCTTATGGGTCCCACTGTTTTTTTGTTGTTTTTTTTAAATGTTGATGCGTTTCCTTGGCTTAGCAGCAGTCCCTACTGGTTGGCATGATGCTGGCAAGAAGCGCTGAGGAAGGCATGTACTTCATGTTTAAACCTCTGTCTATCTTCATTTAGAGCTATCTTCTCTGGCAAGCTGCTCCACAGCTGGATGGTAGCAGGGAGGAATGTCAGATTATGGCCTGATGTGCTAGACAGGGGTTTTTCCAGAGATGCACTGTGGTGATTTGTACTCTGGCGAGAGCATCTCGCCACTGGTGGTGAGGGCAACATGCTGTTAAGTGGGGCAGGTGCCTTCTTATGGTATAGCCTGTGAAGGAAAGTCAGGGCACCCACCTTACGACAGTGGTCTAGTGGTTGGATACCTTTTTCATGGCTACTTTGAGGGAGGTTGATGATCTTGATGACTCTTTTCTGGATGGGATCCAGTCGAGCAAGGCAGGTTGATGATGCACTCATCCAAACGGGTCATGCATATTCCATCTGGGACCAAACCATGCTCTTATAGATGTGCCCTTCAGAGGTAAAGTGGGCTATCCCACAAAACCATTATTTTGAGAAAATGAGCTCTAAAGTTGAAATATTCTCAAAAAATCAGTGTGCCTATATCATTAAAAAGTTACCCCCTATAATAATTATAGGGGGTAACTTTTTACCCCCTAAAAGTTACCCCCTATAATAATTATAGGGGGTAACTTTTTACCCCCTATAATAATTATAGGGGGTAACTTTTTAATGATATAGGCACACTGATTTTTTGAGAATATTTCAACTTTAGAGCTCATTTTCTCAAAATAATGGTTTTGTGGGATAGCCCACTTTACCTCTGAAGGGCACAGATTGCTGCTCTCTAAGGGGGATCCAAGCACTTGGCTACTCTTCTTAAAACGCCCAGGCTTTGGCCTGCTTCTGTAGCCATCTTGGTGACAAGAGGTTTTTCCAGGTAGTTATCCAGAGCAACTCCACTTCGTCAATCTCTAGTAAGATGGAGTTCATGAAGGACAGTGGTGGATGACTGTTGCTGGCGTCTTTTAACTGGGAGATTGTGATGGATTTGCACGTGGCAGCACCAAAGAGAACATTCCACTTCTTCGCCCAGGTGTCTATTTCTTCAAGATCATCATTTAGACAGTTGGCTGCTGTCACTCTCAGTTTTCTGTCTTTGATTATACTGAAAATTGAGGAGTCATCCGCATACAGTATAGCTGGATTTTGCAACTTCTCCGAAAGATCATCAATGAAGATAATGAAAAGCAGAGGGCCCAGGATTGATCCCTGGGGCACCCCTGCATTGATGTCCTTGGCACTAGATGTGACTCCATTAATAGTGACCTTTAATACTCTGCAAGACAATCTGTCCTCTGCTTTTCCATCACTGTCTGGTTTGGATCTGCCACTAAACAGGACAAGACCAGACTGCAGTGGATCGTTAAGTCTGCGGAGAGGATCATTGGTACCGACCTACCCTCCATTGAGAACTTATATCGGTCCATAACCAGGAAACGGGCGGGAAACATCTGTGCTGACCCATCACACCCCGGCCACAAACTGTTTGAACTTCTATCTTCTGGTCGTCGTTACAGATCACTGAAGTCTGACCGTCAAAACCACCCGTCACAGGAACAGTTTCTTTCCTCAAGCCATCACTCTGATGAACTCCTAACATTCACCTAGTCCTACCTGTTGCTGTACTCGTGACTTTTCATCCATTATTACATTGCACATAACTCTCACACTGCTTTTTACTTCATTCACATTATATCACTAAATCTGAGTTCACATTGAAATACTGTGTGACTGTATATTTTTTCATATATTTCTGCAAAGTGTGGTTAGTCTGAGTAAATAACTGCATATATTCCTGTATATATTTGCATCCTTTTAGAGAAACGTGGACAGACTGTAATTTACTGTACATACTCTGTTGTCATTGAATCCTTATTTAAATCCTCCACCTGAACAACGAGAGCAAGTTTTTAGCCAAAGTCAAATTCCTTGTATGTGTTGTGCATACTTGGCCAATAAAACTGATTCTGATTCTGATTCTGAAGACAGGTAGCTTTTGATCCACTTCAGGAGTGTTCCACAGAGTCCTATAGTTTCTAGCTTAGCAAGATGACCAGGGTGCCACACCCGGTCAAAAGCATGGCTGATATCTAGGCATATGAGGCGTCCTTCCTGCTGGTTGTCTAGAGCGTCATGTAGAGTCTGTGTGATCTATGTTAATGCATCTGTGGTGGAATGGTTAGCTCTGAATCCAAACTGTTTGCGATTAGGTGGTATTTACAGATGAATTTCCATAGAGCCTTGCAAATGACCATTTCCATGACTTTGCTCATGATACTGAGTGGAGAGACTGGACGGTAGTTGTTGGGGTCATGCTTGTCTTTTTTCTTATAGCAAGGGATCACATGGGCTATTTTCCATTGTCATGGCGTGCACTCATTCTTGAAGCACAGGTTTTGTCACATTCTTTGTCTACAGGTTCCATGTTGCCCCATCTGTGTTTGCCCACATGGACTTTACATGTGGCACAGGTAAGTGGGTCATTTGCTTACCTGCATTAAACCCACTGGGCCCCAAATGGGCTTAAAAGCGGGTGACCAGATTTCAGTAACACTGGCGCCAAAAGTATGAGAAAAGTCACAAATTTACTAGAAAAAAATTGCAAATTTATGAGGAAAAAAGCGAACATTTATGAGAAAAAAAAATCAGAAATTTACAAAAAAAAATGGTAGCAAATGTATGAGAAAAAAGTCACAAATTAGAAAAAAGTAATTTATGAGAAAAAAAAGGGCAAAAAATTTACGAGAAAAAAGTTGCAAATTTACAAGAAAAAAATAGTAAAATTACTTGAAAAAAGTTACAAACTTACAAAAACAAATTAGCAAATTTACAAGAAAAAAGTAACAAATTTATGAGGAAAAAATTAGAAAAAGTTGCAAATGAACAAATATGAGTAAATAATTTGAAAATTTATGTGGAAAAAAGTTAATTTACAAGAAAAAAACAAATTTTTGAGAAAAAGTGTCAAGGTTACAGTAAAAAAGCAGCAAATTTATGACATTACAAAATTACAGGAAAAAGTTAGCAAATTTACAGGAAAAAGTCACAATTTAGAAGAAAAACAAATTTATGAGAAAATAAGTTTAAAATGGGTAAACAGGTAAAGTCCATGTGGGCAAACACAGATGGGGCCAAAGTGGAACCCGCAGACAAACCTACATGGACCCATGAGACAGCTCAGGTTGAACCTTTGGTGGGGCCCACATGGATATGCTGGCTGGGTTGTATTGGCAGTAACAGCTGAAACCAGAGGAGTGCAGTAACTAGTTACATTTACTCAGGCAGAGCCACCGCTCTCATTAAGCACATTCCTCATCGTGTGTGCGGTACCAAGTGCTGACAAGGACACCAAGATTATCAACAGACATAACAATCATGATAAATTTTTCATATTTAAGAAAAAAAACTTGTAACATTTAACATTAGACTGTTGTATGCAGTCTAAACTATACATGCTTGTCTAAAATAACAATGATGATTTTCTCTTGTGGCCTCCACCACCATCTAATCTCTCTGTGGTTTATGCTTTACACGCCTGGGGAAAAAAGAAGGGAAAAAAAGGTCTACGACTTGCATCAAAACTGTGGCAAAACTTTGAGAATGGCATTAAAATACAGCAGGAGTCAGCCACATGACTGAGGCTCGTCTATGGCTTTCAGGTATGTGCAACACCCAAAGGCAGGTTGTCAGTTAGCTAGTTAACTATTATTGTGACTATAAGTTGACATAACTGCTGGCCTGCTGCAGTGGCTCTCTCCCTCTGTGAGAATCATGTATGTTTGTGGTGCCAGCCAGGGGCGTAGCAGCAAATTTTGGGCCCCAGGTACAGCTGTGTGGGCCCCTCAAACACAAACCAAATTTGAATTTTACATTCCAAGGTTTAAGATAGGGCCATTTCCGAGTGATGGTCTGGATGAATCTGAAGCTCTGCAGCGTGTGTCAAAAAAACAACACAGCCGTTCAGAAACGCTGCTTCTGAGGCTTGATTTGTTTGGCCAGAGTCACGTGATCAATGACTCAATGGTTTTAAGGAAATAAAGTATTGGCAGGATCTGTGGTGTGTTTTGGTGGAGATTTTGCGTGAGAGACATGGAGACAGCAAGGAAGAGAGGATGTTCTACCGTGTGGCAATATTCTGAATTGATTTCGGTCAATCAGGTAGGTTTGGTGTCAGCCTCTGTGGAGAGTCACTTGCGTTCTGGAGGGGAGGGGTGGGGGATAGATTTTCAGTTTGTTGCAATATGGAACCTCACCACTAGATGCCACCAGTTTTTTACAGTGTACAGTGGGGCAAAAAAGTATTTAGTCAGCCACCAGTTGTGCAAGTTCTCCCACTTAAAAGATGAGAGAGGTCTCCAATTTTCATCATAGGTATACCTCAACTATGAGAGACAAAATGAGAAAAAAAAATCCAGAAAATCACATTGAATGACTTTTAATGAATTAATTGGTAAATTCCTCAGTAAAATAAGTATTTGGTCAATAACAAAAGTTCATCTCAATACTTTGTTATGTACCCTTTGTTGGCAATGACAGAGGTCAAACGTTTTTTGTAAGTCTTCACAAGGTTTTCACACACTGTTGCTGGTATTTTGGCCCATTCCTCCATGCAGATCTCCTCTAGAGCAGTGATGTTTTGGGGCTGTCGCTGGGCAACATGGACTTTCAACTCCCTCCAAAGATTTTCTATGGGGTTGAGATCTGGAGACTGGCTAGGCCACTCTAGGACCTTGAAATGCTTCTTACGAAGCCACTCCTTCGTTGCCCGGGCGGTGTGTTTGGGATCATTGTCATGCTGAAAGATCCAGCCACGTTTCATCTTCAATGTCCTTGCTGATGGAAGGAGGTTTTCACTCAAAATCTCATGATACATGGCCCCATTCATTCTTTCCTTTACACGAATCAGTCGTCCTGGTCCCTTTGCAAAAAAACAGCCCCAAAGCATGATGTTTTCACCCTCATGCTTCACAGTAGGTATGGTGTTCTTTCTCCTCCAAACACGACAAGTTGAGTTTTTACCAAAAAGTTCTATTTTGGTTTCATCTGACCATATGACATTCTCCCAGTCCTCTTCTAGATCATCCAAATGCTCTCTAGCAAACTTCAGAGGGGCCTGGACATGTACTGACTTAAGCAGGGGGACACGTCTGGCACTGCAGGATTTGAGTCCCTGGCGGTGTAGTGTGTCACTGATGTAGCCTTTGTTACTTTGGTCCCAGCTCTCTGCAGGTCATTCACTAGGTCCCCCCGTGTGGTTCTGGGATTTTTGCTCACCGTTCTCGTGATCATTTTGACCCCACAGGGTGAGATCTTGTGTGGAGCCCCAGATCGACGGAGATTATCAGTGGTCTTCCATTTTCTAATAATTGCTCCCACAGTTGATTTCTTCACACCAAGCTGCTTACCTATTGCAGATTCAGTCTTCCCAGCCTGGTGCAGGTCTACAATTTTGTTTTTGGTGTCCTTTGACAGCTCTTTGGTCTTGGCCATAGTGGAGTTTGGAGTCTGACTGTTTGAGGTTGTGGACAGGTGTCTTTTATACTGATAATGAGTTCAAACAGGTGCCATTAATACAGGTAACGAGTGGAGGACAGAGGAGCCTCTTAAAGAAGAAGTTACAGGTCTGTGAGAGCCAGAAATCTTGCTTGTTTATAGGTGACCAAATATTTATTTCACCGAGGAATTTACCAATTAATTCATTAAAAATCCTTCAATGTGATTTTCTGGATTTTTTTTTCCCATTTTGTCTCTCATAGTTGAGGTATACCTATGATGAAAATTGGAGACCTCTCTCATCTTTTAAGTGGGAGAACTTGCACAATTGGTGGCTGACTAAATACTTTTTTGCCCCACTGTACCTTTAAGAGAAAAATTCAGTGAGAGTAAAGTTGCAAATTGACAAGAAAAAAAAGTTTAAAACTTGCATGAAAAAAGTCAAATGGATCACAAAAAATAAGCAAATTTATGAGAAATGGGGTTTTAAATGTACAAAAAAGCAGATTGCTAGATAGATACTTTTATTAATCCCTATGGGGAAATTCGGTTCCAAGGTTGTCATAGCCAGGAGCGGCACTGGGATTAAGCTCCCAGTGCTCATAAAATGCTCCTTATGGCGTGCGTCTCGAAAAGCCTCTGACAACTAAGTCCAACTCCTAGCCTGCCCGTGTGGTTTAGTCTCTAAGCCCGGCGGAACTGCTTTTACTAATAGGAGAAGGGGCGAGGGCGGATCTCTGGCGCCTTAAAACCAGATGCTTCGGGTAGATGGTGGCTCGTCAACCTGGGAAGGTAGCCCATCTAGGGGAAGGTAAACCCTGATTTCAAACCTCTGCTGCCTTGCGGCATACCCGGTCACGGGAAAGGCTTCGGGAGTCAACCCTGAGGAAAAATCCGGAGTCGGAGCCCCTAAGGCAGTTCTCTGTTGTGCTCAACATCGTTCTGGCAGCTCCTGCAACGGCGCTGGTGCCAAACTGTAGCAGCCCTGCTGTTCCTTTGGATTCATCAGTGACGTGGAGAGGGGGGACATGCTGCATGGGCAACATCTTGTCCTCCATATCTTCCTGCCCAGGCTTGAATCCTACCAACGCCCAACGCTGGAAGGTAGAACACCGGATCACTGGAGAGGACACTCCAGCTTCGCCTTTGGCGTAGACAAAACACGGGGAATGACAGTTACCGGTTATAAGCCACTGCTCAATTGGCGTAGAGCGTGGCGCCAGGGGTTGTTCCCGACGGTGGGAGGGATCATCAGATCTCACTGGACAGCTACCGCCCGCCTCAAGCTGGGCAGCCCCCAGCCAATAAGGTGTTGTCCCGCCACAGCTTGCTTTCCTCATTGGGTGCATGGGGATAAGGAGAAATCCAAACAGCAGGCTGAGAACCTTCGCACCAGGCAAGACAATAAAACAAAAGAGACCAACTCTAAAACTGGGAACTTGGAATGTCCGCACTATGATGACAGGACTCGCTGCTAACCTCAAGGACATCAACGACACCAGGAAGACTGCCATCATCAATAATGAGCTGAAGAGACTGGGAGTGGATATCGCCACTCTCCAGGAAACACGGTTAGCTGATGCAGGCACACTGAGAGAGAAGGACTACACGTTCTACTGGCAGGGAAAGGGCAGTGACGAACACAGGGAACACGGAGTGGGCTTCGCAGTGAAGAACACTTTGCTGAAGATGGTGGAACCGGGCAGCACTGGCTCTGCACGACTCCCCACCCTCCGCCTGAACACCACTGAAGGCCCAGTCACCCTCGTCAGTGTGTATGCCCCAACACAGACAGCCACACCAGAGGCAAAAGACGAGTTCTACGAGAATCTCGCAACAACTGTCAGGATCATCCCCAACTCTGAACAACTCATTCTCCTTGGAGACTTCAATGCCAGAGTGGGTGCTGACCACGACTCCTGGCCCCCCTGTCTTGGACCTTTTGGCATGGGCAGAATGAACGACAACGGACAGCGGCTGCTCGAGTTCTGCACATATCACGATCTGTGCATCACAAACTCGTTCTTCAAGACCAAGCCCCAACACAAGGTTTCCTGGCAACATCCGCGCTCAAAGCACTGGCACCAGCTAGACTTGATCCTGACCAGGTGCACCTCACTGAAGAACGTGCTAATCACCCGTTCGTTCCAGAGTGCAGATTGCGACACAGACCATTCATTGGTGTGTTGCAAGGTCAAGCTGCAGCTGAAGAAATTCCATCGTGCTAGACAACCTGGAAAGGCACGGATTGACACCAGCAAGATGGCCCAACCAGAACTTGTTGAGCAGTTTGCCTCCACCTTTGAGAAGGAACTTGGTGTACCACAAGGAGGAGAATCTGCAAAGCAGAAGTGGGAAGAGCTGCGAAACACCATCTACCGCACAGCCTTGGCTACCTTTGGGAGGAAGACCTCGAAGTCACAGGACTGGTTTGATGCCAAGTTGACCGAGATGACCCCCGTCATTGAAGCCAAGCGCTCAGCACTTGCTGAGTACAAGAAGTACCCAAACGAGAAGAATCTCCAGATTCTCAGGGCTGCGAGAAGCAAAGTTCAGCAGACTGCTCGGCGCTGTGCCAACGAGTACTGGACTCAGCTCAGCCAAGACATTCAAACCGCTGCCATAACAGGGAACATCCGTGGTATGTACGATGGCATCAAGAAAGCACTTGGTCCGGCTCAGAGCAAGACGGCCCCCCTCAAATCTTCCACTGGGGAGATGATCACAGAGAAGAACAAGCAGATGGAGAGATGGGTGGAACACTACTCCGACCTCTACTCTAGACAGAACACCGTGACACCGTCAGCCCTTGATGCCATTGACTGCCTGCCATCCATGGACGAACTTGACGCCGAGCCAACCATCGACGAACTCAGCAAGGCCATTGATAGCTTGGCCGCTGGCAAGGCACCCGGCAACGACGGCATACCCCCTGACCTGATCAAGCACTGCAAGACCGCCCTACTGCTGCCATTGCATGACGTCCTCTGCCAGTGCTGGAAGGAAGGTGCCGTACCACAGGACATGAGGGACGCTAAGATCATCACCCTCTACAAAAACAAAGGGGAGAGAAGCGACTGCAACAACTACAGGGGCATTTCCCTCCTCAGCGTTGTTGGCAAAGTCTACGCACGAGTTGTTCTCGTTCGTCTACAGAAGCTTGCCGAACGTGTCTACCCCGAGTCTCAGTGTGGCTTCCGCGCTGAGCGATCGACGGTAGACATGATATTCTCCATCCGCCAACTCCAGGAGAAATGCAGAGAACAGAACATGCCTCTGTACGTCGCCTTCATCGACCTCACCAAAGCGTTCGATCTGGTCAGCAGAGAGGGCCTTTTCAAGATCCTGCCAAAGATAGGATGCCCACCAAAGTTGCAAAGCCTCATCGAATCGTTTCACACCAACATGCAGGGGATAGTGCAGCACGATGGCAACGTCTCAGAGCCATTCAGCATACGCAGCAGAGTGAAACAGGGCTGTGTACTTGCGCCAACCCTCTTTGGGATTTTCTTTGCTATGCTCCTGAGGCATGCCTTCAGCACAGCAACAGAGGGAATCTACCTGCACACAAGATCTGACGGCAGGCTTTTCAACCTCGCCCGCCTGAAAGCCAGAACCAAAGTACGCGAGGCTCTAATCAGAGACATGCTGTTCGCAGACGACGCTGCAGTCGCAACCCACACACAGCAGGAGCTTCAGACCCTGATGGACCGCTTCTCCCAGGCATGCAAGGACTTCGGGCTTACCATCAGCCTGAAGAAGACTAACGTCTTGGCGCAAGGCACGGAAGCACCACCAACCATCACCATTGATGACTACAAGCTGGAGGTCATGAATCAGTTCACGTACCTGGGGTCCACGATCAGCAACAACCTCTCCCTTGATACAGAGATCAACAAGAGGATTGGAAAATCAGCCTTCACACTCGCTCGCCTCACCACACGAGTGTGGGAGAATCCCAAACTCTCTGTCAAGACGAAGATGGCAGTGTACAACGCCTGCGTCATCAGCACACTGCTCTATGGGAGTGAGACGTGGACAACATACGCCCGGCAGGAAAAGAGACTGAACTCCTTCCACTTGCGCTGCATTCGCCACATCCTGGATATATCCTGGCAGGACAAAGTGGCCAACACAGAAGTTCTGTCCCGCGCCGGCCTTCCCTCCATGTTCACTCTACTCAGGCAGCGCAGGCTCCGCTGGCTAGGCCACGTTCACCGTATGGAGGATGGCAGAATCCCCAAAGACGTCCTCTATGGAGAACTGGCAACTGGCAGGAGAGACGTTGGCCGCCCACAGCTGCGCTTTAGAGACGTCTGCAAGAGAGACATGAAGGCCCTGGATATCAACACAGAGCGCTGGGAGGACCTTGCAACGGACCGCTCCAAATGGAGAGGCACCCTGACCAGACAGCTCAAGGCGGGTGAAGAGAGACTGACTGCTGCAGCAGATGAAAAAAGGACCCGCAGGAAGAACCGCCACAGACCCAGCAGCACGGAGACCACCCACAAGTGTGACCTGTGTGACAGGGACTGTCATTCGCGCATCGGCCTGTTCAGCCACAGGCGGTGCTGTTCCAGCAGAGTAGACGTTTAGGATTCTCTTCCATGGTCATCATAGACCGATGGAGGCCGACGATGGGGAAATTCAGGTATCTCGTGGCTCACAGTACATACAACAGATCACCATTAAAAAGGTATCAACCAAAATATCTCAATAAATAAATAATGCGTAACACCAATGCACTGCATTTATGGGAAGCAGGGATCTCTGCCTTCCAGGATACTGTTAAACATCCTGATGGCTGTTGGAACAAAAGACCTCCTGCCCCGCTCAGCGCAGCGAGATCAGTCGCTCATTATGTGAAAAGTCCCCTCCGTGGATCGCCCCCTCATCGTGGTGGAGGGGGTTGAGTGCCCAAATGACAGGAGCTATGTTGTCGGGAGCAACTTGCCCCTGGTAGGGTCTCCCAAGGCAAACTGGTCCCGGGTGAAGGGCCAGACTAATTGGATCTCTATGAAAAACTTTACATCAAGGACCCAGTGTACCTAAAGGAGGCACATGGTTCTGCCCTCTAGTGGGGTCACCACCTGCAATGTGAAGTGTGCGGAAGTCTACGCTACTCTACCTGGACTGATGTCCCTGCAACCCCTGGATAAGAAGTAGAAGATGGATAGATTGATATGTAAAAAGCCTCACAAATTTTGAGACAAGTAAAAAAAACCCAAAACAGTAAACCTACAAGAAAACAGTCACAATTTAAAAGAAAAACCTCACAAACTGGCAACAGTAAAGTTGTTACTCAATATTCAAGTAATTTTCTTAGTTGGTACTTTCTCGCTATTACTCAAGTACTTTTTTGATGATACTTGTACTTGAGTAATTATCATAATGTAATGCTACTTTTACAACTTCTGGCTTCTCCACCCACCTTTTGCAGAAACTACCACGTACCTGTTGCCGTGAAAACCACTTTGCTTCCTCTATCTCATTCTCATCCACTTTGATGTCTGTCAATACCGCAACAGCCAGACAGCCAATCATTAGGTTGGAGGGCATTGGCCAGGGCTGGCAGGAGACGTACTGAACTGGTCCAACCTTCACACTGCTCTCCTCCTCCACCTCCCTCCTCACTGCCTCCTCAAATGTCTCACCTACAGGGATGGAGAAGGGAAACAGGATGATGAACCCAGAGCTTCTTGCCATTCAGATATTGATGCTCAAAGGTCATGTCAGCACATACAGCAGTTACTAACTGGAGACTTCTATCAAGAGAAGTCCAGATTTTGTGACTTTTCTTTACTCTTGTTAATGGCGATTCTAAATTGTCCCTAGGTATCTGATAGGCCCTTGGAATAGAGGAGGGGTCTGCAACCTGTGGCTCTTTTGTCCATAGCCAGTGAGTCCTTGAGTACAAAAAAATCTCACAAATTTCCAAGAAAAGAAGTAACAAATTTTGAAGAAAAAAAAAAGGTTGCATATTCATGAGAAAAATACAATAAAATGCAGAAAATGAGAGAACAAGAAAATTTATCCAGAAAATCTTGCAAATTTAGGGGAAAAAGTTGAAAACAATCCCACACATTTTCAAGAAAAAAAAATCACAAAATTTCTCGAAAGGAAATCATAAATTTACTGGAAAAAGTTGGAATTATGTGAGAAGAATGTAACAGAATCATGTAAAATGCTGCAGTTTCACCCATGATGGATAATAAATTTAACAAAGAAAGTATAACAAAGTTATGAGAATAGCTAAAAATCCATCCATCACTTTTCCAGAGGTCTGGGTTGCGGAAGTAGAAGCTCAAGCAGAGAAGCCCAGACTTCCCTCTCCCCGGTCACCTGCTCCAGCACTTCAGAGAGGATACCAGGATGTTCAAAGACCAGCTGGGAGACGTAGTCTCTCCAGCGTGTCCTGGGTCTGGCCCAGGGTCTCCTCCTCATTGGATGTACCCGAAACACCTCAAGTGGGAGGTGTCCAGGAGGCATCCTGATCAGATGCCGAAACCACCTCAACTGGCTCCTTTCAATGTGGAGGAGCAGTGGTTCTACTCTGAGCCTCTCCTGGGTGACTGAGCTCCTCACCTTATCTCTAAGGGTGAGTCCAGCAATCCTACGGCGAAAGCTCATTTCAGTCGCTTGTATTCATGATCTCATTCTTTTGGTCGTTACCCAAAGTTCGTGACCATAGGTGAGGGCAGGAACGTAGATTGACTGGTAAATCGACAACTTTGCCTTAGAGCTCAGCTCCCTCTCCACCACAACGGGCCGGTACAACATCCACGTCACTGCAGATGCTGCTCCGATCCATCTGTCAATCTCTTGCTCTGTTTCTGTTTCACAGTTTATTCACACACACGCATCACACATTATCAACAGCATGAGTAGCAGTATACAATAGGCTTTTTTTTTTTTAATATTGTTTTGGAGTGTGAACGGGTCATCCCAAATATGCTATTTAAAGCTTTTAGTAGGGAGCCCAATTCTACTATAAAATGATGACGGAAATCAGTCTGATGTCTTTGTGTACAGGAACAAACAAACATATGACAGACATATAGCACATAATCCCAGCATTTGTTTACACTGAATTAGTAGGTGAGTTCAAGATATATAGTCAAGTTATTAAATACTATTGGAGTGAATCAACATATAAAACAAAATTGCAATGGAGTAACAACTCATCAGTAAGCAAGTTTGTGTAACAAACAAAAGATTAATTGTCAGAAAATTGTTTATCATGCATGTTCAATCATTTATCATTTTATAATTACTAACATCATTATCATTGCATAACCATCTTATATGATTAAAATGTATACTGCATGCATCTTCTATGAGTTTATAGCATACTATATTGTTTTCTCTGTAATAAGTGGACCCATTGAGTGTCCTTCATTAAGATGTGCTTAGAAGTCAAAGTGTCTCTCCAGACCAGACTATGTATATGATAAGGTGTCTGGGAGTGAGGGAGAATTAATCTTGTTTTCCTATGAAATGCTGTGACTATGATTAACTTGGAGTCTGGGGCACACCTGCAAGGCCATGTTTTCAGTCCAGGCCAGTGTTTCATATACTCATATTATGACTGAATTGTATCCAGTAGATGTTTTGTGTGACTATGTATAAATACTTCCTGATTGTTTTTGATGGCCAGTGCTGCATTTTCTGTTAAAAGTATGGCACTCCTTGCAAGTAAAGAGCTCATATGAGGAATATACTTGTGTCATGAATCTTATTTGAGGTAACGAACCAACATACGATTACTCTAAAGTTTCAAGATTCTGACATTAATTATATAATGATAGAAGTTGCATTTTTAGTTTTTTTCTTGAAGATGGAGATGGAAGATGATATTTTTAGATTCTCACCAAGCTCATTCCAAATCTGTGGTCCTCTGCACACAATACTAAACCTGGTGGATTTTAGTCTTTGTCTTTTCCCAGTAATTTGGTTTTTATTTCTAGTGGTATAGGTGTGCATGGAAAGGAAGGTTGGAATGAATTTACATAATTTATAGTTGAGTTTGTGGACAACCTGACACATTATACAGGCATTCTGGAAGTAATTATGCTCAGCAAGTCTTAGAAGATTATAACGATGGAAAAGATGACTAGTGGGAGAATTATATTCAGACCATGATAAGGCACGTATGACTTTCTTTTGGAGAATTTCTAGCTTTTTTAGGTGAGTTGGAAATGTGTTACACCATATGATATTGCAGTAATGTAAGTGAGGCCCAAATAAAGTTTTATATAGAGTGAGAAGTGCTGAAAGTGGTAGAAAATGTCTCACTTTAAAAAACAGAGCAGCATATTTGGCCAATTTCTTGGTTAAATTGTTGATGTGACATTTGAAATTGAGAAATTCGTCAGAGGACCCCCAAGAATTTTATAGAGCTAACTCTTGTAATATTCTGTCCATTAATTTTGGGGCAAAGTTCCTTGGTGTCTGGCTTTTTATTGGAACGGAATACAATATAATTAGTTTTACTGATATTAAGTGAAAGTTTGTTACACTGAAGCCAGGTGTCTATTTTCTTAAGTTCACTATTTGTTATCTGTTCAAGTTCATCTGGATTCTGGTGAGCAAAAAATAAATTAAGTGTCATCAGCAAACAGTACTTTATGTAGTAGAGATGAGGAGTTAGCAATGTCATTTATATACAGAATGAATAGAACTGGTCCTAAACTGGAACCCTGGGGAACCCCATGATCGATGGATTTATATGATGACTTGTGATTATTTATATAAACATACTGAAGTCTTCCAGACAGATAATTAATAAACCAATCTAATGCAAGGCCTCTGATACCGTAATGTTGTAATTTATTAATTAGGATGTCATGCTCCATTCTCCCCTCACTCGTGAATAAGACCCCGAGACACTTAAACTCCTCCACTTGGAGCAGGAGCTTGTCCCCAACCCGGAGAGGACAATCCACCTTTTACTGGCTGAGGACCATGGACTCAGACTTGGAGGTGCTGAGTCTCATCCCAGCCACTTCACACTCGGCAGCAAACCGTCCCAGTAAGACCCGTAGGTCATTGCTGGATGAAGCCAACAGGACAACATCATCTGCAAACAACAGAGATGAGATCCTGTGGTCACCAAGCATGACACCCTCTGTTCCCTGGCTGCGCCTAGAAAGCCTGTCCATAAAAATCATGAACAGCATCGGTGACAAAGGGCAGCTCTGGTGGAGTTCAACTGTGACTGGAAATGAGTCCGAGCGAGTGTTGGCAATACACCACCAGCTGTTTAAATAAGCTGAATGTTGCTGCAGTCTCCAGTCCACACACCCTGTAGTTGAAATACTGGAGTTACCACCACTGCTTTATGAAAATGATCCAAGTTTTTTTTTTTTAAACAGAATCAGCAGCTCATGCATAGAAAGACCAGAGTGCCGCACAATTGTCACACACGCACAAGTTGAGAGCAGAGCTGCAGTGTGTTTCTCACAGCTTCCACATAAGTTGTGCCACATAAGTTATGAACCCTGTTTAAATTACAAGACCACAGGGTCCTAAAAACATTTGCAATAATACCACATATCGTGATGTTGAGCTATCCACTGTCACCATAGGGGGAATTCCTCCACCATCACAGCCCTAGCCAACACTCAAAGTCACAGTATCGGTATCGACTTGAAAAGTGGTACTGGCTCATCGCTAGGAGCTATACATGGCACTGGTACGTCTGTGGTGTTGAGCCAATCAGGACTCTCTGGCCTAAATGAAGTTAGCCTCCAGACCAGTTAGCATCAGCTGGTTTGAAAACTTGACCCAAATTAAGATGGGTTTTAACATTATACTGCTTTTAAGGACTGATGCAGTTTCAGTCATTATCATGGGCCACCGTGCATACAACTGGGCGTGTCCTTCAGCCGGTAAGTCTTTCCATCACAGGATTTATTCTGATAATGTAGCGCTAGCCACTATTAGCCTTGTGGTATGTGGGTGGGATTAGTCACAAAACCTGGTGTCTGAAGGAGGAGGAAAAGTGAAAAGATTTTGACATAAAACTATGACAATGAAAGGTTTATTTTGTAGAAAAAAGGGCATAAGATGCCATTTCAGATAATGCAGATTTGTTTTTATAGGGGATCTATATCCACTGGAGTGTGCCTTTAAAAATGTATTTAAAAGTAACATTCAGTTTACTTTCCCAAGTAACTAAATATGGTAAATGGTAAATGGCGTTCACTTATATAGCACTTTTTCTCATCTCTAGATGACTAAAGCACTTTACAGATCCTGCTATCCACCCATTCACACACTGATGGCGACGGAGCTGCCATGCACAGGCGCTGACCTGACCCACCAGGGGCAACTGGGGGTTCAGTGTCTTGCCCAAGGACACTTTGACATGCAGACTGCAGACAGAGTGGGAATCAAACCCCCGACCCTCCGATCAGTAGTCAGCCACACTACACCTGCGCCACAGCCGCCTACTTTACTTTAATCATATAGTTAATTGGAAAGTAAATGAAATTGTAACTGTAATCAGTAACTTGCCCAGCACTGTTCACAAGGGAGAAAATTAATGTGAGTCACAGCCATGTCCATCTAGCTCTGTGTGTGTGTATGTGTGTGTGTGTGTGTGTTACATACCAGGCTCAACAAATCCAGCTAAACATGAAAACATCCCAGCTGGGAAGACCTTCTTCCTGCCCAGTAAACACTGGTTTCCATCTGGGTGGATCACCAGCATGATGACCACCGGGTCTGAAAATGCACACAACAACCATTTACACAAACTTGTTTAAAAAAACAAAAACAAAAAAACATTTTAACAGCATTAGCTAAATTCAAATAACAAGAGCGCTGGTTTGGTTTACCACTCTGAACTCTCCCTCTTTAGTCACTGTCAATCTCTGTGGGTGATGATGCCATTATATTGTTAATAATATCTGGTTGGTCCAATCTAACCAACGTGAAAAATCGGCTGAATTTGACAATGCAAAAGTCCAAATAAACCTTTATCAGAGACAAGAGTGTGTGGGTTGAGTGGTTCATAAGAGAGGGCCCGTCTAGGGGGTTTAACAACCACAGAAACAACCCTGAATAACTGAATGGCTAGCTCTGCTAGTGGTAAGTAACTGTTGTTCGTCCTGGACAGAATATAATAAATGATCCATTTTCAAATTTCCGGGCCATCCTGGCCAAAAAGAAAAAAAATACCAGAATGACATAAGATGTATGTGATTTAATGAACCAGTGGGGAACACAATGTCTAGTATTATGACTAGATTTTTACAAAGAAGGGACTTCTGTCACACGTTTAAAATAACTCCATAGTAGCACTGTTGGTAGGAGGGGTCATTGCTCACAGGGATACTCCCACCATCTCGCTGAGGGCCCTTCTTGGAAAATATGACCAAGCAAAAATCACTGGAACATCTTAGTAGCAAGTCTCGTAAGAAAAGTGTCACGAGTGAATGTATGAGACTTGGGCAAAATGAATTTATTTTTTAATAGAATTACTATGAGATACAGCCTATAGTGGGTACCCACAGGAGTGATAATTAGTGTCCGGTCCTATGTGGACTGGGTGGCAGTGCAAGGCGGAAACCTTGGTGCTCCGATCCTTGGCTTTTTATACTCGCTATCAGGGCTTGGAAGGTCACCTCTCTGGCAGTGAAGGAGTTTGAACTTGCACAGGAGGTTAACAGATACTGGCTAGATATAATCAAGCTCACCTCAATCCATAGCTTGGGTTCAAGAACCAGTCTCCTGGAGAGGGGCTAAAGCTTGTTCTACTCTAGAGTTGTCCTGGGTGAGAGGCGATGAGCATGGGTGGGTGTTCTTGTATCCCCTCGCCTTGCTACCTTTATGTTGGGGCTCTCTCAGGTGGACAAAAGGATTGTTTCCCTGTGAATTCAGGTCAGAAAATGGGTCCTGGCCATCATTTGTGCCTACGCACCAAGCAATGGTTCAGTGCACCCAACGTTTTTGGAGTCTCTCTCTGGTGTGTTGGAAAGTACTCCTCTTGGAGACTGCATGATCCTACTGGGGGACTTCAACCTGCACGTGGCTGTGATCGGGTGGAATGGACTGCCCAACTCTGACCCACAGTGGTCTTCAGTTACTGAACTTCTGTGTTAATCACAGTTTGTCTATAATGAACACCATACTTAAGCATTAGGGTGTCTGTATGTGTACTTGGCACCAGGGCACCCTAGGTTGCAGGTTAATGACAGACTTTGTTATTGTGTCATCAGACCTGTGACTGTATATCTTGGACATCTGGGTGAAGAGACATGCAGGGATCTCAACTGATCACCACCTGTAGTGAGGGTGTGCTGGGAACATCTAGGCTGAAGCCCCTGTTCAAGAGTTCTTTATGTCCCGCCTTTAGAAAAATTTCGACCACATTCCAAGGGAGACTGGATATATGGAGTCCGAATGGACCATGTTCTTCACCTCCATTATTGAAGCAGAAGCCCAGAATTGTGGCCGTAAATTTGATGGTGTTTCTTGAGGGGCCATCAAGCTGATGAAGCTTGATTGGATTGTGGGACTCCTGAAGCAGGTGAGATGGATCCGTGAGTCAAGCGAAGTACTGCTTAGGTTGTTGGTAAAGCAAAAATTCTGGTGCGGGATGAGTTTGGTGAGGCCGTGGTGCGGTCAACCTCGAAGAGATTCTGACAAACTGGTGACGCAGAAGGTGAAAGCAGCTCCCTGTCCATACTGTGTATGGTGCGGATGGGGCACTGCTGATCTCAACAGGGGATTTCCTCAAAAATCTGATCCATACAGTTACATACATACAGGTCTGACTGCAACATGATGATTTAAGACACTACTACTCTTTAAGGACCATGTCGCAGTCTAATAAGTTATGGTGTTTTAACTATGACATCTGAGATATACGACTCCAGCTACCACCACATTTTTTACAGTATTCCTGAGATAAACAGCATAGGATATGTTGAAATCAAAGAACTGCTTGCCCTTTATGTTGCAGATGAAATTATTGGCCAAATGAGGTAAAAGGACCTTTGTTGGTAAGAACTTAAGGTCACCAGATTCATGTCTGACCTTGTGAGTGTGTCTAATATGATGAAGTCTCACCCACACTGCCTCACACAGTCAGTTTATTGAGTAGGTGATGGAAGTAGTGTTGCATACTTCATGTCTGAAAAATGGTTAACAGCAATCATAATGAGCAAAATCATTAATGCAATATAAAGGCAGAGATTTAAAGTGCAAACTCATCAGGGAAGTCCCATGGGGCATGAATCTGACATGTTTTTGAGTAGACTTCAAGATAACAAAATTACTTTTGCTGCCACATTTGCCCCCTGCTGGTCATTAGACAGAACACAGCTTTAAAGTTTTCAGATCTTGAAACTATAGCCATCTTTAATATACACTACCGTTCAAAAGTTTGGAGTCACTTAGAAATTTCCTTATTTTTGAAAGAAAAGCACTGTTTTTTTCAATGAAGATAACTTTAAACTAATCAGAAATACACTCTAATATCTAATATACATTGCTAATGTGGTAAATGACTATTATAGCTGCAAATGTCTGGTTTTTGGTGCAATATCTACATAGGTGTATAGAGGCCCATTTCCAGCAACTATCACTCCAGTGTTCTAATGGTACAATGTGTTTGCTCATTGCGTCAGAAGGCTAATGGATGATTAGAAAACCCTTGTGCAATCATGTTAGCACAGCTGAAAACAGTTTAGCTGGTTAGAGAAGCTATAAACTGACCTTCCTTTGAGCAGGTTGAATATCTGGAAAAAATTATTATGTCAAATACAAATCATTATTTCTAACCTTGTCAATGTCTTGACAATATTTTCTATTCATTTTACATCTCATGGTGGTAAATAAGTGTGACTTTTCATGGAAAACACAAAATAATTGTCTGGGTGACCCCAAACTTTTGAACGGTAGTGTACAGTCTGCGGATGAGGGTTCATACCGACTCGTGGGTAGCAGGTGTTGTGGACCCCCTTCAGGCTCCTGCACTCCGAGTTCAGGCAGCTCCTCTTGTAGCCTCCCTCCTCCAGACTGGTGCTGCTGCCACATGTTGGACAGAAGCTGTAGCGGCTATGCCAGGCCAGCACTGATCGAGCCTGGGCCACGACACCTGGACAAAGGGTGACTACATTTACATAATGTTAGAAAAAAAACCTGGTTGACCCCGTCATTCTAAAGCCTGATATATACTTCTGTATTAACCCTACCTAGAGCCTATCTCGGTAGCCTATGCCAGTGTTCTTCAATCTTTTTTGAGCCATGGCACCCTTTTTACATTGAAAAAAAATCCTGCAGGACTCCACCAACCAAAAATGTTATAAAATTACATATTGTAGCCTATTACAGCATATGCAATGGCAATTTAGTCTTGTGATTTGTTTATACTCAGTGTGAAACTCTGTTTTTGATTACATCAAAGTGAAAAGACGAGAACACATGTGCACTTGCTCCAGGCAACGTGAATGCATGTGAATTTGCATCCGCACAAGTTAGATTTTGTCCAATCCAGGCCAAAACTTTGCTTGGTGTTTAGTCGTGATAGCCAATCATCCTTGATATTCCACTGTTACCGGTAGAGTAAATTAGTTTGAAAACTAGACCACCACTTACCAGAGACAAACCCGCTCCCGTGACGGGGGTACTTTCCATGGCAGAGCTCCATGGCAGTTTGTGTTCACTGCTTGTTTTTTACTGGGGGCAGGTGATGTCGGGATGTGGTTTCTGGAGGGGGTGGTGGTATTTTGTGTAGCGGGGCTTGAGGCATGGGTGTTTTTTTAGGGGTGATTTCCATGGTGGGTGCAGAGTGACTGCAGAGGTTGTGGGGATGGCCCCACAAGACAAAGAAGAAGAAGAAAACTTCTGTTCATATTCCCACCCACTGACATGGAAGCACCACTAATGCACAACAATGGCAAAGTATTTAATTATTTTTTGACCAATTAAGTGAAATTCAACAATTTCCCACAGAACCCCAGACAATCTCTCATGGCACACTAGGGTCCCATAGCACCTTGACCTACACTGTTGTCAGCATTTATATTTATGTGCTGGTCTGTCTGCCTTGTTCTACAGTTAAACTGCCAAAACATGTTTCTCTTCAATGTCTAGAGTGATTTCCCTTAAGTACTTTCTATGTTTTTGTTTGTTCTGTGAGGAATGTGAAGCTTGATCATCACTGGATCTTCCAACAGGACAATGATCCCAAGTACACCTCAAAGTCCACCAAAATTTGGTTTCAGAAGAAGTCTTGGAAGATGCTAGAGTGGCCATCACAGTTGCCTGACTTGAACACCATTGAAAACCTCTGGTGGGATTTGAAAAAGGTGGTTGCAGCACACAAACCCAAGAATATTAGTGAAATGGAGGCCTTTGCCCATGAAGAATGGGCTAAGATTTGTGAGGAATGCTGCCAGAACCTGATGTCTGGCTACGCATCATGTTTGCAACAGGTCATAGCACTAAAAGGGTGCTCTACTAAGTACTAAAGATGTTTGTTATGAAGGGGTTGAATAATTTTTGACATTGCAGTAGTCCTTAAAAGTGTCATTTTGTGTAGAATTTGGAGAAACCACTTGAAATATTAGTTGTGTTGAGCTATTTAACCCCTTGCACTCTGGTCAATTTCCCTAAAAACGCCTAAAAATAACGTACCCAAAGTAAATCAAAAGCTGTTCTTCAATCCTTTGCAGCATCTTCATGGGGTTGGTCTCATTTAAAAGAAAACACTTTGAATTTTTTGGCAAAACAGTCATAATCTCTCTAAGTGCTCCTGCCACTGAGTAACAGTCATCTAAACATACTGAACTTGAAGAAAATAAAGTATGCCTGGGTGTTTTTTTTAGATACAAATGCTTGCAAATAACACACAGCTGTCAGATACGGGCTGGAAAATGCAACAGAAATGTAGAACCAAGTGTTATCCAGCTGAGGTCCAAATTTTGTAACAATACCACAAAAAATGAATATATTACACAGCTTTTTTCTCAGGTTGTTCCCAGGTGTTTTTGAACTGTGCCAAATTGTGCCAAATGGTACAGTTTGGAAAAACGTCTAACTTTTGAATGATTCAATATAGAAGCTTCATCTTGCGCTCAAATGAAAGGTGACACTCAGGGCTGTGTGTGTGTGTGTGGGGGGGGGGGGTTGTTTATTTATTTATTCATGAATGAATGAATGAACAAACAAGACCCCTACACACAAAGAAGCATGCCACGTAAAAAATGTGTGGCCTGTAGGGAGCGTGGAATAAAGAAGCTGAATTGCTTTTTAATTCAGGTTTATTCAAGCATCACATCATCCCCAGCCTTCTCTCTCAAACGAGCAAAAAGAGAGTGAACTACATCCAAGCTTCACAGTTATAACATTTCACACAAAGGCTTTTCACACAGATGATTCACACAAAGGAAGAGTCACGTATCCCCGTCAAAACCCTCTATTGACATTTCTTCCTCTTCCAGACCTTCAGTTCCCCCACCTGTCTCCCGGGGGTCGGGAAGTCCTTTCATCGTACCCCCGTCCTCTTGTTGTTCCCCGCAGGTGGTCCAGACCCATTGTCCCCTTCGGTCGTGAGGTCAATCTCCATATGTAATCTCAGCATCCACTTTATGCTTAAACATATGTAGGCACAAATACACGGGCTACATGGCCTTTTATTACAAGAAAAAATAACCTACAGTGCAATAAAAATTATACTAAAATATCTGCAATGTAGAGGATAACAACTCCCTACCCCCCGCTACAGACGAACGCGGCGCACAAAAAAACAGTCCGTCAACGGTCCGTCAACGGTCCGTCATGTGGCGATGACGCACAGTTGTAATCACCGATCGGTCAAAAGTCATTTGGATTACTATTTTCAGTGATAAAGAATAATTTAGCTTATAACACTTACCTGTCCACAACAGCAGTGTCGCTGGCGAACATCTGTTTCTCGTTGTCAGACGAACATGACGCTGGTCCGCTTGTTATGACTCGTGGTTCTGGTCACGCGACCCGGTCAAATCATGATTCCATTATTGCGGTTTTGCGCTTCCATGATTGTGGTTTTGGCGAACGATTTTTCAAAACAAATAAGAACAGTAGTAATAAAAAAAGAGACTGGCGAACGCTACCGTTACACACAGCGGCATACACAAAACAGATTTTACGCAAGGGACGCACACTTTCAATGGTCGAACTTCTCTGCTTCAATTGGCTCCATGTATTCGCAGTCATTGGTAGGCGGGTCCCTCTTGCTAGGTTTTCAGTCATTGGTTCTTCAAGGTTTCAGAAACCCAATTCAAGGCTCTTATTAGTCGAATGAGAGGTCAATCAAATCTAAACCAATCAAAGCACTCCTTTGGCTTTCTGTTCGCGGCTGTGTCTGTAGTGGAAGAACAGAAATGCAGCCTTTTTTTTTTTTCAGTGCGCACTGAGTGCACCTACAGTGCACCTACACCTATGGGTAGAGATGGCTGCAAGCTCCCATCTCTCCAGGATCTGTACATCTCCAGGACCCGGAGGCGTGCTGGCCGGATCATAGCCGATCCCTCACACCCTGGTCACGTACTGTTTGCCCCCCTCCCCTCTGGTAGAAGACTTCGGTCCATCCAGACTAAAACCTCCCGTCACATGAACAGCTTCTTCCCCTCTGCCATTAGACTGCTGAACACTAAGTGACTCTCGTGCACCATGTACAGCAGCTCAACCAGACTCATGTCAAGCATCACTGTTTTCTTCCTGCATTACCGACTGCACTATATAGTTCTCCACAGTATCTGCTGCTGGCTAATATATATTTTAACTATTGACCAGTATCACTTAATCTTATCCTACACTTTATTACATGTATAGTTTATTTCTCTTATCTTATCATGTTTAATGTTGCAGCATTGTACCGAGACAAATTCCTAGTTTGTGTACTACATGAACAATGGCAATAAACCTGATTCTGATTCTGATTCTGATTCTGATTCTGAGACGCACAGTGCGCACTAGGACACACGAGGACGCACTAGGACGCAGAGACGTGACCGCCCGCTGTATCCTGGAGTGCAAGAGGTTAAATTGTTCTTGTTTGATTTGTTTATTGCCAACAGCTGTTGGTTTGTACATTTTGCCAATAAATCTAATTTGCAGTGGGGTTGAATGATTATGGGGTGGGGCTGTCTGTCTCTGATAGCTTTGCTTGTTTTTTTTTTACTGTTTTTAACCATTGGCATTCAAGAAATCAAGTCCTTACTTGTGTATGACCGCCAAACATTGTTGGATCTTAGACTTTCTGCCGAGGATCTTATTTCGTCTGATTATGGTGGATAGAAGCCTCCGCTCTTGTCAGATATCCCGCCTTACCTGTATCGGGCCTCAGCCCATCTCTCCGAGCGAAGGCGGAGGCCTCACCGTTGCCGTGGGAAATGCAGCGGTCAGCTGGTGAAACTGAAGGCCCGCCTGGCACATTTCTTCTCTGTTCCCCGGACTCCGGGCAGATTATGTTCCCGGGTTTCTGTGTCCTGGCGTTCCTTGGATCCTGCTGATGCCTGCCTGGTCCCTGTGACTGGCCTTGGTGAGGTGATCCGGCCCTGGCGCTGCTACTCTCCAAGGCCCCGCCAGCGTGGGGTAAATCCCTGGTACCTGAGACGGCTGCGGCACGTTTCCTGTTCTGCCGAGGCCCAGGCTCCAGCTCTAGCTGCAGCTCCAGCCCGGATTGGCCTGGTAAACGCCAGATCGCTGGCAAATAAAACTTACATCCTGAAGGATTTCATCAGCTCCCGGAAACTGGATTTCTTTTTCGTTGCGGAGACCTGGCAGACTGTGGGTGAACTCCCTGCTCTGTCCAAAGTTTTACCCCCAGGTTATGGTTATTTTAATTCCCCGCGGACAACAGGACGAGGAGGAGGAACGGCAACTGTTTACAAAAATGACCATAAATGTCAGCAGTGCTTTTTACCTTCTCCAATCTCCAGCTTTGAACTGACTTTCTTTGAGGTGGGTCACTTAAACCCTGTACTGTGTGCTGTCATATATAGACCACCCAAATATAATAAGGACTTTTTAAATGACTTTGCCATTTTCTTAGCTGGTACTGTATTGCTGTGGTGGTTCCAAGGTTGTCATAGCCAGGAGCGGCACTGGGGTTAAGCTCCCAGTGCTCATAAAATGCTCCTTATGGCGTGCGTCTCGAAAAGCCTCTGACAACTAAGTCCAACTCCTAGCCTGCCCGTGTGGTTTAGTCTCTAAGCCCGGCGGAACTGCTTTTACTAATAGGAGAAGGGGCGAGGGCGGATCTCTGGCGCCTTAAAACCAGATGCTTCGGGTAGATGGTGGCTCGTCAACCTGGGAAGGTAGTCCATCTAGGGGAAGGTAAACCCTGATTTCAAACCTCCACTGCCTTGCGGCATACCCGGTCACGGGAAAGGCTTCGGGAGTCAACCCTGAGGAAAAATCCGGAGTCGGAGCCCCTAAGGCAGTTCTATGTTTTGCTCAACATCGTTCTGGCAGCTCCTGCAATGGCGCTGGTGCCAAACTGTAGCAGCCCTGCTGTTCCTTTGGATTCATCAGTGACGTGGAGAGGGGGGACATGCTGCATGGGCAACATCTTGTCCTCCATATCTTCCTGCCCAGGCTTGAATCCTACCAACGCCCAACGCTGGAAGGTAGAACACCGGATCACTGGAGAGGACACTCCAGCTTCGCCTTTGGCGTAGACAAAACACGGGGAATGACAGTTACCGGTTATAAGCCACCGCTCAATTGGCATAGAGCGCGGCGCCAGGGGTTGTTCCCGATGGTGGGAGGGATCATCAGATCTCACTGGACAGCTACCGCCCGCCTCAAGCTGGGCAGCCCCCAGCCAATAAGGTGTTGTCCCGCCACAGCTTGCTTTCCTCATTGGGTGCATGGGGATGAGGAGAAGTCCGAACAGCAGGCTGAGACCCTTCGCACAAGGCAAGACAATAAAACAAGAGACCAATTCTAAAACTGGGAACTTGGAACGTCTGCACTATGATGACAGGACTCGCTGCTAACCTCAACGACATCAACGACACCAGGAAGACTGCCATCATCAATAATGAGCTGAAGAGACTGGGAGTGGATATCGCCACTCTCCAGGAAACACGGTTGGCTGACGCAGGCACACTGAGAGAGAAGGACTACACGTTCTACTGGCAGGGAAAGGGCAGTGACGAACACAGGGAACACGGAGTGGGTTTCGCAGTGAAGAACACCTTGCTGAAGATGGTGGAACCGGGCAGCACTGGCTCTGCACGACTCCTCACCCTCCGCCTGAACACCACTCAAGGCCCAGTCATCCTCGTCAGTGTGTATGCCCCAACACTGACAGCCACACCAGAGGCAAAAGACGAGTTCTACGAGAATCTCGCAACAACTGTCAGGATCATCCCCAACTCTGAACAACTCTTTCTCCTTGGAGACTTCAATGCCAGAGTGGGTGCTGACCACGACTCCTGGCCCTCCTGTCTTGGACCTTTTGGCGTGGGCAGAATGAACGACAATGGACAGCGGCTGCTCGAGTTCTGCACATATCACGATCTGTGCATCACAAACTCATTCTTCAAGACCAAGCCCCAACACAAGGTTTCCTGGCGACATCCGCGCTCAAAGCACTGGCACCAGCTGGACTTGATCCTGACCAGGCGCACCTCACTGAAGAACGTGCTAATCACCCGTTCGTTCCAGAGTGCAGATTGCGACACAGACCATTCATTGGTGCGTTGCAAGGTCAAGCTGCAGCTGAAGAAATTCCATCGTGCTAGACAGCCTGGAAAGGCACGGATTGACACCAGCAAGATGGCTCAACCAGAACTTGTTGAGCATTTTGCCTCCACCTTTGAGAAGGAACTTGGTGTACCACAAGAAGGAGAATCTGCAAAGCAGAAGTGGGAAGAGCTGCGAAACACCATCCACCGCACAGCCTTGGCTACCTTTGGGAGGAAGACCTCGAAGTCACAGGACTGGTTTGATGCCAAGTTGACCGAGATGACCCCCGTCATTGAAGCAAAGCGCTCAGCACTTGCTGAGTACAAGAAGTACCCAAACGAGAAGAATCTCCAGATTCTCAGGGCTGCGAGAAGCAAAGTTCAGCAGACTGCTCGGCGCTGTGCCAACGAGTACTGGACTCAGCTCAGCCAAGACATTCAAACCGCTGTCATAACAGGGAACATCCGTGGTATGTACGATGGCATCAAGAAAGCACTTGGTCCGGCTCAGAGCAAGACGGCCCCCCTCAAATCCTCCACTGGGGAGATGATCACAGAAAAGAACAAGCAGATGGAGAGATGGGTGGAACACTACTCCGACCTCTACTCCAGACAGAACACCGTGACACCGTCAGCCCTTGATGCCATCGACTGCCTGCCATCCATGGACGAACTTGTCGCCGAGCCAACCATCGACGAACTCAGCAAGGCCATTGATAGCTTGGCCGCTGGTAAGGCACCAGGCAATGACGGCATACCCCCTGACCTGATCAAGCACTGCAAGACCGCCCTACTGCTGCTATTGCATGACGTCCTCTGCCAGTGTTGTAAGGAAGGTGCCGTACCACAGGACATGAGGGACGCCAAGATCATCACCCTCTACAAAAACAAAGGGGAGAGAAGCGACTGCAACAACTACAGGAGCATCTCCCTCCTCAGCGTTGTTGGCAAAGTCTACGCACGAGTTGTTCTCGTTCGTCTACAGAAGCTTGCTGAACGTGTCTACCCCGAGTCTCAGTGTGGTTTCCGCTCTGAGCGATCGACAGTAGACGTGATATTCTCCATCCGCCAACTCCAGGAGAAATGCAGAGAACAGAACATGCCCCTGTACGTCGCCTTCATCGACCTCACCAAAGCGTTCGATCTGGTCAGCAGAGAGGGCCTTTTCAAGATCCTGCCAAAGATAGGATGCCCACCAAAGTTGCAAAGCCTCATCGAATCGTTTCACACCAACATGCAGGGGATAGTGCAGCACGATGGCAACGTCTCAGAGCCATTCAGCATACGCAGCGGAGTGAAACAGGGCTGTGTACTTGCGCCAACCCTCTTTGGGATTTTCTTTGCTATGCTCCTGAGGCATGCCTTCAGCACAGCAACAGAGGGAATCTACCTGCACACAGGATCTGACGGCAGGCTTTTCAACCTCGCCCGCCTGAAAGCCAGAACCAAAGCACGCGAGGCTCTTATCAGAGCCATGCTGTTTGCAGACGACGCTGCAGTCGCAACCCACACACAGCAGGAGCTTCAGACCCTGATGGACCGCTTCTCCCAGGCATGCAAGGACTTCGGGCTTACCATCAGCCTGAAGAAGACTAACGTCTTGGCGCAAGGCACGGAAGCACCACCAACCATCACCATCGACGACTACGAGCTGGAGGTCGTGAATCAGTTCACGTACCTGGGGTCCACGATCAGCAACAACCTCTCCCTTGATACAGAGATCAACAAGAGGATTGGAAAATCAGCCTTCACACTCGCTCGCCTCACCACACGAGTGTGGGAGAATCCCAAACTCTCTGTCAAGACGAAGATGGCAGTGTACAACGCCTGCGTCATCAGCACACTGCTCTATGGGAGTGAGACGTGGACAACATACGCCCGGCAGGAAAAGAGACTGAACTCCTTCCACTTGCGCTGCATTCGCCACATCCTGCACATATCCTGGCAGGACAAAGTGGCCAACACAGAAGTTCTGTCCCGCGCCGGCCTTCCCTCCATGTTCACTCTACTCAGGCAGCGCAGGCTCCGCTGGCTAGGCCACGTTTACCGTATGGAGGATGGCAGAATCCCCAAAGACGTCCTCTACGGAGAACTGGCAACTGGCAGGAGAGACGTTGGCCGCCCACAGCTGCGCTTTAGAGACGTCTGCAAGAGGGACATGAAGGCCCTGGAGATCAACACAGAGCGCTGGGAGGACCTTGCAACGGACCGCTCCAAATGGAGCGGTCCGTGGAGATTTAGAAGTGGAGATTTAGAAATCTGTGACACTGTATTGTCCAACCATATGCCTGTATTATTTGAGGCTGATCTGCCACGCACTGCAGCTAAAACTGGTGCTCCTGCTCAGCGCTGCCGGATTTTTAACCTTTCCACTGCCGGTCAGTTCTCCGCTGCCTTTGACCAGCTCTGTGGCCCTCCTGGTTCCATCTTATCTGTGGAGGAACTCAGCTCCTGGTTTCGCTCCTCCTGCCAAACCATCTTGGACTCTGTGGCTCCACTGAAAACCAAGCAGCCTCGACTCAAACCAGAGCCGTGGTTCAATGACAGAACTCGTGCAGTCAGACAGGAGTGGCGCAGAGCTGAACGCAGATGGAAGAAAGACAAACTGCAGGTGTCACTGCAGATTTTAAAAGACTGCTGGCGTCGGTATCAAAATACTGTCAAGCAGGAAAAAAGCAGATATTTTGCTAATATTGTTTTATCTCATTGTCATAATCAACGTGTTTTATTTAAAACTATTGACTCTGTTCTTAACACCCCACAGACTGACTGTTTGGAGCCTCCTCTGAGTTATGCAATGATTTTATGAACTTTTTTATTGATAAGGTGGCCACCACCAGGGCTCTCATCTCAGCTCCTGCCTCTGATCCCTCTGTCTCTGTCCCTTGTTCTGCTGTTTTTAATCAGTTTGAACCTGTGACTCTGTCATTTTTAGAGGACGTGGTTGGCCACATTAAGCCCTCAGGGTCTCCCTGTGATGCTGTCCCTCCTAGACTTTTTAAAAGAGGTGCTTCCCAGTACAGGCCAGTCAGTTCTCACCATCTTGAACTGCAGCCTGTCATCTGGTGTGGTTCCTGCAAATTTTAAACATGCAGTAGTACAGCCCTTGATTAAGAAACCTGGTCTCGATCATACCATGTTGGCATATTTTAGGCCTATTTCCAAGCTGCCATTTCTCTCAAAAATTTTAGAGAAAATTGTCTATATGCAGCTGAAATGTTTTCTGGATGAACACGGTATTTTGGAGATTTTTCAATCTGGTTTCAAAGCTTTTCATAGCACAGAGACAGTCTTGTTAAGAGTTTTTAACAATATTCTCTTGGCATGTGATTCAGGTGAATATGCTGTTCTTGTGCTGCTTGATTTAACTGCTGCCTTTGACACAGTGGACCATCATGTTTTAATTTCCCGTTTGCAGCACCTAGTGGGCATTTGTGGCACTGCTCTCAACTGGTTTAGATCCTATCTGTCAGACAGGACTTTTAAAGTTAACATGTCTGGGTTTGAATCCTCTTCTGCTCCTCTGCCTTACGGGGTCCCACAGGGGTCAATTCTAGGGCCCATGCTTTTTTCTTTGTACATACTTCCACTGGGTTCCATTTTTAAAAAGCATGGTATCTCTTTCCACCTGTATGCTGATGACTGTCAGATTTATGTCCCTCTAAAACAAAAAGCTGCCTCATCAGTAAACTCACTCCTGGCATGCATTGAAGACATAAAGTCTTGGATGGCTCTAAACTTCCTAAATTTTAAAGATAAGAAGACCGAAGTGATGGTGTTTGGACCTAGTCGCCCCTGTGAGTCCCTTCCTGTATACTTGGGCCCCCTTACTCCTTATGTTAAATCCACAGGTAGGAACCTTGGTTTTATCATGGACAATGATTTTAAATTAGACACGCAGATTCGTTCTGTGGTAAAATCCAGCTTCTTTCATCTAAGGCGTTTAGCAAAAGTAAAACCCATTCTCTCTAGACCACACTTGGAAACAGTAATCCATGCTTTTATTTCATCTCGGCTGGATTACTGTAATGCACTTTATGCCAGTGTCAGCCAGTCATCTCTTTCCCGTCTGCAGCTGGTTCAAAACGCCGCTGCTCGCCTTTTAACAGGTACACGTGGAAGAGATCACATCACACCCATCTTAGCTTCACTCCACTGGCTGCCCATGTATTTTAGAGTTCATTTTAAAATTCTTTTATTTGTTTTTAAATCCTTGAATGGTCTTGCTCCACATTACCTCTCTGAGCTTCTGCATCCCTACGCACCCACCCGGTCCCTTAGGTCAGCTGAACAGCTGCTTTTGGAGGTACCAAAGGCGAGGAGCAAGCTCAGAGGGAAACTGAGCCTTCTTGATCATGGCCCCCAGGTTATGGAATGATTTACCCCTGGACATTAGACAAGCACCTTCACTGTCCATTTTTAAAACACGTCTTAAAACACATTTTTACTCCCTGGCCTTCGACCCAGTATGAGACATTGATTTTACTGAATGAAATGGATTTTTATTTATTTTACTTATTTATGAATTTTTTTTCTGTGGTTCTTGTGTTAGCGCCCTTTGTGTTAGTGCCCTGCTTTTATGTTCTCTTGCTGTACAGCACTTTGTGTAGCGAGTGTTGCTTTTAAAGTGCTTTATAAATAAAGTTGATTGATTTTAATTGCAACTGTATTTGTTTAGAAGGAAAAGAAATACGACATTCAGACTTAAAAAGAACAGAAGAAAAATCTCATCTTCCTCACCAGCCTCTTCTTCACTAAGCTTCAGCAGGTCCCTGTTTGGTATCTTTGGGAAGAAGCAGTGCTTTTCTTTGGACCGTTTAAGAAGTTCAACCGCATCTTCTTCTGTGCTGATGGCAAACCAGGCAGGAGGCTCCCAGCTGGTCCCTTCTGTCTGAGTGGAACAGAGATTTTTCTTCTTCTCTACTCCAAGGAAGATGAGTACAGTTGCAGGTTTCTGAAGAAGATCCTTTATTGCCTCATATCTGAACTGACACAGCTTGGATTCAACCTGTCAGAGTAAGAGTCACAATCACACACTGCGCAGCAACACTGATGAAGCTTACTCCAGTCTGGATTAAAAACCGTACCTCTGCAACGTCCTCCTCCTCCGCGTTGTGCACCATAGGACTGAGGTTGGAGAACAGTAGATAGACCGTATCTGGATTGCTCTGCTTAGCCTCCAACCATATCTTGTCAGTCCTCTTCCTGCTCAGCCGGTCCAGCACTGTCCTGCTGAAGTAGTTCTCCTGTGGGCTGAGGTTTGGTCCTGGCAAGACTCGCTGGCAGCCGCTGTCTCTCTGTGCCAGGAGGTTGGCGATGTGTCTATGACCCCAGAACTTGGCAATGTCACAGGCTGTCTGGGATGATGTGTTCACGGAGAACCTGTCACAGCTTGAGCAAACCAGAACGGGGAAATTTGGTTAACACCATGTGTTTTGGGGTTGGCTAATTTAGATCATCAGCTAGCAGATTACTATTGATTAAAAAGAACAACTGCACGGAGCTGACACAGAAGAGGAGCAGAATGAGGGCATTTCTACACCTGAAAGCCTACACCAATGTCTGGTCCAAGGTTTGCGTTTCTGTTACATTGTATACATTTAGCCTAGTCAAGTTTATGCGATTCCCCAATGTCCTGTTGTCATGATGACACTTGTACAGTTAGCACAGACTGTGGTAGTTAGCAATACATGCCACTCACTCTCTACGGAGATTTCTGCAGCTCTGGACACATCAGTAACCTTATTTTAAGTTGAAACTGGGAAGACTCCACCACAGGGCCTGTGGTGGAGTCCTCATTTTTTTTTTTTTTTTTAAATTAATGAAATAAAATTCCCCAAAATCAGAGGCGCTGTGCCAGCAGACAAGGCAGACAAATGCTTAGAGCCTCAGGCCAGTAGGGGGCATTCCAGGGCTGACCAACTTTAAATCACTTCAGCAGTGTAGTTTGGTGTGGCGGCCCTACCTACACCACTCCTGCTGCACCTCTTATGTAAACAACTACAAAGAGGAAATTGTTGAGATTTCTAAAATTAAATAAATATGCAGGCTGACTACAACGCATTCCAAATTATTATGCAAATGATATTTGTCTCTGATTTTCCTAAATAGTTGATGTAAATGACAGTATAATTTTCATCAACTGTTGGAGCATAATTCAAATTTTACTGAACAAACCTCCCATTGATAAGTACTTTATACAAAAATAAAAAAACTCAAAATACACTGTTCCAAATTATTACGCACAACAGAGTTTCAGAACATTTTATTGGTTGTAAAGAACTGAAAATGGTCAGTTGTTGAATTTGCAGCATTAGGAGATCATATTTACTAAAAATCAAATGCTCTTTCAATCAAAAACATCTTAACAGGCCAAGTTACATGTTAACATAGGACCCCTTTTTTTTGATATAACTTTCACAATTCTTGCATCCATTGAACTTGTGAGTTTTTGGAGAGTTTCTGCTTGAATTTCTTTTCAAGATGTCAGAATAGCCTTCAACAGCTGCTGTTTTGATATGAACTGCCTCCCACTCTCATAGATCTTTTGCTTGAGGATGCTCCAAAGGTTCTCAATAGGGTTGAGGTCAGGGGAGGATGGGGCCACACTGTGATTTTCTCTTCTTTTATGCCTATAGCAGCCAATGATACAGAGGTATTCTTTGCAGCATGAGATGGTGCATTGTCATGCATGAAGATAATTTTGCTACAGAAGGCACAGTTCTTCTTTTTGTACCATGGAAGAAAGTGGTCAGTCAGAAACTCTATATACTTTGTCGAGGTCATTTTCATATCTTCAGGGACCCTAAAGGGGCCTACCAGCTCTCTCCCCATGATTCTGGTCCAAAACATGACTCTGCTACCTCCTTGCTGACGTCGCAGTCTTGTTGGGACATGGTAGCCATCCACCAACCATACACTACTCCATCCATCTGGACCATCCAGGGTTGCACGGCGCTCATCAGTAAACAAAACTGTTTGAAAATTAGTCTCCATGTATTTCTGGGCCCACTGCAACCGTTTCTGCTTGTGAGCATTGGTTAGGGGTGGCCGAATACAAAGTTTATGCACAAATGCAAGCTTCAGGAGGATCCTACACCTTGAGGTTCATGGGACTCCAGAGGCACCAGCAGCTTGAAATACTTGTTTGCTGCTTTGTAATGGCATTTTAGCAGCTGCTCTCTTAATCCAATGAATTTGTCTGGCAGAAACCCTCCTCATTCTGCCTTTATCTGCATGAACTTGTCTGTGCACTGCAGCAGCCACAAATTTCTTCACAGTACAATAATCACACTTACGTTTTTGTGAAATATCTAATGTTTTCATACCTTGTCCAAGGCATTGCCCTATTTGACGTTTTACAGCAGCAGAGAGATCCTTTTTCTTTCCCATATTGCTTGAAACCTGTGGCATGCTTAATAATGTGGAACATCCTTCTTAAGTAGTTTTCCTTTAATTGGGCTCACCTGGCAAACTAATTATGACAGGTGTCTGAGATTGACATCAGTGATCTAAAGAGCCCTGAGACACAATACCATCCATGAGTTTAATTGAAAAACAAAAAAATTGAATGTTTATGACACTAAAATCCTATTTGCATAATAATCTGGAACATGGTGTAAAGAGAGAAAAGTCCAGCTTCGCTTATCCTCCACCTGTCAGATGACCACTGTGACAAACTCTGCTTTAACAGCAGAACCAGCGCGAGTTCTGTCAGTGGTCATTCCACCTCCAACTGACCGATCCTGTGGATTCAATCTCCGGCTGCAAACAGCAACAACTACGGTCCTGTGTGTTGCCTGTCAAATATGATTTATAAAGACAAAACAGCAAAAGTAGGACAAAATTTATTGTAGTGGTTGTTTGTTTTTGCTCTTCTTGTGTATGTTTGTGTGTGCACACAGTTGTCCATTGCAGCTTTGAAATTAATATAATCTGTCAGAATAATGACAGATGTCTTCTGATTAATTTCCACTCTTTGGGCCCTATTTTGACGATCATCTGTGGACTTTTTCATCAGATTTTCTGCTGTATGCCAGTGTTTTTGTTAGTTTCTGTCAGTGCATTGTCTGTTTTTTATACTTTGCGTCATGTCATCAAATTACCAGTAGACAGTGTGCTTGCTGGGGGAGGCTCATTTCAAAGAGGTATGGCAGCACGCAACCTAATGCACATTGCTGTCATGACGCCGAGCACAGTGTACGCACTGTGCTCATCATCATGTCAGTTTATTCCTGATTATTTTTCTCGCCTTGGTGCCATTATTTGACTTCTTGTTTGGTTTTGAATGTTTGTGCGATTTTAGTTTGCCAGTTGTCCAGTTTGTGTAAAAATATTATTTCCTTACCTCGCCCTTACTAGGTTGGTGTATTATTATTATTGTCTGTCTTTTGCATTTTATCTGAATCTGGGTTGGTATTCTTCTGCCATGTCTTCCGTGCTTTTACTTTGATAGTGTCCTTTGTTACTTCCTGTATCTCCTAGCTAGTTTCACGGTTGTCCTCAGCGGTTTGTATTTATCTTTGCTCCTGTTCCACACACCTGTTCTCTTTTGTCATCATTTCCTTTGCCTTATTTAAGGGGCTGTGAGCTATTGTCCGGAGCAGCACCCTTCTCAACAGCAGGATGCAAGTTCCCTCTTTATTCTCCTCAGTTTAATTCTATGTTATCCTAACATGTATTCCTTATCTTGTTTTCTGGGTTTAGCCAGCGATTCTGCTCGCCTTGGCTGTCTGCTATTCCTGGCTTCATCTGTGTTCACTAGTTCTCTAGTGTTGTTAAGTTTTTGTGTGTGTTCACTAATAAATATGCAAACTCACAGCCAGCGCATGGTGCCTTATCTTTCCCTGAAAGGGAGTTCTTGACATTACTATTAAAGTCCATGTCATGAGAATCCACTTTTGATGAGGAAAAAGGAGGTCTGTCATCAGAAGTGCATTGTTTAATGATATTTCAATGGCATGCTTTGAAATTGCGCATCTCTGGAGTTCATGAGGAAACAGCATCCGCTGGGATTTTATTTTAAAGTAGAACTGAACTCACCTTTTTGCCAAAAAAGTAGAATAGCAGATTAATTCCTTATTACCTATTGTATTTTTCAACACATAAAAGAAATTTTTAGGCCGTGCGATGGCCAAGCTATAAGCCGATAAACTTTTGCCTCCGGCTGGCAGTGCCAAACAAACCGGAAGTAGTGCAGACGATGCTGCGTGACGTCACGAGTGTGACCCTTATCAAAACAACAATGGCAGATGATAGCAGTTCCAGCAGTCAAGAACACCAGAGTTTTCAGAGTGAAGAGGCATTCAGGATCGGTGACAAGACAGAGGAGGATGCAGGAGTGTCACGTGAACAGGAAGAGAGCGAGGGAGGCATCGAACCGTACAGATTAGAGCCAGAATTTTCGGGGGATTCCAGCACCGACTCAGACCGCAGCAGTGATGGGGAGGAGAGTCGCTTATTGAATACAGAATGGTGAGTCTTTACTTTGGCATGTTTGGGGTGTCAGGATAAGGAAAATTAACAATAAAAAAGAAAGGTTAAAAAAAAAACATCAGCATTTTTCCAACTTATTACAGTTATCCCTCACTTATCACGTTTAATGCGGTCTTCCTTCGCTGGGTATAGGTGCTCGGCAGGGAGCGAAGCTGGGTAAAACGTCTCCGCCAATCAGCTTGCGAGATAAAACGTCTTGGCCAATCAGCTTGCGAGGTAAAACGTCTCGGCCAATCAGCTTGCGAGATTCCCGAGCGGGCTGGGGAGCCGGGGAGAGTGGGCTCTCCGTGTTGATACCTGATGTTCTAATGTAGTCTCCCTGCCTTCTCATTAGAACATCAGGTATCAACACGGAGAGCCCGCACAGCTCAAAATCTACCTCTCTGACCACCGCTCCACTCCTCTCCGCCCACCTCTTCACCGCTCGGGAATCTCGCAAGCTGATTGGCCGAGACGTTTTACCTCGCAAGCTGATTGGCCGAGACGTTTTACCCAGCGAAGGAAGACCGCATTCATTGTTCTTTATCGCTCGTGTTGCTTAGTGGCACTTCTCGCTGTTCTCTTGTGCCTTTTTGTGCAAAATAGTACTTGTGACGCCCTTGGGGGGGGGGGGTGACGCTACTTCGCGGTTTTTCACTTTTCGCGGTCGGTTCTGGTCCCCATTAAACGCGATAAGTGATGGATCACTGTATATCTAGAAACGCATCGCTTCCCGGTCGCTTTTCCTCCCCCTTTCTTTTCTTTCGTCGCCATGACAGCTTTCCTTGGCCACTGAACAGATCTTCCCAGGTGTTGGAAGTGTTTTGTAGTCGACTATCACGACAAAATGCACCAAAAACAACAAGTGTCGACGTGCTCGCAATGGTAAACATGAGGACTGGGTCACACTCATGACGTCACGCGGAACTCCGGCTGCGCTTTGGCGGATTTGTCTGATTTTTCAGGGCGGGAAATTCTAAATCGCGATTTTCTCCAAGATTCCGGGATTTGTGGAGGGGGTGCCAATGATAAATTATCTTTATAATTGTATGTACTATCACCCAGTGCCGTTCAATGCCGTTCAGTTCACCTTTAATAGTGTTGTAACAGTCATCATATAATTGCCCATCATTTTAATTATATGGTGATCACACACTAGTTTTTTTTTAATTCCATCCACACTCTCATTTTAATAGTGGACTTACCATTGCAGTCTATAGATTAGGCATTAATGTAGGATTTTTTTAGGGGAATGAATGAACAGGGAGCATGTGTGCACATGGGGGGGGGCATCAGTCTGAAGATTTTTATTTCATCCACATTTTCGTTTTCATCAGACTTATTAGGCATTAATGTGTATATTTTTATGGAAATGAATGAGTGAACAAGGAATGTGCAGCATTTTACTTTTCACTGTAGCTCTCCACAGAGACGGGAGATGCATCTGCCTCGGCCACGTGCCCTGGGTTTCCAGCTGGGCCGAGGCCACCTGCATCACACCTAGGGTTGTGGTTCTCCATCAGCAAACTTCCTGATTGCCACCCGTCAGGGGCCAGCAGAAGCCACCGAAAGCATGCTTGCTTCGTGGCTGGGGTCGGCAGAAGATGGCAAGCCGCGCTAGAGCTCCTTCATTTCTCCCACCTGGGAGGGACTGGGACAGCAGACCCCCGCATGAGATGGGGAGACTCGAAAGCAACAGGAGAGGGAGCATTCCATCTCCCCATGGGCTGGGAGTGACTTCCATGCTATTGTTAATGAAAGTTTATGAAAGGTTGCACAGGCATTATCCTCTTTTCCTGAAGCTTCAAACCCATTCATGTCTGTGGGTTGCATCCATGTGCACTACATTAAACCATCCATCTGATTTTTCAGCTCAGCATTCGTCCCTGTGTTTTTTTTTTTGTTTTTTTTTTGTCTAGCATAACTAACTTGGCATCAGCTGTGATTGATGTCTTCCTTATTGCAGCATTACTATTGCGTGCATTTTGGCTCACATGCACGGGCTTTTGGTCAGCGCAAAACCCGTCTTAAACCATCATGATCACAGGTCACTTTAATGTGTCTCTTTGCATTAAAGGGATGGGCATGAACGCTTTAGATTATCCAAAACACACTTCTGAATGATTAGACTGGCCTCTTTGCGTCATGTGCCAGCAGAAAGTTCATTTCTATGCTGTTGTGATAAGGAAATGAACTTGGAAACACCCATAAACACATTCCGCGTTGCTGACAACTGACTGACCGCGTCGTTGTAATATGGAACTTAGTCTCTGCCCGTTTTTCCTATTCAAATGTCTGCTGAACTGAGGTGAGGTGGTTCCTGCTCTATTTTGTGACTTTGTTGGTGCTTAAAAAGTCTTGTTCTCATAGTGATGCAGACAATGACCCTGCTTACATGGTCCTGAGTAAACCGATAAAGGTAATAAACGGCTTATGGTGTTTACATGCACCAAGTAAATGGTTTACTGGCCAAATAAACTAGGTGTGTTAATCCATTTTCTCATAAACCGATAATGGCCTTTAACTGATAATCAGATTACTCTGTTTACGTGACAGTTTGAATAATCAGGTAACTCCAGAAAGCTGATTATAATCGGTTTACTCGTGACCATGTAAACAGGGTCATTGTTTCTCTCAATTTTTATTTTTATTTTTTTTTTGAGGTTTTGTACATATAGCTACTATGAAGACTGGGAATGGATCTATAACTGTATGGATTCTATAAACTCTCAACCTGTTGGTTTGCATTACCTTTCATACATCATGATTCTCCAAAACCATTGTTTAAAGTCTGGCCATTCTGGGGTAAACTCTTTAAGAAGCAAGAACAACAAGCTTAACAATGAGACTGTGTTTATTAAGCGCCATTGTTTCCTTGTTTTATTGCTTTTAATTTCTGGAAATGTTAAGCCTAACCCCGGACCTCAACATGAACACACTGAGACACCAACAGATTTTAAAGAGCGATCTGGTCTTTTTTAGTCATTTAAATATTTTGTTTAATTTATTTTTATTTTAATGGTTTAATTTTACAGGGACAATGCACATTAATAAACATTTCTGTAAATACGTCAGTTTAGTCAACTGGCTAATTTTCAACTGCAGTCCCTGGGCAGGTAAAGCACATAAATTCAAGAGACATCAACACTGCACATGTAACAGAACACATTTAAGAAAAAAAAACTTCAGAATGCTTAGACAAAATTACAGAGTGGTCACATATTTGATTATGTTTTAACCATGACTTCAAGTTAATTTTAAAAGACTGGTAGGTATCACAGTCTCTAACAGCTCTTGGCAGACTGTTCCAGGTGTGAACTGCTCGCACTGAAAAAGCTGACTGGCTAAAAGTAGACCTCCTCACAGGTATTACACAGTCCCCTCTTTCTGCAGACCTAGTATGTCTACCAAAGGATGTTCTCTGCTGTATAAAAGCACCGGGGGGGGGGGGAGCCATGTAAAATCTTATAAACAAGACAGACGTCTGTGAATTTGATAAGATTGCCCCAACTTAATAAATTATGGTTTGCAAGGCAGTGACAGTGATAATGAGTTTGGTTTTCTATCAAGTATCTTCAAAGCTTGATGGTAAGCTGACTGCATAGGTTTGAGTGTTGTACAGGAAGCTTGTGCCCAGCTTGTTAGGCAGTATGACAGATGTGACACTATCATAGCACTGAAATATAGCATTCCTGCCTCAATGGTTAAACAGTTTCTAATATGGCAAAAATTTGACAAATTAAACTTTATTATATTTTTTACAGTTTTAATTTGTTTTTTGAAAGTAAAATTGGAATCAAGAATTATACCAAGATATTTATAGTCCGATACCACCCTGAGCTTTTCCCCTGCAACCTAAACATCAGATGTGTCATTATCTGTTAACCTTTTGGGGAAAAAAACAACATACAGACTGTTTTCTTTATGTTTAAGTGAAGACAGGAGTTCTGAAGCCACTGTGTGACGTTGGCCATTACAGCTGTGAGTTTACATGGGGCTTGCTGTTTGTTTACTGCATGTACTGTATATAGGTGAGAGTATCATCTGCATACATTCAAATTTCACAGCCTTGGCATATATTAGGAAGATCATCTATGTACAGGCTAAACAACAGTGGCCCTAGAACTGACCCTTTTGGAACACCAATGTCACAACTAAGGGCTGATGACAGCTTACCATTTATCCTAACCTTCTGTGTTCTACCTTCCAAATGGGATTTCATCCATGTGATAGCACTTTGGGGAAAATTAAAGCTTGAGAGCTTTGCCAGGAGAACACCATGGTCAACAGTGTTGATTTTTTTTTTTATTTATTTTTTTTAAATCTAAGAACACAGCCCCAATGACTCTTCCCTTATCTAATTTAGATTTGATGCTCTCTAAGAGAAAACAGGTTGCTGTTTCTGTTGAATGATAGACTGATAGATGTACTTTATTGATCCCAAACTGGGAAATTACAGTGTAACAGCAGCATGACAGCAGACGCCCAAAACAACAGAAACACACACAGTATAATAGACAAAGGGTTTACCTATGGAAAGTAAAACTGCCTAAATAGCTTATATACATCATAGATGAATAGATTCTGACCCATACAGATACATGAATTATTCCCTGCTGTATAATGCAGGACTATCAGGTGCAGGGTGAAATGTGAGGCACCAATTGGACTGCAAGGTGCAGTATGGCAGCATTGTTATGACTAGAATTCAACATTGCAGTGAGTGAATGATGGGGCCTAAAACCAAACTGCACAGGATGCAATCTGAAAGGACTAGTTTTAAGATGTTTAGTGAGTGGTTCTGCAACATGTCTTTCAATTACCTTTGACACAACGTTCAATATGCTAATTGGTCTGTAATTGCAGACTTCTGTAGAATCACCCATTTTGTAGATAGGAGTTATTATCGTGGTCTTCCAGGCTCTTGGAAAAACACCCTCATTAATGGATTAATAGCATTTGTTATTGGTTGAGACAAACACTCATTAAACATTTTCATAAACATTGTTACGGGGGGCATTAATATTCGTAGTTTATTACCAAAAATGGATTTTACCAATATTTGAGCAGTCTACTGATGCAGATGTTATTGTGTTATCGGAAACCTGGCTAAAAAATCCATTAGGGACTCTGATATTGCCATATCTGGTTATGTTTTTCGTGCTGATCG
This sequence comes from Pholidichthys leucotaenia, assembly GCA_020510985.1. Taxonomy (NCBI): domain Eukaryota; kingdom Metazoa; phylum Chordata; class Actinopteri; order Cichliformes; family Pholidichthyidae; genus Pholidichthys; species Pholidichthys leucotaenia. The sequence continues at coordinate 457,828,591 of CM035838.1, read as the reverse complement.
GCCAAAAAAGGGCGGTGGTGTAGCTCTATGTCAAATGTAAATTTAATGTTAATATTTTAATGTCTAAGTCATTATGTAAGCAATTTGAACTCTTAGTTTTAAATTTTAAAATTAACTTAAACCTTAATATCATAGTAGCTGGCTGCTATTGGCCCCCATCAGCTGTGCCTGAGGCTGCATTCAGACCAGGATAGTCTGGGGGTCTCGGTTCGATTGGGCGAGGAATGGTGAGAATTTTCACACCTTCACTTGGTTTGGTTTGCATTCACACAGCACTTTACTCAGGCCGACCAAACTGCCTGGACAATGTCAAGCAGTTACAACAGCTGCTTGTTTGTGGCGCTGTAGCTGAAGCCACCACTGACCAGGAAGAAAAAAATCTCAGCGAAGAAGAGAAATCTGGCTCATCGATTGGCTAGGACCGGAAACGGAAATCCATTCCCTTCAGGTTGTTTGTCCACCACAAACAAATAAAAATAAAAACTCCGCTGTCCATACAAACCCCCGTGCCGCCATCATGTCGCTAAACGTTTTAAAAACCTCAGTATTCTTGTGTGTAGCCACAAGCAGCTGAGAAATCTGGTCCTCAGACCAAATATCTCAGAGCCTGCATCTCCACACTACTTGAAGTCTGTCCACAAGACATTTTTTAACTTTTCTCCTCTGCTTTCTCCTGTAAAAGGATTTCTTGGATTTGCGCGGTTGTCTTTATTGTTATTGTCTACCCAAAATGCACTACGGTAAACGCCACTTCCTCTTCTCAGACTACGTGTTGCTATGGTTGCACAAACGCTGAGGGGCACTTCCGCCTTTTGATCCACTGGATACTCCGTTTAGATTCACATGGCAAGCAAAGTGCACCAGATTTCGTTTGCAAGCGAACCGAGACCCTCGTTTTTGAGGGGTCCTGACTTTGCTTGTTTGGAGTGCACTAGAGTTTCAACACGCGTTCAGACGGCACCAAATGAATCAAACTCTCCGCGGATATCCTTTGGTCCAGACCAAACAGTGGTCGTCTGAATGCACCCTGAGTCTCTGTCTTCCTTGGCTGATCATTTATCACAAATTGATCTTAAGGACATTGTGTGGCTAGGTGATATGAATTGGGATTGGTCATCTCCTAAATCAGATGATGTTAAGGAGCTTTGTGATTCTCTTAACTCGACCCAGATTATTGATAGCCCTACACACCCAAATTTGAAGTTTCCTGATCGGTCTTCTTTACTTGACTTAATTTTGACAAGTCATCCACACACATAAATATGCTGCAATTGGGGTGTTTGCTAATGACTAATGACTGTATTATAGCTGCAAAGAGGGACACCAAGATTCCTAAAACAAAGGCCAGAAAAATTGTTAAAAGGGATCTTAAACATTTTGTAGATCAAGCTTTTTTTTACATGATCTCTTTTTATGGACTGGGACAAAATCAGATTAATTGATGATGTTGAGCTTGCTTGGTCATTTTTTATGACACCTTTGTTAGCTTTGTTGACAAACACACTCCTTATAGAAAATTTTGAGTAAAGAATCATAATAATCCTTGGTTTTGTCCTGAGCTGGCTAATAAGTTGCATGAAAGGAACAAAGTGTGGGCTAGAGCAAGAAAACCTGCCTCTGAATTAGACTGGCTGCACTTTAGGAAATTAAGAAATAGCTGCACATCTGAAATTAGAAAAGCTAAGTCTGAATATTTTCTTCATTCTACCAGCAATAATCTTAATGAGTTAAGAAAATTCTGGAGAACTGTCAAATCAAAGTGGTGATATGTCCTCTGTTAAGCTGGGTTCACACTATAACGTTTGGACTGACTTTTACTGACGTTTTGAAAAATCAGAGAAATCAGTCCAAACATTGGTAAAATTACGTTTGGGAACTTTTACAAACTTTTACAGACTTTTGCTAGCATTTCCCAGTGTTTCATTCAGCATTGTCAAACTTTGCCAACTTAGGCTAGTGTATGTGTAGCAGTTGCCAACTTAGGTTAACTTAAGCTAAGAATACTCAGCGCAGTTCAGCTGACATCAGTGTCAGGCGACGCTCATATAAAGATCAGCGTTTGTGGAGGCTTCCTGCCATCCTGGACCTGATTTTTAGGGTGGATTAACGCTACGTTTGGACCAACTTTTACTGATGTTTTGGCAAACTTCTGGCTCTGCTGGCAAAAGTTGATAAGTTAATGATAGTTGGTGTTTGTTGGCAAACGCTGGTCAAAGTTGTATTCGATGAGAATTTTCAGCATGCTGAAAATTTGCTGACATTTGGAAATAAACGTCGGTGAAAGTTGTGCTCAGTTTGTAAAAGTTCCTGAGCTCTGGGCTAAGTTATGCAGAGTTCGCCTAAGTCAGCCTAAGTTAAGTTCCACTGGCAAACGTTGATTGAAATGCTAGTGAAAACAGATGTTTTTAGATCGAAAATCACTTCAAACATGCATGGACGAAAGAGAAATAGAGAGAAGGGAGTTTAAAAAAAGAATATATATGTGTGTGTGTAAGAGGACAATGTACAGTATTTGGTGATAAAGTGTGTACATGTTTGTTTGTTCCCCCCCCCCCCAATCTACGGGACTATATATTACGGGTATTTGATTTAGTTTCGAGTAGTCTGTGGGTTTGTTTGCTCCAGGTGATGGGTGTGGTCTGGTGAGTGGTTTGGAATTTCGTGTCTTTGCAGTGTTCTACCACTACGCTGTACTGTTGCACAAACGTGTCTTTTGCCAGTATGGATTACTGGCTGCCTTGGAGACTTTTTTTTTTTTTTTTGGCCGTCTGAAAGACATTTTCTTGGACCGTGGAATAAAGTATAAAAAACATACATAAAGTATAAAAAAACATATATACAGTCATGTGAAAAATTAGGACACCCCATTAAATATTCAGTTCTTTATTAAGATATGTTCACATATCTATGTCGAACCTTGTTTTTGTTTGCATTTTTTTTTTTTAACATTTTATCAATTTTAAGTGGGAATGAATGTGGGGGTGTCCTAAAAAAGATGGGGTGTCCCAATTTATTCCTCACTATTTGTTTAGAATTGCATTTTACAGAAAATTTGAAAAGTCTTTAATTTATTTTTTTTCCACAATATTTTTTATTGAACTTTTTTACAAATATGGTATAAACAGTCAGACATAAAAGTAGTTTAAAAATTAAAAATAATAATAAAAAATAAAAATAACAGCCATTAACAAAAACAGGTCAACAACAATGCTCTTCTGTTTAGTCTAGGTAATCTATTACATAAGAATACATAATATATATTGAAACAAGATATCAAACTTCTTGAATAAAAAAAAGTTTAAAAAAAATAAAAAATAAATCACCAGCTTGGAATTTGCAAGGTCCACACATATCATTCACCTTCTTCTTCAGAAGTTATGTTTAATTTCTTTACAAAATCAATGAAAGGTCTCCATATATTCTCAAACACAATTTCTTTTGATTTCAGTATATATGTTATTCTTTCTAGTGGAAGGTTTGTTAACATCTGTCTTAACCACTGAGTCACATCTGGTCTGAGTTTTTTTTCGACAGTAGTGCAATACATTTGTTGCCATTAAGCAAACCGAGGTCTATGAATGCTCTTTCACTTTTATTGAAGTTGTTTTTCTGGATACAGACCCAACAAAAACAGTTTAGACTTCAATGTGATTTGTTTTGAAATTATTTTTTAAATTGTTACCCTCACCTCTTCCCAAAACATTCTGATTTTTCTACATTCCCATAAACAGTGAAATAAGGTTCCTTTACTTTCCATACATTTTGTGCATGTATCTGGTATGTTTTTGTTATATCTATTTAATTCCACTGGTGTAACATACAGTACATCCGCATTAACCATTTAAAATGTATCAGTTTAAGACATGCATTTATTGATTTGGTTTGAACTCCTGCACAAGCCATTTCCCATTATTCCTCTGAAATTTCAATTTGCAGGTCTTCTTTCCAGTCATTCAGTCTTTTCTGAGTTTTCACATGAAAATGGTGTCAATGAGTTATAAAACTCTGAAATGATACTCTTTCTCTGACTATCTTTTATCAAAATTTTTTCCAAAGATGAATGAGTAGGTCGGGTGAGAGCATTATTTTGATTTGATCGAATAAAATTTCTAAGCTGAAGATATTTAAAAAAGTGTGTTCTCTTAAGATTGAATTCAATCCTCAGCTCTTCAAAAGACATTGTTATGAGTGTGACAAATATAAGTCTTGAATCTTTTGAATCCCTTTTAAATTCCATACTTTAAATACAGTATCCGCTCTCCCTGGTGTAAAATATTGATTACCCTATATTGGGCTGAACTGTGACAGTGAGTGTGGTTCTTTTAAATATTTTTTGGTTTCACACCATATTTTAATCATGTGCTTTACAATTAGATTTTTAACCTGTTTCTGTAATTTTTTAGCTGAGTCTGAGTATATGAATAAGGGAAGAGGTAAAGGTAAATTGTATGACTCCATTTCAGTCCAATGAGGAGGATCATTTGTTAAACTGTGTCATAGACCTCAGTTGTGCTGACCAGTAATACAACATAAAGTTTGGACATTTCAGACCTCCACGATCAAATGGTAAGTACAGTAAGCACAAATGTAGTCTAGCCTTCCTATTGTTCCATATAAATTCCACTAACTTTTTTTTTAATTCTTGAGAATAGATCTGAAGGTGGTGGTAAAGGGATGTTTTGGAATAAGTAAAGTATTTTTGGTAAGATATTACTTTTAAGTACAGTTAGGCCCAGAAATATTTGGACAGTGACACAATCTTCATGATTTGGGCTCTGCATGCCACCACATTGGATTTGAAATGAAACAACTACAACGGAATTGAAGTGCGGACTTTAAGGTTTAATTCAAGGGGTTGAACAAAAATACATGATTAAACATGTAGGAATTGTAGCTATTTTTATACAAACGCTCCTCACTTCAGGGGCTCAAAAGTAATTGGACAAATAAACATAACCCTAAGTAAAATGTTACTTTTCAATATTTTGTTGAAAATCCTTTGCAGGCAATGACTGCCTGAAGTCTGGAACCCATGGACATCACCAAACGCTGGGTTTCCTCCTTTGTGATGCTTTGCCAGGCCTTTACTGCAGCTGTCTTCAGTTGTTGCTTGTTTGTGGGTCTTTCTGCCTTAAGTTTTGTCTTGAGCAAGTGAAATGCATGCTCGATTGGGTTGAGATCTGGTGATTGACTCGGCCATTGCAGAACATTCCACTTCGTTGCTTTAAAAAACTCCTGGGTTGCTTTTGCAGTATGTTTTAGATCATTGGTGAAGCGCCGTCCAATCAACTTTGCTGCATTTGGCTGAATCTGAGCAGAAAGTATATCCCTATACACTTCAGAATTCATCCAGCTGCTTCTGTCTTTTGTCACATCATCAATAAACACAAGTGACCCAGTGCCATTGGAAGCCACGCATGCCCATGCCATCACACTGCCTCCACCATGTTTTACAGAAGATGTGGTGTGCTTTGGATCATGAGCTGTTCCAGTTCTTCTCCAAACTTTCTTCTTCCCATCATTCTGGTACAGGTTGATCTTAGTCTCATCTGTCCAAAGAATGCTGTTTCAGAACTGGGCTGGCTTCTTCAGGTGTGTGTTTTGGGTTTTTTTTTTTTTTTTTTGGCAAAGTCAATTCTGGCCTTTCTATTTTTGAGGCTGATTCATGGTTTGCACCTTGTGGTGAATCCTTTGTATTTACTCTCATGAAGTCTCCTCTTTATGGAAGACTTAGATACTGATACACCTACTTCCTGGAGAGTGTTCTTCACTTGAGTGGATGTTGTGAAGGGGTTGTTCTTCACCATGGAAAGGATTCTGTGATCATCCACCACTGTTGTCTTCCGTGGACGTCCAAGCCTTTGTGAGTTCCCAAGCTCACCAGTGCACTCTTTTCCTCAGAATGTACCAAACTATTGATTTGGCCACTCCTAACATTTCTGCTATCTCTCTGATGGATTTCTTCTTTTTTTTTTTTTTTTTTCAGCCTCAAGATGGTCTGTTTCACCTCCACTGAGAGCTCCTTTGACTGCATGTTGTATGTTCACAGCAACAGCTTCCAAATGCAAACGCCACACCTGGAATCAACTCCAGACCTTTTAACTGCTTAATTGATGACAGGTTAACAAGGGAAGAGCCCATGCAGCCTTGTTATTTTTTTTTTGCAGCCTTCTGAGTCAATTGTCCAATTACTTTTGGTCCCTTGAAAAAGAGGCGGCTACGTATTAAAGAGCTGTAATTCCTAAACCCTTGCTCCAATTTGGATGTGAATACTCTCAAATTACAGCTGAGAGTCTGCACTTTAAGCCCATATTGATTATATAATTGTATCCTGAATATGTTTTCGTAAACAGCTAAAATAACAAAACTTGTGTCACTGTCCAAATATTTTTGGGCCTAACTGTATATTAATTCTCCCAATCACTGACATTGGTAGTGACATCCATCTCTGAAGCAACTCATTAATATCTGTCATTAAGGCTTCATAGTTGGCATTGGCGACTGATTCTAGCTCAGGCAAGATTTGAATTCCTAAATATTTAAACTGATCTACAACATTGAATTGGTTTACCTCAGGGGCTGGGTGATTTCTCTGGGTCTCATTTAGCATTAATATTGAAGATTGTTTTGTTTATTTTATATCCTGATATGTCCCCAAAATTCTTTATTAAATTTAACAAGATTGGAATTTTTTTTTTTTTTTTTTTTTTTTTAAGATTCGACAGAAATAAAATTGTCATCGGCATACAGGGAGATTTTATGTTCTGTTGATCCTACTTTAATTCCATATAATTGTGGATGTAAACGTACTGCCATCGCTAAAGGTTCAACTGCCATAGTAAACAATAAAGGTGAAAGTGGACAGCCTTGTCGACATCCTCTATTGATTTTGAGATACTGCTGTTTGTTAGGATTTCTGCTGTAGCATTATTGTATATTATCTGGACCCATTTTATGAAATTATTTCCAAGTCCAAACCTTTGTAGGACTTCAAAAAGATAAGGCCATTCGACCCTATCAAAGGCCTTTTCGGCATCCAATGATAGGACAGCTGTATCCGGTGCTTCTTTATTGGAATAAATAATATTAAATAGTCTTCTTACATTATGGAAGCCTTGTCTTCCCATTATAAAGCCATTCTGATCTCGGTTAATAATACTGTATATGGTAATGTATCTTGTAGGCGTTTTGCTAAAATTTTACAAATTATTTAAAGATCAGCATTTAATAGGCTTATTCGTCTCATGTTTTCACATTTATTAGAGGGTTTACCTGGTTTTGGTAACAGTATAATTAAGGCATTATTCATGCATGGTGGTAAATTACCATTTTGAAATGCTTCTAAAACCATTTCCAAAAGTGGTTTTATTAATTTATTCTTAATTTTTTTTATAGAGGTCAACTGGAAGACCATCTGGTCCTGCTCTTTTTCCTGATTTCATATTATCAATGGCTTGTCCAACTTCTTCTTGACTAATTTTGGACTCCAGTATCTCCCTGTTTTCATTTGGAATACGTGGTATACTGTAGATAATCCACCCAAAAACCCATTTAATTAAGTCAGTTTCATTTTTTGTATCATATAGTTTTCCATAATCTCTAAAGGCACTATTAATTTCTAAAGGACCTACAACTCCGTCTGTTACTTATAACACTGGTAATTGGTGTTTTAGATTCTAATTGTTTCATCTGCCATGCCAATAATTTTCCTGATTTTTTTTTTTTTCCCACCTTGTTCATAAAATGTTTGCTTCAATCTTAGAACACTCAAGGCAGCTCTATTTGCTGATTTTTTATTTTTTTTTTTGTCGTATTCAGCTCTCAGAATCAGTAATTCGTTCTCTAACTGTGGGTTACTTCCTGCATACACCTTTTCTTGAAGAATTTTTATTTTATGTTCCAATTGAACTCTCTCCTCTCAGGTCTTCTTAGATTTTGAACCTGTATAACTAATAATATGCCCCCTAATAAAAGCTTTGAAAGCCTCCCATGGCATACATGCCATTGTTTGTGTAGTATTGATCTCAAAGAACTCATCTATCCGTTTTTCTATATACTTAACAAATTCCTCATCCTGAAGCCATTTATGTTGAAAATGCCACCTAACTGGATCCTTTGTCAATTTCTTATCTACATATACTAGACAGCAGGGTGCATGATCAGAGATCACAATCTTATCATAGAAACAGTTTTGAATCTTGGACCTTAATTCTGTAGAGATCAAAAAGTAGTCAATACGTGAGAATGTCTTATAGGTATTAGAACAGGAATAGGCTTTGACTTGTGGTTTCAATTCTCTCCATATATCTAGCAATCTCAATTCTTTCATAAAATGATTAATAGTCATCCTACATCCATTGTGCGTACAGTCCAGTCCTGTTGATCGATCTATACTGGGATTCAATGTACAATTAAAATTCCCTGCTATTATATGTTGCCCTGCAAGTGGTGATAAAGTGAGGAATAAATTAACAAAGAAGTTATGATCCTCAATATTGGGGCCGTATAAGTTCACCAGATTTATATTTTCTAATAGCAAAGATCCTTGGATGATTAAATATCTTTCAAATTTGTCTCTAATTACATTTTTCACTTGAAATGGGACTGTTTTGTGTATGAGAGTCATAACTCCCCTGGCTCGGGATGAAAATGAGGTGAACACGTTACCTTGCCATCTTCTCCTAATTCTTTTTACATCCTCCTCTAATAGATGACTTTCTTGTAAAAACACAATTTTCGAATCTGTCTTTTATTTTATTCATGACTTAAGTTTTTTAAGATTTTGTACACCTCTGCAATTCCATGAAGTTAAATTAAGATTAACGCTTTGATCTATGATCAATAAGGAGTTTGAGATTACCTTGCAATATGAACATACTCATACACAGAAGCAAAAACATGGGATGATAGAACATTCATCCTACAAACTAAACAAAAACAGATTCCCTTTCCCCACATTCGTGGTAATCCCCCCCCAAAATATTCCGTTTCCCGTAGTAGCTAGTGACTGTTCTACACCTGCAAGGATCAGTCAAATCTCTCTCTCTCTCTCTCTCTCCTCTCAATCACCCTGACACTACTACTATTCTTATGACATTAACTCTCTTCTGTAGCTTTTTCAACATAACTTCAAAGTTTTATAGCAACGTTGTACATCATTTTTTTTTTTTTAACAGTCTATATTTTGTAGACATGTTTATGTTTCAGATCAATCAGATGCCTGTATGTATGCTTAAATGTTCTACCTTTGTCATGTTCATGCTTAGCTCCCACCAGTCTCCTTTTGGATTTGCTTGATGAACTCCTGCGCCTCTTGAGGGGTCTTGAAGGTGTGGGATCTCCCTTTATATGTGACCAGCAGTCTTGCCGGATGAATTACTCCGTGACGAATCCCTAGGTTGCACAGCTCTTTGCGGACCGGGTCGAACTGTTTCCTCAACTGTTGTATTCCTGCAGGCAAGTCCAGGTAGAACCGCACTTGTTGATCCTGGTACTTAATTTCCCCTTTAGCTCATGCCGCATTGGTGACTGTCATCTTGTCTTTGTAGTTGAGGAACTTCATAATCAGTGTCCTCGGTGGTGTCTTATTATCTCTCAGTGGGCCGATTCTGTGAGCTCTCTCTAAAACGACTAATGACTGCAGATCCGTGTTATTCAGTGCTTCTGGAATCCACATTTCCAAAAAGGAACATGGATCCCATCCCTCCGGGAGGCCCATCAGCCTCAAATTATTCCGTCGCGAGCGGGATTCCAAGTCTAGGACGTTATCTTCCAGACTTTTGCATTTTGATTCCAATGTTTGCAGTTTAGTTTGCAGGCTGGTAACATCATCTTCAGCGCTTGATATTCGGAGCTCCGCCTGCGACACTCACTCCATGTCATCGTTTATTTCCTTTCTCATACCTTCTATCGCTGTCATAATCCCATCGAATTTAGACAAAAACTCTGTTCTCATGGAGTTAATGGCAGTGAGCACTACGTTTGTCCCCTGGCTGGCTCCCTCCTCCGCCATTGCCTCTGGAGTTTTCTCTGTTTCGCCTCGAGTGCGAAAGTCTGTTAGCTTGGGTTGTTTTGACAAATTACCTTTTCCTCCACCTAATTTTCCAACCTTGGTCTTTACCATGTCCGCGCCAAAATGTTGGGATGGGTTTTTGTTCCAATTGAGAGAGTTTTAGTAAAATTTATTTTCACGAGCAGAGCAGTGTGAAGCACGTCTTCCTACGTGGCCGCCATAACCGGAAGTCAATTCATTTTTAATTGTTTAGTTGTATTACATGAATCTCCCAGTATTTTTAACATTGATATCCATATGTCCAAATATGTTAAACACACAGGCTTATATAGGGTGTCCGAATTTTTTCACATGACTGTATATAATCTCCCAAAAATGTGACAGCCCAAAAGAAAAAAAACATTGAGAAATTTACTGTTCTTAATTTTCTGCCCCATGCGTAATTATTCTCCAGGATTTACTGGTTTGGCTTCCATTGTGGGGAATCAAACAGCGCTGATGTGGTGTCAGTGTATGGCATTTAATGGGATTTTATGTTATTTTAATGGTGAGCATTGTAACAGTCAAAAGATAATCACCCGTCATTTTATTTATGATTTACTAAATGTTTTTTTTTAAATTCCATCCACATTTTAATTGCAGACTTAGTGTTGGATTCTATGCATTATTTTATTATTATTTTTTTAGCTGAATGAATGAATGACGGGGGAAAGGGTATGCAGAAGTAACTACATAGGAATATGAAACAAAAATAAATACTGAAACATATGCCCAAAGAACATGTGTTCACTCCAAAAGCAGGTCCAGAATGGCAGGAAGCCTTCACAAATGCATATGAGTGTCAACTAACGCTGATGTCAGCTGACCTGCGCTATTTCTCTGATTTTTAAAACGTCTGTAAAAGTCGGTCCAAACGCTATAGTGTGAACCCAGCTTTAACATAGGCTGATTTAGGTAAACTCTGCATAACTCAGGAACTTTTACAAACTCAGCACAACTTTTACAAACTGAGCACAACTTTCACCGTGTATTTCCAAACGTCAGCAAATTTTCAGCAGGCTGAAAATTTTCAAAGAACACAACTTTTGCCAGCGTTTGCCAACAAACACCAACTATCATTAACTTTTGCCAGCAGAGCCAGACATTTGCCAAAACGTCACTAAAAGTTGGTCCAAACGTTGTAGTGTGAATCCACCTTTAATAACTACAGACTTATTTCAAATTTGTCTGTGTTAGCCCAACTTTTAGAAACACTTGTGACTAACCAATTGAAAGAATTCACATCTTCAAATGCCATTCTCTCTGAATATCAATCTGGCTTCAGGAAGCAGCACAGTACCATTACTGCTGCACTCAAGGTTGTTAATGATATTACAGTTTCTCTGGATAATAAGCAGAGCTGTGTAGCTTTGTTCACAGATCTCTCTGAAGCATTCAATACAGTGGATCACATTCTGCTGAAGAAGAAACTTTATAACATTGGGCTGTCTGGGCAGGCAGTAAACTGGTTCTCTAATTATCTGTCCGAGAGAACTCGGTGTGTAAGAGTTAACGGTCTGCGCTCAAATTGGGTTACTGTTGTTAATGGGACACCTCAAGGCTCGGTACTTGGCCCACTTTTATTTTCTCTATATATAAATGATATAGGGATAAACATGGATGGAACATGTATTCATTGCTATACTGATGACACTATCGTATACTGTCATGTACCACCGTTAAAGGATGCATTACAAAAATTACAATCTTCTTTTAATGTTTTACAAGCTCAGCTTTTCCAGATGAAGCTGGTTTTAAATGCAGATAAAACCAACTTAATGTTTTTTTTCTAATTCCGGAACACAGCCTTCAGATATTTCCCATATTGTGACTTGTCATGGGAAGAAAACTGAGGTAGTTGCATGTTATAGACACTTGGGAATCTGGCTGGATGAGTGTCTTAAGGTGGATTCACACTACGTTTGGACTGACTTTTACTGACATTTTGGCAAACGTCTGGCTCTGCTGGCAAAAGTTAATGATAGTTGATGTTTGTTGGCAAAGGCTGGCAAAAGTTGTGTACTTTGAAAATTTTCAGGATGCTGAAAATTTGCGGACGTTTGAGCATAACTTTCACCAATGTTTATTTCCAGTTTGTAAGAGTTCCTGAGCACTAGGCTATAAGTTAGCGTTTACCCAAGTCTGCCTCAGTTAAAGCTGGGTTCACATTAGCGTTTGGACCGACTTTCACAGATGTTCTGAAAAATCAGAGAAATACTCAGCGCAGATCAGCTGACATCAGCATCAGGTGATGCTCATATAAAGATCAGTGTTTGTGGAGGCTTCCTGCCATCCTTCTTCTGGAGTGAACACATCTCCCTTGGGCATACATTTCAGTATTTATTTTCGTTTGATATGTAGTTACTTCTGTATACCCTTTTCCCCTGTTCATTCATTCTTTCATCTAAAAAAACATTAAAATAATGCATAAGACTCCAACACTAAGTCCACAATTAAAATGTGGATGGAATAAACTGTTTAGTGAATTATCATATAAATAAAATGACGGGTGATTATATTTTGACTGTTACACCTCTCTCCATTAAAAGGTTAAATAAACCATTAAAGGTTAAATAAAATAAATGAATAATAATGGACTAGATTTATATGGCTCTTTACATGTCAAGTGACCTCTCAAAGCGCATACAGTGAGTCCATTATTCATTCACTTCAGACAGACGCTGATAGTGGTAAGCTACCTCTGTAGCCACAGCTGCCCTGGGGCAGACTAACGGAAACATGGCTGCCAATCCACGCCAACGGCCTTTCCGACCACTACCGAACACTTATACGCATTCATACCCAGTGTCATGGACACTGGAGGCAAGGTGGGTAAAGTGTCTTGCCTAGGGACACAACGGCAGGATGGCTGGGGAGAGCAGGATTGCGAACCACTGACCCTCCGGTTACTGGACAACCTGCCCTACCTCCTGAGCTACTCCTTCTTGCTGATCACCTCTCAGTTAAGCTTTCTGCCATCTCTTTATTATTTCTGTACTCTCCTCTTTGATACCTTCTTCTTTCGGCTGCTCCCTTCAGGGGTCTCCACAGCAGATCATCTGTCTCCATCTCCCCCTATCCCTTCATCTTCCTCTGTAACACCAACCCTCTCCATATCCTCCTTCACTACATCCATGAATCTTCTGTGACCTTCCTCTTTTCCTCCTGCCTTGCAGCTCCATTTTCAACATCCTTTGTCCAATATCTGCACCATCCCTCCTCTGCACATGTCCAAACCATCTCAGCCTTGCCTCTCTTACTTTGTCTCCAAACCACTCCACCTAAGCTGTTCCTCTGATACTCATTTCTAATCCTGTCCCTCCTAGTCATTCCCAATGAAAATTTTAGCATCTTCAACTTTGTCACCTCCAGCTCTGACACTCATCTCCACCCACTGCATGGTCTTCTTCACTTCTCTTGTGCAGTTTTCTTTGCTTTGATACCATTGAGCCATATTTTCATTGTTCTCTTGGTGGAAAATTTTACTTAAAAAGAAAAAAAAAACCATCAAGTTTATTTAAAATAGGCAGAAGGCCAAAATAACAGAGTAAACTCTGGAAAAAAAATCTTAATATACCCATGTTCCAGCAGCTTGTCCACCATGTGGTAATGTCCATTGCGAGCCGCGAGCATCAGTGCTGTCCAGCCACTGGAACCTTTCTGGTTGATGAGCGAGGGGACTTGGGACAGCAGTATGGACACCTGAGTCAGATCACCTCTTGCTGCAGCATCCAGAAACTTCTCCACCATCTCCTCCTTGGCAGTCATCTGAATACTTGACATGCTGGTTGCCTAAACCAAGATAATAATAAACCTTAGGCTGATTTAAAGGAAATCTATGTACTTAGCACCCCATGTGTTCATTAAATGAACTGCAGGTCCAAACTACCTGCTCACTGTTGCCACTTTCAAAATATGTCATGGAACAATATGCAGCAACACCCCCCAGTCAAAGGTCAAGCTGTCATCATGGTCATATTGGATATCATGTTATAAGCAGCATGTGTGATATTAAAAACCATTAAATTGTACTGATGCATGGTTGTTAGCTACATTTTATGTCATCATGTCTTGTGTTGCTATGGGTTGCTCTAATCGTTCTAGCACTAAGGGAATTTCATTTTATCACTTTCCCAAGGAAGCTGAAAGGAGAAAACTGTGGATTATACTGCTGTCAAACATGAGAACTGGCTGCCCAGTGTGAGCTTTCAAAAATTTGTCAACATTTTATGTCTGGTAAATGCATCCATTAAAGCTTATATGAATAGGCAATCCGTCATCACTGAGGATGATGTCTACCTAAGGGGGGATACAGAAAGAAAGGAAAAAAGGTTTAATGTGTCAAGAGGTGGTGTAAGTTCTTAGATGACTGAGACCAATTTGAGCCCTGCACTCCCTTCCTCAGATGTGACAGGTAGTTGTTTGATTGGGGGGGGGGGGGGGGTCGCTTGTCCAGGGTGTTGTGCTCTCTCCTTCCTCCTCTGTTGCTTCTCGGCCTCCTTCTTGAGACGAGCCTCCTCAAAGAGAGCTGTGGCATGATGAGATATATGAGATGTAAAGTTTAGCAGGCAGGGGCTGCACGGTGGCGCAGTGGTTAGCACTGCAGCAGCACAGTTTACCCTTGGCCGGGGGATTGTGGGGATCGTGGGATCGTGGGTTCGATCCCAGCCCCCGACCAACAGTGATCTGTGTGGAGTTTGCATGTTCTCCCCGTGTTGCGTGGGTTTACTCCGGGATTTCTCCGGTTTCCTCCCACATGCCAAAAACATGCATGTTAGGTTAATTGGCTGTTCTAAATTGTCCCTAGATATTTGTTTCCTATAGGCCCTCAGAATAGAGGGTTAGTATTAATGAAAGCGCTTTGAGTGGTCTTTGTGACTAGAAAAGCGCTATATAAGTGCAGGTTAGTTAGTAGTTAGTTAGTTAGTGGCTCAGGAGGTAGAGCGGGTTGTCCAGTAACCGGATGGTTGGCGGTTTGAATCTCGCTCTCCCCAGATATCCTGCCATTGTGTCCCTGGGCAAGACACTTTACTCACCTTGCCTCCAGTGTCCATAACATTGGGTATGAATGTGTATAAATGTTTGGTGGTGGCCGGAGAGGCCGTTGGTGCGGATTAGCAGCCACGTTTCCGTCGGCCTGCAACTGGGCAGCTGTGGCTACAGTAGTAACTTGCCACTACCAATGTCTGTCTGGAGTGAATGAATAATTTATCCATTTGTAAAGCGTCTTTGAGTGTCTATGATAAAGCACTATATAAATCTGATTTATTATTATAAATTTATCCCCTCCACAGTGGCTGCGTATCCACAAAGCACGTTTTTTTGGGTTTGACTAAACAACAAACGGGACCAAATGGGACGCCAGCCACCCAAATAATGAATTAAATCATTCTTATTTTAATATTTTAAAGACCCACTCTGGCGGCTCTAAAACCACCTCAAAACCCAACAAAAAACAAGTGTTTTGCCCAAAATAGTATACTATGGCTTTTTATACACAAAAAACTGTCATTGCCTTAGAATGGCTTGGAAAGAGCTTTTTTGTCATTGACCTACTTAAGTATGTGTGGATTTATGAATATCACAGGGTTACAAAATTTTTTTTTTGTAAGTTGTCTGGGTTTTTTTTTCAACTGATTTAAGACAATTTTGCACCGCTGAATCCCAAAATGACATCCGTTTCTCTCGATCAAGTGCTAAGTAAAAACCTGTACTTACTTAGTACTGTGCATGTACATGTAAATTGAATGTTATGTCGTCATTGTTCAAAATTCAGATAATTTCAAGACATAAAAGAATTTTGCATCATATAGCGAAAATACCCGTACATGTACACAAACGTATAAAACGTGGCCATAATTCAAGAAGTTGACCTGATTGAGCAAAACCAATGTGATTTTTGGATTCAGCACATCAAAATTGTCCTAAATCAGGTAAAAAAACCTGAGACAATAAATTTGGTGTTGACCAGTGTATTCTACTTAGCTCCACCCATACTCCCGCCCACCAGTAGCTGAAAGAAGACAAGGACATTGTACAAGGCTACGAGAAGGCGATCTAACTTGAGGAAGTACCATCGTAGGTGAACCCACGGAAGAGTTGCTGCCCGGCCCGGCATGGAGGCTGGAAGGCTCCCTGCCAGTCTCTGGTTACCCACTCACCACAGATTGCCTCGCTGGGGGCCGATGAGCAGTTCACGTCGGTCCCGTGAGCCCGCCAGCCGGCTCGCCTCCAAGGCATTCCCCGGCCTCCTTCCTTTGGAGCTTGCCTCTCTTTGAACTGCTCTGAGGCGAACTGCTTGTTGACCCTCAGCGAAGCGATCCACGGTGAGTGGGTAACCAGACACTCTTCCTTCGGGGGAAGAGGGAGGAGCCAAGCAGTACTCATTTCCTTTGGAACGTTCCCTCCGGCTCACTCCAGGGAGAAGCGAGGCGGCTGGCAGGGCACACTGGCAGGTGCTCCCAGTGAGGTGAGGGGAGCCCTTCAGCTGGGAAGCAACTGCCTCACCGTTTCACCAAGAATGATCCTTCCACACGTTCACGTACGACGATACTCGCCTGGCTGTTGCGCCACGCTCACCAGGGCCATCTCCCCCGGCATGCAGGCTGCAAACCTGTGTCGTCTCTGGTATTTTAGCAGGGACACAGAGGTTTTTCCAAATAAAACGAATCATTGCTGTTGTTTTAAAGTCTGTGGGTAAGACATGTAATTTAAAAGAGGATTTCTTGCTCACACAGCCAAAGACTGAACACGTACTCGGGGCTGAAAAGATCACAGTGGTCATATTTGACAAAATGTGGTTTATTTTTCAGCATCGTCTCCCCTTTGGTCCACACACTTCTTCCATCGGTGTTGCAGCGCTTGGATCTCTGTGGTTGAAAAATAAACCACATTTGGTCAAATGTAAC
Source organism: Pholidichthys leucotaenia (assembly GCA_020510985.1). Classification (NCBI taxonomy): domain Eukaryota; kingdom Metazoa; phylum Chordata; class Actinopteri; order Cichliformes; family Pholidichthyidae; genus Pholidichthys; species Pholidichthys leucotaenia. Next base: position 457,811,632 of record CM035838.1, on the reverse strand, counting down.
CACTATGAACTTTTCAGCCCACCCCTTGTATAATCTGCCATCTTTCCTACCTTGTAAAAAGCTGAGCTCCTGCTTGCTCAGGAAACAGAAAAAACTTGATTTTTGCTAGTGTCATTTTAAGGACAAATGGGCATCGTTGCAGTAACGAACTGAACACAAATCAGCCAAATAAGGCAATAAACCATACTGAAGAGACCAAATGGGACATCAAGGGAACAAATGGGACACTTTTCACAAATATTAAGACCCATTCTGATGTGCGGTATTCCTTTTATAATTTATCAATATTTGGTTATTAAAAGCTTTTTGAAACCGTAGTCAAATTAATGACAGAAGGATCGTTTGGTTGCAGCTAGCATGTCAGTGGTGCCCATCTGTCACTAAATACTAACATAAAATGATCTAATTCATTTTCTGTATAATCCAGCCATTTAATGTGCTCAGCTCCCTCAGTGCAGAAGTGCTGTCAGCTGTACGTGGTTTTTTTGTTGCTGCATTCAGAGTGCTGAAAGTTTAAAAAAGTTTTGAAGCTCATCAGTAGCACACCTCCCTAATCAGCTGAAGGCCGAAAGGACACGTGATCAATATTTTTTTAACATTCTTTATTTAAATGCAACACATTTTAAAAGCATACAGCACAAGACAAACAGTAAAACGGCAAAGAACAAAATAGCGTCTTGGCACAAGTCACTTTATGCTTAATCATAGTCAGTTTTACGGCAGACATCTCAGTTATTAACTTGATACAGTGAGGAGGAGAAAGTGAAGGGATGGGGGGGGGGGATGACTGAATACAACCTGGTTAAAATTTAGCTCATTACTTTGGCCACCCAAAATAGGTGATAACAGGGGACCACAAATCCAAAAATGAATCAGTTTTTATGTTAAGTTTGGCTGTTATCTTTTCCATTAAGTACACTTTCTTTAATTTCTCTCTCCACTGGGGGAGATGGGTGATTGTGGTTTGAGCCAGGAGATGGCTATTTTCCTCACCACCAGTAGCAGGATATGAATCAGTTTGACCTTCCTCCTCCCAATACTGTCCCCTGGGATTAGACCTAAAATACAATATATTGGGTCCAGTGGCATGTCAACATTTAGAATGGATCGAACTTCTGTTTGAATCCCAAGCCAAAATGGTCAAAGTTCCTCTATCAAACTGCACAGCACTTTAGATTTCTGTAAAATTAGTCCTTGTTCAAATGGATGTTTATCAAAATTTTTGATTCAGCACGTAATTTAAATCCCCTCCTACTATAATGAAGCCCTCAGCATTAGTGGTTAAGAGGGTTGAAATGTTTTTGAAAAAGTCAGGATTGTCTTCATTTGGTACATATGCATTTAAAATGGTTATCTTAACATCTCCAATTTTACCCACTACCATAATGTGGCACCCCTTTTATCTTCATATATCTTCTGATATAAAGCCCATTGATCTGTGACATAGTATTGCCACTCCTCTTGTCACATGACCCACCAAAAACTTGACCCACCCATTCTCTTCTCAGCTTTTTATGCTCCTTATCATTGAGATGGGTCTCCTGAAGTAATGCTGTTCATCAGTTCAACTTTTCAACTGAATTATAAGTTCCTTTCTTTTTATGGGAAGATTAAATCCATTTATATTGGAAATAACAGTTAATTTGTTCATTTCTCATAACTTAAGTCTTTTTAATTTCAATCTGGTATTGATTTACTTTCTAATTATACCATTTATGCTCTTGAGATCACTACCTTGTTCACATTTACCTTTATGATGAACTTTGGTAACTGAAAACAATAACTCTTTGAACACCGTAAACATTTATGAACTTCCAGTAGTCCAGTGGTTTGCCCCTGTAGAAGAGTAAAGAGGACATTGATCTTGCAGCAAACTGGCTGAGGTGCTCTCCACTCCTGGTTCTTCCTGGGCAGAGAGCTGGTGCTCCCTGGGTATAGTGCACTAGATGCTGCAGTGATGGCCCACCCAAATAATCTCTGGGTTGTACTCATGTTGCAATAGTTGCCAAGTACCTTTCCTGATGTACAGTGGTGTGAAAGTGTTGGCCCCTTCCTGATTTCTCATTTTTTTTGTATGTTTGTCACACTTAAATGTTTCAGATCATCAAACAAATTTAAATATTAGACAAAGATAACAAGTAAACACAAAATGCAGTTTTTAAATGAAGGTGTTTATTGTTAAGGGTTAAAAAAAAAAATCCAAACGTACATGGCCCTGTGTGAAAAAGTGATCCCCCCCCCCCCCCGTTAAAACATAAATTAACAGTAGTTTATCACATCTTTGGAAAGCAGAGTTCAATTTCTGTAGCCACACCCAGGCCTGATTACTGCCACACCTGTTCTCAATCAAGAAATCACTTCAATAGGACCTGCCTGACAAAATGAAGTAGACCAAAAGATCCTCAAAAGCTAGACATTATGCTGTGATCCAAAGAAATTCAGGAAGAAATGAGAAACAAAGTAACTGAGATCTTTCAGTCTGGAAAAGGTTATAAAACCATTTCTAAAGCTTTGGGACTCCAGCAAACCACAGAGAGAGCCATTCTCCACAAATGGCGAAAACATGGAACAGTGGTGGACTTACCCAGGGGTGGCCGGCCGACCACAATTACCCCAAGAGCTCAGCGACGACTCAACTAAGAACTCACAAAAGACCCCACAACAACGTTCAAAGAACTGCAGGCCTCACTTGCCTCAGTTAAAGGGTACCTGTGGTGGTCGTGAAAAAAAAGATATTATATTGAGCCCTTGTCTCACGTTCTAGTTCAAGTTTAAGTTGAAATTCATGTTCAAAGCAATTTGATATAAATCCATTGCTGATGTGCTGGTTCAGCTATGTCAGCAAAACATGGGTGCAGCCATACTAGCAGCTACATAGCCTGCCAGGACGCTTCCTGTGACGTAATAACGTGGGCACCATGATCTGGATCAATATTGGCTGAGCCTGGAGTGCCCGGATGAGCAGTGGCTTTCGGGATATTCAAATTCAAACGTTTATTTCAAAATCAGGGTTCATAATAAATGCAGAACTAAAACGAGTAGAAAATAAATAAATAAATGCTTAAATTCAGCGGGTCGTCTGATCTGAGCTCGTAACGGCCGTCAGACGGCAGATGATTCTAAAACTATATACAGAGCGGCAGACACTCGGCACGTTGTGTGTGAGGACCAAAATTCAAATGTTTATTTCAAACTCAGGGTTCATATTAAATGCTGAACTAAAACGAGTAGAAAATAAATAAATGCTTAAATTCAGCGGGTCGTCTCGTCTGATCTGAGGTCGTAACGGCCGCAACACGACAGATGATTCGGCTCCTACCTCGCTGCTATACAGAGGAGCAGACACTCGGTGCTCTTGTTACAACAAACATACAATGCGATATGGATATCGCAACATGGCGGAATGTAAAGCCTTTGGATGTCTCAATAATAAGCGAAAAAACAAAGAAACACTACTTTTGTGTACCCAAACCCAGCTCACCTTGTCAGAAGATCATAGCGGAAAAGTGATTGCGCAATCTTGGAACAGGGCACAGACGAATCCTTTCAGACGAAATTGCGTTGTGTGTGAGGACCACTTCGTCACTTTAACCCTCAGAAGACTTTTCTGGCTCAAACCTGTAGCCATGTTGGACGAATTCTTCCTCAGAGTCCGACAATTCAGCCATAATAGAATAAAAACACTCACAACAGCACCCTAGTCTCTCATACAGACGGGAGTATTGACTTTTTAGTGGCAACGTTATGACGTCACATCCACATGTGTCATGGCTGCGCACATAGTTTTCATTGGCTGGCCATGCCTGCGGTCGTATTTGCATATTTCTCTGGTGGTATTTGGCTGGCAATAATTATTTAACCAAAAAACGAATACTTTGCCTAATGTTTTCAAGTTGAATGCGTTTAGACGACCACCACAGGTACGCTTTAAGGTCAGTGTTCATGATTCCACCATAAGAGACTGGGCAAAAATGGCCTGCAGGGCAGAGTTTCAAGACGAAAACTACTGCTGAGCAAAAAGAACAAAGGCTTTTCTCAGTTTGGCCAGAAAACATCTTGATGATGCCCAAGACTTTTGGGAAAATACTCTGTGGACTGATGAGACAAAAGATGAACTTTTTGGAAGGTGTGTCCCATTACATCCGGTGTAAAAGTAACACAGCATTTCAGAAGAGGAACATCATACCAACAGTAAAATGTGGAGGTGGTAGTGTAATGATCTGGGGCTGTTTTGCTGCTTCAGGAACTGGAAGACTTGCTGTGGTAAATGGAACCATGAATTCTGCTGTCTAACAAAAAATCCTGAAGGAGAATGTCCGGCCATCTGTTTGTGACCTCAAGCTGAAGCGCACTTGGGTTCTGTAGCAGGACAATGATCCAAAACACACCAGCAAGTCCACCTCTGAATGGCTTAAGAAAAACAAAATGAAGACTTTGAAGTGGCCTAGTCAAAGTGCTGACCTGAATGCGATTGAGATGCTGTGGCATGACCTTAAAAAGGCGGTTCATGCTCAAACCCTCCAATGTGGCTGAATTACAACAATTCTGCAAAGATGAATGGGCCAAAATTCCTCCACAGTGCTGTAAAAGACTCATCTTTTTTTTTTTTTTTTTTTTTTTTTTTTTGTTACTTATTTGTACCCGTAGGTAGACTTGGTTTGCAGTCTGGTGACAAGCCACCGGCTGCTGGTCGCTGTGTGCGCGAGCGCCCTAAACCTACATGTTTTTGGTCATTGCCAGTTATTGCAAATGCTTGACTGCAGTTATTGCTGCTAAGGGTGGCCCAACCAGTTATTAGGTTTAGGGGACAATCACTTTTTCACACAGGGCCATGTAGGTTTGGATTTTATTTCCCTTAATAATAAACACCTTAATTTAAAAACTGCATTTTGTTCACTTGTGTTATCTTTGTCTAATATTTAAATTTGTTTGATCTGAAACATTTAAGTGTGACAAACATACAAAAAAAAAAAGAGAAATCAGGAAGGGGGCAAACACTTTTTCACACCACTGTATGATGTAATTTCTTTTCCTCCTATCCCTTCCTCCCACCTACACAGACCCTGATGTTCAACTTTATCCTTTACAATGCAACTTTAGCCCAAAACAATTATTACTCTTCCACAGTATATGATAAATGAAAGTTTTGTTTTTTATATTCTTGTAATGTGTCAATTCATGCTCACATTTTATCTAGACTCATAGCATCTCTTGTTATTTATGTCTAGTCCAGTCTCATCTCATCTTTCTTTTTCCTCACGCCCTATGGATCATCTGTCTCCTTGGATGATGGCTCTGATCTCTGCAGAATTCAGCTGCTGATTTTTCCTCTTGTTCCTCTGCACCTCCCATCCATCTTGAGTCAGCAGTCTTTCTAATGTATCCCTGTCCTCCATTGCTACATCGATGCCAAGCTCTTTCAATGCTGACTGTGCCTCAAGCAGTGAGGGGAACTGTTGTGTGCCAGCCTCCAAGAAGAGTCTTAATTGGGCCAGGTATGGTGACTGGGCTCTGATCTTCTTTTCTTTCAGCTTTTTCATAACCTTTCATACTTTTTTCCTTTTACTCTGCAGATCAGGTGAGTAATCCTGGTCAAAGTAGACCTTGTTCCCTTTAAATTGGATGGCTCTTTGCTTCCATGCCTGTTGCAGCAATGTTTGTTTCATATGAAAGTCCAGAAACTGAACGATTATGGATCTCGATGGTGCAGCTGGTTCTTTCAGTTTGGGTCCGAGTGCTCTGTGTGCTCTCTCTAATTTAATGTTGATGGTCCCCTGCAATTTTAAAGATGTGATCAAAAAGTCTGTAACAAAAGTTATCATGTTGCTCTTCTTTGCACCTTCTGGCACTCCATAAAGTCTAATGCTGTTGGGGTGAAGTCTGTTTTCCATGTCGTCACATTTAGCAGTAAGGCTAGCTTCTTTCTGTAATAAAGAGCTTAGCACTCTCTCCTGTCTTATGCTTCCATCTCCTGTAGCACTTACTCTGTTCTCCGTGTCAGTCAGTCTTTTGTCAAGTCTCTCTGTTTGTTGTTTGAGTTCTTCCATGGATGCTTCAAGCCAGAGGTTTTCATATCTCTGAAAGAGTCACCGTTTTCTTGTCGGAGTTTCTTTAGCTCTGTTAGCATCTCTGCTCCCACATTAGCCTCACTGTATATCAATGGTGGAGCTTTGGCTAACATTAGTTGCTTGGGGGCTGCTTTAACATTACTGTGTTTACCGGCTTTGTGGTCCTTCTTGTTCGATTTCTGGTTGGTACTCATCTCTGCAGAACTCTTTTCTTGTAGTCTAGCATTCATTTATCATTTTTCTAAATTTAAATGGCTAATTCTTCACGGGTCTTGTGGAGTGGGGGAATTGTCTGTCTCAGCCATGACATCGGCAGAAGTCCCCCATGATCAATATTTAATAGCTTGAAGTAATGCATATTTTCTTTCCTATTTGATGCTGTTTAGTGCATTTAGTGCAGAGCTTCAAGGCAAGCGGTAAAACCTGAAGGCAAGCTATGACTGACAGGTCAAGCAGTTGCTAGAACACAAGGCAGAGACCTTTTTATTAAGATGGCCTTTTTATTTGCATTGCCATCGAAGACAGAGATCTCTGGCTGAAGATCAGCAACCTGCTGGGGGTAACATCTGAATAGGCAAAAAAAGGTTACCCAGTCCAAATCTGAGTTCTGCAGGATCATAAACATTCATTTTGGCCTGCCCCATAGTGACTAATGTCATCAGTTGGGGAATCAACTGTACTGTACTGCCAGGAAAACACCCAGAACAACAGGTTTTGAGCATTTTCATGCACTCCGTGGACAAGCAGCCTAAACAAAGTTGCCAGGCAATTCCTGTAGCGTGATACCCAAAATGGCTAATGAACAAACTCATGTGAGCGGTGACGTCACGTGAATTTTTTAAAATTTATTTTTTATTTAACCTTTATTTATACAGGGAAGTCCCACTGAGAGGCATCCTCTTTTTCAAGGACGCCCTGTCCACACTTACAGTTACACATTCACATAAAATCAGTTGTGATTTTATGAAATTATAGGGTTTTCTTTTGTGCTTTGTGTATTATTCTGTTAAAGTTTGTATTGTTTTTGTATTGATTTTAACTGTGGTCCCCAGGAAGATTAGCAACTGCTAATGAGGAAGCTAATGGGTACCCATCAATAATAACGAACACCAGGAAGCTGCCCAGTCCAACCACAGACTGACCTGTGGCCAATGAGCAGCTCCACTGGAGCAGTTAGGGTTTTAAGGCCTTGCTTAAAGGCACCACAGTGGGGTTAAGGAGGGTGGGGCAAACACTGCTATGTCATCTGTCTCACCCAGATCTGATCCTGCCGGTCCTGGGATTGAACCAGCAACCCTCCGCTCACCAGTCCACACCCCTAATCATTAGGCTACCACTGCCCAGGGATGGGCGTATCAATACTCAAGTATCAATACTTCGATACCAGCTGGTCGATATTTTGGAGTCAATACTTTTTAAAATATTGTGATACCACCTTAATACAACACCTGCAATTTGTTTTCACTTCTCAGAGTTTTAGGCACTAAATTTATGTGTTAAAACCAGTGAAAAACCAGCCCAGGCATGTTTTAGATATGGTCTGCCGTGTCACATGATTATGGCAGCCTATCAGATGTCAGAGCTGAAGACTCACTGCGCACTGGCAGCCTCAGTCAAGTCACTGACTCCGGTGCAGAGTAGAGTGAGCTCAGCAGCATCGCGGGCGGCAGAAGAAGTATGAGTAACACTCTTTGAATCTGTGTGTAACTTATTGAAGGGGTTTCTAACTTAGATACCCTATTATGGTGAATTTGCAGTGTTGGTGCAGCACATACAGAGAGAGAGAGCTAAACACACATACTTTTTCGTATAATGGGACCTGTCGGATGTGTCTGTTGTTGTTAGGGACCACAATGGAAATAAGTGTTATCCCGCTGTTTTTAATATATGTTGTATTTTTTTATACAATGTTATTTTAAAGATGAATAAAACAACATCTGACGTGTCACATCAGCTGTTGATCGACCTGACAGATGGCTCTGCCAGGTCAGTCATGCCCCCAGAGATGATCTCTCACACACCTAGGATTCATGGATCAGGAAGCAATGGCAGTTTGAATAAATAAATATAAAAAAAACCCCATCACATTATGAAAAAAATTACACATACACGCTGCTTGGTATTACCATAGAATTTGGATGAATGGTGATACATTCCAGAAGTAAAAAATACTTTAATCCAGTTGATTTGACTGAGCTTCCATACAGCATACTGACCCGCCTGGATGACTGAGAATCTTCACCAAATTAAGAAATTGAATTAATTTTGCATTCATTTTGAGTCTTAATTATTTTTATTATAATTGAATTATATTTCAATTTTATTTACTTTGCTCATTGTTCTATTTTGTTATCATTTAAAAAGCATTTCTTTCAAATATTTATGTTCATGAGTTTTATTCATATTTCTTGCCCTTGCAATAAAGTTGTCAATGAAACTGCAATCATGCGATTTTCCTTTAAGAGGCAAAAAGTATCAGTATCGAAAAAAGTCCCATAAATTAATGGTATCATATTGAAAGGAAAAATGTTGGTATTGCCCATCCCTACCACTGCCCCCTGAATATGGTCCCGATCTGAAATCACTGGTTCCATTAGCATAAATTAACACCTAAGAAACCCTGGATGGCTTTTTCAAACTACCAGCAGACCAGGGTCTGATCCCTTGCAAATAACAGTGCATTTCTCCAGTGTACCAAGTTGATGTCCTCACATCACTGATGTCACACAGACACGCTTTTCAGACTGGAAGCTTGTGATGCTGTATATGGTCACTGGCTACTGATCCATCATCATCGCCATCGCAGTCTGTCAGGGGCGACAATGACTGTTTCATTTAGGTCTGATCAGATTCCTCCACGCAGCTCTGTCCTTCGCCTTCCGCTGCCAGGAACTCCTGGCCTTGTTAACCCGGGCGACGTCCGAGCCGGTATGAGTTGCTCTCTGACCATTTCATGAAACTGCTTGCAAAATATTTGAGTACCGCTAGCTTTTGCTGGACTAGCAGCACATTCTTGGCAGATAGAGGTATTATCAGTGGCAAGGACAGGCCAAGACAAACTGACTCCAGTATCGGTTGCAGTGACTGACCAGATGATAGGTTTGTTTATCTCTACAATATAGTTAAAAGTCACTGACATTTTTCAAGCGTTTTTATTTGGTTGTTTAGTCAAACTCAGCACAGATCAGTAGTTGACTGAAATACACTGATGTCTATAGTTCAATGACTGCTGCTCAGCCTTCTCCATTTTAATGGACATTTAACATAATTATCATTTACCATCACAATGGGGCCTGTTGCACTTGCTTTTGATTGTGTTTGTGTGTATAAGCTATGTGGCAGCTGGCTAGCCAGATAGTGATATGTTTTAATTGAATGTCATTCTCAAGTTTAGATTTCGCATGTAAGAAAAATTATATTAATTTTTACATTTCCAACTTTTTCCATGTAACTAAGTTATTTTTTTCCCTTGAAAATACAGTATGTGGCTGTTATGGTGGCATTTATTGTGAAGTGCAGTGTGATGAGGGCGCCTTCCTGTTGCATGATCACACTGCCCTATATTACGGGGCACCTGCCATGAGGACTTCCTCTTGTGCCGGATGACTCCACTGGGTGCATTCCATGTACAGTGTTCTCTACATTTAATAAAGCAGTGTTCAGTGCTACATCTCTGTCGGCCTCATTCATCACCAGGTTTGTGGACATAACATTTGGCAACTGAGGATTAACGTATGGAGGCATGCGTTACACCACTCCATCCCTTCCTTGAGCTCCCAGGCGAGCCACTGGTGCCGTGGCCTCGTTGGTTTGAGGCCTTCCAAACGTACATCACGGCGCTGGACCTCGGGAAGCTCGATAAGGTGAGGGCACGTGTGCTCTTCGTCCACAACCTGGATATCGAAGGCCAGTGGGTCCAACGGACGCTTGGCACGTTGGACTCATTCGAGGACACCGTGGAGCTGCTAGCTAACCATTTCACTACCCCAGACAGCGTGACTGTTTGACGTTTCTGGCGAAAGCAAATTTTCCAATGTGTCGGTGAACCTATCCACCAGTATGTTGCTGATTTGAGGCAGCTAGCTACCGATTATCGTTTTGGGCAGCTTGAAGACGAGATGGTACGCGACCAATTGGCTGAGCACATGTGCAATGTTGGGACTGTGTGCTAGGCTATTAACGGCACCTAATGACTTAACTTTAGCTAGGGCTGTCGAGCTAGCTCTCCAGTTGGAGGCCGCAGACAAACTAGCTTTGGAGCTAAACTGGCACCAGTCACAGAAGCCACCGGAGCTGCCCGCCTCAGCTAACGTTGTGGACCCTGATAGCAAGGATAGCCTGGATGAAGATTATTCGGAAACCAATGCTGCCAGCTGAAGGCCTGCCCCGGGGAACCCCCACTGCAGGGGCTGTGGGTCATAAAGCGAGAGAGTGCCTGGCAAGAGGGAAACGATGCAGTAGATGTGGACGCTTGAATCACTTTGCCAGGGTGTGCTGCTTATCTGATCTGGAGAGCCCACAGAAGAAATCATCCCACCTGCCCGACAATTGTCCAATTGGTGAGTCCCAATACCAACGGATATACGTATTGTGCAGTGGAGTTAGATGGCGTGGAGGTGCCACTGTTAGTCGACATGGCGGCGGTGCGGTCAATGCTGAATTGGGCCACAGTGAAGTTTTTCCCCCACCACATGATTAGTAGTAACCCAGTGCCACTGTATGGCTACGGTGGTAGCAGGCTGTGCACTGTTGGGACTGTGGAGTTGACTGTTTGTTCAAAGTCCACAACGATGATTGACTTCACATTCCAAGTAGCGGTGCGTGGCGATAACATCACGGGGTGTGACCTATTCTACGGACTGGGTTTTGCCATCAAGGACAGCGCTGGGAACGAATGGTCTGGTTGTGGCCGCTGGGGCTCGCGGGCTCTGGTGGTCGAAGAGGACGTGGTGTGGGATGAGGAACTAATGGACACGCTCCCTTTCGAGCTGGACTAGTTTCGCTCAGTGCCTGCGCTCGGGAAAAAGTAGTTGGGGGGGCCAAGTGTGATGGCAGGGTACCCGTGCCGACGAGCGACACCATGCTAGCTCTGGATGCCTCCGGTACTCGGCCGCAGTTGGGTGGAGGGTCTGCAGCTATGAAGGTGATGACTGTAATGTTCTTAGAAGAGGGCAGGGCACGACCGATAAGCATGGGTTATCACATGCTCAGCAGCAGCACGTCAGGCTGAATAAGGTCCCACTTCGGGTTATGGACTTGGTTTGGGGTCGAGGTGATGAACAACCAGAGCGAAGTTGGGCCAGATGACAGCTGACGAAACATCAAGCACGCCTGCGGATAGTGGCGAAGTTGGGAAAGGCATGCTTCCGGTTGTCTGATGGTTTGATGAGGCACGCTAATCAGCTGCGGCGTGACCAGGAGGATGCTCCAGGTGGTGAGGCTGAACGGGTGTCAGTGAAGGTGGTTTTGGATCCGGGCTCCAGCTTCCAGAAGATCAGCCATTGCTCTGGGGGCCTGTTGCCTTCAGGGGCACACCTGCTGAGGGGCTGCCCAGGGCCCATCCATGCCGGTTCCACCTGTTTCCCCCAAGTGACTGTGCTGTAATAGCTTCTTATGTTTATAGCTCTGTGTGTTCAGCTTAATGGAACGGCAAATTTTTAGTTTGAATAAAGACTTTTAGGGAAACCAGTGGCAGAATAACCCACTGTGCCATGCGGGCCGTGTAGTAGTCCACCCACTAGTCCTATTTTAGTTTTTTGTGTGAATGTGTTAGGCCTTTGGTGATTTTAGTTTAGAGTGTGATTGGGGTTCTAAATTAGGGTGGGTATGATTTGAGTGTGTGTTTTTGGACCTTGTAAAGGGGGGGGGGGGTGTTATGGTGGCATTTATTATCAAGTGCGGTGTAATGATGCCGCCTTCCTGTTGCATCATCACACCGCCCTATATTAGGGGGCACCTGCCAAGAGGACTTCCTCTTGCACCGGATGACTCCACTGGGTGCATTCCATGTACGGTGTTCTCTACATTTAATAAAGCAGTGTTCAGTGCTACATTTCTGTCGGCCTCGTTCTTCACCAGGTTTGTGAGCATAACAGTGGCTTTTTCTGCATAAAGTTGGGGTCATTCAAGTAAACCGTAGCATTTTTCTCGTACATTTGGCACTTCTTTCCTTGTAATTCTGTAACATTTTTTTTTTTCTGATAAAGCTGCATATCCTTTCCCCCTTTCCTGCATATATGCTACTTTCCTTGTAATTTTTTAAAAAACTGTATGAAAGTGATTTTTTTTTCTTGTTGTAAGTTTCCCCTTGTAACATTTTTGTTCAATATTTATTTTGCTACTTGTTCATTTGCAAGTTCTCCCCTAATAGATATTTGACTTTTGTCTTTTAAATTTTCTTCCTCATAAATGTGGGAATATGTCCTGATGAATCACTATTTTTTTACATTTTAAACTTATTCTTGCATATCTGCAGCTTTTTTGCTAAATGGTTAGGAATGAGGTTTCCCATGCTCTTTGCAACAGAGAGCATAAGTCACACCCCCTCTGCTCCCGCATATCAGAAAAATTCCCCATTGAAAGGAATGGCAAGAGGAAAACTCTTCTGATCCCAATCAAATTTTGCCACGAGCTACACATATGATGTTTGCCAATTTAAAAGATAATTTTCCACGTAATTAAAGTTGTCAGCTGTGTGATGTTGTAATTATTTATTTAGCGAATGCAAAGTCCTTAAGCCAAGCAGTTGCCTCCTGGTTTGCTGTATGGAGGGTGTGTAATCCTCCTTCCAGTCTTTGGAGCGGGCAAGCCTCTATGATGTGTTCCATAGTTTGCTCCTCTCCACATGCGCACAGTGGGCTAGGGCTACTGCCCCATCTGTGAAGGCTGGCCAAGCAGGGGCCATGTCCAGTCCTGAAGCGATTGAGTGTAGACCACTGTCTCCTTGGGAGGTTGGTGCCCGGGACCTGTTGGTTGGGGTTTATCACCAGCTGTTTGTTTGGGACCTCCTTGGTTTCCCATTCCTCTTGCCAAGCTGTCTGGATGGTAAAGTCAGCTGGGGGAGGGTTTTTCCAAATCGGCCGTCTGGATGAAAGTCGGGCAGTGGGTGGGGTGTAGATATCTGCATGGATTGGTAAGTGAGGAAAATCTTTAACTTTTTGGAGCATCCTTTGAGTTAATGCTGCTCGCCGGATGTGTGGAGGGGCTATGTTTGACAGTACAGAGAACCAGGGGAGTGGTGTTGAGCGGATTGTTCCAGTTATAGTTCTCATGGTTGAGTTGAGCTGGGTGTCTACATGGTGTGTGTAAGATGACCTGGACCAGACAGGGGCACAATATTCTGCTACAGAGTATGAAAGGGCCAGTGCTGAGGTGCGCAGGGTGGAGACTGCCGCCCCCCATTTTGCACCAGCGAGCTTGCAGAGCAGGTTGTTTCGTACTTTCACCTTAGCAGCCGTCCCCTTTAGATGTTCCTTGAAGGATAAGGTCCTATCAAGGGTCACTCCAAGATAAGTTGGATTTGGGGCATGCTTAAGCTTGAGTCCGCTCAGGTGGATGTTTAGTTCTCTGGCAGCTTTTGCATTGTGGAGATGAAATACACTGGAGACGGTTTTTGCTGGGCTTGGTTTTAGGCGCCAGATTTTGCAGAACTGGTCCAGTTTAGCAAGATCTTCCGTGAGCACCCGTTCCAGTGGTTCAAAGTCTGGTGCTTGGAATGCCAAACAGATGTCGTCTGCATAGATGAATTTGTGGGATTTTGTAGTAGGCAGGTCGTTTATGTAGAGGTTGAACAGAGTTGGAGCTAGAACTGAGCCTTGTGGGAGTCCGTTTTTCTGCATTCTCCATGCACTTGTGTTCTGACTGAGGTGGACTCTGAACCTTCGGTTGGTCAGCAGGGTTTTTATAATTGCTGTTGCCCAAGCAGGGATCGCCTTTATAAGTTTCAGGAGGAGGCCTTTGTGCCAGACCGTATCATAGGCGGCTGTAAGATCGAGAAACACAGCCCCTGTCTTCAGTCTGCTCTCGAAGCCATTTTCAATGAAGGTGGTTAGGGCCAGTACTTGTTCTCCTGTACTGCGGTCCTTGCGGAAACCTGCTTGATCCACACTTAGAATATCCTCTATTTCTGGGGAAATGCGTTGCAGTATTAGGCGCTCCATGATTTTGTAAGGAACGCTGAGTAGGGAGATTGGGCGGTAGCTTGCTGGTAGTTTGTGGTCTTTGCCAGGTTTTGGGATGGCAATGACCTTTGCTGTCCGCCATTTCTTTGGGATCGAGTTCGTTTGTGTGATCCTTGTGTAGAATTGTGTCAACCAGGTTAGGGCTCGGGGGCCAAGATTCTTCATGAATTCTGGGAAGATGTTATCGTATCCTGCTGCCTTTCCACATTTCAGGCCCTGTAGGACTTTCTCCAGTTCAGCAGCCTCGAAGGGTTCAGGGTTCGTTTCCTCTACAGGCATTTTTTGGTGTTTTTTTTAGCTCAGTTGTAACTGCTCTTCTGGTGTCTTTGTCTTGGGGTGCTTTGGCGATAGTCAGTAGGTGGGATGCAACTTGGTTGGGTGTGACGGATGCTCGGCTTTGGCTAGGGGGCTTCTGTGCAGCTCCTAGGCGACGGATGAGGCTCCAACATTTCCTGCTAGAGTGGGTAAAGCTCCGGTCAGCAACTGTCTCCTCCCATTTCTTTCGCCGGGCTGTATTTAGCGATTCAATGAGATGGTCTGCTATCTCTGGGTCCCCTGATGTTTGATAGGATTGTAGGAGGGCAGCACTTTCTCCGTCCAAACATGGGACATAGAGGGGTCGGTAGCCTCGTGGGATTGCAGTATGGGCAGCCTTGAAGATTGCGCTGCAGAAGCGGTTGTATGCTTCATCTACAGTGATGGTGTGGAGTGGGATGGTAACAATGCTCCGGTCCAGAGTTTCACTGAATTTCTTCCAGTTGGCTTTGCGGAAGTTCCAGCGCATCTTCCTTGGGCTGTATATGACTGGAAGTTGTAGGCCAATGTGTACAAGCAGGGGCCGGTGTTGGCTGTGTGGAAAATCATCAAGAATGAGGATCTGTGTAGGATATGGCTCCCCATTCAAAGAGCTGACCCAACACAGGTCAGGAGAATAGTCCTTCTTCCACCTAGCAGAGTGGAAGGTTCCTCTTTGTTTGGGGTCGTATATCAAAGCGAGGTCATTTCTGGATGCCCAGTCTGAAAGTGCCTCCCCATCACTGTCCACTGCTGGGTACCCCCAGTCAGGGTGATGGCTGTTAAAGTCCCCCACATAGATGGCAGGGTGGGGTAGGGTGGGTAAGACCTGCAGATCCCAGTTGGCATTAGGGGGCTTGTACACATTGACAATATGGAAGCCACCAATGATTATGGTGTCTGAGAAATGTGTTGTTATCAGGTGATTTGCTTCAACTATGTCAGAACGCACATAGGTGGCACGTCCATGTTTAGCATGTAGAACATAGCACAGGAGGTCAAAGCCTTTGATGGTGAAGCGGCCAGCTTCTTCTGTGCCAATATGAGTCTCTTGGAGGCAGATTACATCAATCGAATGTTGGAAGGCGAGGACTTCGATAAGGCTTCGCTTGGCTGCAGATAGGCCTTCAACGTTTAGTTGTAATATGCGAAGGGCAGATCCTACCACAAAGTGCTCTTGGGGCTGTTTGCTTTCGGCTTTAGGACTGTGACTAGGATTCTTCTTTGACTTGGCACAGAGGCGTCGTCTCTTCGAATTTAGTCTGCTGGTAGGATCATTAGCTTCCCCAGGCAAGCCCGGGTCCTGGCGGAGGGCGCGACGAGAACGCTGATCCAATTAAAGTTATCAGTTAATCAGTAATTAAAGTTGTCAGCTGTGTGATGTTGTAATTGATCCCATTATTGTGAAGTGCGGTGTAGTGGCGGCCATTTCCGGTTCCGTCACTGCACCGCCCTATAAATACCAGCGGGTATCCATTTTACAGCCTCTTTGCCGATACCCCTGCCTGGTGGCTGTTCTATACCCAGTGCTGTTAATAAAGTTGAGTTTGCACGTTCACCTGACCTCATCATTGAATAAGGTATTTATTCAGACATAACATTTTGGCGACGAGGACAAACTATGGAGGTGTGTATTTCACTGCTTCGCCCCTTCCTGGAGCTCCAGGGCGAGCCGCCTGTGCCCTGGCCAAGATGGTTTGCGGCCTTTCAAAACTACACCATCGCGCTTGACCTGGGTGAGCTAGATAAACTGAGAGCACGTGCAGTCCTGGTGCATAATTTGGGGATTGAGGGCCACCTTTTCCTGCGCACACTCGGGGCTTTGGACTCGTATGAGGACGTCATTAAGTTGTTAGTGCGCCATTTTCACACTCCGGACAGCGTGACTGTCCGGAGGATTCGGTTTTGGCAGCGACACCAATGGGTGGGGGAGCCTATCCACCAGTTCGTCGCCTGAGGCAGCTAGCTAGTGAGTGTCATTTTGGGACACTGGAGGAAGAGATGGTATGCGACCAGCTGGCGGAGCACACAAACAGCACCACTATACGAGCGAAGCTACTCACCGCGCCAGGTGACTTAACGCTAGCCAGGGCTATCGAGCTAGCTCTCCAATTGGAGACCGCGGACAAGCTAGCCTCGGAGCTAAATTGGCGCGAGTCACAACGGCAGCTGGAACCTTCCACCGCGCCACTAGTAGTGGACCCAGACAGCGAGGATAGCATGGACGATGACGTTATGGAAACCAATGCTACCAGCCGTAGGTCTCCCCCGGGAAAACTTTTGTGCATGGGTTGTGGGTCTGCGAAACACCAATACAAGGCTAGGGACTGCCTGGCTAGAGGGAAGCATTGTGGCAAATGTAGATGCTTGAATAATTATGCTAGAGTGTGCCGTGTATCTGAGCCGGAGAGCCCACAGAAGAAATCACTCTGCCCGCCCCTGACAACTATCCACACGGTGTCCCCGAGTACCAACAGGTACATGTTCTGCACAGTGACACTGGACGGCGTGGAGGTGCCACTGCTGTTTGACATGGAGGTGGAGGGATTACTGCTGAATTGGGCCACGCTGAGGAAGTTCTTCTCCCACTACAGGATAAGAGGTAACCCAGCACAGCTCTACGGTTATGCAGGTGGCAGGCTGTGCATGGTTGGAAAGTTGGAGTTAACGATTCGGCACAAGTCGATGGTGATGGCTGATTTCATGTTCCACGTCACGGCCGGAGGCAACAACATCATGGGCTGTGACTTGTTTTATGGACTGGGTTTCACCATCAAAGACAACACTGGGGAAGAATGGTCTGGTTGTGGCCAGTGGAACCGTCTGGTTCCGGTGGTGGAGGACGACGCTGTGTGGGATAAAGACCTAACAGATACCACGACAGTCAAGCAGGACCAACCTCACTCAGGTTCAACGCAGGAGGGTCTCAGTACCAGCACTCGGAAGGGTAGAAGAGGGTACCAAGCGTGGTGGCGAGGCACCTGTGTTGGTAAGTGATGCCAATGTGCTAGCCCCAGATTCCTCCAGAGCTTAGCCACAGAGGGCTGGAGGATCTGCAGCTACGATGGCGACTGCTGCAATGGCGTTAGAAGAGGTCGGGGCCAGACCGACAAGCACAGAGAGACCGCGTGCCAAACAGCACCATTTTAGGCCAAGCAGAGCCCCTCTTGGGGTTATGGACTTAGTCTGGGTTTGAGGCGAGGAACATCCATGGTGGATACGGGCCAGATGACAGCCTACGAAACAATGGGAGCATCTGCGCATCATGGCTAAGCTGGGTGCAGCCTACTTCCAGCTGTCAGACAGCTCAGCGAGGTACGCCAACGAGCTGTGGCGTATCCGAGAGGAGGCTTCTGGTGGCAGGGCTGGATGAGAGAGGCGGTCGGTGGCGATGAGAGGAAGTGCTTTTGTCCATGAGATCAGCGGAGGCATGCTGCTTCCAGGGGTGGGTCTGCTGAGGGGCTGCCCTGGGCCCCTCACAAGCCGGTTCTACCCTTTTCTGCCAGAAGGACAGAAATGTACATTTAACAACTAGTTCTAATGTTCATATGTTTGTGCATGGAAAAACAAAACAAAACAGAAATGTTATAGTCTTGGGTGTTTTGGTTAGTATAGGAACACAGCAGTAATTTTGAGTTACTAATTGACTGTGGGTTTAGACCAACAGGTGGCAGAATAATCCACCTTGCCATGTGGGGTAGGACAGTAGTCCACCCGTCCTCCCCATTTTAGGTTCTGTTGTGTGAATGTGTTAGGCCATGTGGTAATTTCAGTTTTAGTTTTCTTATTGTGTGATTCGGGTCCTAAATTGGGGAGGGCCTTAACTGTGTGTGGTTCTGGACCTTCTACGGGGGGGTGTTTGTCAATTTAAATGATAATTTTCTACGTAATTAAAGTTGTCGGCTGTGTAATGTTGTAACTGATCCCATTATTGTGAAGTGCGGTGTAGGGGTGGCCGCTTCCAGTTCCGCCACTGCACCGCCCTATAAATACCAGGGGGCATCCATTTTTACGGCCACTTCGCCAATGCCCCTGCCTGGTGGCTGTTCTATACCCAGTGCTGTTAATAAAGCTGAGTTTGCACGTTCACCTGACCTCATCATTGAATAAGGTATTTATTCAGACATAATAGGCTGTCGTATAATAACAGGGTAATATTTAGTTTTTGTTTAAACAACTAGTGGACTACAACTCCCATCATACTGCATAATCGCGTTTAGTGACATGGTATGGGTAACCCCCACAACAGCCACGGACAAGCAGAGCGCTCAGTGGGAGCAATTAACATAGCAGTGTGATCTATGGACTGATAACAATATGTAGATGTGCCTTGTAACCTCTTTTGTCCTACAGCTCTGGAGCAGAGGCGAATTCCGGCCAGTAATCTTCCTATTGTTATGTGTGACTCAAATGCAAATGTCCATACCTACTGTTGTGAATGCATTGTCTGTAGTGGGGTATAAAAACTGCATATGCTCTGTAGTTCACTCTCTCTCTGACGACGGCTCGTCTGACTGCACGCATTGCCTATCTGCTGGAGAGCCTCCGGGCTCGCTCTGGCGCACATGCACGGCGCCGGAGTGAGTTCTGTGATGGCGGTATGATTAATAAACTCCCTTAAACTCTCAGTTCGCTGCTTATTATTCTATGCCGCCACAGTGGGATTATTATATTGGCTGTTGTATAATAACGTATAATGACTTTAATTGCGTGGAAAATTATCTTTTAAATTGACAAACATATATGTAACTTGTGGCAAACTTTGATCAGAATCACTCTTGCCATTCATTTCTATCAATCAAACTTTATTTGTATAGCACTTTTAAAACATTAGATGCTGTGCAAAGTGCTTTACATAGATAAAAACAGTAGACACAGTTAGTTACATATTTTACATGATACATCTATGGGGAATTTTTTCGATTTAAGGTCCCAAATGTGGAAGTAGAGGGGCGTGAATTAGGCGCTCCATATTTTTCGTTTCCTTGGACTTCCTGAACCGTGAATTCACTCATTTAAAGGGACCGCGTACCTTTAATTTCTGCTCCCTTTCTTATTGGTGCACAGGGCTGTCAATCAGAGACGGGTTACGCCTGGATCGATTTACCACTGTTACAAGGTGACTTTAGACGTTGAAAAGCAGCTGTGTTATAACTTATAACACGTTCATTTGTATTACAATGTTCCTCTGTAGGCCGAAATCACAGACTGAGTTCCAACGAACCGTTCCTCTGTTTGGGATGCCTAAAGTCCACGGAGCGGCTCCACGATTCACTCACAACTCTGACAGAGAAAACAGGAACCAGCTGAGATCCCCTCCGACTTTTAAACGCGACCGTGGTGGAATTAAAAGTTTCATTCCCCGGTTAGAGGTTTTCAAAGTGTGCCAGTACCTTCCCTTTGCTGCCGTCTCTGATCTCCCTTTCCTGCGTCCAGCGGTGGCGTGTTCTCGGCCAAACACCGCCCTGTACACAGCTACGCTGCATTCACGTACTTCAAGCGACGTGGGTAATTCTCAGACTTCCGACAGGGGTCTACAACCTGAGGATCTGGGACCACATGTGGCTCTTTTACCCACAGATAGTGGATCCCTGAGGAGAAAAAAAAAAAATCCAAGAAAAGAGGCAATAAATTTACAAGAAAAATGTTCTAAAAAGCAGAAAATGAGAACCTGAAAAATGTATACCAAAAAAAATCACTAATTTAGGGAATATTTTTTGCAATTTTCTGAGGGAAAACCTCCCACAAATTTGTAATAATAATAATCTTTATTTCAGACACACAAGCAGGTCCATATAAAATAAGGAGGGGTGGGGGTATCAGGGAAACAATAAACGACACAGCAGCAATAAGAACAGCATAACGGTCTTTAAAGAGTTCTTGTCGAGGCTGTTGTGGAGTTGGTGGCAGTAGGACACTTTTAAGCAGGCTTGCTGAATACAGTAGGTGGCGGTAATGCACCTGTAAGCTGGTTGCCAACTGCCAATCAAATCTAAAAGAAGAAGAGGCTGTTGCTAGGGCTTATCAGGGTCTGTATGATGATGCTTTCTGAGACATCCAGACAACACATAAAATTGTACATGTTTCCTCAATAGTGCTTTACACACAGGAATACCACATGTCACAAACAGCTGGCTGGCGCTATGCCATCTGGGCACCTGAAGCAGCAACCTAAGTGCACTGTTGCAGGCCACAGTCAACCTTCTCATACTATCAGTCCTGTAGCTGCGCCACAGGTGTGCAGTGTGTCATGTCTGCCAATCAGAGACTGGAGTCGGTCTGATGCCACGCAGCAAACTCAACTTTATTAAGGAACACAGAACTATATATATTGGCCGCAGCCCGCCTGACGTCACACCACCCAGGGCGGGTACGGCAAGCCCTGGGGGCCAAGCACACACAACAGTCACACACAACATTCTCCTCCCCCTTACAAAAGTCCAAAACACATACACACAATTCAGACCCACCCCAATTTAGGACCCGAATCATGCACTAAGAAAATAATGGGGAACAATGAACTGGAATGGCCTAACACTGTCACACAAACAACTAAAATAGGGCTGATGGGTGGACTACCGTGCTGCACGCATGGCGGGGTGGATTATTTTGCCACCCCTAAACTAAGAGTCCATATAACTAAAACTGTACACAGTGCTCCCAAAGAGAATGCACAAAATAATCCCATTTCATAACAACACATTCATATGCACCAAAACTCACAGCAAACACTATTATTTACAACACATGCACATATGAACTATTATAACACCATATAGAGATATTTACAATAAAATTATTTACGTTACACCAATGTCCAAGGGTAAAGCCGGCTCAAGGGTCCAGGGCAGCCCCTTGGCATGCGTGCCCCTGGAAATAAACTGCCCCCGAGATCGAAGCTGACTTTCCTGAGAGAATGTTTCTTCTCACCACTGACTGCTTCACCCGTCCGGACCCGCCATCCGACACCTCCTCCCAGGAACACCGCATCCCGCTGGTGTGCCTCCTTGTGCTGTCCGGCTGCTGGAAACCAGCTGCACCTTGTCTTGGCTGCCTTCGCCGTTGGCACCCCTCCCTACGAACCCGAACCCGGTCCGTAGCTCTCAGGGGGGTCCCGCCCGACCTGCAGTGCTGCTGCCTGGCACGCAGTCCCTCCGTGCCTGTCGGTCCGCCCCCGACTGTCTTCACAACCGCTGCAGCTGCCGCCGTTATAGTCCCAGACACTCCGGTCCCCTGTGGCCAAACTCCAGGGAAAACTGTAGCCCGCTTGTTGGCGTTGCTTGGCGACCCAAGCGCCTCGCCGCTATGCCCAGCGCCTTCATCTGAGGCACTCTGCTGCGCTGCCTCTGCACCCGGCTGTCGCTGCAGTTTCCTGGGGCTCTCAGCATGCTTGTGCCCCTCCTCCCACTGCCTCGACTCCAGCTGCGGGGAAAACTCAGTTGAGTCCAGTCGCTGCTCTCCCTCCACGCTGTCTCTGCTCACCGTGCCGTCTTCACCACCAGCGCTACGGTCACACACTGTGCTGAGCTCCTTGGCTGGCTTGCCATCTTCGATGACCAGGGGCTCCAGTCCCTCCTCGATACCTAGCTGGTAGCTTGGTTTTGGCGTGCACCCAGCTTCATGGCTAACCTCGCCATTGCAACAGAAAGAGCCTTTAACTTCTCAGAGCTAGCTAGCTTAGCTTCCTTTGGTGCCAACAGCCTCATTACCCACAGCTTTGTGTCCCTTGTATGTTTGTCAAAATTTCCAGCCAACCACCCAACAGCATCCACATAAGCCTCAGTCTCTTCCAACATGCAGAGAATTCTCCAACCCACTACGCTACGCCGAGACGGCGGACCAAGAGCGCTAGTCCTCGGTCTCCGTTGAGTCTACCCAGGCCCAGCCCTGCGATGTATCCCCCAAGCATGGCCACCCAGTCCGGCCACAGGATCGCTGGCTCTCCCGGACCCTCCAGAAACGGCGGTAGCTCACACGCGTCCATGGTTTACTCTCGTCGCCAAAATGTCTGAAATAATGAGACTGAAGTCTTCTTATGCCATGCAGTGAACTCAACTTTATTAAGGAACACAGAACTATATATATTGGCCGCAGCCTGCCTGACGTCGCACCGCCCAGGGCGGGTACGGCAAGCCCTGAGGGCCAAGCACACACACAACAGTCACACACAACAGTGTACAGAGGAGTACAGTAAGCTCTGAACAGAGAAGATTTAACATTTACAGAGCACATACTAAACTTTCTCAATAACATATTGGCTTGGGCATACAATTTACAGCACTGCCTGTCATCTCTCAAATCATCAGTGATGAGGTGACCCAAATATTTTATTTCCTTGCATGTCGCAAGCGAAGTATCACACAATTTAAAGGTAGGAAAAACTAGTTCCCTGTCCTCTCTGCATCTCACAATCATGACATTACTCTTCCTAGCATTAAATCTGATGTTGTGATCACTGCCATATTGTGAGCAAACTCTTAATAGTTGTTGCAACCCAGCACTCTAAGGACTCATTACTAGGTCATCTCCATACATGAGATGATTGATGACAGAGCCACCCACCACACAGCCTGTGTTACATCCGTTCAGTTGTCTCGACAGATCATCCATATATACATTAAACAGAATAGGGAACAAAATTCCACCTTGGCATACACCAGGGGTGTCCAACCATGTGCCATGGAGAGCCAAGACCCTGCAGGTTTTACCTCCAACCAGTGTCTTCAACAGCAGATTTCTGTGAACTTCTTCCCACTGATTGCTGATAAGTGAAAACACCTGCTGAAGAGACTGGGTAGAAGAGAAAACCTGCAGGGTCTTGGCTCTCCATGGCACCTGGTTGGACACCCCTGGCATACACCATTGCTCACATGAAAGGGAGTTGATAGAATGTTTCCCCATTTTACACACATGGTCTGATTGGCATACCAGAAAACCAGAATTCTAATTAAATACTTGGGAGCACCTCTCACGAGTAATTTCATAAATGGTTTTTGTGACGTTTTTGCAAGAAAAATGCTGTAGTTTTTCTTCAACTTAACACAAAGGCATTAAAATTGCAAAGAAATATTTTTTTCAATTTAATTTTGTGTCCTTTATTGATCCCCAGAGGGGAAATTCAGGGCATCCACCTGGATGGATGAAGCAGCCACAGTATGGCACTATCCCTTCACCACACACACATTCACACCAAGGGCCACTTCAGAGTCTCTAATTAACCTAACCTTGTGGAGGAATAAGATCAGGCGAGATGTGACGAGCTGGAAGGTTGCAGAGTTTTATTTCCACCTTCAAAATGAGACACATCGTAGCTCCGAGGTACTGTGTTCTTGAGGCATGTATAATAAGCTCTTTTATACAGACAGAGAGAATGCATGGTACATTAGCATATTGGTATACATATCAGTCAATACACATGATTAGCATGACCAACAGGCGCCCGGACATCGTCTCCTTAATCTGGGGATGTCTAAACAATAGTCCATTGTTCTGGTTGTCCCCCAGGGGCTCTCTGTCCACATGCAATTTGTCCTCAGTTTCCTCCAGCCCCGCTGAGCGTGAATAGTATCAGTCTGCATTGTGCTGGGTGACCACACGGCTCCCCCCCAGAATGCTCGGAAGGGGCTGTGACTCCCCCCCTCCCCACCATCGTTTGGGCTCCAGCTCTGGTAGAACTGTCCTGCTGTAGAGGGGGAGGGGGGTGGGAGTAAATAAGTGCAGGCCCGGGACGTCAAAGGTGTCTGGGCCGTGCAAAAATTGCGTGTGGATCCGCGATGGTGAGGGACTTTCCTGGTAAACCTGACGGTGATCCACAGCGGCTGTAAAAAAAAATTAAGTCTCTGACTCCTCTCGCGGCTCGGTCCAGCAAGGATGAGGGGAAAGTGAACGGCCAAATTCCCTGAGGATGCGTAGCGGCTGTGAAACAACTGCAGCTGTGTGAGGGACTTGGCGGTTTGGCTTTTAGGTGCGGAAGCAGCCCTAAAGCCATCGGGGACAGCAATCGGCTAAATTCCCCCTTGTACGGCGTGGCTGAGAAACCCATACAAAGTCCTGTGTGCAGGCTGCATGTCAGAATCAGAATCAGAATCAGATTTATTGCCATTGTTCATGTAGTACACAAACTAGGAATTTGTCTCGGTGCAATGCTGTAACATTAAACATGATAAAATAAAAGAAATAAACTATACATGCAATAAAGTGAAGAATAAGAATGAGTAATACTAGTCAGCAGTTTAA
Organism: Pholidichthys leucotaenia; assembly: GCA_020510985.1. NCBI lineage: Eukaryota > Metazoa > Chordata > Actinopteri > Cichliformes > Pholidichthyidae > Pholidichthys > Pholidichthys leucotaenia. Next base: position 457,786,854 of record CM035838.1, on the reverse strand, counting down.
ATATATTAGCGAGCAGCAGATAATGTGGAGAACCATATAGTGCAGTCGGTAATGCAAGAAGAAAACAGTGATGATTGACATGAGTCTGGTTGAGCTGCTGTACATAGTGCACAAGAGTCAATAACTCACTTAGTGTTCAGCAGTCTGATGGCAGAGGGGAAGAAGCTGTTCATGTGACGGGAGGTTTTAGTCTGGATGGACCGAAGTCTTCTACCTGAGGGGAGAGGGGCAAACAGTACGTGACCAGGGTGTGAGGGATCGGCTAGGATCCGGCCAGCACACCTCCGGGTCCTGGAGATGTACAGATCCTGGAGAGATGGGAGCTTGCAGCCGATCACCTTCTCAGCAGTGCGCACGACGCGCTGCAGCCTTAGTCTGTCCCTGGCAGTGGCTCCTGCATACCACACAGTTATGGAGGTGGTGAAGATGGACTCGATGATGGCTGTGTAGAACTGCACTAACATCTTGGTGGGTAGCTTGAGCTTCCTCAGCTGCTGCAGGAAGAACATCCTCTGCTGGGCCTTTTTGATGAGGGAGCTGATGGTCGGCTCCCACTTGAGGTCCCTAGTGATGGTGGTGCCTAGGAAGCGGAAGGAATCAGCAGTGGTGATGGGAGAGCCTGTGAGGGTGAGGGGGGGCAGAGGGGTTGTGACTTTCCTGAAGTCCACAATCATCTCCACTGTCTTCAGAGCGTTCAGCTGCAGGTTGTTGTACCAGGACGCCAGCTGGGCCACCTCTCTCCTGTAGGCGGACTCGTCGCCGTTGGAGATGAGCCCGATGAGGGTGGTGTCGTCCGCAAACTTGATCAACTTGACAGACTGGTGGCTGGAGGTGCAGGAGTTGGTATAAAGGGAGAAGAGTAGGGGGGAAAGTACACAGCCCTGGGGTGATCCGGTGCTGATGCTAACAGAGTCTGAGACAGTCTTTCCCAAGCCGCACATGCTGCCTCCGGTCCGTCAGGAAGTCGGTGATCCACCTGCAGAGGGAGTCAGGCACGTTGAGCAGGGACAGCTTGTCCCGGAGCAGAGCGGGGCGGATGGTGTTGAATGCGGAGCTGAAGTCCACAAACAGGATCCTGGCGTAGGTTCCCGGGGAGTCCAGGTGCTGCAGGATGGAGTGGAGGGCCAGGTTGACTGCGTCGTCTACAGACCTGTTGGCTCGGTAGGCAAACTGCAGCGGGTCCAGGAGGGGAGTGGTGATGGACTTGAGGTGGGGCAGGACCAGGCGCTCAAAGGACTTCATGACTACAGAGGTGAGCGCTACAGGTCTGTAGTCATTAAATCCAGTGATCCGTGGCTTCTTGGGGACAGGGATGATGGTGGAGGATTTGAGGCAGGTCGGCACGTGGCATAGCTTAAGGGAGGTGTTAAAAATGTCTGTGAAGACAGGAGCCAGCTCTTTCGCACAGTGTCTCAGGGTGGAGGGAGACATGCCGTCCGGACCGAGGGCCTTGCGCGGGTTCAGTCTGGAGAACTATTTGAGCACGTCCTGCTCACTGATGACAAGGGCGGGGGGGAGGAGGGGGGGGCGCCTTTGAAGTAGGGACCGTGGAGGCTGTGGAGCTGGAGGGAGGGGGGGAGTTGGACACAGCTGACGAGGTGTCAAAACGGGCATAGTGTTGGGACAGTCTTTGACAAAGGGCTTTGTCATCCTGACCTTTAGGAGCCTGAGGCCGATAATTGGTGATTTGCCTCAGTCCTCTCCACACAGAAGCCGAGTCGTTAGCAGTGAACTGCTGCTGGAGTCTCTCAGAATACACAGATTTAGCTCTCCTCAGCTCTCTGTTAAACCGATATTTAACCTCCCTGTAGCAGTCCCTGTCTCCACTTTTCAGCGCTGCTTCCTTCTCCTTCCTGATCTGTCTGAGCTTAGCAGTGAACCAGGGCTTGTCATTTGAGTATCTCACCCTGGTGCGCGATGGAAGAATGCTCTCCTCACAAAAGTGAATATATGAGTTCACAGTGTCTGTGTACTCATCTAGATCATGCGTGGCTCCTTTAAACATGCCCCAATCAGTTATTTCCATGCACATTTCCAGCTTCTCCTCAGCTTCACTGGTCCATTTCTTCGTAGTGCTCACAACAGGTTTAGTGAGCTTCAGTCTCTGTCTGTAAGTGGGAATGAGGTGGACCATCACATGATCAGATAGTCCGAGCGCAGCGCGGGGAACAGCGCGATACGCATCCTTCACTGTGGTGTAACAGTGATCCAGCGTGTTCTCTCCTCTGGTGGGGCATTTAATGAACTGTTTGTAGCGGGGGAGATCGTGGCTCAGATTGCTCTGGTTAAAGTCGCCAACCACAATAACCAGTGAGTCCGGGAAAGTCCGCTCCGTATGTTGGATGTGATCCTCGGACGTGCGCGAAGCTCAGCGCGCGCTCGCAGATCACATCGGGAGGGACGGACGTCGGGAGGGACGTACACAGCGGTGAGGATGAATGAAGCGAACTCCCGCGGGGAATAAAATGGCTTGCAGTTAATAAAAAGAAATTCCAGAGCGGGAGAACAGTGTTTGGAAATTACCGTTACATCAGAGCACCAGCTGCTGTTAATGTAAAAGCAGACTCCTCCTCCTGTGGTCTTACCGGAGAGCTCTGTGTCACGATCAGCATGAAACAGCTGAAATCCCTCGAGGCGCAGCGCGCTGTCCGGTGTATTTTCCCTGAGTCAGGTCTCAGTAAAACAGAGGGCAGCCGAGGAAGAGAGGTCCTTAAAACGCATCAGCAGTCTTAGTTCATCTACCTTGTTAGAGAGAGAATTGGCATTGGACAGAAATATGCCGGGCAAAGCCGTGCGCGTGCCTCTCCTGCGGAGCCGAACGAGAGCGTCCGCTCGTCTTCCTCTCTTTCACCGTCTCACTTTTCGAGCCAAGCAATGAACCAGATCGGCGGCAGGAGCTAAAAAAACTGGGAGTAGGTCCGTGGGAGTGAAAGTCCTGATATTTAGAAGACTCCCCTCACTCCCCTAAAGCCCTTCCATAACATTCAACCCCCCCCCCCCGCCCCCCGGAAAAAAACACAGAACACTTGCACGAAGAGCCACTGTGAGTGATTTTTGTCTTTAAAAAAAATCTGCATGAAGTCACAAAAATATCTGAGCCTAAAAACGTCTAAAAACGTCTGCCTCAGGTGCGTGAGCAGTCCTGAAGGTTCCAAGGGTGGCGATCGACCGTCTTTCTCGGGCATGTGCAGTGGCGGAGGAAGCTATATCAGTCTGTGGAGCCGGTTTATTCCTGTGCGTGGCGCGCGCTTGGCGTAGTGACCACATAACTGGCAGTTGCACTGTCCTCGTAATCCTGCGGTGTGCGTGCGGGGCTTCTTTGTACGGGAGGTCAGCTGTCGTAAGTTGAGTCAGATTCGGAGAGCTTGGTGGAAATCAATGCAGTCAGCGCCGATGTCCTTCCCTGTTCAGGCTGCTTCCATCGGCTCGCTCGTGTCGCCGTTCATGGTGTGTGTCGGTCCCAGCGCTGCCGCTGATCCTCGTGGGTGTAGATGAAGAGGTTGCAGACGTTCGCTGGTCCTCTGGAGTCCACAGCGCGGTGAGAGGGAGCAGACGGTCATTCTCTCTCGTCAGGTCACCAGTGTGGAGGGAAAAGATCAGGCGAGGGGTGCACCATAACACTTCGGGTCACCAGTGTGGAGAAATAAGATCAGGTGAGATGCCACGAGCTGGAAGGTTGCAGAGTTTTATTTCCTCCATCAAAATGAGACAGACATCGTAGCTCTGAGCTACTGTGTTCTTGAGGCATGTATAGTAAGCTCTTTTATACAGACAGACAGAATGCATGGTACATTAGCATATTGGTATACATATCAGTCAATACACATGATTAGCATGACCAACTGGCGCCCAGACATCGTCTCCTTAATCCGGGGATGTCTAAACAATAGTCCATTGTTCTGGTTGTCCCTCAGGGGCTCTCTGTCCATATGCAATTTGTCCTCAGGTTCCTCCAGCCCCGCTGAGCGTGAATAGTATCAGTCTGCATTGTGCTAGGTGACCACAACCTATATGTTTTTGGCCTGTGGGAGGAAACCGGAGAAATGTCAACGTAAACCCACACAGACACAGGGAGAACATGCAAACTCAACACAGATCACTGTTGGTCAGAGGGTGGGATAGAACCCAGGATCCCATGGCCAAGGGTGAGTTACTGTGCTGCCACAGTGCTGACCACTGCACCACCGCACAGCCCACACCCACACTATTTTGCAAGAAACTTTTTGTAAATAATCAAAAATTTTTTCAGAAAATTAACGAATTTGTGAGAAAAAGATAACAAATTTACAATTTAAAAAAAGCTGGAAATTTATAAGAAAAAACCCTCTTAATCCTGATGTTGCTAGGCCAGAGTGTAGCTGTAATTCTCCTGTTTTACCTCAGTTTTTAGGCTCAGATATTTTTGTGACTTCATGCAGATTTTTTTTTAAAGACAAAAATCACTCACAGTGGCTCTTCGTGCAAGTGTTCTGTGTTTTTTTCCGGGGGGCGGGGGGGGGTGTTGAATGTTATGGAAGGGATTTAGGGGAGTGAGCGGTGCAGTGATGTGGCCGGTTGGTGTCATCATTGCACCAATCTTTATAAAGGGGAGTCGGCCATGTTATGGTGTCTTTGGTGACTCGACTTTGGTAGGGACAGTTAGGATCTCAATGCTTGTTCACATGCTCTGTATTACTAAGCATTTATTGTAATAAAGTTCAGTTCCTGCACAGCATCCTCGTCCATCTTCATTACCAGATCTGTGGACATAACACTACTGTTGGCTGAAGATCGAGGAGGAGGAGAGGGGGAAGGCGTGTTAGGAGGAAGAGAGAGAAAAGGAAAGGTAGAAGTTTGGAGGTGAGAGTAGGGACGTTAAACGTAGGGGCTATGACTGGTAAAGGCAGAGAGTTGGCTGATATGATGGAGACAAGAGAGGTAGATATACTGTGTGTTCAAGAAACCAGATGGAAGGGAAGCAAGGCTAGGAGCATTGGAGGTGCATTTAAACTGTTCTACCATGATGCAGATAGGAAGAGAAATGGAGTAGGCATAATCTTGAAGGAAGAGTATGTGAAGAGTGTTCAGGAGGTAAAGAGAGAGTCAGACAGAGTCATGAGTTTGAAGCTAAAAGCCAAAGGTGTGATGTGGAATGTTGTCAGTGCATATGCCCCACAAGTTGGATGTCAGGTAGAAGAGAGGAATTCTGGAGTAAGTTGGATGAAGTGGTAAAGAGTGTTCCTGGGGGGAGAGAGTGGTGATTGGAGTGGACTTTGGACATGGACATGTAGGTGAAGAGAACAGAGGTGATGAGGAGGTCCTGGGTAGGTATGATCTTATGCATGTGAAAAGACAGATGATTGTAGACTTTGCTAAAAGGATGGAAATGGTTGCAGTGAACACATACTTCATGAAAAGAGGGGAACGTAGGGTGACTTACAAGAGTGGAGGAAGGTGCCCACAGGTGGACTACATCTTATGCAGAAGGAGAAATATGAAAGAGATAGGAGACTGCAAGGTGGTGGCAGGGGAGAATGTAGCTAGGCAACATCGGATGGTAGTCTGTAGGATGACTTTGGAGAGCAAGAAGAGGAAGAGAGTGAAGGCAGAGCCAAAGATTAAGAGGGGGAAGTTACAGAAGGAAGAAGGTTGCACAGAGTTCAGGAAGGTATTGATACAGGCTCTGGGTTGTAGGGAAGAATTACCATATGACTGGGAAAGTACAGCAAAAGTATTGAGGGAAATGGGTAGAAAGGTTTGTGGTGTATCCAGTGGACAGAGAAAGGAAGACAAGGAGACTTGGTGGTGGAATGAAGAGGTACAGGAAAGTATTCAAAGGAAGAGGTTAGCAAAGAAAAAGTGGGATAGTCAGAGTTGAAGAAAGTAGACAGGAGTATTTGGAATCTAGGTGCATGGCAAAGAGAGAGGTGGCAAAGGCAAAGAGTAAGGCATATAGTGAGTTGTATGAGAGTCTGGACACTAAGGAAGGAGAAGAGGAGTTGTATCGATTGGCTAGACAGAGAGATCGAGCTGGAAAGGATGTACAGCAGGTTAGGCTGATTAAGGACAGAAATGGTATTGTACTAACAAACAGAGGTGGGCAGGCCCAGGTCCAAAAAGTAAAAGTCCAATCGCATATTTGTTCCAGCCCTTGACTGACTCAGCTGATTTTGATAAGCACACCTCTTCAAGATCTATGTTTATCAGAATCAGCTGGGTTAGTCAATGGCTGGAAAAAATATGCGATTGGACTTTTACTCTTTGGACCTGGGATTACCCACCTCTGCTAACAATTGATGAGTGTGTTGAGAAGGTGGAAGGAGTACTTTGAAGAGCTGATGAATAAAGAAAATGAGAGAGAGGAGGATGGATGAAGGAAAAATGGTGATTAAGGAAGTCCCGAGGATTAGCAAGGCAGAAGTGAGGGCAGTTTTGAAGAGAATGAAGAATGGAAAGGTGGTTTGGTCCAGATGACATACCTGTGGAGGTATGGAGATGTTTAGGAGAGATGGCAGTGGACTTTTTAACCAGATTGTTTAACACAATTTTGGAGAGTGAGAGGATGCCTGAGGAGTGGAGAAGAAGGGTTTTGGTACCAGTTTTCAAGAGCAAAGGTGATGCTCAGAGTTGTAGTAACTACAGAAGCATAAATTTGATCAGCCACACTATGAAGATATGGGAAAGAGTTGTTGAAGCCAGGTTTTGAGGAGAGGTGACAATCAGTAAGCAGCAGTACGGTTTCATGCCAAGAAAGAGTACTACAGATCCAATGTTTGCTCTAATGCCTCATTTCCACTAGCCCAGTTCAACTCTCCTCGTTTCTTTTCGTTATTACTCATTTCTGCTGCGGTTGTGCCTCCATTACAACCATGTAAAGCCGTGTATAGCTGGGGTGGGCGGGATGTTTTTTACAGCAAGGCAGCGCCACACTCCCGTGACGTAAAACACGTGACCCAAGCCAAACACAACATGGCGGCTTTACAAGGCGACTCCTCGGTCTGTGGCTTTTTTCACCGTAAATGCCAAAAAGGACTGTCAGACAAGGGTACAGGCAGTGAGACAAAACACTCTGGAATAGTACTGCAGCTTCTGGAGAGAGCCGAAGACGTGAGGACACAAACTAGGTCATATGTGACGGTAAGCTAATGGTTGCTAATGCTATTTTGCTATAAGTACATCGTACTACACTGTAATCTCTGCAAGTTATCACTGTTTAGGTACTAAAATATGTACGCTGTGTGCGTTTCAGATGGCTCTGTTGTGGGAAAATTACCACTTCAAATGGTCAGTCTGGCGTTCATGTACAGCCTGGCAATTGAGTGACAGGCTGAGTGAGCCTGTCAACTGTCAGCACAGCTTCACAAACGATCAGTGGTTGTAGAGCTTAAGAATGTCTGGTTTATTTCCTGTGCAAAAAATTGCTCTGATCTAAGTAATGTAACCCTATTTCACTGTTTATGGGAATGTAGAAAAATCAGAATGTTTTGGGAAGAGGTGAGGGTAACAATTGGAAAAATAATTTCAAAACGATTCACATTGAACCCTAAACTGTTTTTGTTGGGTCTGTATCCAGAAAAACATAACTTTAATAAGAGTGAAAGAACATTCATAGACCTCAGTTTGCTTAATGCCAAAAATGTATTGCATTACTGTGTAAAAAATCATAGACCAGATGTGACTCAGTGGTTAAGACAGATGTTAACAAACCTTCCACTAGAAAGAACAACATACATACTGAAATCAAAGGAAAATGTGTTTGAGAATATATGGAGACCTTTCATTGATTATGTAAAGAAAGTAAACATAACTTCTGAAGAAGAAGGTGAATGATATGTGTGGACCTTGCAAATTCCAAGCTGGTGAATGTATATTATGTATTCTAATGTAATAGATTACCTAGACTAAACAGAGGAACATTGTTGTTGACTTGTTTTTGTTAATGGTTGTTTTTATTACCTTTTTTTTGGTCATTTTGTTATTATTCTTTTTAGTTTTTAACTTACTTTTGTGTTAGTGTCTGTGTGTGCTGTTTGTAAAAAAAAAAAAAAAGGTTCAATAAAAATATTGTGTGAAAAAAAAATTGCTCTGATCTGCGTGAAAATCATGGACTGAGACATCATGGATGTACCTGCTTCAGCTGCACTGAGTCTGAGATGTTGTCATAGCAAAAAATGATCAGCTGACACAACTTGATCCCCAGGTTAATAACTATATTAGCCACAAAATGTATATTCAAAAGTAAACAGTACTGAGTTCGGTATAATAAGATGTATTTGACAGTTATGATGCATTTTAGACCAAAACAAACTTGATCTAGGATTAAAAGCAATTAAAATAATGCAGTCACAAGGTTACATGGAAAATGCTTGATTTACTAGATACATATACTTTAGAAATATATATTCTCTGCATCAACAATGTACTATACATGCATTCATGTAGTATTGCACTGACAAACCTCTGAAGTTTTTGCAGATGTCTCTTTTTATATGTGAAGGTTACCACCATGTGACATAAATTTCTTAAAAATGAGCCATCATTTTCAAGGTCACCCATTAATGGTTTGTACTATTGACTCTTTTCCAACCAGTGTATTAACAGACAAAAATAGAAATCATGATGCAAACACATAAGTCACTAAATTGTTTATTACAATCAGCAGCAAATTCCAGATTATTCAGAATGTGCAAAACTCAAACTGTCAGACTGGGTCACTCAGCAGCTGGGATGTGCAGCTCACACTGGTCTCAGATCAGCAGATCTTAGGCCTGCATCTCTGTAAATAGTGACGCAAGGTCCAGTTTGGGGTGGATCGATCGTTTACCTCTTGCCTAGACAAAAGACAGAAATGGGTGGTGGTTAAATAAAGGAAGTTTAAAACATATTGGGAAATACACTTGTTGCTAAAAGCCAGTGGTGGAATGTGAATGAATGAATCTTTATTTCGGATAGATTAAAAGAAAATAGAATAATATAACAAAGGGGGAAAAAAATCTAATAAGGTCGAATTAAACAATAACTCCTCTGATTACACAGTTCAACATAGGTTATCTGAAATGGGTGATGGCTGAAGCTGCAGCTTATATTGCCCACCATATTCCATCCAAGAATTTAAAAGGAAAAAAAACCCAGCAGCGATTCCAATTCCAATGTGACAATAAAGTACTTCGTTGTTGTATTTAACCACAATTTTCATGTAGCTGCACTGATGTAAAGTCGATTTTACAAGGGCTGCGTTACATTTAAAAATCATCTGCTTTTACTGTGGCCTCAGCAATCAGAATGAATTAATACATTCACTTGAATGGAATATAGTACTTTAACTGAAGGTGTGCATCACAGAGTATGGAGTCACTCAGTCAAAATATGAAGTTTTTATCAATAAAAGTTTGTCTTGTCTGTAAAAGTGTCTCTTCTTGCCCTGGCTTCAAGTGTGGGTGGTGTTTTGTACTTTTATTGCTAAAATATAAAAGGAAGCACTACAATGGGTCTCAAATATTTGTAATGTGTGCTGTTACTGCATGAGTTTATTGATAGAGTATAAACTACACATATAAACTAAATTATATTGATGACAGAACAACTGCCATTCCCCAAAACATACAGTTATGAATATAACTCACAAAGGATCACACAAGTGATCTGACAAAAAAATAAATACATTAACAAGCGGTTTATTTTACAGTTGATGTGCCATATTCACACAATCAAATAAATCTCAGTTCAGTCCCTTTTATATTAAGTGGAAATTGTGCTTTTGACACTTTACCTATAAAAGCAAAGGATTTCAGTACTTTCCACAGTGGCGAGGTAGGTTGTGGGGCGGCTGATTTCGTCTTGCCTAGACAAACGACAGAAATGGATGGTGGTTAGTTTCAAGCAAGTTCAACACATATACAGGCACATCTCAAAAATTAGAATACCATGAAAAAATTCAATATTTTTGTCACTCATTTCAGAAAGTGAAACCCATATATAGATTCATTACAGGAACAGTGATATACTGAAAGTGTTTATTTTAATATTGATGATTATGGCTACAGCCCATATTAACCAACACCTCAACGGCCAACATTTATATTTAAAAACTATTTTTTAAAGTTAATTTTATGTAATATTCCAATTTTTTGCAAAATAGAATTTGGGGTTTTCAGGGGCTGTAAGCCGTAATCAGCAAAATTAAAATAAACACTTCGAATATATCACTGTCTGTGTAATGAATCTATATAATATATGGATTTCTCTTTCTGAAATGAGTGAGTGGTGGGATGTGACAAAAATGCTTCGTTTCACTGACAAGCACTGCAGGATCCACAGAATAGGTGTGTGGGTCTATTCTGATGCTTTAGAAAATTATATAAATGACTTTATAAATCACTGGTTTGAAAAAGTAATTTTAATATGACGAGATTTCGGCTGGTGTGGTCCATTTCACCAGTATCACAATATAAACAGGGAGGCTAACCCCTGGCATGTGGAAACGCATTCTAGCATTAAATTGCACACAATTTAATGCGCAGTGTGGTCTATATTAATCATATATCCCATAACCTACATATGTATAAGCATGTGAGAATGTTTGGTGATTACATATGTAAAGCGACTTCACACCTCAGAACAGGACAAAGAGGTCTCAACCGCCAGCGGGGATCAAAGAGCATCCGAGGCACTGCGGTGGAGACCAGATCGATCGCCCTGACCTACCAAGGCCAGGTGGAGGGATACGGAGACAAAGGAGGGGGATTAAGATAATGTGGGATGTCAGCTTTGATATGCATGTCTTTTGTTATGTGTAGGTATAAGTATGTAGAGCTGAATATGTTCTGCCTCTTTCTACTTCTGCTTCTGCACTGAGATGAGACTTGTTAGAGGAGCGAAGCTGATAATAAACTTTGGTTTATAAGTCGCATCGCCTCGTTATTCCAAGCTCTTCTACACTGGTGACCCTGACGCGAGGATGGACCAGAGGCGTTCCCCTGCGATTGACTCATCTGAGGCAACCCAGGCAGACGCCAGCGCCCATGCAGACAGGGGAATGGATGGAAGACGTTCCCCCACGGCAGAAGAGAGGGCTCAACCGAGCACCAGCCCCGCCGTGAGAGCAGAAGAAAGGCGCTCTCACCCGGTGGACACATCAAGGACGGCCCACACAAGCGCCGTCACCGTCAAGCTGCCAGAATTCTGGCAAGAAGACCCGAGCTCGTGGTTCCAGCAAGCTGAGGCTCAGTTTGCACTGGCGGGCATAACGGCAGACGAGACGAAGTTTTATCATATCGTCGCCAAACTCGACACAGCCACGTCAAGATGCACGCGGAGCATAATCTGACAGCCGCCTGCCTATGACAAATACAGAGAGCTGAAGGTGACCATCGTCGAGAACTTCGTCCCCTCAGCCGAGGAGAGAGCAGAGAAGATCCTGGCGATCTACGGCCACAGAGGATGCAGACCCAAGGCCCTCATGGAGGACATGCTGCAGCTCAAGGAGGAGGACAACGACAACTTCCTCTTCCAACACATCTTCCTCAGCACTCTGCCACCACACATGAGAGGGACGCTGATCAACATGCGGTGCAGCACCCAGCAGGACTTCCGCGCGCTGGCCCGATAAGCGCAGCGACTCACCAACGCCTGCAGGGAACAGGTGGCCACAGCAGCATCCGCAGATGCCCAGAGCAACGGAGAACCACGGACAACCGAGCAGAACCCGCCCACCATGGCGGCAACACGACCAAGACGCAGCAGGCGGAATGACATCTGCTACTACCACCACCGTTTCGCCGAGGGGGCGTACAAATGCGTTCCCCCCTGCAAGTTCAAAAGTTCGGGAAAACGTCCAAACCGAGAACCGTTAACGGCTGCGGTTCTCGGCGAAAAAAATAAACTTCTTTATGTGACTGACGGACACACCGGCAAACAGTTCCACTGCCAGACAAAGTTTGCGCAGTAAAAAATTTTCCACGGCCACAAACGGTCAAATCGCTGCAAGAACTTTTGGAAATGGTTAATTTTTACAACCGTTTCCTCCCCCGCGCAGCTCAGCTCATGCAGCCCCTATATGACGCGCTCAGAAAACAAAAACCTTCCAACGCGGTCGAATGGACCCCGGAGTGCGAACGCGCCTTCGCGGAAGTAAAAAGTGCCCTAACTAACGCAACATTGTTGGTTCACCCTGATCCCTTGGCCCGCATTGCACTAACCACAGACGCTTCAGACCTGGCCATAGGGGCGGTTGTAGAACAACATGTTGGCGGAACCTGGCAACCTTTGGCATTTTTCAGCAAATCGTTAAACCAAACTGAGCGTAAATACAGCACTTTTGACAGGGAGCTGCTAGCGCTTCATTTATCCATCCGCCACTTCCAGTTCTGGTTGGAGGGGCGGCGTTTCACGGTTTTTGTAGACCACAAACCACTCACCTTTGCGATGGCTAAAATTTCCGAACCGTGGTCAGGCAGGCAACAAAGACAGCTAGCTGCGATTTCAGAGTTCACCACAGACATTCGTCATGTGGCAGGCAAACTTAACGTGGTAGCAGACTGCCTCTCTTGCACTGTGACATCGCCAGAGCGCGAGGAGACAGATTATACTACCTCAGCCGCAGAACTCTTCGCCAACGTGGACACATACGCAGCCCCAATCCACGTAGGGATAGATTACGCAGCCATGGCGGAGGAGCAAAGTAGTGACGCAGACGTGCGCGCACTCCTGTCTGGACCAACAGGGTTAAGGCTGGAGGAAAGGGGTTTACGCGACGGTGTACCCCCCCTAATATGCGACATCTCAACCAGCCGACCTCGCCCGGTAGTCCCAGCTGCATGGCGCCGCCGTATTTTCGACTCAATTCACTCCCTCGCGCACCCGGGTGTGCGCGCTTCGGTTAAAATGGTCGCCGAAAAGTTTGTGTGGCCCAGCCTGCGCAAAAACGTAAAAGAATGGGCAAAGACTTGCATGTCTTGTCAGCGCGCCAAAATACACAAACACACAAAAGCCCCTCTAGAGCCTTTTCGAATCCCAGCTAGAAGGTTCGACCACGTTCACGTCGACCTCGTGGGACCACTACCTTCCTCCCAAGGTTTCACTCACCTGTTAACAATGATAGACCGTACTACGCGCTGGCCTGAGGCGGTCCCTCTGGCGTCAACCACAGCGGAGGAAGTCGCTCACGTTTTTTTTAACAAACTGGGTGGCACGTTTCGGCGTCCCATCGGACATCACGTCCGATAGAGGGCCTCAATTTGTCTCGGAGCTTTGGTCAGCCATGGCCAGCAGCTTAGGAGCGACAATTCACCGCACCACCGCTTATCACCCTCAGGCTAATGGGTTATGCGAGCGTTTTCACAGATCTTTAAAGGCCGCCCTCAGAGCCTCACTAATGGACACAAATTGGGTAAATAAACTTCCCTGGGTTTTATTGGGGTTGCGTGCTGCGCCTAAAGAGGATCTAGACGCCTCCCCAGCAGAATTAGTTTTTGCACAACCTCTCAGGCTCCCAGGTGAATTTTTACCAGAGAACCCAGAGCCAGGGCATCTTCCAGCCCCGAGGCTTTTAGGCAGCAACGGACCGGACACTCTCCCCGGACCGGCACATCACTCTTTTCCACGGGTTTTTGTTCCCCAAGCTTTGAAAAACGCTGAATTCGTTTTTGTTAGGCATGAAGCTTTAAAACCAACCCTCCGTCCACCATACGACGGACCTTTCAGAGTGCTGGAACCTGGTGATAAGCATTTTGTGCTTGATTTAGGGGACAGAAAAGAAACAGTCAGCATTGACAGACTTAAACCTGCCTTCTTGTTGAGAGACGAACCTGCACGGTTGGCGAGAGCACCTCGGCGGGGTAGACCCCCCCAAGAGAAAAGACTCAGCCCCCCTGCAGGGAACAAATAATCACTCTCCTCCCCAAGCTGCAGATTCCTTACAGGAAGGTCCCACCAGGACGCCCAAGCAGACCCACAGCAGATTCGGCAGAAGATTAAAACCCAGACGGCACAAGGACTGATGCAAACTATTCAAAAGTTGTTCACTAATTGTGCTGTGACAGTTTAGGACTGACTTGTGATATTACTATGCTGTTATGATTACCACTGAATTCTCTACAGGAGCATAGCTGCTGGAAAGTTTCTTCCTTGTCAAGAGGTGTAGCAGTTAGTATGTCATAGTAATTATCTTAAACTGTGAATTTTTCTATTGTCCTTTTCTTAGTCGTTTGGGGGGGGGGGGGCTGTGGTCTATATTAATCATATATCCCATAACCTACATATGTATAAGCATGTGAGAATGTTTGGTGATTACATATGTAAAGCCACTTCACACCTCAGAACAGGACAAAGAGGTCTCAACCGCCAGCGGGGATCAAAGAGCATCTGAGGCACTGCGGTGGAGACCAGATCGATCGCCCTGACCTACCAAGGCCAGGTGGAGGGATACGGAGACAAAGGAGGGGGATTAAGATAATGTGGGATGTCAGCTTTGATATGCATGTCTTTTGTTATGTGTAGGTATAAGTATGTAGAGCTGAATATGTTCTGCCTCTTTCTACTTCTGCTTCTGCACTGAGATGAGACTTGTTAGAGGAGTGAAGCTGATAATAAACTTTGGTTTATAAGTCGCATCGCCTCGTTATTCCAAGCTCTTCTACACGCAGGACCAAAGTGCAATACAAAACACAAACCAGGACTTTAACCAGGATTGACATATTTCATCGTTTTGCTCTCACAAGCGAATATTTAGGAGAAAACAAGCACGATTCAGCAGTTGGTACTAGCTAGCACTAGCAAAAAAAAAAGTCAGCTACAAAACGTTAGCCAGCACAGAAAAGCACACAATTTAATGCGCAGGACCAAAGTGCAATACAAAACACAAACCAGGACTTTAACCAGGATTAACATATTTCATCGTTTTGCTCTCACAAGCGAATATTTAGGAGAAAACAAGCGCGATTCAGCAGTTGGTACTAGCTAGCTACAAAAAACGTTAGCTAATAAACGTTAGCCAGCACAGAACAGCACTGTATAAGGCTCAAAAAAAGTGAGCTTACCACCAACAGGATAAATAAGCAAACAGATGCACATTATTACAAATCACTCACCATTGATGGTTCTCTCAAGTTTGTCTTCAGCTTGTCTATAGTCCGATTGTATGCTGGCCAGCCATCGGGTCACTCCTCACTGTGTATCTGCCAACAAGCAGAGAAAACTCCGCACCTCTTCGTTGGACCATGGTGTAGAGTTCCGCAAAACCTACAACGCTGTCTGTATTAATATCGTATTTACTCCGTGACCAAGTTAGTCCGTGATTGCAAATGGCGGTCATAAAGATTTCAACGAAGACGGGCGCTTTCGTGACGTTACGCCCTGACCAATCAGTGGCTAGCAGTCGATTGATGTCAAATCACACCTCGCTTTCGGCTCGGTTAGACCCTGCCTCTTAACAGGCACGAAAATAGTGTCGGTTAAAGTGTGTAGGGTACAGTGGAAATAGCGAGAAAGTGAATAGAGTAGAAACAAGTAAGGCCAAGGTGATACTAATGGAAATGGCCCTTAAGAGTGCTGATGGAGAAGTATAGAGAAGGTCAGAAGGAGTTACACTGTGTCTTTGTGGATCTAGACAAAGCATATGATAGGGTGCCAAGAGAGGAAGTGTGGTACTATATGAGGAAGTCAGGAGTGTCACGACTGCCCTTACAGGGCAAAGAATTTCACCCATGCGCAGACTTTCTCTTCTTAGGCATGACTTTATTTCCCGAAAACCAAACTTCCAAATGTGACAATAACCTGACCTGAGAGCGAGCTTAGCATGATAACGTGTTGGCATGAAAGCAAGATATTGTGAAGGTTGCTGTGCCAAAGGCAACACGAGCCCTCTATAAATAAGGGAACAAAATCAAGAACACCCGTGAACAATCAATAATCAAGAAATGAAAAGCAGCCATGAATAATTAACAAAACAAAAACTCACAACGCAAAACTGGAAGTAAACAAAAGGCACAGTCAAAACAAAAGCCCAAACCCAAATCGTGACGGGAATAAACATTACAACATAACAATGAAAATAATAATCATTAACAACACCAAGCAAAACCATGACCATGATAATCAATCCCAAACAAAACCAAAAACATAACATTTATAAAATCTAAACATGAACCTAAAGTGAGGGCAGGGCCCGATTTGTGTCCTGATGACAGGCAGATATAAATAAACAAAACATAACCGTGGCCATAATAACATAATACTAATAAACAGAACAATGAAGAACTAAAGTAAGACTAAGGTAAGGAGAATGAGAAGACTGAACTAAGAAGATAATCATGGCAAGCAGAAATAAATGGCAAATTCAAGGGGACATAAATAGGAACATGATCCTGAAAATAAACATAACGAAACTGAGCTGAGGTGAAGAAAAAACTGTGACTAACAAAAATAAACTTAAAGCATGAGCATGGCCCCCCGACCATGCTCAGAACTTGACAGAGCCCCGCCTTTAAGGGGTGGATTTCAGACACCCCAAAACAACACCAACAAAAAACAAACAAACCCCCCCCCCCCACAGAGTCCAAAACAAGAACAAAACAGTCATTTGGGGCCAACCAGAGTCCACGCCCCAGACCTAAGAGCATGATGCGTTGGGGCCCGACCAGAGTTCATGAGCCCCCAATCCAGAGAGCATTGCGAGTCTGGTGGCTGAACTGAGTCCCTGGGAAACCAGACCAAAGAGCATAATGTGTCGAGTGGCCTCCCAGCATCCCAGGACCACCAGACCAGAGACCATGATACAGTATGTCAGGTGGCCTCCCAGAGTCTCTGAGCCACCAAACCATAGGGCATAATGTGTTGGATGGCCTCCCAATGTCACAGGGAGGCCAATGTCCCGGAACTGTGTTAAGTTTTACTTTGTTTCTTTAGTATTCTACTGCCACCTGCTGTACAGGTGTGCAGGTGTGTTACCGGAGTGGTGGCTCAGTTGGTAGAGCATCTGCCCCACACCCTGGAGGCAGGGGTTCAAATCCTGGCCTTTGTCATGCCAAAGACCATATAAAAAGTGGAACTTCCTGCCGTCCAGCTTGGTGCTCAGCAATAACGGAATGGAGGAGGGAAATCTGTGGCGGCGCCTTGCATGGCAGCAGCCCTCTGATTCTGCACTGGGGTGTGTGTGATTGACACTGTAGATAGGTAAAGCACAATCTCGTTCTACTGTACATGATTGGTTGTACGGTTGAATGACAATAAGGGTGATTTAATTTAATTTAAAGTGTTGTGGGATATGAGGTTTTTTTCTTGTTTTCTGGGTTGTTTTGGTCCCTCCGTGCCTGGGTTCCCACTCCTCCCGCCTGGGGTGCGTTGTTTTTTCTTGTTGGGGGGGATCTTCTTTGTGGGTGGGTCCTTTTTTTTAATGTTACATCAGGGTGTCTGGGATCCACCCTTGGGGGGTGAGGGTACTGGCATGATCCTGAGCATTGGGGGGGGGGGGGCATGCTCAACCTCCAAGTTGTCTTGTCAGCTATCTTTTGTATTTCTGTATCTGTTTATTTTGTATTTATTATGGTTTTCTTAGTTTGGGGGTTTCATGCACTTCTGTGTGTTGTCTCTGGGATTAGTTATGAGTTGTTTTGTATGCTTAGTTTTGTCATTACAGTCTTGTCTATATATTCGTGTATCATCCTGTTTTATTTGTATCTCTTGGGGTTGTGTTATTTTACTCTTCATAACATTATTTCCGGTCTGGGCTTTTATTTTGGCAGTGTGTGTGTACGTCCTGCTGTCCATGTCCATGCTGCACATCTGTCACAGATTGTATTTAATGATTTCCCCACTCTTGTGACCCACACCTGTCATTCCTGGTTCATTTTCCATTTACCTATTTAAGGATATGGCAACATTTCCCATTGCTGTGTCCTACTGTTAGCTTCCTCAGAGGATCCAGTTGTACTCTGAGTGTATGTGTCTTTTCCCGCAGAGGTGAATGGGCGTGCTCTGCTGTGGATTTATCCTTTTCCTGTTTTCCCCAGTCATGAGCCCCATTTCTATTTGGGTGTGACTCCGGCTAGGTTTTGTCTCTTTTTCCCCGGCGTGTCCGAGTGCCTTAGCCTGGGTCCATCCAGGCTGTTCTCTTTTCCACTTGGCATGAGCCCCATTACCCTCCAGCACTCCACTCACCATTCCCTTATTTGTAAGTGTTGTGTATTGTTTGTGTTTAAGTTAATAAATGTTGCAAACTCACAGTTGGCATTAAGTGTCTTCTGCCAGCCATTGAAAAGGGCAATTTATGACAATTGTGTTGTACACTTAAAATGCACTGTTTGAATAACAGTATGCTTTACAAATTTCTCTCTGTGCTGTGCCTTTTAATTGATGTTCACACTTGGGGCTCCTGGTGTCCCCAGACACCCCTGGTTCTTGTCTGATCTTGAAAACTAAGCAGGGACTCCCTTGGTTAGTGCTTGGACTGGAGACTGAGTAACCGGCGGGGACTCTGCGGTGTGATTTCTGTGAAAATAGTAGACCCACACGCCTGGCACTCTTTGGAGGCATCCTCCATTTATTTCTGAGAAATATTCAGACAACAAAAATCCTGTGGTCAGCAGCATTAACACACTTCACCCCTAAACAAATTAAGTCACATATTAGCATATTATACAATAACTTGAAGCTAGCATGCAAACTTTATTTGATTGCAGTGTCACTTACATCTCCCATGGAGCTCTGAAGCAAAAAGGGAAGAAGCAAGAGCAGGAAACACACTTTATAGGGGCCCCAAAACTGGACGTAGGGGATCAGCAAATTAAACAAACGTTCCGCTAAAGCGGATGATAAAATGAAGGCAGCGTTGGATTTTTAAATAGCTTTATTATCACCCACCTTCATCAGAACTCGGCTGCAGCCCATGGCTTGAGCAGGCTGCAGCTTCATTCCTCCAGCTCTCAAAGAGGAGAGGAGACACACGGTGTGTGTGTCCAGCAGCAGCAGTTGCAGAATCAGAATGAGAGGCAGATTTACAGAACAGTGCAGCATATATACTCAACTCAGACAATACATCAAAGACATTCACAGCAGTCAATCTGGGCATTTGCATATCAGAGGTACAGACAGGATGCATGAACACAATGCATGGATGAGACTTTAACCTCACAGCTGTAAACGCAGCGTGCAGCGGAAAAAACCCAGGAGTGCGAGCTGACTGTCTCTGTGTGTTGTGGGGGGGTTGAATTCAACCCGCTACACCGCTTACTGACTGCACAAGTAATAATGTCAGGTATAATCACTGACACTGATATTGTGTAATTATAACTCAGTTTGTGCATTAACATTTAGTTCTATTAAACTATTACACTTATATAATATATATACAGTGGTGTGAAAAAGTGTTTGCCCCCTTCCTGATTTCTTGTTTTTTTTGTATGTTTGTCACACTTAAATATTTCAGATTATCAAAGAAGTTTAAATGTTAGACAAAGATAACACAAGTAAACACAAAATGCAGTTTTTAAATGAAGGTGTTTATTATTAAGGGGAAAAAAATCCAAACCTACATGGCCCTGTGTGAAAAAGTGATTGCCCCCTAAACCTAATAACTGGTTGGGCCACCCTTAACAGCAACAACTGCAATCAAGCGTTTGCAATAACTGACAATGAGTCTTTTTCAGTGCTGTGGAGGAATTTTGGCCCACTCATCTTTGCTGAATTGTTGTAATTCAGCCACATTGGAGGGTTTTCGAGCATGAACTGCCCTTTAAAGGTTATGCCACAGCATTTCATTTGGATTCAGGTCAGGACTTTGACTTGGCCAATCCAAAGTCTTCATTTTGTTTTTCTTAAGCCATTCAGAGGTGGACTTGCTGGTGTGTTTTGGATCATTGTCCTGCTGCAGAACCCAAATGTGCTTCAGCCTGAAGTCACAAACAAGATGGCTGGACATTCTCCTTCAGGATTTTTTGTTAGACAGCAGAATTCATGGTTCCATTTATCACAGCAAGTCTTCCAGGTCCTGAAGCAGCAAAACAGCCACAGACCATCACACTACCACCACCATATTTTACTGCTGGTATGATGTTCCTTTTCTGAAATGTTGCTACTTTTACGCCAGATGTTATAGGACACACACCTTCCAAAAAGGTCAACTTTTGTCTCGTCAGTCCACAGAGTATTCTCCCAAAAGTCTTGGGGATCATAAAGATGTTTTCAGGGAAAACTGAGATGAACCTTTATGTCCTTTTTGCTCAGCAGTGATTTTTGTCTCAGAACTCTGCCCTGCAGGCCATTTTTGTCCAGTCTCTTTCTTATGGTGGAGTCATGAACACTGACCTTAATTGAGGCAAGTGAGGCCTGCAGTTCTTTGGATGTTGTTGTGGGGTCTTTTGTGACCTCTTGGATGAGTCGTCGCTGCGCTCTTGGGGTAATTTTGGTCAGCTGGCCACTCCTGGAAAGGTTCACCACTGTTGCATGTTTTCGCCATTTGTAGATAATGGCTCTCACTGTGGTTTGCTCGAGTCCTAAAGCTTTAGAAATGGCTTTATAACCATTTCCAGACTGATGGATCTCAATTACGTTGTCATTTGTTCCAGAATTTCTTTGGATCACAGGATGATATCTAGCTTTTGAGGATCTTTTGATCTACTTCACTTTGTCAGACAGATCCTATTTAAGTGATTTCTTGATTGAGAACAGGTGTGGCAGTAACCAGGCCTGGATGTGGCTAGAGAAATTGAACTCAGCTTTCCAAAGATGTGATATACCACAGTTAATTTATGTTTTATCGGGGGGGGGGGTCACTTTTTCACACAGGGCCATGTAGGTTTGGATTTTTTTTTACCTTTAACAATAAACACCTTCATTTAAAAACTGTATTTTGTGTTTACTTGTGTTAGCTTTGATATTTAAATTTGTTTGATGATCTGAAACATTTAAGTGTGACAAGCATACAAAAAAATGAGAAATCAGGAAGGGGGCAAACACTTTTTCACACCACTGTAACTATATAATTGACCCTGTTACAACTGCATGGGAAATCGTGCATTCACGACATCTCCACAGCACACATTTGTCATGTTCGCGCCTTTCAGGACATTAATGAGGTGCCAGGTGCCGACAGAGTTTGTGTATATTTATTCAAGAGGAGTAACAAAATAACAAGCCACGTGGGGCAAAATACAAATAACTATACATGCGACCCTCGGAAGGTGAAATAAGGAGAGGTATAAAAAGTCACAAGCACTAACACAAAAAACGAGGGCGAAACCTATTGCTGTAGAGTAGCACTTACGAATGAATGAAGCAAAGGCGAAACCTGCGCTGAAGAAGACTGGAACTGGGGATAGGGATCCCAGCCTGGAATGGCAACGACAACGAGGTCACCGCGAGGAGTGAGCCTCAGCTGCTCCCTTAAATACTAACACACAAAAGCAAAGGGCCAAACAGGTGAAGAGAAAACATAATCACAGAATCAAGATCAGCTGTGACAGGGCCGGCTCGACTTGACAGCCTGAAGTCCGGCTGCAGCACTGTCACAGTAAAAGCCCCCATGGTACAAATAATACAGAACTAGAAGTACAGAGGAAAAAAGGGAAAATACTGAGTGACACGAGCGCAGAGCTGATCCGTGCTCGGAAAACCACAGTGCCCCCCCAATTAAGGGACGCATTCCAGGCATCCCACTGTGCCATCCATCAGAGAAAAAAGAAAAAAGGACCTCCCCCACGCCCAACCAGAAAACCAACCTTGGGGGGTGGGGTGGGGTGGGGGGGAATCCAGGCTCGGAGGGAGAGAAACTAGCAGGAAAATATACAAAAGTACCTAACAGCAGGATACAAGAAAATAGAACCCCACACAGATCAAATGAAAACATCCATGATTCTGAAATAAAAATAGTGTGGCCAATACTACCATGACAAGTTCAAAATAAAGAGGTGGCGAAGAACCGACCACAAATACAAAGAAACCTTCACCCAGAAATGTCCAAATACAAATAAATCACAGTCTGAGGATACACACACACACACACACACACACACACAAAAACCCCAGGTACGCTGCAACAACAAAAACATGTATGTACACTTTCACTCAGACCTTAATGCAACGCACTAGCGTGGGGGAAACTGGCAGGTAAGGGAAAAAATAGTTTTGGTGGCCTACCGGCATCCATACCCCAACCCAAGGAAAACAGTTCAGGCAGCCTACTGAAGTCCCAGAACCGGCAAAACGGCTCTTCAGGTGGCCGACCCAGGTTGCAGAACCGGCGAAACAGTCCTTCCGGCAGCTGACCCATGTTCTTGGACCACCAAGACCGGAGGGGAGAGCTCGGAGGCGGCTTCCCAACTGAGAGGCTCAACAAAGGGAAGCCAGACCGGATGAGAGGGACCCCAGCGGCGTCCAGTGGTGGAGAATAGGGGGGAGAAAAGGGAACCAGCACGGTGTCTAGCAGTGGAGGATCTGCAGCTCCCTCACAGTCCTTGAACCGGGGCAGTGCCACACCCACGGTGGACCCCGACCGGGCCAGTGCCGCACCTACGGTGGACCCCGACTGGGCCAGTGCTGCACCCACAGTGGACCCCGACCGGGCCAACGTTGCACCTGGGATGACCTCCAGAAGCGAACCTGGAACCTTGGCGACATCGGGCAGAGCTGACTCCTCTCCAGTGACCCTGGAAGAAGGCTCGGAAAAACAAGGAAAACAGGGGTTAGGGTCACCGGCAGCGGCAGAGCCTGGCAAAATGAGCTCAGATGCAGCAGCCGGCTGCACCCGGCTCTCCTCCCCCAGAAACAGGCAAGTTTGCTCTAATACAGAAAACAGGAAGACAAAATAGAACACTTGCCTGATCTCAAGCTCTACCGCCGTCCAGGACTTCGACGATCCAGGCTCGGTGATCAGAAGGTCGATTCCAGGCTCCCACTCGGTTGCAGTAGCCTCTGCAGCCAGCATGATGGTCATAACAGTCCGCGGACCCCCTGGCGCTGAAACCCACGCTGCTGGCTCACTCGGCGTGGTGGCAGGAGATCTGTTGCCTGCAGGTGCTGAATGCTGCTCCTTGGAGACCCGGGGATGCTTACTCGTCGGTGCAGGCTCCAAATGGCAATCAGCCCTCCTCCTCTGCCCATGGCGTAGCTGCGGGGCTGGAGCCAGGTTCTCCAGAGCCGCAGGTTCCTCTTCTGTCCGGCAGTCTAATCCTGGAACCGGGGAACGCTCGAGGAGAATAGGAGGGGACACGGGTAGCAGGATTAATTTTAAGGGCTGCAGCAGGTGGTGGAAGCTCAGTGGACTGAGAAACTGAGAAACACCTGCTTAGGTACAGCTGTGTCACGGGGAGGAGTAGAGTTCTGTGCCGGGGGGGGGCGGCGTTTATTAGGCAGTGAAGCAGGGGCTGGAGCCGGAGCAAGAGCCTAGCGTGGAGTTGCTTGAATCGGGCCACGGGAATACCTTCCGCACGGCGCCGAACTAGGCTTCCTGGAGGGTTCCTTGTCCCACTCCCAGTTTCTCTGGAGAAGCGCCGATCTCTCAACCATCCTCTCCCTGCCCTCAACGTGATCAGCAAGGTGAGGATGGTGTTTAGCCGCCATCGCGAGGCCCAGGTACCGTACAACGTCTTCGGGGAGCATTGGCGAGTGCTGCATAGGAAAAAAAAACCCCCACAGGCACCCAGTAAAAGAGAAAAAACAGAGCCGAAACAACACTCACTGTGGCTGGCACTTTGTTTGGCTGTGACCTACTGTCATGTTCGCCCCTTTCAGGGCATTAATGAGGCACCAGGTGCCGACAGAGAGTTTGTGTATATTTATTCAAGAGGAGTAACAAAATAACAAGCCATGTGGGGCAAAATGCAAATAACTATACATACTATCCCCGGAGGGTGAAATAAGGAGAGGTATAAAAAGTCACAAGCACTTACACAAAGAGCGAGGGCGAAACCTAACGCTGTAGAGTAGCACTTACGAATGAATGAAGCGAGGGCGAAACCTGCGCTGAAGAAGACTGGAACCAGGGATAGGGATCCCAGCCTGGAATGACAATGACGACGAGGTCACCGCGAGGAGTGAGCCTCAGCTGCTCCCTTGAATACTAACACGCAAAAGCAAAGGGCCAAACAGGTGAAGAGAAAACAATCACAGAATCAAGATCAGGTGTGACAGGGCCGGCTTGACTTGACAGTCGGAAGTCCGGCTGTGGCGCTGTCACAGTAAAAGCCCCCACGGTACAAATAATACAGAACTAGAAGTACAGAGGAAAAAAGGGAAAATACTGAGTGACACGAGTGCGGAGTGGATTCACACTCGGACCACCACAACATTCAGTCAATTTTTGAGTAGAAACTGTGCGTAAACTTGGACAAACTGGTCCCCACAAGGGACTGTAACATTGTGTGTGAAGAATATTATGTTTATAACTGGCATTACAGCCTACAAAAGGAAATCACAATGTTAATAGTGTGAACATACCAACTCTTTGGTATGGCAATTTTTGTTTACATTCATGTCTCCCCATTGCATAGATGTAAAGATCTACTCAACATATTAAACTTGTTTCCTATCTTTTAAAAAGCATTTTAGCATGTCAGATTATATTTGCTCAAAGGTGCCATTAATAGAAGAAAGCACATGGGAAAGTTATGCTTTTATAGGAGGAATTACTTCATAAAACACAAGTAACAGGAGATTAATGTGATTTTGTTGAGTAAACAGTTGAGCATATTAAAAGTTGAATTCTTCCATTTAAATGTGTGTAATGTCTTGAAGTTCAACTACTGCCATAAATTGGTTGTGACTGTGCGAGCATCAATGAAAGAATAGCTCTAACAGTGAAAAGTGGAAGGGTAAAGTGCATGTCATATGCCATTTATAATACACTTATTGTTGTTGCAGGGTCCCCACTTATCACAAGGGAATCTGTGTAAATTATGCAGGTAATATGCTAATGAGGTCCCCATCACTCAAGTTCACTGGACTTTTCATGAGTTCCCAGTTAGCATGGTGAAGTCATTGTTTCATCAGTTCAGAAGCTAGGGCTAGTGTCCACTGGCAATTTTAATCTTTTCCAACAAAAACAGTTTTCATCATTAAAAAAAATCACCACAACACATTTTTTTTTACTCCCAAGGAACATGTCAAATTATATTTTTCCACTAACATTACTAGCAGCATGATCAAAATGGGTTAAACATACGCAATCATTTCAAACACAAAGCCAGTAACAGCTTACCTTGTGATCAGAGGGAAAATAGAAAAAGAAAACTCTTCAGATTTAATTTTGATGTAACCGCCCCGCCCCACCACCAATTAAGGCCGCCTTAATGAACGGGCTAGGCTGGGCTGAAGCCCAGGAGCCTACAAAGATCAGGGGCCTATCATGAACCAATAAAAAAGATCACTGTTCATTAGTCAAATTCTATGTCCATCACTTGATATTTGTGTGTGGCTGGCTGCTGATTGGTCCAATTTAAATGTGGCCCATGTGGGTACCATGTAACAATAGCCTATCAGAGGAATTGTTTTTACATGTGACTATGCAAGCGCCAGTGAGAAGTAAGAAGTAATTAGCTTGGTCAAAATGTCTGGAAAAAAGTTTGTAAATGGTGCTTATAAAATTATTGAGAGGAAAATCCCGAAAAGTAAAGGATTTTTCTAAGCTGGAGCAATGAGTGGAGGCGGGGCTGCTAGTTACTGCACCGAGGAGACAGGTGGACCATTAAAGCACTCACCTGAAGGAGAAGACCACCAGATCCTGCCGATAGAGAGCAGGCCAGTGGAGAAGGCAAGCTGAGAGATGGTGTAGTGATTTATTTATAATTATGACCAGGTATAAAGTTTATTTAATTTCATTTAGCGGGGTGTATGGGGAAGGAAATTTACTTTCTAATTCACACACACACACACACTCACACACACACACACACACACACACACACACACACACACACACACACACACACACACACACACACACACACACACACCAGAAAATCTGATAGAAAACACTCATAGAGAGTAACACACTCATTTGGGGGCACCAGCTCACTATCGTGAACAATTAATTAATCTTATACCGGAAATTGATCAATCAGTCTCAAAATATTCATGAGTTTGATAGTGGGGAATTAGAAACCAGGCACAGAATGGAATAAATTACTCAACAACTTCTCTCATTTTACAGATTTATTTAAATGAAACTGATTAAATGACATTGCATTCAAATGATTTGTAAGCAGGTTCAAATGATCAAGAGGTGTTAGAAGTCACATTCATTTATAACTGATTATAGAGTAACGATATGAACACATCTGTAGGACCAGGGTAAAAATGTAAATTTGGAGTAGTTGAAATGAAAAATGATGAATAATTGAACACAAATTTATGGAGAAAATTAACTATCCATCCAGCCATCCATCTTCTTCCGCTTTATCCTGTATAGGGTCGTGGGGGGGCTGGAGCCTATCCCAGCATCATTGGATGAGAGGCAGGGTACACCCCGGACAGATCGCCAGTCCATCGCAGGGTCAACACACTAATTATATGAAAAATTCTGGATTACTCTAAGAAGGTAAAAACGGAATTTTAATTATTTATTTAGCGAATGCAAAGTCCTTAAGCCAAGCAGTTGCCTCCTGGTTTGCTGTATGGAGGGTGTGTAATCCTCCTTCCAGTCTTTGGAGCGGGCAAGCCTCTATGATGTGTTCCATTGTTTGCTCCTCTCCACATGCGCACAGTGGGCTAGGGCTACTGCCCCATCTGTAAAGGCTGGCCAAGCAGGGGCCATGTCCAGTCCTGAAGCGATTGAGTGTAGACCACTGTCTCCTTGGGAGGTTGGTGCCCGGGACCTGTTGGTTGGGGTTTATCACCAGCTGTTTGTTTGGGACCTCCTTGGTCTCCCATTCCTCTTGCCAAGCTGTCTGGATGGTAAAGTCAGCTGGGGGAGGGTTTTTCCAAATCGGCCGTCTGGATGAAAGTCGGGCAGTGGGTGGAGTGTAGATATCTGCATGGATTGGTAAGTGAGGAGAATCTTTAACTTTTTGGAGCATCCTTTGAGTTAATGCTGCTCGCCGGATGTGTGGAGGGGCTATGTTTGACAGTACAGAGAGCCAGGGGAGTGGTGTTGAGCGGATTGTTCCAGTTATAGTTCTCATGGTTGTGTTGAGCTGGGTGTCTACATGGTGTGTGTAAGATGACCTGGACCAGACAGGGGCACAATATTCTGCTACAGAGTATGAAAGGGCTAGTGCTGAGGTGCGCAGGGTGGAGACTGCCGCCCCCCATTTTGCACCAGCGAGCTTGCAGAGCAGGTTGTTTCGTACCTTCACCTTAGCAGCCGTCCCCTTTAGATGTTCCTTGAAGGATAAGGTCCTATCAAGGGTCACTCCAAGATAAGTTGGATTTGGGGCATGCTTAAGCTTGAGTCCGCTCAGGTGGATGTTTAGTTCTCTGGCAGCTTTTGCATTGTGGAGATGGAATACACTGGAGACGGTTTTTGCTGGGCTTGGTTTTAGGCGCCAGATTTTGCAGAACTGGTCCAGTTTGGCAAGATCTTCCGTGAGCACCCGTTCCAGTGGTTCAAAGTCTGGTGCTTGGAATGCCAAACAGATGTCGTCTGCATAGGTAAATTTGCGGGATTTTGTAGTAGGCAGGTCATTTATGTAGAGGTTGAACAGAGTTGGAGCTAGAACTGAGCCTTGTGGGAGTCCGTTTTTCTGCATTCTCCATGCACTTGTCTTCTGACTGAGGTGGACTCTGAACCTTCGGTTGGTCAGCAGGGTTTTTATAATTGCTGTTGCCCAAGCAGGGATCGCCTTTATAAGTTTCAGGAGGAGGCCTTTGTGCCAGACCGTATCATAGGCGGCTGTAAGGTCGAGAAACACAGCCCCTGTCTTCAGTCTGCTCTCGAAGCCATTTTCGATGAAGGTGGTTAGGGCCAGTACTTGTTCTCCTGTACTGCGGTCCTTGCGGAAACCTGCTTGATCCACACTTAGAATATCCTCTACCTCTGGGGAAATGCGTTGCAGAATTAGGCGCTCCATGATTTTGTAAGGAACGCTGAGTAGGGAGATTGGGCGGTAGCTTGCTGGTAATTTGTGGTCTTTGCCAGGTTTTGGGATGGCAATGACCTTTGCTGTCCGCCATTTCTTTGGGATCGAGTTTGTTTGTGTGATCCTTGTGTAGAATTGTGTCAACCAGGTTAGGGCTCGGGGGCCAAGATTTTTCATGAATTCTGGGAAGATGTTATCGTATCCTGCTGCCTTTCCACATTTCAGGCCCTGTAGGACTTTCTCCAGTTCAGCAGCCTCGAAGGGTTCAGGGTTCGTTTCCTCTACTGGCATTTTTTGGTGTTTTTTTAGCTCAGTTGTAACTGCTCTTTTGGTGTCTTTGTCTTGGGGTGCTTTGGCGATAGTCAGTAGGTGGGATGCAACTTGGTTGGGTGTGACGGATGCTCGGCTTTGGCTAGGGGGCTTCTGTGCAGCTCCTAGGCGACGGATGAGGCTCCAACATTTCCTGCTGGAGTGGGTAAAGCTCCGGTCAGCAACTGTCTCCTCCCATTTCTTTCGCCGAGCTGTATTTAGCGATTCAATGAGATGGTCTGCTATCTCTGGGTCCCCTGATGTTTGATAGGATTGTAGGAGGGCAGCACTTTCTCCGTCCAAACATGGGACATAGAGGGGTCGGTAGCCTCGTGGGATTGCAGTATGGGCAGCCTTGAAGATTGCGCTGCAGAAGCGGTTGTATGCTTCATCTACAGTGATGGTGTGGAGTGGGATGGTAACAACGCTCCGGTCCAGAGTTTCACTGAATTTCTTCCAGTTGGCTTTGCGGAAGTTCCAGCGCATCTTCCTTGGGCTGTATATGACTGGAAGTTGTAGGCCAATGTGTACAAGCAGGGGCCGGTGTTGGCTGTGTGGAAAATCATCAAGAATGAGGATCTGTGTAGGATATGGCTCCCCATTCAAAGAGCTGACCCAACACAGGTCAGGAGAATAGTCCTTCTTCCACCTAGCAGAGTGGAAGGTTCCTCTTTGTTTGGGGTCGTATATCAAAGCGAGGTCATTTCTGGATGCCCAGTCTGAAAGTGCCTTCCCATCACTGTCCACTGCTGGGTACCCCCAGTCAGGGTGATGGCTGATGGAATGATGGCTGATGGAATTTTAATAAGAAAAGTTATATTAATTCTGTTTCAATTTTGTATCTGATCAGATTCTGAATTATTCTCAAATCTCAGACGTTTTATTCACTTTCAGCAGATGGAACAGAGAATACAGCTCACGTGACTCCTTGCCTTGTTGTCCTTTCGGTTGCTTCCTCAGCTGAAGATTTCATAGATTATAAGGGAAATATCTGCCCACAGATATTCGGACAAGGTACAGCAGCTTTCAAAGTCCACAGTCACACAACCTTCAAAGTCAAGCAGTCACAAGGCTGGATTTTGACTGCGACCACAGTTGGACTGAACTCAAGCAAAGATGGCGACGGTGGTTTCTTCAGGGCCGCTATAATAGCAAGCTGCATCGAGGCTTTCATGGGTCAGCAGCTTCTCCCAAGGGAATTCGAGAATAATTACATATGTGATCCGGATGACAAAATTACAAGAGATTCTTCTGACTTTGTTGGGTTGAAAACAGCTTCCAGTGTGGAAATGAGCGATCGGTCAGTCTCTTTTGAAGAACACAAAAACACACAGTGGATTTAAGAAAAACGTTTAAAGGAGAAAAATAGAAATAGAAATGCCGAGAAACAGGAGTTTAACTCGTAATCAAGATTTAAGCTCAGAGAAGAAATAATTAATTCCCAGACGTTTAAAGAAAAACACTAAAACACAAAGACGTTTACACAAACACAATACTCCATGTTCTCTGCAATACTCCAACTCTCTGCAAATGATGGATGCACTCTCCTTTATACTCAGTCGAGTTTCGCGTGGTTAGGGTGATTGACACCACCGATAACCAACTGTTTCCCGTTGTGGGTGGGAGTTATGAACTTTTGTCCAATGAGCAAGCAGTCCTTTGTCTGTAACTGACAAATAAGATGGAGAGAGCTGTTGTCCCACAGCATCTGACTGTGATTGGCTGAGCGAGTCAGATGACTGGTATTCTCACAAATGACACCCATTTTAATACTGAAGAGTCCCTAACATACTTATGTATAAAGTTTAAGCTAAGTCAGTGATTCATGCACCTTTATACTGGTACTTATACAATTAATATGCATTAAAATAAGATATATTTAAGCATAAAGAAAAAAAACATTCAAGCACACATTTAAAATCAAGATAAATATAAATTCTTCAAACCCATATGATTGTCCCACAGAATATCAGTCCCACAGAGGCAGTGATCTTCAACAAATAGTGTCCTTAGAATTGTCCTGATAATTGAAACTTGAAGAGAGTTCATTTCAGTTGATCCGTGTACAAAGTGAGCGTCTGTTCCAGAGATGTCCACAAGGGGGTAATGTCGAGCTGTGGATAATCCTAGGGCCTTATGAAATGCATTTAAAGTTTATGGAATGCCTGGAAAATGGCAGATAACTGATAACCAATAAAACCATCTTAGTTGGAGGAAGTTTCCAGTTTATTTGAGTTCAGTTAATCCATTGAAAGCATTCCTTAGTGCTTGCTTAAAGGCCAAATGTCACGTAATTTTTTTTTCTAAATGACAACTAATTTAGATAAAATACACATAGCTTAAACCAAATATTCATACCGGAGACCATATCACCCACCTGTATTTACATAATTGCACAAAATACACCAGGTGAAGGCCCCACCTTGCTTGCTGGCTTGTGACAGCCAGTCCAGACCACGCCCATGTTTTTGACATCACCAGTTGTACCCTGGCTGCCCTGCCTATCCACATTCACACTTATCAACATTGGACAATCATGACGGAAAGTGACAGCGATTGTGAACAAATTAGTTTAGTTTTGTCTTTTTTTTTTGTCTTTTTTTTTGTCAGTGGTTCAGACAGTGACAGAGGCATTGAACCTTACCGGTTCGAGCCGTCCGAGACGGAATCAGATGCTTTGTCTGATGACAACAGTTCCAACGATGACCAGAGAGCAGAACCAGTGGAAAATGTCATTGAACTGGACATTAATCGCCTCCAGAATTGCGAAGCCGAAGGGGGTCTGTCGAGGGCGCCCCATAAATATTGATTTTTCGGAAGCCATTATTATTACAGTGGAGGAGAGCCGCTGCTGTCAAGAAATTGACCAGATCAATATGAAAATGGAGGCGCATACCTGTCAAGTGAGACGTTTTCGCCGTATTTTGGTGCCAAGCGCGGCTGTGGGGGACGGCGGAGTGGTGTGGGACACTTTTCTGGGAAATGTTTTAAATGTAGTTCGTGTTGTTATTGTCAAATATTTTAAGGAAAATACGGGGAAAATGCAATTTTAGCAAAAACGGGCGTATTGCCATTTCTGTACGCCCAAAAGAAAAATATACTGGAAAAAAAATTGAGTGTGTTGAGGAACACGTCCTGTCTGTGATCCCCCACAGTTGGTGCTGGCAGATCGCTCAGCGTGAGCTATTCTCACTACAATGAGAAGTGTGGAGTCACTCATTAGTTTGATTGTCTGGGCGGGCTGATTGCTCAGCGTGAGCTATTCTCACTACAATGAGAAGTCATTAGGACAATGGTTTAACACGTTCAGCTGGGCAGCGGTTGAGGAACAGAGAGATCGCCTTACAAATACAGAATTCTGCTTTTTTTTTAAATTTTGCGCCGGACGCTGAGTTGTGTTGTTATTGTCAAATATCCATGAATCCTTAAAATATTTGACAATAACAACACGAGTTGCATTTGGGGCATTTCACAGAGAGGTGTCCCTTGTTGCTCCGCCGTCCCTTATAGCCGCTTTTTACGGTGTTGAAGTACGGCGAAAACATCTCACTTGACAGGTATGAAAACATTTCCCAGAGAAGTGTCCCTTATTACCCAGCTGTCCCTGATAGTCCCGTTTTAAGGTATGGGTGAAATATCCAATTTTTTCTTTCTTGTTGCTCACTTCAACCTTCCAGTCTCCATATAAACAATCAATTGAAATACCCCAAGCATCAAACTCGGGTACAATCGATTTCGTCACTTCCGCCTTCTTCCCCAGGCGATTCCAGGGGCCGTGTCAGGCCAAGCGCGGCAGTTTTAAATTAACGAATATTCCGTTGTTACTGAAGCATATGCACCAAGACCCGAACAGATCGGTTCCCTTTTATATCTAGTTTCAAGATATTTAAAGTACCCTGTTACGTGACATTTGGCCTTTAACAAAGGAATGTTGGTTCAGCTGTGGTCCTGGGATGAAAAGTAATTCTTTGACCAGACTTTTCCTGGGTGAAGCAATGTCTTTAAGATGAAGGATAATTTTATTGATGAGCCAAAGCCAGGTTATGCTACAGAATCCCCCTTTGGTATCGACGGTGAGCTTTGGTCAGAGTTGATATCAATCCTAGGCATCAGCTTCCAATTTGACAACTCTTGATCTAACTGCTGAACTAATGGTTCTGATGTCCATAAGTCTTAAGCTTGTAAACAGTATCTATTCCTAAGTGTAGATCCTTAAATTTGGTTTTCTGAAAAACCAGAAATTTTCAAAAATAATTTGGATTTGTCCAAATACGTATAAACATTGTAAAATTGTCTAAAATATACTAAAATCCTGTATATGCCTGTAAAGACTTAAAAATTCTGGTTACAAAAGTGTAAACTAAAAGTATCTGGTTTTGACATACCTGAGATAAATGTTCTGGGTTTATCATAAAATAACTATTCAAATTTTCAAAAAAATACTTTGAATGTGCACAAAAATCAAAATAGAGTGCAAAGAATATATGTATTTGTATATACGCATGCATGTACTCAGAAATTCTAGGAGTCAAGCTCAAAAACAAAAGTACAAAAATTATTGCTCATATTTGAGGTAGAGGTTTAGACTAAGTAATATTGAAGTAACTCAAGGAGGTTCAAATTGAATTGGTTTAGCTGGACTAAACCATGGTTCCACAGATGTTCAAATCATAGGGTGTTTGAGGCTTTTATTCAGAAAAACTGAGTGAACATGGGATGCCATTGTTCTTTGAATGACAACGAGAAGTAAATTTGGAATTACTGCAAAAAAGATGAGATGATGAGAAAGCAGGCTCATTGTTAGTGTCAACTGAAAGGCTAACGTTTCTAGCTACTTCTGGAAGTAACAGACATTAGCTGTGTGTGAGCATAGTCAACCTTTAACACAAAGAGCAACAAGTTCAAGACCTTGTTGAGTTTGACTGAAGCTTCGGAGCAAACATTCAAGACCAACACAGTATCTTGCAAAGTTTTGGTAACAGTTTGTGGTTCACCAACCTGGCATTTTGGTGCAGTGGTGCTGACCGAGATAACAGTGGATGAGCTAAGGCTAACAAGAGGCCCTAACAATGAGGATGTTATTGAGAATCCACCTGAGGATTGTTGACTTCTTGGCTTGGCTCTGTCCAGTTCTGACTGGACGACAGTAGGTGTGATTGCTAAGTAGAGGGCTAAACTGAAAAACAGGAGAGCCATCATCCTGGCAACCAAATATCAGTGAGTGATTTTAATTTCAACCTTCTTGTTGGGTTTTCTTTAGATACCTGACTGGCAAATGAAAATTATTCTCAGAGGTGGAACAATTTCTTTTAGAGATTGAACTCTAAACCTTAGATGTTTTATCACCTTTAGTGGGAATTTTGTGATACAAATGTGGAGTGGAAGACCTTGTCCCCCCTTTGAGGTTTGTCATGGGAGACTCTGGTCATTGGACGCTTTGTGTCATTTGGCGAATCAGTCCAAATGTTTTCGGAATGCTGCCTTGGGAGCACTGTACGTTTTTGATGCTTTTGTGTTCTGCAGCTGGAAGGTCATGGGCGTTAGCAGTCATCACCTCCCTCTGGTTTCGAGGAACTTTGAGCGGTGGCGATGATTGTTCATCGGAAGCAGGAATACGAGTGCCATTGTGTAGCTGCAGAGAGGGTCGCATCGAAGGAAATGTTTTTGCTTTTGTCATATCTGAGAAATTTGACATGGGGCGTGCGCGTATGGTTGGATCCGACCGGTATTGGATGGTTTTATGGATCGTCGGGTCATGGGCTGGTGGAAATGCACGTCTAGTGTTTACAAACGGTGGGTACATCGTTGCACCACTTTGAGGTTGCGGTGGGTGTAGGAGCTGGTTGATGTGGCTCTTGTGGTGGGTGGGTGGGTTTCAAAAGGTGACACCAACGTTGAGTCGAAGGTATCAAGGGGGCCAAATGGAGCTTTCTACTTGGCCAGTGAGTTTCCAAGGTCATTCACTCCCTTGGCTTGACCTTGTGTTTGAAGGTGACCTTTGACTTCTTGAGGACTGTGCTCACCTTGATGTTTGTGGTCACTTTCAATCGGGTTTGATTGTTCCAGCAGTGCTAGTTGTGTGAGACTTGGGGTGTCCAAACTGTTCAGAATCAAGCACTGTGATTCAGTTGTCCTTGTTAGGTCAAATGGGTGAGGGTGTTGCGTTTGAGCCCATAGTTTGAGATTCTTGAAATCAATCAGTGGCTCCAAGCGGTTCAGTAGATCTTTGCCAACGAGCAATGGGATGGCATCAAGTTTGGACACATAGACCAGATGTGTCAAGGTCATGGGTCCAATGGAGATTTTCATCAGTGACACGCCCAACAGGGTTGTCTAATGCCCTTTTCCACTAGTACCCACTCGGCTCTACTCGGTTCGGTTTGTAGCCTTTTCCATTTGTACCTGGTACTTTTTTAGTACCGACTAGAGGCCAGGGTACGGCCATGCTAAGTCGAACCAAAAATGTGATGTCAACAGACTGCAAGCCACTGATTGGTCAGGGCGTAACGTCATGAAAGCGTCCGTCTTCTGAAGAATTGCCAAACTGCCATTTGCCAAAAGTTCATGGAGTAAACTCGGTCACCGAGTAAACACGATATTAATAGAGATGGGGTTGCAGGTTTCACGGAAATCTACACCGTGGTCCAATGAAGAGGTGCAGAGTTTTCTGTGCTTGGTGGCAGACATCAGTATCCACAGCGACATGGAGGTACCCCAAACCGATACAGATGGCAGCTCAGTATAGAACCGGACCACGGACAAGCTGAAGATGAAAGTGAGAGAACCATTGATGGTGACTGATTTGTGATATTGTGCATCTTTTCACTTATTTATCCTGTTGGTGGTAAGCTCACTTTTTTTGAGCAATACAACGCCGTTCTGTGCTGGCTAACGAGTGTTAGCTAGTAGCTAGCTAGCTAGTAGCCAACTCTGCTGATCCGCACTTGCTTTGTCCGAAGTATTTGCTTGTGGGAGCAAAAAGATGAAATATGCTAATCCTGGTTAAAGTCCTGGTTTGTGTACATGTTGCACTTTGGTGCTGTGCATTAAGTTGTGTGTAATTTCTTTCTAGAATCTGTTTCCACATGCCAGGGGTTAGCTGCCCTCAGCATGTTGTGTTTATATTGCGGATACAGGTCAAGAGGACCCCAGGATCCAAAATCTCAACATATTCAAGTGCATTTTCAAACCAGTAATTTATAAAGTGATTCATATAATTTTCTAAAGCGTCAGAATAGACCCACATACCTATTCTGTGGATTTTCCAAAAAAAGGTGTTGGAACAGTGTTTTCGTGCTGTTTCTGTTCCACCATAAATCCCTGGATTGCAAATGTACTTGTACAGAGTGGATTCTGGGGGTGCTCACTGGTCAGGGAAATGAAGCATTTTTGTCACGTCCCACCACTGACTTTTACAAATGTATTTCCCTCATACAGGTACATCTCCAAAAATTAGAATGTCATGAAAAAGTTCAATATTTTTTGTCACTCATTTCAGAAAGTGAAATCCATATATTATATAGATTCATTACACAGACAGTGATATATTTCAAGTGTTTATTTATTTTAATTTTGATGATTATGGCTTACAGCCCCTGAAAACCCCAAATTCGGTTTCTCAAAAAATTAGAATATTACATAAAATTAATTTTAAAAAATAGTTTTTAAATAGAAATGTTTGCTGTTGAAATGTTGGTTAACATGGGCTGTAGCCATAATCTTCAAAATTACAATAAACACTTGCAATATATCACTGTCCGTGTAATGAATCTATATATGGGTTTCACTTTCTGAAATGAGTGACAAAAAATATTGAATTTTTATGATATTCTAATTTTTTTTGAGATGTACCTGTATATGTGTTGAACTTGCTTTAACTAACCACCATCCATTTCTGTCTTTGGTCTAGGCAAGAGGAAAGGAAAAGCAGCCACCCCACAACGAACCTTGCCGCTGTGGAAAGTACTGAAGTCCTTTGCTTTTATAGGTAAAGTGCCAAAACCAAAGTAGCACAATTTCCACTTAATATAAAAAGGACTGAAGTGAGATTTAATTGATTGTGTGAATATTAATTACAGAATAATTGAAAATGAATGGCACATCAACTGTAAAATAAACCGCTTGTTAATGTATTTATTTATTTTTTTTTGTCAGATCACTTGTGTGATCCTTTGAGTTATATTCATAACTGTTATTGCACTTTGGGGAATGGGAGTTGTTCAGTCATCAATATAATTTAGTTTATATGTGTAATTTATAATCTATCATCAATAAACTAATGCAGTATTATAATAGCAGGACACATTACAAATATTTGAGACCCATTGTAGTGCATCTTTTTATATTTTAGCAATACAAGTATAAAACACTGCCCACACTTGAAGCCAGGGCAAGAAGAGACACAGCGGTGATAGAGCGGTGGCTAAACTTTTATTGATAAAAATTCCATATTTTGACTGAGCGACTCCATACTCAGTGATGCACACCCTCAGTTAAAGTACTATATTCCATTCAAGTGAATGTATTAATTCATTCTGATTGTTGAGGCCACAGTAAAAACAATTGATTTTAAATGTAACCCAGCCCTTGTAAAATCTACTGAATTGCAGCTACATGAAAATTGTGGTTAAATACAACAATGAAACACTTTTTTGTCACATTCCACCACTGGCTTTTAGCAACAAGTGTATTTCCCAAATATGTTTTAAACTTGCTTTAATTAACCACCACCCATTTCTGTCTTTTGTCTAGGCAAGAGGAAAGGAAAAGCAGCCACCCCACAATGGACCTTGCCACTGTGGAAAGTACTGAAATCCTTTGCTTTTATAGGTAAAGTGCCAAAACCAAAGTAGCACAGTTTCTACTTAATATAAAAGGGACTGAACTGAGATTTATTTTT